>OY856413.1:757705055-759161305 GCA_963693085.1 Alisma plantago-aquatica | reverse complement strand
CCCCCAACCTAATGGTAAGCTTCTTGACCTTGGTTAACCATGATTCCATGGTGGAAATCGAAAATAAATTATGGATTTCTTCCTATTTCGATCTCCTCTTCAATTCTAACCATTCCTTTTCACTCAAACCTTGAGGACGAGCCTTGGAATGGTGAAAGGAGTTGCATCCACAATTTTTGCTGTGAGAATGGAGCTTTGAATCTCAATTGGAGGAGGGTTTTATAACTTGAACCCTTGATTTTGTTATTGCATTCAATTCCTTATCAAATAATGATCATTTTCATATTTACAATAATCGATTTGGTTGATTGATGCAATCACCATGGAAACCACAGCAGGTTTCGTGAGTTTAGAGGTTTAATATGATAAGCACACACCTCTACAAATATTCAAGGCAAACGATCTTGATTGAGTTGCTCAAACGGTTTCCCAAACCGTTTGGGAGCAAACGGTTTCAAAACCATTTAGAAGCAAACGGTTTCACCAAACCGCATGAGACCAAACGGTCTCAAGAACGTTTGGTGGTGTTGACCAGGGTTGACCATTTGGAGATATGTTGAAAATGATCTAGTTCAATGACCCATCAATTATTATTAGTTAGTTCCAATTGGTTCATGAGTTAAAGGTCAATCAATCACCAAAACCCTAATCGGGTTAAGTGCTGATTTCCAAGTTAATTGAGTTTGAAACTTGGGTTGATTGACCCAAACGGTTTCAAAACCGTTTGGGGATCAGCCAAACGGTCTCAAGACCATTTGGAGGTCACCCAAGACCGTTTGGAGGTCTAGGGTTGAGTATGGTTAAGCAATTGAAGATCCAAAAATACTAAGTTGGAGTGTGATCAATTGCTGATTTGGTGATCAATCCAATGATCCAAACCCTAATTGGTTGACTTGGATTTTGATGATATGATGGGAAAACGGTCTCAAGACTGTTTGAAGGTCATCCAAATGATCCCAAGACCGTTTGGGGTCAGGTCATGTCCAAATTGGATGATGGTTCAATGGGTTCAAATTACAGGAAAACTTAGCAATAACGGCGGAAAAAGTTGGTCGTAAATGTGAATAAGTTTGTTGTTAAAACTATTAGCGATGAGAAAAAAAAGTCATCGCGTCTTGTCGTTATTGGTCTTGCCGTTAATAAAAATAACGGCAAAAAATTTCAGTTCGTCGCTAATACAAAACACGACGACTTATATAGTTTGTCGTTAATAGTTTTAACGACGAAATTAAATGTCTGACGTTGATACTATTTGCGACCACACAAACTTGTTGCTGATACTAGTAACGACGACTAACAGGCTTGCTCACAAAGTCAACAACGACGTCTTTTTTCCGTTGTAAATAGCTATAATGATTAAAAAAAACTAAATTCCAAAATTTGTCCATCACGTTTGCAACACACTTGGATCCTCACCTAAGAAACATGAACACGTACACATGCATGGATTTCTCCATAGACAAGAGGGACCATAATTTCCAACAATGCAGGATGAGACACTAGGAATGACTAATTTATAAGTATACAAATATGTCGATTTATATATAAATATTTTGACATATATTAAACTTTATGTATAAACACACAAAATGATATAAATAAATCATCCATGAAGGGAATCTCCATGGAATCCAACCAACAATCAACATATACAATATATCCACAAGTCAGAGTACAAATTAACCCAACAAATATATTAACATTCTTAATTATAAAATTGTTGCAGTAAGAATATATGGAATGGTAATATCAAGGGAAGCAAAATTTTGGATGCAATAGTTTTCTTTATTTATGTAAGTAATGGTGAACATGTACTATTTGGAGGAAGAATGAGAGGGGGTAAAGAAATATGTTGGCGATGATGGAGAAGATGAAGAATAAGGTGTCTTGGAGGTTGAGAGGGAAGAAAGAGAAGAGGAATACATTCAAGTGTTACTTAAGATGCACGGACAAGAGAAGAGTAGGGGAGATGGAGATGTAGAGAAGCAAGGAAAGAGGAGGCATAAGGATGAACTTTTTACTACTTTTGTTGAGATAAGCTAATAAGGATGACAACACTTTTCTATTAAGTGGACATGTCAGAGGCATGTTCTTCATGTGTCCAAGGATATCCATGTCAGAAACGTGTCAGACACAGACACAACAACCTCCAGATAAAACATGTCACGACCTAAGAAGCATGGACATGGACATGGACACGGACACGAGAGGGACACGGTCACAGGACACAATGATTTTAAAAAATGTAGGACACAGACACGGCATACACATTTATACATATACATATGCATATGCATATGTACACATACATATGCATATGCATATGTACACATACATATACATATATATGCCGGCAAGGGAATAGACCGGTTGGCAAATTCCGCCGGTCCCCAATGAGGAGACCCGGGTTCGAAACCACACAGAGAAGCATCTCTTGATTTACCACCCTCTCGGGCGTCCGGCCTCCGCCACGGGTTATGGAAGGGGGGGGGAGAAATCTTTCTCTCTTAATCATATATATATATATATATATATATATATATATATATATATATATATCTGCCATGGGTTATGGGAGAGGGTGGGGAGAAATCTTTCTCCTTTTTAATTCTAACAGAAGTCCGAAACTAGAGTAAATTTAGAAAATTTTGAGATACTTATCTTTTGCAGATTCAAAGATGAATCACAAAATATGATCATTCACTTGAGTTCATGGATGGATTTTGAATTGGAAACTATCGCTGGACTGATTCAAAGAGATGTACTATCCAACTTTTGTTGGGAGAACCAAATAAGGATTACAACACTTTTATATTAAGTGGACATGTTAGAGGCATGTTCACCATGTGTCCAAGCATGTCCATGTCAGAAACGTTTCAGACACAGACGCAAAAACCTTCGGGAAATGTCTATGCTTCATAGATCCTACAATTTTAAATTTCTAATATTGATCTGAAAATGTGAAAGCATGCATATTTTTGTGAACTTATCATAAGACTTAGTCTACAATACATGTACATTAAAAACAAGGAGGGGTCTACTAAAGTATGGAAACTGAAGGAAAATTTTAATAATGCAGACAGTAAGCGGGTTGCTGTGAAGGAAATCATGAACTCTTGCTAGGGCAATACAGCAGAGAAGGCATCCAGGCCGATGGGCGCCTCTAAAGAGAAGAATCGTGTAGTAGTAAACCCGGAGGTGGTCCAAGTGATGGAGGAGATCAACGCGGAGAACACCATCGCTGTTGAAGACGAGGCTCATGTGGGAACATGAGCCATATAAATTGGTTAAAGGCAGGGGATGGGAATTTTGTAAACCAGAGAAGAAGGATAAACATGATTACTACACTTAAAGATCAGAATGGGGAGTGGATCACTGACGAAGAAGAACTAAGAAGAACATATAAATATGTTGGTGGTGATGGAGAAGATGAAAAATAAGATGCCTTGGAGATTGAGAGGGAAGAAAGAGAAGAGGCATACATTTAAGTGTTACTTAAGATGCACATGAAAGAGATAAGGAGGGGAGATGGAGATGTAGAGAAGCAAGAAAAGAGGAGACATAAGGATGACAACACTGGTGTAAGTAATGGTGAACATGTACCATTAGGAGGAACAATGAGAGGGGAGAAAGAGAAGAGGCATACATTTAAGTGTTACTTAAGATATACATAGGCAATTTGAAACTTCTGCCGTAGGAATTATTAGCTGAGCAGACATCAATTCGTGTATGAAGCGGCCGCACTGGCCGCTTTCTTAATCACTGGTCGTGTTTTAAAGAATTGTTCAATGCACTTAGTTTTATAAGGTCAAATATCTTATGATTTAGACAGCTATGTTCTGAACAACTAAAGATGTGACTAAAAAATTATATAGTGTAGACAATTGATACGTGCAGCTAAGTGTATTCAACATAGATTATTATTGTTAAAATACTAAATTTATATCAATTCTGATAGGAAAAAAGAATGAGTACTCACAGTTGTATATTTTAATGAGTAAGAAAATAGTACTTACCTTTTGATTGCACATCTTTGGTTTATCTTGATCCAAAGACAATGAGACATTCATAGTGAAGAATAAGTTGAAGAAGAAAACCATTTATAGCTAAATCCCATAATAGAGTGTAATATATAATCTGAATACCAATCACCATCACCATAAATGAAACCTACAAAAGAGATTTTAAGTATTAGAAACACAATTCATGGAATGCACATATCTCTGGATGTGCGTAGGACACATAAAGCCGAATGTGCAACAAACACATATCTCCAGATGTGCAAACAGACACATTTTTCGCATGTGCAATGGACACATATCTCCGGATGTGCAACAGACACATTTTTCGCATGTGCAATGGGGCATATTTTCCATATGCTCACTCGAAAACCAAAACAACATATACATTGTGCGTTGAAAAACAAAACGGCATGCGTTTAGAAGTTTAGGGGATAGGGAGGGGTTTCCAAGAAGTGTTTCAGTACAAGACTCCACTCAGTCTTTTAATGGATGTGACATTCTTTTCTTGCATCAAAGAATTTACTGTGTGTTAACCGAAGAATGAATCGAGAAGAAAATAATATATAGCTCTTTCCATAATGAGTGTGCACATATCATATGAATAGAAATCATCATCACATATTTAAAACTATGTACCTGCAAAAAAATAATATATTAGGGGCACATATATATCAAATATATATATATATATATATATATATATATATATATATATATCAAAGAAATATAATGAGTTAGTTCATGATTGAAAACTTACTTGTTTGTAATAGAAGGCCATCACAAAAGGGGAAGCATATCCATATATATCAGATTTATAATAATTTAATTCGTTGATAGGTGAAATGATAATTTGATGAATCATGACATTGATAGAAGACCCATCACAAACTTGTGCTTGGTTTATTTTTTACCAACGAAAAGGAACTTCTTGTAATAGTGAAGAGTAAATAGAAGAAGAAAACCTTGTCTAGCTTAGTCCCATAACTGAATATGCAACATATTAGTCATCATCACTTAATGAGAAATGAAACCTACAATAAAAATTCAGATGCATTAGAAACACTATTTACGAAATGCACATAAAAATTCAGATGCATTAGAAGGTAAAGAATTTCTTTCATAAGTGATCACCTCCTTTGAAATGACATATGCTATCAATAAGGAAGTCTTTCGAGTGAAGAATACATTATAGATTGTCAAGATACTCATACAAGCATGATAGAGGAAGCATCTCCGTATAAGATTTATCATAATTTGATTTGCAGAGAAAGTAATACTCTTCTTTGGAAGAAGAAAACTGTCAAAAGCAAGAAACACGTTAGATTGAAACACATAATAAAAACAAGGTTGGACTCTATTACCATTATCTTTGTATGGATAAGATATCAACTGATTCTGATTGTATAAATGTGTAAGTTCTCAACTTCCAGTGAAAGGGTCACCTTCAAGCTTGCTTCTCCCAAGGGTTGTTGGTCTGTGAGATAGATAATCAAAGGTTGTTGGCATATTATACTTCGTACTTAACATTTTTTGTGTGTGGGGTTTCTCAAGATTGGCATATTATACTTCATACTTCACATTTAAAGTTTACAAACTCATCATTATCCTACCACCCTAACATGAAATATATACAATATCATATATAAAACATGGATATCATCAGGAAAATATGTTTTCAAATCTCCACTACAAAATACTTCCAAGCATTGACTAACATGATCGTAATCCACTTTGACTACTCCAATATCATTGAAAAGTGATCTTGTCAATTTCTACATAATTAAAATATAGTTGTCAACACTACATTAATATTCAAAAATCAAATATGCTTTAAACTTGTACAAGCATGTGGAAAATATGTCACGGCCTAAGAAGCATGGACATGGACATGGACACGGGAGGGAAACGGTCACGGGACACAGTGATTTTAAAAAATATAAGACACGAACACGACATACACATTTAAAAAATATAGGACACGAACACGACATACACATTTATACACTTCCCAGAGGTGGTCAGTTCTTTGAGAAGTTGCTGCTCGGGGATGTCACTTCGTTGTCCAAAGAGAAAGAGGTTGCCTTAGTAGATGGTCATTGCAAAGTTAACAGGTCTAGCTAGAGTTATTGTGTGTTGATGGGGGCGAGATGGATTGGAGGTGTGTGAGAAGGACCGTAAGTTGATCAGTGTGAGCAGGATCGTAAGTGGGTGGGGGTTCACATACCAACAGTTATAAAAGTGAGATTTGTTCTGGACATCTAAAGATGTGACTTCTAATACAGTGTATACAAGTCATAGGTACAACCAAGTGGTTCAACATAAGATTATTTGCATGTATGAGTACTCAATATAAATTGTAAGATATAATTTGTATGTTTACTATAAATTGTCAAATCTATTTTATATATCTATTATGAATAGATGAAAAATACTTACATTCACATATTTAATATGTATAAATGAAAGGCACTTACTTTGTTTGATTTTTTTTTGCACCAAAGAAATGAGGTGACCATAGAAGTAAAGAACGTATAGAAGAAGACAACCATATATAGTCCAGTCCCACAAGTGCATGCCACATATCATGTGAATATCAATATTCATCATTTAACAATAAAAGAGAACTTGCAAAAGAAAGTTCAATGAATTAGAAACATTATACATGAAATGCACATATCTCCGGATGTGCGTCGGACACATAAAGCCGAATGTGCAACGGACACATATCTCCGGATGTGCAACAGACACATTTTCCGCATGTGCTACGGGGCATATTTTCCATATGCTCACTCGAAAACCAAAACAACATATACATTGTGCGTTGAAAAACAAAACGGCATCCGTTTAGAAGTTTAGGGGATAGGGAGGGGTTTCCAAGAAGTGTTTCAGTACAAGACTCCACTTGGTCTTTTTCCATGTAAAATCATAAAAAAAAACATGAAAAAGCAAAGAAGCATATGAACATATAGTGAAAGTAACTATGAATCAATATATACTAAAGAAAAAAAATTAATTAGTTCATGTTTGAAAACTTACTTATTTGTACTCATTAACTAACATGATCGTAATCCACTTTGACTCCTGCAATATCATTGAAAAGTGATCTTGTCAATTTCTAAATAATTAAAATATTGTTGTCAACACTACATTAATATACAAAAATCAAAGATGCTTTAAACTTGTACAAGCATGTGGAAAATATGTCAGGACCTAAGAAGCATGGACATGGACATGGACATGGACACGGGAGGGAAACGGTCACGACACACAGTGATTTTAAAAAAATATAAGACACGAACACGACATACACATTTAAAAAATATAGGACACGAACACAGCATACACATTTATACACTTCCGAGAGGTGGTCAGTTCTTTGAGAAGATACTGCTCAGGGATGTCAGTTCGTTGTCCAAAGAGAAAGAGGTTGCCCTAGTAGATGGTCATTGCAAAGTTAACAGGTATAGCCAAAGTTATTGTGTGTTGATGGGAGTGAGAGTTATTGTGTGTTAACAGGTATAGCCAGAGTTATTGTGGTCAAATATAAAAGTTATTTTCATACATGTTCTTTGTTTTTGCTTTGAACACGACTAGTAATCTTCTCAAAATTATGTTTAGTCAAAGGAAATAATATTCATAAGATATATAAATAAATGATAGCATACCAGTTCACAGACCAACAAATTGAATCGCACTACCTTCCCAACTTGGCGCAATGCGCTGAAGAAATTTTCTTCCTCCTGGCGTGTCCAAGGAGCCCACTGGCAGGTTGGTTTTTTTGCTGTGGGCATTTTCCATTAGTTGCTGTAATCATGTTGTGTTTGACCATTAACTTGAAATAGAAATGAAGAGGCTGAACCTGGCTTGTCAGGACTTTTAGCAATGGTAGGGAGTGGAACATCATGATCATCTTAGCACACCCACTGGGTAGAACAATGGCGCTGCCAATGCCCACTTTGTAAGTTGTGCAAGCATGTGTCTCATGGGACATGGAAGCCCCGCCGTCGACACCGGGAAGACTCATCTGCGGACGGGTGGTCACCTACAGAGGAAGAAAGTCGAGCCCCGATCCCATCTGGCCCAACCGTCTAGATTACCGCTAGTAAGGGGACGCAAAGAGTCTCAACCCAAAAGAAACCCCCGTTGTCCTCTCAGATATCCCCCGAAACATTACAACCATGCAACTCAACAGCAGGACCCTGATCTGGTCTTTTAGGAAAAACATCAAGCATCTTATAGGCATCATCCACCATATGTATCTCCTTCACCTCCTTGTTCCAAATCAAGGCCACCTGGTCTGTGAAACCGAGTGCCACATCCCCCTCAAGCTCCTCAACCCCATCCGAGATTCCCTCCCTCTCACATCTTCTTCCTCCATCTGCAACTTGGGAAGAAGGGGAATCACCATCCTTGCCCAGATCATGGGATTCACTCCGCTCTATAGAACCATCCTAACCACCATCATCCTCTGATATTTCTACAAACAGGTCGCCATGGGGCTGTGTTCCCGACCCCAACCCGCCCCGGCTAACCTTCCAAGCTAAGAAGCTAGCACGGAAGGCCGAGATGGATGTAGAGCTGTAGGAAGGCGTAGAAAGGAGGTGTCGGAGAAGGGGGGCCATGTCCCCAGGTGAACTTCTCCCCACACCGTCGCCGCCTCTGTCCAGTTCGCAGCCCCTCCAAGTCCTCCTGCTAGCGTGCTCCCGCTGTCCTCCGTGCCTGGTGGATTTCCTCCGCCGCCAAGCCGAATCAGCATCGACCAACACCTACACAGATGCCCGAGCGAGGGAGATTGGGCCGAAGGGTTCGTCCTCCACGCACCACGCCCTCTCCGCCGTTGGAGTCCTTCATGGGCGGGAGGGATGAGTCGGCGGAATGGGGCACCGCGCCACCGGTCCTTAGCAAACCCAGCCGAAACGCGTCGGCGCCAATCTGATGGAGGAGGAGCGATCCTTACGGAAGGGGTCCCTTGGAGCCCGCGCGAACACTGCCGCCGCCTAGCTAGGGCAGGGTTGCAATAGAAGAAAAATTAACGCGTTGTTTCCATCCTGCGCTCCTCTGTATCCATATTTAATAAAAAGGAAGAAATGATCTTGTGAATCGTTGTAAAATACACATGTATCTGTGATATTATTATGCAAAAAAATATACTTTAGAAATGGTGTTTATTGGGTTTAAATGAAAAGAGGATAAGAGTTTTAACGGCGGAAAGGTAGTACAATTAGCGTCAAGAGATTATTTTGGTCATTATTGACTATGTCGGTAATGACAAGAAATTTTTTTTGTCGCGTTTGATATAGTTATTATGACGAGAAAAAATGTGGTCGTAAATCTTGACGTTAATACACCAGTTTCTTGTAGTGAAATCAATTAGACTCACATTGAAATATGTTGAAGGGTTATTGATTCCAAACCCTAATCCAATTGATTCAAGCCCTAATTGATGATCAATTGAGGGTCAATTGAGGGTCAAATCAGTTGAAGGTTGACCTAATTAACTCAATTGATGAGTGGCTAATAAGTACATGATCGATTGAGGGGTTCAACATTGGAAACCCTAACTCAATGGAAGTGGTTGAGACACTTTTTGGTCCATGCGTTTTGAGAAGGTTTGGACCAAACGGTCTCAATACTGTTTGGGACCAAACGATCCCAAACCGTTTGTGCCCATGCGGTTTCAAAAGTCAAACTTGGGCAAACGGTCTTCACCTACTTGCTTTAGCAAACGGTCTTGAGTGTGCACCTTTACCAAACAGTTTCAAACCGTTTGAGCTTTGAAAGACCAAGACCGTTTGGGGCTCAAGTAGTCAAGGTTGATTGAGGATTCAATGGGTTAATCCATTCAGACACCTATTGTAATTGAATATTCAATTGGTCAATTCAATTGGATACCTTATGTAAATGAAGGTCCAATGTGATTGAATCTCTTGAGAATTAAGATGATGAATGATTCATTGATCTAATGATGATTAGTAATGATAGTCATTGAAGGTACAAAGGTTGAAACCCTAATAGTACCTAAGTGATTAGTGACAATTAAGGGATGAACCCTAATTGTTTATAGGATCAATGACTTGGTACACTATGTTAATCATAGTTGTATGTACTTGATTGAAGGGTTGATATGACCTAATCAAGTGAAAAGATGTTAGCATGAATTCATACATGAATATGATTCATGTGGTGATTAAGGGTACGATCCTTAAGTAAAGAGATCATGAAACCCTAATCATGAACATAAACCCTAATTGACAGGTCTATTGAGTTCTAACCCTAATTGAGGGCAATTCTAAATGAAACCCTAATCCAGGGCGAGGATGCAACCCTAATTTAGGGAAATGATATATGAGACTCTAAATTAGGGAAATGAGATGTAAAACCCTAATTGGGATGAATAGTGAATCTCTAATTATGGATAATTGAATGAAATCCTAAAGGAGATGAATAGTAAACCCAAATTGTGGGTGACTATGGTGGAAACCCTAATTGAGGGTGATTCCATGTGAAACCCTAGTTGAGGGTGATTCCATGTGAAACCCTAGTTGAGGGTGATTCCATGTGAAACCCCAGTTGAGGGTGAGTCCATGAGAAACCCTGATTAAGAGTTGACATCACACGAAGCTCCAATGCTATGTTGTGATGAGAGGCCCTAAGAAGGGTGAAGGTATGTGAGACTTTAATATAGAGTCATAGTACATAAAGCCCTAATCTTGGGCAATGTGACACTGAATCATAATCTTAATTTTAATTAAGGGTATAAGGAAACCCTAATGATGAGATAGAAGGAATTACCTTGTAAAGGTGAAACATTTCATGTGGTTGATTATAAGCAACTTTATTGTAAGCAATGTCTTTAGCATTAGACAAGTCCATATCATTAAAGATAGTTGGACAATTCTAATGTGTGGCCCATGCATTATATGCTAAGGGTGAGTGTTTAGTGGTGTAATGTATTAAGAAGGGAAATACCTTAATACAAGATAAGATGGTTAATTCCAGAGAGTCTGAAATGCTGAGAAAGTGATACATCAAAATATGATGGTTATCACATTCAGCATTTCAGGGTTTATATGCCTTGATGTATCCCAAATCTTATATGTCTGAATAGGAAACATATGAAGTGTGTTATGCAACTATTACAATGAAATGTAATGAGTTGTTGCATTTTGATGAGTGATAATCAATGTACCTTGAGAATGGGGTTAAGCCCAAATAATGAGTATGATGTAGTCATACCATGATGAGGATGAGAAATGAACTCATACCTTGAATTGATGATCATTAATGCTATATGATGAAAGTAATGTTCTTGAATAATCAAATATGATACCTTTGAATGCCCCAGAGCTATGGAATAATGAATTGAGGGTTGGATAGATTATATAATCATAAAACCCTAGTTAATGAGAAATGGGGAACCCTAACCCTAATTTGGGTAAAGGGAATGAAAAGCCCTATCTGATAGTAAACCCTAATTCCTGGGAAAGGAATAATGGTGTTACTATTGTATCACATGATGTGATGAATATCTTGTATGGTTGTGATCATACCTAATAACCATACAAATATTATGAGATGATGAATATGGCCAGGTTTGAGCTGTGACATTTATATAATAAATGTTGATTGGCCTTTTGTGCCTTGCTGTTGTTGTTGCTTAATAAAAGTAACAATGTGCATGGACTTTTATGAGTCATATGAGTAAGTTGTTACCTAGAAAGAGGTAACAAGATATTCCATGGCCTTGTGAGCTAGGTGTGATGCTTATGTAGCAATATCATGAATGCCTTGGTCAGATGACCTGAAGGTGATAGTTACCTAATAAATGGTAATGATGCTCAATGATGAGTTAAGGGTTTGAATACCCAGAACCATACGAATATGGTGATAAGATTGTGAAGGGATGAGAATCCCCAGTTTGAAATGAGGGACTGAATTCCCAAGGTCTTTGAAAGACTGATAAGTATCTGATGAATGTAGTACATGTATATTTATAGCATTGTTGTAATAAGTCTTGTTTGAGAACTTGGCTGATGCTAAAAGAATATGAAAATGTACTTAATTAATCAAGTGAAATCTTTTCATGTAGAAGCCCTGACCATAGATCCATCATCGTCAGGAACATGTGATGGTGAAACGGGTGCCCGCAGAAAAACTCGGAACGCATATTTTGAATATGTGGGGGTAAATGGGCGAAAAAATATCCTTACTTCTGGTGAAGTGATTTGAGGGAAGGTAAACATCAAACCTCTCAATCCTTCATGTGTTGGGATGGATGTATGACTAATCTCCCGATGACTGGGACATATGTCGTACACATCTCCCCATAATATTTATGTCGGGTCGAGGAGATAAACATTAAATCTCTCGATAGCCTATGAGAGTGCAGTTGATGCTGTAACTCTATAGAGAAGTTCCAGTATACCCTGGAAAGCTATCTTGAGCAGTTAACACAATCCTGCTTGTTGTCCTGCACTGACCAGGATGTGTGAGGTCATGATAATGCCAAATTTTGTGATGTTTTAGACTATTATTTCGTTATCAAAACTGCCCTTTTAAACTGTTTTCCTCTCCTTTTATATTTACTTTTGCAATAACATGCCAAACCACGCTCTTAATTCAATATTTCCATCTTTTGCAGAGTTTTCCTCCTATTTCGACCCATTTATCATCAAGAAGGTCGTTCCAGCCGACAAACATGATTCCACCTGCATCGGCCTTCCAGCCGGTCGATATGCACACTGCCCGGCAGGGTAGCGCAATACACGGACGCACGACATGAGGATGCCGCACAAGAAGGGACTAGCGGACGGTACGCCTATCTACCCGACAGGGAGCCAGGCTCGCCACGACAACCAAAGCTTGTCGCACAACACGGGCCACCCACCGACAGGCGCCACTCGTCACGCCCACCGACAACTGACATCCTTTGTGTTGGGCGATACTGATATCGGCCGTCCACCGACTCCACGATAATAAGAGCTTAAGAAGGACACGTGGCGCCCCAAACACCATAACTTCCCCAACCACTGCCTATAAATAGCAGCCATAGGAAGCCGAAAAGATAGGTCAGAACCCTGCGCAAGTCACCTCAGGAAAGCTGCGAAGAGCTAGTGTATCATGCCTCAGTGCTTGTGTCGGGCGATTCTAGGTGAGCACTTCCCCATCTTGAGAGGGAGGGAATGGTTCACTTAGGATCGTCCCGGGCAATACTGCAGGCCGATATCGGCCGACAAGGATCCCCGACATAAGTGATCGATACTAGGAGCATCGCTCTAGCCCGGTATGATACCGAATCCCGATACGCATCGTACGTCACGGCGTGTCACCTGAGACGGTGCCGCCCGACATGATCATATCAGACGAGGGTCCTCGCACGATGCAATCCGCCCGTCACGGCGTGTCGCCTGAGAGGGTGTGCTGCCCGACATGGTTGTATCAGGCTAGGCTCCTGCTGGTATCGGGATGGAGGGTCCGCTGTAGTCTATCGTCCTTCTATATCAAGAAGGCGACATCTATCTTTACTATTTCAATCATTTATTTCTTTTACTTCTGCAGTGTAATCAGAACCTTATTTGTTTATGGAAATAGAAGAGTTTAATTATCTGCTGCTTATGCTTGGTACCTTTGTTGGATGATTGCTATGTTTAACATCTGAACTCTAGCTTGCATGTTGGATCGTGTTTTGATTAGCTACCGAATCGTGTTTTCCCATCGCAACAGCCTCGAGAGAGGTGTTGTGGCTCTAGTGTTTGGTCTGATTTTGGAGTACGAGAGTGCCCAGAATCGGAGTCACTTTAGCAACCTCTCCACTCTAACTTAAGTCCAGCAGCCTCGAGAGGGGTGTTGATGCTTGGTTGGAGGTACCCGCTTTGAGAGGAGGGGTACGGGATGTTCCTTCTGCCGATTGTTTTACTGAAGTTTACCTCCTTCGTACCTTTCTTTAGCGCTAGTATTATCTCTCTGTTTCCGTTGCATGAAAACCCCTAAAAACTGATAAATGCTTAAAACCTTAAATCTTCCTCGTAGCTCCAGTTGGAGATAGATTTCTTTTGTTTAATCGATCTTATCTTGTTGTTCCCTTTAGGGAATTTTTACCATATCTCTACCCTTGCCGGAGTGTAGCGTGTCGATTCTGCATTCTCAACACTACCACCCTTGTCCCTGTGTTCGACCCCGTAAACAAAGTTGCGGGGGCCTAGAAGGTTTTGGGTTATAAATGTAAAATCTCGACTACCTCAAATCTGCTCCACCTTTTGGACGCACGATTTAGGCCGGTCAACTTTTTGGCACCGTTGCCGGGGATGAGGTAAAATAGTACTATAGATGAATCCAAATCCACTAACTACACTCCTGTGCCTCAAGCTTAGAAATGAGCTTGACAACACTATCCTTTTCTTTTCTTTCTTTTCTTTTTGTTATTATTATTATTCTTTGCCTAAAATGAATAATTCGTATCATTGATTACAACTTTTCTAACTTGATTTTTTTTGTTTTATTTTCAGCTACTCTGAAGAAAGGACATTCCATTCGACTGAGCACCAGCACCAGCCAACATGCAGCCTCGCGATGAGCAACCTCTCTCTGAAGGTGAACGTCGAGGGAGAGCCAGACCTTTCTCGAGCACCAGTCAAGGCCAAGACGAGGTTTCAACCCAACCAAACTTGGTTGGACAGTTATTTGCATTTATAAAGAGACAAGATACAATCATCAACCAGCTGGCACAAAGTACACTTCCCCATCCAGGAGTTCTGAACTCCATGCAGTTCCAGATGGCAAATTTGTAGACGCGCCAATGCCAGGTTGATCAACAGCTGGCTCAGATGGCTGATTTGATGAAGAACCCTTCAAGAAAGATGCTCCCCAGTCCCGAATCTGCCAGAATGGCAGTACTGAGATCCGGAAAGATGGTGGAGCGTAATGAGGAGGCTAGGCCGGCACCTGAAGCAAGGACTATGGGTGCGAGTCCCGCAGAAGGAGAAAATCAACAAGCTGATGCCCGAGAGCCTGATCAGAAATCCTTCGAAGAGGTACCTGGTGGGAGAAACCCTTATGCTCCCAAGCTACCTTTTCCGTATAAACTGATAAAAGCAAACATGAAGAAGCGTCACGAAAAGTTCATGGAGTCGATCAAGAAACTTTATCTTGAAGTTCCCTTTCTGGACGCTTTGGAGGAGATGCCGACCTATGCCAAGTTTCTCAAGGATCTGATCATGAAAAAGAGGAGAGGAGGAAGGATTGAGACTGTGCATCTAGCAGCTGCTTCCTCTGTTTTTGTAAAGCCGGATCTGCCCAACAAAAAGAGAGATCCTGGGGCTTTTACAATCCCTTTTGCCATCGGAGACAACGTCGAGCAGAAGGGTCTTGCCAACTTAGGGACTAGCATCAGCCTCATGCCACTAAGATCTGCGCAAAGATTAGGTTTGACCGTAATGGTTAGAACCAATATGAGGATCGAACTAGCTGATCATACATTCAAAAGACCCATCGACGTTGTTGAATATGTGTCGATCAGGGTAGGTAACTTCTTCATTCCGTGTGATATAGTCGGCATTGACACCGTGGAGGACCCCGCTGCCCCATCATCTTTGGACATCCTTTCCTGGCTACAGGAAGGGCGTTAATCGATGTCTATGAAGGGATTATCACACTGAGGGTCGGAAACGACCACCTGGACTTCAAGGTGAAGGAGGCGATGAGGGGACCTTCCTTGTCTGAGTCCGCTTGCTTTGCCGACAACTATGACCGGTTCTGCGAGGAGATAGAAGAGGATATCCGGATAGTAGACCCCCTCACGAGGGCGATAAGCTGTCAGGGTTCTGACTTCTAAAATCCAGAAATTGTTGAGTGTCTCAACCTTCTTAACCTGTCTGACGAAGATTTCAGCGAAGAGGATGAGGTGGTGGAATCAGTCAAGTATGCCTCCCTTGAGGGGGAGCCTCAAGAAAAGGCATCCAGAGCAAAGCCTGAATTGAAACCGTTACCTTAGGGGATGAAATACAAATTCCTAGATCAGGAAGAAAGAAACCCTGTCATCGTCAATGCCAATCTTTCAGAGAACCAGCTGGACCGACTTCTTGAGGAGTTAAGACTCCACCGTCGGGCTATAGGATACTCAGTAGAAGACATCAAAGGCCTTAGCCCCGCTTTATGCATGCATCACATTAATCTGGAAGAATCTGCCAAGCCTCTGGCTCAACCCCAGAGGAAGTTGAATCAGATGCTGAAAGAGGTCGTCAAGAAAGAGGTAATCAAGTTAAGGGATGCGGGGATCATTTACCCAATCAGCGATAGTAATTGGGTAAGTCTGATCCACATAGTACCCAAGAAAGGTGGTATGACAGTGGTAAAAGGAGAAAAGGTCGATGAGGTGGCGGTTAGGACCGTCACCGGATGGAGAATGTGCATTGATCATAGGAAGCTAAACCAGGCTACAAAAAAGGATCATTTTCCGCTACCTTTTATTGATCAAGTTCTTGAAAGATTAGCGCATCATGATTTTTTCTGTTTCTTGGATGGCTTTTCATGTTTTTATCAGGTCCCCATCCTGCCCGATGACCAAGATAAGACAACCTTTACATGCCTTTACGACACCTATGCCTTCAAACGGATGCCCTTCGGACTCTGCAACGCTCCCGCGACGTTTCAACGATGCATGATATCAATGTTTTCAGATTTTCTGGAAGATATCGTAGAAGTTTTCATGGACGATTTTTTAGTCTATGGAAAGGACTTCGATACCTGCCTGAAAAACCTATCTTTGGTTCTGCAAATATGCAAGGAGAATAGTCTGGTTTTAAACTGGGAAAAGTGCCTCTTTATGGTACGAGAGGGCATCGTTCTGGGGCATAAGATCTCAAGGCGTGGCATCGAGGTGGACACCAGCAAAGTTGAAGCAATATATAAGCTTCCTCCACTGAAGTCCATAACGGGGGTCAAGAGCTTCCTCGGGCATGCCAGTTATTACCGCAGATTTATAAATGACTTCTCAAAAATTTCAAAACCTTTGTCCACCCTGTTGGTAAAAGATGTTGAATTTGTTTTCTCTAATGACTGTCTAACGGCTTTTCAAGCTTTGAAGAATGCGCTCGTATCACCACCCGTCCTCAAAGCTCATGATTGGGATTTACCGTTTGAGCTTATGTGTGACGCCAGCGACTATGCAGTAGGAGCGGTCCTGGGGCAGAAGAAAGATAAAAAGCACCACGTGATCTGCTACGCTAGTCGCACGTTGGACGAAGCCCAGGTAAATTATACAACCACCGAAAAAGAGATGCTCGCGATCATCTTCGCATTCGATAAGTTCAATTCGTACCTCATTGGAGCAAAGGTCAAGGTATATACAGATCACGGGACCATAAGATACCTAATGCAAAAGAAAGATACAAAGCCCAGACTGTTGAGGTGGGCCTTATTGCTACAAGAGTTCAACCATGAGATTATTGATAAGAAGGGAGCAGAAAATGTGGTCACTGACCACTTATCAAGGATCGTAACTGAAGGATAGGGAGGACTGCCCATCGATGACAACTATGTTGATGAAGCTCTTATGTCGATAGAAGCCAAGAAAGAGGACTTGCCATGGTTCGCAGATATCTACAATTATCTTACCTGTGGGGAGCTGCCCCCCGACATTACCTACAATCAGAAAAAGAAGCTGTTCGTGGATGTTAAAAATTACTATTGGGATGACCATCTCCTTTTCAGAAGATGCGCTGACAATTTGTACAGGAGATGCATTCCCGAAGAAGAAACCCCGAATATTCTGAAGAGTGCCACGCTTCCCCCTATGGGGGACACCTAGGTCGCGAAAGGACTGCTGCAAAAGTGCTACAATCAGGTTTTTACTGGCCCTCTTTATTCAAAGATGATGCACAGTTCGTAAAAGTCTGTAAAGAGTGCCAATCAACGGGCAATATAGGACGAAGGAACGAGATGCCGATGGCGAATTGGATTGAAGTAGAGATCTTCGATGTATGGGGGATTGATTACATGGGACTGTTTCCCCCATCAAGGGGGGATCAATACATTCTAGTGGCAGTAGATTATGTATCGAAGTGGGTAGAAGCCGTGGTAACCCAAACGTGCGATGCCAAGTCAGTAGTCAAACTGTTTGAGAAAACGATCTTTCCTCGGTTCGGTGTACCACACACTGTAATAAGAGACGGCGGGTCGCATTTCGGAGAGAGACAGTTCGAAGCACTCCTACGTAAGTATGCAGTCAAGCACAAGATCGCCACACCCTACCACCCACAGACTTCAGGGTAGGTAGAAGTTTCAAACAGACAAATTAAGCAGATCTTGGAAAAGACTGTCAGCCGGATAAGGAAGGACTAGTCTATGAAGCTTGATGACGCACTATGGGCCTATAGGACTGCCTACAAAATGCCCATTGGAACCACCCCCTACAAGATGATCTACGGAAAATCCTGTCATCTACCTCTGGAACTGGAACACAAGGCCCTTTGGGCAATCAAATTCTTAAACATGGACCTTGGGAAAGCAGGAGAAAAGAGATTTTTACATCTTCAAGAGCTTGAAGAGTTGAGGATGAACGCCTATGAGAACGCAAAAATCTACAAAAAAGGACGAAGGTGTGGCACGATGCCCACCTACAGAGAAAAGATGTAAGTGAAGGGGATAAAGTTTTATTATTTAAATCCTCAATTCGTCTATTTCCTGGAAAGTTACAAACAAGATGGTCAGGACCGTTCACTATATCGAAGATATACCCATCAGGAATGATGGAGCTTTACGACAAAGATGACGCGACCAAGGTCTTTCAAGTAAACGGGCATAGGGTAAAGCGGTACTATGAAGACGAAGCTTTTGTTAGAAGGGCGGAGGTCAACTTGCAGGATATGGGTACTGTCGAAGACTGAAAGTGAAGAACTTACATCGGTCGAGCTGGCGACGCAAACTTCAGCGCTCCTCGGGAGGCAGCCCGAGTTTTCTCTCTTCCCTAGAGTAGGATGCATTTTTCTTCCTTGTAAAACGAACATTATGGACTGTAATAAGGCCCGAGTCAGTGCACACGCCGAGTGTACCGACTCTTCTATTTTATGGGCCACCGCTCTCTTTTTCAAAGCTTTGAGGAGTAATACTATATGAGGTTGGGGGCTCGACCCTATGCCGATGATGTTTTGCTCGTCTATCGTTTTTAAGTCTTCTGGCCGCATATCAGACTTGTATCCCCTCTTTCTAACCGTGTCGGGCTGTAGCTCAACCAGCATGCTGAACGCGCTGGGCATCTCGAGCACTGCAAGGGTCGTGACGGATGGCACCCCTGGGCGGCGTGCACCCATGTCCTGGGAATTGTGCAAAATGAGTAATTGCCCTTGATTAGATTGATGGACTACCCGTCTCGGGAATAGCCTGTCTTAACGGCCGACACGCGCCCCAGATCTACCCATTTTACTCGCGGTTGAGATTGCTATATATAGTATGGAAGGATTATCATGTCGGGCTACTGCACTTACTCTTTCGGCCCCCAACATCATGCAGTAATCCCCATTTTGCTCGCATGTCGGCCAGCTCGCTTTCGCCCTCATGTCGGGCGAGAGTTTCGAAGAGTAAAGGTATAGCCCGACAATTTGTTTTCCCGACACGGGTTTCATATCGTGCGCAGCGTATCGGGTTGACGAACTTAGTTGATTTTCTTGTATCGCCTGACACGTATGAAGCATGAAACGTCTGCCGATCACGTTTGCCCGATACGCCATATCGGGTGACACATTTTTCCGTCGAGAGGTCCTGTCAGGCATTTGTTTCATGTGACCATATCGCCCGACATACCCGTGTCAGACAGCGTGTTGTGCCGCGCGGCTCCCTGTATCATCCAATCTTGTATCGCCTCAGATTTTCCTTTGATGGACGATACCCAGACTTGGCTACGAGACAAGTTTTATCGAGATATCAGTTTTCCCTACCTAACATTTAAATGGTCAATGAACTTGATAACAGGTATGGCTCATACAAAACAAATCTACGGTCGAGTTGACAAACACACTGCGGCCACAGCTAAAGCAACAACAGTCGGACAGAAACATCAGAATCCCGAGACATCTGGGTCGTCAAAAGAAGTCCATTCCCTTATCATAGTCTGTTTTGTGCGGTGGTTTAGGACCATCTCCAAAAGACAGTGGAAGTCTTTCTTCGATAGCCCCTGGTTTGAATGTGGGCATTTCAGTTCCATCTACCATGAAGCCACCTTCATCATGGGGAGGGTATCTTCTTCTTATATAGTATCCACAAGTGTTTTCCAGAGCTCTCTGTCTACCATAGTCCGGTTATTTTTGTCATAATCTGTTATGCGCCTTGCGTTTCCTTCTTGAGAGCTTTGCACTTGTTCTGGCTGCTTTCTCGTGGGAAAGAAAATGGACTCAAATAAGGAGAGTGTATGGCAGCTTCTCCATGGCACAAGCGCGATCACCAACTAACCCTCACTGGGTTAACATTACCTTACCCTGTCTTCTTCACTACTTTGGGACAGAGTGTGGTGTAAGTTTGGGGGGGTACCCATGTACCAGTGAGGGTGGTATAAAAATCTTCTTCTTCAACTCCACCCTTTGTGTTATTTCGTTCATCTCTTATATCATGTGTATGTATTCATGCTCATATAAAATTTGCTTATCTTGTTCCCTTTCATATGAACAAAGTCACTATATTAGTAAAAACCTGATTCAACTTCTTGCCAGTTTGTTTTCTATGTGCCCAATGAGATGCAAGTTTTGTTATATCTTTCTGATAATGCTGCCTCAATCGACAAAAGGCTACATTTTTCCACACCAAAAATTTCAAAAAAAAAATAATAATCTTGCAAACAGCTAAGAGACGAGTATGGAGAAGGAAAAAGCTGCCCAAACATCTACAAAATTCCTCTTGTTTTCCCTTACCCAACAAAAATCCCAAAAAGAGAAAGTAGCCTTATGAGAGTGAATAAAAGCATGAGAGTTGTGCCCAATAAAAGAAAAGAAAAAAAATTATATATACACACTTGTTTTCCAAAAGTACCCATCTTTAGGCATGGTAGATCCAGGGCAGTGGTACGTAGGATGTGAAATCACTGCTCTAAAGCCAACTGGCTTGGACTCCAGGGACCACTTGCCCACTAACGGACCTGTACCTGAATGGACTGATGGGAAACAAGAAAAATCCAAAAAGCCTTAGCCTACCCAACACACAACTTTCTGCCCCTAAAGCTGTTTGGTGTGAAAGCTAACTTCAGAATCATGCACCAAAGTCTCGCTGAAGCTGTAGAGAAAAACTTTACTAAAATAATAAGGCAGGGAATGCAAGGTCTTTTGTTCATAGTAGGGCAATATTATCTCTAAAGACATCACAATACTTGTCTTACCTCTAGGACTGAAGGCTACACCACGCAAGAAGGAGCATCACAAAATAAAGTTTAAATATTGATTGAGGATAATCAAAATGCTAAGTTTGGGGGAGTTGATAACACCAAATTTTGTGATGTTTTAGACTGTTATTTCGTTATCAAAACTACCCTTTTAAATTGTTTTCCTCTCCTTTTACATGTACTTTTGTAATAACAGGCCAAACTACGCTCTTAATTCAATATTTCCATCTTTTGCAGAGTTTTCCTCCTATTTTGACCCATTTATCATCAATAAGGCCGTTCCGGCCCACAAACATGATTCCACTTGCATCGGCCTTCCAGGCGGCCGATATGCACACTGCCTGGCAAGGTAGTGCAATACACGGACGTGCGACATGAGGATGCCGCGCAAGAAGGGACTAGTAGACGGTACGCCTATCTACCCGACAGGGAGCCAGGCTCGCCACGACAAACAAAGCTTGTCGCGCGACACGGGCCACCCACCGGCAGGCGCCGCTCGTCACGCCCACCGACAGCCGACATCCTTTGTGTCGGGCGATACTGATATCGGTCGTCCACTGACTCCATGATAATAAGAGCTTAAGAAGGACACGTGGCGCCCCGAGCACCAAAACTTCCCCAACCGCTACCTATAAATAGTAGCTACAGGAAGCTGAAAAGACAGGTCAGAACCCTGTGCAAGTCACCTCAGGAAAGCTACGAAGAGCTAGTGTATCGTGCCTCAGTGCTTGTACCGGGCGATTCTAGGTGAGCACTTACCCATCCCGAGAGGGAGGGAATGGTTCACTTAGGATCGACCCGGGCAACACTGTAGGCCGATATCGTCCGACAAGGATCCCCGACATAAGTGACCAATACTAGGAGCATCGCTCTAGCCCAACACGATACCGAATCCCGATACGCATCGTCCGTCATGGCGTGTCGCCTGAGAGGGTGCCGCCCGACATGATCGTATCAGACGAGGGTCCTCACACGATGCAATCTGCCCGTCACGGCGTGTCGCCTGAGAGGGTGTGCCGCCTGACACAGTTATATCGGGCTAGGCTCCTGCTGGTATCGGACTGGAGGGTCCGCTGTAGTCTGTCGTCCTTCTATATCAAGAAGGCGACATCTATCTTTACTATTTCAGTCATTTATTTCTTTTACTTCTGTAGTGTAATCAGAACCTTATTTTTTTATGGAAATAGAAGAGTTTAATTATCTGCTGCTTATGCTTGGTACCTTTGTTGGATGATTGCTATGTTTAACATCTGAACTCTAGCTTGCATGTTGGATCGTGTTTCGATTAGCTACCAAATCGTGTTTTCCCGTCGCAACAGCCTCGAGAGAGGTGTTGTGGCTCTAGTGTTTGATCTAATTCTGGAGTACGAGAGTGCCCAGAATCGGAGTCGCTTTAGCAACCTCTCCACTCTAACTTAAGTCCATCGGCCTCGAGAGGGGTGTTGATGCTTGGTTGGAGGTACCCGCTCTGAGAGGAGGGGTACGGGATGTTCCTTCTGCCGCTTATTTTAGCAAAGTTTACCTCCTTCGTACCTTTCTTTAGCGCTAGTATTATCTTTCTGTTTTTGTTGCATGAAAACCCCTAAAAACTGATAAATGCTTAAAACCTTAAATCTTCCTCGTAGCTCCAGTTGGAGATAGATTTCTTTTGTTTTATCGATCTTATCTTGTTGTTCCCTTTAGAGAATTTTTACCATATCTCTACCCTTACCGGAGTGTAGCGTGTCGATTCCGCGTTCTCAACACTACCACCCTTGTCCCTGTGTTTGACCCCGTATATCTACTTTGACCCCGTAAACAAAGTTGCGGGGGCCTAGAAGGTTTTGGGTTATAAATGTAAAATCTCGACTACCTCAAATCCGCTCCACCTTTTGGACGCACGATTTAGGCCGGTCAACTTTTTGGCACCGTTGTCGGGGATGAGGTAAAACAGTACTATAGATGAATCCAAATCCACTAACTACACTCCTGTGCCTCAAGCTTAGAAATGAGCTTAACAACACTCTCCTTTTCTTTTATTTCTTTTCTTTTTGTTATTATTATTATTCTTTGCCTAAAATGAATAATTCGTATCATTGATTACAACTTTTCTAACTTGATTTTTTTTGTTTTATTTTCAGCTACTCTGAAGAAAGGACATTCCATTCGACTGAGCACCAGCACCAGCCAACATGCAGCCTCGCGATGAGCAACCTCTCTCTGAAGGTGAACGTCGAGGGAGAGCCAGACCTTTCTCGAGCACCAGTCAAGGCCAAGACAAGGTTTCAACCCAACCAAACTTGGTTGGACAGTTATTTGCATTTATAAAGAGACAAGATACAATCATCAACCAGCTGGCACAAAGTACGCTTCCCCATCCAGGAGTTCTAAACTCCATGCAGTTCCAGATGGCAAATTTGCAGACGCGCTAATGCCAGGTTGATCAACAGCTGGCTCAGATGGCTGATTTGATGAAGAACCCTTCAAGAAAGATGCTCCCCAGTCCCGAATATGCCAGAATGGCAGTACTGAGATCCGGAAAGACGGTGGAGCATAATGAGGAGGCTAGGCCGGCACCTGAAGCAAGGACTGTGGGTGCGAGTCCCGCAGAAGGAGAAAATCAACAAGCTGATGCCCAAGAGCCTGATCAGAAATCCTTCGAAGAGGTACCTGGTGGGAGAAACCCTTATGCTCCCAAGCTACCTTTTCCGTATAAACTGATAAAAGCAAACATGAAGAAGCGTCACAAAAAGTTCATGGAGTCGATCAAGAAACTTTATCTTGAAGTTCCCTTTCTGGATGCTTTGGAGGAGATGCCGACCTATGCCAAGTTTCTCAAGGATCTGATCACGAAAAAGAGGAGAGGAGGAAGGATTGAGACTGTGCATCTAGCAGCTGCTTCCTCTGCTTTCGTAAAGCCGGATCTGCCCAACAAAAAGAGAGATCCTGGGGCTTTTACAATCCCTTTTGCCATTGGAGACAACGTCGAGCAGAAGGGTCTTGCCAACTTAGGGACTAGCATCAGCCTCATGCCACTAAGATCCGCGCAAAGATTAGGTTTGACCGTAATGGTTAGAACCAATATGAGGATCGAACTAGATGATCATACATTCAAAAGACCCATCGACGTTGTTGAAGATGTGCTGATCAGGGTAGGTAACTTCTTCATTCCGTGTGATATAGTCGTCATTGACACCGTGGAGGACCCTGCTGCCCCATCATCTTTGGACGTCCTTTCCTGGCTACAGGAAGGGCGTTAATCGATGTCTATGAAGGGATTATCACACTGAGGGTCGGAAACGACCACCTGGACTTCAAGGTGAAGGAGGCGATGAGGGGACCTTCCTTGTCTGAGTCTGCTTGCTTTGCGGACAACTATGACCAGTTCTGCGAGGAGATAGAAGAGGATATCCGGATAGTAGACCCCCTCACAAGGGCGATAAGCTGTCAGGGTTCCGACTTCGAAAATCCAGAAATTGTTGAGTGTCTCAACCTTCTTAACGTGGCTGACGAAGATTTGAGCGAAGAGGATGAGGTGGTGGAATGAGTCAAGTATGCCTCCCTTGAGGGGGAGCCTCAAGAAAAGGCATCCAGAGCAAAACCTGAATTGAAACTGTTACCTAAGGGGCTGAAATACGAATTCCTAGATCAAGAAGAAAGAAACCCCGTCATCATCAACACCAATCTTTCAGAGAACCGACTGAGCCGACTTCTTGAGGAGTTAAGACTCCACCGTCGGGCTATAGGATACTTAGTAGAAGACATCAAAGGCCTTAGCCCCACTTTATGCATGCATCACATTAATCTGGAAGAATCTGCCAAGCCTCTGGCTCAACCCCAGAGGAAGTTGAATCAGATGCTGAAAGAGGTTGTCAAGAAAGAGGTAATCAAGTTAAGGGATGCGGGGATCATTTACCCAATCAGCGATAGTAATTGGGTAAGTCTGATCCACGTAGTACCCAAGAAAGGCGGTATGACAATGGTAAAAGGAGAAAAGGGCGATGAGGTGGCAGTTAGGACCATCACCGGATGGAGAATGTGCATTGATTACAGGAAGCTAAACCAGGCTACAAAAAGGATCATTTTCCGCTACCTTTTATTGATCAAGTTCTTGAAAGATTAGCGCATCATGATTTTTTCTGTTTCTTGGATGGCTTTTCAGGTTTTTATCAGGTCCCCATCTTGCCCAACGACCAAGAGAAGACAACCTTTACATGTCTTTATGACACCTATGCCTTCAGACTCTGCAACGCTCCCGCGACGTTTCAACGATGCATGATATCAATGTTTTCAGATTTTTTGGAAGATATCATAGAAGTTTTCATGGATGATTTTTCAGTCTATGGAAAGGACTTCGATACCTGCCTGAAAAACCTATCTTTGGTTCTACAAAGATGCGAGGAGAACAGTCTGGTTTTAAACTGGGAAAAGTGCCATTTTATGGTACGAGAGGGCATCGTTCTGGGGCATAAGATCTCAAGGTGTGGCATCGAGGTGGACACCAGCAAAGTTGAAGCAATATCTAAGCTTCCTCCATCGAAGTCTGTAACAGGGGTCAGGAGCTTCCTCGGGCACGCCGGTTATTACCGCAGATTTATAAATGACTTCTCGAAGATTTCAAAACCTTTGTCCAACCTGCTGGTAAAAGATGTTGAATTTGTTTTCTCTAATGACTGTCTAATGGCTTTTTAGGCTTTGAAGAATGCACTCGTATCACCACCCGTCCTCCAAGCTCATGATTGGGATTTACCGTTTGAGCTTATGTGCGACGCCAGTGACTATGCAGTAGGAGCGGTCCTGGGGCAGAAGAAAGATAAAAAGCACCACGTGATCTGCTACGCTAGTCGCACGTTGGACGAAGCCCAGGTAAATTATACAACCACCGAAAAAGAGATGCTCACGATCGTCTTTGCATTCGATAAGTTCAGGTCGTACCTCATTGGAGCAAAGGTCAAGGTATATACAGATCACGGGGCCATAAGATACCTAATGCAAAAGAAAGATACAAAGCCCAGACTATTGAGGTGGGCTTTATTGCTACAAGAGTTTGACCATGAGATTATCGATAAGAAGGGAGCAGAAAATGTGGTCGCTGACCACTTATCAAGGATCGTAACCGAAGGACAGGGAGGACTGCCCATCGATGACAACTATGTCGATGAAGCTCTTCTATCGATAGAAGCCAAGAAAGAGGACTTGCCCTGGTTCGCAAATATCTGCAATTATCTTGCCTGTGGAGAGCTTCCCCCCGACATTACCTACAATCAGAAAAAGAAGCTGTTCGCAGATGTTAAAAATTACTATTGGGATGACCCTCTCCTTTTCATAAGATGCGCTGACAATTTGTACAGGAGATGCATTCCCGAAGAAGAAACCCCGAATATTCTGAAGGAGTGACACGCTTCCCCCTACGGGGGACACCTAGGTAGCGAAAGGACTACTGCAAAAGTGCTACAATCAGGTTTTTACTGTCCCTCTTTATTCAAAGATGATGCACAGTTCGTTAAAGTCTGTAAAGAGTGCCAATCAACGGGCAATATAGGACGAAGGAATGAGATGCCGATGGCGAATTGGATTGAAGTAGAGATATTCGATGTATGGGGGATTGATTACATGGGATTGTTTCCCCCATCAAGGGGGTATCAATACATTCTAGTGGTAGTAGATTACGTATCGAAGTGGGTAGAAGTTGTGGCAACCCAAACGTGTGACGCCAAGTCAGTAGTCAAGCTATTCGAGAAAACGATCTTTCCTCGGTTCGGTGTACCACACACTGTAATAAGCGACGGCGGGTCGCATTTCAGAGAGAGACAGTTCGAAGCACTCCTACGTAAGTATGGAGTCAAGCACAAGATCGCCACACCCTACCACCCACAGACTTCAGGGCAGGTAGAAGTTTCAAACAGACAAATTAAGGAGATCTTGGAAAAGACTATCAGCCGGACGAGGAAGGACTGGTCTATGAAGCTTGACGACGCACTATGGGCCTATAGGACTGCCTACAAAATGCCCATTGGAACCACCCCCTACAAGCTGATCTACGGAAAATCCTATCATCTACCTCTGCAACTGGAACACAAGGCCCTTTGGGCAATCAAATTCTTAAACATGGACCTTGAGAAAGTAGGAGAAAAGAGATTTTTACATCTTCAAGAGCTTGAAGAGTTGAGGATGAACGCCTATGAGAATGCAAAAATCTACAAACAAAGGATGAAGGTGTGGCACGATGCCCACCTACAGAGAAAAGATGTAAGTGAAGGGGATAAAGTTTTATTCTTTAAATCCTCCATTCGTCTGTTTCCTGGAAAGTTACAAACAAGATGGTCAGGACCGTTCACTGTATACCCATCAGGAATGATGGAACTTTACGACAAAGATGACTCGACCAAGGTCTTTCAAGTAAACGGGCACATGGTAAAGCGGTACTATGAAGACGAAGCTTTTGACAGAAGGGCAGAGGTCAACTTGTAGGATATGGGTACTGTCGAAGACTGAAAGTGAACGCAAAAATCTACAAACAAAGGACGAAGGTGTGGCACGATGCCCACCTACAAAGAAAAGATGTAAGTGAAGGGGATAAAGTTTTATTATTTAAATCCTCCATTCGTCTGTTTCCTGGAAAGTTACAAACAAGATGGTCAGGACTGTTCACTGTATCGAAGATATACCCATCAGGAATGATGGAGCTTTACGACAAAGACGACCCGACCAAGGTCTTTCAAGTAAACGGGTACAAGGTAAAGTGGTACTATGAAGATGAAGCTTTTGTCAGAAGGGTGGAGGTCAACTTGCAGGATATGGGTAATGTCGAAGAATGAAAGTGAAGAACTTACACCGGTCGAGCTGGCGACGCAAACTTCAGCACTCCTCAGGAGGCAGCCCGAGTTTTCTCTCTTCCCTAGAGTAGGATGCATTTTTCTTCCTTGTAAAATGAACATTATGGACCGTAATAAAGCCCGAGTCAGTGCACGCGCCGAGCGTACCGACTCTTCTATTTTATGGGCCACCGCTCTATTTTTCGAAGCTTTGAGGAGTAATACTATCTGAGGTTGGGGGCTCGACCCTATGCCGATGATGTTTTGCCTGTCAATCATTTTTAAGTCTTCTGGCCGCATATCAGACTTGTATCCCCTCTTTCTAACCATGTCAGGCTGTAGCTCAACTGACATGCTGAACGTGTTGGGCATCTCGGGCACCACAAGGGCCGCGACGGATGGCACCCCTGGGCGGCGTGCAGCCGTGTCCTGGGTATCATGAAAAATGAGTAATTGCCCTTGATTAGACGGATGGACTACCCATCTCGGGAATAGCCTGTCTTAACGGCCGACGCGCACCCCAGATCTACCCATTTTACCCGCGGTTGAGATTGCTATATATAGTATGGAAGGATTATCGTATCCGACTACTGTACTTACTCTTCCGGCCACCAACATCATTCAGTAATCCCCTTTTTGCTCGCATGTCGGCCAGCTCGCTTTCGCCCTCGTGTTGGGCGAGAGCTTCGAAGAGTAAAGGTATAGCCCGACAGTCTATTTGCCCGACACGGGTTTCATATCGCGCACAGTGTATCAGGTTGATGAACTTAGTTGATTTTCTTGTATCGCCCGACACGTATGAAGCACGAAACGTCTGCCGATTGCGTTTGCCCGATACGCCATATCGGGCGACACATTTTTCCGTCGAGAGGTCCTATCAGGCATTTGTTTCATGTGACCATATCACCCGACATACCCGTGTCAGGCAGCGTGTTGTGCCGCGCGGCTCCCTGTATCGTCCAATCTTGTATCGCCTCGGATTTTCCTTTGATGGACGATACCCGAACTTGGCTACGAGACAAGTTTTATCGAGATATCAGTTTTCCCTACCTAACATTTAAATGGTCAATGAACTTGATAACAAGTATGGCTCATACAAAACAAACCTCCGGTCGAGTTGACAAACACACTACGGCCACAACTAAAGCAACAACAGTCGGACAGAAATGTTAGAATCTCGAGACAGCTAGGTCGTCAAAAGAAGTCAATTCCCTTATCATAGTCTGTCTTCTGCGGTGGTTTAGGACCATCTCCAAAAGACAGTAGAAGTCTTTCTTCGATAGCCCCTGGTTTGAATGTGGGCATTTCAGTTCCATCTACCATGAAGCCACCTTCATCATGGGGAGGGTATCTTCTTCTTATATAGTATCCACAAGTGTTTTCAAGAGCTCTCTGTCTACCATAGGCCAGTTATCTTTGTCATAATCTGTTATGCGCCTTGCGTTTCCTTCTTGAGAGATTTGCACTTGTTCTGGCTGCTTTCTCCTGGGAAAGAAAATGGACTCAAATAAGGAGAGTGTATGGAAGCTTCTCCATGGCACAAGCGCGATCACCAACTAACCCTCACGGGGTTAACATTACCTTACCTTGTCTTCTTCACTACTCTGGGACAGAGTGTGGTGTAAGTTTGGGGGGGTACCCATGTACCAGTGAGGGAGGTATAAAAATCTTCTTCTTCAACTCCACCCTTTTTGTTATTTCATTCATCTCTTATATCATGTGTATGTATCCATGCTCATATAAAATTTGCTCATCTTGTTCCCTTTCATATGAACAAAGTCACTATATTAGTAAAAACCTGATTCAACTTCTTGCCAGTTTGTTTTCTATGTGCCCAACGAGATGCAAGTTTTATTATATCTTTCTTTTAATGCTGCCTTAATCGACAAAAGACTATGTTTTTCCACGCCAAAAATTTCAAAAAAAAAAAATCTCGCAAACAGCTAAGAGACGGAGTATGGAGAAGGAAAAAGCTGCCCAAACAGCTACAAAATTCCTCTTGTTTTCCCTTACCCAACAAAAATCCCAAAAAGAGAAAGTAGCCTTATGAGAGTGAATAAAAGCATGAGAGTTGTGCCCAATAAAAGAAAAGATATATATATATATATATACACACACACTTGTTTTCTAAAAGTACCCATCTTTAGGCATGGTAGATCCGGGGAAGTGGTATGTAGGATGTGAAATCACTGCTCTAAAGCCAACTGGCTTGGACTGCAGGGACCACTTGCCCACTAACGGACCCGTACCTGGATGGACTGATGGGAAACAAGAAAAACCCAAAAAGCCTTAGCCTACCCAACACACAACTTTCTGCCCCTAAAGCTGTTTGGTGTGAAAGCTAACTTCAAAATCATGCACCAAAGTATCGCTGAAGCTGTAGAGAAAAACTTTACTGAAATAATAAGGCAGGGAATGCAAGGTCTTTTGTTCGTAGTAGGGCAATATTATCTCTAAAGACATCACGATACTTGTCTTACCTCTAGGACTGAAGGCTACACCACGCAAGAAGGAGCATCACAAAATAAAGTTTAAATATTGATTGAGGACAATCAAAACGCTAAGTTTGGGGGAGTTGATAACGCCAAATTTTGTGATGTTTTAGACTGTTATTTCGTTATCAAAACTGCCCTTTTAAATTGTTTTCCTCTCCTTTTATATGTACTTTTGCAATAACAGGCCAAACTACGCTCTTAATTTAATATTTCCATCTTTTGCAGAGTTTTCCTCCTATTTCGACCCATTTATCATCAATAAGGCCGTTCCGGCCCACAAACATGATTCCACCTGCATCGGCCTTCCAGCTGGCTGATATGCACACTGCCCAGTAGGGTAGCGCAATACACAGACGTGCGACATGAGGATGTCGCATAAGAAGGGACTAGCGGACGGTACGCCTATCTACCCGACAAGGAGCCAGGCTCGCCACGACAACCAAAGCTTGTCGCGTGACAGGGGCCACCCACCGACAGGCACCGCTCGTCACGCCCACCGAGAGCCGACATCCTTTATGCCGGGCGATACTGATATCGGCCGTACACCGACTCCACGATAATAAGAGCTTAAGAAGGACACGTGGTGCCCCGAGCACCATAACTTCCCCAACCGCTGCCTATAAATAGCAGCTATAGGAAGCCGAAAAGATAGGTTGGAACCCTGTACAAGTCACCTCAGGAAAGCTGCGAAGAGCTAGTGTATCGTGCCTCAGTGCTTGTACCGGGCGATTCTGGGTGAGCACTTCCCCATCTTGAGAGGGATGGAATGGTTCACTTATGATCGTCCCAGGCAACACTGCAGGCCGATATCGGCCGACAAGGATCCCTGACATAAGTGACTGATACTAGGAGCATCGCTCTAGCCCGACACGATACCGAATCCCGATACGCATCGTCCGTCACAGCGTGTCACCTGAGAGGGTGCCGCCCGACATGATCGTATCGGATGAGGGTCCTCGCACGATGCAATCAGCCCGTCACGGCGTGTCGCCTGAGAGGGTGTGCCGCCCGACATGGTTGTATCAGGCTAGGCTCGTGCTGGTATCGGGCTGGAGGGTCCGCTGTAGTCTGTCGTCCTTCTATATCAAGAAGGCGACATCTATCTTTACTATTTCAGTCATTTATTTCTTTTACTTCTGTAGTGTAATCAGAACCTTATTTGTTTATGGAAATAGAAGAGTTTAATTATCTGCTGCTTATGCTTGGTACCTTTATTGGATGATTGCTATGTTTAACATCTGAATTCTAGCTTGCATGTTGGATCGCGTTTTGATTAGCTACCGAATCATGTTTTCTCGTCACAACAGCCTCGAGAGAGGTGTCGTGGCTCTAGTGTTTGGTCTGATTCTGGAGTATGAGAGTGCCCAGAATCAGAGTCGCTTTAGCAACCTCTCCACTCTAACTTAAGTCCAGCAGCCTCGAGAGGGGTGTTGATGCTTGGTTGGAGGTACCCGCTCTGAGAGGAGGGGTACGAGATGTTCCTGCTGTCGCTTGTTTTACCAAAGTTTACCTCCTTCGTACCTTTCTTTAGCGCTAGTATTATCTCTCTATTTTCGTTGCATGAAAGCCCCTAAAAACTAATAAATGCTTAAAACCTTAAATATTCCTCGTAGCTCCAGTTGGAGATAGATTTCTTTTATTTTATCGTTCTTATCTTGCTGTTCCCTTTAGGGATTTTTTACCATATCTCTACTCTTACCAGAGTGTAGCGTGTCGATTCCGCGTTCTCAACACTACCACCCTTGTCCCTGTGTTCGACCCCGTATATTTACTTAGACCCGGTAAACAAAGTTGCGGGGGCCTAGAAGGTTTCAGGTTATAAATGTAAAAGCTCGACTACCTCAAATCCGCTCCACCTTTTGGACGCACGATTTAGGACGGTCAGGTCATGGGAATCCGGCTCTTCCATTGACCTATGTATGGTACCGATTCAACTTCGCAGTGGTCGGTTGGAGTATGAGCGGTATACCTCATCTCCTCAGGGCATAAGTGTGTTTGTAAAATGAAATCAGCCGTATAGCATGTTTGTTTAAGGATTGAATACAGAAATTCATTGCCTGATGTTACATTTTGTTATATATCTGTAGTTCATTGATGTTATTCATATCTGTTGTATTCATTACAAATAGATGGATGAGCTATGAGTCTACCATGAGTAGATGCAATGTTATCCTTGAAAAAGGAGATTACTTCATTCTGTTCATATAGTGATTTACATGCTGTTGATTTAGTATATAAATCCATCTGCTCAGTTCAGTTAATAAACTACTATAACAATGTTTTGGCGAAGAGTTATATCTCCCTCTAGGACAATTTACAATTGTCTCACCCCCGTGGGATCCAACTTTTTAGGTGGACGCGGACAAAGAAGCAGAATCCCATTGCAGGGAATGGACAACAGCTGTAACAGCAAGGACAATAGTAATATCTCAGGTGGAGATACTACTTGTCAAGTTATGTAGTTAGAAAGTCCTATGTGTCATCTCTGTACTCTCAGGTCCTCAGAGTTTTGAGTCAATGTTTTTGAAGAATCGATCTGAGATTTTGGCTTAATGCCTCGAGATTGTATATTGTCTGTATATAATGTTTATAAGGCAGTTGATGATGTAGTCTCTGAAAAGAGATGGTACAAGTTATGTACGTTTGAACCAGCATGTAAATGTCATACAATGGTTCTTGATGGAAAAGATTTCCTATGTGTAGATCTCTTTGTAAAAAGTTTTAATTTTTAGTGATTTTCGGTAATCCACTACAAATAATTCGCTTCCGCTTAAGTTAATTTTATTTTTGTGAGTTGGATGCCACATAGGTGGTCCGTGTAAACTACTACAAAGGTGAGTAGGACTTTCCCCACTAGGATTCCGTTAACTTCCGCCCGTGGTATCCAACCAAGAGGTCGATGATGACAACCATCTAGGTGCAACTCGAGGAGGTCACACACTACAGTAGGGATAGTTGTTGGACTTGCTCTAGGACCAGGTATATACCTTGAAACCCTCTTTTCCATCTCATAGTTTCTGATGCGATCTACTATTCAATGGGGAATATGGCAAGTAAAATTTTTGTTTCTCCTGCCATATCTAATGCCATATTTCCCAACAGTGGTATTAGAGCCACTTCAATTTACTATGTTTTGGGAATAAATTCGTATGATCGAGTTTCTATTTTATCATTTATTTATTACATAAGATGTGAATATTGAAAATGATTAATGTGCATATCTGATTAAATACCACATGTGATACCAAACTAATATAAATATATGATATGATATATACACAATATGTGTCGCCTTAAAATCATTTTGATGGTGATGGGTAGCATGGTTATGACCTTTACCCCTAGACATTTTGTGCTTGCTTGGATGGCTTATGTTCCTATTTATATCTCAGTTTGCATACTGACCCTCTCTTTTCTTATTCATATGTAAAAGTATTAGTTCTTTCCTTCCTATACTCACCTTGAATGTAACTTGAAGTTTTCCTATTACAATGTAATATGTAAAATAGGATTAGGATAGTTTTTTTTTCTGTTATGGCAAAGACGTCGTTTTGCACCAGGCAAACCGACCGATTCAGGAGATGAATTGATCGGCTAGAGGACCAAGTAGATTGATGATAGAAGGAGACAACTGATCGACTGGTGGACCAACTGATCGGCTAGAAGACTCCACACGTCACAAGGACTGGAGGCCAGACGATCAGTTGTCAAGACCAACCGACCGACCAAGAGGCCATAAGACCGGCTCAAAGGGTTGAATTGATCGGTCTGGACTAGATCCAGTACTGATCATCATCAACAACAGGTTGCTACAAATGATGTCAACTATCAGTGGTAGTAATTTCTTGTGGCTCCAAGTAGTTACAATAGGATGGCCATAACTATTGCTTATGTTTGGTATTACATGTTTTCGTTGTGGTAGTAGCATGTATATCACACATACTATAAGTATGTGATGATTGGATATGTATATATATAATTTTATAATTATAAAGTCCCTCAAACCAAACATATTAAGTCTTATATGCTTTCCATTAGCAACACACGTGAAAAGCTTGATCGACTATGTGTGGGCACGCCAAGCGTGGTGTGTTTTCTATCTTGTAGAAGTGTGATGGTAGCTATGTGAGCCTACCAAGCGGGGTGCATTACTATCGTGTTGGCTTTTGGGTCAAACTTAACTATTAGGTGATCTTAACAAGATTAAGTACCTAGAAGCATGTAGATGACTATGGCAAAGAGTTGTGCATACCATCTATCCAAGAATTGCATAAGATGCAATTGGCAAAAGCCGCCTACCTTAATAATTGGTTATGGACATTAGCGTTGGTCGGGTAATAATTTGATTATTTTGGGTCTTGTCTCATTAAAAAATTATACGATGCAATCTTATGAATTGATAATGAGGGTTATCAATCTGATAAAATAGTGGGAGTGATAGTAAATTAAAGCCCGAATTAAGTATCGTCAAATTTTATTTTAATCAAATCAAATTAAAAGTGTTTTGAAAAAGTTGTAAATTTTTCTTATAGAATCAAATGATGACAAACATCACATTTTATTTATGGATGACCCTTGAGAAGGACATGTTAAATGAGAATAGTTTTCATGATTGGTTCAGAACATTGAGAATTGTTCTCACATAAGAGCGTAAGCTCTATGTCCTAGAAACACCAGAGACAGATGAACATGCTCCCATTGTGGTAAGGCTGACATGGATGCTTACAAGAAGCACTCTAAGGATGTCGTATATGTCAAATGTTTGATATTGTGCTCCATGAACTATGAGTTGTAGAGACATCATGAGAATACAAATGTGATTGACATTGTAAAACATCTTAAGAACATGTACCAAGATCAGGTGAGACATGAGAGATATGATGATGTCTCCAAGGTGTTGTTCCAGTGCATCATGGTAGAAGGAGATCCAATAGGTCTCCATGTGCTCAAGCTTATTGGGTATGTGGAGAACCTTATGAGACTGGGATTTCCCTTCTGCCAAGAGTTGGCCACTGACTTGATTCCAGAGTCCCTTCCAGAGTCATACAATTAGTTTGTCATGAACCACAATATGAATAACTTTGATAAGTCGTTGTCATAATTACTTGGCATTGAGAGAACCCATCACACTGAATGAGATCACTAAAAACCCAAAACACTATCGATCACTAATTAATCACATGGAAGGAAAAGAGGATAATTAAAACCGATTAAAACAAAACTTTTCCAACATCATTTACATAAGATCCCAACATTTTGCATAAATTCATATTATGCCAAGTATCTTTTACAACTACTCCATGGCCTCGACCACAACATGTACATATAGAATAACATAATCTACATATACCACATGTACAAGCATCATGATACTATCAAAAGCTCAAGTCGATTGAAATATCGTATAGAAACTTTATCACCTGGACCTGAGAGTATAGGGACAACTCTAGGACATTCTAGACATCTAACAACCATCTCTAAGGTCCATCACCATGGCTCCTCCTCATTGCCATGGGTCTACTGCCGCTGCTGCCGATCACCTAAAAATATGTGGTGACCCACGAGGTGAGACTCGTATCCCAACAAGAGATATAACTCTCAATAATGCTTATTGATTACAATAGGTTAAGTAATTACATAGGTAGAGTAGATTATTTAACATAATAGAAATACCAGACATAAAAACTTATAGTTCTAATCAGAATCTTATTGGTAGAAATGAGAGATTAACATTATTCTCAAAAGATAATGTATAGTTAATATCATGAGCATAATTATCATCTTACGTCTGACTAATATCATAAATATAGCTAACATCATCAGTAGGGCTAACTGTATAAGTATGGCTAACATCAAAATATATCTTTCAACATGAGTATAACTAATCAACATAAACTGAACTAGCAATATCAATATATAAAACAACATAAGAAAGGCTACTTTCTCTTAGTGCACTATACATTATCTATATGTAGAAAGAGCATATAGAGGTTATTATCCGATGTGAAGTGTTGTGTATAACCCTAACAGATATGTTGTATGACTTATTACATCTTTTATTAAGCCCTGGGAAGTTTGAGTCAAAGCAATAAAAGTCCAACTGACTACCGATTGGTCGCACTTAGTTCTGTACAAGATCTAGGAGAGCCAGAATCCTAAGATCTTTTCCCTTTGGTCAGTACGAGTGAACTGTAGTGACATATCAGTCAAACTGCCTACATCAACACATATAGTCAATGTAACATCCCTGACCTGGGTTATTCTTTAACCCTAGGTGTTTTAATAAATAAATATGATTATATGATTAATCTTATCTTGTGAAAAGTAATTAGGGCTCATGAGGAACTTATGTTTCAATTTTGGTCATGTTTGAACAATGTTGAAGCAATGTTTGGTTATTTTGGACTAAAGTGCAAATTACCCAAGTTAAGGGGATAACTTACAAATGTTACATAATAATATGTTTATATGATGTTGAGACATCATACGAATGAATATGATGTAGTGGTATGGTTTCCACAAGCCTGGACACAAAGATAGAGCTTGTTGGACAATGTTTGTGCATTAAAACCTAGTTTTGGTGTAAAGTGAAATTTACCCAAAACCTAAGGTTCAATATGCAAATTACCACTTCAATAAGGTCCCTAATGTTTCTTGACATCATTTAGAGAAAATAAAATGAGAGGGGCGCCTCATTTGAATTAATTTGGAGGAGAGAGAATCTTGATATTAAAATAATCAAGATTTAATCCTAATTGAAACCCTAATTCAATTTAGGGCAAAAATAAATGTATTAATTGAAGGGACCTTCAACAAAAATTAAAATAGTTGGATTCATATGTGTGTGGACGAGCTTAATCCTTGTAAAGGCACGAGAATAACCTAAGGAGGTGAAATTCCACTCACCATTATTATAAGAAAAAGAAATTCCACTCAAAAATGGATATTAATATTATAAGGGTTAAGGTGCTTAATTTCTTTTCCCTTTATTCTTGGATAATGAAGAGGTTTTTCAAGAACATAAATATGGCTTCGTGTACAAGAAATGGAGGGGGATTTGGTGGAAATTATTTTGGGAATTAAAGGAAATAATCCCATTTTCTCTCTCCTTGGGATTTTCTTATACATATCCCCTTTTCCACTCACTTAAGGACTTCTTTTCGGATTTCCTGTCTTTTTTTGCCTTGTCCGACCCCAAGAGAAGCTCAGGAATAGGAGGAGGATGAACCTAACCTGTTGGTAAGGTTCTTGACCTCTTTTCCCCTTGATTCCATGGTGGAAATCGAAAATAAATCATTGATTTCTTCTTATTTCGATCTCCGCATCAACCCTAGCCAATATTTTCAACCAAAAGCTTGAGGACGAGCCTAGGGGGAGTTGCAAGAGCTTCATACACCATTGTTTCCGTGATCTTGGAGCTTTGGATCTCAATTGGAGGCGGGTTTTATAACTTGAAACCCTAACTTTGTTATTGCATTCAATTCCCCATCAAATAATGATCATTTCTCTATTTACAATTATTGATTTGGTTTATTGATGCAATTTCCATGGAAATCACAGAAGGTTTCATGGGTCTAGAGCTTGATGATGATTACATCATCATAAGTAGACACCTCTCCAAATATATAGACCAATCAGTTTCAATCAAATGTCCAAACGGTTTCACAAACCGTTTGGGAGCAAACAGTTTCAAACCGTTTGGAATGAAACGGTTTCACTAAACCGCATAGAAGCAAACGGTTAAGACCATTTTTTGACGTTGACCAGGGTTTACCATTTGGGTATTTGTTCATAATGATCTAGGTTAATGACCCATCAATTATTATTGATTAACTCCAATTGGTTCATGAGTTGAAGGTCCAACAATCACCTAAACCCTAATTGGGTTGAGTGCTGATTTCATAAGTGATTGAGTTTGAAACTTGGGTTGATTGACCCAAATGGTTTCAAAACCGTTTGGGAATCACCCAAACGGTCTCAAGACCATTTGGAGGTCAACCAAGACCATTTGGAGGTCTAGGTTTGAGTATGGTTAGGTATTTGAAGATTCAAACATATGGTATAAACCCTAATCGGCCAAGTGCTGATTTTGCAATTGAATGAGTTGATGCTTTGGGTTGATTGACCCAAACGGTTTCAAAACCATTTGGGGATCACCCAAATGGTCTCAAGACCGTTTGGGGGTCACCCCAGACCGTTTGGAGGTCTAGATTTATGTTTGGTCAAGTGTTCGAAGGTCCAAAGATACCAAATTGAAATACAATTAAGTGCTGATTTGGTGACCAATCCTAGGATCCAAACCCTAATTGAATGACATGGTTGATGATGATATGATGGCCAAACGGTCTCAAGATCGTTTGGAGGTCATCCAAACGATCCCAAGACCATTTGGAGGTCACCCAAGACCGTTTGGAGGTCTAGGGTTGACTATGGTTAGGTGTTTGAAGATATAAAGATACTAAGTTGAAGTGCAATCAAATGCTGGTTTGGTGATCAATCCAATGACCCAAACCCTAATTGGATGACTTGGATTTGAGTGATGAGATGGGAAAACGGTCTCAAGACCGTTTGGAGGTCATCCAAATGACCTCAAGACCGTTTGGGGTCATGTCATGTTCAATTTGGATGATGGTCCAATAGTTTTAAAATAACTAGTTACACATTGATTAATGTTGAAGGATCATTGATTCCAAACCCTAATCCAATTGATTCAAACCCTAATTGATCAATTGAGAGTCAAATCAGTTGAAGGATGACCTACTTAACTCAATCAAACTATGGTGATAGGTCCAATTGATGATTAGTTACATGAATACAATGGTTTATGGAATCAACATTGAGAACCCTAAACCAATTGGAGTAGTTGAGACCATCTTTGGTCCATGCAGTTTTGAGGAGGTTTGGAACAAACGGTCTCAAGACCATTTGGGACCAAACGATCCCAAACCGGTTGAGTCCATGCGGTTTCAAAAAGGTACTTTAGCAAACAGTTTCAAGTACTTGTTTTAGCAAACGATCTCAAGCACCACCTTTACCAAATAGTTTCAAACCGTTTGAACTTTGAAAGACTAAGACCGTTTGGGGCTCAAGTAGTCAATATTGATTGAGGATTGAATTGGTTAATCCACTTGGACACCTATTGTAATTGAAGATCCAATTGGTCAATTCAATTGGATACCTTATGTATTGGAGGTCCAATGTAATTGAATATCTTGAGAATTAAGATGATGAATGATCCATTGATCCAATGATGATTAGTAATGATAATCAATGAAGGTACAAAGGTTGAAATCCTAATAGTACCTAAGTGATTAGTGCCAATTAAGGGATGAACCCTAATTGCTTATAGGAACAATGAAGTGGTACTCTATGTTAATCATAGTTGTATGTACTTGATTGAAGGGTTGATATGACTTAATCAAGTTGAGAAGATGATAGCATGAAATTCATACATGAATATGATTCATGAGGTGATTAAGGGTATTATTCTTAAGCAAAGAGATCATGAAACCCTAATCATGAACATAAACCCTAATTGACAGGGCTATTGAACTCTAACCCTATAAACCCTAATTGACAGGGCTATTGAACTCTAACCCTAATTGAGGGCAATTCTAAATAAAACTCTAATCCAGGGTGAGGATGTAACCCTAATCTAGGGTAATGATATATGAAACTCCAATTTAGGGAAATGAGATGTAAAACCCTAATTGGAGATGAATAGTAGACCCAAACTGTGGGTAACCATAGTGGAAACCCTAATTGAGGTTGATTCCATGAGAAATCCTAAATGAAGGGTGATGCTATATGCCATCCTATCCCTAATAAAGGGAGATGGTATGAGAGACCCTAATCCTAATAATGGAATGGTGATTAATACATTGATAAGAGAAATACCTAAAGTGATTAATTATATATAACCTTATAGCAAGCAATGCCTTAACCTGAAATGGGTCCATATCATTAAAGATAGTTGGACCATTCTTATGTGTGACCTATGAACTTCATGGTAAGAGTGACAGGTTAGTGGATGAAAGGATTAAGATGGGAAATTCCTTAATCCAAGATAAGTTGATAACTCAAGAAAGTTGGAAGTGATCAGGAAAGTGATACATCAAGATGTGATAGATATCACTTTTAGCATTCCAGGCCCGATATACTCTAATGCACCTCAAAGCCAATATACTTGGATAAGAAACACATGAAGTGTGTTATGTCAATTGTTACAATGAAATGTAATGCATTTGATATACTTTGATAAGTATAGGCTAATATACCTTAAGAATGGGGTTAAGCCAAACTAATGAGTATGATGTAATCATATCATGATAAGGATGGGAAATGAACTCCTACCTTGCATTAATAAACATTTAATGAAAAATGTTAAGAGTAATACATTTGACTGATTACTTAAGATGTTAATGGATGCTCCTAGAGGTGTGGAGCAATGTATTAAGGTTGATTTGATAAATATGAAATCCTAATGTGAGATGAGAAAACCCTAACCCTAAATTGGGTAATGGGACATGAGAAACCCTTATGTGATGTGAAAAGTAAGCCCTAACCCTATTGAGGGGATAATGGTGTTACTATTGTATTATATGAGGGAATATGTTGTTGTTGCCTAGTGAGAGGTGACAAGATGTGAATGGCCTTATGAGCCATATGGTTAGATGTTGCCTAGTAAGAGGTGACAAGATGCTTTAAGGGCTTTATGAGCCATGAGATTAGTTGAGAGGTAACAAGATGATTATAAAAGTCTCTTGTAAGAGATAATAATGTTCATAATGAACCAAGGAATGGGAACTTAGTAATATAATAATAATAATAACAAAAGGATACAATTATAATAATGGAATCTGGATTATACATGTGATGAGAAAAGAGGAATACTTGTAATACATAAAGAATGTATTGAGCATGATTGGCATGGCCAGAGTTTAATGTTAGAAAAAGAATAAGGTGCCCAGTGTTGTGTAAACAGACATGGGATGTAATCAGGATTGGTTAAAGCCCAATACCTGGCCGAGGTGTAATGCCTGTAATCAAGATTGGTTAAAGTCCAATGCCTGGCTGTGTAATCAGGATTGGTTAAAGTCCAATGCCTGGTTGTGTAATCAGGATTGGTTAAACTCCAATGCATGACTGTGTAATCAAGATTGGTTAAAGTCCAATGCATGGCTGTGTAATTAGGGTTGGTTAAAGTCCAATGCCTGGCTGTGAAATCAGGATTGGTTAGAGTCCAATGCCTGGCTGTGTAATCAGGTTTGGTTAGAGTCCAATACCTGGCAGAGGTGTAATGCCTGTAATCAGGGTTGGCTAAAGTCTAATGCCTGGTTGTGAAATCAGGATTGGTAGTGTCCAATGCCTGGCGGTGTAATCAGGTTTGGAAGAAATCCAATACCTAGAAGAGGCTAAATGCCTATACTGATGACACATGATTGGTAATAGACCAATGCCTGTAATAGTAACACATGATAGGTATCAACCCAGTACCTGTATTGTTGATATATGAGTACATGGTAGATATATCTCCTTATCTATTAAACAGGTTGGCTAAGGCCAACAGAATGGAACAAGAGTGTTTCATGGGTGACATAACAAGATGATGAGTGTCACAAGAAAAGTTTAATATGATGTATAATTGATATACATGTCATTCCTTTTCCTTATTAAAAGAATAGATGATATATTGCTCTATCATAAATAGCTGCAATGCTTTCAAAGTTGAGAATTCTTTAAAATGCTTATCATCTGCCCAGTTTCATATCTTTAAACTGCAATTACAATGTTTTGGCGGAGAGTTATATCTCCCGCTGGGGAAATTTACAATTGTCTCACCCCCGTGTGATCCAACATTTTTAGGTGGACGCGAACAAAGAAGCAGATACTATTTTGCAGGAAAAAGGAAAGCAATAGCCTGGACAATAGTGAGATCTCAGGTGGAGACCCTGACTATTAAGTCATATAGTTAGAAAGTCCTATGTGTCGTCTCTGTACTCTCAGGTCCTCGGAGTTTATAGTTAGATTTTTTAGTAAATCGATCTGAGGTTTTGGCTTGATGCCTCGAGGTTTTATGTTGTCTGTATATAATGTTTATAGGGCAGCTGTTGTTGTAGTCTCTGAGAATAGATGGTACTAATTATGTACGTTTAAACCAGTATGTAAATGTTATACAATGGTCCTTGATGGAAAAGATTTCCTATGTGTGGATCTCTTTGCAAAAAGTTTTAATTTTTAGTGATTTTCAGTAATCCGCTGCAAATAATTCGCTTCCTCTTAAGTTAATTTTGTTTTTGTGAGTTGGATGCCACAGTCAAGCTACTAACACCTAGTCCATCCTTGGTACATGCCACGACACTAGAAAACTAGGGTATACAAAATCCTATCATATGAGATACAACTACAATTATCCTCAATCACATCATATATACAAATATCCGAGATACGACTGCAACCATTCTCCATAACCTTGGGAGTCAGGATGTCAAGGACACACAGTCTCATGCACCCCGCATACTCAACAATATGCGCTCTGAGATTTCCTTAGGAATGCTCATTTCTCCATCCAACAAGTCCTAACACTGTAATAGTTCTATGACACAAGGCACTACATGATTAGGGTTTCACTAGATTAGTTATTGTCAATTGGATAAATTAAGGCTGAATCAAACAAGTGGATAAACAAACTCTAATTCATTTCTAGCAAGCATTAATTTATAACAACTCCAGAAGATATAAAACATATGAAACATAATCCTCATTTCAACATCACATGGTACACTAGTACATACATTTAATGTTGCTTTCACTGACGCTGGTTCCTTAGAAAAATGGACATCAATCTACCAACAATATCAGTTCTTCATGCCAACTGTCACCATATGTAACATCCTATTGATTTAAAAAAGATACGAGCATCGCTTTCACTTTAGCTTCAATTTCTTTTCATAGAAACTGACGTCTTAAATTGCCCACAAAATACATTTTTTTAGAATAAAAAAAATTGCCTCCAAAATTTTTAGTCCGGCATTGGTTTTATATATAACCGATGAAAAAGTGTTTGTGCCATGTCCCTGAGAAAAAAAATCCCCCCATTACTCGTCGGATCTACCAAATAACTGACGACTAAGTTCCCATGGTGAGGCACAATTTTGTTTGGAGATGGGTCTGTATCGTTGGGTTTTTAGAAGAAACTGACAACTAGGTGTTCTTGTGCCATGTCCCCGTAAAAATATCCCCCCACCAAATTGCTTCTTTGTCATCGATTTGTCTTGCTAAACTGATGACTATACCCCTAACCCAATGGCAATTTTTTTATTGAATATGCAGTAGTTGTCGAGTCAAATGCAACCGATGACTATGGCTCTATACCAGTATCTTTTTTTGTTTGGTTTAGGAGTTATTCATCAATTTTATATTCATAACTGATGACTATACCCCAAACCTGAGGGAAATTCTTTTGTGCAGATATGTAGTCTGTCGTCAGTTTATTTAGATGTAACCGATGACTATGACCCTAAACGGATGTCTATTTTTTATTTGGTTTAGGTGTTAGTCATCAGTTTTGTATTCTTAACCGATGACTATACCCCAAACGTGAGGGATTTTTTTTATTTGGATATGTATTTAGTCATCGGCTTTTTCAGACATAATTGATGTATGTAGCCCTAAATCAGTGTTTATCTTTTATTTAATTTAGGTGTTAGTCGTCAATTTTGTATTCTTAACTGAAGACGATGTACTTATTCGTCGATTTTTCAAAACAGTCGATGACTATGGGTAACTTAATAGCACCAGTATGAAATAGACTTGCTCCTCATTCTCTATTTCATCTTGATTCACCTAGGTCTCTGGCAATTTTCTCCAGCCGCTCAATCGTCGCACCGTAGCTCTTCCTCTAGTGGCCACCGCTCTGTTGCTCGCCGACTACCACTCTTTCTCCAGCTGTCATCGATGTTGTTGCTTGCCTCAGTAGTTGCTCATCTGAGTAGTTGCTCGCCAAAGTAGCTGCTTGCTTGGGAGGATGCCAGAGCTTGGGGGGACGCCGGAGCCGCTGCTGCTACTCTTCGTTGCCGCCCTTTGTTGTTGCTACTCTTTGCCACTGTACATCGTCGCTACTATGTTGGCTGCCTCCAGATATTGTGTTTGTCACCGTCATTGCTACTCTTTGATCTACCTCCACCGCCTCCAGATGATGTGCTGGTCACCGCCCAAGTCAATGGATAGGAGCTCGCCAACACCGATACCACCTCCCCCCTCCCTCAAAAAAGGAGCTCTCTTATCAGTCATGTCGCTCTGGTGCTGTCCTTAGATTTAGGTGATTATCTTCCTTCTCTCTATCAACACAACTTGTAATATATTTTTCACATTTGATTGATGATAAATATGCCTAATGATAAATTAGTTAGTTCTTGTTGATACATTGATTCAAAATGCTTCTGAAATTTTATGAGCTCAAAAAACTTCTAAATTGAATGATAAAATGTAACTAGGGTTTTAATTTTGAATTTGAAACTATTTGGGTGCATTGTTCAATTTGGGTATAAGTGCTTGTATATTTGGGTGCATTGATCAATTTGAATGTTTTGTTGATAAATAATTAGTGTGTTTAACTCGTTGGATATCAATAAATATGTGATTTGTCTAATTTCTTACATGTCTTGATGAACCTTAACCTTGCTTTCCCTATTATCTATTGGCCTAGAAACCCATCTGAGATTTACTCATTAGGAGTAAATATTGGATAGTCCCCAGTTTGGGTTTGTTCTTGAACACTTAATCTCACTTAGGATGCAAGTGTATAATGTATATTCAATTTTCAAGATGTTTCATCATCACTTCCCCATTTGTTCTCTAAGTCCATATGTTGGTGAACATTTTCCCATCTACATCAGTGTACTTGGAGAACTACGGGGAAATGTTGTCGAAATTTTCTTGAAAACCAAATACAAATTATACACTTACTGGTGAGATCAGGTTTTCAAGAATGGTATAGATGGTACACACATTCATTACTGAACCCTAAACCCTAATCTATAAATCATAAACCCTAATCTTTAAACCCTAAACCCTAATCAATAAACCCTTATCCCTAATGTAAAAGAATAAATCCTAATATATCTATAAATCCTTAACCTAATATGTAAGCACTAAACCCTAATACTTGTTCTCTTTGATCATATAAGGGATAGATCGTGGATGTCCATTCCAAATCGATGCACCCCATAGTTTACTACTAGTCTTGATCAACTCATAAGACTTGTGGAGGAACACAGGAAACTACTTGGAGATAGGTTCTATTGTCCATGTAGGCATTGTGGTAACAACTTGAGAGTCAACATTGGTAGACATGGTTGATGTGATGCTAGATAGTTGTGTGGTAGAGCACACCGATCCACCTTCCTTATTTAGGAACATTGTGCATGATACTGAGAGACCATTATACATATGTCGTACTAAGTTTTCGAAGTTGAGTGTTGTGTTGAGATTGTATAATCTGAAGGCTAATAATAGATGAAGCAATAAAAGCTTCTCGTCATTGTTGTCTTTGTTGAAAGAAATTCTTCCTGAAGGTAGAAAACTTCCAATCCCAACATACGAATTAAAGAAAATGTTATGCCCAATGGGAATGAAGGCTAAGAAGATATGTGCATGCCCAAATGATTGGGTGCTATTTTAAAAGGACTATGTCGATTTGAAAGATTGTCCAAAATGTGGGGTGCCAAGGTATAAAATGACAACTTCGGGGAAGTCCAAATCTGGCTCTCCTGCCAAGATGATGTGGTATCTACCTATAAAACCATAGTTCAATGCTTGTTTGCCAATCCGATGGTGTAGAGAATTTAAGGTGGCATGCATATGTTAAGAAAAATAATAATGGGATCCTACAACATGTGTCTGATTCCTACAATGGAAGAATATTGATTTATTGTACCCTAAATTTAGTGAAGAAGTCATGACTGTAAAACTTGGGCTTTGTCTCGATGGGATGAATCCATGCGGCACATTGAACAAACAACATAGCACTTTCCCTATTATGCTTGTTATATACAATCTTCCTCCCTAGTTGTGTATGAAAAATAAGTATGCTATCATGTCGTTGTTGATAACGGGCCCTAAACAACCTAGAAATGATACCAATGTGTATCTTGAACCTCTAATTGATGACTTAAACAAACTCTGGGGTGCATGTCTGATGACCTATGATGCTTCGTATAGAGAGACATTTTATTTGCATGCTATGTTGTTTTGCATTGTTAATGACTTTCCAACATTTGGGCATTTGTCTAGATACATTGTAAAAGAATATAAAGCATGTACTTTATGTGAAGAGATCACTTATTCAATACAACTAAAACATGGTGGAAAGACCTATATATCTTGGTCATCGAAGGTTTCTTTCAAAAATCCATATTTTTTGAAGGTTGCGCCAAGCATTCAATGGATTAAATGAGGAATGGAGTGCCCCTAAACTTATACCATGTGAGGTTGTTTATGAAATAGTAAAAGACTTTGTCAATGAATTCGGTAAGAGATCAAAATGTAGCATTCCCACACAGAGTGACAAATGTTTATTTAAGAAGAGGTCTATACTTTGGGATCTTCCTTTTTGGAGTTCTTTGGTAGTTAGGCATTGTATTGATGTCATGCATGTTGAGAAAATTGTTTGTGATAGCATCAGTAGTACTCTGTTGAATAAATCAAGTAAGACTAAAGATGATATCATATCCAGTATGGACCTATGTGAAATGGGAATAAGGAAAAAATTACAAGAAGTAGTTAGGAGCGATAAAAAAACATGTTTACCTCATGCTTGTTACACATTGTCTAGAAAGGAGAAGAAAACTTTTTGTGAGTGCTTGCTTAATGTTAATGTTATAACCTCATTTTTCCTAAACCATGTAATGAGATTTGTAAATCTCCTTTTAATGATAAATGAAATCAATGGTTGATTTATTTGTTTGTATTGGATGGATTTCATTTACAAAAGCCTTGTTTGTTTATTTAATGGGCTTAATTGGCCATTGAGCCAATTATAAGGAAAAGAGAAATAAAAGGAAAAGGAATTTATTTGGATAAAGGGATAAATAAGAAAAGGATAAGGAATATTCCCAAGATGGGAATTCGAGCCATTAAGGTTCCTTGAGGTCCAAGGAATCCAAGATGATAATTTAATGGAAAAGGAAAGAGAAAATATGTGAGAAATATACATAATTGAGTAATAACTTGCAACTAAAGAAAAGGACCCGATTTCTTTGAATAATGAGCCCAAATTTGGCATGATGATAGATTAAGTCATTATTAAGATTCCCTCAAAATTTGGGATAAAATGGAGCCAAGGATTAAGAGTTATGATTTTTCCAAGTTATCCTAAATAATGAGGATTTATCCTAAAAATAGAAAATCGACTTCCTTTTGGTTGAGCGAAAGAAATAGGGGCCGTCAGATCTTGATCCAACGAGGGCCGCTCATTGTCCAGTTCTAATGGAACTTGGACTCTAGCCGTGGACTGGGGGATCTTTCCCTTTGATTTTCTCTCGATCCTTCGCATGTGCAAACTAGGAAATTGCTTGGCTGAGTCCGGGATGGAATTCCGAATCTCCTAGACCCTAGTTTGTCGAGCTTTGGAGGCATCTAGAAGAAACCCCCAAATCACTCGAAGGTGAGGGCGATGGTAGGGTTGAGAAACCCTAAGAGGACCCTCCCCAATCCTATATAAAGGACCCCTCTCGATTCCTCACCTCACAACGATCTCGAATGGCTGCCTCACGAGCCCGACCCCCTCTCTATCTCTGAATTGCCCTTGCTTCGACGAGAGCACCGCTGCGGCACCGTCGCGGGTTCGAGCGAAGGAAAGGAGGAGGACGAGTAGCAGCGACCATCATATTGAGATCCATCGTGATCCCGTGCGAAGATCCGACGATCCAAGGAGGAACCGGCTAAGTTAGCCACGTACGACGAGAAGTGTTAGATCCAAAGAGTGGATCATTGGTCCACTGATCAAACGGCCGCCGATTTCTGGTAAATCGTCCTCTCTACTCAAAAATTCTACAAAAATCAGTTTTCTTTGTAAAATTCATAGGAATTGCTAGAAAACTCAGATGATTAAACTTTATATATAAAAGTTGATCAAAAAATACAAGGAATAAGATAAAATTGGTTTGAGAACCTAATTTCATCTTTTTTTGCAAAAGTATGTTAACTTGATGGAAAATGTATTAGAATTTGGTTAGAAACCCTAATTAAGATCAATGGATGAATCTATGAAGCTTAATAGATTAATTCGAGTAATATTAACCTGTTGAATGATAATGATAGGGTTGAACCTGATTTAGATGAATAATTGCATGTTTTAGGGTTTTAAACTAAGTATGAATAATAATGCATATAGAAACCCTAATTTAGGGTAAAAGAAGAGAAAACCATGTTTAATTCGAATTATGGAAATATGTTATTAAATCCTAAACCTGTTAGGAGAGAAAAGATGAGAAATTTAGGATTTTTATGTAGTGTTGTTTAATTAGGGTTTATGATACTAAAAGCGGAGGCAAAACCCTAATTGCAAGAGAAACCCTAAAAAGGAGTAGAAACCCTAAATGGGAATAGAAATCCTAAGAAGAAAGATGGGATTGGAAAAATCTTGATAAAAGGAATTTGTATATTTATTTCAGGTTTCTTGTGTATACTTGCTTCTTTGGTTGGATTTCTCTACTTGATTGATTCTATCTCCAAAGTCTGCATCACAGGTATGTGGTTACACTTATGATTAAACCGCTTTAGTTTCACGGCGATTCCCAGAATTTTTTATTGGTTGCCTGAATATAACTGCTTGGATAACTTTTATTTCATGCAACTATAAAGTGACTACGACTATCACTATAAATAAGTGTACATGACTAGCTCAGATTCTGGTCCTCCTCTTTGGCTTTGCTAATAATAAGGATGACCTAATACATGGTCTACTTATTATGTAGGACCATCCGGTTATCATGAGTGAGTGATTGGGCTATCTATGGGTAGTGCCATGCGACTCTTTAGCATAGTATGAGTTAGGGATTGGGCCACCTATGGATAGTGCCATGTGACTCTTCAACCCTAGGTATTGATGTACCTATTAGGTAGGATCATGGGGGTTAATTGGGATCTACCATATGAGAGGTAGTATCTAGGTCTACTATAGGGGCAACACAGAGGCTAGGGTATATATGGATTGAGTAGTTATGTTTAAAGCGTAAAGTTTGTTTATTAAATCATAATTGCTTTGCGATATGTTGTTAAAACTAAATGCATAATTTGTGTTTCCCCCACATACCAGTATAATTCGATATACTGACTGACATTTTATTTGTCGGTGATTTAGGTACAAAATTGAAAAAGACAAACAGTAAAGTGGTACATTGTGAATACATGAATTAAAGTACAAGTAGGATTAGTTAGAATAGATTCCAGTTATGGATAGATGTTTAGAAATCCAAGATTTTCAAAAAGGTATGCAAAGTTTTATTTTATTACAACTTTTCAATATAGTTTTGGTAGAATTTAGTAATTATTATTGATTATTTTTCAAACCATTGATCCAAAAAATTGGGATAACGGCTCAGACCTTTTGGTCTCCCTTAATTGGGGGTTACTGAGAGGCGGGGTAATTACATTTGGTATCAGAGCATTGGTTCCTCATTTAATTCTTAATAATTAATAAATTTTACAAACTCTGTAGAACCGAGGGAGTTATTAGAGGATTTCCCTAAATAAAAAGGTGTCTAGAAAAGGATCACGGTCTGGGGGCTGGCAATATCTTCCTCCGCCTCACTAGTCGGTCACGAGGACTCCCGGATGCAGTGTGACTGCCTGGCCATTGTCTTAGGTTCTAATTCGAAATAAGATACCTTTAGGACTCTCTCATCTTTTTCATCCCCTCTCAACCCTAATTCAATTAAATATATTAAGGTTTAGGGTTTTCTCTCTCTTCCCCCACCATCTTGAGGTATGGGTAAGTATGTTAAGGATTACGGAATCCTCCGCCAGATTAGTAAAAGATACGTAACAAGATGTCATCGACATAAGTATAATTAGTTTAAATGTAGACTAAAGGTCTATTTTTCTGCTTATGTAGATGGCTCGAGTGAAGAATGTTGCTATCCTGGATGCCACCAATGGTGGTGGACCTTCCCGTAAGGGAAAGGGATATTCTGAGAAGAGGAGGAGGAACCATGGTGGTGAATCCTCAAGGAAAAGGAAGAGACCCGAAGAAGCTGCAGATGAGGTCTCCAACCTTGAACTGATACCCTTTGGCAATCTTGAACAAGAAGAGGAACATGTGTATGAAGAAGAGGCCAAGATGGAAGAGGACCAATCTGGTGGTCCATAACCAACCATGGTGGTTTATACCCCTGACTCTATATGGATGGAACTACAGAAGAGGCTGACTGAGGCCATCAACGCTCTGACCCTCCGAGACATAGCTAGAGATGAGAATGGCGAGCCACTTTCCGTTTGTCCTAGACTCGGAGCCACCATCTTGGACTTCATCAAGCTGAACATTGAGAAGTTCTGGGGAGAGGATAAGTCTGAAGTGGTCAACAAGGCAGAGGCTTGGCTGGTTGCAGTCAAAAATGGATTCTACATGCTTGAGATGCAGCCAAACAAGAAGGTTCTCTTTGCTGATCACCTCTTGGAAGGAGCAACCAAGATATGGTGGGAAACACATATCATAGGACGAGATTTAAGTGAAGAACCGATGGTGTGATCCGACTTCAAGACTATCTTCTCTGACATATTCATCCTGGTCTTAGCTAAGAAAGAGAAGGAAAGGGAGTTCACCAACATGACCCAAGGAAACTCATATGTGGCAGACTTTGGACGCAAGTTTCGAATCCTAGAGCATTTCAGACATATGATGGATGAGGAAAGAAGGGTGGATCATTTCATAGAGCGTCTTCACCCCGCCATCAAGCCCCATGTGATGGCAAGTAAACCAAGAACTTTCTCCGAAGCTTACAACACTGCTCTGGACATGGAGAGGACATTGATGCCTTCTCAAAATCCACCCAAAGGATATTTGGGTTTCACTAAAGGAACGTAAGGCCAGAAGAACAATCACAAGAAAGGTCAAGGGTGTAACCATACCAAGGGAAGACATGGAGGAAAGAAAAACTCCATCAATAGAACAACCGACCTCAATGTCGTACTTACAGAAAGTGGCATACAGATGAGTGCCACTACAAGAAGAAGACCTCCTACTATTGTCAACAAGAGGGACATTTCCAAGCTGCTTGTCCTCTGCCAGATCCAAGAGGACCATGACCAGTAGTAGCCCCACCAGTAGCAGCCCCGCCTATAGCTGCAGCCCCACCTGCTGGAGAAAGAAGACAAGCATGAGTGTTTGTTATTGACAACGAGGAAGCTGAAGCTAATGCTAATCGGTTGATTGAGGGTAATAACCCTTATAGTTTTCTTTTATGTTTTAAGATAAGCATGTAATAGTCTAATATATGGTGAAAAAAAATGTAGGCATGCTTGAAGTCATGGGACACAATGTAAAAGCTTTATTTGATTTTGGATCTATTAATACTTTCATTTCAAGGAATCTCACAACTATGCTTTGTTTGGATATCAAGGATTTAGGGTATGTCTTAGATGTTACAAACCCGAGTGGTCGAATCTTTACATCCCTTTTGAAAACTCCGGTGATACCTATTAAATACCGAGATCATGAGTTTCCTATGGAATTTATCCTTCTTGACATGAATGACTTTGATGTGATCATTGGTATGGATTTGCTTTATACTTATAGGGCCAATATCGAATATAGGGAGAAGAAGGTAATCATTAACAAACCATGTCACCCGCCTTTCATCATTAGGGGTAGGAAGGATGCCACCACCAACCTATATGTGTCAGCCTTGAAGGCAGAGCGGATGATGATTAAAGGTTGTCAAGCTTTTCTGGCAGTAGTTATTGAGCCATAGCTCAAGGTGCAACCCATAGAGGAAATACAGGTATCCAGGGACTATGCTTATGTTTTCTCGGATGATCTACCTGGGATTCCTCCCGAGAGAGAGGTAGATTTTTTGATAGATCTAGTTCTCAGGACAAGCCCTATTTCACTAGCACCTTATAGGATGGCCCCTACTGAGTTGCTCGAGTTGAAGAAACAATTGCATGAATTGCTAGATAAGGGTTTTATCTGCCCTAGCACATCACCATGGGGAGCACTGGTTCTCTTTGTGAAGAAAAAGGATGGTTCACTCAGAATGTGCATAGACTACCGAATGATCAACCAGGCTACCATTAAGAATAAATACCCTTTACCCCAAATAGATGACCTGTTTGACCAGTTGAGATTAGCTCGAGTCTTTTCCAAGATTGACTTGAGATCAGGATACCACCAGTTGAGGGTCAAGAATGAGGACATTCTGAAAACCACTTTTAGAACCCGTTATGGCCACTACGAGTTTGTGGTTATGCCTTTTGGATTTTACAATGAACCCAGTGTCTTCATGAACCTTATGAACAGTGTGTTTCAATGTAACATCCCAGGATTTTAGGCCTCGGATAACATGATCTTAAAAGGAATGATTGGACTACCCATATCACCAAGGTGCACCCCTTTTTTCGGGAGTACATCACTAAAGAATTCCATAGTTAAGCGTGCTCAACTTGGAGTAGTACTAGGATGGGTGACCAGTCGGGAAGTTGATCCTAGCTTGCGCGTCAGTGTGGACAACGTGCACAGTTAAGGCTAGTGGTGGTTTGTGGAGCCAGTTGTCATTCTTGAAACTCTACTAGAGCCTTGGGAAGTGGGCCCGAGCATTACAAATAGTATCATAGCCAATTTCCCTCCTGTAGGTGGGCCCCACATGGGCATGGCATGCCAGTCTTGAGCCATGCGGTCCAGGCATGTAGGAAAGGGTTGCCCGTGGTTGACGTAGCCACCCTTGCGCTGGTATTCCGTGATCGGGAGCTGGGTGTCCATGGGCCATGTTGGGTTTGCATGGAAATGGGGGAATATTATGAGGCCATATAGTTAAGCCTTGACGAGGACGTCAAGAGTCTAAGTGGGGGAGATTGTAACATCCTAGGATTTTAGGCCTCAGATAACATGATCTTAAAAGGAATGATCGGACTACCCATATCACCAAGGTGCACCTCCTTTTCTGGGAGCCCATCACTAAAGAACTCCATAGTTAAGCATGCTCAACTTGGAGTAGTACTAGGATGGGTGACCAGTCGGGAAGTTGATCCTGGCTTACGCATCAGTGTGGACAAAGTGCACAGTTAAGGCTAGTGGTGGTTTGTGGGGCCAGTCGTCATTCCTAAAACTCTACTACAGCTTTGGACAGTGTGCCCGGGCATTACAAATGGTATCATAGCCAATTTCCCTCCTGTAGGTGGGCCCCACATGGGCATGTCATGCCAGTCTTGAGCCGTGCGGTCCAGGCATGTAGGAAAGGGTTGCCCGTGGTTGACGTAGCCACCCTTGCGCTGGTATTCCGTGATCGGGAGCTGGGTGTCCATGGGCCATGTTGGGTTTGCATGGAAATGGGGGAATATTATGAGGCCATATAGTTAAGCCTTGACGAGGACGTCAAGAGTCTAAGTGGGGGAGATTGTAACATCCCAGGATTTCAGGCCTCAGATAACATGATCTTAAAAGGAATGATCAGACTACCCATATCACCAAGGTGCACCTCCTTTTCCGGGTGCCCATCACTAAAGAACTCCATAGTTAAACATGCTCAACTTGGAGTAGTACTAGGATGGGTGACCAGTCGGGAAGTTGATCCTGGCTTACGCATCAGTGTGGAAAAAGTGCACAGTTAAGGCTAGTGGTGGTTTGTGGGGCCAGTCGTCATTCCTAAAACTCTACTAGAGCCTTGGACAGTGTGCCCGGGCGTTACATTCAACCCTTCCTTGACTCGTTTGTCATTGTGTTCATAGACGACATCCCGGTCTATTCTGATGACTTAGAACAACACCGAGACCACCTGAGTAGAGTCCTTGATATCTTAAGGAAGCAGAAGTTTTACGGGAAATTCTCCAAATGCGAGTTTTGGATAGACCGAGTCATGTTTCTTAGACACATAATCTCAGGAGGAACGATCATCGTAGATCCAACTAAAGTTTCTGCAGTTCGAGACTAGCCTACACCGAAGAACCCCTCTGAGATTCACAACTTCTTGGGGTTAGCAGGATACTATCAATGCTTCATCGTGGATTTCTCAAAGACCGCTTTGCCGTTGACCATGTTGACTCAGAAGGATGTGAAGTTTGTGTGGTCCGATGTATGTGAGGCTCATTTCCAGGAGATAAAGGAGAAGCTGACCACTGCCCCAGTGTTGACCCTACCTTTCAGTAATGAGGGTTTTATGATATTCATTGACGCATCAAAGATGGGACTTGAATGTGTGTTGGAACAGAATCAGCATGTGGTTGCATATGCCTCCCGACAACTCAAGCCCAATGAGGTGAATTACCCAACGCATGGCTTAGAACTGGCTGCTATCATCCATGCGTTGAAGATATGGTGGCATTACTTGTACGGTGCTACCTTCGAGATCCTCACTGACCATAAGAGTTTGAAATACCTCCTAACACAGAGAGAGTTGAACCTACGACAACGACAATGGATGGAGTACATGAAGGATTACGACTTCACCATCGCATGTCATCCTTGTAAGGTGAATGTCGTAGCTGATGCTTTGAGTCAAAAACAGCTCAGGTGTGCAACCATTTTGTCCAGTCAGTGGAAGAGCTTAGAGGAGCTGGTGGAATGGACACCACAATCGCTAGAGGATCGAGTTTGACTGGCCACCATCCAGATTCAGTCAAAGTTGTTAGGCAAGATCGTGGCAGCATAGTTGGTCAGTGGGGAACTCGACAAGATGAAGGGCTTGATGAAGAAGCCATAGACCCGTCTCTCAGTGGGAGTAGATGGAGGGATTAGATTCAAAAATCGTATATGGGTTCCTGAGGATTCACCGCTAAAGGAATGTATCCTGCAAGAGGCTCATGGTTCTAAGTACACGGTGTACCCGGGAACTACCAAGATGTTTAAGGACATGCAGAGGTATTTCTGGTGACCAGGAATGAAGAGAGATATTACAGCATATGTGGCCTGCTGTCTTACGTGCCAAATGGTGAAGGTTGAACACCAACGACCCGATGGACTTTTACAGTCTATAGAGATTCTAGAGTGGAAATGGGAACAAATTACCATGGATTTTATGGTGGGCCTACCCCAGACCAAGAAAGGTCATGATGCGATATGGGTGGTGGTAGATCGCCTTACCAAGTCAGCACACTTCCTTGCCCTGAAGACCACTGCCAAGGTGTCAGACCTAGCTGAGTTGTATATCAGAGAGATAGTACGTTTGCATGGCGTACCCGATTCCATCATCTCGGATAGAGACCCAAAGTTTACTTCCAAGTTATGGAAGCAAGTTCAAGAGGAACTTGGTACAAGGTTGAATTTCAGTACCACCTATCACCCCCAGACGGATGGGCAGTCAGAAAGGACAATCCAGACCTTAGAGGATCTGTTGAGAGCTTATGTGTTCGATTGGGGTGGATCATGGGAGCAATACTTATACCTTTAGCTGAGTTTGCCTACAACAACAACTACCAAGCCATTATCGAGATGCCTCCGTATGATGATCTTTATGGGAGACCGTGTCGGTCACCACTTCACTGGGATGATGTCGGTGAGAGGTCCTTATTGAGGTCAGATGAGCTCCAAGTGTATGCTGATAAAGTTGTTTTGATCAAGCAGAGGCTAAAGAGAGCCTAGGATCGACATAAGTTGTATGTTGATGCAAAGCAGACTAATGTGCATTTCACTGTGGGATAGCATGTATTTCTGAGAATCCGACCACTTTGAGCTATAGCCAAGAATAGAGGAAAGTTGAGTCCTCGATACGTGGGTCCGTTTGAGGTGTTAGAACGGATTGGTGAAGCTGCATATCGTTTGGCATTTGCCCCTCAGTATAGTATGATGCATGATGTGTTTCAGGTGTCCAATCTAAAGCAATATGTGTAAGATTTGAGCCATGTGCCGAGCATTGAGCCTATTGAGCTTCAAGGGAAGCTGACTTATCCTGAGTCACCTTTGTGGATTTTAGATACCAAGGTGAAAGAGCTCAGAAATAAGAATATAGAGATGGTAAAGGTTCTTTGGAAGCACCATGGAGAGGATGAAGCCACATGGGAGCTGAAGACGGACATGGAAAAAGCATATCCTGATTTGTTTGTTTGATTGTTGAATTTTGAGGGCAAAATTCCTATAAGGAGGGGAGGATGTTATAACCTCATTTTTCCTAAACCATGTAATGAGATTTGTAAATCTCCTTTTAATGATAAATGAAATCAATGGTTGATTTATTTGTTTGTATTGGATGGATTTCATTTACAAAAGCCTTATTTGTTTGTTTAATGGGATTTATTGGCTATTGAGCCAATTATAAGGAAAAGAGAAATAAAAGGAAAATGAATTTATTTGGATAAAGGGATAAATAAGAAAATGGATAAAAGATAAGGAAAAGGATAAGGAATATTCCCAAGATGGGAATTCAAGCCATTAAGGTTTCTTGAGGTCCAAGGAATCCAAGATGATAATTTAATGGTAAAGGAAAGAGAAAATATGTGAGAAATATACATAATTGAGTAATAACTTGCAACTAAAGAAAAGGACCCGATTTATTTGAATAATGAACCCAAATCGGGTATGATGATAGATTAAGTCATTATTAACATTCCCTAAAAAATTGGGATAAAACGGAGCCAAGGATTAATAGTTATGATTTTTCCAAGTTATCCTAAATAATGAGGATTTATCCTAAAAATAGAAAATCGACTTCCTTTTGGTTGAGCGAAAGAAATAGGGGCCGTCGGATCTTGATCCAACGAGGGCCGCTCATCGTCCAGTTCTAATGGAACTCGAACTCTAGCCGTGGATTGGGGGATCTTTCCCTTTGATTTTCTCTCGATCCTTCGCATGTGCAAACTAGGAAATTGCTTGGCTGAGTCTGAGAGGGAATTCCGAACCTCCTAGACCCTAGTTTGTCGAGCTTTGGAGGCATCTAGAAGAAACGCCCAAATCACCCGAAGGTGAGAGCGGTAGCAGGGTTGAGAAACCATAAGAGGACCCTCCCCAATCCTATATAAAGGACCCCTCTCAATTCCTCACCTCACAATGATCTCGAACGACACCCGACCCCCTCTCTATCTCTGAATTGCCCTTGCTCTTACGAGAACACCGCTGCGGCGCCGCTGTGGGTTCAAGCAAAGGAAAGGAGGAGGATGAGTAGCAACGACCGTCGAATTGAGATCCATCATGATCTCACACGAAGATCCAACAATCCAAGGAGGAACCAGATAAGTTAGCCGCACACAATGAGAAGCATTAGATCCAAAGAGTGGATCATTGGTCCACTGATCAAACGACTGCCGGTTTTTCGTAAATCGTCCTCTCTACTCGAAAATTCTAGAAAAATCAGTTTTCCTTGTAAAATTCATAGGAATTTCTAGAAAACTTTGATGAATAAACTTTATATATGAAATTTGATCAGAAAAATACGAGGAACAAGATAAAATTTGATTGAGAACCTAATTTTATCTCTTTTTGCAAAAGTATGTTAACTTGATGGAAAATGTATTAGAATTTGGTTAGAAACCCTAATTAAGATCAATGGATGAATCTATGAAGCTTAATAGGTTAATTCGAGTAATATTAACTTGTTGAATGATAATGATAGGCTTGAACCTAATTTAGATGAATAATTGCATGTTTTAGGGTTTTAAACTAAGTATGAAGAATAATGCATCTAGAAACCCTAATTTAGGGTAAAAGAAGAGAAAACCATGTTTAATTTGAATTATGGAAATATGTTATTAAATCCTAAACCTGTTAGGAGAGAAAAGATGAGAAATTTAGGGTTTTTATGTAGTTTTGTTTAATTAGGGTTTATGATACTAAAAGTGGAGGCAAAACCCTAATGCAAGAGGAACCCTAAAAAGGAGTAGAAACCCTAAATGGGAATAGAAATCCTAAGAAGCAAGATGGGATTGGATAAATCTTGATAAAAGGAATTTGGATATTTATTTTAGGATTCTTGTGTATACTTGCTTGCTTGGTTGGATTTCTCTACTTGATTGATTCTATCTCCAAAGTCTGCATCATAGGTATGTGGTTACGCTTATGATTAAATCTCTTTAGTTTCACGACGATTCCCGGATGTTTTATCGACTGCCTGAATATAACTGCTTGGATGACTTTTATTTCATGCAACTATAAAGTGACTATGACTATCACTATAAATAAGTGTACATGACTGGCTCAGATCCTGGTCCTCCTCTGTGGCTTTGCTAATAATAAGGATGACCTAGTACATGGGAGAGGTAGTATCTAGGTCCACTATAGGGACATCGCAGAGGCTAGGGTATGTATGGATTGAGTAGTTATGTTTAAAGCATAAAGTTTGTTTGTTAAATCATAATTGCTTTGCGATATGTTGTTAAAACTAAATGCATAATTTGTGTTTCCCCCACATACCAGTATAATTCATTATACTAACCGACGTTTTGTTTGTCGGTGATTTAGGTACACAAATTGAAAAAGACAAACAGTCTAGTGGTACATTGTGAATACATGAATTAAAGTACAAGGAGGATTAGTTAGAATAGATTCCAGTTATGGATAGAAGTTTAGAAATCCAAGATTTTAAAAAGGTATGCAAAGTTTTATTTTATTACAACTTTTCAATATAGTTTTGGTAGAATTTAGTAATTATTATTGATTATTTGTCAAACCATTGATCCGGAAAAATTGGGATAACAACTCTGACCTTTTGGTCTCCCTTAATTAGGGGTTACCGAGAGGCGGGGTTGTTACAGTTAAGGTACCACATGGATACTCTTCTAATATCCATAGACTGGTATCAATGTAAGATTTGAAGCAGATAGGTCTTAAATCTCATGATTGTCACACTCTAATGCAACAAATATTGCTCGTGGAAATTCGATTTATACTTCCAAAGCATGTAAAGTTTGCAATCACCGAACTTTGTTTCTTCTTCAACACTCTATGCAACATAGTTATTGATCTTGAGCATCTTGATAAGTTATAAAGAGAAGTGGTTGTTACCCCGTGCCATCTTGAGATGTATTTTCTTACTTCATTCTTTGATATCATGGTACATCTTGTTGTACATTTGACTAGGGAAGTGAAAATGTTGGGACCAATTTTCTTGCATTGGATGTATCCTTTTGAATGGTACGTGAGTGTTTTTAAAGTTGATTTTTGAAACCGTTATCAGCCTAAAAGTAGTATTATTGAGGGTTATGTGGTGAGGGAGATTATGGACTTTTATAGTGACTTTCTGAGTTGTAATGAAGCTTCTGTAAATGATAAGAATATTGAGGACTATTTCGGAAAAGGGACTATAGGAGCAAGAGTGCAAGTAATTAATCATGAGCTTTGGAAACAAGACCACTTGTATATTTTATACAACATCGACGAAGTGAGTGTTTATATCATTGAACATATAATTTCATCAAGAAATAACATCCTCGATCCAATTCAATGTGACTTGCTAGAGAGCATAACAAGACATTTATTAGGTGGTTTGAAGATAAAGTCTTACGTCAACTATCTCAAACACCATATAATGTTGCTAAAAATATCAAACTTATTAATTATATACATCATTTTCTTTGAAGGTGTTTAAATTGAAAGACTTCAATATGGTAGAAAAGCTAGTAGATGTATACATGACCTATACAAGAGAAAAACTAGATGAGACATAAGAACAATGGGTAGAATCCTCCGGAAGGAGGGTGAATTTTGAATTTGATCGGGATAATGAATGACTTTTCTGAAGTTTGATGTCATTATTTCTATCTCAGACATGTTGTTCTTATGTTGCAACTTTAAATTTGATGCGAGTAAATTATTGGTGCATGTGAATGATGATCTATATACATGTGTGTGAATGTGAAGATGAATGAATGAATTGTGTTTCTACATGTCATGAGAATGGAATTGGTGTATATGTGAATGAAGTATCATGTATGTGAATGAATGTGAAGATTTATGCTCACACATGTGATAGAAATGGAATTGGAGAATGAATAGAATTATATGCATATATTATGTTTGTTATTGTAGGTTTGGTGGTATATGTTGTTAACCTACAGTTCAAAACCCCACTTCTAAACTGTACGTTTTACATCCTACTGACCAGCCGGGAGTAGGTTTGCAGGCAGGCTATTAAAAAAAATCTAAAACTTAGGTGCCAGATGTAATAAAAAACAGACACTATAGACTTGAGTCGTTGGTTTCGATAAAATAACTGACATTAAAGGACAACACCAAAATGGCCGTACTAGACAATATGACCTAGCTAAGTAGCATGTCATACTCATCGGTTTTTTAGACTCAACTGTCAGTGTACATCATAGTTGTCGATTATTTATGTTAGAAACCGACATTGTACATCATGATAGGTTTTGGTTTTTATGAAACTGAGGATGTAGAATCCTTTACCAGTTATAAACGTGACATGGTATGTCTCTTTCGACGTTAGTTTTTGGCATACAATTGATGCCTAGGAATCATATTTATATTAGTTTCTTTTATCCACACAACCGAGGTTGAATATCTGGCGTCGATTTTTCCGTCCCCAAAGAACCGAGTGTTATACATGTGGTTGTAGTTTTTCCCACTTAGGTGTCAATTTTTAACCAAAGTTATAGGATTGTTTCGAGAAACACTAGAGATAGCTTTTGTACTATTGAAATTTGAGCACACAAGACATTGAACAAGTATTTAATCAAGAATATAAGAGGAATAAAAGATGTATAGATTTAAAACATGCATGAATCATCTATAGAAGTAATAAAAAACTTAGATCTGATGAAATATAATTTTTCCCTATCTAGAAGTTTTATGTAAATGTCAACATGTTGATTTTTAATATCCACACATGTGATATGAATATCCTCATGGGCAATCTGGTCCTAAAGAAAATGATGACAAACTTGTATATTTATACATCTATTATGCATGATGGGATTATATGATAGTTACAAGAAGTAGAGTTGTCATATTAAATGTAATAAGCATACAAGGATATATCAAAATTTGAGAGTGTTCTGTTCATTCATATGGCTTGGGAACAACAACTTCCAACACCTATATTTTCAACGTCATCCTTGTTAGTGCCATTGTTCTTTGATTCTTAGAGAACTAATAAAATAAACATGGTACTGGGAAGAAGTAAGTACCACTTGTGCACTTTCTATCAATCAAACACCTGACACAATCTACATCAATATAATTAGTTTGAGTCATACCATTTTACTTAGGATTACATATTCCAAACTTTTGAGTCTTGTCTAGGTACATAAGATTTGTTTTTACATCTACAAGATGAGATTTTATAGGAAAAGGTATAAAGTGAGCACATAAGCTAACAAAAATCATAATATATAGTCTATTGGCAATAAGAATATAATAAAATTCCAATCATACCTCTCCTCATCTTTGTTTTCACCTTCCTCATCCTTGGCAAGATTGGTAGTGTCTAACATGGGAGTATTTGTTGGTTTGCAGTTCTCCATTCCAAGGAATTTGATGAGTAGTTATGTGATTGCATTGGTTGATGAAGTTCCCATCCTTTTTATTCTTGATCTGGAATCCTAACTAGATGGTGAGTTCCCCATCTTGCTCATTTCAAAATCACTCTGGATGAGAGAACTAAATTCTTGGCAAAGATTGAGATTTGTATCACCAAATATTATATCACATTATATATATGAATTACAAGAAAGTCATTAAAAGTGTGATTTAAAAAGAGAGTAAAATCAAGGTTATATGACATAGTCATTATTTATAAAGAATGGCTTAAGTTTCTCATAGCAATCTATTGGTGTTTGAATGGGACCATATAGTGCCTTATGAAATAGATAGACATGATTTTTATTGTTTCTCATTTCCAAAGATGGGAATTTGAGCCACCAAGACTCCCCCTCTATTTATCAATTAAAAACACTTTTACAATTTTGACAAAGAATAAAATTCTTATTACTAGAAATGTCAACTAACATGTGAATATATTCGATCATAGCTAAAAGTTAACAAGTTTGATCAAAATCAAACCTTCTTGTTGATTGTAACCTTGATCCACTAACTTTGCCTTGTTTCTCACTACCTTGCCTTGTTTATCAAGTTTGTTGCACTAGACCGACTTGGTGCCAATGATCTTTTTAGCTTTTGGTCTAGAGAAAAACTGTCCAAACTTTGTTTTTTAAAATTGTTCTAGATTTTCTGTATAGACATGATACAAGCATCATCTGCAAGTGCTTGTTTTGTAGACTTGGAATCAAGATGTAAAATGAATGAACCATTTCATTTGTCCTTGTATTATTGTCTTTATCTTCTTAAAGATGTGACTAATGATGAGATCCTTCAGATGGAACTTTTGAAATCATGAAGTTAGACCCTTCTTCCCTTCATCTTGAGATCTTGCCCTTTTGCATTTCATGGTCACTCTCATTTCAATGATAAAAAAACCATTTATTCCAATAATGAAATAGTCTCAATGAATTTTATATTTATATACTCTTCTACTTTTGTAAGATCTTTGTTAAAGACACAAAATCTCTACTAGAGAGATTGTGGACAAGAAAAATATCTCTATAATATTTAAGATTAAATTTATCAAAACTCTCTTTGGTGTTAAGCAAAAATCCATAACATCCAAAAATCAGAATAAATCAACTGAAGGAATTTGAGCATGTCATAACTCATAGGGGTTTTCTTTGAAAGTGGTTGAGTGAAAACACAATTTTGTAAGAACAAGAGTTGATAGTGGCTTCAGATTAAAATAATTTTGGTGTATGATACTTCAAAAACATGGTCTTTTCCATATTTTGTAAAGAATATTCTTACCTCCCTAAAATCCCATTTGATTGAGGTATGAAGGGAGGACAAGGTGCACACATAACCAGATTCATCACAAGAAGATTCCAACAAAAAAATTTCATACTCTCTCTCATGGTCACTATGGATAGAAAGGATGTGACAAGAAGCTACAGTCTCAATATATTTTCAAAAAGATATGAAAGTCTAAAGCATACCACTCTTGGATACAAGAAAAACAAACTGAGCAACTATTGAATAATCATCAAAAATCACTAAGCATATTTACTGCATGTAAGTGATTATCTAGGTGTTGGTCCAAATTGATCAATGTGAGGAATTTCAAGAGCCCTCCTTGTGCTAATAACCCCACTAGAGTTAAAGGAAGACTTAGTTATCTTTCTTTGTGTCCAAGGTTGGCATTCTTATTTTTTTCTTCAAATTCAACTAGGTATTCCCTTGACTAGTTCCTTTTACATAACTTTTTCAATACATGCATATTCATATTACTAATTTGTCTATGCCAGAGAAAAATATCATTCTTATAAAGTAAAAAACAATTACCAAGAATAGGATTTATATGACTAAGAGCAACAATGTAAATATTACCATTCTTAATTCTCTTATACATGACATTTAGATAAGGGAATTCAATAATTATCGTTTATTTGGAGTAAATAGCACAAGAAATATTATCATAAAGTTGGGTAACACTTATACGATTTGAATAGATGATACACAAGAAGAACATTTCAAGAAGAACATTCTTATTATATAGTGAATAACCTACATCAACCTCACATATAATGTTACCTTTACACTTGTCCCTAAGAGAGACCAAACCACCTTTCTTCTTCTTTAGTAAGTTGAAATGGCTTTTGTCTCCAATCATTTTCTTGATGCAACCAATATCAGTAAGAAACTTGTCATTTTTCTAAAATAGGAAAGGTTGGTGATGATTTAAACCTTTTAGCCAAATGTTATCTTAGTAACCGAAACCTTGTTGCTCTTGGTTCCCTTTTATATTATAATCACAATAATAAGAATATCGATTAACATTTTTACACCAGCTGTAAACGATCTTAACCTTGGGGGTAGATGATTTTCCATGAATCATACGAGGTCCTTTCCATGTATAGTTCCTTTGGCCATCATCATGCCCAATATCATTTCTAACATTTTGTTGGGTAGAAATATGTAGGATTTTATTTATAGTTTTCTTATCCTTGACAAACATTAGCAATGTATATATAAGAAAATTTCTAGCTTAATTAAGAGTAGTGATGGTAGTAGAAAAACCATTAATATCACATCTATCATGCAGAAGGTTAGCCTCAAAATAGAGGTACTTTGTCATATGAAATTGTTTCTCAATAGTATGACTAGAAAGTGCTTTGTCTATGGTAAGCAAGATAGGTCTATACTAAATCACTAACCTTCACAACAAATTTGGCATTCTTATATCTAAGAGTAGTAAGATCATAATGATATAATAAATCTTGACACTTATAGACACAAACTTTTTAAGGTAAATGTTGTTATCTATATCAACATCATCATATCTCAACTCTAGATATTGATTGAGTTCCTTAAGATCAACAATCGTACAAGCCATCAATGATTCTTACTTAGACTTGCAAGAATCAAGAGACACAAGTACAATTACTGAATGATATCAATTAAATCTTCTCGATAAACTTTATGACAGTTTACCTCACTTACCTTGTAACTTGTGCTATCCATGAGGTCTACATTATATTCATCTTCCTCGTTCAAGCTTGAACCACTAGAAGCTTAATCAGTGGATTCTTAAGAGGCAAGTTTAGAAGCTTCTTTGACCCTCTTGGCTTTCTTCTCCTTTCTCTTATACTTATCATCCTTGCTGTACCTTTCCTACTTTCTTTTTTGAATTTTTGAAGGTGATGATTCTTCTTCATATTTGGGAATTAGTTCTTAAAATACCATTTTTTATTGTACTCATATCAATAGGGGGTGGACGAGTTGGAAGTGCCCTTGAATGGATTACTTTTTTTGTACATAGTTTCTTCCTTAATTGGAGATCAATCTTCAGTTGATGAAGAATCATAAGATTTAAAGGCCTTTATTATAGTTTAACCTCAATACATAAGTTTGAAGGTTGCCTATGAGGTCTTGCACTTTAAGCTTGTAGATTTTTGTTTATAGGGTTTTAGAAAGAGGGGCCCCAATAGAAATACAAAATTCTCTCCCGATTAAACCTAGGAAAATAGATCACTTGTAGACATAAAACCTTGGTATAGAAAAGTCATAAAAGGAATATTGAATATACCTCAACATATACTAATTGTCCATCAATTAGACACATCTTATGTAGGTGAAGAACTTGTACTTCTAGATTCAAGTCAAGAGTGGTTGTTGTTGTTGGTGCCTTGTCGTCACAACAACATCTTGTCTTCTTCTTAAAGAAGTTGCTTGTCCTCAAGCCTCAGCCTAAGGGACACGACCTTTAATTGTCCACACATATGTGGGAATGCTTGGTGCACCACCCTGGTCACCAAGTGGAAGTAGAGCTCATATTTGTTGATGTGCTAGTCATCTGTCAAACCATTATCCTCCTATTGAGGGTCGTTATCCTTTTGGGTGAGTTTTTCTCTCTCTAAGAAGAAAAAATCTTAAACAACTTGTCTCACAATGTTATTTTAGTGTGTCTCACCCTCATGTATGTCCACCTCCATATATAGGAGAGTATGGGCTTGGAATTTCTAATATTGTTCTTAATGACAACTCAAAACAAACTAGAACTTTAAAAACTTGGACTACAATTGGATTTGCCCAAGTCAAGTGTTTAGTCACATGACTGGGACCAATTTGCACTCCAAGTAGCTAGACTCATCAATCCAAGTCTGATTCATTTTTCCAATTGATTCCAAATCCAACAAGGCAACTTCATTTCATGTCCTTAACTTAGTCTCATTGCCCAACTCTCTTAACGAGTCACCCTACTCATCACTTTTCCAGAGTAATGATCAATCAATCAATTGAGAAAAAAGTGGTTGACTGAAACAAAGTAGTCATCCGACTAGACTTGAATCAGTATGTACATGATTTAGAACAATTCTGATCATATGTTGATTGTGAACTTCAATTTCTATATGCATCAATACTTTCATATTACATTGGTAGTGATTTTTAAAGCCTCACAATCAAAGTTTGGTATCTAACAACACATCATTACCACCTAAGTAATTGGTATAAGTTAAGAACAACTTGAACCTGTAAGGTGACAAAGGTTACCATGACTTTATAATCCCTATTTCACAGATATCTAGATTGAGATTGAGGCATAAAGTTGTCATCCTGTTAATATTCAATCTATGTATCTTGTACTAGAGCATCCTGTTGGGATTGTATGAGATCAATACCATATATTGACTCACACAAGCATGTCCATGCTTTCATAGTCTTTCTTATCAAGTGGTCAAGATATCACTTTAAGGAGGGACACATTATACCTACATTACTAATAGAATCCACAAGTGTCATAGTGCATCCAATCACAACAGTATCGTAACTTTGTTTAGAGTCACGTTTGACTAGTGTATAGTACACAAAACAACATGTGATTAGTATAGTGACTTCAGGTCTAAGTATAATAGTCACCAATGTCAGATTGATATATGAATTTGACATTCCATGACATGTCTTCCATGCATCATTCTCAAAATGGACATGCCCATTAACTTGTTCTCCAACAAGTGCCCCTGTATATGAGGGTATCCAATATCATGACTAAAATATACATAGTTATACCTCAACATACACACTTATCCTATGTATTATTGTTGTCCTACTATCCACAATTTTATAGACTAAGGAAAAACAAGAATGGATACTCTTAATTATACATATGATCTCATGTTCATTTCCTCATTCCAAACCACATGTCATTGAGTCAAAACATACTTAGGACATTATTACTTTTATTCTTGATCTCAATACTGAAGGAAATATACAAATTGGAATTTCCTTTATTATTAATTTCCTATTAAAATCATCATATAATGGCTCTCAAGGCATATGATGGGAAGTCTCCCATTCGCACTAGAACCAGTATGTAAAATCCTAATTTCTAGAGCTTTATAGCCTGATTGGGTCCTGATAGACAGGTAGACTCCATGATATTCAAAACCTCATATGAGGTCTTTTCATGGGTGTTTTTAAATATGAAACTTGAAATGGGTAAAGTGGCATTTGTCATTGATCTTTACACCCAAACTATGGTCTTATAATAAAATGATAAGTATACAGTTCAATGATTGATGAAAGGTTATGTAGGCATGAGTAATCAAATCATATTTATGATATTTACATAGTCACTTGTTCAAAGATACATGGTATGAAGATCGATTGTGTAACACCCCTGACCTGGGTTATGCTTTAACCCTAGGTCTTTTGCTTAAGAAAGGTAATTATATGCTTTATATTATCTTTTAAAAAGTAATTAAGGCTCAAGAGGAACTTATATTTCATTCTAGTCCTTTTTGAATAATGTTGAAAATAATGTTTTGCTTGTTATGGACTAAAGTGCAATTTACCCAAGTTGAGGGGTTAAATTGCAAATGTTACATGATAATATGTTCCTCATGTGTTGAAGTATCATGGGAATGAATATGATGCAGATGTATGGCTAGTGAAAGCCTGAGTACCAAGAAAGAGCTGATAAAGCAATGTTTGTGCATTAAAACCTAGTTTTGGTGTAATGTGTAATTTACCCAAAACCCAGGGTTCAATATGCAAATTAACCACTTCAATAAGGTCCATTATATTCATGGCATCTTTTAGAGGCAAGAAAATGAGAGGGTCATCTCATTTGAGCTACTTGGAAGGAGAGAGAATCTTGATATTAAAATAATCAAGATTTCAAACATAATTGAAATAATGCAAAAATAATTATATTAAATGGATTGCCTTTCAAACAAAATTATGTTGGTTGAAATCCATACATGTGGACGTCCTTGTGCCTTGAAAAGGCAAAGGAAATATCAACGTGAGTGGAGAACCCACTCACATTAAGAAACTAAAAAGAATTATCCACTCAAAAATGGATAATGCTATTATAAAGGTTAAGGTGCTTAATTTATTTTCCCTTAATCCATGGATAATGGATGGGAGTTCGGTGGAGATAAAGGTGCCTTCGCATGTAAGAAACCAAGGACGAAGAGGTGGCAACATTTTTGGAATTAAAGGACTTTTATAAGGGATTTTCTCTCTCATTGATTTTCTTATAATAACACCCATTACCACTCAAACCAAGGACTTTTTTGGATCCACTTTTTTCATTTGCTTGAAAAAACGTTCAAGGGAGCTAGGAACAGCAGTAAGACGACCCTCAACCTGTTGGTAAGCTTCTTGACCTTCATTCATCTCGATTTCACGGTGGAAATCATAAATCAATGCATGATTCCTTCATACCTCAATCCCATCTTCACTTCTAACCATCCCGTTTCACTCAAAAGCTTGAGGAACGATCTTTGTGGTGTGGAAAAGCTTTTTACACCATTGTTGACGTGAAGCTCCAAGATTTTAAGCTCAATTGAAGGTGGGTTATATAACTTGAACCCTTATTCATTGATATTGATTTCAATTTCTCATTCAACTATGTTCAATTGCTCTTCTTTCAATTCATTTGATTAGTTGATGCAATTACCATGTTAATGGCAGTAGTTTTCGATGGACTAAGGCTTGATGATGATAACATCATCATAGGCACACTTTCCAACAATGTTGAGTTGCAAACGGTTTTGGACCTTTGGTCCAAACGGTTTCACCAAACCGTTTGGAGACCAAACGGTTTGCAAACCGTTTGGTGTGTTGAGTTCAAACCGTATGAGAGTGTTGACCATTTGGTTTAGTTGAACATTTGAGGTCTGAACCTAATTACATGTTGGATGATGATCCAATGGATCCAATTGATTGATTTAATGGGTGTACAATCCTTCAATTGGAAACCCTAATCAAGTTGATTGAAGAATCCTTGATTGGTCCTAACGATTTCAAGACAAATTGGGTCAAACGGTCTTGAGACCGTTTGGAGGGTTAGTGGTTAAATTCTTGACAATTGGATAAAGATCTAATGAAGTTGATTGATGAATCCTTCAATTGTATAAACAATAGTCAATTCAAGAATGCAAATTATAATTGATTGGATTGATGAGTGACCTAATGAGCCCTTGCGGTTTTGGGATTGATTTGGCCCAAACGGTCTTGAGACCGTTTGAGACCAAACGGTCTTGAAACCGTTTGGGGTCAAACGGTTTCAAAACCATTTGGAAGCAAACAATTTCAAAACCGTTTGGAGGATTTGAGGTTATTTCATGATTGATGGATAGAGATTCAATGGTGATGATTGATGAAGCTTTCAATTGCATAATTGATGGACATTTCAATAGTGCAAATTGGATTCATTTTGGTTGATGATTGACCTAGGGAGCCCATGCGGTTTTGAGGCTGGTTTGAGCCCAAACGGTCTTGAGACCGTTTGAGCCCAAATGGTCTTGAAACCGTTTGGGGTCAAACGGTTTCAAAACCATTTGGGGTCAAACAGTTTCAAAACCATTTGGGGTCAAACAGTTTCAAAACCGTTTGGTGTATGAAACCCTAAAACCGAATGGTGGAATTTTGTGTATCAATCATGTAGGAATTAAAGGTAATGATTGCTCCATTTATCTAATGATTGATAGTGATGACAATCAATGATAGGTACAAAGGCTGAAACCCTAAAGTACCTAGGTGATTGGTTCATCTAATAAGATAAGCCCTAATTGCTTATAATGCAATATTCAAGTACACTATGTTAATCATAGTTGTATGAACTTGATTGAAGGGTTGAGGTGATCTAATTAAGTTGAGAGAATGGTAATCCTACATGACTATTAATTATGTGGTGATCAGGGTATGATCCTTGGCAAAAAGAAATCATGAAAACCCCAATCAAGAAGGCTAATAAATAGTAAACCTTAATTCATGGGTAATTGAATGAAACCCTAATCAGAATGAATAGTAAACCCTAATTAAGGATGATTCCATGCAAATCCCTAATGAAGGTTGATTTCATGTGAAACCCTAATTGGGTTATTTAATGCAAACCCTAATTGATGGAGTAATCATGTGTAACCTTAAGTCAAGTTAAGGTAATGTGAAGCCCTAATGTGTTGAGGTAATGTGAAACTCAAATCCAGGGTGATGCTAAGTAATACCTTATGAAACCCTAATTTTGGGCAATATGGTGATAAACCATAACCCTGATCTGGGTAAAGGGGTGAATATCTCCAAATGACATGAAATGGGAAACCCTAACCCTGATAAGGGAATAGTAGTGTTACCCTTTAATTGTGAGGTCATATTTGAGTTGCATGGTACTAATATGTAATAGATATCATTGTTATCATCTGTGCTAACCATGCAGGTATTTTCAAATAATAATCATAGTCAGGTATGAACTATGATACTTTATTCATTATTGATTATTGGACCTTGTGTGCCATAATATACCTTGCTGCCTGGTAAGAAGTGATAAGAGAGTTAATGGGCCTCAAGTGCCAGATAAGATGTTTGTGTAGGAAGTATCAACTGTACCTTGGTCAGATGACCTGAAGGTGATGGTTACTTGAAAAAGTGGTAACAGTGCTCAGTGATGAGCTGAGGGTTTGAATAACCAAAATCATATGTTTATGAGAGGGACTGAGATCCCAATGTATTTCAGAGACTGAAAAGTAAATAGTATATATTTATTTGTAGCATTTGTCTTAATAAGTTATGTTTGCAAACTTGACTGATGCTAAAAGAATATGATGATGTACTTAATTAATCAAGTGAAATCTAATCATGTAGTGCTCTGACCATAGATCCATCATCGTCAGAAGCAGGTGATGGTGAAACATGTTTTCTTACGAGATCTCCTAGAGTTCGCATATTTTGAATATGTGGGGGTCGATGGGTAAAAATATCCTTACGTCCTTATGAGGGAATTGATGGAAGGTAAACATTAAACCTCTCAATCCTTCATGCTTCCGGGATGGATGTATCACTAATCTCCCGATGATGTTTATGCCGGATCGATGGAGGTAAACATGAGATCTCTCAATTGCGAAGAGAGTGCAGCCGCCACTGTAGCTCTATAGCTAGATGCCACTATACCCCGACAAGCTATGTAGTAGAGACACAAGATGTCCTGCATCTTATCTCGCACTGACCAAGATGTGGGAAGTCATGGAAGCCAACTCTCCCATTGACTTTGTATGGTACTGATTTAGACTTCGCAGTGATCGGTTGGAGTATGAGCGGTATACCTCATCTCCTCAGAGCTTAAATATGTTTGTAAACTATAATCAGCCGTGTAGCGTATTTGCATAAGATTGAAATACGAGAACCACTGGTTGATGATATCATGCTTAGCATGTTCTTGATACATAAAGGTTATTTATGTTCTTTAATTTCTTATTAAATAAGGGACATGCTGCCTTATCAAGTTATATTTGAAATACTTAAATAGGATTATTGATCTAGCCTACATAGATATTGATTATTTGCCATTGAAATATATTATCCCACTGCTCAGTTTAGTTTTATTTAAACTGCAATAACAATGGTTACGGTGGAGAGTTATATCTCTCGCTGGGGAAATTGTATAATTGTCTCACCCCCGTAGGATTCAACATTTTTAGGTAGATGCAGACAAAGAGGCAGAACCTATGTAGCAGAGGAAGAGAAACAACAGCAACAACAAGGACAACAGTAACATCCCCGGTGGGGATACTAGTTGTCAGACTTGTACATAAAGTCCTATGTGCCGTCTCTATACTTTCAGTTCCTAGGAGTCAGTAGATAGTGTTTTATAATCAACCTAAGATTTTGGTTTGATGATACATGGAACGTCCATTGTGGACCAATATGTAAATATACTATTGTGGTTCTTGTTTAAAGAATCTCTAGTAATGGATATTTTTATAAAACGTTTTAAATTTTAGTGATTTTCATTGATTCTGCTGCTATCGAACGCTTCCGCATTAGTTGATCTTGTCACTTTAGTTAATAATGTTTTGTTCGAACGGTGCACCACAAGTTTAGTGGTATCAGAGCCAGGTGCGCTGAGTCTACAAAGACATAGGATTAAGGTCATTGAGTCTGTTCTAAGTGTCTTCCAGTTTATCTGATTGTGTCTTCTGCTCATATAGGAGAAGAAGAAACTTGAAGATGTCTGGATCGCATGATGAACATGATGCTGAGAGTAGCGTTGTTGCACCGGGAGGAGGTGCAAGAGATCAAACTAGGGATCAACCTATACAACTGAGAAACTTGCACAAATCTACATAGATGAGATAGTGTGGCTGCATGGGGTACCAGTTACAATAGTTTCTGACAGAGGTCCTCAGTTTACAAGTCATTTTTGGGAACGACTTCATAAAGCTTTGGGCACTCAGCTAAGGTTTAATACAACTTTTCATCCTCAGACAGATGGACAATATGAGAGGACGATACAAACCTTGGAGGACTTGCTTAGGGCATGTGTCCTTCAGTTTGTCGGAAGTTGGGATCTACATCTGAGCTTGATAGAGTTTGCTTATAATAACTGCTATCAACACAGTATTGAGATGGCACCATATGAGACTTTTTATGGTAGACGTTGTAGATCTCCCCTATGTTGGTATGAAACCGGTGAATATCAACTTTTGGGTCCTGAGTTGGTTCAACAAACAACTAAGAAGATAAAGATCATACAACAACAGTTGAAAACAGCCTAGGATAGATAGAAATCCTATGCTGACAAGCGTCGTAGACCCTTAGAATTCCAAGTTGGAGACAGAGTGTACCTCAAAGTTTCACCTTGGAAAGGTATCCTGATATTTGGAAAGAAAGGGAAGTTAGCTCTGAGATTTATGGGGCCTTATCTGATCATTGAAAGGATGGGAAAGGTAGCCTATAAGCTGGAGTTACCACCTGAGTTGCATAGATTGCACCCAGTGTTTCATATCTCTATGTTGAGGAAGTGTCATCCTGACAGTGAGTTAGTTCTTCAACATGTTGAGGTAGAGTTAAATGATGATATATCTTATGTTGAAGGACCTGTGTTGGTTCTTGACAGAAGAATTAAAAAGCTAGAAAAGAAAGACATTAGTCTTATAAAAGTTCTCTGGAATCACCGTGGCATTGAAGAAGCTATAAAGGAAGAGATGAGGAGGAAATATCCTACTCTTTTCTCTTAATGTTTTATTGATGATTTCGGAGACGAAATCCTTGTAAGGGGTGGATAATTTGTAACATCCCTCACATGGGTTATGCTTTAACCCTAGGTCTTTTGCTTAAGAAAGGTAATTATATGCTTGATATTATCTTTTGAAAAGTAATTAAGGCTAAAGAGGAACTTATATTTCATTCTAGTCCTTTTTGAATAATGTTGAAAATAATGTTTTGCTTGTTATGGACTAAAGTGCAATTTACCCAAGTTGAGGGGTTAAATTGCAAATTTTACCTGATAATATGTTCCTCATGTGTTGAAGCATCATGGGAATGAATATGATGCAGAGGTATGGCTAGTGAAAGCTTGAGTACCAAGAAAGAGCTGATAAAGCAATGTTTGTGCATTAAAACCTAGTTTTGGTGTAATGCGTAATTTACCCAAAACCCAGGGTTCAATATGCAATTAACCACTTAAATAAGGTCCTTAATATTCATGGAATCTTGTAGAGGCAAGAAAATGAGAGGAGCATCTCATTTGAGCTACTTGGAAGGAGAGAAAATCTTGATATTAAAATAATCAAGATTTAAAGCATAATTGAAATAATGCAAAAAAAAATATATTAAATGGATTGCCTTTCAACCAAAATTATGTTGGTTGAAATCCATACATATGGACGTACTTGTGCCTTGCAAAGGCAAAGGAAAGATCAACGTGAGTGGAGAACCCACTCACATTAAGAAACTAAAAAGAATTATCCACTCAAATATGGATAATGCTATTATAAAGGTTAAGGTGCTTAATTTCTTTTCCCTTAATCCATGGATAATGGATGGGAGTTCGGTGGAGATAAAGGTGCCTTCGCATGTAAGAAACCAAGGAGGAAGATGTGGCAACATTTTTGGAATTAAAGGACTTTTATAAGGGATTTTCTCTCTCATTGATTTTCTTATAAAAGCACCCATTACCACTCAAACCAAGGACTTTTTCGGATCCACTTCTTTCCTTTGCTTGCAAAAACGTTCAAGGGAGCTAGGAACAGTAGGAAGACGACCCTAAACCTGTTGGTAAGCTTCTTGACCTTCATTCATCTCGATTTCATGGTGGAAATCATAAATCAATGCATGATTCCTTCATATCTCAATCCCATCTTCACTTCTAACCATCCCTTTTCACTCAAAAGATTGAGGAACGATCTTTGTGGTGTGGAAAAGCTTCTTCCACCATTGTTGACATGAAGCTCCAGGATTTGAAGCTCAATTGAAGGCGGGTTACATAACTTGAACCCTTATTCATTGATATTGATTTCAATTTCTCATTCAACTATGTTCAATTGCTCTTCTTTCAATTCATTTGATTAGTTGATGCAATTACCATGTTAATGGCAATAGTTTTCGATGGAATAAGGCTTGATGATGATAACATCATCATAGGCACACTTTCCAACAATGTTGAGTTGCAAACGGTTTTGGACCTTTGGTCCAAACAATTTCACCAAACCGTTTGGAGACCAAATAGTTTGCAATCTGTTTGGTGTGTTGAGTCCAAACCGCATGAGAGTGTTGACCATTTGGTTTAGTTGACCGTTTGAGGTCTGAACCTAATTATATGTTGGATGATGATCCAATGGATCCAATTGATTGATTCAATGGGTGTACACTACTTCAATTGGAAACCCTAATCAAGTTGATTGAAGAATCCTTGATTGGTCCTAACGATTTCAAGACAAATTGGGTCAAACGTTCTTGAGACCGTTTGAGCCCAAACGGTTTCAATACCATTTGGAGGGTTAGTGGTTAAATTCTTGACAATTGGATAAAGATCTAATGAAGTTGATTGATGAATCCTTCAATTGTATAAACAATAGTCAATTCAAGAATGCAAATTATAATTGATTGGATTGATGAGTGACCTAATGAGCCCTTGTGGTTTTGGGACTGATTTGGCCCAAACAGTCTTGAGACCATTTGAGACCAAACGGTCTTGAAACCATTTAGGGTCAAACAGTTTCAAAACCCTTTGGAAACAAACAATTTCAAAACCATTTGGAGGATTTGAGGTTATTTCATGATTGATGGATAAAGATTCAATGGTGATGATTGATGAAGCTTTCAATTGCATAATTGATGGACATTTCAATAGTGCAAATTGGATTCATTTTGGTTGATGATTGACCTAGGGATCCCATGTGGTTTTGAGGCTGGTTTGAGCCCAAACGTTCTTGAGACCGTTTGAGCCCAAATGGTCTTCAAACCGTTTGGGGTCAAACAATTTCAAGACTGTTTGGAATCAAACGGTTTCAAAACCGTTTGGTGTATGAAACCCCAAAACCCAATCAAGAAGGATAATGAATAGTAAACCCTAATTCATGGGTAATTGAATGAAACCCTAATCGAAATGAATAGTAAACCCTAATTAAGGATGATTCCATGCAAATCCCTAATGAAGATTGATTTCATGTGAAACCCTAATTGGGTTATTTAATGCAAACCCTATTTGAGGGAGTAATCACGGGTAACCTTAAGTCAAGTTAAGGTAATGTGAAGCCCTGATGTGTTGAGGTAATGTGAAACTCAAATCCAGGGTGATTCTAAGTAATACCTTATGAAAACCTAATTTTGGGCAATATGGTGATAAACCATAACCCTGATCTGGGTAAAGGGATGAATATCTCCAAATGACATGAAATGGGAAACCCTAACCCTGGTAAGGGAATAGTGGTATTACCCTTTAATTGTGAGGTCATATTTGTGTTGCATGGTACTGATATGTAATAGATATCACTGTTATCATCTGTGCTAACCATGAAAGTATTTTGAAATAATAATCATAGTCAGGTATGAACTATGATACTTTATTCATTATTGATTATTGGACCTTGTGTGCCATAATATACCTTGCTGCCTGGTAAGAGGTGACAAGAGAGTTAATGGGCCTCAAGTGCCAGATAAGATGCTTGTGTAGCAAGTATCAACTGTACCTTGGTCAGATGACCTGAAGGTGATGGTTACTTGAAAAAGTGGTAACAACGCTCAGTGATGAGTTGAGGGTTTGAATAACCAAAATCATATGTTTATGAGAGGGACTGAGATCCCAATTTCTTTCAGAGACTGAAAAGTAAATAGTATATATTTATTTATAGCATTTGTCTTAATAAGTTATGTTTGCAAACTTGACTGATGCTAAAAGAATATGATGATGTACTTAATTAATCAAGTGAAAGCTAATCATGTAGTGCTCTGACCATAGATCCATCATCATCAGAAGCAGGTGATGGTGAAATAGGTTTTCTTACGAGATCTCCTGGAGTTCACATATTATGAATATGTGGGGGTCGATGGGCGAAAATATCCTTATGTCCTTATGAGGGAATTGGTGGAAGGTAAACATTAAACCTCTCAATCCTTCATGCTTCCAGGATGGATGTATCACTAATCTCCCGATGATGTTTATGCTGGATCGATGGAGGTAAACACGAGATCTCTCAATTGCAAAGAGAGTGCAGCTGCCACTGTATCTCTATAGCTAGATGCCACTATACCCTGGCAAGCTATGTAGCAGAGACACAAGATGTCCTGCATGTTATCTCACTCTGACCGAGATGTGGGAAGTCATGGAAGCCGACTCTCCCATTGACTTTGTATGGTACCGATTTAGACTTCACAGTGATCTGTTGGAGTATGAGCGGTATACCTCATCTCCTCAGAGCTTAAATATGTTTGTAAAGTATAATCAGTCGTGTAGCGTATTTGTATAAGATTGAAATAAGATAACCACTGGTTGATGATATCCTGCTTAGCATGTTCTTGATACATAAAGGTTATTTATGTTCTTTAATTTCTTATTAAATAAGGGACATGCTGCCTTATCAAGTTATATTTGAAATACTTAAATATGATTTTTTCTCTAGCCTACATATATATTGATTATCTGCCATTGAAATATATTATCCCACTGCTCAGTTTAGTTTTATTTAAACTGCAATAACAATGGTTACGGCGGAGAGTTATATCTCTCGTTGGGGCAATTGTATAATTGTCTCACCCCCGTGGGATTCAACATTTTTAGGTAGATGCAGACAAAGAGGCACAACCTCTATAGTAGAGGAAGAGCAGCAGCAGCAACAACAAGGACAACAATAACATCCCAGGTGGGGATACTAGTTGTCAGACTTGTACATAAAGTCCTATGTGTCGTCTCTGTACTCTCAGGTCCTAGGAGTCAGTAGATAGTGTTTTATAATCAACCTGAGATTTTTGGTTTGATGATACATGGAACATCCATTGTGGACCCGTATGTAAATATACTATTGTGGGTCTTATTTAAAGAATCTCTAGTAATGGATCTTTTTATAAAAGGTTTTATATTTTAGTGATTTTCATTGATTCTACTGCTATCGAACACTTCCGCATTAGTTGATCTTGTCACTTTAGTTAATAAGGTTTTGTTCAAACGATGCACCACAGATTGGATATATAGATACATGGCTAATCCATCCCAATACACCTTGAGGATCAGATTGTATTATTAGAGTTTCATTTAAATATTTGAACATGTTAAGAGTAATTAAATCATGATCTTAAATTTTGTGGTGCAGTGTTGATGCATAATTACATTTAAGTTTTTCTTTCTACTTGGGTACAAGATAGTGACAAATTGGTCCAACCAAAGAAGGTTATGTCCATCTTGACCACCATCTTTGTTATCTGATGCATACTTTCTATGGACATATCCCATCTACTTGGAATAGGTTTTATCAAAGTTTACAAAATAATAATTCTAATCCAATGTTTCTATAGATTTATGATGTCCTTATCCATCTTGTGAAACATTGAAGAATGTAATAATAAAATACATTAAACAAATTATAGTAGACACAGATAGATGTTGTAATAGAGGTTGTTTATCATTAATGATAAGGTCACCACAAACAAAGAAAAGCTGGTCTCTAGGATAATATTATGTGGTTATGTTATTTAATCAAACATGAATCCTGGCTTGTACATATATGTTATAGGAGGCACGCATGCCTGGACGTAGTAGCTCCAAAGAATATGTTGCAGAACCTATACAACATATCTAGCAATTTTGTTGGTTTCTATTAGAAGTGTCTACTAGACCTATTCCACCAAGGGAGCACCTTCAACAATGTATTTCTGCATAGTCGAGCAAGAGCAGGGGCTCACCCTTTGTCTCATTCCATGACATACTAGTCTCGTGGGTATAACAAGGTCAGGGGGAGGTAGGATGACAAGAGAAAATATGAAGGGCATTGGGCAAATGATATGATAAACTAAGGGTTGAAAAGGGAGCAAGGCATCAATAGTACCTACTTTCCCATGAGGTCATGATGAGTAAAGTTGTGCCATGATAATAACACAATATGGGTGATGGTCAATCCAAGGTGGAGATCATGGAGTCTAGACAAGACACAACTTATGAAGCATTAAGGAATATACGGATCAGGTGTGTAGGAACCTTACAAATTCAATGAAGGAGGATTCTAGGAGGCGATGTAGATGAGTAGGTGGTCTTCACTCAAACTAATGGGGCTTTAAGACCTTAGATATTTAGTTGGAGGTTTTGCAGGGGGTGTGCCATATTTTCATGGGATAATGGAGTAACAAACTAGAGAAAGGAGAAGACAACATGATCAACTTCAAGGAGCATGAGGGCTAGTTAGAGCGGAAGGACATGTGCATGCATTGTGGGTTGCACCTTTAGCTGCACCATGGCTCACCGGAGAGGAGGCCAAGTAGCAAAATCCTTTTCTACATGGAATAGGGGAGCCGTGGATCCATTCTCTATGTGCGTCTATGAGATAGACAATAGGTGAGGTGAGGTGATGACCAGACGAACCATTGCCAACATGCACTGGGGCACTGGATGGGCCGTGATTGGGTGGATTAAAGCACACGTGGCCAAGAAAATGATAAAAAGGTTAGTCTAATGATTTTTTATTCTTTTATTCTTAGAAAAATCATGGAAATCACAATGACTATCAAAATAGGGTGTATAAGGGCTCTTCAAAAAGACTAGGATATGAAGAACATCTTGAAGGATATTTATGACCATAGTAAGATATATATAAGGTACTTTTGTTGGGGAGAAGTTAGATAAGTGGTTTATGCGTACACATGTTGATACTACATTAAATTGATGTTAAATGTGTGAATATCATAATTCAACCTTAGGGAATCACATAACACAAGTTTTAGAAGGTATGATTATATGATAATATGTCATTGGAGATTTCAAGTGATATTCTATGATTGATCATGAATATCATGGTTTTGGATACATGAATCAATAAAGATGAGATATAATAAGGCAACTCCAAAGCCTTGACTCCTCTCTCCCTAGCAAAAAGGTGGATATGGTTTATTTCCTTCACTGGCCACTAGTTGGGGGGAGGGGATTTGACTGCTGCTAAGTGGCACCTGGCTCCCTCTTGGCCTCTTCTTACTCATTATCGGCAGGGTATCTTCTTTTGTAGACATGGCTATTTCTCCTTTGATTTCCTAGTATCAAGGGTTGAGGCATCTTTATAGATTTGTGGGTCTGGATCTTGGGCGTCTTGGAAGCTGTTTGGCACTTCAAACACACTATGGTGGTCTAAGCTTACTAGGTGGCTTGTTCGTGATTACTGTGGAGGCAGTGTCTCCTTCCTCCCTATCTAAGCTTGCATGTGACGAGTTTCCTGTTGGTATGCATGCCCAGAGATCCAATCATATGATGATTGGAATGTATCATTAGATACCTAATTTGATAATCATAAAGGTAATTCCATCTATTATGTTTGTCTCTATAACATACTAGATCTTGGACCCTACCCTGGAGGTTGATATTTTGGACTTAGCCAAACAAGGTTGAAGATTAGATGATAAATAAATGTTTAGTATGATCCTAATGAGATAATACATGAATTTATCACCATAATGTACCCTAATGTTTTCACATTAGTCTTAGGTTAACAGTGGATACATAAAGTATGCCACATAACTCATTTTGGTGATAATATGAAGATAAGGAACTTAATTGGATGAATAATTTAGATAATGGGCAATTAATGGGCCATATGACATATCTCATAAAAATAAGTCTCAAAAGTGGATACAAACTTCAAATTCAAAATCTACATATCAAAATTAGCCTACATGTCAAATTTCATCTAAATTGGACAACCTTGAAATATTAGGATAAGTTTAGGAGAGAGAAAATGAGTAAAAGGCATAAGTAATGAATAATGTTATTATATAACTTAAAAATATGGATATAATGGAAAATTCATATAAAAAAACGAAAGATAACTTGTGGATGAAGTTTGGTCCAATTTGGATGTTGTTTGTGCAAGTTATGCAATTTTAGGTACATTTTGGACTTTTATACAATTTACCCAATTGGGAGGTTTTCTTTGCAAATTATCACCTGAATTTTAATCCTTAGATATTCCATTACTATTCTCGAGATTTTTAACCATAGGGAGCCTAGTTGAACCTTGATTTGAAGGTGTTTCTTTCTAAGGGCATTTTAGGGATTACTCCCTTTATAAATGAGCTTATCTTTAGAAGCTATCAACCAATGGGGTAATTTCTTTGATTGGAGGTCGGTTGGTATGGCCTATAAGTGTCCATAAACCAAAATTTGATATTCAAGAAGCCTCTATGATTTGTCCTCTTACATGGCCATGAAATCCCTAGGCTAAGGACACATGCAAAGCTCCATGGACACCTCATGCTTGACTTCTTCCTTATCCATAAAGATTTGCATGTCCATAGGCACCCTTAGCATTGGACACATGGAAAGTAACTTGAAACCTCATGCTTGAATTCTTCCTTATTCATAAAGTCTTGCATGTCCATGGACACCCTTATACATGACACATGGAAAGTCTCATAGACAGCTCATACTTGACCTATTTCTTTATATAGCCATATCTACCCCTTCCCAACTCCCAATTCGAAAACTCTTGCTCTCCTTTATTTCCTCTAGCTTAGAACATTATTCCTACTCTATTTTTGAATGAAGGTGCTGTCCCAAGGTAAAAGGAGGTGCCTACCTTGGTGAAGAAGGCTCCTAGGGTTCCAAATTTCTCTATTTAGGATTTCTTAAGCTCCTCCTTGGTGATTTTGACCAAAACTAGTAAGTATCCCCTTTCCTTCACTATTTTCATGTTTTTAGTCTTCCTTTCACTTTCCTCCAGATCAGAACCCTGGTCTTCCATGGTGAAACCCCACCAAGAGCCCTTAAACACCCCATCTCCATGTTCTTTTGTTAGGGTTTTTCACCTCTAAAATGGAGAAGGTGCTTCTTGCTCGAGATAGGAGCTTTGTTGGAGAAACTGACCTCTCTAAGTTTGGGAACCTTACTTATTGGACCTATCCATCTTGGGTAGAGGTTCTTTGGAGGCCTAGGCTTGGATCTAGGATTGACTTGGACTATTTAGACTCTGAAGTTGAGGTATGATGTATCCCTTATTCTTCGATGTTGAGCAATTCACCTATGCTTATTGATTCTCTTTGTCCTATGGACATTAGCCTATACACAATGTATTTTATTTTTAAAATCATGGTTCATGTGAACTACCTTATTTGATATTGATCATGTGATCATGGATATTCTTTTGAACTCTTATCTTATGCATTGTTCATGATGGAACTCTAAAAGATGACATGTGATGTCTTTTGCCCACTTTATGAGGTGGATGTATATGTTGGTCACTTATGTGGTGACTAGTTTATATATTCTGACTATACTTTCTACTTGCCTCTAAATTTAACATGCTATGTGATTCAGTAGCACTAGAGTAGTGTAATTTCATTGGTTTTTATGGCAGACATGTTATTTCCTGCCGAGCAGATGTGATATTTGATACTCATTTGGGATGGAAAGGAACCTCATACCCAGGGCAAGATGTGTGATTCTTAGCCCATTTTTTATATATTTGGGAGATTGGTAGTATTCCTTTCTCTATCAGGTTTCAAGTTTATGAGACTTTCTGCCTTTGTGTTTATATTGTTCTAGGGTTATGTTGATCTCACATGCATGCATGTTGATGATATGGGGCATGTGCCCTAATTCTTTACATGTGCTTGTGTGGAACAATCTTTATGTTTTATTAATGACAAGTATTCTTTTGTTATTATATTATTTCAATTTATTTCTCTTGATACCCACTTGGGTTGTCCTTATCTTTTTCATGGGAAGCCTTTACACTTTGATGTCCTTTATTCCAAATATTGCTCAATTTCCTATTTAGTATGCACATACCAGCCTTTGCTGATGTCATGTAGTTCCTCTTCTTGCTGGGGTATGCTTCCAACCCTAGGTGAAGGACTTGGATGATAAGGCATGAAGTTTTCGACTATCTTAAGGATTTAAAGCTTGGAGACAATGTTGTTATGGCTTATATTCCCCTCTACTAGATCCTTATATTGAGTGATACATGTAAACCCTTTGTGGGAGATTATGATGTTCTTTTGTAACCTTGTGATAAATTGAATATAGTCAACATTTTTATTCCGCTGCTATACTTTGGTTGTTTTGAATACCATTTATTGAAGTTTGAAAATTTTGCACCTATTCCAACATACTTTTGAGTGTGTTTGGAATGGATGTTTTATTCTTCAAATTTTTATTTTAGTAAGGGGCGATCCTACCTCCTTACAGCATGGTATTAGAGCCCATGGTAGTCGAAATCTGACTATTTCAATTTTGTCTCCCTAGTTAGAATACTTGCCTTACCTTTAATTGACTGTTTTCCCTAGAGTTGATCAATAGATGATGAAGGGTTGATTTAGGATACTATAGTTTCACATTAGAATAATGATGAATAGATCCCTGAAATCCTTACAATTAAAAGATGAATGAGTAACCATCGTAACTTGAGGTTGTTTAGCTTGGCCTTTAGGTAGATACTAGGACATGAAGTTGAAAGCAAAGGTGTCTAGAAAGGTTCAAGGTTCAGGGGCTGGCAAGATTTTCCTCCACACCACTAGCTTGGTTTACGAGGACTCCCGAATACATATGATATCGGACTAGCCTGAGCTGATATGAATTGTTCAAAATAGCATGCTTTAGGCAATAATAGCCTTAAACATATATATGATTTATCCATAGGGACCCTAATATGTTGAACTAGTCTCCCAGGTATAAAGACTTATTTGAGGATGGACAAGAGCAAGTTAACCCATAGTTCATAGTTATTCTTTACAAGTTTTTTTTTTGTATGATGCTTATGTAGTTGAACCTTTTGTAAGGACCCTGACCTTCGTTTAGGGTTTACCCTGTTTGTTTTGCTTAACCCTGGTGCTTTGTTGCTTGCTAATCACCTTTAGTGGTGATTAGGGTTTGGTTGTGCTTTGTTGAGAGTTGGAGGTACTACTTGCAAATAACCCAAGTCTAGGGTTTTGTGGGCAAGTTTGCCACCTTGTGAGGTGTTCCTCTCTCTCTCTCTCTTTGCTTCCTCTAGGGTTGAGAGGAAGGCTTGGGCTCATTGCTTGAGTTCTTTTGGGCCTGGTTGAGCTTGTTTGGGCCTTGAGGTGCCTTATTTGGGCTTGGTTGAGCTTTGTGTCGCCCAAGAAAGGTGTTATGACCCACTTCTAAATTAATCAGTAAACATCTTGATTAGTGTTGGATATCTTATTAAATATAATAGTTAATCAAGATAAGCTAATATGTGAATCAATAGTTGAGATTTAATCACCTGAGGCAATTAATGATAATTGCAGTGCTAATTGTTAAGTTAATTAAGTTGAATAAAATACTCAAGATGTAATTGGTGCTTTGACCAGTTGTGACAAGATCCCAATTGTGATTTCTTGCTTCAAGGTTGTAGTGAATTCCGTTATCGAAGTTTTGCAAAAGAAATCATTCAAAACAGACCTCCGAGACAAAAATTATGCTATTTTTAGTTTTCTTAGACCTATAGTGTAATTTTTTCCAATTAATTGGCTTATAAATCCTTTTTCCCTTTCCCTTATCTTCACTTTCACCCGATAACTCTGAACCGCTTGAAGCGGGATTTCCTTGGCGGCGCACAGTGTGCTATCGCGAGTGCTGGAGACGATTGATCTGGGCGATTCTCGACTTCTTCTTCCTCTCTTCTTCTCTTCTCCTTCCTCCCCCCTTCCTCTTCCTTCGTTGCCTAGTGGCCAACAGCCACCCTAGCTGCTTGGCTGGTGGCCAGCAGCAACAGCTGTGCCTGCACGGCGACAACTAAGGAGCTACGTTGGGGGCGCCCAGCTATAAGGAAGTCGACCTCGAGCTCGACTCGAAGCTCCAAGCAAGATTCCATGGCCCTAGCCGCGGATTGACAACCAACAGAGCTCTCCTCGTCAACCCGTAGCTTGAGCGGCAAGATGCAGTTTGAAGCTTCGGCCGTGCGTGGCTAGAGGGGGCGATTTGGAGCGGCCAAAGCTCCAATTTCATGGCCATGGATCTCAGCTAGGAGGTTTAGTTTAGAAACCACTGTCGATTCAGCCTAAACTAGCTTCAAGCTACGGTTTCAGATTTGGAGCGTGAAGAACAGGAGCAGTGAAGAATTAATTCAAAGGAAGAAGACGATCCAAAATCGTCCGGAATTAGACCCTGAACGCATCCCTGGACGAATCTGGACAGACCAAATCAATGTGAGTAGGATTTCATTTATTTATCATTAATAAACTCAGGCGTCTGAATATTTTCTGTTTTGTGCGCGAATTATGCTGATAACAGGCGTTATCAGGCGTTGGGCAGCGTTTGGCGACGCCCGACTTTTTATTTCATAAATTGCTTCTAGACGTTGTTATATGATTAAATTTTCAATTGATCAGTGTGGATTGAATCGGTAGATTTATATGGTTCATTGGAACCTAAATTGCTCATTTGAATGTTGAAATTAGAGATTCATATCTGAAAATGGTATGGTTTGGGTATGAACCCAGACAATAGGGGTTTCTGATAAATTATCAGATGTATGATTTCAAAGTTGATATGAATAAATAAAAATATGCAATAAAATCCTAATTGCATATATCTTTTGACGTTAATATGTGTAAATTTATATTTACATGAAATGGCACATTTCTCTGAATTATTACCAGAAATTCTCAAGTATTGTTATTAAATTGTGTTGTGATAGGTAATTAACTTTTAATTGAGTTAAGTGATGCACAAACCAAGATTAGGGTTAATGTGCACGTTTTTCGAGAATTTTAGAGAATTGACAAATTGTTGAGTATGATTCTCATATGTGAAGCAAATTTCTTTAATTTGTGCAATAAGATGTTCCATTGCGTAATTTCGCTATGTATGTGCCAAATTGAAATAAGTTGGGTTATTTATGCATTTCTAATTTGTCTGAATGCATGGTATGAGAATTTCTCAGAAATTACAATGATTTAAAATATATTGCTCTGTCAGTTTAGAATGACAGTGTATTGTGATCTGATATGAAATCAGTAGATGTGATTTTCCTGTTTAAATGATTATATGTTAATCAGTTAATAGACTTAGGTGCCCTAACACCGTAGAACCCCTTTGACATATCTGCTTCTTAGGGGTGAAACTCGTGTCCAACATCAACCGGTTGAGTAATTCTGGTGGCACGAGGGTTGATAGACAGTGTCCAACACCAACCGATTGAGTAATTTCGGTGGCACTGGGGTAAATAATAAATAAAGTAAAGGGTTATCCAACACCAACTGGTTGAGTAATTCTGGTGGTAACCCAGTGTTGACTCTCCGCCTGTGTGCTCAGGTTTGTCAGGAGGAGTCTGGAGCACACGTGGTTGTGCAGCACACGTGGTTGTGCATTGAGGCCGTGGAGCCTGGGGTCCTGTAGCAGAACAGGGCTGGCATCAGACTTAGCATTTCCCGGGTGTGTCGCTAAGTCTTATACGGTGGGATCGTAGCATGAACTTGCTACGGATCTTCATAGGCAGAGTACACTGCATATGATTAGGGCATAATAATAATATAAATATGTAATCATATAGGATCACAGTAAATTAATGTGTTATAGAGATCCGAACTTTTGTGCCAATTCTTTATATCTGTTATTTGTTTAAATTATCTGTTGTTGCGTAGAATTGTGATTATATTCTGCAAATCTGTTATGTTATTAGAACTGCCCTGCTTAGTACTGCACTTATGTTTTATTTCAATTTATAAACCTGATGAGTTGTTTAATGATAGCTAAGTGAAATGCTATTCACTGAGCGAGTAGGCTCATACCTCTACTCAAAACATTTTCAGGTCAGCATCAGCAACAGGAATCGGAAGGATCCTTTCATCCTAACACTTAGTCTGTAGAAGGTATACGTAGTTAGTAGTTAGTGGTCTCTTAGTCCTTTCCCCTCGATCTTTGGGACAAGGTGTGGGTGAGAGAGAATGTGTATAAAGGTGTAAATTAACTGATATGCTTTATTTTATGTCGGACAATGTAATATGCGGTAGACTCTGTTTATATTGCTAGTCAGTTAATAAAGATGCTTCCGCAGTTTGTTTAGTTTCATTTTACAGCATAAATCAGATTTTCCTATTAATATCTTTAAAATGTTTTAAAAAGAAAAGAGTGATTGGCTTATGTGTAAATCCCATCCTGTTGCGTCCTAATCTTGTGGTTTGTGGTTACTGTGAGATTGGGGCGTGACAAAAGGTGTGTGTCGACCTAGAGGTGAGTGTGTCAGCCAACATGTGAGGTGTGTCACCCATGGGGCAAGTGTTGTGTCGCCCATGGTGTTTGACCCAGCTTTGACCTCGTTTGTGTCACCACTAGTGGACACTTGGAGCTTGATGCATGCATGTGGCGAAGACCTTGGACAAGTGTATAAGGCTTGCTAGAGTGGTGGCTTGAGCTCTAGGACAAGTGTCCTTAGGTGGACGACACCTTGCCTTTCTCTACTTTGTTTTCTCCTCCATTTCCTTCTATATAGATGGTTCTTTTCCTTGCTTTGAGTTCCTTTGATCCCTTAGCCTTTTGTCCACCTTGAGTGCACGACACTCCCTTCTTCCTTGCTTGTATCGGCCGATACACCCCCTGGAAGGAGCAAGTGGTGGTCGACATCCCTTGAAGCCTGGAGCTCTTCTTCTTCTTTGGAGCTTGGAGCTTAAGGCGGGTTGCATAACTTCTAACCATAACTCCATTATCTCTTGCTATGATCTTGTTTACATGTTAGTAGCTTAGTTTCTTGCTTAGCTTTCATGTTGGCCGATCCTTGTGATCTAGGGTTTGTAGGTGAGCAATACTCCTTTCTCTCTTTGGTCTAGAGGAGTGAGTTTAAGCCTCTAGTATCATGAGCAACACCCCTCTTTCTTGGTCGATTGAGGTGAGCTTGTGTTCTAGTTTCTTGAGCAACACTCTCCTCTCACCATGGACTAGAAGGGTGAGCTCGGTTGAAGTGGAACTTGTTTTGGGTTGGTGTTTGTGTTGCCTGATGGGTGATAGGTGGTGTGAAAGACCCCTCTTTCTTGGTTGATTGAGGTGAGCCATCCCCTTGACCCTTTAGGGTTTCGAGCACCTTGTGTTTGAGGAAGAAGATGACCTTGTTGGACGATATCTCTTGGCTTAGCATGTTGGGCGACACGTTTGCTCTTGTGTTGGGTGATAGGCCAAGTGAGGTGTGTGTTGGCCGATAGGCCTGTGATGGACGATGCGTTTGATGTGTGGTGGTGTCGGGCGACACCCCTTGCTCCTGTGATGGGCGTCACACCCTTTCTCTTGGCTTTGTGTCGGCCGTTAGGCCTTGACCAAGTTGTTGCACGTTTTGTGGTTGTGCTCTCTCTCTCTGGGTTGTTATCCTCTTGTGATGACCTGGCCGACGGCCCTTGTATCGGGCGTTGTTGAGTGGAGTGTGTCGGGCTTCACATGCCCTTGTGTGTCAGCCGATAATGCCTAGTTGAGACGGGCATTTCCCGAGAAGCAAGTGCCCCACACCCCACTCCTGTCACGCGCTACCCTCCCCCTTGTAATGCGGCGTCGCGCGCTGGTTGCCTTGGTGGCAACACAGCGTTGCTGCTCTCTTTTATACCTGCCATTATGTGTTGATCCTTGGGTGAGGGCAGGTTTCCCGTTACACCTCTTTTAGTGAGGGTTTTGGTATCTTTTGTAAGGGATCCCTATATCATGAAAACAACCTAGTGGTATATGTCTTTGCTTAATGATGGTGACTCCTTATATAGATGATGATGCACGTTATCATAAGCTTGATCACTTATCTTAGCCTGGTGATTATTTGTTAATGCTAAGAGTGGAAATGGTAGTGGTAATGATAATGCTTGTTCTGTATATCTAGCATGACTACATGCATGAAGTAATCATCTTGATTATTTGTATAATACTGAGATGAGGATACGCATAGATATGGTTTGCTTAATAATGTGTCTTGTGCACATGATCACCAGTTGATGTATAATTGATAAGCATAGCATCTTGAATGTCATCTCATGATAGTAAGCATAGTCCTTATGTTGAAACTATGATTATTGTATACCCTAACCATGCAGGTGATGCTTAGACATGAAAAAGGCTATGAGAAATATGTGATGAGTAACATCACTTTGATAATTACTCTGGTTGATGAGATTGCACATGTGATGTGATTGTTCCATGATGATGATGTAAGCCTTAAGAGGTAGTGGAAATACATGATGAGGGATTGAGATCCCATGGTATGTGATGACCCTTGTGATAGATCTGGATGATTGGCAAGAGGCCAAGTGATAACGTGTGACGTTGGATCCCTGAGATGGATCAGGTTGATGTGACTACAATGAAAGCATAATGTTGAGTTTTATGTTGTTTATTCTATTATAGTTTGCATGTTATACAACTTGGTTGAACATTGCAATCCATCTAAAAGATACTAAATAATTACAGTGGAATACATTATGTAGTTTTCCCTGGCCATAGATCCATCATCGTCAGGATTTGGTGATGGTGAAATAGGTTCTCCTACGGGTTAACCCGGAGCACATATTGTTGAATATGCGAGGTTGCTCCTAGCCTAAAGTGAGGAGGTAAGAGTGCAACTTTGGTTGTAGACTCCAGGGTGCAGATTCAGGCCCGTAGCCCATACATGTGAAGAGCATGGTGAATAGGCCCATGGCTCAGGATATGCGATATGAGGAGCATGAATGCGTTCATGGCTCAGAGCACGGTGAACAGACCCGTGGCTCAGTTTCACTAGCACCGATACCTGTACCGAGGCGGGCTAGGCAGAGGGTAGCCTGACCCTGTGGCTAAGACCACTTCAACATGAGACTGCGGTCCTGCTTGTGTTGTACTCATGCACTGACTACGAGGTGGGAGGTCGTGGAGTCCGGCTCTTCCACGTGACCTTGTATGGCACTGACTCCGGGTTTTGCAGCCGTAGGTTGGATTTGAACGGTACGGTTCACTTCCTCAGGGAATAAGAACACATAATCCAACCGTATAGTAGTTACTTCTTAAGGCAAAACACGGAACATTGGTTGAGGCCTTATTTGTGTAGTTAACCAGTTATATCTTGCATTTACTTCTATATTCCTCAGGTTATGTGGCAATATATCTTATCTTGATAATCATGTTATATAGCAATATATCTTATCTTGTCAATCATGTTCCATTGATAGATACTTGGTTATATGCCTTTTGTACAGCTGGTAAGCTTGTCGGTAAGAATAGCTTTGCTTTACATAAACTACTCTTATTATACCCGTTATCAATTATCTGCTGTTATAGCTTTATCTTTCTGAGGTTCTGTAGTTGCGGTGGGAAGTTATGTTTCCCGCTGGGACAATGTTCAATTGTCTCACTCCGCTGGTTTACACCCTTTTTAGGTGGTCGAGCTAGACGTGGTGGTGGTCGTGGTGTTGCGGCCGAGCAGCTAGACGAGCAGTAGAAGGCAAGTGATGGATATGCTGCTGTTTTGGATGTTTGGTAGTAGAGTCTAGAGTCATCCCTATACTCTCAGGTCCTTGGCGGTGTTTTGACGTTGTTTCACGATGTATGATCATTGATGTTTTGTATATCCTGCTATTGACCGGATGTGGGCCTTTATGTATATGAACAGGTGGTGAACTCGTGATGGATAGACAACTGTTCCTGTAAGCTGTGGACACGTATCAGATCTCGTGTATGTATATATATGACATGTTTCCTTGTAGGATGAGGACTGGAATGTAATATATGCTCAGTTTATCAGCTTTCCACAATCGGTTTTAATTAACCCGTGTTTTCGATAATCTGTGGTTATGGTGATTTCCGCACGTTTTTGCGTAACACCTCGTTGTCTGTGTGATAATGGGATGTGTTGCCACACCTTTTGTACCTATTGACTAGTTTTGACTTAATAATATGAATCTTTTAAGGGGTGGTGAATAAGTTGTTTTCTTATATGTGGATGTCTTGATTTTGAGGACTAAATCCCTTTAAGGGGTGGTGTGCTGTAAGATACTAGATCTCAGACCCTACCCTGGAAGTTGACATTTTGGACTTAGCCAAACAAGGTTGAAGGTTAGATGATAAATAAATGTTTGGTATGATCCTAATGAGCTAATACATGAATTTATCACCCTAATATAGCCTAATGTTTTCACATTAGTCTTAGATTAATAGTGGATACATAAAATATGCCACATAACTCATTTCGATGTAATATGAAGATAAGGAACTTAATTGTATGAATAATTTAGATAATGGGCCGTTAATGGGACATATGACATATCTCATAAAAAGAAGTCTCAAAAGTGGAAACAAACTTCAAATTCAAAATCTAAACATCAAATTAGCCTACATGTCAAATTTCATCTAATTTGGACAACCTTGAAATAATAGGATAAGCTTAGGAGAGAGAAAATGAGTAAAAGGCATAAGTAATGAAAAATGTGATTATATAACTTAAAAATATGGAAATAATGGAAAATTCATATTCAACACATAAAAGATAACTTGTGGATGAAGTTTGGTCCAATTTATATGTTGTTTGTGCAAGTTATGCAATTTTAGGTACATTCTGGACTTTTCTACAATTTACCCAATTGGAAGGTTTTCTTTGCAAATTATCACCTGAATTTTAATCATTAGATATTCCCTTAATATTTGCAAGATTTTGAACCATAGGGAGCCTAGTTGCACCTTGGTTTGAAGGCATTTCTTTCCAAGGGCATTTTAGGGATTACTCTCTTTATAAATGAGCTTATCTTTAGAAGCTATCAACCAATGGGGTAATTTCTTTAATTGGAGGTCAGTTGGGATAGCCTATAAGTGTACATAAACCGAAATTTGATATTCAAGAAGCCTCTATGAGATGTCCTCTTACATGGCCATGAAATCCCTAGGCTAAGGACACATTGAAAGCTCCGTGGACACCTCATGCTTGACTTCTTCCTTATCCATAAAGATTTGCATGTCCATAGGCACCCTTAGCATTGAAAACAGGGAAAGTAACTTGAAACCTCATGCTTGAATTATTCCTTATCCATAAAGGCTTGCATGTCCATGGACACCCTTATACATGACACATAGAAAGTCTCATAGACACCTCATACTTGACCTCTTTCTTTATATAGCCATATCCACCCCTTCCCAACTCCCAATTCGAAAACTCTTGCTCTCTTTTATTTCCTCTAGCTTAGAGCATAATTACTACTCTATTTTTCCATGAAGGTGCTATCCCAAGGTAAAAGGAGGTGCCTACCTTGGTGAAGAAGGCTCCTAGGGTTCCAAATTTCTCTATTTAGGATTTCTTAAGCTCCTCATTGGTGATTTTGACCAAAACTAGTAAGTATCCCCTTTCGTTCAATATTTTCATGATGTTAGTCTTACTTTCACCTTCCTCCAGGTCAGAACCCTGGTCTTCCTTGGTGAAACCCCACCAAGAGCCCTTAAACACCCCATCTCCATGTTCTTTTTGTTAGGGTTTTTCACCTCTAAAGTGGAGAAGGTGTTTCTTGCTGGAGATAGGAGCTTTGTTGGAGAAACCAACCTCTCTAAGCTTGTGAAACTTAATTATTGGACCTATTCACCTTCCCTAGAGGTTCTTTGGAGGCCTTGTCTTGGATCTAGGACTGATTTGGACTGTTTAGACTCTGAAGTTGAGGTCTATACACAATGAATTTTCTTTTGAAAATCATGGTTCATGTGAACTACTTTATTTGATATTTATCATGTTATCATGGATATTCTTTTGAACTCTTATCTTATGCTTTGTTCATGATGGAACTCCAAAAATGACATGTGATGTCTTTTGCCCACTTTATGAGGTGGATGTATATGTTGGTCACTTATGTGGTGACTAGTTTGTATATTCTGAATATAATTTCTACTTGCCTCTACATTTAACATGCTATGTGATTCAGTAGCACTAGAGTAGTGTAATTGCATTGGTTTTTATGACATATGTGTTATTTCCTGCCGAGCATATGTGATATTTCCTGCTCTTTTGGGATGGAAAGGAACCTCATACCTAGGGAAAGATGTGTGATTCTTGGCCCATGTTTTATATATTTGGGAGAGTAGTAATATTCCTTTCTCTATCAGGTTTCAAGTTTATGGGACTTGGCCGCCTTTGTGTTTATATTTTTCTAGGGCTATGTTTATCTCACATGCATGCAGGTTGATGATATGGGGTGTGTGCCCTATATCTTTACATGTACTTATGTGGCACAATCTTTATGTTTTATTAATGACAAGTATTCTTTTGTTATAATATGATTTGAATTCATTTCTCTTGATACCCACTTGGGTTGTCCTTATATTTTTCATGGGAAGCATTTACACTTTGATGTCCTTTATTCCATATATTGCTCAATTTCCTATTTAGTATGCAGATACCAACCTTTACTGATGTCATCTATTTCCTCTTCTTGCTGGGGTATGCTTCCAACCCTAGCTGAAGGACTTGGATGATAAGGCATGAAGTAATAGACTATCTTAAGGAGTTAAAGCTTGGAGATAATGTTGTTATGGTTTAGATTTCCCTCTACTAGATCCTTATGTTGAGTGATACATGTAAATCCCATGTGGGAGATTATGATGTTCTTTTGTAACCTTGTGATAAATTGAATATAGTCAACATTTATATTCCGTTTCTATACTTTGGTTGTTTTGAATACCATTTATTGAAGTTTGACAATTTTGCACCTATTCCAACATACTTTTGAGTGTGTTTGTAATGGATATTTTATTCTTCAAATTTTTATTTTAGTAAGGGGTGATCATGCCTCCTTACATCATGGTATTAGAGCCCAAGGTAGTCAGAATCTGACTATTTCAATTTTGTCTCCCTAGTTAGAATACTTGCCTTACCTTTAAGTGACATGTTTGCCCTAGAGTTGATCAATAGATGATGAAGGGTTGATTTAGGATCCTATAGTTTCACATTAGAATAATGATGAATAGATCCCTAAAATACTTACAACTAAAAGATGCATAAGTAACCATAGTAATTTGAGATTGTTTAGCTTGGACTTTAGGCAACTACTAGGACATGAAGTTGAAAGCAAAGGTGTCTAGAAAGGATCAGGGTTTGGGGGCTGGCAAGATTTCTCCGCACTACTAGCTTGGTTTATGAGGACTCCCAAATCCATATGATACCGGCCTGGCCTGAGCTGATATGAATTGTTCAAAATAGCATGCTTTTAGGCAATAGTAGCCTTAGACATCTTTATGATTTATCTTTAGGGACCCTAATATGTTGAACTAGTCTCGATCCCATGTGTAAATACCTATTTGAGGATGGAAAATAGCAAGTTAACCCATAGTTCATAGTTAGTCTTTATAAGTTTTTTTTTGCATGATGCTTATGTAGTTGGAACCTTTTGTACCTAAAGAATAGTTTTGACTTAATAACATGAATCCTTTAAGGGGTGGTGAATAAGTTGTTTTCTTATATGTGGATGTTTTTATTTCGATGACGAAATCCCTTTAAGGGGTGGTGTGCTGTAACATACTAGATCTCGGACCCTACCCTGGAAGTTGACATTTTGGACATAACCAAACAAGGTTGAAGGTTAGATGATAAATAAATGTTTAGTATGATCCTAATGATATAATACATGAATTTATCACCCTAATGTAGCCTAATGTTTTCACATTAGTCCTAGGTTAATAGTGGATACATAAAATATGCCACATAACTCATTTTGGTGGTAATATGAAGATAAGGAACTTAAGTGGATGAATAATTTAGATAATGGGCCGTTAATGGACCATATGACATATCTCATAAAAAGAAGTCTCAAAAGTGGAAACAAACTTCAAATTCAAAATCTACATATCAAATTAGCATACATGTCAAAATTTCATCTAATTTGGACAACTTTGAAATATTAGGATAAGTTTAGGAGAGAGAAAATGAGTAAAAGGTATAAGTAATGAATAATGTGATTATATATCTTAAAAATATGAAAATAATGGAAAATTCATATTCAACACATCAAAGATAACTTGTGGATGAAGTTTGGTACAATTTGGATATTGTTTGTGCAAGTTATGCAATTTTAGGTACATTCTGGACTTTTCTGCAATTTAACCAATTGGGAGGTTTTCTTAGCAAATAATCACCTGAATTTTAATCCGTAGATATTCACTTACCATTATAGAGATTTTGAACCATAGAGAGCCTAGTTGCACCTTGATTTGAAGGTGTTTCTTTCCAAGGGCATTTTAGGGATTACACCCTTTAGAAATGAGCTTATCTTTAGAAGCTATCAACCAATGGGGTAATTTATTTGATTGGAGGTCGGTTGAGATGCCTATAAGTGTCCATAAACCGAAATTTGATATTCATGAAGCCTTTATGAGCTGTCCTCTTGCATGGACATGAAATCCCTAGGCTAAGGACACATGGAAAGATCCATGGACACCTCATGCTTGACTTCTTCCTTACCCATACAGGTTTGCCTATCCATAGGCACCCTTAGCATTGGACACATGGAAAGTAACTTGACACCTCATGTTTGACTTATTCCTTATCCATAAAGTCTTCCATGTCCATGGACACCCTTATACATGACACATGTAAAGTCTCATAGACACCTCATACTTGACCTCTTTCTTTATATAGCCATATCCACCCCTTCCCAACTCCCAATTCGAAAACTCTTGCTCTCATTTATTTCCTCTATCTTAGAGCATCATTACTACTCCATTTTTCCACGAAGATGCTGTCCCAAGGTAAAAGTAGGTGCCTACCTTGGTGAAGAAGGCTCCTAGGGTTCCAAATTTCTCTATTTAGGATTTCTTAAGCTCCTCCTTGGTGATTTTGACCAAAACTAGTAAGTATCCCCTTTCCTTCACTATATTCATGCTATTAGTCTTCCTTTCACCTTCCTCCAGGTCAAGAACCCTGGTCTTCCATGGTGAAACACCACCAAGATCCCTTAAACACCCCATCTCCATGTTCTTTTGTTAGGGTTTTTTCACCTCTAAAGCGGAGAAGGTGCTTCTTGCTCGACGTAGGTGCTTTGTTGGAGAAACCGGTCTCTATAAGCTTGGGAACCTTAATTATTGGACCTATCCACCTTCCCTAGAGGTTCTTTGGAGGCCTAGGCTTGGATCTAGGGCTGACTTGGACTGTTTAGACTCTAAAGTTGACGTATGATGTATCCCCTATTCTTCTATATTGAGCAATTCACCTATGCTTATTCATTCTCTTTGTCCTATGGACATTAGCCTATACACATTGTCTTTTCTTTTGAAAATCATGGTTCATGTGAACTACCTTATTTGATATTGATCATGTGATCATGGATATTCTTTTGAACTCTTATCTTATGCTTTGTTCACGATGGAACTCTAAAAGATGACATGTGATGTCTTTTACCCACTTTATGAGGTGGATGTATATGTTGGTCACTTATGTGGTGACTGGTTTATATATTCTGACTATACTTTCTACTTGCCTCTACATTTAACATGCTATGTGATTCAGTAGCACTAGTGCAGTGTAATTGCATTGGTTTTTATGGTAGATGTGTTATTTCCTACTGAGCAGATGTGATATTTCCTACTCTTTTGGGATGAAAAGGAACCTCATACCCAGGGCAAGATGTGTGATTCTTGGACCATTTTTTATATATTTGGGAGATTGGCAGTATTCCTTTTTCTACTAGGTTTCAAGTTTATGAGACTTGGTCACCTTTGTGTTTATATTGTTCTGGGGCTATGTTTATCTCACATGAACGCAGGTTGACGATATGGGGTGTGTGCCCTAATTCTTTATATGTGCTTGTGTGTCACAATCTTTATGTTTTATTAATGTCAACTATTCTTTTGTTATTATATAATTTCAATTCATTTCTCTGGATACCCACTTGGGTCGTCCTTATCTTTTTCACGGGAAGCCTTTACACTTTGATGTCCTTTATTCCATATATTGCTCAATTTCCTATTTAGTATGCACATACCGGCCTTTGTTGATGTCATCTATTTCCTCTTCTTGTTGGGGTATGCTTCCAACCCTAGGTGAAGGACTTGGATGATAAGGCATGAAGTTTTGGAGTATCTTAAGGATTTAAATCTTGGAGACAAAGTTGTTATGGTTTAGATTTCCTTCTACTAGATCCTTATGTTGAGTGATACATGTAAATCCTTTGTGGGAGATTATGATGTTCTTTTATAACCTTGTGATAAATTGAATATAGTCAATATTTTTATTCCACTGCTATACTTTGGTTGTTTTGAATACCATTTATTGAAGTTTGAAAATTTTGCACCTATTCCAACATACTTTTGAATGTGTTTGGAATGGATGTTTTATTCTTCAAATTTTTATTTTAGTAAGGGGCTGATCATGCCTCCTTACAACATGGTATCAGAGCCCAAGGTAGTCGGAATCTGACTATTTCAATTTCATCTCCCTAGTTAGAATACTTGCCTTACCTTTAAGTGACATGTTTGCCCTAGAGTTGATCAATAGAAGATGAAGGGCTGATGTAGGATCCTATAGTTTCACATTAGAATAATGATGAATAGATCCCTGAAATACTTACAACTAAAAGATGCATAAGTAACCATAGTAACTTGAGGTTGTTTAGCTTGGCCTTTAGGCAGCTACTAGGACATGAAGTTGAAAGCAAAGGTGTCTAGAAAGGATAAGGGTTTGGGGGATGGCAAGATTTTCCTTCACACCGCTAGCTTGGTTTATGAGGACTCCCGAATCCATATGATACTGACCTGGCCTGAAATGATATGAATTGTTCAAAATAGCATGCTTTTAGGCAATAGTAGCCTTAGACATCTATATGATTTATCTTTAGGGACCCAAATATGTTGAACTAGTCTCCTAGGTGTAAAGACTTGTTTGAGGATGGATAATTGCAAGTTAACCCATAGTTCATAGTAAGTCTTTACAAGTTTTTCATTTTTTTTGCATGATGCTTATGTAGTTGGATGTAGTTGAACCTTTTGTACCTAAAGAATAGTTTTGACTTAATAAGATGAATCCTTTAAGGGTTGGTGAATAAGTTGTTTTCTTATATGTGGATGTTTTGATTTTTAGGATGAAATCCCTTTAAAGGGTGGTGTGCTGTAACATACTAGATCTCGAACCCTACCCTGGAAGTTTACATTTTGGACTTAGCCAAACAAGGTTGAAGATTAGATGATAAATAGATGTTTAGTATGATCCTAATGAGCTAATACATGAATTTATCACCATAATGTAGCCTAATGTTTTCACATTAGTCTTAGGTTAATAGTGGATACATAAAGTATGCCACATAACTCATTTTGGTGGTAATATGAAGATAAGGAACTTAATTGGATGAATAATTTAGATAATGGGCAATTAATGGGCCATATGTAATATCTCATAAAAAGAAGTCTCAAAAGTGGAAATGAACTTCAAATTCAAAATCTACATATCAAATTAGCCTACAGGTCAAATTTCATCTAATTTGAACCACCTTGAAATATTAAGATAAGTTTAGGAGAGAGAAAATGAGTAAAAGGTATAAGTAATGAATTATGTGATTATATAGATTAAAAATATTTAAATAATGGCAAATTAATATTCAACACATCAAAGATAACTTGTGGATGATGTTTGGTCCAATTTGGATGTTGTTTGTGCAAGTTATGCAATTTTAGGTACATTCTGGACTTTTCTGCAATTTACCCAATTGCGAGGTTTTCTTTGTGAATTATCACCTGAATTTTAATCCTTAGATATTCCCATACCATTCTAAAGATTTTGAACCATAGGGAGCCTAGTTCCACCTTGGTTTGAAGGCGTTTCTTTCCAAGGGCATTTTAGGGATTACTCTCTTTATAAATGAGCTTATCTTTAGAAGCTATCAACCAATGGGGTAATTTATTTGATTGGAGGTCGGTTGGGATGGCCTATAAGTGTCCGTAAACTGAAATTTGATATTCAAAAAGCCTCTATGAGATGTCCTCTTGCATAGCCAGGCTAAGGACACATGGAAAGTTCCATGGACACCTCATGCTCGACTTCTTCCTTATCCATAAAGCTTTGCATGTCCATAAGCACCCTTAGCATTGGACACATAGAAAGTAACTTGATGCCTCATGCTTGACTTCTTCCTTATCCATAAAGGCTTGCATGTCCGTGGACACCCTTATACATGACACATGGAAAGTCTCATAGACACCTCATACTTAACCTCTTTCTTTATATAGCCATATCTACCCCTTCCCAACTCTCAATTCGAAAACTCTTACTCTCCTTTATTTCCTCTATCTTAGAGCATCATTCCTACTCTATTTTTCCATGAAGGTTCTATCCCAAGGTAAAAGGAGGTTCCTACCTTACTGAATAAGGCTCCTAGGGTTCCAAATTTCTCTATTTAGGATTTCTTAAGCTCCTCCTTGGTGATTTTGACCAAAACTAGTAGGTTCCACTTTCCTTCCCAATTTTCATGTTTTTTATCTTCCTTTCACCTTCCTCCAGGTCGGAACCCTGGTCTTCCATGATGAAACCCCACCAAGAGCCCTTAAACACCCCATCTCCATGTTCTTTTGTTAGGGTTTTTCACCTCTAAAGTGGAGAAGGTGCTTCTTGCTCGAGATAGGAGCTTTGTTGGAGAAACCAGCCTCTCTAAGCTTGGGAACCTTACTTATTGGACTTGTCCACCTTCCCTAGAGGTTTTTTGGAGGCCTAGGCTTGGATCTATGACTGACTTGGACTGTTTAGGCTCTGAAGTTGAGGTATGTTGTATCTCCTATTCTTCTATGTTGAGCAATTCACCTATGCTTATTCATTCTCATTGTCCTATGGACATTAGCCTATACACAATGTCTTTTGTTTTGAAAATCATGATTCATATGAACTACCTTATTTGATATTGATCATGTGATCATGGATATTATTTTGAACTCTAATCTTATGCTTGGTTCATGATGGAACTCTAAAAGATGACATGTGATGTCTTTTGCCCACTTTATGAGGTGGATGTACATGTTGGTCACTTATGTGGAGACTAGTTTATATATTCTGACTATACTTTCTACTTGCCTCTACATTTAACATGCTATGTGATTCAGTAGCACTAGAGTAGTGTAATTACATTGGTTTTTATGGCAGATGTGTTATTTTCTGCCGAGCAGATGTGATATTTCCTGCTCTTTTGGGATGGAAAGGAACCTCATACCCAGGGAAAGATGTGTGATTCTTGGCTCATGTTTTATATATTTGGGAGATTGGTAGTATTCCTTTCTCTATCAGGTTTCAAATTTATGAGACTTGGCCACCTTTGTGTTTATATTGTTCTAGGGCTATGTTTATCTCACATGCATGCAGGTTGATGATATGGGGCGTGTGCCCTAATTCTTTACATGTTCTTGTGTGGCACAATCTTTATGTTTTATTAATGGTAAGTATTCTTTTGTTATCATATGATTTCAATTCATTTCTCTTGATACCCACTTGGGTTGTCCTTATCTTTTTCATGGGAACCCTTTACACTTTGATGTCCTTTATTCCATATATTACTCAATTTCCTATTTTGTATGCACATACCAACCTTTACTGATGTCATCTATTTCCTCTTCTTGTTGGGGGATGCTTCTAACACTAGGAGAAGGACTTGGATGATAAGGCATGAAGTTTTAGACTATCTTAAGGATATAAAGCTTGAAGACAAAGTTGTTATGGTTTAGATTTCCCTCTACTAGATCCTTATGTTGAGTGATACATGTAAACCCTTTGTGGGAGATTATGATGTTCTTTTATAACCTTGTGATAAATTGAATATAGTCAACATTTTTATTCCTCTGCTATACTTTGGTTGTTTTGAATACCATTTATTGAAGTTTGAAAATTTTGCACCTATTCCAACATACTTTTGAGTGTGTTTGGAATGGATGTTTTATTCTTAAAATTTTTATTCTAGTAAGGGGGTGATCCTACCTCCTTACAGCATGGTATCAGAGCCCACAGTAGTCGGAATCTGACTATTTCAATTTTGTATCCCTAGTTAGAATACTTGCCTTACCGTTAAGTGACATGTTTGCCCTAGAGTTGATCAATAGATGATGAAAGGTTGATTTAGGATCCTATAGTTTCACATTAGAATAATGATGAATAGATCCCCAAAATACTTACAACTAAAAGATGCATAAGTAACCATAGTAACTTGAGGTTGTTTAGCTTGGCCTTTAGGCATCTACTAGGACATGAAGTTGAAAGCAAAGGTGTCTATAAAGGATTAGGGTTCGCGGGCTGGCAAGATTTTCCTCCGCGCCACTAGCTTTGTTTATGAGGACTGTCGAATCCATATGATACCGACCTAGCCTGAACTGATATGAATTGTTCAAAATAGCTTGCTTTTAGGCAATAGTAGCCTTTGACATCTATATGATTTATCTTTAGGGACCCTAATATGTTGAACTAGACTCCCAAGTGTAAAGACTTGTTTGAGGATGGGCAAGAGCAAGTTAACCCATAGTTCATAGTTAGTCTTTACAAGTTTTTTTTGCATGATGCTTATGTAGTTGGATGTAGTTGAACCTTTTGTACCTAAACAATAGTTTTGACTTAATAAGATGAATCCTTTAAGGGGTTGTGAGTAAGTTGTTTTCTTATATGTGGATGTTTTGATTTTGAGGACAAAATCCCTTTAAGGGGTGATGTGTTGTAACATACTAGATCTCATACCCTACCCTGGAAGTTGACATTTGGACTTAGCCAAACAAGGTTGAAGGTTAGATGATAAATAGATGTTTGGTATTATCCTAATGAGCCAATACATGAATTTATCACCCTAATGTAGCCTAATGTTTTCACATTAGTCTTAGGTTAATAGTGGATACATAAAATATGCCACATAACTCAATTCAGTGGTAATATGAAGATAAGGAACTTAATTGGATGAATAATTTAGATAATGGGCCATATGACATATCTCATAAAAAGAAGTCTCAAAAGTGGAAACAAACTTCAAATTCAAAATCTACATATCAAATTAGCCTACATGTCAAATTTCATCTAATTTGGACAACCTTGAAATATTAGGATAAGTTTAGGAGAGAGAAAATGAGTAAAAGGCATAAGTAATGAAGAATGTGAATATATAACTTAAACATATGGAAATAATGGAAAATTCATATTCAACACATAAAAGATAACTTGTGGATGAAGTTTGGTCCAATTTAGATGTTGTTTGTGCAAGTTATGCAATTTTAAGTACATTCTGGAGTTTTCTACAATTCACCCAATTGGGAGGTTTTCTTTGCAAAAATTATCACCTAAATTTTAATCCTTAGATATTCCCTTACCATTCTCGATATTTTGAACCATAGGGAGCCTAGTTGCACCTTGGTTTGAAGGCGTTTCTTTCCAAGGGCATTTTAGGGATTACTCTCTTTATAAATGAGCTTATCTTTAGAAGCTATCAACCAATGGGGTAATTTCTTTGATTGGAGGTCAGTTGGGATGGCCTATAAGTGTCCATAAACTGAAATTTGATATTCAAGAAGCCTCTATGAGCTGTCCTCTTACATGGCCATGAAATCCCTAGGCTAAGGACACATGGAAAGCTCCATGGACACCTCATGCCTGACTTCTTCCTTATCCATAAAGATTTGCATGTCCGTAGGCACCCTTAGCATTGGAAACATGGAATGTAACTTGACACCTCATGCTTGACTTATTCCTTATCCATAAAGGCTTGCATGTCCATGGACACCCTTATACATGACACATGGAAAGTCTCATAGACACCTCATACTCGACCTCTTTCTTTATATAGCCATATCTACCCCTTCCCAACTCCCAATTCAAAAACTCTTGCTCTCTTTTATTTCCTCTAGCTTAGAGAATCATTCCTATTCTATTTTTCCATGAAGGTGCTGTCCCAAGATAAAAGGAGGTGCCTACCTTGGTGAAGAAGGCCCCTAGGGTTTCAAATTTCTCTATTTAGGATTTTTAAGCTCCTCCTTGGTGATTTTGATCAAAACTAGTAGGTATCCCCTTTTGTTCCCTATTTTCATGTTGTTAGTCTTCCTTTCACCTTCCTCTAGGTCGGAGCCCTGGTCTTCCATGGTGAAACCCCACCAAGAGCCCTCAAATACCCCATCTCCATGTTCTTTTGTTAGGGTTTTTCACCTCTGAAGTGGAGAAGGTGCTTCTTACTCGAGATAGGAGATTTGTTGGAGAAACCAACCTCTCTAAGTTTGGGAACCTTACTTATTGGACATGTCCACCTTCCCTAGAGGTTCTTTGGAGGCCTAGGCTTGGATCTATGACTGACTTGGACTGTTTAGATTCTAAATTTGAGGTATGATGTATCCCTTATTCTTCTATGTTGAGCAATTCACCTATGCTTATTCATTCTCTTTGTCTTATGGACATTAGCCTATACACAATGTCTTTTCTTTTAAAAATCATGTTTCATGTGAACTACCTTATTTGATATTGATCATGTGATCATGGATATTCTTTTGAACTCTTATCTTATGCTTTGTTCATGATTGTATTCTAAAAGATGACATGTGATGTCTTTGGCCAACTTTATGAGGTGGATGTATATGTTAGTCACTTATGTGGTGACTAGTTTATATATTCTCACTGTACTTTCTACTTGCCTCTACATTTAACATGCTATGTGATTAAGTAGCATTAGAGTAGTGTAATTGCATTGGTTTTTATGGTAGATGTGTTATTTCCTGCCGAGCAGATGTGATATTTGATGCTCTTTTGGGATGGAAAGGAACCTCATACCCAGGGAAAGATGTGTGATTCTTGGCCCATGTTTTATATATTTGGGAGATTGGCAATATTCCTTTCTCTATCAGGTTTCAAGTTTATGAGACTTGGCCGCCTTTGTGTTTATATTGTTATAGGGCTATGTTTATCTCACATGCATGTATGTTGATGATATGGGGTGTGTGCCCTAATTCTTTACATGTGCTTGTGTGGCACAATCTTTATGTTTTATTAATGGCAAGTATTCTTTTTTTATCATATTATTTCAATTCATTTCTCTTGATTCCCACTTGGGTTGTCCTTATCTTTTTCATGGGAAGCCTTTACACTTTGATGTCCTTTATTCCATATATTGCTCAATTTCCTATTTAGTATGCACACACCAGCCTTTGCTGATGTCATCTATTTCCTCTTCTTTCTAGGGTATGCTTCCAACCCTAGGTGAAGGACTTGATGATAAGGCATGAAGTTTTGGACTATCTTAAGGAGTTAAAGCTGGGAGACAAAGTTGTTATGGTTTAGATTTCCCTCTAGTAGATCCTTATGTTGAGTGATACATGTAAACCCTTTGTGGGAGATTATGATGTTCTTTTGTAACCTTGTGATAAATTGAATATAGTTAACATTTTTATTCCACTACTATACTTTGGTTGTTTTGAATACCATTTATTGAAGTTTGAAAATTTTGCACCTATTCCATCATACTTTTGAGTGTGTTTGGAATGGATGTTTTATTCTTCAATTTTTTATTTTAGTAAGGGGGTGATCCCGCCTCCTTATAGTCTCAGTCATGAGATGATGACACATACATAGTAGATGTCTAAAGAATGATGTTAATCGATGTCCTTCAAGTATGTGACTTGAACACTAAAATCGTACAAATGCTAAGAGTGTATGTCCCTAGTCCTAGTCGGATGTCACTGTGGATGCAAAATAGACAACAATATACATAAGACTAGAGTGTGTGTTGACTGATGAAAAAATCTCATTAGTCATGATATCTGATATCAAGTCAAGCACGCATGTACATGTTAATGTATTAGACAGACCCATCATGAGAGTGATACATGGAGACCTTGGAATGGTAGTTAGAATCAGCTCTCATAGTGATAGGCGATGATTGTGGTTCTTATACCTAAAGTCACAACATTCATCACATGTTGTTCATGTACTTCGACATGATCCCCCATGATCCTGGATAAGGTTTCCATAAAGGTGATGTTTGGGTGCATTGTGACACTTAGGGATTTGAGTGCGAGTGATGTAGATGGGATTTGTCCCTTCTACATGAGATTGATATCCATGCCACCTGATAAGCGAGACTGAGAATTGTACGATTGTACTCATTTGATTCAGTATGTGATATGCAAAATCACATGCATCTCAAATAGTCTGGTTTAGTTCAAGGAACATGGATTGAACATTGAGAGGATGATGATTCCATGCCTTGAGTTCAATCAAGATATCAGAGACAAAGGAATTATATGATCATGATAACAATGATTACAAATTGCATGTTGAAGTTGTTCTCCAACTTTTTGGACTACTTGGGTAGCAATGATGTGTGACTAGGCACCACTCTTTGCTTGTGATGTCATAATTGGTTATGGACATTCAATGCCAACATAATTCTGGACCTATAGCTTCACACACATAGGATACACTTATATTAAAAGGAGTATATTCATGAGTGATGTTTGGATTGAATACTAAAGGTGTTTAGGTATAAAATTAAACAACAAATCTCAGAACCGTCAAGTTCAAGTGTTGAACTAACTGGTTAGAGTGCCAAGTTGATTGAAAATTGAATTGGCTGATTTTTTGCATGAGTCAGGACACCAACCGATCGGCTCATTGGGTGAACCGATTGACTTAAGTTGGTGAGACGACTGATTCGCCTAGTGAACCGATCAACTTGGTCAAGTCAACTGAAGCTTTGGTGATTTTCCCAAATCATGAGAAAATTTGATCGTTTCACTTTGTTCAATTAGATCGGTACAAGGATTAATGTTAGATATTAATTGGAAAAAAGTTGCGAATTCAATTGCAATTGGGAAACACTATGAAATGATCGGCTCACTATGTGAACCGATTGGCTCACTATGCGAACCGATCGGCTCACTGTGCCAGCCAATGGTTCCCCATTGAACCGTCAGGTTCACCTATCGCATGCTGCGAAATTCATGAAAATTTCAGACCCTTCTACTTTGACACAGACGGGGAACCCTGACCCTAGACTCTACTATAAATAGAGGAGTATAGAGGGCTTCCCAACAAACATAATTAAAAATCAATTGTGTTGACAATTTTTGTCCTCTCGGGTTGTGGTAGCCAATAGAGAGCACGAGCAAGTCCTACCCGTGAAAAGGAGGGACAACGAGGGAGAGAATAACCAAGGATAATTGTGGGAGAGCATCTCGGTGACTAGAACGCCGAAAAAAGGGGACAACTTCTTTACGTTGGATCTGGTAGCGCAACGTGCAGTTCCCAGTGGTCTGCGTGGACTACTCGAGAGATGGGAGATCATTATTTTCCATTAGGAGGACATCATCAACCGATGTCTGTGGTGCTGCACCAAGAGGAAAGTGGAGACGATTGTTTGAGTGTTGTTGTTGCCTAAAGAAGAATAAGCATGATGCTACTGCAAGGGTAATGTCAATGCACTTGCTCCAGGACTAGGTATAACCTTGCAAACCTTCCTTCCTAGATACACTATTGTTGACGTGATCTTGTTGTCTAGGGGAATCATGCTTAATTTTTGTTTCTGGGCCTATATTCGTGCCCAATTTCCCTACAATGGTATCAGAGCCACGTCAATTTACGGTGTACTTGGGATTTTAACTGATATTATTGTATTTAGTTTTCCTTCTTTTATTGCATACAATGCAAATAATAAAATGATTAATGTGCATATTCCACAAACTAATATATATATATATATGTATATATATATATATATATATATATATATATATATATATATATATATATATATATATATATGCAATTTACACACATCGCCCTAAAATGGGTTTTGATGGTGGATTTTAGCATGTTTATGGACAATAACCCTAGATCTTATGGACATGGTTGTGGTTATTTATTCCTGTTGTTACTCGGTCTGCGTACCAAGTCACTCTCTTCCTTCCAAATGTAAATTAATTCTCTTCTTCTTATTTTCCCTCGAATGTAACTTGAGGTTTCCCTTTTACAATGTAATGAGAAATAAGATAGTTTTAATTTAATTTTCAATGTGAGATGATGATCTGTACAAAGGCAAAATGTATGGCTCATGAGACGACTCGATCAACTGGAGAACCAAGGAGGCCAGACGACAGGAGGACGAACCGATCGACTAGTGGCCCACACGATCGACTGGAGGTGTCCAGACGTCGCTTGGACCTAAGAACTAGACGACCACTTTAGGAGACCAACTGAGCAATGAAGAGGTGAGCCGAACGGTTCAAGAGTGGAACCAATCAACTCGGACTGATTCGAGCACAAATCTTCATCAACAATAGGTTGCATATGATGTGGATCATGTTGACTTGAGAGTTATACATTGTCCATAACCATTCTATTCATATGTATTTAATATGTTTATTTGAGATTGATTTCAGGAATTAGGTACACGAAAAGGATCAAATTCCTCAAGCCCTAGCTTGTCCAAGTTCAAGTCAAAAGCAATGCAAATGCACTTTTGTGGAAAATACTACAAATCACCTTAAAATATTTTTGTAATCATTTATATTGATGATATGACTTGTAAATAAGATGAGAAAAAATGAGGGACACTTATTTCCATCATTTGGTCACTTAAAAATTATTTTGGAAAATTTGTCACAACATATTAATCGGCCAAGTATGAATCTCGACCCATCAGTGATGTATTTTTGGAAATGATTGGATCGGTTGAGTTGTACACTCACATAATTCGACTGACCAAATTTCTGTGTAAAGTTGATTTTAGCTGTTCGGTCGAGTTACCCCAGGACAAACTCAACCAATAGTTTAAAAATTGCATTTTTCAGATAGTGGATCAATCAAGTTACCTTTATTGAAACTCGACCGAATACACTATACGAAAAATGCAGAAAAAGTGACTCCAACCATTAGAGAGTTGTTCGAAACGAAATAGATCTTTTGCAAGTTGTAAAATGATTACTTTTCATTCTTAAGTGATCCCACACTCAAAATAACACCACCGGCTATAAATAGGACCTCTTGGAGTTCATTCTAAGGTTGCTCATTCATGTTATCCCTGGTCCTTGCTATAGTTGAGTGTGCTAAAGCCCTTTGATCCCATTTCTCTCTCTCATTTACAAAGTATTTCACAATTATGAGTGAGATAGGCATGTTGTAAGAGAGATCCCTCAGTGTTACCTTATAAAGCTCTCCATCTTTCTACTTCCCAATCCCCTTTCTCAAAGAGCAAAGGCTAAAGTGATCTTCTTTGAGTAAAGGAGGAGTTGTTCTTCTTCTTTAAGGCTGAAGAAGTTGTGAATATCTTCTCCAAGTGAAGGAGAAGGACAAGGCAGAAGATCCAAGGAGCTTGGTGGGTAAATCCTCAAGGTTGAAGATTTGTTGCAAGGAGGAGATGTCCTAGGAGAAGGAATCAAGTTTCTTACAAGAGTGGGTAAGACCTATTGTGAGGTAGAAGACTAGCTCTTGGATAGGTAAGCCCTTGTATGTAAGGTGGTCTTCTTGTATCTCTTATAATGGAATATAAATATACATGGATTGCAATGTCCTAGAGGTTGACCTCTCTAGGTAGTGGACTGACGGTCTCCTAGATTAGAGATTGCAACCACTCTAAACACCTTGTCCAAGTGTTTGTTTCAATCTTTGTCATCCTTTCTATGCTTATTTAGACAAGACCTCAAATTCACTTTTAGCTTTTGGTTTCAATTGATATAATTTCAAGGTCTAACTATTCTTGTGCAAGTTTTGAATCTCTATTCACCCCCCTCTAGAGCCCTAGATCCAACAAGTGGTATGAGAGCAATGATCTTCTCCAACAAATCTCTTATGAGATGAGAAGATGGGTGAGAACCTACTTTATTCTCTCAACTAGAGGGAGGCTTCTCTATGTGCCCCCAGGTCTTTGACGGCACCAACTTCCTCTACTGGAAGTGACAAAAGCAATTTCATATTCAAAGAATGAACTTTGACATGTGGAAAGTGATGATTGCACCTTACAAGGAGCCAGGAGGAGCTATATCTACTTGGGATGAAGCAGATCTAAAGAATGCACAACTCAATGCCAAAGCAATTAGCATCTTCTATGCAGCCCTCACTCCTTATGAGTTCAACCACATCCCCTCATAGGACACAACCTATGAGATATGGGACAAGTTGTGCATCACTTATGAAGGCACAAAGTAAGTGAAGGAGGCAAAGATATACGTGTTGAACAACCTCCTATATAACTTCAAGTTGGGGAATAAAGAAGGAGTTATCGAGATGTAATAAAGACTCAATATCATCATCAATGACCTAGCTTCTTTGGGACATACTTTAGATAGAGGAGCAATCAACTCAAAGATCCTAAGGTCTCTTCCAAAGAGATGGGAGTCAAAGGTGACCTCCATAGAAGAAGTAAGAAATATTGGTGATCTTCCAACCGAGGAGCTTATTGGCAATCTACAAGCTCATGAGCCAAGACTTGACAAGCAAGAAGAGGAAGCAAGGAAATAATAAAAAGAACCAAGGATGATCAAAGATAGTAACTTCAAAGCTTAAGTGGAGGCTCTCATTCTTCAACACCAACTTTCTTTCCGGACCTCTCCCTCCTCCTATAGTGAAGATGATGGCCCTAGTGAGCATGAAGCCAACTTCACTAAGGGAAAGCACTTCAAAGGGAAGAAATCTTCTTTATCTACTCCAAGGTTCTACAAGTGTGGTAAAAAAGGACACTAAAAGAGTTAATGTCCTAAGGATAGAAATTCACACCACAAGAGCAACTCCAAGAAGGAGGAAGACTACAAGAAAGATATCAAATACAAGAGGAAGGACAAGAAGGAGAGGAGGAATGAAGATGCAGATCATGATGCATGGGAAGGATCATCCTCTAGTGGCTCAAGCTCCCATAAACATGGAAAATGCCACCTTGCACTCATGGCCTCCCCAAGTGAAGACATTGGTGAGGTAAGCTTACATGAGTCATCTGAAGAAACTCTTATCAACATGCTTAATGATACTCATTCTTCTTATTTCGATTGTAAATCCAAAAAGAAGAGATTACATAAATTTATTGATGAATTGTATGCTAAGCTTGATATTCTTGAGAAAAATGAGAAAATTCATCTTGAGAGCATTGATTCCTTGCAAGGCAAATTTCTTGATCTTGAGCTTCAATACAATGGAGTCAAAGTAGAGAATGGTGTCTATCTTAAGAATATTGTATCCCTTAAGGAAGATAACCACAAGTGCTTTAATGTGTTTGAGTTACTTAAAACTAAAATGCTGAACTTAAGCTTGTTAGTGATGCTCATAGAGATGAGAGATATGTTTATCTCAAAGAAATTCAATTGCTTAAATATGAAAATGCTAGGCTTCTTACTGAAGTTAATGACTTATCTTCTAGACCTATTTTGCCTAGTAATGATGTTGCTTCTATTAGTCTTGAAGAGGAATCTTATTTAACTAAAGCCCTATGTTTAGAGGTTGACCTTGTCCTTGCTAGAGACGATCTTGCTACTTTGTCTTCTACTGTTATCTCTCTTACTGATAACAATCATAGACTTAGAGCCTCTCTATAGAAATTCCTCAAAGGGAAGAACTCCCTAAATGAAGTCCTTGATCACTCTACCAAACAAAGTGGTGCTAATGGTTTGAGATTCATCGGGGGTCTCCTAAGGGCAAGAGTAAGGCCAAAGGTAAAAAAAAGAGTAAGGAAACTCCATTCTTCCATGGAGAGTTTTCTGGCTCAAAGAACCCTATGATTTTTTCTCATTGCAAGAGTGATGATCATTACTCTACTTATTGTCCGTAAAAGCCTAAGGGGACCAACCCAAAGATGAAATGGGTCCCCAAGATAACACCAGATCCTAATGTTTGAGTTGGGAACTGACATTCTCCTTTCTTGCAGGAAAAAGGAAAATGGATTGTTGATAGTGGCTGCACAGAGCACATGACAACTGATATAAGCCATTTCAACAATTTCAAAAAGAAGAAAGGAGGATCAGTTACTTTCGGGGACAACAAGAAAGGTAAAGTAAAAGGTGAGGATGATGCAAGTGAATCCTTGTGTATAAAAAAGTTCTCTTTGTGGAGGGCCTACATCACAATTTAATAACTGTTAGTCAAATATGTGATAATGGTTACCTAGTGTTGTTTACTTCTTTTGAATGCTTGCTCCTAGATTCCCTCACTTTTAATGTCATATATAAGGGAACTAGAAATGGTAATACCTATGCAATTGTGCTTGACTCTATTAAGCCTATTGTTGGTAGATTCATTGTAGTCAATTCGAATGATTTTTCTCTTTGGCATCGTCAACTAGGTCATGTAAATATGCATCAATTGAAGAAGTTGAGCAAAAAGGACTTCGTAAAAGGAATTCCCAAAATGGATTTTGAAAAGGATGAAGAATATCAACCTTATACACAAGGAACGCAAACCAAGTCCTCCTTCAAATCCAAAGGAGTCCTTAGTACTAATATAGCTCTTGAACTTCTCCATATTGATCTATTTGGACCTATGAGAACTCAATCGCTTCGTGGTTCCAAGTATTGTCTTGTTATTTTTTATTATTTCTCTCGATATACTTGGACCTTATTTCTTGTTTCTAAGAGCAATACTCTTGATGTTTTCTCTAGCTTTACAAGTTGGAAATGAAGCTTCTTGCCGCCTTGTTTCTATCCCTCTTGATCATGGGGGAGAATTTGAAAATGATATGTTTGAACATTTTTTGTGAAGAGTCTGGCTATGCACATAACTTTTCTTCACCTAAAACACCTCAACAAAATGGGGTTGTAGAGAGGAAGAACATGTCACTACATGAAATGTCACTACAGGAAATGACTAAGACCATGCTTGTAGAGTATGACACTCCAAAGAAGTTTTGAACAGAAGCAGTAAGTACTTCATGTTTTGTGCAAGATTGAGTTTTCACACATCCCTCTTTAAAGAAACCCCCTATGAGATATGGCATGGCAGGAAGCCTTCTATCAAGTACTTTCACGTTTTAGGTATCCTTGTTTTGTTTTGAAGATGAAAGATTCTCTTGACAAGTTTGGCATACAAGGCTTTCTTTCTTGGCAATAACACTACTAGCAAGGCTTATAGAGTATATAATGTTGATCTATCTAAAGTAGAAGAATATATAAATATCAAATTTATTGAGACTAACCCCTCTGTTTCCAAGGATATTTCTAATTATGATGTTGCATATGAAGTAATTCATATCTTGAAAGAACTCAACATCACCCAAAAAGGAAAAGAGGTGGCCACTCAAGAAGAAGAGACAGTTGAAGAAAAGAAGGATCCAACTCCCCGCTTTGCAAAGAATCATCCTAAATAGCTAATCATAGGTGACCCTTTTGAAAGAGTGAAGACACGATTTGCCTACAACAAAGAACAAGCCAATAATACCTTCATCTCAGAACTCGAGCCAAAGAATGTCAAAGAAAATATTAGGGATGATGAGTGGATCCTATCTATGCAAGAAGAACTGGAGCAATTTGAGAAGAATAAAGTGTGGACTCTTGTGCTAAGACCATGTGACTGAAAGATCATTGACACCAAGTGGGTCTACTGGAACAAGCTAGATGAAAGTGGCAAGGTGGTAAGAAATAAAGTAAGGTTAGTGGCTCAAAGATATAATCAAGAAGAAGGTATATATTTTGGAGAAACATATGCACCTATAGCTAGACTTGAGTCAGTTAGAATGTTGCTTGCTTTGGCTAGTTATAAGAATTTTCTTCTATACCAAATGAATGTTAAAAGTGCATTTTTGAATAGTACAATCGAGGAGGAAGTATATGTTTCTCAACCTCTGAGCTTTTAACATGATAGTTTGCTGAATCATGTCTACCTATTACAAAAAGCTCTCTATGGACTCAAGCAAACACCTTGAGCTTGGTATGAGAAATTAAAGAACTTTTTGTTAGATAATGGTTATATCATGGGAAAAGTTGATTATACCTTGTTCCTTAAACACATTTCTAACAATTTTCTTATCATTCAAACTTATGTTGATGATACCATTTTTGGCTGAAATAATCTTGATCTTTGCAAGGAGTTTAATGATCTTATGCAGAGTGAGTTTGAGATGAGCATGATGGGTGAACTTACATTCTTCCTCGGCTTTCAAATCAAGAAAACTAAAGATGGGAGTTTCATCAACCAAGGCAAGTACACACGTGAGCTAATTAAGCGCTTTGGGATGGATAACACCAAGTCGATGGACACCCCCATGTCAAACACCACCAAAATTGATAGAGATGAAAAAGGTGAGAAAGTAGATGAGAAGATCTACAGAGGTATGATTGGAAGTTTACTTTATTTAACTGCCTCTAGACCTAGCATAATATTTAGTGTCAGTTGGTGTGCTTGCTTTCAATCAAATCCTAAAAAATCACATCTTATAGTTGTTAAGGATTTTAAGGTACTTAGCCAAAACCCAAAATTTTGGACTATGGTATCCTAAGTCAAGGGACTTTACTCTTACTTCTTATAATGATGCTGATTACACAAGATGTATGATTGATAGAAAGTGCACAAGTGGCACTTGCTTCCTCCTAGGACCATACTTGGTGTCTTAGTTTTCTAAGAAATAGAGAATAGTGGCTCTATCAACTATTGAGACTGAATACAATGCAACTAGGAGTTGTTGTTCCCAGGTTCTATGGATGAAGCAAATGCTCCAAGGCATTAACATTTATTTTTATGCTTCTCCTATCTTTTGTGACAATACTAGTGTAATCAATTTATCTTACAATCCTACATTGCATAGTAGAGCCAATCATATAGAGGTTCGTCATCATTTTATTCGTGATCACATTGCCAAAAAGGATACTTATATCACACATGTGGACATGGAAAATCAGTTGGTAGACATTTTTACTAAACCTATAGCTAGAGAGAAATTTAATTTTATTAGATATAAACTACTCATAACTACTTTGGATGATACTGATCTTCCATCTAGCTTATTTCTATCTATCCTATATGCTTTGCTCATGTCTTTATCACCCTTTCTTACTAAAGTGCTACAATTTCATGTTCTTATGCCTTGTTTTTCGCTTGTTTTGGGCATTTTTTTACATTCACTTATTTTATTGATAAATAGTACCCAATGATGAGTGATTTGTGCCTAAATATGTCTAAAATGCAAAAGAGACCAGAAAAATACTTTTTATTAGCACTCAAATGGCTAGAAACTAATTTTTAAAAATTGGGACATAACTTCTGTCGGCCGAGTTGCCAACTGACCCATTGGTGGCCGAGAGCCTTTTCAAAAAGCCATTCGGTCAAGTTTCTTTCTCTCAGAACTCGATCGATGTCTGGTCTGGACCTATTATTAAGTAGGGTTCAACCGACTATTCTCCCTCTCAACTAGAGAAAAGTCGACCGATCCTCACTCCAGCTCTCTCAAGATCTCAACCCTAGCCTCGACCTTCCCTCTCCTAGCCCTAGCCAACCTTCGTTTGACCTACCTAGCACCTTTTCCTATCTGCCTTAGGAGGTTAGATGACCTTTGGTGGTGTTTCTCTCTTGTTTGGTCTCTTAATCTTCTCCATTTGCCTTCATGACCTCAAATAGAAGAAAGAGGGCCACACCTTCTGGAGCACCATCATCATCCTCCAACTCTCGCCTCATTCCTTACAATGACTCCTTCTTTGTTTCAACCAAAGCTCTAAATAGGTACAAGGAGCCCCTTCCTAGGAACCCTTTTCCTTTCCTTGACTTGTTTAAGCCTCGTTCGTGTAAAAAAGAAGTGATAGATGAGGTAGTTGCTTTATGACCATCACCTAGTAGTCATGAGTGTCGAATGCCGGTGCTTTCATAATTCCATTACAAACACCAAGTTGGTCCAAGAATTTTACACAAATCTTTCATGGAATTATGACACTCATGTACCCCCTCTTAATACTCAAGTGATTATCACTTCCATGATTGCCGATAAGAAATTCCACTTCCATGATTTCCAATAAGAAATTCACTATCTCTAAAGATATCTTGAATATCTTTCTCAATGGTACTGAGGTAACTGACACATGGAGGAAAGACTATCCTCATCATTTTGACTTGCTTGATCCTGAGTCCTTCTACAAGCACTATGGACTTACTCTCCCTGATATCCATAAATTCTTGAATAATTCTCATGAACCCTATAGGAAGAAGTCCACCATCCCATACTCTTCCCTGGGTCTCAAAAACTGCATACTTGCTATGGTAGTCAACTACAATATTCACCCCAAAAAGAATGAAACTGAAATTGCAAAGAATACCATAATAATTATGTATTGTCTTTTGAAGAACATAGAAGTCAAGTGGTCTAGATACATTCTCCACCACATGACCTACTTTGACTCTGGGAAGATTACCCGAGGCACCCACCCACCCTACCCAGCCCTAATTTGTGGTCTCTTCACCTTTGTGACTGAGAAGTCTCTTTTCCATGATCTTCATTACACACCCTCTAGAAAAGGAGTATGTATCAGTGAGACCACAATCAAGAAAACCTTTTTGACTACATCTTCTTTCACCACAATTGGAGCCTCTACCTCCACCCTGACACCTCCACCTCCACCTCCATCCCGACCTGTCTGCGCCTCATTTCATGTCTCTAATGAAGCCCTCATGGATTACATGGTTCATCAACAGGCGTACAACCAACAGGTTCAGGAGCACATGCATCAGGATCTCTTATAGATCATGCCAACCATGAACCTATCTTGTGGCCATCCGTACCCTATGCACCGACCCTACCCAGGTGGTGTTTATGCTTCCAATGCATACAATCACTTCTACCCGACCCTTCCACCTGCTACTTCTACTGCCACTCCCTCTACTGTTGGTGGACCTACCCCTACACCTACACATGGTGTGCTACCTCTACCTACTGGCCCGATAGCTACCCTGCTTTCCGGCCTTGGCACTTATGCTCTCACTTTTTCTTAGGCCAATGAGCTCTATGACCTTGGTATGTCTTAGGATGAGAAAAATGCACTTTGGGGTAGTCGGGGTTTCGATCCTTCTGCTAATGAAGAGATGCCCGACCAGACTGGTGAGGAGGATGACTATGATGAGGAGGCCACTGAGAATGATGGCCTTGAGGGTGGTTCTGTTGATGATGGCTTTGTTGGTTTCTCTAGAAATGAAGGTAATGATGTTGTCACTGCTGCACCTTCAGACAGTGATGAGGACTATGAGCCCGAGGCTGATGCTGATGATGATGAACCTGTACACATAGATAGCTTAGATGTTTTAGTTTTTATCTCTTAGATGCTGATCATATATATCTTTCTAGAGTATTTTTTACTAAAGACATATGGACACATTATATGAGTTGTACTATTTCCATCATCATGTTGCTTTCATCTCTAGCTTGTATTTGTCTTTGAGATCATGCTTATACGTTGCAATATTAATCCTATGTATCATAACTCGATGTATGCTCTATCACATGAGTTATTGGTATGCTCTCCATATTTTGATTATGACATAGGTTGCTTGTTTCTCTCTCATCTCTATTTGATGTGTGTTATGTTGTTGTGTGTTTTATCTTTTGACTAGATTTTTTTGGTTGTTCTTGGAGAAGACCTATTTTTATTCTCTTCTAGGTCCCTTACTTTTTGATAATGCCAAAAGGGGAAGAGAAGTTTGATGTTTTGAAGCTCAACCATATTGTTTTTACTGCCTATGTGATCCTTTTCTTGTCTAAGTAAATGTTTTATCATGTGAGTTTCTAATGGACCATGTAGTATACATGTTATATAGCTTTGTATGGAAAGACTAACTATGCAGGTAAGAGTGAGCATAGATTGAGAGGGAGCAATTCACATTGTTAAAATTACGAATCCCCTTACAATTTATAACGCTAAGGTATAACTTCACATATCCTTTTCAATATGTAGAGGAATGGTTTGTCATTATCAAAAAAGGGGAGAATGTTGACTTGAGAGTTATACATTGTCCATAGATAATGACTTAACCATTCCATTCATATGTATCAAGTATGTTTGTTTGAGATTGATTTCAGACATTAGGTACATGAAATGGATTAAATTTCTCAAGCCCTAGATTGTCTAAGTTCAAGTCAAAAGCAATGGAAATGCACTTTTGTGGAAAACACTCCAAGTCACCTTAAAATATTTTTGTAATCATTTGTATTGATGATATGACTTGTAACTAAGACGAGAAAAAATTAAGGACACTTAATTCCATTATCTGATCACTTAAAAATCATTTTGGAAAATTTGTCATAGTAACTTAAACGGTCGAGTTTGAATCTTGACCGATTAATGATGAATTTTTGGAAATGATTGGATCGATCAAGTTGTACACTCACAAAACTCGACCGACCAACTTTATGTCCAAAGTTGATTTTAGCTGATCGGTCGAGTTACTCTAGGACAAACTCGAATGATAGTTTGAATATTGGTTTTTTCAGGTAGTGGATTGGTTGATTTACTTTTATTGAAACTCAATCGAATACACTGTATGGAAAATGCAAAAAAAGTGATTCCAACCGTTGGAGAGTTGTTAGAAACGAAATAGATCCATTGCAAGTTGTAAAATGACTATTTTTTGTTCTTAAGTGATCCCACACTCAAAGGAACACCCCAAACTATAAATAGGACCTCTTGGAGTTCATTCCAAGGTTGCTCATTCATGCTATACTTGGTCCTTTCTATAGTTGAGTGTGCTAAGCCCCTTTGAGCCCCTTTCTCTCTCTCTCATTTACAAAGCATTTCATGATTATGAGTGAGTTAGGTATGTTGTAAGAGAGTTGCCTCATTGTTACCTTATAAATCTCTTCATCTTTCCACTTCCCAATCCCCTTTCTCAAAGTGTAAAGGCTGAAGTGATTTTCTCTGAGTGAATGAGGAGTTGCTATTCTTTTTCAAGGATGAAGAAGGTGTGAAGATCTTATCCAAGTGAAGGATAAGGACAAGGCAGAAGATCCCAAGGAACTTGGTGGGTAAATCCTCAAGGCTTAATACTTGTTGCAAGGAGGAGATGTCCTAGGAGAAGGAATCAAGCTGCTTGCAAGAGTGGGTAAGACCTATTGTGAGGTAGAAGACTAGCTCTTGGATAGGTAAGTCCTTGTATGTAAGGTGGTCTTCTTGTATCTCTTATAATGGAATATAAGTATACATGGGTTGCAAAGTCCTAGAGGTTGACCTCTCTAGGTAGTGGACTGACAATCTCCTAGTTTGGAGATTGGAACTACTATAAACACCTTATCCAAGTGTTTGTTTCAATCTCTCTCATCCTTGCTATGCTTGTTTAGATAGGACCTCAAATTCACTTTTAGATTTTGGTTTCAATTGATATAATTTGAAGATCTAACTCTTCTTGTGCAAGTTTTGAAGCTCTATTCACACCCTCTATAGCCCTAGATCTAATAGACCCTAGGTGTTAGCGGTTCCTTGTGGCTCTAAGGAATTACATTAGTATGACCATAACCATCGCTTGTGTGTTTTAATTATCGCATGTTCTCATTTTTGGTTATAGAATGTATATCATACGTACTAAGTATGTGGTGATTGGATATGTATATGGATTTATATATAAAATCCCTCAATATAATATTAAGTCTTAGATGCTTCCCATTAGCAACACACATGAAAAGCTTGATCAACTAAGTGTGCACCCCAAGGATGGTGCATTGTCTATCTCGTGGAAGTGTGATGACACTGATGTGTGCCTATCAAGTGGGGTGCATCGTTATCGTGTTGGCTTTTAGGTTAGGCTTAATTGAGTGACCTTAATGAGATTAAGCACCAGAGGCATATAACTGATCATGATAAGGAGTTTTGCATATCATCTATCCAAGAATTGCATATGATGAAATTGTAAAAAGTTGCCTACCTTAATAATTAGTTATAAACGCTAGTGTTGGCTGGGTAATAATTTAATTGTTTTGGATCTTGGTTCACTAGAAGATTGTATGTTGCAATCTTCCAAATTGATACATGAGGGTTATCAATTTGAACAAAATAATGGGAATTATAATTAATTAAATTCCTAATTTATATCGTTAATTTATCAAATCAAACAAATAAAACATGTTTTGAATAGTTACAATATTTCTTTAAAGAATCTAATGTCAAACACAAACACGTTGAAATTGCGACTAGTCCTTGAGAAAGGACAAAATGGGATAAAGTTCCACAACTGGTTAAGGACTTTGAGAAATGTTCTCATCAATGATCAAAAGATCCATGTCTTTGAAAGACCACAACCAAAGGAACCCGCTCCAAATACGCCTAAGGCTAAAATGGATGCTTACTGGAAGTATGCCAATGGTTCCATAGACATTTGACTACCTTATGCTATGTTGTATGAACTATGAGTTGCATGAACATCATGGAAAACACAAACATTCTCAAGATGGTATCACATCTTAAGAATCAGGTAAAGCAAGTAAGGTATTGTAACATCCCTGACCTAAGTTATAACCTAACCCTAGAAGTTTTTCCTAAATATGTAATTAAACACTTGTAATTATCTTTTAGCAGGTAGTAAAAGCTCCTAAGGAACATATGTTTCCATTCCTGTCCCCTAGGAACAATGTTGTAGTATTATTTTGCAATGCAGGGACCTATGTGCAATTATCTAGTTAAGAGGTTTAACTTGCAGAGTTCACAGGTTAAGATGTACCCTTGATGATGAAACATCATAAGAGTGAATCTGATGAGGCATGATGGATTTTTCAAGCTTGGGCATTCAGATGCAGCTTGTGGAATGATCCCGGTGCTTAAAAACCCTAATTTGGAGTAAAGTGAAATTTACCCAAATTATGGGTGAAATTTGTAAAGTACACCTTCTAGAGCATCTTATATGACTCTTGGCATCATTTAGAGTAGAAATGATGAAAGAGATGCACCAATAAATAACCAGATAATAAAAGTAATCTTTGTGCATAAAATTCACCATGTATGTGTATGAAGACCTTCATATGTGTACCCTAGTTGAAAGTTGATATTTTTTTTACCCTTAAATCTTGAGATTTGATGAACTTGGTTTAAGTTTAGATGGCTTGGACGTGCCTAAGAAGCAAGGAGGGATTTAGATGAAAATCCCATGCTTTAGAGGTCCTTATGGTGTAAAATGGCCTAAAGTATATAAGCCCTTTTTCCTTGTAAACCAAGTGAACGATCCTTCATTTCTCTTCACTTCTCTTCTTTCTCAAAACGTCTAAGGCAAGCTATGGAGCTCAGGGAGGCGACCAAGTAGTTCTAAGGTGAGAAGAACCATCTTCAAGCTCGGATTCTTGGGTGAATTCATCATGCAAACTTGGTTTTGTGGATAACTCACTTAGTTTTCTTGTTCTAGCCATCCATTTCTATCTTTCTTTGGAGGAATCACACTTGACCAAGTTGTGGAGTTCAATACTCCATTATAGGCTTGAATCCTGGAAGCTTGGAGCTCCGAGAACATCGTTTATGGCGGGTTTTATAATTCTAAACTCTACACTTTATATGCATGTTTTGTTATTGCAATTCTAGTACTTAGTTCTTCTTCTACCTCCCTTCTTCCTTGCACTTTGCAAGTAAAATGGTGGAATAACCGACCTTGACAGAGGTTGAAGAAGGTGGGCGTGATTACCAAAGTTACTTTATCAAACGGTCCTGTTTCCCCCCCTCTGACCAGACCGTTTGAAGGGCAAACAGGTTCACATGGTCGGTTGGAGCAAACGGGTTCAACCCATTTGAGGGCATTGACCAAGCGTTGACCGTTTGGGATTCCTGTTCATAATCATGTAGGCTAATGACCCACCAAATTTGAGGGGTTAACTCCAAAGGAATCGTAGGTTGAAGGCCAATCAATTAGGCAATCGAATTGAATTAAGTGCTGATTTTTCCAAACTGATTAACTTGAACTTTTTGGGCAAACGGGTTCAACCCGTTTGAGTGAGTTGACCAAGCGTTTACCGTTTGAGATTCCTGTTCATAATATGTTGAGTTTCATTACTGCAAAGAATCAAAGTTAAATTCTTAACCAATTGATAGTTGAAGGCACTTCAACATCCTAACCCTAATCAGACTGAAATTGCTGTTTTCATATATAGATTTTGTTGAGTTTTGGGTTGAAGGACCTAAACGGTCTCAAGATTGTTTGGGGGTTCCTCCAAACGGTCTCAAGACTGTTTGGGCACAACTCAAGACCGTTTGAAGGTCTAAAGTTGAGGTAATTTGATGGGTTGAGGGTCCAATTGCAATAAGTTGTTGAATCAATAAAAATGCTGATTTTAGACCTAATTCAAGTTCAACCCTAATCCAACCGACTTGGTTTTTGGTCAAACTTTGGGCAAACGGTATCAAGATCGTTTGGAGGTCATCCAAACGATCTCAAGACCGTTTGGGCCAAGTTTGGGCCCAATTGGAGTTCAATTGATAGGTTCAACCTTGATTTGATTCACATTGTTGAAAATTGATAATTAGCCGATTGGAAACCTTAATTGAGTTAGACTTAACTCTAATTGGCTTTCAATTGAAGGTCAAATTGGTGTCCAATTGTTTGAAGCTCATCTTAATTGACTCAATTTGTAAGTGGTTAACATGGCTTGGGCCAATTGAAGGCTTCAACAAAGGATATCCTATTCTATCATAACCTTTATGTCACCTTTCATGACCACACTCGTTTAGGCTCAAATGGGTTGACACTCATTTAGGCTCAAATGGGTTGACACTCATTTAGGCTCTAATGGGTTGACACTTGTTTAGGCTCAAATGGGTTGACACTCGTTTAGGCTCAAACGGGTCCACACCCATTTCAATCCAAATGGGTTCACACCCGTTTCAACTCAAACGAGTCCACACCCGTTTCAATCCAAATGGGTTCACACCCGTTTCAACTCAAACGAGTCCACACCCGTTTCAATCCAAATGGGTTCACACCCGTTTCAACTCAAACGAGTCCACACCCGTTTCAATCCAAATGGGTTCACACCCGTTTCAACTCAAACGAGTCCACACCCATTTCAATCCAAATGGGTTCACACCCGTTTCAACTCAAACGAGTCCACACCCGTTTCAACTCAAATGGGTTCACACTCGTTTCAATTCAAATGGGTTCACACTCGTTTCAACTTAATTGGGTTCAATTGAGTGATACCTTGTTTTAATCAAACCCTAATCACATGATGGTGATGTGTTGACTTGTGTTAGTCAATGAGGACTTAACCCAACCTAATCTAGAGTGGTGTAATCACCATCTACTAGTTAGAGGAGAGAGAAGGTACCAATTATGGTGGAAACTCAAGTAAAATACCTTCAATATACATGAATGTGCATGAATAGGGTATGATCCACTATGTGAAATCATGGAAACCCTAACTATGATAATTGATGAATCTTAACCTAACCTGAGAGCACCAAAGGTGATGTTTTCTCATACATGATGATGATATGAGTTCAATTCATGTAATGTGAGTAGTAAACCCTAACTTTAAGGGTGATGACATGTAATGAGAATAGTAAACCCTAACTTTAAGGGTGATGACATGTAATGTGTATAGTAAACCCTAATTCAAGGGTGATGATATGTAATGTGAATAGTAAACCCTGATTCTAGGGTGAGGACATGTAATGTGTGCCTTAAAACACTATTTGATGAAAACCAGGGAAACCTAGCTCTTATAAGAGTAGGGAGATACAACTTCTTTAAATGAGTTATTTATTGTTATCAGTTGAATTGACCATGTAGGCTCCTATATGAGGATGATCATATCCAGGTATGGATGATGATGCTATATTCATTGAAAGCATGTTGTTAGCTTTATGAATAGTGATATATCGTGGTGCCTTGTTAGTGGCATCTTATGAGATTGATGGGCTGTGAGAGCCATGAGTACCATCAAGGTCATGCTTAATAGATGACTTGTGATGAGAGAATTGAGAAATGATAATTGATGTAAGTTAGACTTGTTACATTTAGTATCCTTCTTTCTTAGTTGCTATGCTAATGTTTAATATTCAAGAACATGTATGTTATCTGATAAGTGATAACTTATGAGTTTGATAGGTTGAATGAGTCATGGGTAATATGCGCTGATGTTCATCAAAGGTCATATTATTTAGATGACCAGATAAAATAATATGTTGTTGGTAATAAATGTTATAATTAGTCCAGGGGTTTGGACTCTCACTTTCCGGATTCTTAGTGATAAGATGTTTAGGGATTGATATCCCTATGTTAAATTATGAAATGTGATCCTGATATAGAGTGTTACTATGTGAAATTCTATTACAAGATAATCCTATGAAAGGCTTAACTGCAGACTTATGGGTGATGAATGGAAATAACCCTTGTGTCACTTGAGTATGGTTAAGTATGATTTCATGTGTACTAATCATACAGTTATGTTATGGATTTGGAATCCTAACACCTTGTAGGAAAGGGTATGGCTACATGCCATGATATCCCTTATTATAATGCCAGGTGATGGATATATGACATAAGCCTGAAGAGAGCCAGTGTGGTGATGATGGATTTATAATAAATAGATGTTATACATGTCCTTTTATTTCTAAAAGAAAAGTGATATGTGGGTTTATCTTAGAGATGCTTTACTTCTAGTAGGAGGAATAGATTACAATATGTGAAACATTGTTCTAACTACTCCTAAAATATATTTGACTTCTTTGTGTACTGTTATTCTCTTATTCTGTAATAATCATGTTTCTGGCGAAGGGTTATAACTCCCGCTGGGACAATTATTTAAAATTGTCTCACCCCGTAGATTTCAACTTTTTAGGTGGTCGCCAAGGACGAAAGGACCAATCTCCAGGTGACCAATATCAGCAGCAGTAGCACCCGGAGAAGCAGTAAATCTCAGGTGGAGATTCAGACTCCTGAGTTATATAGATAGATAGTCAGTCCTATGCGTCCTCTGTACTCTTAGGTCCTTGGAGTCATGGTCTGAGTTTTGATTCGTCTCTTGAGATTTTGTAGCATGTTGTGTATAATTACTCAAGAAGTAATTAACAGAGATGTAAACAGTTTATCTTGAATCTATGAAAGGAGATTTTATGGTTTCAATGTCTTATCTCAAAAAGTTTTATTTTCCGCCGATTTTTGGTATTCCACTGCTAAACGAATCACTTCCGCTATGTTTACTTCGAAGTTCATGTGTTCATCTCGGACTTTGGAGATCAGAGCCCACAATTAGTGGTATCAGAGCTCTAGGTTCGCTGAGTCTACAGAGACATAGGACTTAGGATGTCGAGTCTATTCTTAGTGTTCCTTCCTTATCTAATAGAACTTTCTGCTCCTCAGGAGGAGAAGATATATAAGGATGTCTGAGCCACATGAAGAGTACGTGGTGGAAAGTAGCGATGCTGCACCACAGGGAGGTGGAAGGCACCCAGAAATGGAGCGACCCTTACTTGAGCAACCCAGGGAGCCACCCCAGTTTGACCCAGCTGAAATAGAAAACCCAGCTGTCCATGCCTTATTTGATAAGTTTCTGACAGCCATAACACACATAGCAGATAGGGTGCCACCATTTTCACCTAGGGTACCAGCCCATCAGGAAGGTTATGGAACTGGCAAGACTTTCGAGAGACTTCGCCGGGTGGGAGCCATAGACTATGCTGGTACATCTGACCCAGCAGATGCTGATCTATGGTTGACAGAGTTGGAAAAGGCTTTTAGGATCCTTGATATTCCTAAAGTTGAAAAGGTAAAACATGTGGTATACCTCCTAAAAGGGAGTGCTGGTAATTGGTGGATGATAGAGGAGGATAAGAGACCAGGCAAAGAAATAGGATGGGAGGTTTTTCGATGAGAATTCGTCAATAGATACTTCCCTAAGACGTATCTAGATGAGAAGATCTCTCAATTTGAGAAGATCACACAAGGACACATGAACGTTAGTGAGTATGAAGCTAAGTTCATGGAGTTACTACGGTTTTGTCCACAAATGGCAATTACCGATGAAGAAAGAATTCGACGTTTTGAAAAGGGTTTGGAATCTGAACTAGCCACTCCTGTGTCTGCTCTAGAGAATAGAGAAAGGTTTGCCACCTTTGTGGAGTCAGTAAGAAGGATAGAGAGGTCAGAAACCATGAAAAAACAGACAAGTAGTAAGAAGATGTACACCCAGCCTCAAGAACAAGGGCCTGAAAGTTTTAAGAAACCAAGATTTTCTACACCATCAGCTTTGTCAGGATTTCCTACCCAGACACAATGGGTGTCAAGTGGAAGTAGGGATCATAGTAGTATTCCAAGAGGACCCTCCGACATAGCATCAACATTGGTAACTGGATTGTATAGACATTTTGCACCCAGGATCTGTTACCTATGTAGACAGCCGGGACACCTGGCAAGGGATTGTCCAGACAGGAATACAATAATGACTCAGCCCCAAGGACAGAGTCTGCAAGGCTCACAAGGGAGGATCTATAATAATAGAGGACGTGGACAAACGTCCCATACAGGTCAGATGAAATAAGTTTTGTTTTAATATTACATATCAGGATTCCATGTGTTAAAAATATGTAATTTTGCTGCTTCTGAATTCCTTGACTAGGTCCTGGAAGAACACAAGGGAGATAAGAACTTGTATCTTACTCAGTATTCTTTAAAACAATTTATAATCTCCCTTAACTGTGTATGAAAAGGATGAAATATAGATGTGATACCTAAAGAATAATCTAGTATGGTAAATTCTGTGTGTATAATGATATGAAGAACGAGGAATATGTTGATAAGTAAAATACATACTACCTAATCTCAATACTTATATACCCTAGCCAGGTATATAGTTATTGTAGACAAGGCAAGTATGAAACTCCTAGATTGTTATCTTTTGATTACTCTGATCAGGTAATTATTCTATAACAATCTAGAGAGTATAAGGACAAATTAAATAAGAAAAGCTCAGTGAATACTTAGTGAATATACTCAGTGAATACTTAGTGAATATGCTCAGTGAATATACTCAGTGAATACTTAGTGAATATACTCAGTGAATACTTAGTGAATATACTCAGTGAATACTTAGTGAATATGCTTAGTGAATATACTCAGTGAATACTTAGTGAATATGCTCAGTGAATATACTCAGTGAATACTTAGTGAATATACTCAGTGAATACTTAGTGAATTTACTCAGTGAATACTTAGTGAATATACTTAGTGAATATACTCAGTGAATACTTAGTGAATATACTCAGTGAATACTTAGTGAATATGCTTAGTGAATATACTCAGTGAATACTTAGTGAATATGCTCAATGAATATACTCCGTGAATACTTAGTGAATATACTCAGTGAATGCTTAGTGAATAAACTCAGTGAATACTTAGTGAATATGCTCAGTGAATATACTCAGTGAATACTTAGTGAATATGCTCAGTGAACATACTCAGTGAATTCTTAGTGAATATACTCAGTGAATTTCCTCAGTGAATACTTAGTGAACAAACTTAGTGAATATACTTGGTGAATTTCCTCAGTGAATACTTAGTGAACAAACTTAGTGAATATACTTGGTGAATTTCCTCAGTGAATACTTAGTGAACAAACTTAGTGAATATACTTGGTGAATTTCCTCAGTAACTACTTAGTAAGCATACTCAATGAACTCCTTCAGTGAAGCCTTTGAGACAATATACTGAGTAAAATATCTGTGTTAAGGTATGTATGTTCCTCTGATGGTAAGCATTCTTGAGTAATATTGGAAGAATGTTCTTTTATGCTTTTTCCTTTCAAAAAGTATGGACACCTTATGTTAGGGGTTTATGCTTTATACAAGCATAAACAGTGATAAGAAGTAACTAACAAAAGGGACTTTGTACAAATTACAAACCCATAATATCATCATGATGATCAATCTGTTTTTCCTTTCCCTGGGATTTTGAGGACGAAATCCTTGTTAGGGGTTTATAATTTGTAACATCCCTGACCTGAGTTATAACCTAACCCTAGAAGTTTTTCCTAAATATGTAATTAAACACTTGTAATTATCTTTTAGCAGGTAGTAAAAGCTCCTAAGGAACATATGTTTCCATTCCTGTCCCCTAGGAACAATGTTGTAGTATTGTTTTGCAATGTAGGGACCTATGTGCAATTATCCAGTTAAGAGGTTTAACTTGCAGAGTTCATAGGTTAAGATGTACCCTTGATGATGAAACATAATAAGAGTGAATCTGATGAGGCATGATGGATTTTTCAAGCTTGGGCATTCAGATGCAGCTTGTGGAATGATCCTGGTGCTTAAAAACCCTAATTTGGAGTAAAGTGCAATTTACCCAAATTATGGGTGAAATTTGTAAAGTACACCTTCTAGAACATCTTATATGACTCTTGGAATCATTTAGAGTAGAAATGATGAAAGAGATGCACCAATAAATAATTAGATAATAAAAGTAATCTTTGTGCATAAAATTCACCATGTATGTGTATGAAGACCTTCATATGTGTACCCTAGTTGAAAGTTGATCTTTTTTTTACCCTTAAATCTTGAGCTTTGATGAACTTGGTTTAAGTTTAGATGGCTTGGACGTGCCTAAGAAGCAAGGAGGGATTTAGACGAAAATCCCATGCTTTAGAGGTCCTTATGGTGTAAAATGGCCTAAAGTATATAAGCCCTTTTTCCTTGTAAACCAAGTGAACGATCCTTCATTTCTCTTCACTTATCTTCTTTCTCAAAACGTCTAAGGCAAGATCTGGAGTTCAGGGAGGTGACCAAGTAGTTCTAAGGTGAGAAGAACCATCTTCAAGCTCGGATTCTTGGGTGAATTCATCATGCAAACTTGGTTTTGTGGATAACTCACTTACTTCTCTTGTTCTAGCCATCCATTTCTATCTTTCTTTGGAGGAATCACACTTGACCAAGTTGTGGAGTTCAAGACGCCATTAGAGGCTTGAAGACTAGAAGCTTGGAGCTCCAAGAACATCGTTTAAGGCGGGTTTTATAATTCTAAACTCTACACTTTATATGCATGTTTTGTTCTTGCAATTCTAGTACTTAGTTCTTCTTCTACCTCCCTTCTTCCTTGCACTTTGCAAGTAAAACGGTGGAATAACTGACCTTGACAGAGGTTAAAGAAGGTGGGCGTGATTACCAAAGTTACTTTATCAAACGGTCCTGTTCCCCCCCTCTGACCAGACCGTTTGAAGGGCAAACAGGTCCACATGGTCGGTTGGAGCAAACGGGTTCAACCCGTTTGAGGGCATTGACCATTTGGGATTCCTGTTAATAATCATGTAGGATAATGACCCACCAAATTTGAGGGGTTAAATCCAAAGGAATCGTAGGTTGAAGGCCAATCAATTAGGCAATCGAATTGAATTAAGTGCTGATTTTTCCAAACTGATTAACTTGAACTTTTTGGGCAAACGGGTTCAACCCATTTGAGTGAGTTGACCAAGCATTGACCGTTTGAGATTCCTGTTCATAATATGTTGAATTTCATTCCTGCAAAGAATCAAAGTTAAATTCTTAACCAATTGAGAGTTGAAGGCACTTCAACATCCTAACCCTAATCGGGCTGAAATTGCTGTTTTCATATATAGATTTTGTTGAGTTTTGGGTTGAAGGACCCAAACGGTCTCAAGATCGTTTGGAGGTTCCTCCAAATGGTCTCAAGACCGTTTGGGCACAACTCAATACCGTTTGAAGGTCTAAAGTTGAGGTAATTTGATGGGTTGAGGGTCCAATTGTAATAAGTTGTTGAATCGATAAAAATGCTGATTTTAGACCTAGTTCAAGTTCAACCCTAATCCAACCGACTTGGTTTTTGGTCAAACTTTGGGCAAACGGTCTCAAGATCGTTTGGAGGTCATCCAAACGATCTCAAGACCGTTTGGGCCAAGTTTGGTCCCAATTGGAGTTCAATTGATAGGTTCAACCTTGATTTGATTCACATTGTTGAAAATTGATAATTAGCCGATTGGAAACCTTAATTGAGTTAGACTTAACTCTAATTGGCTTCCAATTGAAGGTCAAATTGGTGTCCAATCATTTGAGGCTCATCTTAATTGACTCAATTTGTAAGTGGTTAACATGGCTTGGGCCAATTGAAGGCTTCAACAAAGGATATCCTATTCTATCATAACCTTTATGTCACCTTTCATGACCACACTCGTTTAGGCTCAAATGGGTTGACACTCGTTTAGGCTCAAATGGGTTGACACTCATTTAGGCTCAAATGGGTTGACACTCGTTTAGGCTCAAACGGGTCCACACCCGTTTCAATCCAAATGGGTTCACACCCGTTTCAACTCAAACGAGTCCACACCCATTTCAATCCAAATGGGTTCACACCCATTTCAACTCAAATGAGTCCACACCCGTTTCAATCCAAATGGGTTCACACCCGTTTCAACTCAAACGAGTCCACACCCGTTTCAATCCAAATGGGTTCACACCCGTTTCAACTCAAACAAGTCCACACCCATTTCAACTCAAATGGGTTCACACTCGTTTCAATTCAAATGGGTTCACACTCATTTCAACTTAATTGGGTTCAATTGAGTGATACCTTGTTTTAATCAAACCCTAATCACATGATGGTGATGTGTTGACTTGTGTTAGTCAATGAGGAATTAACCCAACCTAATCTAGAGTGGTGTAATCACCATCTACTAGTTAGAGGAGAGAGAAGGTACCAATTATGGTGGAAACTCAAGTAAAATACCTTCAATATACATGAATGTGCATGAATAGGGTATGATCCACTATGTGAAATCATGGAAACCCTAACTATGATAATTGATGAATCTTAACCTAACTTGAGAGCACCAAAGGTGATGTTTTCTCATACATGATGATGATATGAGTTCAATTCATGTAATGTGAGTAGTAAACCCTAACTTTAAGGGTGATGACATGTAATGAGAATAGTAAACCCTAACTTTAAGGGTGATGACATGTAATGTGAATAGTAAACCCTAATTCAAGGGTGATGATATGTAATGTGAATAGTAAACCCTGATTCTAGGGTGAGGACATGTAATGTGTGCCTTAAAACACTATTTGATGAAAACCAGGGAAACCTAGCTCTTGTAAGAGTAGGGAGATACAACTTCTTTAAATGAGTTATTTATTGTTATCAGTTGAATTGACCATGTAGGCTCCTATATGAGGATGATCATATCCAGGTATGGATGATGATGCTATATTCATTGAAAGCATGTTGTTAGCTTTATGAATAGTGATATATCCTGGTGCCTTGTTAGTGGCATCTTATGAGATTGATGGGCTGTGAGAGCCATGAGTACCATCAAGGTCATGCTTAACAGATGACTTGTGATGAGAGAATTGAGAAATGATAATTGATGTAAGTTAGACTTGTTACAGTTAGTATCCTTCTTTTTTAGTTGCTATGCTAATGTTTAATATTCAAGAACATGTATGTTATCTGATAAGTGATAACTTATGAGTTTGATAGATTGAATGAGTCATGAGTAATATGCGCTGATGTTCATCAAAGGTCATATTATTTAGATGACCAGATAAAATAATATGTTGTTGGTAATAAATGTTATAATTAGTCCAGGGGTTTGGACTCTCACTTTTCGGATTCTTAGTGATAAGATGTTTAGGGATTGATATCCCTATGTTAAATTATGAAATGTGATCCTGATATAGAGTGTTACTATGTGAAGTTCTATTACAAGATAGTCCTATGAAAGGCTTAACTGCAGACTTATGGGTGATGAATGTAAATAACCCTTGTGTCACTTGAGTATGGTTAAGTATGATTTCATGTGTACTAATCATACAGTTATGTTGTGGATTTGGAATCCTAACACCTTGTAGGAAAGGGTATGGCTACATGCCATGATATCCCTTATTATAATGCCAGGTGATGGATATATGACATAAGCCTGAAGAGAGCCAGTGTGGTGATGATGGATTTATAATAAATAGATGTTATACATGTCCTTTTATTTCTAAAAGAAAAGTGATATGTGGGTTTATCTTAGAGATGCTTTACTTCTAGTAGGAGGAATAGATTACAATCTGTGAAACATTGTTCTAACTACTCCTAAAATATATTTGACTTCTTTGTGTACTGTTATTCTCTTATTCTGTAATAATCATGTTTCTGGCGAAGGGTTATAACTCCCGCTGGGACAATTATTTAAAATTGTCTCACCCCATAGATTTCAACTTTTTAGGTGGTCACCAAGAACGAAAGGACCAATCTCCAGGTGACCAGTATCAGCAGCAGCACCCGGAGAAGCAGTAAATCTCAGGTGGAGATTCAGACTGCTGAGTTATATAGATAGATAGTCAGTCCTATGCGTCCTCTGTACTCTCAGGTCCTTGGAGTCATGGTCTGAGTTTTGATTCGTCTCTTGAGATTTTGTAGCATGCTGTGTATAATTACTCAAGAAGTAATTAACAGAGATGTAAACAGTTTATCTTGAATCTATGAAAGGAGTTTTTATGGTTTCAATGTCTTATCTCAAAAAGTTTTATTTTCTGCCGATTTTTGGTATTCCGCTGCTAAACGAATCACTTCCTCTATGTTTACTTCGAAGTTCATGTGTTCATCTCGGACTTTGGAGATCAGAGCCCACAGGTATAATGTCTACAAGGCGTTGCTTGAGTGCAAACTGACAGAGGGAGATTAGTGAAGCCCTATGTGCTCAATATGATTGGGCATGAGGAGTAACTGGGATTTATTTTTGGTCAAGAGTTGACCACATATATGATTCTGTAAGCGTTTCTTGAATCATGCAGCCAGTTTATTGAGTGCTACCACTTGAGTGACTTGGCCAAACTATTATAAGAGTTGCATGGCATGTTGATGCCAAATAAAGATAGAATAAGGACAAATTCATGATAGTGATAAACGAAAGTGAGTCTAAGGGAAAAGGCAAGACCAAGAAGTGTTCAGAGGCTAAGATAAAGTCCAAGTCTTCTACACTCAAGTTATAGAGAAGGGTAATTGCAAATGAATTTGTCCTTTTCACTTAAAGGAACAAAGGAAGAAGAAAGAGATAGAGTCTCTACTTCAGGACTTGAGTGGAAGTAAACTAGAATTGTAAGTAGCAAGAGTTGCTGCCACTACATGAATTTTCCATTAATGAAAACATCATGTATCTTGCATGAACAAGAATAAATTGATGTTTCATTTTAAAAGATGAGATCTTATATAGAAATTCCCTATGTCATATAAAATATACTTGATATTTGTAAACTAGAATTGTAAGGAGCAAGAGTTTCTGCCACTATAGTTGGATCCTATCATTCATGGGCATATAATAGAATTACTGAATTGCTACTATGAATTTGCCATTAATGAAAACATCATGTATCTTGCATGGACAAGAATAAATCGATGTTTCATTTTAAAAGATGAGATCTCATACGGAAATTCCCTATGTCTTATAAAATATACTTGATATTTGTAGAGACAAATGTGTATGACACATATATCAAATGACTTCATGACTTAAACAATGAATACCTAAAGCATTTCCATATAGAGAACATAAATGAGAAATGCATTTCCAGAATCCATATGATGGTTATCCAGACTATTTTGGTTATTGAATCGACAGTGACATGCATGTCTTATTTGTTGAGCAAAATGACAAAAGCATCGTCACTAGATGTAGTGGGAGAGTAGCTATTATATTAGGGCTCATATATAGTGATGTATACAGACCTTTTAGAATAAAAGCTAAAGGCATTTGCAAGTACCTCATTATATATTTATTGATGTTATCAGTAGATATGGAAATTTGTATTAAATGAAATACAAGTATTAATCTCTTGAAGTGTTCAAGGAGATTGTGAATGAAGTATGTAACTAACTTGGTAAAAGTATTAAGATACTTCATGTGATCTATGTTGAAATATTTTAAAGCAACAGTTTGAGAACCTTCTGGGAGATCATGATATTGTATCAGGATGAACTCCACTTGAAACACAATGATAGTGTAAGGATCCTGACCTTTGTTTTGGGCTTATCATGTTTTCTTTGCCTAAACCTTGTGCTTAGTTGCTTGCTAATCACCTCTAGTGGTGATTAGGGTTTGTTTGCGCTTTGCTGAGTGTTGGGGGTGCTACTTGCAAATAACCCAAGTCTAGGGTTGATGAGCCAGTTTGTCACCTTGAGAGGTGTTTCTCTCTCTCCTTGCTTCCTCTAGAGTTGAGAGGAAGGGTTGGGCTCATTTCTTGAGTTTCCTTGGGCTTGGTTGAGCCTTGTTGGGCCTTGTTTTGCCTTGTTTGGGCCTTGCCTCACCTTGTTGGACCGTGTATCGGGCAAGGGTGTGTTTGGGAGCCTTGTGTCGGCTATGGTTGTATCGACCATGAGGCTATGTTGGGCAAGAGAGTGTATAGCCCATGTGGTGTGTCAGACTTTGACCATCCTTGACCTTTGGCTTCATTTGTGTCACCACCCTTGTAGACACTTGGTGCATGATGCTTGCATGTGGCAATTGCCTTGGACATGTGTATGAGGTGAGATAAGGAAGTGGCATTGCCCATGGACAAGTGTCCCTAGGTGGGCGACACCTTGCCTTGTTTTCTCCTCCACCCTCTTCTATATATGTGATGAATGCATATTCATCCTGATTTTTAGTCGCCTTTTTGGACTCTTTTTTATTCAATACATCCATTTTCATTTACTAAATATCAAAATGTGCAAAATTACTTAACTGGTCCAATTATCATGATTTTAACTAAATTTATGTTGATTTGATGTAGGTCTTGGTGAGGTTGAACAATCAGCTGGGACCCACCTTTCTCTCACCCTTGGTTCTGACCAATTGGTCTGACCAAACGATCTCACCATTCAGTCTCACCATTCAGTCTTGACCAATCAGTTTCATCCATTCAGTCTCAAGACCGTATGGACAGCTTCACCTCAAAACCGTTTGAATCTAACCTGATTTCCAGACTATTTGGGCGCTAATTGTTCTTCACCATTAGATCACTGATCAACGGTCTGCCTTCGTCTGCATTAAATGATCTTGACCATTTTTTGGTTTGGCCCTCTCGGGTTACCCCCTAATCTGCTCTAACGGTTTGCCCTCACAGTTTGGAAATCGAGAGAGCCCTCACGGTCTCAAGACCGTGAGAACTCTCATGATCCCAAAACCGTGAAGAGCAACGCACCCCAAAACCGTTTGAGAACTTCACACCCTATTTCCCTTCTTCTTCTTCCTACCACCACACCTAAAACCCTAGCAGCAAGCACCCCATCACCTCCCGCACCACCCACTACCGCTCCTACTTCTCAGACCGGTTGCTCCTCTCCCCCAAGATTGCTCGGAGGTAAGGATCGTGTGGAGACCAAACCGTTTGGTCAGAGAACGGTTACACAGACCGCTTGGACATGAGGGAGTTGCAGACTGATCGATATCTTACTGCGGGAAGCAGGACCAATTAATCAGCACCCTCATTCAAGACCGTGAAGTGGCCACTCGATGGAAACCGATAGAGCAGGGTACACCGCAAGACTAATTGATTGAGTATCGGTCTCCAAAGACTTGTTGCACAAGACACCAATCCGCAAACCATATACTCAGAACCATATGAAGGCTGAGCAGACCGTTTGATAGCAATTGGTCTCAGAGACCGTTTGCTCCTCCTCATTCAAGACTGATAGAGCATTACTTCCAAGACCGTTTGAAGATCTTAGTATTCCAAACCATTTGGGCAATGGTCTCCAAGACCGATAGAACCAAAGGACTACCAAACTATTTGGTCAGTGCATACTAAGACCGTATGGTCATTTTTCTAAACCATTTTAAAGAATACTCATCTAAGATCGTTTGAGTAAAAGATACAAAGACCGATTGGAACCAAAGCTCCCAAACCGTTTGGAACTCACAGTAAAAATGTGAGGGCCAGACCCAAGCCTATAAATAGGACCAGAAGGGTCCTCATTTGGGGGGAAGTTCCGGGACGCCGACAGGCTGCCTGTACGCTGGTCCGACCCTGCCACTGTCACCTCACCTGCCGTTCCTATTGCAACTCAAGGAGACTGAGAAGAGAAGGAGGAGTGAGAAAGACTGCCCAGTCTGTCTTGGCGTCCCTCGTTCTTTGTCCAGATCTTCTCCGACGTGACGTAGGAGACCACATCATCTTCATCGAGCTGCGGCCACCTTCTACATCATGCTCATGGTGGATTCCTATCTCTTTCTTATTCTTCTTGTTTCTCGCATCATGAGTGAGTAGTTCCTTTTCACTGGGGTGCGGGGACTAGCCCCACTGCCCATGCAACCATGTCTTTTCATTTAACATTTTAAGATAATGTATATAACTTTTCATTTCATTGCTAATCGATATGCTTGTAGTTGATTACCTGCTTGCTTTCATCTTGTTCTTCTCTTTGTAGTATAGAATGTCGATTAATGAGGTAGACTCCTTGATGAGAAATCTGATAGGGTTCCTTGAGGTCGTAAGTGTATGATCCATGAGGGGACGAGCCATCTATTCTACGGTGACACTTTGATGGTCTAAACATCCCTCAGGGAGGACCACAACCTTAGTTGGATGTTGTATCTTCTTGTTAATCGTCGATGTTTGCTTGCAGACTAATCACCTGCATGTATGTTGATTAGCACAGTTGACTCCCAGACTAGAAATAGAATGGGGTTCCTTGAGGTCGTAAGTGTATGATCCGTGAGGGGACGAGCCATCTAGCCTATAGTGATACTTCTGTGGTCTAAACATCCCTCAGGGAGGGCCACGACCTTAGTTGGATGTTGTATCTTCGGAACCATAAGTGCATGATACGGATGGCGACGAGAAATCTGATGCCTAAGGGGATGCTTACATGGGTCTAAACATCCCTCCGGGAGGGTTCGTAGTAGTTCCATTTGGATAGTTAGATGCTTGCCTGGATGTTATGTGATTGGATGTGTATGCATGTGCAGTGGTGGTGAAACCCGATACCATCCCATCGATTCCATATCATTAATCTAGAACAAACTTTAATTCTGCTCTTTTACTTTCTTGTATTTAGTTTAATTAACCTCAACCGAATCAATCGTTTTAAATATTAGTCTTACTTGAGCTAGATTCGACTAACAAAGATTCTTAAAAACGTTGTCTCTTGGGATTCGATCCTTATCTATACTGCGATAAGACCCGTAAGCTTGTGGGTGGTATTATTGCATGAGGTTTTGGTAAAAGCTCAGGGATTTTAACCCCAAGTGAATTTGTTAGTGCGATATTTGCCACGCCAAATTCTGGCGCCGTTGCTGGGGACAACAAAATCAGTTAGTCAAATCTAGTTCTTTTAAGGCTAATATAGGATTTTTTTTCTTTTGATACAATCGATCATCTACTTGAATTTCATTCCACTCCATCAATCTCACTTTAGATCTCTTCATTTCAGGTACCCCCAAGACTGGTGTATGCACCGTTTGAATAGTCCCGGACTTGTGGCCAACTTTGATGCGGAGATTGACAAAACCTTTTTCCGTCAAAATAGAGAGAACCAAGCAAGAATGGCTCAAGAGGAGGAGATAGCTCGAAGAGTAGCTCAAGCCCTTAATGCACAGAGAGAAAGACTCATGCAAGAAGCTAGAGCTACAGTTCAAGAAGAAATTCAAGCAACACAAGCAACAACACAAGCAACAGAAATACAAAAGGATCTTAGAGAGTTCTCAATCCCCAAGGCTGTGAATGTTCATCATCTCGTACAACCTCCTCCCATCAATGCTGCCAATTTTGAGATTAGGGCACATTGGATCACATTGCTTCAAAACAACCCATTCTATGGCAAACAAGGAGAGGATAGTCAGGAACATCATTTGGGGTTTATTGATCTATGTGCTATGACAAAGAAAAACAGAGTATCTGATGATGCCATCAGACTTCGTCTCTTCAAGTATTCACTTGCTAATAGAGCAATAAGCTGGTATAATTCATTGCAGAGAGAGCCCATCACCACTTGGGAACAACTCCAAAATGTTTTTCTGGAAAAATTTTACCCTCCTTCTCTCACCCATGAAATTAGGGGGCAGATAACAAATTTTACTCAAGTCCCTAGAGAAGCCCTTGTTGAAGCATGGGAAAGATACAAAGAGCTTATATGCAAGTGTCCACACCATGGAATTCCTAAGAATCAACTCATCAAAATCTTCTATAGGGGTGTGGATGATGATATCAAAAGGTTTTTAGATTCCTCATCTGGAGGAAATTTCATGCGTCAAAGTTATGACAGCGCATGGAGAGTCGTCGCCCTTGGAGCTGAAAATCAAGCTAATTGGGGTAGATCTGTAGGTAAAAGAGTCTTGAAAGTAGCTATGGCTGAAGCTACTCCCGAATAAAAGTCTATCGCTGAAACCCTAAAACTCTTAGTTGCCAAGCAAGACCATATTGAATCGTCTCTTGTTGCAATTGGAAGAGGACGTTCGCCCGCTCAACAACAAGAACATATTAAGTCTGCTTCCCTATTCTGTGAAGCATGTAAAGGAACTGATCATTCCACCTTAGCATGCAATGTTCTCTATGATGTTGTTTTAAGCAATGTTTGTAACCAAGGGGATAATAGTCAAATAGAAAACCTTAATGTTGTCAACACCATCCCTGGTCAAGTATATTACAATCCAAATCAGAATAGAAACCATCCTAGTTTTCAATATGGAAATCCTTCAGAAGCGGAAAACTCTCGACAACTTGGTTCAAACGATCAACAACAAGGTCTACCTGGATTCCAGTATAACAACCAACAACAAAATTTTGGGAATCAAGGAAACTATAGGGGAAACTTCCAGAATAGGAATTTCAACAGTTATCAAAACAATTCCCAGTACCAGAGTCTTAATCAAGTTCCTTATAAACAACAAGAACAACAAGTAGGTCCTGTATCACCTGATGACAAGCTATCAACCATTGAAAAGATGTTGCAAACTTAGCAAACTATGATAGCTAACCAGCAAGGTCAGCAGAAGGCTATTGAATATCAACTAGCTCAACTTGCAGCTAGCATTAAGCCACCAGCTGGGGTTTTTTCTGGCCAACCCGAGAATAATCCTAAGCATCCTGAACAATTGAAGGTAGTCACCACCAGGTCAGGAAAAGACTATTCTGATCCTCCTATCAAGACACCTGTGGTTGTTACAGATGAGGATGAACTTGTGATTGACCAAGACTCAACAAAACCTGAGTCTCGACCAAAAGAATCAGTAACCACTGATGAGACAGACAAGGGAAGTCCTGAGAAACCCATTGATGAAGAAACTAAAACTCCAGAACCTGATATTCATGTATACAAACCTTGTATACCTTTCCCTTCTCGTTTAAGGCAAACCAAGCTTGATACTCGGTTCAATAAGTTTAAAGAAGCAATGAAGAAACTTCATGTTGATATACCCTTTTTGGATGCGCTGGCTGAGATACCAGCTCGGACAAAATACTTAAAGTCACTCCTCACCAGGAAATATATAACTGAAGAATATGAGACAGTCAAGTTAGCTAAAACCACTTTAGATATCATCCAAAGTAAGATGCCAAAGAAGCAGAAAGATCCAGGATCTTTTGGGATTTCCTACCATATCGGTGATTCTTCATGCAAGAAAGGACTGGCAGATCTTAGCGCTAGCATCTCCATCATGTCACTCAGACTTTACAAAAGGCTAGGGTTTGCTAAACTTCTCCCAACTGGCATGACCATACAACTTGCAGACAATTCGATAAAACACTGTTAGGAATTATTGAGGATGTACCTGTCAAGGTAGGAAAAGATTCCTATGTTTCGTGTGACTTTGTCATCATGGACATAAAAGAAGATTCCAGATATCCTCTCATCTTTGGATGTATGTTCCTCGCCACTGCAAGAGTTCTAATTGATGTTGAAGCAGGAACATTGCTGCTCAGACTTGGTAAAGAAACTCTCAAATTCAAAGTTTTTGAAAGCATGAGAAGACCAAGTATGCAGGAAGAAGTCTATCTGATTGACTGCATTGAACAAATTTCACTCCTCATACAAGAAGAATATGAACAAGACGATCTTTTAGAAGTAACTCTAATGAACCCATCTGTTGATAATTCAATCAATGAACAAGTTTAAGAATGTGTTCTCGACCTTGACACTGCTGAAGAAGACTCCAAAGCCAAAATGGAAGAACTCAAAGTTGTGGAAGCTACTGAAGAAACATGCAGAAAACTAGAAGCCCCAGAAATGAAGCCCCTGCCCGAGGGACTGAAGTATGTGTTTTTGGACGATCTCAAGGTTTTTCCAGTCATTATAAATTCCGATCTAACAACCGAACAAGAAGATAAACTCCTGAAAGAACTAAAGGAAAGGAAGAAGGCCATCGATTACAAAATGTGTGACCTCACTGGGGTTAGTCAAGCGTTGTGTATGCATAAGATCCCTATGATGGAAGATCACAAGCCAACTATTAAGCATCAATAGAAATTGAATCCAAATATGAAGGATGTAGTCTGTCGTGAAGTCATTAAACTGCTCACTGCTGGAATTATCTATCTGATATCGGACTCACCATGGGTGAGCCCAGTGCATGTAGTCCCGAAGAAAGGTGGAACAACTGTAATACGAAATGAAAACAATGAACTCATCCCCACTCGAATAGTCATAGGGTGGAGGATGTGCATTGATTATAGGAAGTTAAACAAGGCAACTCAAAAAGATCATTTCCCAATGCCCTTTCTTGGTAAAGTATTAGAGAGGTTGGCTCATTAAGAATACTTCTGTTACCTCGATTGTTACTTTGGATTCTATCAAATACCTATACATCCATATGACCAGGAGAAAACTACTTTCACTTGCCCATTCAAAACATATGCATTTAGAAGAATGCCATTCAGCCTCTATAATGCACCTGCAACTTTCCAACGTTGCATGACTGCCATATTCGCCGATCTCACTAGAAAAATTATGGAAGTTTTTATGGATGACTTTTCTCTGTATAGAGACTCATTTGATTCATGTCTAAAACACCTCTCCCTTGTTCTCAAATGATGTGAAGAAGCACATCTTGTGCTAAATTGGGAGAAGTGTCACTTTATGGTAAGGGAAGGCATTGTCCTCGACCATAGGGTCAACAATAGAGGGATCGATGTAGATAAGGCCAAAATCAAAGTGATTTCCAAGCTCTCCATCCCTGTCAATGTAAAGGAAGTTTGAGCATTCCTAGGTCATGCATGCTTCTATAGACGGTTTATAAAGGACTTCTCAAAGATAACCAAGCCGATGACAAATCTGTTACTAAAGGATGCTGAATTCAATTTTGATGAAGAATGTGTTAAAAGTTTCAACAAACTAAAGTATGCCCTTACAACCACACCCATCATTAGAGCTCCTGATTGGGACCATCCTTTTGAAATAATGTGTGATGCAAGCGATTATGTTGTGGGTGCTGTCTTGGGCCAATGTATAGAAAAGAAACATTATGTGATCTATTATGCATCGAAGACCCTTGATGAAGCTCATAGAAATTATGCTACTACTGAGAAAGAACTTCTGGCAGTCGTGTATGCCTTTGACAAGTTTAGATCCTACCTAATTGGTTCAAAGGTCATTGTCTACACAAATCACACTGCCATTTGTTACCTTCTGCCAAAGAAAGATACAAAACCTAGGTTAATAAGATGGATTCTTCTCCTACAAGAATTTGATCTAGAGATAAGAGATAAAAGGCTACAGAGAATGTGGTAGCAGACCACCTTAGTCACATACACACTTTGGACATCATGAAGATTTCGATTAATGACTCCCTTCCAGATGACCAATTAATGAAGGCCTCAGAAGCTGCACCATGGTACTCAAATTTTGTGAACTACCTTACTGTTGGGGTTATTCATCCTCAATGCACCGGAAATGCACTGAAGAAATTTATGCATGATGTGAAACACTGCTACTGGGATGAGTCGTACCTTTTCAAACTATGTGCTGATGGTCTATACAAATGGTGTATTGTTGAGGAAGAAGCACAACTTATCTTGGAACAATGTCACCCAGGACCAATTGGAGGACATATGAGCTCTAAAAAGACTGCCTTGAAGGTTTTGCAATGTGGATTTTTCTGGCCAACCATATCCAAAGATTCCCATGATTTTGTCTTATCATGTGACAAATGTCAAATATATGGCATTATAACAAAAAGAGATGAGATGTAGCTGAGCCTATGGCAAGAAGTAGAGATATTCGATGTTTGGGGGGTGGACTACATGGGTCCATTCCCATCTTCTCATGGATTTTCATACATCCTAGTGGCGGTGGACTACGTCTCAAAATGGGTTGAAGCCATACCAACCGTCACTAGTGATTCCAAACCCATCATCAAATTATTCAAAGATATTATCTTCCCCCATTTTAGAGTACCACAAACTGTGATATCCGAAGGAGGGTCACATTTTCTTGAAAGAAGCTTTGAAGCATTGCAGAGAAAGTATGGTGTAACTCACAAGGTAGCCTCACCTTACCATCCACAGACAAGTGGACAGTTGGAGGTTTCTAACCATCAACTCAAGGCCATTTTGGAAAAGATAGTAGGTCGCAATCTGAAAGATTGGTCAGTGAAAATCAACGATGCATTGTGGGGTTACCGAACTGCTTTTAAGACTCCCCTAGGGACTACACCTTTTCGATTAATATATGGAAAGGCTTGCCACCTGCCAGTCGAATTGGAACACAAGGCATGGTGGGAAATCAAACAACTAAATTTTGACATAAAGAAAGCAGACCAAGCCAGGATTCTGCAACTCCAAGAGCTGGATGAACTCAGGATGACAGCTTATGAGAATGCACGAATCTACAAAGAACACACCAAACTTTGGCATGATGGTCATTTGAAAAGAAAAGACATACAAGTAGGAGACCAAGTTCTCCTATTCAATTCCTGAGGTTATTCCCAGGGAAACTCCGCTCTCGCTGGTCTGGACCTTACATTGTCAAAAGCATCTCCCCACATGCTGCCTTCTCTTTATGGAGTGAAAAGTCAGGCGAATTTGTGGCAAATGGTCACCGTTTAAAGAGATATTTCACCTCTACTGACATAGGCACTGAAGCAATGTTGGAACTGACCAATCCAATGAATCCACCATAAAGTTGAAGAAATCAAGTCGAGCCATCGACATAAAACAAAGGCGCTTGACGGGAGGCAACCCGATCAATAAATTTGTTTTACTTTTCTTTTCAAATTAGAATGTTTTTTTAATTTTGTTTTTGCCTTCTAGGTAAAATTTTCATTAAATAAAATCGCATCGCGAGATGTTTCTGATTGCTTTTTTATGTTTGAGATTTTCAGATGGAAGATGCACGCTGACTGGAACGCAACCACATTCGATGGTCCAAACAACATGATTTCCCCCCCCCCATCTTTGATTTAGAGTTTGCTCGGGACGATCAAACTTCTAAGTTCGGGGTGGAGGGAGGGTGGTACGTATCTTACTTTCCACCTTCACCCATCTAAATCAAACTTAAGATTTCATTGTCGCATTTTGACCTAAATTTTCAAAAATTTCAAATAAAACTTTCAAAATTTTAAAGTTTCTCAAAGAAATTTGAACAGATATTGGATGAAGTTTTGACACTTTTTCATTTCAATCTTTATGCATTTTGAATCATTATACCCTCCTTATTCGAGTAGATCCTCAAAAGGACCACTTTCTGAAAACTAGCCTTTTGACTAAAATCATCTTGTGAAGCTTATGAATCCTAACATCATGATCTTTATGCAAAAAAATGACAAGTGTTTGTCGAACTGATAGGGATCAAATACATCGTGCTTCCTAACTAACTAGTGAAACAACAACATGGAATCCCCACCGGATCCTCATCAAGTCATTATCCGAGTAGAGTACGATAAAGAGAACGACCCGGTGCACAAAATTGTAAATCAAGTTGCATTCTGATCGGAACTCTCTTCTACACTTCTTCTATCATCTTCATACCCCTCCATCCATAAAAAAGAAACAAAAATAGCCAAAATAGTGCCAAACCCTAAGTTCGGGGTGGAACGCCGCTTCCCTCTATACTCGCGTCTTCCATACCCCTCGCAAATAAATAGGGGCATACCACCAAGAAAAGATGCCAAAGCACACACAAAAAGAAATGCAATCTTGAGTCAAATAGAGGAGAGATTCACACAAAAAAATACAATAAATGAAATTGCGAATAGTATAATAAAAATCTCGATTCGAATAGAGGAGAGATTTATTTCTTCCTTCCATACCTCCCTTCACTCCCTTTTCGACCTAAAGGCACAAATAAATGCCTCCACCACCCTGAAATACACCAGTGTCAGATCAGATGCACACTTGTTGTTTTGCGGGTATCTTTGGACTCTTACGAACCTCTTTGACATGCTTATTGTTGGAAAAAGTGAGGAGGAAGTGAAGTTGGAAAGCAAACTCAGGAACGAAGATATGGTAAGATGTGTTCAGTGATCTCAGGAAGTTGAGATGCGTAGTCATATTAAGCAAAAAGGAAACAATCGTGATGCGAAGAGGAGGCAATCACATGACCAGAACATATTCATTTGGCGACTGTTTCAGATTTTGTGTTACTCAAGGACGAGCAACGTTTAAGTTCGGGGTGTTTTGATGAATGCATATTCATCATGATTTTTAGTCACCTTTTTGGACCCTTTTTTATTTAATACATCCATTTTCATTTACTAAATATCAAAATGTGCAAAATTAATTAATTAGTCTAATTATCATGATTTTAACTGAATTTATGTTGATTTGATGCAGGTCTTGGTGAGGTTGAACAATCACTGGGACCCACCTTTCTCTCACCCTTGGTTTTGACCAATCGGTCTGACCAAACGATCTCACCATTCGGTCTTGACCAACCAGTTTCATCCATTTGGTCTCAAGACTGTATGGACATCTTCACCTCAAAACCGTTTGGATCTAACCTGATTTCCATACTGTTTGGGTGCTAGTTGTTCTTCACCATCAGATCACTGATCAACGGTCCACATTTGTCTGCATTAAACGATCTTGACCATTTTTTGGTTTGGCCCTCTCGGGTTACCCCTAATCTGTTCTAACGGTTTTCCCTCACAGTTTGGAAACTAAGAGAGCCCTCACGGTCTTAAGACCGTGAGGACTCTCACGATCCCGAAACCGTGAAGAGCAATGCACCCCAAAACCGTTTGAGAACTTCACACCCTATTTCCCTTCTTCTTCTTCCTACCACCGCACCTGAAACCCTAGAAGCAAGCACCCCATCACCTCCCGCGCCACCCACCACCGCTCCTGCTTCTCAGACTGGTTGCTCCTCTCCCCTAAGATTTCTCGGAGGCAAGGATCACATGGAGACCAGACTGTTTGGTCAGAGAATGGTCACAAAGACTGCTTGGACATGAGGGAGTTGTAGACCGATTGACATCTTATCACGAGAATGCAGGACCAATTGATCAACACCCTCGTTCAAGACCGTGAAGTGGCCACTCGATAGAAACCGATAGAGCAGGGTACACCGCAAGACCGATTGATCGAGTATTGGTCTCCAAAGACCTGTTGTGCAAGACACCAATCCGCAAACCATATACTTAGAACCGTATGAAGGCTGAGCAGACCGTTTGATAGCAATCGGTCTCACAGACCGTTTGCTCCTCCTCATTCAAGACCGATAGAGCATTGCTTCCAAGACTATTTGAAGATCTTAGTATTCCAAACCATTTGGGAAATGGTCTCTAAGACCAATAGAACCAAAGGACTGCTAAACTGTTTGGTCAGTGCATACTAAGACCATATGGTCATTTTTCCAAACCGTTTTGAAGAATACTCATCTAAGACCGTTTGAGTAAAAGATACAAAGATCGATTGGAACCAAAGCTCCCAAACCATTTAGAACTCACAGTAAAAATGTGAGGGCCAAACCCGAGCCTATAAATAGGACCAATAGGGTCCTCATTTGGGGGGAGTTCCGGGACGCTGACAGGCTGCCTGTACGCTGGTCCGACCCTGCCACTGTCACCTCACCTACCGTTCCTACTGCAACTCAAGGAGACCGAGAAGAGAAGGAAGGAGGAATGAGAAAGACTGCCCAGTCTGTCATGGCATCCCTCGTTCTTTGTCCAGATATGCTTCGACATGACGTAGGAGACCACATCATCTTCATCGAGATGCAGCCACCTTCTACATCATGTTCATGGCGGATTCCTCTCTCTTTCTTATTCTTCTTATTTCTCGCATCATGAGCGAGTAGTTCCTTTTCGCTAGGGTGCGGGGACTAGCCCCGCTGCCCATGCAACCATGTCTTTTCATTTAACATTCCAAGGTAATGTATATAACTTTTCATTTCGTTGCTAATTGATATGCTTGTAGTTGATTACCTTCTTGCTTTCATCTTGTTCTTCTCTTTGTAGTATAGAATGCTGATTAATGAGGTAGACTTCTTGATGAGAAATCTGATAGGGTTCCTTGAGGTCGTAAGTGTACGATCCGTGAGGGGACAAGCCATCTATCCTATGATGACTCTTCTGTGGTCTAAACATCCCTCAGGGAGGACCACAACCTTAGTTGGATGTTGTATCTTCTTGTTAATCATCGATGTTTGCTTGCATACTAATCGCCTGCATGTATGTTGATTAGCACGGTTGACTCTTGGACTAGAAATAGAATGGGGTTCCTTGAGGTCGTAAGTGTATGATCCGTGAGGGGACGGGCCATCTAGCCTATGGTGATGCTTCTGTGGTCTAAACATCCCTCAGGGAGGGCCAAAACCTTAGTTGGATGTTGTATCTTCAGAATCGTAAGTGCATGATCCGGATGGCGACGAGAAATCTGATGCCTAAGGGGATGCTTACGTGGGCCTAAACATCCCTCCAGGAGGGTTCACAACAGTTCTATTTGGATAGTTAAATGCTTGCCTAGATGTTATGTGTTTGGATTTATTTGCATGTGCAGTGGTGGTGAAACCTGATACCATCCTAGTGATTCCATATCATTAATCTAGAACAAACTTTAATTCTTCTCTTTTACTTTCTTACATTGTGTTTAATTAACCTCAACTGAATCAATCGTTTTAAATATTAGTCTTACTTGAGATAGATTTGACTAACAAAGATTCTTAAAAACATTTTCTCTTGGGATTCGATCCTTAACTGTACTGCGATAAGACTCATCTGCTTGTGGGTGGTATTATTGCACGAGGTTTCGGTAAAAGCTCGGGGATTTTAACCCCGAGTGAATTTGTTAGTGCGATATTTTCCACGTCAATATGCCTCTCCTTTCTCTTGCTTAGGATCCCTTTAGTTGGTGTTGCTTCCTTTTCTTTCTTGGTGGGTGACACATCTTCCTTGCAAGTTGGTGGCTGATCCTCCTCCTTCTCCTTGGAGTCTTCTTCTTCCTCTAGTGGTGGCCGAGCCCTAGAGTGCCTTGTTCCTCTTCTTGTGGTGGCTGAAGGTGGTGCTTGGGAGCTTGGTGCCAGGAGATTGGAGCTTGCTTAAGGCGAGTTACATAAATCCTAACCCTAGCTATACTACTTCTTTTTCTTGTTGCATGTTATGTTTCACCTTGATCGGCCATGTATCTTGTTGGATATGCTTCTTGTTAGATATGTTTCTTGATCTAGTTGGTATCTATGATCTTGTTGGATTTATGTTCATGTTATAGATGTTTTCTTGACCTTGGTGGACGAACCATATGTATAGAGTTTCTTGGGTAAAACCCCTTTCTCTCCCATTTGGTCTTGAGAAGTGAGTTCGGCTCTAATGGTATAGGCAACACTTTTCTCACTTGATTGTTGAGAGATGAGTCTATACTCTATTTGCTTGGGAAATACTCTTCTCTCACCATGGATTTGAGAGGTGAGCCTTGGTTGGATGTTGACCTAGTAGAGGTTGGGATCTTGTCCGATATGGTGATGATCTATCAAGATTGCCCGAGATATGTGATGGAGGTTGTGCAAAACCCCTATCTCTTGATTGTTGAGAGGTGAGCCAATTCTCTTGATCTATTAGGGTTTTGATGATGGTGATCTTGAGGTTGATGGTGACCAAGCCAAGATGAGTCTTGTGCCCTACACGATACACCCTTGTGATGAGGTTTCCTGACACCCCTTGTTTAGGGTTTTGATCTTGGCCGATATGTCATGTTAAGTTTGGTTGGCTTTTTGCCCGATATAACCCTCAGTGATATGCCTTGACTGAGATGACCCCTTTACCCTAGTGGGTGTTGTCCCCTTGGCCAGTATGATGCCTAGTTGTTAACTCTATTTGGTGCCTTGGGAGACACAAGTTGGGTTGGTCTTGAGCTGCCTGATATGGGTTGAGTAGTGAACCTTAGTGAGTACCTTAGTGTGACCGATATGGTGTGCTTGATCTTGTTGGGTGATAGGCCTCCTTGTGGTGCCCTTGTATCGTTTGTTGATGTGTGCTGGTTGGGAAATATAGGACCGTAGCCGATACAGTTAGATGACCGATACACAGTTGACCTTGGGTGCACGATATGTCCTTTGGACCTAGCTACACAATACACTCATGCTTCCATGGTTGCACGACATGAGTTGCTCGACATAGTCTTTGCTCTCTATTTGCATGACATCCCATAGGCCTTGTTGACCGATACACCCTTGAGTTTGGGTTGGCCGACATGCCTTTAGTGAAGGATGTTACCCTGCCCGTTACTACCTATGAGGGTAGTTGGTACCTTTAGTGAGGGTTATTCTAACCCGGAAATCCTAGTTGATGATATGTTATCTTAAAGTTGTATCCTTGTCGATGACGAGATATAGATGATAGTTTGCAAACCAATGCAATGTTGATGCTTAAAGATGATGCCAATTAAGATGATAAGATGCTTGATTATAAGATAAAAGCATAAGTGGATGCTCAAGATCTGATAACAATAATATAATTTGTTTTCAAGATACACCTGTATGCCTCATATAACAATGATTATAGATGGTTGACATGTGCATCTGCAATCCTTATAACATGATAATTAGTAAGATCTGTATGTTGTGATTTAAGTTATCTCTCTTGATGTGCATACTAACCATGTAGGTGTATCAGATGAAATCATATCCAGGAAAGAGCTATGAAGCATATGTGTTTGAATAATATTGAATGATGTTAATTCTTGTTGATAAGATAACATGCATCACCAGCATGATGAGATAGGTCTGAGGACCTGATGAAGGCTGAGTGCCTAGTGAGGTGTTATCCTATTGATGATGAGATAAGGGATTGTTATCCCAGGTGATGATGTAAGATGATGATGCCTTGAAAGGCAGTGACTTTCTGTGATGAGGGATTGAGATCCCAGGATAATGTGATGGTGACAGTAATAATGTAACCCAATGTTGTGTATGTTTTACAACTTGGTTGCCTCAACAATCCACTTAAAATATACTAATTAATTATAGTGGAACATATCATGTAGTTGCCCTGGCCATAGATCCATCATCGTCAGTAGATGGTGATGGTGAAACGGGTTCTCCTGTGGGTTAACCCGAAAGTGCATATTGTTGAATATGTGTGGTTGCTCCTAGCCAAAAATAGGAGGATTAGAGTGAAACTTCAGTTGTAGACTCTAGAGCACGTTTTTAGGCCCGTGGCTCAATATGAAAGAGCATGGTGAACAGGCCCATGGCTCAATGAATATGGAGCATGGTGAACAAGTCTATGGCTCGGATCACTATCGCCGATACCTGTACCAAGGTGGGATAGGCAGAGGGTAGCCTGACCCTGTGTGGCTGCGACCACCTAAGCATGAGACTGTGGTCCTACTTGTTGAGCACTTGTGCACTGATCACAAGGTGGTGAGGTCGTGGAGTTCGGCTCTTCCATTGACCTTGTATGGCACCGACTTCGGGTTTCACAGCCTTCGGTTGGATTTGAGCAGTACAACTCACTTCCTCAGGGCATAATAGTATGTAATCCAGCCGAATAGTATTTATTGCTTAAGCAAAACACATAACATTGGTTGATGCCTGGATTGTGTAGTTGATTTAGTTATACCTTGCAGTTACTTGTACATTCTTTATGTTTTGTAATCAATTCTTATAAATCTTATCTGGTCAATCATGTTCCATAAAGAATATCTGGTCATATGCCTCCCAGATATCTTAGTAAGTTGGAGAATAAAATAAAACCTGCTCAGTACGCTGCTCATATAATCTGCTTATATCTGTTACCTGCTTTACCTTCTTTAATTTTTTTTCTGGAGTTTTATAGTTTTGGCGGGGAGTTATGTTTCTCGCTGAGACTGGGTGTCTCACCCCATTGGTTTACAACCTTTTTAGGTGGTCACACTAGGCATGGTGGTGGTCGTGAGGTTGCATACGAGCAGTAACAGGAAGAGCAGTAGAAGGCAAGAGATGGATATGCTACTGTTTTGGTTATTTTGTAGTAGAGTCCTAGAGTCATCCCTGTACTCTCAGGTCCTCAGAGGTGTTTGGATGATGTTTTATGATGTATAGTTGATGTAGCTTTGTATATCCTGTTGTTGGCCTTATGTGTAATGTTATGTACATATAAACATGTGATGAACTCATATGCTGGCAGGACAACTGGTTTCCCTAAGCTTTGGACATATATCAGACTTGTAATAGTTGTATAACATGTTTCTTTGCAGGATCTGGATGCAAAAGTTCTCTTATGTATGCTTTCTGAAATCGGTTTTAATTAACCCGTGTTGTTACGACCCCATCTGAGCTTAATTGGTAAACTAGGGTTTACCTAGACAATTGCAAAGATTAATTAGAATAATCATTCTTGAAATCTAATTAATGACGATAACACAATTAGGATGTTTTAACTATGATAAGAAGTCTAAATGTTCTTTTGTCTTGAGAATTAGGGTTTGAGAAGCATAAACCCTAATCGGCCCAAAATAGGGTTTTGATGACATATGAATACAGAATTTGATAAGTAGAATGTCTCACTAAATGATTTTTAGTATTTTATGTGTAACTCTGATTTACTTCAAATTTGGATATGATTTGGATATATAAAATGTGAACAACATTGGTAAATATCAGAATTTTTGAAGAATGTTCTGACCTGTTTATCGGTCGAGTTTCAAACTCGACCGATCATATTTCCAGATTTATATAGCAGTGTGGTAATTGAATTTTATCTTTTTATTGGTATATCCAATTGATCTCAAATTTTAAATGTGCTTGAAAAACACAGTTTTAGACAATCTGTTAAATTGGCGTAATTTTTGGATGACTTTTGATCTCTACAGTGAGGGTGTCGGTCGAGTTCTGTGCAGGACAAACTCGACCGAATCTGCTGCAGACTGCAATATAGCAATGCATTGTTCTATTTTTAATTATTTATTGGTAACTCCAAATGATCTTAAATTTTAACTGAAGCTTTATATATCAATTATAAACAAAGTTATAAATTCCCATAATTGTTGGAGAAGGTTTGATCTCTGAAATAAACGAATTACAGTAACTTTTGTATAACTGAATATTCAGCCAATATAATTAAAGTTGAGTGTTGGGTCAATATGCAATTGACCCAAGCAGCTCAATTGACTTATATGATCGACCACACACACACACAGCTCTCATTCTTCGTCATCCATCCCAGAGAAACGAAAATATATAGAGAGAGGGAGAGTTAGGGCTTGAGTGGAGAAAGAGGAGGAATTGCTGACCTAGGGTTTTGCGGTCTGAGGAATGATGAAATCAAGTAAGTTTGGATCCTTTGCATAGACTTTTATGGTGAATCTTCTCTATCATGTCAAGATTCCGTCCATGCTCTGATTTGAACCAAGATGATGTCAAAATTCCCTCTTTTCTCACCCTTTCTTCATAATCCCTCATTTTCAAGGTTTCCTAGTTGAATAGAAGAAGAATTGGGAGATTTGCTAGGGACTTGATATGAGTTCGAGATTCCCTGAGTTGAGCTACAGTTTTAAGGTGTTTTCACACCTTAGGGTGAGTGGGTTCTTCCTTTAAACAGTATAATGCACGAAATTTGATTATAGCATCCAACTCCCTAATTGCTTGGTATGTGATTCTAAACCCTGAAATGTCCGTTTAATTTAAGTTGTTGCAAATTGATATAATATGGATTCCTTCTCTGTTTGAATGACTCTTTGATGGTGGATTCACATCAGAAATGTATACAACACATCCTAGTAAGAATGCTTTTTAGATTTATACCATATGATGTAATTTAGGGTTTAACCTAATTGAGATATCTCTAGAGTTTCAACCTTATTGAAAAGGACTAGTAATCTTATAAGTGGTTAGGATGTACCTCATGGATTACCTTATTTGAATTTTATCCTTGGTGCGTGATATCTCAGTGAATAGCATGGAAACCTAAATTTAGTTCAATTTCCATGGTTTCATACATATATCGATTGTATATGATTTGTTGAAAACAATCTTTATTTAGTGAATGCTTATATCCTATGAAATCCTTATGAGAGTCATGTGACAAGTGAATGAGGTAAATGAAAAGGTGAATGAGGCAAATGAAACCCTAAGGATAGGGTGTTCAATGAATCATGTTATGGTGACATGAAAGGTCTCAATATGAAATGTGGTGATACTTAACTGTTGAATTGTATGTTTCTAGTGCATTTAACTTTATATGCTTGTTCTTTCTGAGTTGATATCTACATACTGCAGGGCTTCTTATTTTCAATACATATATCGTAAATTGCAGGTGATGAGATATGACATGCCCTAGAAAGGGATGTTACTGAGTCATGTTTAAAGATGACAAATGATGTATATGTGTTTTCAAGTGATGTTCAGAATGTGAAATAAGTATGAAATGTGATATTCCTGTTTAAGTGTTTATATGTTAATCAGTTAATAGACTTAGGTGCCCCAACACCGTAGAACCCCATTGCGCGGTCTGTACCTTTGGGGTGAAACGACTGATCTAGCCCTGAGTCTAGATGGTTGGTAACCAGTGTTCAACAATAATTTGTGCGTGTGTCACGGTGGCACTGGAGTAAAATAGGGGTTATTCAACAATAATCTGTGCGTGTGTCACGGTGGTAACCCAGACCCTCCGACTGTGCACTACAGGTTGCGGGAGGAGTCTAGAGCACTCAGAGTTAGTGCAGCGAGGCCCTTGAGTGCCTGAGACTGCAGTGAGGCCCTTGAGAGCCTGAGAGTGCTGTGAGGCCCTTGAGAGCCTGAGAGTCCTGTGCAGACCAGGACGAGAAGTCAGACTTAGCATTTCCCGGGTGTGTCGCTAAGTCTTGTACGGTGGGATTGTAGTTCGCTACAGATCTTCATATGTAGAGTGCGCTGCATATGTTTGGGGGCATAAGTTAAAATATGATCATATAGGTTCACAGAGTTCCTTATAAATGAAAGAGTTAAGGAATACTAGAGCATAGTCTCCTAGTAGTTATTCTTTGGATGCAATATTTACATTCTTTGTTAATTCAATTATATTGTTTTAGAACTGCTCAGTGTAGTATTTATTGTTGTTAAATTTCATAATGTTTACTCAAAGTTATATCTGTAATCACATTAGTGCCTTATACTGTTTCCTTGAAGTACTCATTCACTGAGCGAGTAGGCTCACCCCTCTACTCAAACATTTTAGGGTTAACCGCGTGGACTTGAAGATGGACAAAGCATCAGTGTAGATCCTCCACAAGAGTTAAGTACAAGATTAGTTGAGTCAGTCGGTCCTTGTCACTCTAGGTCCTCAGTAAGAGATAAGAGAGTGAGTTGTAATTACGATGTGTAATATTGTTCCTCTTTTGATATGTATGCTAATTAGCAAGTTTTATGTGCATAAGGTGTGAGAGACATCATGAACGTTTATACATGTACCTTTACTATTGAAGTCTGATTAGTAAAAGAAATGTTCATATTCCTTTGTTAAGATGTTATGTGGTTCAATGCGGGGAAACAATAGTTTTAAAGAAAAGAAAAAAAGTTAAGGGTGTTCTTTGTGTTACATATAAATCCTATCTTATGCCCTAATCTCATGATTTGAGGAAATTGTGAGATCGGGGTGTAACGGCTTGGTATCAGAGCTTAGGGTGAGTTGTCAAGGACCATTAAGTTAGTAAGTTAGCGTCATAAGTGTGGAAGATAGGAGATGTTTTGATGTTAGCTTTGGGGATTTGAGTATTTGGATATCCTGGCCCGATATCTGAGTACTTGGATCAACCAGTACAAGCTACTCTGTCTATTCTCTCACGTATACCCTGGCCAGGTATACAGTGGAAGAATGGGCTAGAGAGGAACCCTAGAAATGTTAGGGTTAGAAAACGAGAAAAGAAACAAGAATTAAGAGCATAAATGTAAAAGGAGATAGAACTTACATTTCATAATGTTGTTTTTGTTGGAAATGTATAGAAATGCTCTTATATGTTTGAATTGAAATACTCAGTACTTTGAAATATATATGGGTCTTTAAGAATTGTTGCACACTATGCAGTTGTAGCATTTATTGATTTCATTCTTTGTAACAAGTAGACTAGAATTGACCTTTGAATGAGCTTTTGTTAGTGGATAAGTTTTCTTCCACACTTCTGAGATGAATAGGAGTTGAGTGATCCCTTATAGTTCTTGGCTTCAGGACTTCAGGTTTGGCCTGGTCCAGCTGGCAGGATGCGTTACTAGGATCTAATGAATCCTATCAATAGTATAATAAGAATAGAATTTGAATAATTAGACCCACATCAGAGTAAGAATGTACATACAGTAAGATGTTGAAACATATGGGCAAGATCAGAACAACTAAGAATTAGTTGAAACTGATATCTGAGGTTCAATTTTGGGGCCTCATATGAGAAACCCTTAATTGGGAATAAAGGAACATGATATAAGATTCATAATCAGTTTATTGATTAATATTATATGAACTATACATATGAAATATAGAAAAGATATGTGAAATGTATGTATGATTCAAGATAGAAAGAATCAATCATGAAGAATGAATCATAGAACAGAGTATAATGCTTTTATGAACTCTAAAGCAAAGGCTAAGTAGAGAATAGGGTTGAGCATTCAATAGGTCCATAGAAGTAAAGAGTCTTCAAAAGAGTAAAAGTAAAGAGAATCGTATGAACATGTAATTCATAAGACTAGAACAAAAAACTAGTTTCAAAGCAAAGAACATTGGTGTAGTTTAACGAATGAATAAGTCATACAAAGGTAGACTGTATTCAGGAGAGAAAAACTTGATTGAAAGAGAAACTATGTTTGACCCATGCATGATCCACTTGATTTAAAAATGAAGAATATGTAATGTATTCAACATGAGGAAAAACTAATAGAAGGACTATTAATTTAGAACGTTAACTTCACAATAGTATAAAGATAAAGGAGTAAATATGTGCAACATGGTATACATGACCATACATATGAATAAGCAACATGGTCATAAGAAAAAATTTAGAATTAAAGATGACGGGTTAAAGAGTAGTATATGGTAAGAGGACTATGAAACGTAAGAAAGGGTTTGGAAATATGATGGAGAAGTTATAAAATAAAGAGGTTGTGAGATTCAAGCAAGTGCTAATTAATCAAATATCTCTGTTGATAACTAAGTAAATCTACATGTGAGAATGTATTAAGGGAATGTTTGAATACAAGTATTCCAAGTCTTAAAATCATCTTCTCTATCATATATTCCTTAATGAGAGCAAGGTGGGAATGAAATGATAAGAGAAAATGAATCATATATGATGTATAACTACCTTGGTAGGGTCATCTAGTGAATGTAATAGTGACATACTATATGATGAAGTGCGATAAGAAATAAATTCTTGTGTGATAGAAAGAATGATGAATAATCTATTCCTATCTTAAATACTTCAATGTTAATGATGTTTATTGTATATAATCATATGAAAAGGATAGGTAGCAAAAAGTAAAGAAGTAATGAATGAGCAGAGAGATATGGGAAAACACTATCTTTGTGTAATATGTGAATTTGTTTTTACATGTATGATTTGTTGAAGGCATATTAAGGTATGAAAGTTGGTTCTACATATGATTTCAGTGTATTTGTGCAAGCTATATGTTAAATTAAAGGCGTATGATAGTTGTAGTAATTCATACCTGATATGCATTTTACTATTGTGTATTTGTGATATGGTGATACGGTTTGGATGATGTCAGAACACATGGAGAGATACCCTGAACAAGGTAGTCATACTTATTCACTCATATTAATAGAAAGGGATGATAACCAGATTGTCTGGACAAGTAACCCTAATGAGGTGTAACTTGTTATACCTAGCTCTAATATAACTGAGTGATGGTAATTGAGTATCATTAATGCTTGAATGACTGATACAATTGTGGATTACCTTATTACTGTTGTTGAAACCCTAAAATGATATAATACGATGGTTACACTTTGAATTGTGTGTGGGCCCATAACCCACAGGTCCCAGGATCAAAACAGGATAGTATGGAATGAGGTGGTAATGCTTCACCTCATGCATCCATGACCCAATGGGGATGCCAAGAGTAGTATTGTGCAATTGATTGTTGAATCTAGTCTTTTCATTCAAGACTGATTTGCTATTTGAATAGCACTTTATTAAAGTTTAAAACAACATGGTGAACCCGCTTTTGTCACTTAAAGGTGATACAGAACAATAGAACTTTCTGAGCCGCATAAGTTGAGATAGTTGTATCAGAGTATCAGAGTTGCGTAGCGAAAGCGTGGTGGTTTATCTTTGCATTCTATGTTTGTCTGTGGCATAAAGAATTTGCTTGATATCATTGAGAACTATTTGAAATATGTTGTGATTTAGTAAAGAATTAAAAGATCGAATGTTGAAAACTACATTCAGGTATGAAATACAAGAATATAATGGCATGGAAGGTTTTAGAAGCTTAGAATAAGCTTGAATGTATCTTTCTTGTAGGTTTATGTTTCGAGGACGAAACATTCTAAGGGGGGGAGAGTTGTTACGACCCCATCTGAGCTTAATTGGTAAACTAGGGTTTACCTAGACAATTGCAAAGATTAATTAGAATAATCATTCTTGAAATATAATTAATGACGATAACACAATTAGGATGTTTTAACTATGATAAGAAGTCTAAATGTTCTTTTGTCTTGAGAATTAGGGTTTGAGAAGTATAAACCCTAATCGGCCCAAAATAGGGTTTTGATAACATATGAATACAGAATTTGATAAGTAGAATGTCTCACTAAATGATTTTTAGTATTTTATGTGTAACTTTGATTTACTTATAATTTGGATATGATTTGGATATATAAAATGTGAACAACATTGGTAAATATCAGAATTTTTGAAGAATGTTCTGACCTGTTTATCGGTCGAGTTTCAAACTCGACCGATCATATTTCCAGATTTATATAGCAGTGTGGTAATTGAATTTTATCTTTTTATTGGTATATCCAATTGATCTCAAATTTTAACTGTGCTTGAAAAACGCAGTTTTAGACACTCTGTTAAATTGGAGTAATTTTTGGATGACTTTTGATCTCTACAGTGAGGGTGTCGGTCGAGTTCTGTGCAAGACAAACTCGACCGAATCTGCTGCAGACTGCAATATAGCAGTGCATTGTTCTATTTTTAATTATTTATTGGTAACTCCAAATGATCTTAAATTTTAACTGAATCTTTATAGATCAATTATAAACAACTTGATAAATTCCCATAATTGTTGGAGAAGGTTTGATCTCTGAAATAAACGAATTACAGTAACTTTTGTATAACTGAATATTCAACCAATATAATTAAAGTTGAGTGTTGGGTCAATATGCAATTGACCCAAGCAGCTCAATTGACTTATATGATCGACCACACATACACACAGCTCTCATTCTTCGTCATCCATCCCAGAGAAATGAAAATCTAGAGAGAGAGGGAGAATTAGGGCTTGAGTGGAGAAAGAGGAGGAATTGCTGACCTAGGGTTTTGCGGTCCGAGGAATGATGAAATCAAGTAAGTTTGGATCCTTTGCATAGACTTTTATGGTGAATCTTCTCTATCATGTCAAGATTCCGTCCATTCTCTGATTTGATCCAAGATGATGTCGAAATTCCCTCTTTTCTCACCCTTTCTTCATAATCCCTCATTTTCAAGGTTTCCTAGTTGAATGGAAGAAAAATTGGGAGATTTGCTAGGGACTTGATATGAGTTCGAGATTCCCTGAGTTGAGCTATAGTTTTGAGGTGTTTTCACACCTTAGGGTGAGTGGGTTCTTCCTTTAAATAGTATAATGCACGAAATTTGATTATAGCATCCAAATCCCTAATTGCTTGGTATGTGATTCTAAACCCTGAAATGTCCGTTTAATTTAAGTTGTTGCAAATTGATATGATATGGATTCCTTCTCTGTTTGAATGACTCTTTGATGGTAGATTCACATCAGAAACGTATACAACACATCCTAGTAAGAATGCTTTTCAGATTTATACCATATGATGTAATTTAGGGTTTAACCTAATTGAGATATCTCTAGAGTTTCAACCTTATTGAAAAGGACTAGTAATTTTATAAGTGGTTAGGATGTACCTCATGGATTACATTATTTGAATTTTATCCTTGGTGCGTGATATCTTAGTGAATAGCATGGAAACCTAAATTTAGTTCAATTTCCATGGTTTCATACATATATCAATTGTATATGATTTGTTGAAAACAATCTTTATTTAGTGAATGCTTATATCCTATGAAATCCTTATGAGAGTCATGTGACAAGTGAATGAGGTAAATGAAAAGGTGAATGAGGCAAATGAAACCCTAAGGATAGGGTGTTCAATGAATCATGTTATGGTGACATGAAAGGTCTCGATATGAAATGTGGTGATACTTAACTGTTGAATTGTATGTTTCTAGTGCATTTAACTTTATATGCTTGTTCTTTCTGAGTTGATATCTACATACTGCAGGGCTTCTTATTTTCAATACATATCTCGTAAATTGCAGGTGATGAGATATGACATGCCCTAGAAAGGGATGTTACTGAGTCATGTTTAAAGATGACAAATGATGTATATGTGTTTTCAAGTGATGTTCAGAATGTGAAATAAGTATGAAATGTGATATTCCTATTTAAGTGTTTATATGTTAATCAGTTAATAGACTTAGGTGCCCCAACACCGTAGAACCCCATTGCGCGGTCTGTACCTTTGGGGTGAAACGACCGATCTAGCCCTGAGTCTAGATGGTCGGTGACCAGTGTTCAACAATAATCCGTGCGTGTGTCACGGTGGCACTGGAGTAAAATAGGGGTTATTCAACAATAATCCGTGCGTGTGTCACGGTGGTAACCCAGACCCTCCGACTGTGCACTACAGGTTGCAGGAGGAGTCTAGAGCACTCAGAGTTAGTGCAGCGAGGCCCTTGAGTGCCTGAGACTGCAGTGAGACCCTTGAGAGCCTGAGAGTGCTGTGAGGCCCTTGAGTGCCTAAGAGTCCTGTGCAGACCAGGATGAGAAGTCAGACTTAGCATTTCCCGGGTGTGTCGCTAAGTCTTGTACGGTGGGATTGTAGTTCGCTACAGATCTTCATATGTAGAGTGCGCTGCATATGTTTGGGGCATAAGTTAAAATATGATCATATAGGTTCACAGAGTTCCTTATAAATGAAAGAGTTAAGGAAGACTAGAGCATAGTCTCCTAGTAGTTATTCTTTGGATGCAATATTTACATTCTTTGTTAATTCAATTATATTGTTTTAGAACTGCTCAGTGTAGTATTTATTGTTGTTAAATTTCATAACGTTTACTCAAAGTTATATCTATAATCACAATAGTGCCTTATACTATTTCCTTGAAGTACTCATTCACTGAGCGAGTAGGCTCACCCCTCTACTCAAACATTTTAGGGTTAACCGCGTGGACTTGAAGATGGACAGAGCATCAGTGTAGATCCTCCACAAGAGTTAAGTACAAGATTAGTTGAGTCAGTCGGTCCTTGTCACTCTAGGTCCTCAGTAAGAGATAAGAGAGTGAGTTGTAATTACGATGTGTAATATTTTTCCTCTTTTGATATGTATGCTAATTAGCAAGTTTTATGTGCATAAGGTGTGAGAGACATCATGAACGTTTATACATGTACCTTTACTATTGAAGTTTGATTAGTAAAAGAAATGTTCAGATTCCTTTGTTAATATGTTATGTGGTTCAATGCGGGGAAACAAGAGTTTTAAAGAAAAGAAAAAAAGTTAAGAGTGTTCTTTGTGTTACATATAAATCCTATCTTATGCCCTAATCTCATGATTTGAGGAAATTGTGAGATCGGGGTGTAACACGTGTTTTTAGTAATATGTGGTTCCACACATTTTCGCATGTCACCTTGCTGTCTGTGTGATGGCAGACTGTCACAAGTAGTTTGGTATCAAATCTCTATGTTCACTGAGTCTACAAGGATCTAGGACTAGGTTTGTGTATGTTCTTATGAGTTTTCTAGATTTTCTTACAATAACCTTCTTCCCTTAGCAGAAGATAAAGCTTGAAGATGTCTGGAAACCATGATGAACATGCTATCGAGAGCAGTGATGCTGCATTAGTTGATGGAGCAAGAGTGTAGGTACATGAAGATCGGGTGCCTGAGGTCCCCCGACTTGACCTATCTATTTTTCAAAACCCTGCCTATCAGCATCTTATGGGGCATTTAATGGATACGATGAATCTCATAGTGGAAAGGTTGCTAGTGCCTCCTCTAAGAGCACATGCTCCCCATGGTGAAACATCAGGTATTGGGAAGACCTTTGAGCGGCTTCGCCGAGTTGGAGCTTCAGATTATGCTGGAACGACTGATCCAACAGATGTAGATCTGTGGCTGATAGGGCTTGAGAAGGCCTTATGGATCCTCGACATCCCCGAAGCAGACAAAGTTAAGCATGCTGTCTACCTTCTGAAAGGTAGTGCTGGCCATTGGTGGGCCATCTAGGAGGAGAAGTGACCCAGTGAGGTGATCTGTTGGGATGTTTTCTGGGGGGAGTTCGTGAGCCAATACTTCCCGAAGACATATCTGGATGAGAAGATCAACCAGTTTGAGCATCTGCACCAAGGATCGATGAGCATCACTGAGTATGAAGCCAAGTTTATAGACATGCTGAGGTTTTGTCCTCATATGGCGACGACAGATGACGAGAGAATCAGACAGTTTGAGAAAGGTTTGAGCATTGAGTTGACAACACCTGCTACTGCTTTGGAGAATTGGGAGCGGTTTGCCACATTTGTGGAGTCTGTCTGAAGGATAGAACGGTCTATCAAGGAGAAGAGAGATTCCATGACCAAGAAAGGCCTGCTCAGTTTCTGAGACAGAGGTTTGATGGCTTCAAGAAGCCAAGGTTTTCAGCACCTTCTGTGATACAAGGTTCCAGTGCGCCGTCACAGTGGTCTTAGAGTAAGGGAAGAGGGTGTGGATTTTCGCCATCCAAAGCCCACAATACAGATTCAATGGCAGTGACAGGGCCGTCTAGGCCACAATAGAGAGACCAGTCATGTCATCTTTGTGGTCAGGTGGGGCATTTCAGGACAAATTGCCCAAAGAGAGATGTTGAAGTAACACAACAACCAAGGCAGAATCACCAAGGGTTAGATAGACAACAATATAGTGGTAAAAGAGGGCGAGGACGTGGTCAAGCGTCATAAGTGGGATCGTCTACCCAAGGAAGCAGAGGATGTGAACATCAAGCAATGACTCGATTCTATGCTATGAGTCAGCCGGAGGCGATAGTCAACTCGCGAGTGGTGGCAGGTCAGATGGAGTTATTTCATTCTGATTTATCTTCTTCTTGCTTTATATCTATTTTGGTTGACCGGGGTGCTACGCACTCTTTTATCGCACGTTCTATGCTTGATAGCTGTCTTTTTCCTGTTAGTTGTAAGAAAGAGAGCATGTTGCTAGAAAACCCTCTTGATGGTTCCTCGATACTTTGAGAGGTGTTTCCATCTTGTGTTCTATCTTTCTTGGGACACAATATACAAGTGGATCTTATACCACTTGATATGCATGTATTCGATGTGATCCTTGGGATGGATACCTTATAAAAGTATAAGGTTGTGTTGGACTGTGGTTCTAAGCAGGCAGTGTTTGATGACGGTGGAGAGAAGTGGATCTTCCAAGGTGATAGGAAGATTCTTCCAACGTGTTTAGTATCTGCGATGGTGGCAGAAAAGTTGTTGCGGAAAGGATGTAAGGCATTCCTAGCTCATATTGTGGATACCAATGCAAAAGGTCCTGGTCTTGAGGAGGTACCCGTTGTCCGAGAGTTTGTGGATATGTTTCCCGATGAGTTCCCCGGTGTTCCCCCATTTCGAGAGATTGATTTTGAGATCAATATGGTGCCAAGAACACAACTAGTTGCTCAGACACTGTACAGGATGGCTCCAGCTGAGATGGCAGAGCTGAAGAAGCAGTTACATGAGTTACTAGATAAAGGTTTCATCAGACCGAGCACGTCACCGTGGGGTGCTCCAGTCCTATTCATTAAGAAGAAGGATGGGTCGATGCGGTTGTGCATAGATTACTGACAGTTGAACAAAGTCATGATCAAGAATAAGTACCCGTTGCCGATGATAGACGATCTGTTTGATCAGTTGTGTGGCGCTACAATATTCTCAAAGATCGATCTACGGTCTAGATATCATCAATTGAGGATTAAGGATGAGGACATACCAAAGTCAGTGTTTAGGATGAGGTATGGTTACTTTGAGTTTGTGGTTATGCCGTTTGGGCTAACCAATGCACCTGCTGCTTTCATGGATCTGATGAACAGAGTGTTCCGTCTATTTCTAGACTAGTTTGTTGTAGTCTATATAGATGACATCTTAATCTATAGTCGGGACAGTCAAGCACATGAACAACATCTTTGACAAGCGTTGACTCTTCTTCGCCAACATCAGTTGTATGCCAAGTTTAGTAAGTGCAAGTTCTGGTTGAAAGGAGTGACTTTCTTGGGTCATGTGATATCTATAGAAGGAGTCAGAGTGGACCCTAAGAAGGTGGAGTCAGTTGCATACTGGGATCAACCAAAGACGCCGACAGAAGTTCTTAGTTTTCTGGGTTTAGCATGATACTACCGGAGGTTTATAAGAAACTTTAGTGTGATCGCGTTGCCATTGACAAAGTTGACCTAGAAGGATGTACCTTTTGTTTGGGATGATCGTTGTCAGCAAGCTTTCCAAAGTTTGAAGGAGAAGCTGACTAGTGCTCCAGTGTTGGTGCTTCCAGAGCCTGGGAAAGGCTATGTTGTTTTCTATGATGCTTCCCAGAAAGGCTTAGGATGTGTGCTGATGCAGGAAGATCATGTGGTTTCTTTTCCTTCGTGACAACTTAAGAAACATGAGGAGAATTATCTGACACATGATTTGGAGCTGGTAGCGGTGGTCCATGCGTTAAAGATTTGGAGACACTATCTTTATGGGGAAGTGTGTCAGATCTTTACAGATCATAAGAACTTGAAGTACATCTTCTCGCAAAATGAGATGAACATGCGACAACGTCACTGGATGGAGCTGATAATGATTATGATTGCACCATTGAGTATAATCCTGGTAAGGCGAATGTGGTAGCTGATGCACTTAGTAGGAAATCTTCTTCTCTTTCCACAAAGAAGGCACAATTGAGTTCCTTGGTATGTCATAGGTGGGATATGCTTGTCTCTTTGTGGTAGATGAATGTATAGATGGAAGTATCCTTGTTGGCAGGATTGTTGGCACAGATGCAAGTAAAGCCTATGTTGAGGCAGTAGATCAAGGACGCACAATAGACATATGCTTCAGTTCAGTCGATTAGATCAGAGTTTGGCAGCGAGAAGCATGATGGGTTCCATGAGTCTGAGGATGGACTGGTTTGTTATCGTGATAGGATGGTGGTCCCTGATGTTGATAATCTGAGAAAGCTAGTGCTCAAGGAAGTGCACACATCAATGTATGCTATGCATCCATGAGTTACCAAGATGTATCATAACCTAAAGGATCTGTATTGGTGGCCTGGTTTAAAGAAGGATGTATCCAAGATTGTGGCTAGGTGTGCGGTATGCCAGCAAGTTAAGGTTGAGCATCAGAAGCCGGCAGGTACGTTACAACCCATGCCAATACCGTAGTGGAAATGAGATCATATAACCATGGATTTCATAGTTGGTCTACCAAGGACAACTAGGAATCATGATTCCATTTGGGTGATAGTGGATAGATTGACAAAGTCTGTTCATTTCATACCCGTGAAGACAACGTATACAACAGAGAAGCTTGCTCGGATATATATGGATGAGATAGTGCATTTGCACAGGTGTACCAACAATGATAGTTTCCAACAGAGGTCCTCAGTTCATGAGTCATTTTTGGGAACAACTGCACAAAGCATTGGGAACACAGTTGAGGTTCAGTACTGCTTTCCACCCATAGACAGATGGGCAGTCTGAAAGGACTATTCAAACTTTAGAGGATCTTCTCTGAGCTTGTGTTTTGTAGTTCCTAGGCAGTTTGGACGTGCATCTCAGTTTGATAGAGTTCACATAAAACAATAGTTACCAGCGGAGCATCGACATGGCTCCTTATGAGGCTCTATATGGAAGGAAGTGCAGATATCCTCTGTGTTGGTATGAGTTTGGTGAGTATTAGCTTTTGGGTCCTGAGTTAGTGCAATAGACAACAGAGAAGATCAGAGTGATACAATAAAAGTTGAAAGCGGCACAGGACAGATAGAAGTTGTACACAGATAATCACTGACGACCTTTAGAGTTCCAGGTGGGAGATAAAGTGTATCTCAAGGTCTCACTTTGGAAAGGTGTGCTGAGGTTTTGCCGGAAAGGAAAACTGGCACCCAGGTATATGGGGCCATACCCGGTAATAGCACATGTTGGCAAGGTAGCTTATAAGTTAGAGTTGCCGCCAGAGTTTCACAGGTTACATCTGGTGTTCCATGTCAGCATGCTGAAGAAAAGTCATCCAGATATAGGGACAGTGATACAGCCAGTTGAGGTTGAGCTCGATGAAGATGTGACCTACGAGGAAGGTCCAGTGATGATCCTTGACAGAAGAGTAAAGAAGTTGAAGAGGAAGGGCCTGATTCTTATGAAGGTTCTTTGGCATCATCGTGGCGTTGAGGAAGCCACATGGGAGCTTGAGGAAGAGATGAGGAGGAAGTATCCCTCACTTTTCTCTTCAGATTTTGGGGGTGAAATCCCTTTATAGAGGTTTATGGCTTGTAAGGACCCTGACCTTCGTTTTGGGCTTATCTTGTTTGCTTTGCCTAAACCTTGTGCTTCGTTGCTTGCTAATCACCTCTAGTGGTGATTAGGGTTTGTTTGTGCTTTGCTGAGTGTTGGGGGTGCTACTTGCAAATAACCCAAGTATAGGGTTGATGAGCAAGTTTTTCACCTTGAGAGGTGTTTCTCTCTCTCCTTTCTTCCTCTAGAGTTGAGAGGAAGGGTTGGGCTCATTGCTTGAGTTGCCTTGGGCTTGGTTGAGCCTTGTTGGGCCTTGTTTTTCCTTGTTTGGGCCTTGCCTCACCTTGTTGGACCTTGTACCGGGCAAGGGTGTGTTTGGGAGCCTTGTGCCGGCTATGGTTGTGTTGGCCATGAGGCTGTGTCGGGCAAGAGAGTGTATCACCCATGTGGTGAGTTGGACTTTGACCATCCTTAACCTTTGGCTTTGTTTGTGTCACCACCCTTGTGGACACTTGGTGTATGATGCTTGCATGTGGCAATTTCCATGGACATGTGTATGAGGCGAGATAAGGAGGTGGCATTTCCCATGGAGAAGTGTCCCTAGGTGGGTGACACCTTGCCTTGTTTTCTCCTCCACTGTCTTCTATATATGCCTATCCTTTCTCTTGCTTAGGATCCCTTTAGTTGGTGTTGCTTCATGACGCAAATTTACTGTGCGCAAAAACGCAAGTGAACGCGTCGAGTAGTACAGGCCTTTGTGACGCCCGAGTTGAACACAGGGATACTCGGAATTGTTGGAGACTCCTACTAACTATTTGCGATCAGCTAAGCCGAATAACAAATTGAGGGTTGTTGTTGAAATTAAAAGAAAACAAAAACAAAAACAAAACAAACGATAGATTGAATGTTAATTTAATCAATTCAAAAGGGTATCTTTAGGATTGCGGTTTCACCGCGGGTTTTCATTGTATTAGGTTTCATATAATGCCTCAATCTTATCTCTCTATCCGGGTAGTGGCCTGAAAACAGAATTTCCCACTGTCGTGGTACAATTCACTACCTAGGTTTAGGTCGGTTCCACCGTCGTAGTAACATATACCCTAAACTAGGTGCATTATGAACGATCTCTCAGTTTCCACCATTAATTTTACACCACCTTGGTCAAGGGATTTATCGATTAATGTAGGTTTCGTCTCTTTTCAGCCGTTAATCCTTCTTTCAAAGTGATTAAAGGCATTAGGTTATTATTATGGTGATCAAGCATAACAATATATGGAGAAAACGAAACTATACCACAGATTTAAGAGATAAAATATGAATTACTATTATAAAACTGTCATACAATGAATCCCCGGGCTAATCCCCGTCCTAAAGATGAAGGGGATTAGCCCCGCATGTTCATCTCACACAAGTACATGGTAGAAATAGGGGAAAAAATGTGAAAAACGTGGAATGAAAGGGAAAACCCCTGAACGGAGAAGAACCGGTTGATCCTTGGTGTAGAATGCGTGCTCTACCACCTTTCGGCGGTGGAATCTGTCTCCTTCAGCCTCCGGATCAACAAGTATGAGCTTCTAGCCTCCGTTCTCCTCTCTACCGTTCCTTGGTACTTGTGCAATGGCTAATCCGCTGATTCCTCTCTCTGGCCAGCCGTCATTAGGTATAAGTCCCTAATTAGGTCGTTAATTAACTCCAACTGTTCGATTGAGATCAATCTGAATCCAACGCATATCTGACGGCGTCGATACCATCGACGTGGGTTGATGGTATCGACCCCGTGTGGTAGCGGCAGCCCTTGATTTCTATTCGTCCGAGAGCCTGTTGTAGTCTCAATACCATCGACTTGGGTCGATGGTATCGACCTCCCTCTAGCGACGACTTTGTCGTTTTGTGTCGCTGTAGCCTCCTTGTGTCGATGGTATCAACGAGGTGTCGATACTATCGACTGCTTAATCGCCAACAACCTGAAGGTGACTTGATACCATCGACATCCCTGTCGATAGTATCGACACTTTGCTGCTCCTTTCGGCTGGCAACCTATGACCATGTCGATGGTATCGACGGAAGCAAATACTCGTTTTTCTTGAAATTTAAACATGAAACCAAATCAATTCACACAAATAATAATAATTTGACAATTAATGCTCAAAACGATGTAATAAGGGAGATTTGACATAAAATGATAGCAAAGACCAAAATAGATGAATTATGCGATATTAACCATGAAAATGACTAATTAAAGCATAAAACACATATAAAACAGGTCTATAAATGTGACTCAAAATCATCGCATCAAACTCCCCTAAGCTTGAACGTTGCTCGCCCTCGAGTAACTAATCCTTAGAATAGAATTGCAAATGTCAACTGAAAAACAACACACCACATCAACATCCCATATGACTCCCACCGGACATTCACAAACCGGCCTTCTCTAACCACAAAATAGTAATTACCCTAAAGGCGACAATAATCATCAATAAAAGAAATTGACCTCAAAACTGATGAACACTATCACATAAGGCAGTTAACATAATAAAACTCACCGGTTCAGACTTGGTGCATCTTGTGATCGCCTATACTACGTTGCTCGCCCTAACTACCATCTACATGGAAGCAGTTCTCCTGATATTCATTAGTGAGGAGAAATTCACGGTGGCCTACCAATCCGAGCAACAGGTGGATGAAAATGGGTGGCTCATGGAAGAAAGTGGAAGTATTGTACAGTTTCAACCTGCATAAAACAAAAATGTCCTATATGATGCAAATGCACATGAGAAATGCCCTAATGCCTAAAATTAGGTGGAATGATGCATGTACTAATTATCCATCCATCTCAACACGAGACGGACATCTAATTAAGCTACATCATGTACTCAATTATTCTTTAAATGCAGGTGATATCACATTCCTTTCTCCTTCTAATTTTTCATTATGCAGATTTTTCAGATTTTTTTTCTATTTTTTTTCTATTTTTTTTTCAGCCCTTATATCCATAATTGACAATGAATATTTTATTGGCTTATTTGCTTCATACTCAAAAATTTGCACTATTTAGAAGGTATGGAACAATTTAATTCACCATTTGGAGAAAAATTGAGATACATGATGTACTTTATGCATGAAAATTATGAATGCAACTACATGGCATGAACCTAAGGGTAATGTGCATGAATCACTATACTTTTTTTTTTAATGCAAAACATATGGAAAGTTGCAATGCAAGTCCTATCTAGATGCTATGCAAACAAAAGGAATTAAAACTGCACTTTACTTCCAATTCTTGGGTGGATTATGGAAAAATGAAGTGGAACGATCACAAGACTAGATGATTGAACCTTAGAAAGATATTATGCGTCCCTCCTTACTGACCTATGTAGTAGTTGAGAGGGTTCTCTCTCTTACATCAAATTAAAGTCTCATTACCATTTGGTCAGTTTAGGCTCAAACAACCATTTCCGTCCACTTTCATGAATTATTAGGAGTACAATTATGAAATGTTGTTTTAAAGTTGACATAACCAATCATTTTCTATAGGATATGTGCCCAAGGTAAAAAAAAACAAGCTATCCAAAGACACAAAAATTTCAAATTTCCCTTGAATTTCCCATGCACTATTAATTGAGATGACACAACTTTACGACATCCACAATTACACTAGATAGCATGTGGATCCTACAAAAGCTAAAATTGCAAGAAACAAATAACAAGAAACAAAAGCAATAATGTTAAAACTAAAAACAATAAAAGATAAACATGTTCCAACTACCCCCCCCCAAGCTTGAATTCGACTATGGCCTCATAGTAAAAAACAAACTTAAAGATTGGAACAGGGATACCAGATCACTCCTGTGGAGGCTGAGGCGGGTATTGCGGCGTCGTGGGGTCCCAAGACGGGAACTGGCCCTGGAAGGCCGAATCATACTGGGGCATTGGAGGAGGTTGTGGGTACCCCCCAAAGTAATTCTGGCTCCAGTAATGATCATAAAATGGCTGCTGCTGCTGCTCCATCCTGTGCAGCCGATCGTGGATGTTCTCTTGATTGGCGAAAAGAAGGCGCTCATTCTCGAAGATCGCCTACTGGTTGACATAGAGCCGGTTGGTGGTGTCTTGAATACCAGCATAGGCAGCTGTGTGGCTATGCTACGACTGCTGGATGTCTTGAAGCATTGTGTACATGCCTTGCATGGAATAGGTATCCTCGCTCGGTTGCGAGGGCTGTGGTGGTGGAGGCCGATGCGAAGAAGATGAAGATGCACCCGGATGCATCCTAGGGCACTTCCGGGGTGCCACTCGTGATCAAAGAGGTGTGAACGCCTCTTCCTCCTCTTCCGCCGCCTCGTCGTCCTGTCCGTCGTCGCCACCATCTTCATCGGAGTCTACGATGGCTATGATTGGCCACCAGAAATGCTGCGCGCCATCGATGTTGAAGACGGGGTCGGGTAGAGAACACTCCTGATATGCTTGATTTACGTGGAAGTGTGCGAACGCCACGCCATCTTGGAGAAGAATGAGATTGGACTGGTGTAAATGTTGCAAGTTCACCTTGCTCTTAGTAGATAGAGGAGTGAGGGTCTGGAAATTCAAGCCGAGGTATGAAGCCAGCTTGGTGATTAGCCCGCCGAAGTGAATCAGCGCTTTCCTCGTACTCCACTTCACCGCCAAAACTCGTTGTAGAAAGAAGGCACCCCAGTTGCACTCTTGTTACGTTAGGAGCTTGTAGAGAAAGAAAAGGTCAGGCTCCTGAAACTTGCTAAGGGCTAGGTCGCCCCGAGCAAACAAGGTGGAGCTCAACATCCGGTGCAAGACCCGGACAAATGGGTGCTCGAAGTCGGCTACCGCTGCATTGTGGTAGCTCACCGACTTCCCTTGGGGTACCGTCACCAACTCGGAGAAGAGAGCGTCGTAGTTGGTGCGGTTATCCGGCCTCCTGTAGTCGTACCGCGAGTGATTCCAGTTGAAGATGTCATTGAACTGCTCGAGGGTGATGGTGTAGTCGCGGTTGTACAGCCGAAAAGACACCCTACCCTTTTCCCACTCGCGGTTGCTTGCTGATATCTCATTGGGCACAACACAGACATCCAGTGATGCCATGAATTCCACCACAAGCTCTTTGTACGTTGGCCACTCGCCGAAAAATGGCTGGCCATCTTCATGGTACTCAAGCTCATCGTGTCCACGACCTGTTTGGTGGGCCTGCCCCTTCAGTACGTAATCCAGATTTGCCTTGAAGCCAAGATCATTGATCATCTCCGGATCCAAGTAACGGATGGGCTCGATCTTGCGCTTCAGGATTTCTTCGTAAACCTTCTTCAAATCCGCGGATGGGTGGACCAGTCGAGGACGTGCGACCGATGATGGCGGTGGTGGCACGAACTCGGGGATGTCAATCATGTGCACGCGCGAGGAAGAAGCTCCGGTTGTATGCACCATTGTTGCGACGAGAAAAGGATTAGAAGAAGAGCTCGGTGAAGATGGAGAATTGAATCTCTGCTCGGTGAAGATCGTCGCTCGGTGCTGCTGTTCTTCAGGCTTGGATGGCTCAGGGGAGTACTCGGCACAAAGGAAGAAGAGAGCTCTGAAGGTGTGACGTTAAATGACGTCGTGAATCTCCTTATATAGACTTGGCCGGTGCCACTGTTGGTCCGTCGATACCATCGTCATGAGTCGATGGTATCGACACCTATCGATGCTATCTGCCTCCCTCGCGAGTATCGACGGTCGTCGATGGCTGGATCTTGAAACCTGGATCGCTGACGTGTCGATACCATCGACATGGGTCGATGGTATCGACGCTGCACCCGGATCGGTGACGTGGAAGCCGCGATCACTGTCAATTTGTTTGCGCGGATCGGTGACATGGTTGGTTGATACCATTGACTCGGGTCGATGGTATCGACTTGTCTTCATTGCGACACCGCCACTTTGCATTTCAACCTGTAACCATGTCGATACCATCGACATGGCCGTCGATGGTATCGAGTTGACTGTGACATATCGGTCTGAACTTCTCCAGAGATCTCGATGGTATCGATGCCTGTGTCGATACTATCGACTTTTCCTTCTCGACCACCTGTAGGTATGTCGATACCATCGACGAGGCCGTCAATGGTATCGACTCAGAACGAAATCTATAGTCATCAACCTGTAACCCGGTCGATACCATCGACCAGTGTGTCGATGGTATCGACTCTGTCTCAACCTGCACATCAAACAAACCGATCACGGTATCTTTTTTTATACTAAAAACTAAGTAAAAACAAATTAAACTACAAATGTAAACAAACTATCCTACTGTACCGATGGTTGGGTTGCCTCCCAACAAGCGCCCTTATGTAACGTCTTAGGCTAGACGACTTGAAGCTCATCATCTTGGCATTTTGGGGCATGTTCTTAGAGGATCGTGCGGTAATTTGAATTCAACTCGATCTCCTCCAATTCCCAAGGACAATGTACCTCTCCCTAAGGCATTCACGACATCCGCCGTTACTTGAAAAGGTCTTCCTAGAAGAATTTCACACCTTTGGAGCGGTGGCATATCCATGACAACAAAATCCACCGGGAATATAAATCGATCCACTTTGACGAGAACATCTTCACATACTCCATATGGTCTCACTAAAGACCCATCCGCCAATTCAATTGTCGCGGCCGACTTCTTGATTTCTTTTAACCCAAGTTTCTGAAATGTCACCATAGGCATGAGATTTATGCTGGTGCCTGAATCACATTGCACTTTAGGAAAATGTTGATCACCTATCGAGCATGGAATGTAGAAACCTCCTGGGTCTTTTCTCTTCTATGGCGAACTCCCGTGAATCATAGAACTCACCGTCTCATTCATCCGACAAATATCATCGTCTTTTATCCACCTCTTCTTATTGATGATTTCTTTGATGAACCTCCCATAGGCGGGAATCTTCTCGATCATCTCCACTAATGGAATATTGATGTGGAGTTTTTGGAATATTTCCAAGAATCTCCTAAAATGACGATGCTCTTTCTTTGGCCCTGGATTTCCTGGACTTGACACAACTGTTGCACTCACATGCCTGTGAGGTGGCACATATGAGCTTTTTGGGGCCAACTCCCCTAAGCTTACTTCAATCACTCCCTCTGACATGGGCTTTGGCGAGACATCATCAACAGTAATAGCTTGTTGTGGTTCCTCTCTCACATTAGATGTTTCCACACGCGCACAAATAGCCTTCAATTGTTCTTCTTGCCTAGATGGAGATGCAATATTCATAACTGGCTGGGATTTCCTGAAGAAAGTGCTTCCGCCTGCTAGTCCATAGTAAGTGCGTGGATACGGTATCGCCGGCGTTGCATGCGTATTAAAAGTCATTTTGCTTTCCTCTTTTGCTTCTAGCACCTGAGATTCCTCCTCATTGCTTACCACAGACATATACTTGACCTGATGATGTGCTTGGGCCGCATTTGCATTCTCGGCCGGTTTCTGCTGATTGGCGTGCTTGATAGCCGCCACTTCACTTGAAATCTGTGCCATAGTGGTTTCTAATGCCCGCATCTGTGCTCCATGGCTTTGTAGCGTCTGCCCAAATTTGGTTAGAATATCACCTTGAGATTGTAATTGTTTACCAAACATAGCCATCATCTCCTGATTTTGCTGCACCATTTGACCCAGTAGTTCGGTGTTCCTATCTTCAACTCTAGGTTGTGGCTTGGCATCCGGATCTTGTAGAAAATTATTCGAATCCTTCCATGAGAACTTTTTGTCCTTTCTCCATGCATACTCATTGGTTCTATAGCCCTGTTGTTGCATGAATTTGACTTGGGCTTCCTCATCCTCAGATGTATCTTCCTTAGCTAGCAGCTTCTTGGCTAGAAGATCTAACTTGTCATTTAGCTCCTTAATTACTTTGGATTCACCTACAACTCTGACCTTCTCCACAACGCCTCTGTCACCCCATGACTGTTTCCAAGCCATGTTCTTTAATATCTCCCAACATCGAGTTTCCGTATTATTTAAAAAGAATCCTGACCCAGCTGAATCCAAGTTACTCCTAACGTGCTCAGAGAGAGAAAAATATAAGATCTTCACTTGCGTCTCTTTATCCAGCCCATGATGTGGGCACCTCCTCAGCATGACCTGAAATCTCTCCCAAGTCTCAGAATATGTCTCACCTGCCTGTTGGGTAAAATTATGAATCTTCCGGATCATGTCGTTAGTCTTTTCAGGAGGGAAGAACCTCTCAAAGAAGACCTCCACCATATGGTCCCAAGACTCCACAAATTCTTCATCTAGGTTGTGTAGCCATTCTCGTGCAACTCCCGCTAGTGAACTCGGGAAGAGCTTCAAGTAGAGCGCAATCTGCGGAAATCTGTCAATTTTCACCATATCGCAGTTCTCAACAAATTGACTCAGGTGCACGACAAGATCCTCATTCTTTAAACCATGGAAAGCGTTAGACTTCACCAAATTGATTAGATTCGGATCAATCTTATACGTCGGTATATTGATTGCTTGCTTCTTTATCGGCCCTTTAGAAGCAGATGCGGAAGAAGCTTTGATCTTCGCCCAAATCGTTGGTTCGTCGGCCATCTCTTCGTGTTCGGATTCAGATAACAGTTCCTCTTGATGATCTTGATTATGGTCACCTTCGTCTTCCGAGCCCGCCAGTGGAACCTTTGGTGCGTGCTGCGCGTAGTCAGTGGTACACGTCTGCACCATGCACAGTACCTGAAAATAGAAAAATCAAATTTTGTACAGTGCTTAAACAATTATTAAAAATTTATAGAACAATTTAAAAATATTTGAAGTTGTCTAAAAATAAAAAAAATGTGTCCTAGAGTGGCCGCTCGTAGCACTCAAAGTGCCAACAAATTCGCCGTATCCCCGGCAACGGCGCCAAAAACTTGACGCAAATTTACTGTGCGCAAAAACGCAAGTGAACGCGTCGAGTAGTACAGGCCTTTGTGAGGCCCGAGTCGAACACAGGGATACTCGGAATTGTTGGAGACTCCTACTAACTATTTGCGATCAGCTAATCCGAATAACAAATTGAGGGTTGTTATTGAAATTAAAAGAAAACAAAAACAAAAACAAAACAAACGATCGATTAAATGTTAATTTAATCAATTCAAAAGGGTATCTTTAGGATTGCGGTTTCACCGCGGGTTTTCATTGTATTAGGTTTCATATAATGCCTCAATCTTATCTCTCTATCCGGGTAGTGGCTTGAAAACAGAATTGCCCACTGTCATGGTACAATTCACTACCTAGGTTTAGGTCGGTTCCACCGTCGTAGTAACCTATACCCTTAACTAGGTGCATTATGAACGATCTCTCAGTTTCCACCATTAATTTTACACCACCTTGGTCAAGGGATTTATCGATTAATGTAGGTTTCGTCTCTTTTCAGCCGTTAATCCTTCTTTCAAAGTGATTAAAGGCATTAGGTTATTATTATGGTGATCAAGCATAACAATATATGGAGAAAACGAAACTATACCACGGATTTAAGAGATAAAATATGAATTACTATTATAAAACTGTCATACAATGAATCTTCGGGCTACTCCCGGTCCTAAAGATGAAGGGGATTAGCCCTGCATGTTCATCTCACACAAGTACATGGTAGAAATAGGGGAAAACATGTGAAAAATGTGGAATGAAAGGGAAAACCCCTGAACGGAGAAGAACCGGTTGATCCTTGGTGTAGAATGCGTGCTCTACCGCTTTTCGGTGGTGGAATCCATCTCCTTCGGCCTCCAGATCAACAAGTATGAGCTTCTAGCCTCCGTTCTCCTCTCTACCGTTCCTTGGTACTTATGCAATGGCTAATCCGCTGATTCCTCTCTCTGGCCGGCCGTCATTAGGTATAAGTCCCTAATTAGGTCATTAATTAACTCCAGCTGTCCGATTGAGATCAATCTGAATCCAACGCATATATGACGGCGTCGATACCATCGACGCGGGTCGATGGTATCGACCCCGTGTGGTAGCGGCAGCCCTTGATTTCTTTTAGTCTGAGAGCCTGTTGTAGTCTCGATACCATCGACTTGGGTGGATGGTATCGACCTCCCTCTAGCGAAGGCTTTGTCGTTTTGTGTCGCTGCAGCCTCCTTGTGTCGATGGTATCGACAGGGTGTCGATACTATCGATTGCTTCATCGCCAACAACCTGAAGGTGACTCGATACCATCGACATCCCTGTCGATAGTATCGACGCTTTGCTGCTCCTTTCGGCTGGGAACCTGTGACCATGTCGATGGTATCGACTTCCGTCGATGGTATCGACGGAAGCAAATACTCGTTTTTCCTAAAATTTAAACATGAAACCAAATCAATTCACACAAATAATAATAATTTGACAATTAATGATCAAAACGATGTAATAAGGGAGATTTGACATAAAATGATAGCAAAGACCAAAATAGATGAATTATGCGATATTAACCATGAAAATGACTAATTAAAGCATAAAACACATATAAAACAGGTCTATAAATGCGACTCAAAATCATCGCATCACTTCCTTTCCTTCCTTGGTGGGCGACACATCTTCCTTGCAAGTTGGTGGTCTATCCTCCTCCTTCTCCTTAGAGTCTTCTTCTTCCTCTAGTGGTGGCCGAGCCCTAGAGTGCCTTGTTCCTCTTCTTGTGGTGGCTGAAGGTGGTGCTTGGGAGCTTGGTGCTAGGAGCTTGGAGCTTGCTTAAGGCAGGTTACATAACTCCTAACCCTACCTATATTACTTCCTTTTCTTGTTGCATGCTATGTTTCACCTTGATCGACCATGTATCTTGTTGGATATGCTTCTTGTTAGATATGTTTCTTGCTCTAGTTGGTATCTTTGATCTTGTTGGATTTATGTTCATGTTATAGATGTTTTCTTGACCTTGGTGGATGAACCATATGTACAGAGTTTCTTGGGCAAAACCCCTTTCTCTCCCATTTGGTGTTGAGAAGTGAGTTTAGATCTAGTGGTATAGGCAACACTTTTCTCACTTGATTGTTGAGAGATGAGTCTATACTCTAGTTTCTTGGGCAATACTCTTCTCTCACCATGGATTTGAGAGGTGAGCCTTGGTTGGATGTTAACCTAGTAGAGGTTGGGATCTTGGCTGATATAGGGATAATCTATCATGATTGCCCGAGATATGTGATGGAGGTTGTGCAAAACCCCTCTCTCTTGATTGTTGAGAGGTGAGCCAATTATCTTGATCTATTAGGGTTTTGATGATGGTGATCTTGAGGTTGATGGTGACCAAGCCAAGATGAGCCTTGTGCCCTGCACGATACACCCTTGTGATGAGGTTTCCAGACACCCCTTGTTTAAGGTTTTGATCTTGGCTGATATGTCATGTTAAGTTTGGTTGGCTTTCTGCCTGGTATAACCCTCGATGATATGCCTTGACCGAGATGACCCCTTTGCCCTAGTGGGTGTTGTCCCCTTGGCCGATATGATGCCTAGTTGTTAACTCTGTTTGGTGCCTTGGGCGACACAAGTTGGGTTGGTCTTGAGATGCCCGATATGGGTTGAGTAGTGAACCTTAGTGAGTACCTTAGTGTGACTGATATGGTGTGCTTGATCTTGTTGGGCGATAGGCCTCCTTGTGGTGCCCTTGTACCATTTGTTGATGTGTGTTGGTTGGGCGATATAGGACCATAGCCGATACAGTTAGATGATCGATACATAGTTGACCTTGGGTGCAGATATGTCCTTTGGACCTAGCTGCACGATACACTCATGCTTCCATGGTTGCACGACATGAGTTGCTCGACACAATCTTTGCTCTCTATTTGCACGACATCCCATAGGCCTTGTTGACCAATACACCCTTGAGTTTGGGTTGGCCGACAGATGTGGCTAAGTGCCTTGGCCAACATGCCTTTAGTGAGGGATGTTACCCTGCCCATTACTACCTATGAGGGTAGTTTGTACCTTTAGTGAGGGTTATGCTAACCCGAAAACCCTAGTTGATGATATGTTATCTTAAACCAGTATCCTTGTTGATGACGAGATATGGATGATAGTTTGCAAACCAATGCTATGTTGATGCTTAAAGATGATGCCAAATAAGATGATAAGATGCTTTCTTATAAGATAAAAGCATAAGTGGATGCCCAAGATCTGATAACAATAATATAATTTGTTTTCAAGATACATCTGTATGCCTCATATAACAATGATTATAGATGGTTGACATGTACACCTGCAATCCTTATAACATGATAATTAGTAAGATCTGTATGTGGTGATTTAAGTTATCTATCTTGATGTGCATACTAACCATGCAGGTGTATCAGATAAAATAATAGCCAGGAAAGAGCCATGAAGCATATGTGTTTGAATAACACTAAATGATGTTAATTCTTGTTGATAAGATAACATGCATCACCAGTATGATGAGATAGGTTTGAGGACCTGATGAAGGTTTAGTGCCTAGTGAGGTTTTATCCTCTTGATGATGAGTTAAGGGATTGTTATCCAAGGTGGTGATGTAAGATGATGATGCCTCGAAAGGTAGTGGCTTTCTGTGATGAGGGATTGAGATCCTAGGATAATGTGACAGTGACAGTAATAATGTAACTCAATGTTGTGTATGTTTTACAATTTGGTTGCCTCAACAATCCACTTAAAATATACTAATTAATTATAGTGGAACATATCATGTAGTTTCCCTGGCCATTGATCCATCATTGTCACTAGCTGGTGATGGTGAAACAGGTTCTCCTGTGGGTTAACCTGAAAGCGCATATTGTTGAATATGTGTGGTTGCTCCTAGCAAAAAATAGGAGGATTAGAGTGAAACTTAGGTTGTAGACTCCAGAGCATAGTTTTAGGCCCGTGGCTCAATATGAATGAGCATGGTGAACAGGCCCATGGCTGAGGGTGTGTGATAAGAGCATGGTGAATAGGCCCATGGCTCAATGAATATGGAGCACGGTGATCAGGCCCGTGGTTTGGATCACTAGCGCCGATACCTGTACCAAGGTGGGCTAGGCAGAGGGTAGCCTGATCCTGTGTGGCTGCGGCCACCTAAGCATGGGACTACGGTCCTGGTTGTTGAGCACTCATGCACTAACCACGAGGTGGTGAGGTCATGGAGTCTGGCTCTTCCATTGACCTTGTATGGCACCGACTCCGGGTTTTGCAGCCTTCGGTTGGATTTGAGTGGTACGACTCACTTCCTGAGGACATAATAATACATAATCTAGCCAAATAGTATTTATTGCTTAAGGAAAAACATAGAACATTAGTTGATGCCTGGCTTGTGTAGTTGATCTAGTTATACCTTGCAGTTACTTGTACGTTCTTTATGTTTTGTGATCAGTTCTTATAAAGGTTATCTTGTCAATCATGTTCCATAAAGAATATCGGGTCATATGCCTCTCGAATATCTTGATAAGTTGGATAATACAATAAGTTCTGCTCAGTATGCTGCTCATATAATCTGCTTATATATGTTACCTGCTTTACCTACATTAGTTTTTTTTCTGGAGTTTTATAGTTTCGGCGGGGAGTTATGTTTCTCACTGGAACTGGGTGTCTCACCCCGTTGGTTTACAACCTTTTTAGGTGGTCACGCTAGATGTGGTGGTATCACGAGGTTGCGGCCGAGCAGTAAGAGGAAGAGCAGTAGAAGGCAAGAGATGGATATGCTGCTATTTTGGTTTTTTTGTAGTAGAGTCCTAGAGTCATCCCTGTACTCTCACGTCCTCAGAGGTGTTTGGATGATGTTTTACGATGTATAGCTGATGTAGCTTTGTATATCCCATTGTTAGCCTTATGTGGCATGTTATGTACATATAAACATGTGATGAACTCATGTGCTAGCAGGACAGCTGGTTTCCCTAAGCTATGGACAATATATCGGGCTTGTAATATTTGTATAACATGTTTCTTTGCAGGATCTGGATGCAAAAGTTCTCTTATGTATGCTTTTCGAAATCAGTTCTAATTAACCCGTGTTTTCAATAATATGTGGTTCCGCACGTTTTCACGTGTCACCTTGCTGTCTGTGTGATGATGGGGTGTCACAGATAGTGTATCAGAAAGAAGGAATCATATCTTGTTAAGTTATGGTGTGATTATCAATAAAATCTAGCTAATCTTCTAGTTTTCTTTTGGGGACATGCTTGACACTAAACAATGTACCGTCTAAAATTGTTCAAAAGACACCATATAAGATATTGCATGGGAGGTGTCCTGATATGTCTATTATAGTGATTATGGATGAATTCTTATATAAGAAAATAATTTCTTGAAAATCTTTATCCACAAAATCACATAAATGTTATTTTGTTAAAATACTACTCTTATCACAATCCATAAACAAAGTTGTTTGTTAATATGGATAACTGTATTCCTAAAGAGGAACTTAGTTCCAAAGGAATCGAAGGTAGTAAAAGTATAACTCAAAACATTCGAGACAAACAAGAAAACATTGAACCTAAAGAGGTAGAGTAGGAACATAGATAATCACAATATGTTGTGGAGTATCAAGTTCCTCATGTAACACAAAACCTTATAGTTCTAGTAGAACATGCCGTGAGTTTGAAATATTATGATATATTATAACTCAAAAAGGCGATGAGTTAATCATAAATGATGAGTCAACATCCTACCTAGAAGTTATTGAGGAACTAGAACCTAAGAAAGGGCTTGAGGCCATGGGATCCAAGATGGACTCCATGTAAATCATCAAGGTATGACCTTGGTGGATCCACCTAAAGTGGTAAAACTCATTGTGGTCTTTGAGAGAAGACCAACATGGAAGGGTATATTGGTTGCAAAGAGTTTCAAGAAAGTTCAAGTTGTTGAACATGATGAAGTCTTTCACCAGTTATCATGGTTAAATCCATTAAGATCATGCTTAGTGTTGCATCTTATTATGACTAATGAGATTTGGCATATGGATGTTACAAACACATTCCTTAACTAGAATAATTATAAGGATGTGTGCGTGACACAGGCTAAAGGTTTCATGAATACAATATTGCAAATAAAGTCTATAAGCTACAAAGGTCAATCTGTGGATTGAAGCAAGCATATCCGAGTTGGAATCTTCTATTTGACAAGACGGTCAAAGGGTTTGACTTCAAAATGATAATGAAATCTATGATCACAAAAGATTTAGTGGGAGCATATTTATATTCCACATAATGATGGGGAATAACATCCTTATCCTACAAATGTTAAAACCTGGCAAGGAAAGTACCTACTCTATGAAGGGTTTAGGCAAAACATCCTATGCAAGAAGAATTGAGATCTATAGAGATATATATGGAAACCTTCTTAACCTAAGGAAGAGCACATACATTAGGAGGATGCTGAAATGGTTCAACATGCAAGACTCAATGAGAGAGAACTTGTCCATGATTCCATGGAGTTAGTCTCTCAGAAGCCTAGTGTCCCAGTTCTTGTAAAGAATGGGAACACATGGATAGATGCCATTTGCATTAGCAATTGTATCTATCTTGAATGCAATGTTATGTATCCTGTTATCTCGTATGTATTGACATAATGAGAGGATATCCATTTATCTCATATGTGTTAGACATGATGAGAGGATATATATGTATACCTATCTAGCAATCTTATATGTATTGGACATGATGAGAGGATATATGTCAGATGCTGGTGAGAGTCACTGGACTACCATAAAGAACATCCTTAGGTACTTGTGAAGCACTGAAAGGATCAATTCTTTGATGATGGTAATAAGGAAGAGTTGGGTGTAAAGCGTTATAATAATGCAAGCTTCCATAATGAAAAAATTGATCACAATATAAATTTATGTTTGACCTGAAACAAGAACAATAAGCTGGAAATGGTTCCAAGCCACTAACAATTGTTTAAATATACAATAGAAGCTGACTATCTTTGTGTTATGAGAACAATAGAGGATACTGTATGGATCAAGAAGTTCATATAGATGAACTTGTATGAGGTTCCAACCATTTATGACACAATAGAAAGATTATGAAAATAATGGAGCTACTAGTTAGGCAAAAAATCTTAGATAGCATACTACGAAACTTCTATCTCATATGAGATGTTGTACAACAAAGAGATGTGAAGTCTGCAAAATACCAACTATAAGCAAACGTTGCTAACCCATTATAAAAGTGCTTACATAACAGAAACATGGTGGATAAGTTAAGATCACCTGGAATAAGATTCATAGGTGATTGGCTCTAAGTGCAAGTGGAAGTCTGTAGGTATGTATGCCCAGAGAGCCAATCATATGATGATTGGAATGCAACATTAGATACCTGATTTTATAATCATAAAGGTAATTTTGTCTGTTATATTTGTCTCAATCATGAGATGATGACACATACATAGTAGATGTCTAAAGAATGATATTACTCGATGTCGTATGTCTTCAAGTACGTGACTAGAAGAATGTTATCATACAGATGCTAAGAGTACATACATTCTTGTTATGTCCCTAGTTGAATATTACTTTTGAAGCAAACTAGACAACATTACTACATAAGACTAAAGTGTGTGTTGACTGATGACATAATCTCATTAGTCATGATATGTGATATAAAGTCAAGCACACAAGTACATGTTAGAGAATAGTGTATTGGACAGACCCACCATGAGAGTGATACATGGATACCATGGAATGGTAGTCATAATCAACTCTCATAGTGATAGGTGGTGATTGTGGTTCTTAGACCTAAAGTCACTACATTCATCACATGTCATCCATGTACTTTGATAGCATCCACTATGATCATGAATATGGGTTTCCATTACAGATGGGTATTTGTGAGTGAGTGATGTAGATGGAATTTGTCCCTCTTATAGGAGATTGATACCCAGACCACTTGATAAGAAAGACTAAGAATTGTATGATTGAACTCATGTGATTCGATATGTGCTATGTGAACTCACATGCATCTCAGACAATCTACTCTAGTTCAAGGAACATGGATTAAATGTTGAAAGGATAACGATTCCATGCCTCGAGTTCATTAGGATATCAGATACAAAGGAACTATATGATCATAGTAACATTGGTCACAAATTATAGGTTGAAGTTGTTCTCCAACTTTACAAATTACTTAGGTAGAAATGATGTGTGACTAGGCACCTCTCTTTGCTTGTGATGTCATAATTGGTTATGGACATTCACTCCCAACATAATTCTGGACCTATAGTTAGGTTGATTGAAAATTGAATTGGCTGATTTCTGCATGAGTCGGGACACCAATCGATAAGCTCATTGGGTGAACCGATCAGCTTAGATTAGTGAGATGATAGGTTCTCCTAGTGAACTGATCAGCTCAATCAAGCCAACTGATGTTTCAAGTGGTTTTCTAGAATCATGAGAAAAGCTGATCATTTCACTTTTTTCAATTAGATTGGTATAGAGATTAATGCTGCACATTAATTGGAAATGAATTATGAATTCAATTGCGATTGAGAAACACTATGAAATGATCAACTCACTGGGTGAAACAATTGACTCACTATTCCAGCCGATAAGTTCACCAATGAATCGATGAGTTCACCTATTGTAGGCTACAAAATTCATAAAAATCTCAGATCCTTCTACTCTCACACAGATTGGGAACCCTGACCCTAGACTCTACTATAAATAGAGGGGTACCGGGGGCTTCCCAACACACAATTGAGAACAGTTGCTCTGACAATTATTGACCTCTTTGGTTGTGGTATCCAATAGAGAGCCCGAGTAAGTCCTACCCATTAAAGGGAGGGACAATGAGGGAGAGAACAATTGAGAACAATCATGGGAGAACATGTCAGTGATTAGTATGTAGATAGAAGGGGACAAATACTTCCCGTTGGCTCTGGTAGTGCAACATGGAGTTCCCGGTGGTCCGTGTGGACTACTCTAGAGGTGGGAGGCCATTGTTTGCCGCTAGGAGAATATTATCAACTACTGTCTGTGGTGCTGCACCAGGAGGCCGATGGAGACGACTGTTTGAGTGCTGCTACTACTGAAGGAGCATGCTCCTTCTTGAAGAAGAAGAATCATGATGCTACCATAAGGGTAATGTTGCTGGACTTGCTCCAGGACCAGGTATAACCTTGTAAACTTTCCTGCCTAGATACATTGTTGTTGATGCAATCTTACTATTATGGGAATCAAGGTTTAAATTTTTGTTTCTGCTGCCTATATCTATGCGTGATTTCCCTACATTTCCTACCTCCTTTCTCCTTGTTTTTTTGAACATGTTGCTTTCTAATTTCATTTCTCTCATCATTAGTCATATCTTCTTTCTCTTCTCTTAGTAGACTTTTCTTTCTCAGTATTTTGTTGTATAATTGTATGGTAGCAAGCGCGGGGTGATATCATTTTAGGACACCAGTCTGGTACAACTATTCCATCATGGATACATGTTGAGGTTGAAGGTATCTCTCTAGAAAGCTGCTTTATCCAACAAAGTAGAAGAGGGATCCATGCATCATTGCTCTTATCTAATTCTTATATGAGTTTTTGTTGTGGGTTGTATCTACTCTTGACCATTATATGGTCTTTTAGGGGCTGTTTGGATGAGGTAATTGAAAGTGGTATTGTATTCTATTGCAATATTCTAACTACTACATTTATAGTGATTATGTTTGGAAACCAATGAGTGTATTTATCAATTATGGTACTCCAACTGTAGTATTTTCTCCCCTTTTATTTGACAACTCTGTCAAAAGATGCCAAACTTGGCGAGATTTGAAATCCCTCCAGCACGGTTCCGTATCGACTCCCCCCGATAGCATCTTTTCTCTTACAGTCTCTCTCTTCTCCTCCAATGGTCATCTCCTCCCCTATATCATCTCCTCTTGCATCCTCTTTCCTCTACTGCCACTTCTTTCTTGGCCCCGCCTCTTCCCACCTTCTACGTGCCCAAACTGTCAATGGGTTCGCTAGGGTTTGGACCAGTGACCCTTCTCCTTCTGGAAGCCACCACCCCATTGTCATCATCCACCTCCCCAATGTCGGAATGCTATGGGAAAAGCTAGGCAAACCATCCAGGAGGAGCAGTCCAGTCCCTGGGCCAAGCTCTCAATCTACCCTGTGTCTGAGACGGGATGCCAAGGTGTACGTCTACAAGCACCGACAAGGAGAGTACCACCGCTGAACAATTCCTCCGCCAACACCGACTTGGAGATACTAGCGGTGTGGTCTTCTACCCATTGGGTGCTGGATCTGACGGTCTCCGCTGCCTAGACGTCTTCTGACATAGCATGCTCTAAGAAAGTCCATTGGTAGTGAACACACTGTGGTGGACGACCATCGACGGTTGTAGTTTGGGTCATGAAGATCCGCGACGTTGGGCTGGGTGCGGCTCAAGTGCGCTTAACACACGGGTCGGTTCTGGGACGTTACGACATGATCCAGATCCTACTCATGCTCATCTACCACAGACTCAATCGATCCATGCGCCCAAACGTTGTGATTAAGAACTGTAGATTTTGTTAATTAGGTGGTCTGAATCACATAATTTGATAACTACTACAGTTGTCAAAATGGAGCCACGCAAATGGGCCCTTAGGTTGTCTTCCTCTTCATGTAGATGCTATATGGCTCCTTCATAATGAAATTTGTCTATTTACATTAAAAACATTGATTAAGATGAGCGTAACTTTGATTTAGCTAAGAATTATATGATTTGCAATGTCAAGTGATTTAAAATATCAATTTACTATGCTCAAGAGTTCAATATCTTACATCTATGGTTGCCTTATGGCATGATCATTTTTTGAACAATATTGCAGCTCTTGGTTTGATCAGTGAGTCAAGCCTGTAAGGGTGTACATTATCATATGCAAGCACTAATATATTATATTAATGGCTAGCACAATTTTTTCCAGTCTAGGTAAGGGTTCCTTATGATATAAAGTTAAGATCAGGGTGTTATCCAAGTATACAAGTGATTAAGAAAACCCTACAAGCAAATTAAAGTCTAGTTGAGGGATGCATAATGATAAAATTGTGGATGAGTTCCATTGATAATTTATGTCCTTTCAAGAAATTAGACCTGAATAGAAGAACTTAGAGAGAAAGATTATGTTCTCTCCAAACCAGGTAAGTGGACCATGTTATTTGAAATTCAATATTATTATGATTCAATTCCTGACATTCTTATAAAGTAACTTAGAGATTCAATTCTTTCTATCATTCAATATTTCATGTGTATGCCATATCTAGTTATGCCTTCAGTAACTAGACTTTATTCATATTGGGTTATGTATGATGATACCATATTTTATATCTTTTTACATTTAAGACAGTTTTAGATACTTAGGATTTATATATTCAGATAAGTTTATCATCTCAAGACATTAGACTCAGATGCCATGTATTTGATATCAGAATTGAATTAAGTCATCCTATTAGAGAGCTTTACATTAAGATTTATCTAGATAATAAGAATGTCAAATTTCAGATTTAGATTTAGATTCAATTCAGAATGAAAGAATTGAGTTACCAATTTAGAGATAATAGATTAAGATTCTGAGATCAGAAACTAAGAACATAGATGGTATGTGACATCAGAACATTAACTATAGACATTATAGGACGAGTCCTCACTAGAGGTCCTGGTACTATTCATAAGACACTATGGGTGTCAAAAAGGAGACGTGGTGCCAATATAGGGTGCATTGCACCATATAGTACACCTTAGTGTCAACAAAGGGAACAATGCACCAACAGATGGTTTATTGGTGGCCACAATCAAATAAAAGTTACAAAACTAAAGATACTTCAATTTAGTGTAAGTGTACAACTTTCAGTTTTCAGTTCACCTTTCCAATTTTTAATTTTGGATTTCAAGTATAGTATATTCACGTTCATCTTATTACATTTCAATGCCATTTACTATAACCCAAGTTTTCCTTTGTGCATGGTTGGGGACAAGATGTCCACATGTACTAATCTTCAAGAAGAGTGGTCAAGATATATAGAGGATACATATACAATATAAAGAGGTTTGCTTGGTTGGGCTCCATCTACATGATCTAAGATATTTAGACAAAGTACATGCTTTTGTACCATGTATTTATACCTTTTGATATAGTTTGATATAATCTAGTTTCTTTCCTAAGATTTTTATTAGAATATATTTTAAACACTAGTCTATGTTGTTTGCTTTCTATTGTTATTGTCTTAAGTATCATGTTTGTGACACTCACGAGATGAAAAAAATGATATGAACAATTGGGGTGTTACAAAATCACTCACGAATTATGTCCAAGTAATCTAACATGACCATCATGCTTCTACTATGAAAGTATTTTTGTTAAGGGATCAACAACATTGCTTTTAGTTTGCACTTTGCACATCTTTACATCTCCTCTCTATACAATCTCTCATATTTGATGATATCGACATAGTATGTTCTTGGAACGTTGATGCAATCTACATTCCTTAACATGTGGAATGGATCCATTATCATAATAGTAAAGATCTACTACATCCATAATGGTTGGAACAACTTCAAGTTCACTAATGAACATCTTGATCTATAATGCTTCCTTTTCTACATTGGATGTGGAAATATGCCCAGATTCTGTTGTAGAATTGACACTATCTCTTTATTAGAACTCTTCCTACGACTATGCCATTTAGGAAAAATGCAATTCTAATTATGATCGATAATCATCCTAGTCAGTTTGAAATCTTGCATCAGCGTCACCCTTTGCAACTAAATCATCTTCACCTCCATATATCAAGAATTTATCCATAGTTATTCTCAAGTACTTTGACATATTCTTCAAGGCAATCTAATGATCATTGCCTGGATCTGATTGGCACTTGCTCTTCATGCTCAATGTTATACGAGACATATGGGCATGTACACAACATTGCTTCCATGATAGATCCAATTTTAGATGCATATAGAATCATACTCATGTGTTTCTTCTCTTACAAAGAGTTGGGACATTGAGATTTAGAGAGACCTACTACATTACATATGGGTAAGTTACCTCTCTTGGAATCATGCATGCTAAACATTTTTAGCACTTTGTCAACACATGTACTCTGGCTGGCCAAGAAATTTTTCTAGACATATTTGCATATATCTTGATTCCTAGAATATATGATGCTTTCCCTAAGTTATTCATGGAGAAGGTATTGCCCAACCACATCTTAACAAATTGTAGAGTAGGTCTGTCATTTCCCATCAATAGTATGACATCATACAATGTGAGAAATACAATTATGCTCCCACTAACCTTCTTATATACACAAGGTTCACCTTCATTTTTGATAAATCCAAACTCCTTGATTGTCTCACATGAGGAGGGCGCAACACCACATGTAGAAAGGGAGTGTGACACGGAGATGCACATATTGAGAGGAAGTTCAGATCCGGGGAGCTCCATTGTGATGCCATCCAACGTTGCAGGTCAGAAGGCTGGGAACGCATACACCCTTGCTCTTAGAGGGAACGCCGACACCCATGCGTTGCTGTTGACTCAGGTCCATAGGCTTGTGAATGAAGAAGAAGGGGGTTTGGGGGAAGGGGGAGTGGGAGACAAGGTGGTAGGGGTGCCCTTGATGGGGAGGACACACTATGGCAGGAAGGTTGGTGGGGGAAGGGGCAAGGGCAGTAAGGGTCGAAGGTTTACAAGGTTGGGGTCGCACCAAGTAGGTTTGGTGGGGGAGGACATGTAGAGGCAGAAGATACATGAAGGGGGAAAGAGGAGGAGAGGGGGAGAAGAGGAGATATAGGGGGTCCTGGAAGGTGAGATGGGATTGGGGGGGAAGCATTTGAGGGTGGAGGTTCAGTGTGAGCCTAATCACATAGTAGTAGCGGACATTGGGGAGGTCCAGGCCCGTGAAGAGCCATGAAAACACTATGCTGGAACGTCTAGGGTCTGGGCAGCCCTAGGACGGTAGACTCTCTCAGGAGGCGGTGTTGGAGAGAGATGCCTGACATAGTCTTTGTGATGGAGACTATGTGTAGAGGAGGAGATCAAGAGGTTGTGAGGAGGAAATGTGGATTCACTATGGGTTTTGGTGTTGATAGTAGGGGAAGGGCTAGAGGGTTGGGGTTGTGGTGGAGGGAGGAGGGTGTTTCTGTGAAGTCTTTCTCCGACCATCACATCAGTGCTGTGGTGGGGAGGGAGGACAACCAAGAGTGCTTCTATTTTGTGGGGATCTATGGGTGGGCAGCCACACATGAGTGACATAATACATGAAGACTGATGGAGGAACTTTGTGCTTAGATGAATTTGCCTATTGTTCTTGGAGGGGATTTCAATGAGATTCTTGCTCATACTGAGAAGCAGGGGGGACAACCAAGGAATGAGTGGTAGATGCAAAACTTCAGAGAGGTCGTTGATAGATGTCAACTGATTGATTTAGGATCCACGAGCAATAAATTCACATGGAGGAGAGGATAGTAGGCTAGTACTATAATTCTGGAAAGACTTGATAGGTTTTTGGCAGACATAAAATGGTGTGATATTTTCAACATAAGGAAGGTACATTTTTTTCCTATTCTCAACTCTGACCATGGGCAAATCCTTTTATGGGCCGAGCGGAGGAAATAGGAAGGGAGATAGTTGGATAGGAGGTTCAGATTTGAAACATTCTGCCTATCTTCACCGGAATACAAGAATGTTGTCACACAGGCATGGGACAACAATCAGGCTTTGGGACTCAAAGGGCAGACATATAATTGTGTTGTGAAGCTAGCTGGGTGGGCGGCGGATAAATTTGGGAACATCAAGAGGAGAATATAGAAGATGGAAAAGAGGCTTGGTCATGCTGAGAATAGGCCACCATCTAATGACATGTTACGGGAATGCGAGTCAATATCAAGAGAACTATAGGATCTCCAACGGATGGAAGAGAGCTTTTGGCTGGCTAGAGCCAGGACTAATGATATGAGAGACGGGGACAAGAATACAAAGTACTTTCATCATAAATCTAGCTAGAGGAAGCGACGTAATACCATAGAAGGGCTTTTTAAGGAGGACGGGAGCTGGCACACGGAGGCGGATTCCATTGCTGAAATTATCTCTTCATATTTCAATTCTCTCTTTTCCAGTTCAAACCCATATGGGATGGATGAGTTCATGGAAGGCATGCCAAGGGTGGTTGATGAGTCTCTTTTTTCAGATCTGGAAAAGGATCCCATGGAGGCAGAAGTGTGGAAAGCTCTCCAACAAATGCATCCAAATAAAGCACCCAAACCTGACGGGATGAAAGCAATCTTCTACCAAAAGTTCTGGAAGGTTATTAAAAGTAGCCTGCTGTCCTTTATTTATAAATGGTGGAGAGGGGAGACTGGCCTTGCAGACATCAATGATATCGATATAGTTCTCATTCCAAAAACAAACAACCTGGTCCGCCTTTCTGAATATCGGCCTATAAGCTTGTGCAATGTATCCTACAAGATTATTACCAAGGTCTTGGCCAATAGAATCAGACCGCTGATGAATGGGATTATTTCTGAGAATCAAAGTGCATTCATAGGAGGAAGGATGATCACAGATAACTCCTTGGTTGCTTATGAGTTATTTAACACTATGAAACACCAAAAGAAGGGCAGAGAAGGTCTTATGGCACTAAAGCTAGACATGAGCAAGGTGTACGATAGGGTCGAGTGGTCTTTTCTGGAGGGGGGTCATGGGGAGGTTGGGACTGTCAGTCATATGGAGGAAGACGGTTATGGAGTGTGTGACTAGCGTATCCAACAAGTTCATCATCAACGATAGTAGGAGAGGATCTGCAAAACCATCTCAAGGACTTCGCCAAGGTGATCCTATCTCCCCATATCTTTTTCTTTTTTGCACTAAAGCACTTTCCTTCTCTCTGTCTAAATCCGCACAGGATAATAAAATTCACGGGACAAGAATTTGTAGACGAGCGCCACATGTTACTCACCTTCTTTTTGCAGATGATAGCATTGTTTTCACAAGGACTACCTCAGAAGAATGCTCCGCTTTAGCTGAAATTTTCAGCCAATACGAGAGGGCATTCAGGCAGAAGATCAACTATGAGAAGACGGATGTTTTCTTTAGTGAAACGTCACGGGTGAAAGAAGGGAGTTGATCAAGAATCAGCCGCATGTGAAAGAGGTGGACAAACATGAGAAGTATCTTGGTATTCCTACGGTGGTTGGGAGGTCAAAGAAGTAGGTGTTTCCTGCTATAAAGGACAGAGTGTGGAAAAAATTACAGGGGTGGAAGGAGCAGCTCTTATCCAGGTCGGGAAAGGAGGTCTTGATTAAGGTGGTAATCCAAGAAATTCCTACATATCTCATGAACATTTTCAAGCTTCCAGAGGGGCTTATTGATGAGATCAATTCGATGATGACCCAGTTTTGGTGGGGTTCAAAGGAGGGGGAAAGGAAGATCCATTGGATGAGCAGGGAAAGACTGTGCAAGCCCAAGGAGTGCGGGGGTATGGGGTTTAGGGATTTGAAAGCTTTTAACCAAGCACTTCTCACTAAACAAGGATGGAGGTTGGCGGTACATGGGGGGTCTCTTGCTGCCCGAATTCTTAAGGGAAAATATTACAACTCCTCATCTATCCTACACGTGGAGTTAGGGGGGAATCCCAACTATACTTGGAGGGGTATATGGGGGGCACTGCAAGAAGTGAATATTGGCTTCAAGTGGAGGGTTGGGGATGGGAATGATATACATATCTATAAGGAGAGGTGGATACCACACTTGGGGGGCATAGTCAGCAGATATTTGATTCAGGGACTAGTGGAGTATAGATGGGTGAGTGACTTGATTAGCAGGGGGCCGAAGAGGTGGAATAGAGAGGCGGTCGAGACATGTTTCCCTACACATATAGCTAGGAGATTCCTTAACATCCCACTATCATAGCAGAATGAAGAGGACACCCTATACTGGGAAATGGAAAGCAATGGGATGTTTTCAGTCCAGAGTGCTTATTTCTTCATCCGAGCAGGCAAGGACTTAGTATATGGAGTGGACATGGAGCTTTGGAAGAGAGTATGGAAACAGGGATGGCCACCAAAACTGAAGCACTTCATCTGGAGAGCACTTAGAAACATCCTTCCCACTAAGGCAGAGTTACAGAGGAAGCAAGTGACACCTGATGGTGACTGCCATCACTATAGACAACGGGAGGATTTGTCTCATGTACTGATGCAATGTGATATCACCAGACATATTTGGGCGACGAGAGAGTTTGATTGGGACAAACAGATGGAGGATCATGACGTGGGGACCTTTGTGAGGGGTTTACTTGATGACAAGGACAACAGGCGTAAGGATGAGGGTGCTACTCTTTTGTGGGTATCATGGACAATGAGGAACAAAGCTCCTTTCGATGATCATCATCCCTATCTTTCAGGTCTTGTGGCTAGTTACATCAGCCTGGTTGCCAAACATGCACGATACCACGGGGATGTGGGACGTGCTGCTTCTTCTACCACATCGCTGGGGCAAGCTTCATGGCGCCACCCACCAAGGGGCAACGTGAAGATCAATACGGATGCGTCCCTCATCATAGCGGAGGAGAATGGCTGCGGAGTGTCTATACAGGACGAGGACGAGTAGCTTTTATGGACCTTCCAATGCTGGTTAGAACAGCCATACTCAGTGCTTAGTGTGGAGGGTATGGCTGTCCTACATGACATGCGACTAGTTCATAGGGAAGGCTACATGGATATTGTGGTGGAGACAAACTGTTTGCTGCTGGTGGAGGCCGTCAAGAAGGGATACGGCAGACGTGGCTACAAAGACATCATCACACACGAGATTGTTGATTTGTCCTATATTTTCTTGTCTTTCAATTTCTATTTTATTAAACAGAAAGGTAATAGAGTGGCACATGCCTTGGCCATCTATGCCTGTCATTTTGTTAATCCTCACCTTATGGGTGAGGGTTTTGAGGATCAGATCCTTGTACTTGCTACAAACGATTTGATTACTTAATAAAATGGAAGGCACCCTTTCTCAAAAAAGGAAGCTTATAACTTTGAGATTCTTGTTTTAGTCCATAGATTGGCCTTTGTAGATTACATACGTTATTAGCTTCATTTAGAGTGATAAAACCTACATGTGGTGTCATGTACACATACTATAAAAGCTTCCTATGAAGGAAAGACGTTTTAACATCCATTTTTCAAATCTCATAGTCATGCTAAGCTTCAATGGAAAACTTGATCTTTGTGTAATAAACATTGCCAAGTGGTAATAAATCTCTATCATAGTCAACACCTTGAACTTGTCTAGAAACATTTTCTACCAATCATTCTTAATTGATTTGTACCCTACCATTCTTTCTAGTTTTCTTCTTGATGACCTATTTGCACCCTATGGATTTTAGCCCTTCAGGTGATACCACCAAAGTATATAATTTGTTGGCCTACATGGAGTCCATCTTGATCTCATGTTGTCAAGTCATATAGATTTAGGTCCCTGTATGGCCTCAGTGTAGGCCATTGGCTCATCATCTATGACAATCAAATTGTATCATTGATTTATATGAAGTCCAAATCATTATGGCTCTAGACATATCCTACTAGACCTTTTTGGCTCTGGTGTTGCATGAGAAATTTGAGATTCCACAAGGGCTCATGTTTATCTTTGTTTTTCATCTTCCTCCATTGGCTCAATGTTATCTTGTTGTCCTCAAGATTCTCTGAGATTTATTCTCCTCCCATTGGTTCCTTTGAAAATGAATTCCCTTTCAAGGAATACAATAATTCTAGCAACAAACACTCCATTTTTCAATGGAATATACAATAACAACCCTTAGTTTCCTTGGGATATCCAAGAAAGAAACATCTATCCGATTAGAGTCTAAGATTTTAAAGATATATTTCTTGACATAAGATTCACATCCCCAATCTTTCATAAAAGACATATTAGGATATTTCCCATTCCATACCAATATGGTGTCTTTTCAATGGCTTTTGAAGGTACTCGATCAAGTGTAAGAACAAAATTTTCAAGAGCATGGCCCCATGAGGAAGTCACAAGAATGGATACACTCCTCATTGATCATTTCATGTCCAACATGCTTGATTCCTTCTTCTTGACACATCAGTATCTTGTGGTGTTCCAGGTGGAGTCAACTGTGATATAATACCAAAGTCTCTCAAAAGAGCCTCAAACTCGTGGTTTAGATATTCTTCATTAGAATCAAATTGTTATGATTTAAGATTCTTTACAAGTTGATTATGCACTTCATTCATGACTTCCTTTAACTTTTCAAGAGGTTGTGATTTGTGTCTCATAAAATACACATATCCATATCTACTATGGTCATGAAATATTGATATCCCCCTATGGAACTTGTGTTAAAAGGTCCACTGTAATGACCCCGCCTCCAGATAACCCCCAATTAAGGGAGACCCAAAGGTCAGAGCTGTTATCCCAATTAACAGGATCAAAGGTTTGACAAATAATCAATATTAATTATGAAATTCTACCAAACTATACTGAAAGCTGAAAAAAAAATAAAACTTTGCATACCTTTTTCAAAGGCTTGGATATCTACTTCTATCCACATCTGGTATCTATTCTAACTAATCCTCCTTTGTACTTTAACTCTTATTTAATTCCACATATGCCACTTTACTATTTGTCCTTTTTCAATCTTGCACCTAAAATGCCGACAAACAAAACATCGGTCAGCATATCGAAATATGCCAGTATGTGGGGACAACCAAAATTTCACAAATATGGCTAACTATCTAATTATCACAATCAAGGTAATTAACAAGCCAATTTATGTTTTCAATGTGTCATTCTCCACCGCTTTTACCCTAACCCTGGAATACCCCCTCTAGGGTTTCTCTTTTGCCATTGACTTAAGGCCACCTTCTCAATCCCGAGCTTGGTGCCTGGGGTCACCTCTCATGGTGCCCTTTAGTCATGCAACATAGACCACCTTCTCATTCCTGAGCTTGGTGTCTGGGGTCACCTCTCATGGTGCCCATTGGTCTTCCCTCCTGGGCTTGACCTTTTTGCATCATCCATCATGGTGGCATGTAGGTCCGAGAATACACACTTATTTTACAAGTATGATAATCATAGTGATTATATAATTTGCAAGTATGAACATCCAACTGATAAGTTGCATTCAATGCGATGAATCATCTGAGAAACTCTTCGGGAAACTAATGCGATTAACCATAATTAACCACATACCTGTTAGGCTAATTTGAGACAGAATAATCCAATCAATCAAGATATCCAAATAGGCAAGCAAGCAAACAATGAGATCCTGAAATATGCATACAATTTCCTATTATTGATCATGCCATCAAGATCTATTAAACCTAGCTCGCTTCCTAGGGTTTCTAGTCCACTTTTAGGGTTTCCATTGCATTTAGGGTTTCTCTTCATTTATACTATTTTAAACCCTAATTTTATGCAATTACTCACAAACCCTAATTATCTCAACTATTCTTCACAAATGATATTAAGGTTATCTTTAAACGACATATAACCTTAATTTCAGATTAAGGGCACAATTATCCATCAGTAAAGTCCATTAAACCTCTTTTACATTAAAACTACCAATTCTATCATTTTAATTCGTGATAAGATCATTGGGCCTAATTATCATCTTTGGTTCCTTTCGGATTAACAACTCATAGTTCATTATGATCTAATTCACATATGAACTCTTTTTATCATTAATTCTATCTTTATCTATTAGGAAACCCTAATCACTACATTAAGGGTATTTATCCACAATTAGGAACTTTTATACTCAAAATAGCTTAGTACCATCATTTAACAACATATTTTTAAAATTTTCAAATTAAATATGATATTCTCCTCTTTTACCCTAAATTTAGGGTTTCTAAATGCTTAATCATTCTCATGAGGTAAAAGCCCTAAATCATGCAAGAAACATCTAGATCCGTTTCAAGTTTGTCATTAACTATTCAACAAGTTGCAATTACTCAATTAAGTATATTTCTCACCTATTTTCTCTTTCCTTTGCTATTAAATTATTATCTTGAATTCCTTGGACCTCAAGGAACCCTACATGCACGAAATCCCATCTTGGGGAAATATTCCTTTACCTTTTGTCTTATCATTTATCCATCTGCTTTGCATCAGCTCACGACTCATGTCGCCCCTGGGCTCTCTTTCAGCCATTGCATGATCAAAGTGACTTCATCTGCACACACTGTGGTCCTTTTTTTGACCTTCACGAGGTCCCTTCACCAACATCATCTTAATGAAGTGGTGACTGACAAAATCCTCCCTTACAGAGCTTCTTTACATCCTGATATTGGCTATGGTGGTCATCATCCATCTTACTGAGGATAAGAACTGTCTCCGTGTATCACCCTAGACAACAACACATGCTCTCATCAGACCCTCTAGTCTGGATCATACTAACCATTAGTTAGGGGTGATAAGCTGTACTAATGTCTAGTTCTTCATGTATCTACTTCCACCTTATGGAAGTGTATCTTTAGGTTATACTCAAGAACTTTTGAACTCACATCATGGTGTAGTTGAACCATCTCTCTTACTTGTAGTTCAACCAGATCTATCTCCTGAGAGTTTCTTTCTTTTTCATGTCATCTAGGTAAGGCGATCTACCATAACCCATATTACATCTTGACCTTCCTTTGTCTAGGGGAGACTTACCACCACATCCATCGTAATGAACTCCCATTCCCTTTCGGGAACTCTCTTTATCCTCTATATCAAAACACTGGGTTACTGGTGTTCGTCCTTCACCTCCTAACATGCATGGAGACAAGCCACATACCTCTTTATCTTTCTTTTTGTTTTCTTCATTGGCATTCCTTTTAACATTAGGAATCCTTTGGATACGAAAATCCACCAAGGATAACTCAATTATACCTCTTTCCACTTATTTTCCACATTTTATCATTGTTTTGAACTTCTTTCTTAATAAAGAAATAAGTAAGGAAGGGATAAATGATAAGAGAAAAGGCAAAGGAATATTTCCCCAAGATGGGATTTCGTGCCTGTAGGGTTCCTTGAGGTCCAAGGAATTCAAGATAATAATTTAATAGCAAATGAAAGAGAAAATAGGTGAGAAATATACTTAATTGAGTAATTGCAACCTGTTGAATAGTTAATGACGAACTTGAACCAGATCTAGATGTTTCTTGCATGATTTAGGATTTTTACCTCATGAGAATGATTAAGCATTTAGAAACCCTAAATTTAGGGTAAAAGAGGAGAAGATCATATTTAATTTGAAAAATGTGAAAATATGTTGTTAAATGATGGTTCTAAGCTATTTTGAGTATAAAAGTTCCTAATTGTGGATAAATACCCTTAATGTAGTAATTAGGGGTTTTTAATGGATAAAGGTAGAATTAATGATAAAAAGAGTTCATATGTGAATTAGATCATAATGAACTATGAGTTGTTAATCCAGAAGGAACCAAAGTTGATAATTAGGCCCAATGATCTTGTCACAAATTAAAAGAATATAACTGGTAGTTTTAATGTAAAAGAGGTTTAATGGACTTGACTAATGGATAATTGTGTCTTTAATATGAAATTAGGGTCATATGTCATTTAAAGATAACCTTAATATCTTTCGTGAAGAATAGATGAGATAATTAGGGTTTGTGAGTAATTGCATAAAATTGGGGTTTAAAATAGTATAAATGAAGAGAAACCCTAATTGCAATGGAAACCCTAAAAATGGACTAGAAACCCTAGGAAGCGAGCTAGGTTTAATAGATCTTGATGGCATGATCAATAATAGGAAATTGTATGCATATTTCAGGATCTCATTGTGTGCTTGCGTGCCTATTTGGATATCTTGATTGATTGGATTATTCTGTCTCAAATCAGCATGATAGGTATGTGGTTAATTATGGTTAATCACATTAGTTTCCCAAAGAGTTTCTCAGATTATTCATCGCATTGAATGCAACTTATCAGTTGGATGTTCATACTTGCAAATTATAAAGTCACTATGATTATGATAATTGTAAAAGAAGTGTGTATTCTCACACCTACATGCCACCCTGATGGATGATGCAAAAAGGTCAAGCCTAGGAGGGAAGACCAATGGGTACCATGAGAGGTGACCCCAGACACCGAGCTCAGGTATGAGAAGGTGGTTTATGTTGCATGACTAAAGGACACCATGAGAGGTGACCCTAGGCACCAAGCTCGGGATTGAGAAGGTGGCCTTAAGTTAATGGCAAAAGAGAAACCCTAGAGGGGGTATTCCAGGGTTAGGGTAAAAGCGGTGGAGAATGACACAGTGAAAACATAAATTGGCTTGTTAATTACCTTGATTGTGATAATTAGATTGTTAGCCATATTTGTGAAATTTTGGTTGTCCCCACATACCGACATATTTCGATATGCTGACCGACGTTTTGTTTGTCGGCGTTTTAGGTGCAAGATTGAAAAGGACAAACAATAAAGTGGCATATGTGGAATTAAATAAGAGTTAAAGTACAAAGGAGGATTGGTTAAAATAGACTCCAGATGTGGATAGAAGTAGATATCCAAGTCTTTGAAAAAGGTATGCAAAGTTTTATTTTTTTTCCAACTTTCATTTTAGTTTGGTAGAATTTCATAATTATTACTGATTATTTGTCGAACCTTTGATCCTGTTAATTGGGATAACTGCTCTGACCTTCGGGTCTCCCTTAATTGGGGGTTACCAGGAGGCGGGGTTGTTACATCCACACACGAGTATGTATAAGTCCTAATAAGTCCACTTGCCTTTCACTATTACCACTAAAGGGTGATTTTTTCATCTCGTCTAACAAACAAGATTCACACAATATTTATTCATTCAAAATAAAAAGAGTCTAGATAACCATCTTAACAGAGTCTAAAAGTGTTTTTTTCTCATTTATGCGCCCTTAACGACAATTCCATAGGTAAGCATTGTTTGAGTCATCAAGTTTAAGATTTTGGTATTTATTATCTTGGACTAAAACTTTGGAGTCTTACTACATATGGAATGTGTCGGTTACTAAATTTGAATACATACATATACATATATATATATATATATATATATATATATATATATATATATATATTGTGATTGCGTTTGCCTTTGATTGTGGATTTATATGATTATGAAGATAATAATGAAACTAGAGGTCTACATGAATGAGTATGACATAATAATGACATTTGAAATTTGTAACTATCATACCAAGATGTTTTAAAAAGTCTCATAAAGTTTGGATGTTGCTTGATGTTTCTATTACGTTTGATGTCCCTAAATATGTGCCCTTTTGAAGTAAGTGTTTGACTAATATAATAGTTGAGTTCTAGAACCAAATTTGTGTGATATGTATACTGGATAGTGATTAATGTATGCTTGAAGTTTCATGGTATTTGACCATTTCTAGAACAAATTATGTAGGTTTGAATATTATAAAATAATGTGTATTATTGACCACAATATTCAAGTTATCTAGGTTTGTTGATGTATGACAATGTCATGTGTCCATTTATGATTGGCCTTCACCCTTTCTTATTTGAGTCACGGATTAGCCTATATGCACTGACCTAGTCCATTTGATAAGATCAGATGGCCTAGAGATCATCTTATTCACAACATTCACATCAAGCCTTTGAGTGTTGAGCTCCCACACTGTCAAGATAAGTCATCATGGTTTGACTAGACAATTGGTTTTAGTATGAGTTGAGGAACCTCTTGGTCCCTCTCGTGGGGAATTTGGTGTTTCAAACTGGGATTACAAGAAACTTCCTTACGTAGCATCACCAATGCAGGTTACATGTGATGACTGGAGGAAGAGGAGTTTGAGAGAGGACCTGAGAGGGCTCAATGATATGGGAAAAGAAGAGATTGGGGTCGGAGAATCGATGTTGCACATTTTTAGCTCTCACCGAGATGGTGAAGATGATCAACAAGGTGGACCTTACTGGAGTTAAAGGTCAAGTTTAGAGGTGGTTATGATGTGTTAACCACTACATTTTAGAGCGGTAGCATAGTTGTTGATGGTGGAATGGTGCTTCTTCCATCTTTAGATTGGAGTTTACAACCACAAAGGATTTCACCTCATTGCTATGCCACAACTATCGTAAATGGTGACAAGCTCATGCAACCATGGATTCCGATTCATATCCAGGGATCTATGAGTTCATAGAGGGACACATGGACATATCGAAAATTGAGGGACATCACATCTTAGAAGGATGGAAAATATCACAGTAAATTTCTCACCAGAGAGAAGGTATACGAAAATGACTAGATTTGAGTTTCATGACAAACTCATGTAGAAATGAGAGCACAAGAGTGAAGGAGTCAAAGACCTAATTGGCTCAAGTAAAGATCCCCATGGTGGAACCTAATAAATGTACAAGGTAAATGAATCTTTAATTACCCAGAATAGTGTTCAAATCTTGTTTAGTTCACAGAAAATGCACATGGCACCAGAAAAATACAAACAAACTACCTTAATTTATATAAGAATGAGAAGAACAATATGTAACCCTGCTATTAGAATTTGATGCATAAAATTGGATGATATCATGTAAGATACATATTTATCATTTCATGTATAATAAATAATATTAAATGTCCAATTTTTTTTAAAAAAATGCATCATTAACTCCTAAACCTAATATAGAGTTCCTATGATGTTGGATATGACAACATGTGAATACAAAATCATGTAATTTTCTCCATGCAGTTACATAGGACTAACTATCCTATATAAGATGTAGTAATGTTCTAGTGGATGATAAATATTGAAATTTGCAGTCACGTTCATAAAAGCACCTAAAACCCCATGTAAAAGTCTGAGATAGTAAATTACTCATAAATTTTGTTAAAATGCTAATTATTCATGAAATGGTAAGAAACCCTAAGTTCAATGTAGACTATAATTAAGATTTATGTGCACATGTGATCATATAATGGAAATGGAATCTTAGGATCAAACAAGTGAATCGAGTTTGGAATTCAATATGAACGACTTTCATACATGGGATAAGACATGTAAGACAATGACCTCTTTTTTTTTGAAAGAAGTTGCTCATATATTACTATTCAAATCATTACCATCATCTGTAATACAAAATTTAGGGAAATTGTCCTTATAGGATCAAGATACATCAAAAAGCTACCCCATTTGGCTAAGTTATGCGCCACAACGCTACTAGTCTTGTTGACATGAGAAAAGCTAATTACATGAAAAAATCTTTGAGCTTGTAAATCATGGATAACATGTTCATATATGGATTATACCCCTTCGTCCAACAACCAAATTGCAAGCATCAATTTCTACAATTAGTTTCTTCAGGTCCCACACAAAGGAAGTATGGAAGCCAAGAATGATCACATACACCTCAGCTGTTTGACTGTTCCAACAACCAAAGCAATTAAGAACACAACCCTTATCATCCAACCAAGATGGTCCCTAAAAATTGCACTCACAGTGGATTTGTCATCCACACTGGAATAGGAAACATCTATATTCATCTCAAAAATGTCAATTGATGGAGTAGACCATCTGTTGCTATTTCTATTTAGACTAGAGCGTTGTTTGCATGCACCATCAAGGTGGTGACACATCACCCAAAAAGACAAATTGGAGAAAACAAGTAGAGGTGGATTCGAAAATTTCTTAAAGATAATCTCATTTATAATCTTCCATCAAGTGAGTCAGGCTATGATGATGCTGGTCAAAACTTCACTATCAAAATAATTAAAGAGCCACATCCAACTATCAACCATAGTCGATCTGGGCACCTCCTTAGGATTTTTTTGCATTATTATGTGATACCAGATGGACATAACAGCTTTACAATCAAATAAAACATAAAAACAATCTTCATTAGAAACTAATACATATGACATATAATTACCTAAGCTTATCCCTAAAGTGGATATAAATAGGGCTAATAATGATGAAGAAACTAATGCCCGGTAAATAAAATATTGTATTTATCAGGGTAGGCCATTTGGATGTTGACTCAAGATGTGGATAACTCTAAGTAAGTATGTGGAAATTATTCCTCTTGATATGTAGTTCGTCCACTTGGGCTAATTGTATCATATTGCCTTTAAATTGGATGATATCCTTTGGTATACTATGATATAACTTGGCATATGATATTTGTTTCTTGGATATAAATGGGTTTCTTAAGTTCTGTTTTATACTATAAAGTTCTACTATTTGATGATTTTGTCATCAAAAACATATTGAAGAATTCTCTTATATTGTTACATGTGGTGTATCCCTCAGGGCATCCAAGAAGATGATTAGTACCACCCTTTAAGGCACTCGATGCCATGAGGTTTACCTAGATCTGGTAGCTCTGAGCAAGTTGGGTGCCCCAATTTTTTATGGGTATTAGTGTGCCAATTTAGTAAAGAAAAACACAAAACACGATAAAAATGAAAACTTTTGAAGTTAATCATTCTATGAATTCTGCCATTTTACAAACTAAATAATACTTTTTATGAGCAATTTACTTTCAAGTTCAAATATTATGTGTAAGTACCGCATACTCATCACATTCATGTTGATTTATTTTTGATTTTATGTTTTACATTCAAATACCATGGGAGTTGATATGTAAGAAGATGTACATGTGGATCTACAGTCTATAAAATTCTGTTATAGAATGTATTATGTCAAAATGTAAAACTTTATCATTCAATGTGAAGTCTCAAATTTTATTTATTCATACTGTAGTAACTCATTGAATGACAAACTTGTGGCTATGGTTAGTTTTTGCTCATGTGCATGTGCTACTTTGGTTTCTTTTTGACTTCAATTTTCTCTCTCATGGCCTAGTGTATGTGTTTCTAAATTGGGATTTTCACTTAGGTGAGGGTTTCAATTTGGATGTCACACTTGATTAAGGTTTATAAAATATGGAGGCATCACATTTATGTTATATATATCTGTCTCAAGTTCTTATAAATAGAGACCATAAGACAATGGGGGCAATGCCATAGAATATCTCATTTCTTGATAAAGAAATTCTTCCATTCTTTATAAGAAATTAAAAAATAGTTCTTGGCCAGAAAAGATATATAAATAATGTATAAATTTGTGGTAGGTTCATAATATCGGTTCTCTATCTCTATTACAAGCCCACTAGCTAGATATAAACTATAAGTTCCTTCGACTGAGACAACAACTCTTACTCCATTAGATAATCGTAGATTGACCTATCCCTTTAGTAAGGGTTTATGTGGCATCTAACTTATAAAACAAAATTTACTGAAGCGGGAGCGAATCATTTGCAGCGGATTACTGAAAATCACTAAAAATTTAAAGCTTTTTGCAAAGAGATCCATTCATAGGAAATCTTTTTCATTAAGAACCAAAGTATAATATTTACATTTTGTTCCATAAGTACACAACCTGTACTATCTCTTCTCGAGGATTACAACATCAGCTGTTCTATTCAACATTATATACAGACAACATAAAACCTCGAGTCATCAAGCCAAAATCTCAAATCGATTCAATAAAAATATTGACTACTGACTCCGAGGACCTGAGAGTACAGAGACGACACATAGGACTTTCTAACTATAAGACTAGACATGCAATATCTCCACCTGAGATATTACTGCTGTCCTCGATGCTGCTGCTGATCTTTCTCCACTAAAATTTTACTGCCTCCTTGTCCACATCCACCTAAAAACATTGGATCCCATGGGGGTGAGACAATTGTAAATTTTTCCAGCGGGAGATATAACTCTCCGCCAAAACATTATTATTGCAGTGAAAGATATAAAAATGGGCAGAGGATAAGCAGTTTAAAGCATTCTCATCTTAAAGCATTGTAACTATTTATGATAGAACAATAGATCAACTATTCTCTTAATAAGGAATAGGAAGAACATGTATATCATTTATCCTTCATATTATACTAACATGTCAAACTACTCTTGTGACACTCATTATTTTGATATGTCACCCATGAGACATTTTTGTTTCAACTTATTGGCCTTAGCCAATCTGCTAAACAAATTTTGGTTATATTGGACATGAGAGTGTACATTATCATGTCTTATTCAGGCATTGGTCTATACCAATCCTATATAAATATTGCAGGCATTGGGTTACACCAATCCTGCAACTAATACAAGCATTAGACTTATATTATTCCTGTGTATCCATTCCAAGTATTGAACTATGTCAATCCTATGTATCCATTCTAGGTATTGAACTATGCCAATCCTGTGCAACTATTCCAGGTATTGAACTATGCCAATCCTGTGCAACTATTCCAAGTATTGAACTATGCCAATCCTGTGCAACTATTCTAGGTATTGAACTATGTCAATCCCGTGTAACTATTCCAGGTATTGGGTTATTACCAATCCTGTGTTATTATTCCAGGTATTGGGATTTAACCAATCATGTGTTATTATTCTAGGTATTGGGATTTAACCAATCCTGTGTTATTATTCTAAGTATTGGGATTTAACCAATCCTGTGTTATTATTCCAGGTATTCAGATTTAACCAATCCTGTGTTATTATTCCAGGTATTGGGATTTAACCAATCCTGTGTTATTATTTCAGGTATTGGGATTTAACCAATCCTGTGTTATTATTCCAGGTATTGTACTATGTCAATCCTGTGGCATTATTCCAGGTATTGGGGTTTAACCAATCCTGTGCAGTTGTTATTCCAGGTATTAGACTATGCTAATCCTGTGCATCTATTCCAGGTATTGAACTATATCAATCCTGTGTAACCATTCCAAGTATTGAACTATGTCAATCTTGTGATATTATTCCAGGTATTGAACTATATCAATCATGTATAAACTTTAAATCATTTTTTTACCTCTCACTAGGCAACAACCACCCTCATAGCTCATAAGGCCCATAAAATACCTTGTCACTTCTCACTAGGCAACATCTAACCATATGGATCATAAGGCCATTACACATCTTTAGAATTCAGGCATGTTCATTACTCTTAACATTTATCATTAAATGATTCTCAGTACAAGGTATGAGTTCATTCCTCATCCTTATCATGGTATGATTACATCATACTCAATAGTTTGTCTTACCCTTATTCTCAAGGTATATTAGCCTATGCTTGTCAAGGTATATCAAACTCATTACATTCTATTGTAACAATTTACATAACACACTTCATATGTTCCTTACCCAAATAGATTGGATTTGAAATGCATCAAGGTATATCACTTTCCTCATCACCTCTAACTTCCTTGAGTTATTAGCTTATCTTATATTAAGGCACTTCCCATCTTAATATTTTCATCCATTAACCTATCACTCTCCTCATGAAGTGCATAGGTCACTCACAAGAATGGTCCAACTACCTTTAACGGTATGGAATCATTTCATGTTAAGGAATTGCCTACAATAAGGTTGCCTATACTCAATCATTTAAGGTATTTAACCTTTATAAGGTTTCACCCACTACTATTTTTATTAGGGTTCTGGTTTGTCATCATATTACACAAGGTTAGGGTTTAAATATTATAACTCCATTTAGAATTTCACCTACCTTTACACTTTATTAGGGCTTTGGGGTTTCACTTACTATTCATCCCAACTAGGGTTTCTCATGACATCACCCTCAATTAGGGTTTCTCATGGCATCACCCTTAATTAGGGTTTCTCATGACATCACCCTTAATTAGGGTTTCTCATGGAATCACCCTTAATTAGGGTTTCTCATGACATCACCCTTAATTAGGATTTCTCATGACATCACCCTCAATTAGGGTTTCTCATGGCATCACCCTCAATTAGGGTTTCTCCTTTCCTATCAATTGGAGGTACTCATCCCAATTAGGGTTTCACTCTTTATTCCCATAATTGGGGTTTTACATTATGTTACCCTCAACTAGGGTTAAGGTTCATTAACCTTCTGGATTAGGGTTTCATGATCTCTTTATTAAGGATCATAACCTAATCATCACATGATCAATACTCATATATGAATTCCTTTCTATCATCTTCCCAACTTGATTAGGTCACATCAACCCTTCAATCAAATACATACAACTATGGTTAACATAGTGCGCTAAGACATTACTCTCATAACCTTTTAGGGTTAATTAATCTAACGGTATTGATCATCTAGGTACTTCAGGGTTTCAACCTTTGTACCTAACCTTAATAATCATTATTGGAATAATGGATTAATCATCATCTTAATTCTCAAGAGATTCAATCACATTGGACCTCCATTATATGAGGTATCTTAATGAATTGACCAATTGGATCTTCAATTACAATAGGTATCCAAGTGGATTAACCAATTGAGTCCTCAATTACATTAGGTGTCCAAAAGGATTAACCATATTGATCCTCAAACAATTTTGATTACTTGGGCCCCAAACAGTCTTGGTCTTTCAAAGTTCAAATGGTTTGAAACCGTTTGGTAAAGGTGACCTTCAAGATCATTTGCTAAAGGTGACCTTCAAGATCGTTTGCTAAAGGTGACCTTCTAGATCGTTTGTTAAAGGTGACCTTCAAGATCGTTTGCTAAAGGTGGCCTTCAAGATCGTTTGCTAAAGTTGGTCACTTGAAACTATTTGCTAAAGTACCTTTTTCAAACCGCATGAACTCAATTGGTTTGGGATCATTTGGTCCCAAACGGTCTTGAGACCGTTTGGTCCAAACCTCCTCAAAACCGCATGGACCAAAGATGGTCTCAACTACTCCAATCGATTTAGGGTTCTCAATGTTGATTCCATCAACCATTGTATTCATGTAACCAATAATCAATTGGACCTTTCACCATACTTTTATTGAGTTAAGTAGGTCATCCTTAAACTAATTTGACCCTCAATTGACCCTCAATTAGTCATCAATTAGGGTTTGGTTCATTGGATTGATCACCAAATCAGCATTTGATTGTACTTCAACTTAATACCTTTGGATCTTCATTCACCTAACCATACTCAACCCTAGACCTCCAAATGGTCTTGGGTGACCATAAAACGGTCTTGAGACCGTTTGGGTGATCCCCAAATGGTTTTGAAACCGTTTGGGTCAATCAACCCAAGTTTCAAACTCATTCAAATTGGAAATCAACACTTAACCCGATTAGGGCTTTGGTGATTGATGGACCTTCAACTCATAAACCAATTGGAGATAATCAAATATAATTGATGGATCATTAACCTAGATTATTTTCAATAGATCTCCAAATAGTCAACCATGGTCAACACCACCAAACGGTCTGAAACCGTTTGGTCTTATGCGGTTTGGTGAAACCGTTTGCTTCTAAATAGTTTGAAACTGTTTGCTCCCAAACGGTTTGGGAAACCGTTTGAGCAACAAAAAGTAAACCGTTTGCCTTGGATATTTGGAGAGGTGTGTTCTTATCATCTTCAATCTCTAAAATCATGAAACCTTCTGTGGTTTCCATGGTGATTGCATCAATCAACCAAAACAAATTCCGGAAATGTAAAAAGGATCATCAAGTGATAAGGAATTGATTGAAATAACAATATTAAGGGTTCAAGTTATAAAACCCACCTCAAATTGAGCTCCAAAGCTCCAAGATCACGGCAAAAATTGTGGATGAAGCTCTTGCAACTCCCCCTAGGCTCGTCCTCAAGCTTTTGGTTGAAAAGATTGTCTAGGGTTGAGGAGGAGATCGAAATAAGAAGAAATCAATGGTTTATTTTCGATTTCCACCATGGAACCAAGGTAAAAAGGGTCAAGAACCTTAAAAACAGGTTGGAGGTCGTCCTCATAGTACTCCCTAGCTCCCTTGGTCAGTTTCCAAGCAAGGAAAAGAAGTGGGGTCGAACAAGCCTTTGTTTGGGCTTGGAAAGGGTACTTTTATAAGAAAATTGATGAGAGAGAAAATACTTTATAAAAGTCTTTTAATTTCAAAATTGTTGCCACCATCTCCCCCTTGGTTTCTTATATGAAAATTCATCTCTATCCCCACCGAGCTCCCTTCCATTATCCAAGAATTAAGGGAAAAGAAATTAAGCACCTTAACCCTTATAATAAGAATATCCATATTTGAGTGGAAATTCTTTTTCTTATAATAATGGTGAGTGGAGTTTCACCTCCTTAGGATATTCTCGTGCCTTTTCTAGTATCAAATATGTACACACACATATGAATCCAACAATTTTAATTTTGGTTGAAGGCCCTTTAATTAATACATTTATTTTTGCCCTAAATTGAATTAGGGTTTCAATTAGGATTAAATCTTGATTATTTTAATATCAAGATTCTCTCTTCTCCAACTTAATTCAAATGAGGCGCCCCTCTCATTTTATTTCCTATAAATGATTCCAAGAAACATTAGGGACCTTATTGAAGTGGTCATTTTCATATTGAACCCTAGGTTTTGGGTAAATTGCTCTTTACACCAAAACTAGGTTTTAATGCACAAACATTGCTTTATCAGCTCTTCCTTGGTACTCAGGATACCACAAGCCATACCTCTACACCATCTTCATTCTAATGATGCTTCAACACATGAGGAACATCTTATCATGCAACATTTGCAATTTAACCCCTCAACTTGGGTAATTTGCACTTTAGTCCAAAATAAGCAAACATTGCTTCAACATTGTCCAAACAGGACCGAAATTGAAACATAAGTTTCTCATGAGCCCTAATTACTTTTCACAAGATATGATTAAGCGTATAATCATATTTCATAATCAAATCACCTAGGGTTAAAGCATAACCCAGGTCAGGGATGTTACAATTTACTTCTTATTAGATCTTGCATATTAGAACATATTTGAGATTAACATCTGGTAGCCAATGCCAAAAATGAAGAAGTAGATAAGTTTATCTCTATAACATATATATTTTAAGTGTAGATCTCCATCCCTCCTTTTTTTGTTTAGTTTCTCAATGTATAGAGGGAAGTTTTCTTTCCAAAATCTAGACAGGTGTAATTGCCTTCCTTGATTGTTCCTCCTTTAGCTTTAAGTGCAGATTACATGAAATTTAGGATATATTTAGATTTCTTCTTAGATTTGAGTTTGCCCTTTGACTTGTCATTTCCTTTGTTGACCATCAACACAGACTCCATCTTTTATTTATTCATCTCAGTCTCGATAGTTCTCAACATGCCAAACAACTTTGACAATCGTCTAAGAAAAGTGTTAATGGTTTAATTAATGAAAAATTGATTGTAAGATTACATTAATGACCAAATCTTGGTCTAAGGGGAGTATTAGTCTCTTAAGGCCTTCCACATACCCAATCAACTTGAGGATGTGTGGCACTAATGGATCTCCTTTAGTCATGCTGCACTTAAACATGGCTTTTGAGACATCAAGCCTCTCTTTCCTTGCTTATTCTCGGAACATATTCCTGAGATGTGTGGACATCTCCATACCTCCCATGTCCTCATGTTTCTTTTGAATCTCATGATTTATGGAGAATATAATGTGACCCTAGACATTAATAGAGTCATGGGTATGCTTATGGTAAACTTCCCTTTCCACTCTAGGTACATTTGGAGTTGGTTCCTCAAGTTTTGGTGTTTCTGGGACATTGATCTTATGCTCGTGAGTTAGAATAATCCCTAATATCTTACATGTCATGAAATTTATTACCAACTAACTTTTCTTTTTCAAGGACTGACTGTAATAAGAAGATGTTGTTTATGTTTTCCATATGATCTATTAAGGAAAATATTTGCACGATTCAACAACTTAATTTGAAAACTAATTTGATTTGATGATATAAAATCATCCTTCATTAATAACTCTACAACTATTTTATTAAATTAATAGCCCTCACAATCAATTTGGAAGATTATGACGAGCAATATTTTAGTGAGCCAAGATCCATAGTACATTTAAGTTATGAGTCAACTTTGGTTGACTATTTAGGTAGGTAACATTTACCAATTGAATCCAATTCAATTCTTGGATAGATGGTTGCACAACTCCTTGTCATAAATCATCTTATGAAGTATATGCCATCTTTATGCCTGTAGGTGCTTAATCCTATCATGATCACCTAGTCAAGTCCAACCCAAAGCCAATACAATATGCTATGCACCTTGCATTGCAGACCCACTTACTTATTATCACACTTCCCCAAGATATACAGTGCACCACGCTTTGGCGTGCTGAAACTTAGTTGTTTGAGGTTTTCAGGTGTACTACACAACATAAGACACCTTAAACATTGATATGAAATTGAGGGATTTGATATAATAATCATAAGTATCCAATAACCATTATGTATATAATATTGTACATATCTTATAGTACAATAATTACAACAAACAATAAAATAGGATATGGACACTAGTACGATGTCTTCAATCAATAAGAGTTGTATAAAACAACTAAGTGATTCACGTCTAATTTGTAACCCTAATTCTGGCTTGGTAGGGTTTCCAGTCACCCAATTGAATTCCTTGTTTGGGAAATTCATTGGTTGTTGATGAAGTGGTGCTTCATTTTCATCATGAACCCTCCAAGGATCTTCCTTGTTGGTATGGGATTCTTACCTTCTCCTTCTCTCCACCATGTTCCACTGATGATGTCATTACATCATGCTATTTTAATTACTATAATTAAATTACACATGAAGAATGTAGAGAGAGGCATGGAATGCAAACCATATACATATTATATTGTTTTTATTATCAATAAAAACAACATATTACATGTTTTAGATCATAAGTATTCACAAAAAAACCTAATTGCCATATCTAAAATGATAAAAACTAATTCAAAGGCAACACAATGGCTTATGTAATATGGATATGTCATTACATATATGATAATTGGTGATAACATGAATAATTACACATTATTTGTCTAACAAGTTGTTCATGGTTCAAAACTCAAACATTAAAGGTTTAAGATGTTGGATTTGATACCATTGTAGAGTTTTAAGGAGAGGGAGCACAAGATAAATACAAAAGTTTCTTTAGATAAAACCTAACACAATGGTGCTATCGTAGACACATTTCCAGTACAGAACTTCATTAATGGAATATCAAATATACCTTGGTCTACACTAGTTATCTTAAAACTATGTACATATTATTTTGGTGAAGAAGTCATTCTTCTAGATCCAAATCTGAAGCAATTGTTGTTTTTGCCGCCTTGTCTTTGCAACAACACCTTGTTTTCTTCTTGAAGAAGCTACTTGTCCTCAAGCCCCCACCTAAGGGCCTCAACTTCTACGTTGTCCACACAGATGTGGAAAATCTTGGTGTACCATCTTTAATTCCAAGAGGAAGTAGAATTTGAAGTTGTCGACATGCTAGTTACCACTCAGACCCTTCTCCTCCTACTATTGACTGCTATCCTTTGGGTGTGTTTTTCTCTCTCTAATAGGAAAAATTCTTTTAAACTTGTAACAAACTCTTGCATTGGTGTGTCTCACTGTCATGGATGTCCACCTATTTAAATAAGAGAGTCATGGGCTTGGCATTTCTAAAATCCAATCTTGTTCCTAATCATGACACAAAATAGACTACAACATGGAAAAATCAGAATACAATCCTAGACTCCTGACTCAACTATTGAGTCACATGACCAAGACCTAATTCAACTCCAAACCTCTTGATTCACCTAATGAGTCACATGAATCACTTAACGAGTCACCCAAATTATCAGTTTTAGGTAGATATGATTTTCCTATTCAATTCAAAATTGAATAAGGCATCTTTCCTTCCTTTCCCCAACTTGAACTAGTCACCCAATTTCTCTTAATGAGCTACCCTACTCATAACTTTCCAAAAGTCACATGACTGGAACCAAACCAACAAGTCATCTGACTGGAACTTCTAGTTGCCTGACTTGGCTGGAAATAAGCATGTACATGATTTAAAACCATTTTAATCATGTGTTTTTCTATGAACTTCAATTCCCATATGCATCCCTATGTGTGTGACCCTATGGGTTCCACATTACGTTGGTAGTGATGTTCAGAACCTCACAAGAAAAATTGGTGTCTATAAACATAACATTGCCACCCAAGTAATTATATTAAGTTGAAAACAACTTGAACCTATAGGGTGACTAATGTAATCGTGACTATGTCATAGATATCCACATTGAAAATGACACATGGAGATGTCATTCTCTTAACACTCAATCTATGTTCCTTGGATGTGAGCAGACAACTGAGATTGCATGAACTAATATCATATATAGAGTTAGATGAGCATGACCATGCATTTCATAGTCTCGCTTATCAAGTGACTAAGTTATCACTCCAATTGAGGGACAAATTCTATCTACTTCACTTACAATAATTCACAGGCATCACAATTCACCCAATCACCACATGTATGACAACCCTTATTTTGAGTCACATTGGGCTAGTGTTCTACACTGAACAACATGTGATTAGTATAATGACTTCATGTCTAAGGATTATAGTTGTGTTATCACATTGAGATATGAATCCATCTTACCATTAATTGGCTTCCATGTCTCATTCTCAAAGTGTGTTTGTCTAGTATAAATTGTTATAAGTACCCGTGTATCTAAGTTGATATCCAATATCATTACTAAAGAGACATAATAATCACTCAACATACATTAATCTAATCTATTACTATTTTCCCACTATATCCACAATAATAACTGAATAGGGACATACACAAACGAATACTCTTTTGCATATGATCTCATTTTCAAGTAGTCGACCCAACTATATGTCATTGAGTCAAAAAATTCTTAGGACATAATTATTATTAGTTGTCCTAAGTGTTGGGAAATCTGGCATCAGATAAAGCAGCGATTTTTTTTTAAACTTCCATATTCCACTTAAATAGTAGATCACATCAATAACTATGTAATGGAGCAAGTTGAGAGACAATTCATTGGAGCAGTGTGCTACTTTCTTCAAATTGCACCTGGACAACTATCCATGGCATCCTCCTAGTTAATCACCACAAATGGTGCTTGACTGCATCTCCTAGTGGGTGACAACAACCTCCTCATCTCTGTAGTAGTCCACATGGACCACTTAGATCTCTTGTCATTCTAGATGAATGGAAAAGAAGGAGTTGTCCTTTATAGTTAGTGTGCTAGAGCCGACTTGCTCTCCCAATTGTCTCTCTCTTGCTACTTCTCCCTTTGACAGGTAAGACTTTCTTAGGCTCTCTTGGTTACCACAACTAGAGAGGACAACAATTGTTACGGCTTATTATTTTGTCTAGAAAGCCTCAAATACCTTTATTTATAGGAGGGTTAGGGTTAGGAGTTCCAATCTGTGCGGGAGTCAAAGAGGCAAAATATTCATGAATTTTGATTGTCTGCGAATGAAGAAATAGTCGGTTCAACAGTGAACCAATCGGTTCAACCCTTGAACTGGTTGCTTCAATATGTTTCCCAATCACAATTGTATGGAAATTAATATTTGATTAATGCACAAAATGATGTCAGAACCTATCCTTGATCCAATCAAATTGATCAACCAAATGGACGATTCACAACCTTAACTGGCCAGTTCACAAACTTGAGCTTATTGGTTCACTTGGTGAATTGATCGTCTCATGGATCTAATTGCCAATATTGGTTTAGTTGACCTGAAACTTGATTTGACCAGTTCAACACTTGAACCGGTAGGTTCATAGTCTAGTTAGTCAACTTTTAACCATTGTTGTTTAAATTGAATACCTGATACTTTAGTAATCAAGTTTAAACTACATTCATGAATAAACTCCTAATCCAAGTGTATCCTATGTTTTTGACCCTATAGGTTCCAAGTTACGTTGGAAGTGAATGCCCATAACCAACATATGTCATCACAAGCAATGATTGGTATCTAGAAAGACATCATTTCTACCCAAGTAATTGGAAAGTTGGAGAACAGGTTCAACCTACAATCCATAATTAGTGTTATAGTGATTGTATAGTTCCTTTGTCTTTGATATCCACATTTAACTTGATGCATGGAATCATCATCCTCTTCAATGTTCAATCCATGCCTTTTGAACTAGAACAGACTATCTGAGATATATGTAAGCTAAATATCACATATTGACTCACATGACCATGAACATACATTTGTCAGTCTCACTTATCAGGTGCCAGGATATCATACTCATGTAGGAGGGACAAATTCCGTCTACATCACTCACAATATTCCATGTGTGTCACAATGCACTCGAGCAACACCTTTGTGGAAACCCTTATTCAAGGTCAATATGGATGATGTCAAAGTATCCCGAATGACATGTGATGAGTGTCATGACTTCAGGTCTAAGAACCACAATCACCACCATCATATGAGAACTGATTTTGACTACCATGCAATGGTTCCATGCATCATTCTCAAGGTGGGTCTATTCAATACACTGTTCTCTAACAAGTATCTATGTGATTGGTTTGATATCACATATTATGACTAATGAGATTCTATCATCAACCAACACACACTCTAGTCTTATGTGTTATGTCTTTCTATTAGCCTTCCATAATAACTTTTGACTAGGGACATAACAAGAATGTATATACTCTTAACATCCATATGACCTCATTGTTCAGGTCCCCAAACTAAAGAAATATGTCATTGAGTAATATCATTCTTTAGACATTTGTTATGTTACATCATTATCTAATAACTGAATAAAACAAAATAAATTGGAAGATTGCTTTTATCGCTAATTAAATCATTTACAAGATATGACATCACAATGTCATATGATTGGATCTAGGGGCATACATATAAATAGACTCCCACTTGCACTCAGAGCTAATAACCCATGAACTTAATCCTAAGTGATCTAACATGACCTTCATGTTTCTGCTACGAAAGTGCTTTTGTCAAGGGGTCAACCACATTGTTTTCGATTGGTACTTTGCAAATCTTTACATCTCCTAACTATATGATTTCTTGTATGAGATGGAACCATCTGTATATGCTTGGGACGCTGATGTGATAGGGGTTCCTTAGCTTGTGCAATAGCTCTATTGCTGTCATAATATATCTCAATTGCATCACAGATGCTTGGAACCATCACAAGTTCACTGATGAACTTCTTGATCCAGTCAACTTCCTTTGTTGCATTGGATGTAGCAATATACTTGGCCTCTATTATAGAATTCACATATGACTCTTGCTTGGAACTCTTTTAGTTCACAACTTCATTGTCGAGGCAAAACACAAATCCTGATTGCAATTGATAATCAACTTTGTTAGTTTGGAAGCTTGCATTAATGTAAACCCTTACACCCAACTCTTCCTCACCACCATAAATAATAAATTGATCCTTAGTTCTTCTCAAGTACTAAAGGATGTTCTTTACGGAAATCAGTGACTCTCATCAGGATTTGACGGATATCTACTCATCATGATCAAGGCATATGAGAAACCAGGATGAGTGCATGACATTGTATACATGATAGATCCAATTGCAGGCACATATGGAATCTTACTCATGAGGTCTTGTTCTTCACAAGAATTGGGACATGGGATTTAGAGAGGCTACTGCCATGTGGCATGGGAACATTCCCTCTCTTTTAATCCTTCATGCTAAACCTCTTCAACACTTAATCAATGTATTTACTCTGTCTTAGGCCAAAAATCATTCTAGATCTATCTCTATAGATCTTGGTTCCTAATACATAGGATGCTTTGCCTAAATCCTTCATAGAGAAGGTATTTCCCAACCAGTTCTTTACCAACCATAGAGTAGGAATGCCATTCCCCATAAATAGTATGTTATCTACATACAATATAAGGAATATAATTATGCTCACACTAACCTTCTTATACACACAAACTCTCCAACTACCTCGTCAAAATGGAGATTCCAGCTCTGAGATGCTTGGTTCAATCCATAGATTGACCTTTGTAGCTTACAAACTTTATTTGCATCTTTGGATTTATAAAACCCTTCAATTGTATCATGTATACATTCTCAAGAAGATTCCTGTTAAGGAATGCTATTTTAACATCCATCTGTCAAATCTCATACTCATAATAAGTTGTAATGGCAAGCATGATCATGACAGATTTAACCATGGAAAAAGGTGAAAAAGTTTCATCATAGTCAACACCTTGAACTTGTTTGAAACCTTTTACAACCAATATGCCCTTATAAGTTTTTACATTACCATCCATGGTGGTATTATTATTGAAGACCCATTTACACCCTATGGGGTTTACCCCTTCAGTTTGATCCACCAAGGTCCATACCTTGTTCGTGTACATGGATTCCATCTCATATGTCATGACCTCAAGCCATTTTTAGACTGTGGCCCCATAGTAGCTTCTAGGTAGGTAGTTTGCTTATCATCTATGACCAACTCCCCTCCTTCTTGAGTTGTAAGATAACCAAATATTTCAGGCTCAAGGCGTGTCCTACTAGATCTAGAGGTTCTTGTGTTACATGAGGAACTTGAGATTCCACAATAGTTTGTGAGTCTCTTTGTTCCTCTTGTACTTCTAATGGTTCAATGTTTTCTTGTTGGTCTTGAACCTCTTCAACTTCTGCTTTTCTCCCACTAGTTCCTCTGTAAATAAATTCCTTTTCAAGGAATATGCCAATTCTGACAACAAACACTTTGTTGTCAGATGGAGTATACAATTTGTATTCCCTCGTTTCTTTGGGATATCCAACAAAATAACATTTATCTGATTTGGATCCAAGATTTTATAAAAACATGTTCTTGACATAATATTCACATCCCTAAATCTTCATAAAAGGCACATCAAGACATTTCCCATACCATATCATATATGGTACATGATTATGTGTAAACGAGGCAGTTTCTAGAGCATAATGCCATAAGGAAGTCAGAAGTTCCGCAAAACTTATCATTGACCACACCAAATCAAGCAATGTGTGATTCCTTCTTTCTGATACACCATTGTGTTTTGGTGTTCCAGGTGGAGTCCATTGTGATACAACACCATGGCATCACAGAAGGTCCTCAAACTCTTGGCTTAAGTATTCTCAATCTTAACCAGAATGAAGTGTCTTAATACCTTTACCAAGTTGGTTTTGTACTTCATTCATGAAATCCTTGAACTTTTCAAGGTTCATGACTTATGTTTCATTAAGTAAACACAAACCATACCTACTGAAATCATCAACACAGGTAATGAAGTACTGATGACCACCTCTAGAATTTGTCCTAAAAGGGAGACCTAATAGACCACCCACCTTCTCACTATTTACAGTGAAGGGATTCTTTGTCATCTTACCCAACAAAAAAGATTCACATGTGTCTATTGATTCAAAATAAAAGGAGTCCAGATATCCATCTTTATGGATTTTAGAAATGTGTTCATCATTGATGTGCCCTAGACGAGAATCCAAAGGTATGTTTTCTTTGAGTTATCAAGTTTTTATCTTTTGGTATATATGTTACATACACTTGTCTCTAGATCTATCAAGTATAGACCATAAGACATTGGTGCACTGTCATAACAGATCTCATCTTTACTAATAGAACATCGACCATTCTTTATAAGAAATTCAAATCCGTTCTTATCCAAACAAGATACATATATTATATTCCTATTCATGGTAGTTACATTGTAGCAGTTCTCTAATTCTATTACAAGCCCACTTGGCAGAGATAACTCATAGGTTCCAACTGCACTAGAAGCAACTTTTGATCCATAGCAATGTGCAAAACATGACCTTTCTTCAAAGGTCTACTTCTTTTCAGATCTTTCACATTTGAGCAAATGTGTGATCCACAACTAGTATCTAGTGCCCAAGATGAAGAAGTAAAAGTTAATTTCAACTACATATATACCAAAAAGTAGAAATCTCTATCCCTTTTTCATCTTCCTAGATTTCCTTATCCCTCTCCTTATTTTGAGCATAGAAGACTTAGACTTCAGCTTAGCCTCAGAACAATCTTGGCCTTGCCTTTGTCTTTGGACTTTATTCCATTGATCACCATCATGGCTTTGTCCTTCTTCAATTTTATTTTGACATTTATCAACATGTCAAGCAACTCAGAGAGTGGTTTAGCCATGTTACTCAAGTGATAATAATCGATAAATGGGCTACATGATTTAGTCAATGATTATAAAATCATATATGTGGCCAACTCTTAACCTAAAGGAAATCCTAGTCTTTCTAGATGTTCTACGTGCCCAATCATGTTGAGTACATGGGGCTCTACTAGATCTTCATCTGTCGGTTTGCACTCAAACAACGACATAGAGGCATTATACTTTTCTTGCTTTTCATGAAGTTTATGCAAATCATAGTTCATGTAGCCTAGCATAAGGCTTTTGATGTCTGTGGCATCTTTGGCATGCTTCAAGTAAGCATCCATTTCAGCCTTAGGCTCATATGGACCGGATTCCACTCGAACTAGTATTTCAGAGACATAGTGAATGCTTCTCAAAGTCCTGAACTAGTTATAGAAATTTATCCCATTTAGATCATCCTTCTCAAGGATCGATCACAATGATTGTGTGTTTTCTATTTATATCTATAAGAGTAAAATTTGCATTTTGTCAAAACATTTTTTTATTTCATATGATAACGTTGATAATATTTAATTAGGCCTTTAATTAATCATTTCTCCCACTATTTTCTTCAAACTGATAGCCCTCATTACCAATTCAGAAGATTGTTGCATACAATTTTCTAGTGAGCCAAAATCCAAAACAATTAAGTCAATACCCAACCAACACTAGTGCTCATGACCAGTTATTAAGCAAGGCAACATTTTCCAATTGCATTGCATGCAATTCTCAGATAGATGGTATGCAGAACTCCTTGCCATATTCCATCTATATGCTTCTAGGAACTTAATACTATTAAGGTCACCTAGTTAAGCCTGACCCATAAGCCAACATGATAGAATATGCAACCAGATAGGACATACCCATATATTTACCATCAAACTTCCACGAGGTAGATATAACACAAGCTAGGGCATGCCCATGCTTGGTCAATCAAGATTTTCATGTGTACTGCTTATGGAAAGCATCTAAGGCTTAATATTTGTTGAGGGATTTGTATTTATATAAATACATATACATATCCAATCGCCACATACTTATAGTATGTATCATATACATTCTATATCTGTAAATGAGAAATATGCAATTATAAAACATGAGAGATGGTTATCGCCATATATATTGTAATTCCTTGGAGCCACAAGGAATTACTACCACCTAAGGCTTACATCACATGTAGAAAACTATTATTGATGAAGATTTGTGCTTGAACCAATCGTGGTTGATCCGTTCAACACTTAAACTGATCATCTTGCCTCCTGGTTTTTCAGTTGGTCTGTCGAATCGATCGTTTGGTCTTTGGTCCAAATGAAAACTTGACACCTCTAGTCGATCGGTTGGTTCATCAACCAATCAGTTGGATTCCTCCTATTGTCTATCCTTCTCGATCCTCCAATGGATCAGTTTGTCTAGTTCTTAACATCTTCCTGAAAAACCACTAGAGGGGGGTGAATAGGGTTTTATGATTATTTTAAGATAATTTATCTAAAGCAAACAACTACAAAAAGATTGGACAAGGGGACAAGGATTTAGAGTGGTTCCAACCTTAGCAAATACTAAGGCAATCAATCCACTACCCGGTTGATTACCCAACCGGGATTTTGAAAGAATCAAATTTTATTACCTCGCAAGGACTTTACATAAAATTACAATTCTTTCACCAAATCCTTCGAACAGCCTTCACCTAGAAGTAGTTGCACCAACCTTGAAGCATCCTTCTTGAAGTAACTTCAAGCTCCCCCTCGAAGTAGCCTTCCTCTTAAAGTAGCTTCCCATTGCAATAGCCTTCTTGAAGTAGTCCGAAGTCCACCTTCTCCACCGAGAAGAACCTTCTCCAATCTACATCCTCCAACCCTAGGAGTAGCAAGGAGAATACAAAAGATAAAAGGAACAAGAAGGAAAAATAGAAATTACAATACCACTTGTAGCTCAAGGCTTGATTTCCTATATCAAGCATTTTGATCTCCTAACCAATGTATATAGAAGTGTAAGTGCTGTGGATAGGAGATGCTAGCCTCTAGGACACAAAATTAGAGCAAAGAAAAGAATAGCCAATGCTAGTGTTGCTCAATTGCTCAAAACAGATTGCTAATTGCAAGTGTAAGCTCAAGTGTTGCACAAGTGTATATGAGTAAGTTTAGGTGTACTAAGGCATGTCCTATTTATAGGAATGACCTACAAGTGCTTAAGGATGTTCTTGACACTTTCTAGGGGGTTCTAAGTGCTTAACTAGCCATTAGGTACACTTTAGTTGCTTTAGCAACGACTAGTTAATAAATTCTGAAAGTTGCTGTCAGAACTCATCTCGGTCGAAGTTTTGTCGACCGAGAGACCTACTCGGTCGAGGGTTTGTCGACCGACAGACTCTCTGGAGTAAGTGTATGCAACGTTCATATCCAACAGCCAACTACCTTGTCAGTTGTGTCTAACGTCTACTTGGGTCTTTCTCGGTCGAGGAGTTTGTCGACCGAGAGTGTCTCGGTCGAGGAGTTTGTCGACCGAGATTGACCCTATTTCAATGTTTCAATTAAATTACTAAGTGTGTATATGAGTGTGCATATGTGACACTATTGAAGGGGATGACCTATCTAAGTATGGTGATTGGCTAGGGAAGATCTAACGCTTGATTTATATAATGTCTAAGTACTTGTACATTATATATTTGTACAAGTTTTACAATTGATTACATTTCATGAAATTACAATAATTCAAGCATATAGATCTTCCATAATATTTGTCATCCACCTTATTCCTGCAACACTCAAGTAGCATGTTAGATCGACAAGAGTGAAATGTTTGTCATTATCAAAACAAAGGGATTAAATGATGTCCATTTAGCCAACAATCTCCCCCTTTTTGAAGATGAGAAACATTTCTTAAATATAAAGTAAGGAAATATAAATCATGTGAGGTTCATACCTGAAATTTACCTTTTGTAGTCATTCTCTTGTTTGCAAGTGTGTGCTGGCCCGAGATTTATGAAACTCATTTTACTTTATGTTTTTGATTTTATATTATTTCTCCCCCTTTTTCATTTCAAAAAGATATCCTAGATAAACATTTAGTATGACTTTTACTTCTCCCCCTTAATTTTATGCTATGCCCCCCCTAACTATGATATTCAGTCTTTAAAAGTAGGGATTAATATAAATGTAAACCTTTTGTTGTCGAATTTAGTCACAATTTTTTTCTCAATCATTTGCAAAGGATGTTAAGCCTTGAAATGATATGAGATCCTTTTAGATCCATGGAATATGTATTTTGATTTCTCATCCATTTTACAAGGGATGTTAAGCCCTTAAATTGACATGAGAATCCTTAAGCTTATGCATGTATCTCTAACCAAATACATGGGATGTTAAGCCCTAATTTGTTTAGAGAATTCCATTAAGAACAAGATATATGTCATATTCATGAATATTGTAGATTTCTTTGTTTTCATAACCATAACTACTTTAAAGGATATCTTGGTCATAACAAGCTTCTAATGATGTTTACAAAGTTTTGTAAGCTTCTTAATCTTATAATCAAGATAGTTTGTGTGAGCTCCCCCTTAATCTTATAGTCAAGATAATTTAAGGATTCTAAGGTCACAATCAATATTAGATCATAATAAGTTGACCTTTTATGAGAGTTATGCACTAAAATTATGTTTTCAATATGATAAACACATTTTGAATCAAGATACTAAGATTAAGTGCAGTAAAATGATGTACAAATAAGAATTTTGTCAAGCTTATTTTAGGTCGATCTTGACTTCAACCATAGCGCCCCTTGGTCAAAAAGTTGATTTCAACCAAGAGGCAATTTCTGCAAATTTACAGTTTAAGCACTTTCATTGAATTACACTTTTATGTTAATATATGTGAAATATAAAGTTTTTATGTAATATGATCAAATGTATATTAATTTGAAGCATTTTGAGTGATACCTATTTTGAAGAAGTTTTATCAATTGAAAGCTTAATATAGGCATCACAATGAAGTCTTTGTCTTTAATTTTCCTAAACTATATGTTTTACATTCATTTTGAATGATATCTCTTTTGCTATAGGTACATAAATATCAATTCCCATTTCTTCTTGTACCCTCATTTTCAGATTAATCATAAGATTCTTTAGAGACATATATCCTTGAAAGCAAGATTAATATCTTAAAATCAAGATTTTGCTTTTGATTTCTTAGAACAAGAAAATAGATAAAACATTAATATTTTTGTTCTAAGAGACACTGTTTGTCTTGTCATAGCATCATCATTCACAATAATCATTATCTATTATGTCAAGATGCATTTATGCTATGGTATTTTCAATGATCTGAATCACAATGATCTTGAATAGTATCCATTCATGGTTTGTATATATGCATCACAAATTATTTTAGACAAACGAATGAAACACAATGATCATGGCACAAAAAATTATGATAGAAAAGTAGAAGCATATCCATAATACAATGATCAACATATAAATGCAATAATTATGATCATTTAAGCTAAATTGCAACACACATAGTTCCTATATAGATATACCAAGGAGTACTTTGGAAAAACCATGTGGATTATGATAAAATAGTAACTTCCTTGATTAAACCCATTCATAATTTTCAATTTTAAGTCAAACCATGTAGAGGATAATACCAAGATAATCTCATTTATGGTTCATGGATTTTCAAATTTAAGACAAACCATGTAAATGAATATGCTTAATAAACTTTTTCAATAAATGAATAAGGTTTGTTCAAAATCAGTCTTCATATAACACTTTTGCAATATGTTTAAGGATTTCATATAGTGTTATATCTTAATTCATGATGCAAAAGATCAATATGTCTTGTTTCAAAGATGATCTCCAAGATTTATTCTTGAGTAAAGCACTTTTTATTATTGCTGAATTGATAGCAAATAGGAAACAACAGAACATATTTTCCAGACTCCTGCTCGGTCGAACAATTTGTCGACCAAATTATTTTCAGTTGAAGTATTTCTCGACCGAGAATGTTTCTGCAGATTTTATTCAGCAATCTGTATGTTCTAGTTTGTGTTGTAATACTTTGTTATTCAATTGTGTGAATTTGAGATAGATATAAGGTTACTCAATTCAAGATTATTGATCATATCTCAGACTTAATTAGTGCATATACATTTTGATGTCACAATGATATTTATTCTTTTGATTTTCTTAGAACAAATTATCTTTATCATTCTAATGGAAATTTTAAGATAGACTATTTATGCTTAATCATCAAGAAAGTAGCAATTGAAATTTGATAACATTTGAATTTTCAATGAAAGCATAATCAATTTCAATATGCATACAGCTCAGAATTTCACAAGTTTTGGTTTGCATCAAGTTTAATAAGGATGTTATTAACATATATGTAATGATACAAACTACTAATATTCTTGAGAAATTTGTCTTCAAGATATGTGACTTATTTTTCCAATCAAGTATGTCTATTTGCAGTAAGAGTATAGATTTCAGTATCATTTTTCTTTACAAGCAACATTTTTGCAGCAATTTTAGTAAAATCGATCCTTTTATCTTGTATACTTGATAATTTAATCATGAAAAGTATTTTGTTTTGATGCTCATATATTCTTTCTTTTGATTTGGATCATTCAAATATTTATAGCACAAGAATATATAAAGTTCATTATCTGCTTAAGTTGATTATGATTTACGTGTCTTTTATTTAAATAGTCTTGCTAGAGTTTTACTCGGTCGAAAAAGTTTTCGACCGACATTGTCTCGGTCGAAAATTTCTCGACCGAAATAGTTACTGTTTATGTATTGTTTTCAGTAATTGTTTCTAAATAAAACATATATCACTTCCAATTCAATTATGCAATTTAAAACTCAGTTTAGTTGAGATAAAACATATGAATATCAAGGTAACATTTATATCTAATCTCAACTAATTATATACAATTTTCTAGGTTTTGATAATCCAAACTAAAACAAGTTAGTTGAAGATGTATATTTGAAAATTTTAATTTCTTGGATTAACTTGGAGTCCTATTATGTTAAGTTGAGATAGACATAGATATACAATTTAGAGTCTTTGGTCATATCTCAACTTAATCTTATCCATTTAGTTTGGAGATTTTGGAACCCATACTAACTCAACATCCTTTTTCTTGTAGGGACATGAGAAAGAGTAATGTCCAAGACGCAAACAATAATGACAACATATGGAATCAACCTCATATCTCTTTCTATGATTTTGTTCTAGATTGTTCAAATATACATACATAGATTGATTTTCTAATGCTTGAGTCTTTCTCCAACTAGGTTTTTGATAAGATTTTCCTTTAGGATTATAACCTAGTCCTCTCCTTCCAATTTGATGATAAGAATTATTTAAAATTTTATCAAGGGTATCATTATTATTTAAACTGCTAATTTTTTGTTGTAGCTTGACAATCTCATCCATTCTCTTATTTATGTCTAGTTTTGCTTGCTCTAAATTAGATACTAAGGAATCTCTTTCTTTCACAATAGTATCATAATCTAGATGTGTACACAAAACAGGTTGTTTTTGAAGATCATTTAACTTTGCAAGTAATCCAACCTTTTCTTGAGATAGAAGATTATAATTTGTTTCTAGAGTAAAAATCTTCACATTACAATCATTTAGAGATGATTTCAAAGTATGATTTTCATAAATAACGCCATCCTTTTCAAATCCAAGATCATTTAATTTTGCATACAAATCTTCATTTTCATATGTGAGAGCAAGAAGTTTAGCATGTAACTCATCATTTACTTTATTAGACTTCTTTAATTTCTTCTTGCACTCAATATACTTATTATGTGTTTCTTCAAGACTAGCAATTAGCTCTTCTTTTGATAAATCAAGAAGGCTTACCTCTTATTCTTCTTCATTGGTTGTAGCAATCAGGCAATTTTTGTGCACCTCTTCCTTCTTTTCTCTCCATGGACAACTAATTGTTGTGTGGCTTGTTCCTAAGCACCAACTGCAACTTGTTGAAGATTTGTCCATGCTTTTCTTTTGCTTGTGGTTGTAGAAACCATCACCCTTCATTCTTCAAGACTCGATTATATCTCCTTGAAGCCTGCTCTGATACCAATTGAAAAACCACTAGAGGGGGGGGGGTGAATAGGGTTTTATGATTATTTTAAGATAATTTATCTAAAGCAAGCAACTACAAAAAGATTGGACAAGGGGACAAGGATTTAGAGTGGTTCCAACCTTAGCAAATACTAAGGCAGTCAATCCACTACCCGGTTGCTTACCCAACCAGGATTTTGAAAGAATCAAATTTTATTACCTCGCAAGGACTTTACATAAAATTACAATTCTTTCACCAAACCCTTCGAACAGCCTTCACCTAGAAGTAGTTGCACCAACCTTGAAGCAGCCTTCTTGAAGTAACTTCAAGCCCCCCCTTGAAGTAGCCTTCCTCTTAAAGTAGCTTCCCGTTGCAATAACCTTCTTGAAGTAGTCCGAAGTCCACCTTCTCCACCGAGAAGAACCTTCTCCAATCCGCAGCCTCCAACCCTAGGAGTAGCAAGGAGAATACAAAAGATAAAAGGAACAAGAAGGAAAAATAGAAATTACAATACCACTTGTAGCTCAAGGCTTGATTTCCTATATCAAGCGTTTTGATCTCCTAACCAATGTATATAGAAGTGTAAGTGATGTGGATAGGAGATGCTAGCCTATAGGACACAAAATTAGAGCAAAGAAAAGAATAGCCAATGCTAGTGTTGCTCAATTGCTCAAAACAAATTGCTAATTGCAAGTGTAAGCTCAAGTGTTGCACAAGTGTATATGAGTAAGTTTAGGTGTCCTAAGGCATGTCCTATTTATAGGAATGACCTACAAGTGCTTAAGGACGTTCTAGACACTTTCTAGGGGGTTCTGAGTGCTTAACTAGTCGTTAGGTACACTTTAGTTGCTTTAGCAACAACTAGTTAATTAATTCTGAAAGTTGCTGTCAGAACTCATCTCGATCGAAGTTTTGTCGACCGAGAGACCTACTCGGTCGAGGGGTTGTCGACCGACAGACTCTCTGGAGTAAGTGTATGCAACGTTCATATCCAACAGCCAACTACCTTGTCAGATGTGTCTAACGGCTACTTGGGTCTATCTCGGTCGAGGAGTTTGTCGACCGAGAGTGTCTCGGTCGAGGAGTTTGTCGACCGAGATTGACCCTGTTTCAATGTTTCAATTAAATTACTAAGTGTGTATATGAGTGTGCATATGTGACACTATTGAAGGGGATGACCTATCTATGTGTGGTGATTGGATAGGGAAGATATAACACTTGATTTACATAATGTCTAAGTACTTGTACATTATATATTTGTACAAGTTTTACAATTGATTACATTTCATGAAATTACAATAATTCAAGCATATAGATCTTCCATAATATTTGTCATCCACCTTATTCCTGCAACACTCAAGTAGCACGTTAGATCGACAAGAGTGAAATGTTTGTCATTATCAAAACAAAGGGATTAAATGATGTCCATTTAGCCAACACTTCCTTGCCATAACAGGAATTAAGACTATCCTAATTCTATTTAACATATTACATCATAATAGGGGAACCTCAAGTTACATTTGAGGAGTGCATAGGAAGGAAGGAATGAATACTTTTACATATGGAAGAGAAGATAGAGACTAAATGTGTAAACCGAGATAAAATAGGAATAACAAGCATTCAACCACACACAAAGATCTTAAGGAGGTTATTTTCAATAACCATGCTAATATCCACCATCAAAACTCATTTGAGGGCAACACATGTAAATTGCACATATATCATATCACACACACATACATATATACATACACACACATTATATATATATATATATATATATATATATATATATATATATATATATATATATTAGTTTGGATCGTATGTGGTATTTAATCAGATATACACATTAATCGTTTTAAGTATTCACATCATACACAATAAATAAATGATAAAATAGAAATCTGACCATATCGATTAAATACCAAAACATAATAAATTGATGTGGATTCGATATCATTGTTGGGAAAGATGGCATCGAATAAGGTAGAGAAAACAAAATTTTAACTTCCATATTCCTCTTAAATAGTCAATCGCGTCAACAACTATGTAATGGGAAGGAGTGTTGCAAGGTTTATACATGGTCCTGGAGCAAGTCCAGTGACAATTCCTTACAACAGTGTGTGACTCAAAACTCTTCTCATTACACATGTGGCAATGGCCTCCTTGCCTCTATAGTAGTCCACATGGACCACAGGGAACTCTTGTCTTTCTAGATGAAAAAATAAGAAGGAGTTGTCCCTTCTAGTCAGCATGCTAGTTCTGACTTGCTCTCCCAATTGTCTTACCCTTATTATCCCTCCCTTTGATGGATAGGACTTGCTTAGGATCTCTTGGTTACCACAACCAGAGAGGACAACAATTGTCAGAGTTTATTGTTGTGTCTACAAAGCCTCAACTACCCCTATTTTTATAGGAGGGTCGGGATTAGGAGTTCTAGTCGTACGGGAGTCAAAGAGATGGAATATTCATGAATTTTTGTAGCATGCAAACCACAAAATGGTCCACTAAATAATGAACCGATCGGTTGGCATGTGATCTGATCGGTTCAACCCTTAAATCAGTCATTTCACTATGTTTCCCAATCACAATTGTATTGACAATTAATATTAATTCATGACATTAACATCAATCCTTGATCCAATCGAATTGATCAACCAATAGTCAATTCACATACCTGAGCTTATCGGTTCACTTGGTGAACCGATCATCTCATGGATCTGATTGCCAATCTTGGTTCAATTGACCTAAAACTTGAATTGATTGGTTCAACACTTAAATCGGTCAATTTATAGTCCAATCAGTCAACTTTTAACAATTGTTGTCTAAATTGAGTACCTAACACTTTAGTAATCAAGTTTAAACTACATTCATGAAAAATCCTATTCCAAGTGTGTCCAATGTGTGTGATTGTATAGATTCCAAGTTAAGTTGGCAGTGAATGTCCATGACCAACTTATGACATCACAAGCAATGATTTGTATCTAGCGAGACATCTTTGCTACCCAAGTAATTGAAAAGTTGAAGAGCAACTTCAACATAAAATCTATGATAAGTGTCATAGTGATTGTATAATTCCTTTGTCATTGATATCCAAATTGAGTCCGAGACATGGAATCGTCATCCTCTTCAACATTCAATCCATGTTTCTTGAACTAGAGCCGACTGTCTGAGATATATGTAAGCTCAATATCACATATTGACTCACATGAGCATGGCCTACATTTCTCAGTCTCACTTATCAGGTGGCCAAGATATCATACTCCTGTAGGAGGGACAAATCTTATCTACATCACTCACAGTCATCCCCATGTATCAAATGCACTTGAGAACCACCTTTATGGAAACTGTTATTCAAGGTCACAGTGGATGATGTAAAAGTACACCGAAGGACATATGATGACTTTAGTGACTTTAGGTCTAAGAACCACAATCATCACCATCACTATGAGAACTGATTCTGACTACCATGCAATGGTTCCATGTATCACTCTCAAAGTGGGTGTGTCTGATACACTGTTCTCTAACAAGCATCTATGTGTTTGGTTTGATATCACATATCATGGATAATGATATTCTGTCATCAATCAACACACACTCTATTCTTATGCGTTATTGCTGTCTATCATCCTTCCACAATAACATTTGGCTAGGGACATAACAAGAATGTATATACTCTTAACATCTGTATGATCTCATTGTTCAGGTCCTTAACCTGAAGAAATACATCATTGAGTAATATCATCCTTTAGACATTTAATATATTACATCAATAACTCATAACCCAATAAAATAGAATAGATTGGAGGATTGCCTTTGTTATTAATCAAATCATTTACAAGATATGTCATTACAATCATCATATGATAGGCTCTCTGGGTATACATACCAACACTGAGAGCCATCATATGTGATAGTAGGGATACTTTGGATATGATTTAAATATTAATGAATAGGTAATTCCATTTATTATGCTTGTTTCAATATTGATATATGAATAATAATGCCTTAAGTTTTGGTTATATTCCTTGAGAACCATCATGTAATGATTGTAAAAGGGGCATTTTGTACTTGATTTGATTAATAATACAAGACAATTTCACTTATAATGTTTGTTTTAGTATTGAGATAATGACTAAACTTAATAATTTCCTAATAATGTTTTAACTTGGTGATATATGGTTTGGACTGAGGACCCGAACATGAGATCATGTGTACAAAAGAGTATTCATTCTTGTTATGTATATAGTCAATAGTTTTTGATGAAAGTATAGGAAGCATATAATACACAAGACTACCATGCATGGTGAGTGATGACTACATCTCTTCAGTCATGATATTGTGTATTAGCTCATATGAATGGGTTCTTGTTAAGAAAAAGTTTAACTAGACATAAGCACCTTGAGATTAACACATGGAAGTCATGTAATGACATGTCAGAGTCTTATCTCAATGTGACAGTGGTGATTGTGATCCTTAGATCTGAAGTCACAACAGTAACACATGTTGTTCTGAGTATTCCCACACTAGTCCATAATCTAAAATTTGTGTTCCCAAAAGGTGTTGATTTGGCACACTATGACACACCTTTGGATTGATATACCCAACCACTTGATAATTAAGACAATGAAATGCATGACCATGCTCGATATTGAGCTCACATTATCTCAAATAGTCTGCTCTATTTTAGGGAACATATTAAATGTGTAGAGGACAACATTCCATGCCTCAGTTTCAATCTAGAAATTAGTGACAAATGGATTATACAGTCATGGCAATACTGATAAATTTGCATGTTGTAATTGCTCTACAACTCATTCCTTTTACTTGGGTGACATTTAATGTGTTTGTAGACATCAATCTTTGCTTGTGTTGTTTTTGAACATTACCAACTTAATTAGGAACCTATCAGGTCACGCGCATAAGGATACATACGGGAATTGAAATTTGCAATCAAGCATATGATTAGAATGGTTCTAAATCATAAACATGTTGATTTACCCTATGATTGGGTGGCCATAATGTCTAATTAGCTGCTCATATTGATTGGGTCAAAAGAACAACTAATTGTCAATTGATTGCTTGAGATTTCCACTGGACACATGTGATCAGCTGATCAAGTGACCTGATCGGGTGATCATAATGTTACAGAGAAATTCTGAAATTGAAAAGAAAATAGTATATATATTAGGGCTATCATGATTGGCCAATCAGTTATTGTGATCGAGAAATCAAGGGCTATGATCAGGCGATCATGAAATGTGGTCGAGCAGTCATGAAATGGGATCGTGCAATCATGAAATGTGATCAAGCAATCACAAATCCAGTTTGAGCTTTCAACGTTAAAATTATTTTTTTGGATTGCAACTATGAAAGGGATTAGAATTATGTTTTTCCAAACCCATGACTCTCCTATATAAAGAGGGCATGTCACAAAGGGTGACACCTATGTCTATTGAGACAACTTATGAGACAAGTTGGTCATCAAACTTCTCTCTCTTGGATAGTAAGTCACCCTAAGGACTCACTACTACAGAACACGCCTTTGGCGTCAGTTGTTTAACCCCTTTTAGCGACGGTTTTCAAGTGACACCTATGTGGGCGCCACTAAAGTTCAAACTCTTCGGCGTTGGTTTTATAACCGATGCCTATATAACCAACAGGCGTCGATTATATATAGTCAGCCGACGCCAAAAGGGTTCACACCACAAAAAGGGTGCCATCTAGGACACTTTCTACACCAGTTATCAACAAAACAACCACCGCTATATATCCTATAGGCGTCGGTTTTATACGAATAAGTGACGCCATTTCCACCACGGCCGTGGTCACATTCGGCGGTAGTTTTTGTCCAAAAACCGACGCGGTAGGTCTTTGATGACGGTGTTCTATAAATAACCGACGCCTATGTTTTTTTTTCTTATCAGTTTGCAGGCTTGCTGTGGCTGGTCAGCAGGATGAGAACTTGTAGTTCAGTTTTCTGAACTGTAGGTTTACGACATCCATTGATATCATCCAACAAACATGCCACAAACATGCAAAATAAAAAAAATATACTTTTCACACAAGTAGATACATTGATACATTCAGACATCATTTCAATTCTCACATTCACACATGTAGAAACATTCAAATACATCTATAAACATTCAAATATGTATAAAAATTCAGATTCATATAACAAAATACATCTATATTCATTTTCAAAATACATAAAGTGCAGCACGCACAAGTGCTTCAGATTCATATAACAACATGACAGACTAACACATATATAGTGCATAACAACAGCAACGCCGAATTTACATACAACACTAGCTTAGTACATATATAGTGGGACTAAGGTGACGATCCCACCTGCTAAAATAGGTTATCGAAAACTACATGTTACAACTGGGAGGTCGTGATTCAACAACCGTATGCATTAGCAGGAGGACAAACATATTTCACCACAAATGGTGAAATCTGTTTGTCCTCATGCTAATGCATACGGTTGCTGAATCACGACCTCCCATTCGTAACATGTAGTTGTCGACAACCTGTTTTAGTAGGTGGGATCATCACCTTAGTCCCACTATATATGTACTAAGCTAGTGTTGTATGTAAATTTAGCGCTGCTGTTGTTATGCACTATATATGTGTTAATCTGTCATGTTGTTATATGAATCTGAAGCACTTGTGCGTGCTGCACTTTATGTATTGTATCTGTATCCTGCTTCTCTTCATTGTGGCTTCTTTTGCTATTTCATGGCTTGCTGCCTATATATCTATATAACCTTTGGTGAATGCCTACATATCCTGCATAGCTATGTCATGGCCGTCCTGCATAGCCTGTAGTCTTTGGCGAACGCCTGCATATCCTCTTGGACCCATTGTGTGGTCGTAACATGTAGTTGTCGTTGAGCATCGCTGATAGCCTAGTTAGTTAGTACATTGATTTGATTAGTAACAATAAAGGTTAATCTTGAATAGGTGAATACATAAAAATGTATATTAATTAAATTGGGAGTGGCGCTTAATACCTTGAATTCATCTATTTTTCTTTGGGTAACAAACTCCTCCCAGTCTTTGGGGTCCAAGTAGTTCCATTTCTGTGTGGCTTCCTTCTTCCTATATTTATTTTTCAAAGAGAATACAAACAAAAATTATTAGTGTAGAGTTAGTGAAATACTGATCAATGTCTAGAATTGGAATCAATCAAGAACCTATTCTCAGCATCTCGTATGTAATCTCGGGTGAGATTGGTCCACCCTCCCACAAAATTTAGCATTTTTATTAACTAGAAGATAATGAAACATCAAATCAAAAAATGATATTGATATTAAAAAAGCAAACATTTAGCTTCAATAAAAAAATATAAACATGCATGCCTCTAAAATTGTGATCTTTTATCAATTAACAATCCTTCATTGTGATCTCCGCGCACATATAAGTCATCATTAGCTTCAATATTTTGTGGAGTTGGCAACCCAACTGAGAATGGATTGGAGTCATCATATTTATCATAGTACTCTTCTTCATCTATATGATCTTCAATGAACTGTCTTTTACCATGAAGAACAACCGACCATTTATCATTTGTAGGATCATCGATATAGAATATTTGTTTTGCATGTGATGCCAATATGAATGGTTCACCCTTCTCACCAATCTTTTCAAAGTTCACTAAAGTGAAACCCAATTCATCCACTATAACTCCTTTGGTGTTATCAACCCAATTACATTTAAAGAGCGGAATTCTGAAATCTATGTAGTCAAATTCCCATATGTCTTCAATAACACCGTAATATGACATTTTAGCTTCACGTGGACTCTTATGCTTTGCACTTGCAAAATACATAGTCGACGCTTGAAGAGTGACCCCACTGTTTTGGACGTCACTCTTATCATCTTGGCACTTTGTGTAATATGTGAACCCATTAATTTCAAACCCTTCATAAGACATAATATTCAGTTTTGGTTTAAAGGTGAGGCATTTGATAGTTTTCGTAATATCATTTGGTGTTTGAGATAGTTGATTTAAGAGTTTATCTTCAAACCACTTAGTAAAAGTCTGGTTATGCTCTCTAGCAAGCCACATTGAACTTGCTCGAGGATGTTTTCTCTTGATGAAATTGGTATATTCCTCGATATAAACACTCACTTCATCCATGTTGTGTAAAATATACAAGTGACCTTGTTCCAACTGCTCATGGCTGATTACTTTCACCCGTGATCCCAAAATTCCTTTGCCCTCCTCAATATTCTTGTCATGAACAGGAGTTTTATTACCACTCAGAAAGTCATTGCAAAAATCCATAACCTCTCTCGCCACATAACCTTCAATAATACTCTCTTCAGGCCGATAACAGTTTCGAACATCACCTTTAAAAACGCTCATGTATCGTTCAAAGGGATACGTCCAATGCAAGAAAACTGGTCCCAACATTTTCACTTCCCTAGTCAAGTGGACAACAAGATGTACCATGATATCAAAGAATGAAGGAGGGAAATACATCTCAAGCTGACATAGGGTAACAACCACTTCTCTTTGCAAATTATCGAGAGTATCATGGTCAATAACTTTTCTGCATAGACTGTTGAAAAAGAAACAAAGTCTGGTGATTGCAAATCTTACATGCTTCGGCAATATAGATCGAATTTCCACAGGAAATATTTGTTGCATTAGAGTGTGACAATCATGAGATTTAAGACCTATCAACTTCAGATCTTTCATTGATACCAATCTACGAATGTTAGATGAGTAACCCTGTGGCACCTTAACATTTACCAAGCATTCAAAAAAAGCTTTCTTCTCCTTTCTAGACAACATGTAACAAGCGGGAGGTAAGTATGTTCTTTTATTACCCATTTCATGTAATTCTGTTAATTTTGACCTTATTCCCATTTCATGTAGGTCCAGTCTGGATTTTATCCCATCTTTAGTCTTACCTGGTATATTTAACAGAGTACCAATGATGCTATCACAGACATTTTTCTCAACGTGCATTACATCGATACAATGTCTGACTGTCAAAGAACTCCAATAAGGAAGATCCCAAAATATTGACTTCTTCTTGAATGAAGAATTGTCACTCCGTGTGGCCATACTACATTGTGATTTCTTACCAAATTCGTTGACAATGTCTTTTACTCTTTCATAAAAAACATCCCATGGTATAGGTTTAGGTGCACTCCGTTCATCATTCCATCCATTGAATGCTTTGCGCTTCCTACAATACAGATGGAATTTTGAAAGAAACCTTCAATGACCAAGATATATAGTCTTGTCGCCATGTTTTAGTCTTATTGAATCAGTGTTTTCTTCACATATAGGACACACTTTAGCTCCTTTGACACTATATCCAGACAAATTCGCGTATGCTGGAAAGTCATTAATAGTGAAAAACAACATAGCGTGCAAACGAAATGTCTCTCTTCTTGAAGCATCATAGGTCATCACACCTTCAGCCCAAAGTTTCTTTAAGTCATCAATCAGAGGTTCAAGATAAACATCGATATCATTTTCGGGTTGTTTAGGGCCCGATATCAACAACGACAACATAACATACTTATTTTTCATACACAGTCAGGGAGGAAGATTGCATATAACAAGCATGACTGGACAAGTGCTATGTTGGCTGCTGAATGTCCCGTACGGATTCATCCCATCTGTACAAAGCCCAAGTCTTACATTCCTATCTTCTTCACCAAATTTGGGGTACAATAGATCAATCTTCTTCCAATGTGGGGAATCAAACACATGTCATAGGATCCCATCATTATTTTTCTTAACATCTGCATGCCACCTCAAATTCTTCACATCTTTCGGATTTGCAAACAAGCGTTGAAACCGTGATATTATAGGTAGATACCACATCACCTTGGCAGGAGAACCAATTTTGGACTCCCCTGAAGTCGTCAATTTATACCGTGACGCACCATATTTTGGACAATCTTTCAAATCCACATAGTCCTTTTGAAATAATACACAATCATTCGGGCATGCGTGTATCTTCTTAGCCTCCATTCCCATTGGGCACAACAATTTCTTTACCCGGTATGTTGAGATTGGCAACTCGTTTCCTTCAGGAAGCATTTCTTTCAACAAAGTCAACAATGAAGTGAAGCTTTTATCACTCCATCTATTGTTAGCTTTCAACTTAGACAATCTCAACACAGTTCTAAGCTTCGTAAACTTAGCACAACCTGTGTATAACGGTATCTCAACATCATGCACAATATTTGTAAAGATAGGAGGTGGATCGGTGTGCTCTACCCTACAACTATCCAACATCGCATCAACGATGTCTACTGGAACTTGTTCGTTCACACCTACATCATCAGAGGCAATTTCTTCTTCCACCCAAGCACTGCTATCGACATCCACTAATTTTGAGTTTGAAATATCTCCATGCCAGTGCCATTCTGTATAGCCTTGTACAATCCCGTTGCACATGTCATGACTTTTGTTTTCGTCACCCGTGCTGAATTTCAAGTTGTTACCACAATGCCTACATGGACAGTACAACCTATCTCCAGGTTCTTTCCTATGTTCCTCGACAAATCTAATAAACTGATCAAGACTAGATATAAACTCTGGGGTGCAGCGATTGCGAATGGACATCCATGATCTATCCATTCTATGATCAAAGAGAAAATAAGTATATATTAGGACAAGATTAGGGTCTACGGTTAACAAATACATGTGATGCCATTCTTATATATAATAAATTTGTACCACCTATCCCATCCTTGAACACCTAATCTAACTAGTAAGTGTATAATGTGTATTGGGTTTTTGAGAAAATTTTGACAACATTTCCCTGCTGTTCTCTAAGTACATATGTACTTAGAGAACAAATAGGGAAATGCTGCCAAGATTTTCTCGAAAACCCAATACACATTATACACTTACATCCTAAGTGAGATTAGGTGTTCAAGAACAGTCCCAAACCGGGGACTATCCAAGATTTACTCTTAATGAGTAAATCTTGGACGGGTTTCTAGGCCAACAAAATCATATCATTAAGAGCATGGTTTCATGTTAGGTCATCATAGGTCATAATAATCCACTAGAATGGGCATAAGAGTATTAGATCTTGATTCTAGAGTGTACAAAACATAATAGTGACTATTGATTTTGTGGGGGTGATATCATTTCATAGGATTTATAAATTCAAATTTAATAAGTGTACAAGTTGCATCATTTTAATACTCTAAAGGTGACTAGTGGGTCATAGCACATAAAAGATGGCATTACAAGGAATGTAAGCAAGCTAGATCAATTACCTCTGTTTAAGCATCAGTAGGGAGAGAGGGCGAGATGGAGGGTAGGCGAGTAGGCAGGCAAGCAGGTGAGTAGGCGACAGGCAGGGAGACGGCGGGCAGCAGTAGATGATCAATTAATTCCTGAAACATAGTATAGAATATGCATAGATAATACATTAGTTGAACGCATAACATTAGTAGTAGGTAGTACATGATATGTAAATTATACCGTTATATGTATTGCAAACTACAAAGTACATCTACATAGATAATACATTAGTTGAACACATAACAATACAAGAAAAACTAAGGTATGAATGTATGTATAGGTACAAGTATAATGTATCAGTAAATATTAGTGGTTGAGTTCATAGTAGAGCATCAATGTATGTGCAAATGATAAATATGTAATGTAGGTGTAGCAGTTCATACATAAAGCAGTTCATACATAAAGATGTAAATGGGTGCAACAGTACATACATACCGAGCTTATATGAAGTAGAAATGATTTTGATGCATGTACAACTCAATTAAAAATGAGAAGAGCAGGAAAAAGCAGGAAGAGGGGTAGGGGGCCAGGAGCAGGAGCAAGGAGCAAGCCAGAGAAACCCTATTGTCTAAGAAGGAAGAGGAAGAAGAAGGGTACTAGGTGAGCGGGCGACCAAGAGCAGAGCGCCGATGAGGAGAGAGTAGAGCGCCGGTGACGGTGAGCGGCCGGGCGACAAGGAGGTGTGTCGGCGGCGACTAGGAGACAGTGTCGGCACCAGAATCGCCAAAGAAAACAGGGGAAGGAGCGGTGGCGGCGGCGAGTGCTTTCTCACCAGAATCGCCAAGCAGGGGGAAGGAGCAGCGGCAGCGGCGGGTGCTTGCTCACTAGAATCGCTAGACCTAAAATCGACGCTAGATTGCAGTGAAATAGAGAAAGGGGAAGAGTCTGCTTCACGGGGTGCTAATTAGTAAACAATCGACGTCGGTCATTCCAAAAAACTGATGCCATAGCAAACAGTGACGGTTGTTCTGTAGATAACCGATGTCGATTCAGATAAGCGTCGGTTGATAAGAAAAAACCGACGTCCAAATTAGACAATCTTATTTGGCGGGAAATATTATCAACGTCGGTTATAAAAGAATTGACCGACACCGAAAGTGTAACTTTTCACGGAAATATCCTTCTAGTATAGGCGTCAGTGATTACTGAAAACACTGACACTGTATGTGACGCAAATTTTTTCGCTCGAAATTTGGATTTTGCGGGCGATTTTAGGCGTCGGTTTGGTATATCCAGTCGACGCTGAATAGAAAGCGGTACCCGTGTCTGGCTGGTCTTCTACGATAGACGTCAGTTTCCCTAAATATCTGATGTTGACTAATATAGACGTCAGATTATCTTAATATTTGACGCCCAGAATAGTGACACTGAATGATGTTTCAGTAGTAGTGACTACTGGTTGAGATAGGAGAAGAAAGGGAGTTCTACGGAAACTAGCACGTAGACAACTCATATTTTTCTTTGACTTGGTGGCCAAAGTGGTGCACCACATTCTCCCTCATCCACATGGATGGAGTAGAGGCTGAGGCACACATGTAGAGTCGTGGAGAAACTATTCCACAAGAAGACAATCATGAAACAAGTTGGTGCCCAATCCAGGTCTCCTTTCTTATCCTTCCAAATTTCTTGGTGGCTGTTCCGACTAGATCTAAAAGATCATGTTCTTCACAACATAAGACATGTATAGTTGTTGTACACCTAGTATGCATGAAGGTATCTCCTTTATCCCTTCTTATATCTTTTGTTTAGTGACATTTTCTAGATATGATGGATCCGAAGCCAGAAGATAAAGAGAAGAAAGTTTTTATTCCCCTGTGCCCCCTTCCTAAAAATCCAACACTAAGAATGTTTTGACTCGATGTCATTTGGTTTGGGTTAAGGACCTGAACATGAGATCATATGAATACTTAGAGTACTATGTCTTGTAATGTCCCTAGTCGGTTATAATTGTGGATATTATAGGACAATAATAATACAAATTCTAACATATACAGTTAGTGTTGACTATGGGTCTTTAGTTATGACATTGGATATCAACTCAAATACATGGCCACTTGTTAGAGAACAAGTTGTAATGGATAAACCCACCTTGAAAATGACACATGGAATTCATGTAATGACATGTCAGATTCATGTCTCAAAGTGACAATGGTGATTGTAATCCTTAGACCTGAAGTCACTATAGTAATCACATGTTGTTCTTTGTACTTTGACACTTTCCCAACATGACTCTGAATAAGGATTTCCAAAAAGGTGGTGATTGGTGCACTGTGACACTTGTGGGTTAGTGTGAGTGATGCAGGTCAAATTTGTCCCTCCTTTCGAGTACTCCAGCCACTTGATAAGAGAGACTATGGGAATGCATGGACATGCTCATGTGAGTCAATAGATGATATTGAGTCAGTATCTGGAAAAGTCTTATCTATTTCAAGGAGCATAAATTGAATGATAAGAGTATGAAAATTCCATTCCTTAGTGTCAGTCTGGATATCTGTTGCAAAGGGATTATACAATCATGGTAATATTAAGCACTATACAATTTGAGGTTCTTCTCCAACTTACCTGTATTACTTGGGTGAAAATGATGTGTTTCTAGACACCAAACTTTGATTTTAGCTTCTTGTATTCTTCCCCATAAAGAGCGAGCAATGTCAAAGCACATAGGGAAACAACTTAAGTTCTGTTGAATTGTTCTCTGTTTCTCAATCCGAGGTGGAGAATAGTTGTAGGGAATCTGAACGACATCATTGATGTTGTAGTGTTGTTGAGGCTCAGAAGAAAAGTTCATTTGTTGATGCACTATCCCTTCATCGTAGCAATGCTGGTCATTAACATCTATCAGAAATGGATTCGAGGGATGTTCCTTGTAGAAACCACAATCCAAATCTTGTTGCAGAGGGAAGATGAAATCAGTAATCTCTGTCTGTTGGGCTACCAGTGTATTCCAGAGGATAGTTGTTTCTGGATGAGGAGGCTCGTGGACACCTAAAAATGGTTTGGTATGTTCCATGACAGGGTTGAGAGGTGTCCCCTCCTTTTCACAAATGTCTTCACTTATTTCTATAGGCTTGAGTTCCTCAAAAGTAGCTTCAACATCTTTTTATGCAGAGTCAAGAAATTTGATGCAATCCTTTACTTGTTCGTCAATAGGTTCATCAGTTGATGGGTCTGTTAGAGAAACTTCTAAAGGATCATCTGATTCATTATTATCTTGAGTGAGAACTGACATCTGCTCTATGCAATCAATAAGATAAACTTCTTCTTACATTCTTGGTTTTTTCATATTTTCAAAAACTTTGAACTCGAGAGTTTCTTTTCCTAGTCGAAGAAGCAAGGTTCCTGCTTCAACATCAATTAGAGCTCTTGCAGTGGTGAGGAACAAATGTCCAAATATGATAGGATATCTGGTGTCTTATTTTATGTCCATAATGACAAAGTCACATGGAACATATGTGTCCTTGCCTACCTTGACCGGGACGTCTTCGAGGATTCCTAATGGACGTTTTATCGAATTGTCTACAAGCTGTATAGTTATGCCAGTAGGAAGAAATTATGAAAATCCTAGCCTCTTGCAATGGCTAAGTGGCATGATCGAAATGCTAGAACCAAGATCATCTAGTCCCTTCTTATATGTAGAATCACCAATATGGCATGAGATACCAAAAGATCCAGGATCTTTCTGTTTCTTGGGCATCTTGCTTTGAATAATATAAAAAGTAGTGGTTGCTAGTTTAACCGTCTCAACTTCCTTGATTTTATATTTCCTTGTGAGGAGAGACTTAAGTACTTTGTCTAGGCTGGTATCTCTACCAGTGCATCTAGAAAGGGTATATCAACATGAAGTTTCTTCATAACTTCCTTGAACTTGTTGAAATGGGTATCAAGCTTCGTTTTCCCTAGACGAGCTAGAAAAGGTATACGAGGCTTGTATACAGGGATATCATTTTCTGGTGTTGCTTTTTCCTCTTCTGTAGCAGGTTTCACATAATTTTCTGTCTGACTTATCATTGCTTGGTTGCTCCTTCAGAATAGATACATGTTCTTCATCAACTTGATCTTTTACCTAGTTTTGTTCATCTATGACAACACTGGTGTCTTGAAAGGAGGGTCAGGATATACATTACCAAAACGAGTCATAACAACCTTCAACTGCTCAGGATGTTTAGGGTTGTTCTCCGGTTGATCAACAAAAGCTCTAGCTGGAGGCTTGAGACTGGGTGATAGTTGGGCTAACTGAGATTCAATAGCTTTCTGGTGGGCTTGTTGATTAACTATCATAGTTTGTTGTGCTTGTAGCATCTTCTCAATGGCTGACAGTTTGTCCTCATGAGAGATGGGTTTGGCTTGTTGCCCTTGTTGTTGATTCTAGTAGGGGACTTTATTGGGGTCTTGGAACTAATGGTTGTTCTGGTAATTATTATAGTTCATGTTCTGGAAGTTACCCCTAAGGTTCCCTTGATTCTCAAAATTCTATTGTTGGTTGTTTGAACCAAATTGATGTGAGTTTACCACTCCCGAAGGATTTCCATACTGAAAACTGGGATGGTTCCTATTCTAATTTGGGTTGTAATAACCTTGACCAGGGATAGTGTTAACAACATTCAGACTTTCCATCTAGCCATTATCTTCTTGTCCATTGACTTTGCTCAGGACAACATCATAGAGAACATTGCAAGACAAAGTAGAGTGATCAGTTCCTTTACATGCTTCACAAAACAGTGAAGCTGACTTGACTTGCTCTTGTTGTTGAGGGGGGTGAGCGTCTTCTTTATAAGCAGCAAGAGATGATTCAATATGGTCTTGCTTGGAAACTAAGAGTTTGAGGGTCTCAGCGATAGACTTGTACTCAGGAATAGCTTCAGCCATAGCTACCTTCAACACTCCTTTTCCTACTAACCTACCCCAATTAGCTTGATTTTTAGCTCCAAGGGTGACAACCTTCCATGCGCTGTCATAACTCTGACACATGAAGTTTCCTCCAGATGAGGAGTTTAAGAACCTCTTGATATCATCATCCATACCCCTATAGAAGATTTCAATAAGCTGATTCTTAGGGATTCCATGGTGTGGACACTTGCGTAGAAGTTCTTTGTATCTTTCCCATGCTTCAACAAGGGTTTATCCAAGGTTTCGAGTGAATATTGTTATTCGACCCCTAATTTCATAGGTGAGAGAGGGAGGGTAGAATTTTTCTAGAAAAACATATTGAAGTTGTTCCCAAGTGGTGATGGGTTCACATTGCAATGAGTTGTACCAACTTATAGCTCTGTCAGCAAGAGAATACTTAAAGAGATGGAGTTGAATGGCATCGTCTGAGACTCCATTTTGCTTTGTTATAGCACATAGATTGATAAACTTCAGAAGATGTTCCTGACTATCTTCTACTTATTTACCATATAATGGGTTGTTTTGAAGCAAGGTGATCCAATGTGCCCTAATCTCAAAGTTGGGAGCGTTGATGGGAGGAGGTTGTACTGGGTGATGAACGTCAGCAGCTTTAGGGATTGAGAACTCCCTAAGATCCTTTTGCAGTTCTGTTGCTTGCGCTGCTGCTTGTGCTGCTTGGATTTCTTCTTGGACTGCAGCTCTGGCTTCTTGCATGAGCCTTTCTCTTTGTTCATTTAGGGATTGAGCTACCCTTCGGGCTATTTCCTCCTCTTGAGCCATTCTAGCTTGGTTTCCTCTATTTTGACGATGAAAGGTTTTGTCTATCTCAGGATCAAAGCTAGCAGTGAGATCGAGACTATTTAAGTGGTGCATGCACTAGTCTTGGGGGTACCTGAGATGAAATGATCTTTCGAAAGTGAGATAAATGGAGTAGAGTCAAATTCAAGTATATGATCAATTTTTATCAAAAGAAAAGTAAAATACTAGATTAGCCTTAAAAGAACTAGATTTGACTAACTGATTCCATTGTCCTCAACAATGACACCAAAATTTGATGTGGTTTAGTATCGCACTAACAAATTCACTCGGGGTTGAAATCCCAGAGTTTTACCAAAACCTTATGCAATAATACCACCTGTAAGAGGACGAGTCTTATCGCAGTATAGTTAAGGATCAAATCCCAAAGGACAACATTTTTAAGAATCATTACTAGTTGAGTCTTGTTCAAGTAAGACTAATATTTAAAACGATTGGTTCATATGAGGTTAATTAAACTAAGTGTAGGAAAGTAAAGAGCAGAATTAAAGCTGATCTAGATTAATGATATGGAATCTCTGGGATGGTCCCAGGTTTCACCACCACTACACATGCAAACACATCCAAACATCAAACATCCAGGAAAGATATAACCATCCAAATGGAGCTGCTACAAAACCCCCCGTACGGGCATTAGGCTTGTGTAAGCATCACCTTAGGTATCAGATGTCTCGTCACCATCCAGATCACTCACTTACGTCTCCGAAGATACATATATCCAACTGAAGTTGGGGCCCTCCCTGAGGGATGTTTAGGCCACAAAAGCGTCACCGTGGGCTAGATGGCTCATCTCCTCACGAATCATACACTTACTACCTCAAGGAATCCTATCAGAAGTTCTCGTCAAGGAGTCAACTGTGCTAATCGAAAAGCAAGCATGCGATTAATCTACAAGCAAACATCAGCGATTAACAACGAAGATACAAATATCCAACATAAATTGTGGTCCTCCCCGAGGGATGTTTAGGCAACAGAAGCGTTACCGTATGTTAGATGGCTCGTCCCCTCACAGATCATACACTTATGACCTCAAGGAATCCCATTCTATTTCTAGATTGGGAGTCAACCTCGTTAATCGACATTCTACCCTACATATAGAAGTTCTTGCAACATAGGGAAGAACAAGACAAAAGCAAACAGGTAATCAATCTACAAACATTAATGATTAACAATGAAATGAAAAGTTATATACATTGCCATGGAATGTTTAACAAGAGAACATGCTTGCATGGGCAGCGGGGCTAGTCCCCACACCCCAACAAAAAGGAACTACTCGCTCATGATGTGAGAAACAAGAAGAACAAGAGAGAGGGAAGATTCCACTATGAGCATGATGTAGAATGTAGTCGCAGCTCAGTGAAGATGATGTAGTCTTCTATTTCATGTCAGAGTAGATCTAGACAAGGAGGAAGAACCACCAAGGTAGACTGGGCAGATCTTCTTCTCCACCTTCCTTCTTGTCTTGACCTCCTTGCTTGCAGCAAGAGGAGCAGTAGGCGAAGTGACAATGGCGTGGATGTATGTGGGATCGAACTTGAGTTCAGGCAGCCTGTCAGCATCCTGGGTCTGATGCCCCCAAATGAGGACCCTGCTGGTTCTATTTATAGTCTTGGATGTCCTCTTCATGTTTTTGTTGTGAGTAAGCTCCACAGAGTTCGGAGCAAACGGTCTTCTTGAATGGTTTGGAGACCGAGAGGCTCCTAACGGTCTTGGTGTTTTAATAATTTTAAGGACTGAATAGATTCACTTGGTCTCAAAGATCATTTGGCTCCTAATGGTTTTGAAACCAAGAGGGGCCAAACGGTCTTGAGACCGGTTGTAGGTTCCAATTGGTCTTGCTTTGACAGTTTTGGAAACCGTTTAGTCTTCTCACGGTCTGTGGCCTAGTGGTCTTGAAACCGCAACTATCATCATCGGTCTTGAGGATCGATGGCCTCCAAATGGTCTTGAAGACTAATGGCATCCACACGGTCTTCACTTCCAAACAGTCTTGGGTTCCAAACGGTCTTGGGACCAACGGTCTTCAGTGTCTAAATGGTCTTGGCTCCAAATGGTCTTGGCTCCAAACAGTCTTGGCTCCAAATGGTCTTGAAGATGCAAACAGTCTTGAAGACCGATGGGTTTCAATTGATCTTGGGTAGGCGGCTGCTCATACGGTCTTGAGATCGTGAGGCTTCAAATGGTCTTAAGACTGTTTGGCCTCATGTGGTCACTTACAGTAGAAAAATGAGAGGAGGACCATGCGGGTGAACGGCTAAGACCGAGAGGTCAAAACTGAATGGGTAGATCACTAGGGCAAACCGTTTGGTAAAGAACGATTGATCAAGACCGAATAGGCAAAACTATTTGTTCAAGACTGATTGGTCAAGATCAAGGTTGAGAGGATCTCGAGTGAGTTCCAGTTTATGGTTGATCCTCATCATGACCTACATAAAATCAATATAAATCTAGTTAATAATCTTGATAATTGAATTAGTTAAGAAATCTTGCATTTTGTGAGATTTAGGAGAGTAAATCAAAAGTATTGAGTCGAATTGGGCCCAAAATGGTGACTGAAAATCATGATGAATTTGGATTCATCAGAAGGCACCAAGGGACTCGTTGAGGCATGTAGTGTAGGGATATATGGTATAGAGTAGACAGTAAACTTTAAAATTTTATTACCATATTCCCCATAAACAGTAGATCACGTCAATAACTATAATGCATGAAGGATGGTTTATAGGATATACTTGGTCCTGGAGCAAGTCCAGTGACAATCCTCATCGTTGTAGATGCACAACTCTGAATCCTAGTTATGCTGGGACTCATCTGACTACCGCACCTCCTGGTATGCACTAAGGAATCCAACCACAAACATCGTCTTCTTTAGCAGCTCCTCTTGTCATGGACTGTTGGTTGACGTTGTCCTCCAAATGGCAAACATTGACTTCCCGCATCTATGGTAGTCCACACAAACTGCTAGAACTCATGCCGTCCTGTTGGATCGGACCAGAAGGATTTGTCTCTCTTTGTCAGTGTACTAGTCACTGACTTGCTCTCCCACAATGACAACTCTCAGTTGTTGTCTCCCGTGGCTGTCCCTCCCTTATCGGGTAGGACTTGCCTGGGCTCTCGTGGTTACCACAACCAGAGAGGACAACAATTTTCAGAGGAAATAATTCTTAATTGTTTGTGTTGTAGTTGTACTTTGGGAAGCCCTCAGTACCCCTCTATATATAGGAGGGATTAGGGTCAGGGTTCCTTGTCCCCAACCAATGTGGGACTAAAGAGGGAGTGGAAGGGACAAGTAGATCTTGAATTTTTGCAACTTGTTTGGAAGTTTTACAACCTACGTACGACGAAATGGTCGTATCACCAAGTGAGACGGTCGTTTCACTAAGAAAAATAGTCATATGGGACGCAAGATGGTCATCTCACTAAGCGAGATTCTCATTTCGTCCTTTCCCAGTTAGATATGAATTGCCAAATCATTTCCTAATTAATGTCATACATTAATTTACTTACAACCCAAGTATGTGCAATTGAAATGAGTTTGAGAAAACTCCAAAAATTTCATTTGTCCCAATTGGGCCATCTCACACAAGCGAGACACCCATCTCACTCACCCACATGGCCTTCTGGTGAATTCGAGTTGAGTCGATCGGTTCAACAACTTGAATGGGTCGGTTCATAGGGTAGAACTAAGCCAATTCAATTTCTGATCTGCCTGACAACCCAAACGACCGTATCAACACTTGAGATGCTCGTCTGGATGCCCAAATGACCGTCCCACCCAATGAGATGGTCATTTGGCAGTTCAGTCAGCCAATCCGTCCATTTTTTGTGTGAATTGAGTATCTAAACACTTTAGTACTTAATTCAATTATCATTCAAGATCAAAACTCCTCTTCTAGGTCAATACCTATGTGTGTGACCCTATAGCTCCCATATTACATTGGTAGTGAGTGTCCATAACAACTTATGACATCACAAGCAAAGAGTGGTGCCTAGTCTCACATCATTGCTACCCAAGTAAATGAAAAAATTGGGGAACAACTTCAGCCTACAATCTATGTATGGTGTTATAAGATTTGTATAGTTCATTTGTCACTGATGTCCAGATTGAATTTGAGGCATGGAGCAGTCACCTCATTATTATTCAATTTTGTTTCTTGAACCAAGAGCAGACTGTGTGAGATATATGTAAGTTCAATATCACATATTGACTCACATGAACATGGCCATGCTTTTTCTCAGTCTTGCTTATCAAGAGGCCTATGACATCATACTCCAGTAGGAGGGACAAATCCCATGTCTATCACTCATAGTCAATCCCCATGTGTCAAAGCCACCCAATCATCACCATTACAACAACCCATGTTTTAGGACTGTGTTTGATGATGTCAAAGTGTACCCAACAACATGTGTTGAGTGCAGTGCTTTCAGGTCTAAGAACCAAAACAACCACCATCACTGTGAGAGCTGAATATGACTTCCATGATGATGGCTTCCATGTATCAGTCTCATGGTGGGTCTGTCCGATACACCATTCTCTAACATGTATCTATGTGCTTGATTTGATATATCCATATCATGACCAATGAGACTCAGTCATCAACCAACTCACACTATGATCTTGTGTGTTATTGTTGTCTATCGACCTTCCACAATAACAACCGATCAGGGACATAATGAGAATATTTATGTACTCTTAACATCCGTATGATCTCATTTCTCAGGTCCTCAACCTGAAGACATACGTCATTGAGTAATATTATTCTCTAGACATTTATTATGTTATTTCATTATATCATAAATGAACAAACAAAATAAATTGGAAGCTTGCCTTTTATTAATAATCAAATCAATTTTACATGATATGCCATTACAATCATCATATGATTGGCTCTCTGGGCACAAATAATCAACAAAATCCCACTTGCACTTAGAGCCAATCACCAACGAATCTTATTTCAAGTGACCTTAAATGACCATCATGCTTCTGTTGTGAAAATTCTTTAGTAAAGGGATCAACAACATTTTTCTCAGTTGACGCTTTGCAAATCTTAACATCTCCTCACTGTACTATTTCTTGTATGATATGATACCACCTTTGTATATGATTTGAGTGTTGATGCGATCTAGGTTCCTTAGCTTGTGCAATAGCTCCATTGTTGTCACACTATAGCTCGATTTCCTCGTTGATGCTAGGAATGACCCCAAGTTCTTTGATGAACTTCTTGATCCATACAACCTCCTTTGTTGCACTCGATGTAGCAATATACTCAGCCTATATTGTAGAATCGGCAATCATTTCTTACTTGGAACTCTTCCAGCTCACATATCCATTGTTGAGACAAAGCACGAATCCTGATTGCTATTTGTAATCATCTTGATCAGTCTGGAAGCTTCCATCAGTGTAACCTTTTACAACCAACTCTTCCTCTCCACCGTAGACCAAGAACTGATCCTTAGTCCTTCTCAAGTACTTGAGGATGTTCTTCATAGATATCCAATGAGCATCACCTGGATGCGGCTGATATCTTCTCATCATGCTCAAGGCATACGAGACGTCTGGATGGGTACATAACATTGCATACATGATTGATCCAATTGCTGAGGCATATGGAATCACAATCATGCACTCCCTTTCTTCATAAGAACTGGGACATTGAGCTCTAGAGATGGGGACACCATGACGCGTAGGCATGTTTCCTTTCTTTGAGTTCTCCATGCTGAACCGCTTCAACACTTTGTCAATGTATGTGCTCTGACTCAGTCCGAGAAGTCTTCTAGATCTATCTCTATCCCCAAGATGTAGGATGATCCAAGTCTTTCATAGAGAATGTATTTCCAAGACAAGTCTTTATTATTTGTAAAGTAGGGATGTCTTCCCCATTAATATTATGTCATCTACATACTATATGAGTAATGTCACTATGCTCCCACTAACCTTCTTGTACACATAAGGTTCATCTTCATTTTGAGAAAAGCCAAACCCTTTGACTATCTCATCAAAATGAAGATTCCAACTCCGAGATGCTTGCTTAAATCCATAGATTGACCTTTGTAGTACAAACTTTATTGGCATACTTTGGATCTATAAACCCATCAGGTTGTGTCATATACACATCCTCTACAAGATTCCTATTAAGGAATGCGGTTTTAACATCCATTTGCCAAATCTCATAGTCATGATAAGCTGCAATAACAAGCATGATCCTGACAGATTCAACCATGTCCACTGGAGAAAAGGTTTCATCATAGTCAACACCTTGAACTTGTATGAAACCCTTTGCAACCAATCTTTCCTTATAGGTTTGGACCTTTCCATCCATGTCGGTCTTCTTATTGAAGACCCACTTGCACCATATGGGTTTTACCCATTCAGGTGGATTGACTAAAATCCATGCTTTGTTGATATACATGGATTCCATCTCAGATTTCATGGCCTCAAGCCATTTCTCAGACTCTAGTCCCTCTATATCATCTTTATAGGATATTGGATCATCATCTATGACCAATTCACTGCCTTCTTGAGTCACAAGATATCCAAATCTCTCATGTTCAGTGCGTGTCCTATTAGATCTATGAGGTTCTTATGACAACTAAGGAATTTGAATCTCCACTACACTTTGTGATTCTATGAGTTGCAATGGTTCATCTATTAGTTCTATGTTCTCTTGTTGGTCTTGAACTTCTTCGAGTTCCACTTTCCTCCCACTGATTCCTTTGGAAATGAATTCCTTTTCAAGAAATACAACATTTTTGGAAACAACTATCTTGTTATCAGTTGGGTGGAATAAGTAGTATCCCCTTATATCCTTGGGATATCCAACAAAATAACATTTATCAGTCTTAGGGACAAGCTTTTCAGGAAACATTTTCCTAACATAAGCTTCACATCCCCAAATCTTGATAAAAGACACATCAGGACGTTTCCCATACCATATCTCATATGGTGTCTTTTGAACTGATTTAAACGGTACGTGGTAAAGTGTAAACACATCAATTTCAAGAGAATAACCTCAGAAGGAAGTCAGAAGATTAGCAAAACTCATCATAGATTGCACCATATCTAACAATGTGTGATTCCTTCTCTCTGATACACCATTATGCTATAGTGTTCCAGGTGGATTCCACTAGGATACATTCCCATGGGATCTCAAAAGGTATTTAAACTCTTGGCTTAAGTATTCTCCACCTCAATAGGAATGAATTGCTTTAATACTTTTTCCAAGTTGGTTCTGTACTTCATTCATAAACTCTCTGAACTTGTTAAGAGTTTTAGAGTTGTGTCTCATCTGGTAGACATAGCCATACCTACTGAAGTCATCAATAAAGGTAATGAAGTACTTATACCCACCTCTAGCATTCGTTCTAAAAGGGCCACATACATCAATATGTATGCGTCCTAATAGATCATTATCCCTTTCACTCTTACCAGCAAGGGGAGTCTTGGTCATCTTTTAGAACAAACAAGATTCACATGTCTCTATTGATTAAAGATCAAAAGAGTCTAGATAACCATCCTTATGGTGTGGCATCCAACTTATAAAAATGAAATTTACTTAAGCGGAAGCGAATCATTTGCAGTGGATTACTAAAAATCCCTAAAAATTCAAAGCTTTTTGCAAAGAGATTCATTCATAGGAAATCTTTTTCATCAAGAACCAAAGTATAATATTTACATTTTGTTCCATAAGCACACAACATGTACTATCTCTTCTTGAGGATTACAACATCAGCTGTTATATTCAACAATATATATACAGACAGCATAAAACCTCGAGGCATCAAGCCAAAATCTTAAATCGATTCAATAAAAATATTGACTACTGACTCCGAGGACCTGAGAGTACAGAGACGACACATAGGGCTTTCTAACTATAAGTCTAGACAGATAGTATCTCCACCTGAGATATTACTGCTGTCCTCGATGCTGCTGCTGATCTTTCTCTACTAAAAGTTTACTGCCTCCTTGTCCACGTCCACCTAAAAACATTGGATCCCACGGGGGTGAGAGAATTGTAAATTGTCCCAGCGGGAGATATAACTCTCCGCCAAAACATTATTATTGCAGTGAAAGATATAAAAATGGGCAGAGGATAAGCAGTTTAAAGTATTCTCATCTTAAAGCATTGTAACTATTTATGATAGAACAATAGATCAACTATTCTCTTAATAAGGAATAGGAAGAACATGTATATCATTTATCCTTCATATTATACTATCATGTCAAACTACTCTTGTGACACTCATTATTTTGATATGTCACCCATGAGACATTCTTGTTTCAACTTATTGGCCTTAGCCAATCTGCTAAACAGATTTTGGTTATATTGAACATCAGAGTGTAGATCATCATGTCTTATTCAGGCATTGGTCTATACCAATCCTATATAAATATTGCAGGCATTGGGTTACACCAATCCTGTGCAACTAATACAAGCATTAGACTTATATTATTCCTGTGTATCCATTCCAAGTATTGAACTATGTCAATCCTGTGTATCCATTCCATGTATTGAACTATGCCAATCCTGTGCAACTATTCTAGGTATTGAACTATGCCAATCCTATGCAACTATTCCAGGTATTGAACTATGCCAATCCTGTGCAACTATTCTAGGTATTGAAATATGTCAATCCTGTGTAACTATTCCAGGTATTGGGTTATTACCAATCCTGTGTTATTATTCCAGGTATTGGGATTTAACCAATCCTGTGTTATTATTCTAGGTATTAGGATTTAACAAATCTTGTGTTATTATTCCAGGTATTAGGATTTAACCAATCCTATGTTATTATTCCAGGTATTGGGATTTAACCAATCCTGTGTTATTATTCCAGGTATTGGGATTTAACCAATCTTGTGTTATTATTCCAGGTATTGGGATTTAACCAATCCTGTGTTATTATTCCAGGTATTGGGATTTAACCAATCCTGTGTTATTATTCCAGGTATTGGGATTTAACCAATCCTGTGTTATTATTCCAGGTATTGAGCTATGTCAATCCTGTGGAATTATTCCGGGTATTGTGGTTTAACCAATCCTATGCACTTGTTATTCCAGGTATTAGCCTATGCTAATCATGTGCATCTATTCCAAGTATTGAACTATATCAATCCTGTGTAACCATTCCAAGTATTGAACTATGCCAATCTTGTGATATTATTCCAGGTATTGAACTATATCAATCCTGTATAACCTTTAAAACATTTTGTTACCTCTCACTAGGTAACAACCATCCTCATAGCTCATAAGGCCCATAAAACACCTTGTCACTTCTCACTAGGCAACATCTAACCATATGGCTCATAAGGCCATTACACATCTTTACAATTCATGCATGTTCATTACTCTTAACATTTATCATTAAATGATTCTCAGTACAAGGTATGAGTTCATTCCTCATCCTTATCATGGTATGATTACATCATACTCAATAGTTTGGCTTACCCTTATTCTCAAGGTATATTAGCCTATGCTTGTCAAGGTATATCAAACTCATTACATTCTATTGTAACAATTTACATAACACACTTCATATGTTCCTTACCCAAATAGATTGGATTTGAAATGCATCAAGGTATATCACTTTCCTCATCACCTCTAACTTCCTTGAGTTATCAGCTTATCTTGTATTAAGGCACTTCCCATCTTAATATTTTCATCCATTAACCTATCACTCTCCTCATGAAGTACATAGGTCACACACAAGAATGGTCCAACTACCTTTAACGGTATGGACTCATTTCAGGTTTAGGCATTGCCTACAATAAGGTTGCCTATACTCAATCATTTAAGGTATTTCACTTTTATAAGGTTTCACCCACTACTTTATTATTAGGGTTTTGGTTTGTCATCATATAACACAAGGTTAGGGCTTTAAATATTATAACTCCATTTAGAATTTCACCTACCTTTACCGTTTATTAGGGCTTTGGGGTTTCACTTACTATTCATCCCAACTAGGGTTTCTAATGACATCACCCTCAATTAGGGTTTCTCATGGCATCACCCTTAATTAGGGTTTCTCATAACATCACCCTTAATTAGGGTTTCTCATGGCATCACCCTTAATTAGGGTTTCGCATGACATCACCCTTAATTAGGGTTTCTCATGGCATCACCCTCAAATAGGGTTTCTCATGGCATCACCCTCAATTAGGGTTTCTCCTTTCCTATAAATTGGAGATACTCATCCCAATTAGGGTTTCACTCTTTATTCCCATAATAGGGGTTTTACATTATGTTACCCTAAACTAGGGTTAAGGTTCATTAACCTTCTGGATTAGGGTTTAATGATCTCTTTATTAAGGATCATAACCTAATCATCACATGATCAATACTCATATATGAATTCCTTTCTGTCATCTTCCCAACTTGATTAGGTCACATCAACCCTTCAATCAAATACATACAACTATGGTTAACATAGTGTGCTAAGACATTACTCTCATAACCTTTTAGGGTTAATTAATCTAAAGGTATTGATCATCTAGGTACTTCAGGGTTTCAACCTTTGTACCTAACCTTAATAATCATTATTGGAACAATGGATTAATCATCATCTTAATTCTCAAGAGATTCAATCACATTGGACCTCCATTATATGAGGTATCCAAATGAATTGACCAATTGGATCTTCAATTACAATAGGTATCCAAGTGGATTAACCAATTGAGTCCTCAATTACATTAGGTATCCAAAAGGATTAACCATATTGATCCTCAAACAATTTTGATTACTTGGGCCCCAAATGGTCTTGGTCTTTCAAAGTTCAAACGGTTTGAAACCGTTTGGTAAAGGTGACCTTCAAGATCGTTTGCTAAAGGTGACCTTCAAGATCGTTTGCTAAAGGTGACCTTCAAGATCGTTTGCTAAAGGTGACCTTCAAGATTGTTTGCTAAAGTTGGTCACTTGAAACCATTTGCTAAAGTGCCTTTTGAAACTGCATGAACTCAATTGGTTTGGGATTGTTTGGTCCCAAACGGTCTTGAGATTGTTGGTCCAAACCTCCTCAAAACTGCATGGACCAAAGATGGTCTCAACTACTCCAATCGGTTTAGGGTTCTCAATGTTGATTCCATCAACCATTGTATTCATGTAACCAATCATCAATTAGACCTATCACCATAATTTGATTGAGTTACGTAGGTCATCCTTCAACTGATTTGACCCTCAATTGACCCTTAATTAGTCATCAATTAGGGTTTGGTTCATTGGATTGATCACCAAATCAACATTTGATTGTACTTCAACTTAGTACCTTTGGATCTTTAACCACCTAACCATACTCAACCCTAGACCTCCAAACGGTCTTGGGTGACCGTCAAATGGTCTTGAGACTGTTTGGGTGATCCCCAAATGGTTTTGAAACCGTTTGGGTCAATCAACCCAAGTTTCAAACTCATTCAAATTGGAAATCAACACTTAACCCGATTAATGTTTTGGTGATTGATGGACCTTCAACTCATAAACCAATTGGAGATAATCAAATATAATTGATGGATCATTAACCTAGATTATCTTCAACAGATCTCCAAATGGTCAACCCTGGTCAACACCACCAAACGGTCTGAAACCGTTTGGCCTTTTGCGGTTTGGTGAAACCGTTTGCTTCTAAACGGTTTGAAACCGTTTGCTCCCAAATGGTTTGGGAAACCGTTTGAGCAACAAAAAGTAAACCATTTGCCTTGGATATTTGTAGAGGTGTGTGCTTATCATATTCAAGCTCTGAACTCACAAAACCTACTGTGGTTTGCATGGTGATTGCATCAATCAACCAAAACAAATTCCGGAAATGTAAAAAGGATCATCAAGTGATAAGGAATTGATTGAAATAACAATATTAAGGGTTCAAGTTATAAAACCCACCTCCAATTGAGATCCAAAGCTCCAAGATCACGACAAAAATGGTGCATGAAGCTCTTGCAACTCCCCCTAGGCTCTTCCTCAAGCTTTTGGTTGAAAAGATTGGCTAGGGTTGAAGAGGAGATCGAAATAAGAAGAAATCAATGGTTTATTTTCGATTTCCACCATGGAACCAAGGTAAAAAGGGTCAATAACCTTACCAACAGGTTGGAGTTCGTCCTCCTAGTGCTACATAGCTCCCTTGGTCAGTTTCCAAGCAAGGAGAAGAAGTGGGGTCGAAAATACCTTTGTTTGGGCTTGGAAAGGGTACTTTTATAAGAAAATTGATGAGAGAGAAAATACTTTATAAAAGTCTTTTAATTCCAAAATTGTTGCCACCATATCCCCCTTGGTTTCTTGTATGCAAAGTCATCTCTATCCCCACCGGGCTCCCTTACATTATCCAAGAATTAAGGGAAAAGAAATTAAGCACCTTAACCCTTATAATAAGAATATCCATATTTGAGTGGAAATTGTTTTTCTTATAATAATGGTGAGTGGAGTTTCACCTCCTTAGGATATGATCGTGCCTTTGCAAGGCTCAAGGATGTACACAAACATATGAATCCAACCATTTTAATTTTGGTTGAAGGCCCTTCAATTAATACATTTATTTTTTCCCTAAATTGAATTAGGGTTTCAATTAGGATTAAATCTTGATTATTTTAATATCAAGATTCTCTCTCCTCCAACTTAATTCAAATGAGGCGCCCCTCTCATTTTATTTGCTCTACATGACGCCAAGAAACATTAGGGACCTTATTGAAGTGGTAATTTTCATATTGAACCCTAGGTTATGGGTAAATTGCACTTTACACCAAAACTAGGTTTTAATGCACAAACATTGCTTTATCAGCTTTTCCTTGGTACTCAGGCTACCACAAGCCATACCTCTGCATCATCTTCATTCTCATGATGCTTCAACACATGAGTAACATCTTATCATGCAACATTTGCAATTTCACCCCTCAACTTGGGTAATTTGCACTTTAGTCCAAAATAAGCAAACATTGCTTCAACATTATCCAAATAGGACCAAAATTGAAACATAAGTTTCTCATGAGCCCTAATTACTTTTCACAAGATATGATTAAGCATATATCATATTTCATATTCAAAGCACCTAGGGTTAAAGCATAACCCAGTTCAGGGATGTTACAAATTATAAACCCCTAACAAGGATTTCGTCCCCAAAATCCCAGATAAAGGAGATAGATATTATTCATTCATCATACTATCAGTTCTCCACATAACATCTCATTATTGTGGAGACATCATAGAGCTTTGATCATCACCATGTGTTTCCATACAAGATTTTCATAGAATCATACACACAAGGCACATGTTCCACTGTCCTTTCATTATCGACTGTGGAGTTAATTCTATGTCAGGTGATACTTTTCTTATTTAGATATAGGTTACTTGTTGATTTAATTTGGTAAACTTTTCTTACAATAATTTTACAATTATTCCTTCAAATGGTTCATTCTCATTAATATTATGTTTATGCAAGGCATAAACCCCTAATATGTGATTTTCATATTATTTTGCATGATTAATCTGGTTTCATGGTTGACCATTTCACACATTCAACCATCTGATATTTCTCAGATACCAGAATCTCTTGCCTTGGTATCTATCACATGTTTTTAAATACACATCACATATTTATCTTCCTTTCATCTAGGGGACTTTACTTGTTACATATATCTTTTCTTTGGAACCCAAGTCCAAGGTAAACTGATACTTTTTTAAGTATCCATCACATGAACATTTTTATCTTATGCACATCAAGTGTCCTAAGACCCAATTGATTGCCATGTCCTTGAAAGGAAGGAAAACAAGGATTCATATTCCACTTATTTATTCCTATGTTTTCAACTATTCATGAACCATTTACTCTTCATCTCATCCTAAGTTCCTTGCCCTAAGCTCAGGAATCTATAAGGATGATCTCATAACATTATTCTTTTCTTTATTATTATCTAGCATGTCTTATGATCATCTCTTTCTCTCATCACATTTTCCATTCCCTCATTATGGAAAAGATTCTTATTATACTTACAACTTTGTTGAATAGGGTTCATCTCCCTTATTCTTATTCTTGTCTTATGAGGGGTATATTTTTAGTTTCTCATACCATCATACTTATCTGAGATTATCTCAGACTTCCCTTTCTTATGGTTAGGGGTATGACATATCTATTCATTCCATATTTCTGATTTCATGATACTCATTAGATTGTTTCAAAATGACTACTTGATCAGAGTAATAAAAAAGATAACAATCTAAGAGTCCCCATACTCACTTTGTCATCAATAGTTGTATACCTGTCCAGGGTATATAAATACTGAGATCAAGTAGTATGCACTTACTTTATTCTATGTTTTTAATCTCTTTAGATTTAATATACTTAATATCTCAGATTTCTTCTGAGTTCCTTTTTCATCTCTTCCCTTTCTTAATGGAGAAAGAGAAACTTCAAAAATATAAAAGAATATTAAACTGAACACAAGTTTTCATACTACTATCTCTTCCTCATATCCTTAAAGGATTATACAGATGAACTAAACAACAACTACTTTTCTTATAGTAGGAAACAGAAGGTAACTCAAAATAGAAAGTTCTATCTTGACAGGTCTACCTTTTACAAGATAACTAGCATCTTATCTAACCCAGAACATGGACTTAGTTGTTATTTGTTATTTCCTTTTTCCTCTACTACCAGAAGTAGATGGACTAAACTGTGACACTTGTCTTTGTCCTCTACCATATGCTCCACTGGACTGAGGTCCTCGTGGGTTTTGCAGATTATGCCTTGACTATTGGGTCATCTCACTGTTTCTCCTTGGGCATTGTTGTCTAAAATGTCCTAGCTGTCCACATTTATGACAAGCTCGGCCCCAACTTGATGACCCCTGCATGGGTGCACTATATTGTAGTTGGACTGGTGAAGATTTTGGTTGTCTGCTGTCACTACTCATTAGTCCATGAGACTGTGTAGACTTTCTTTTGAGGTTTGTTTCATGTTTCTTTATCGTAGATCTTTCTATCCTCCGTATAGACTCCACAAATATGGAAAACCTCTCCCTACTTTCTAGGGCAGATGCCAGAATGGACATCTCAGCATTTAATCATTTCTCAAAATGTCGAATCTTTTCCTCCTCAGTGGCAGCCATCTGGGGGCAAAATCATAAAAATTCCATGAACTTAACCTCATATTCACTTATTGACATGGCTCCCTGTCGTATTTTCTCAAACTGTGAGATCTTTTCATCTAAATAAGTCTTTGAAAAATACTTATTGACAAATTCTCAACAAAATTCCTCCCATCCAACCTCTTCATCATTCCTTTTTATTTCTTCTATAGCCCACCAATGTCCAGCACTACCTTTCAAAAGGTACACTGCATGTTTAACTTTGTTAGCCTCTGGGATACCAAGGATCTTAAAGGCTTTTTCTAACTCAGTGAGCCAGAGATCAACATCTGCTGGATCAGATGTTCCGGCATATTCAATGGCTCTGACATGACGTAGTCGTTCAAAGGTCTTACCAGACCCATATCCCTCATTGGGAATTGGTGCCCTGGGTGTTGATGCTGGCATCCGATCTGCCATATACCTTAGTGTGGTCATGAGTTGCCCAAAAAGATTATGAATATCTGGGTTTCCTCTCATGACTTCATCAACATGGGGATTTTTAGGCACTGGTTCCTCCCTTGCCTGATCCCTTGCACCTCCCACTGGTGCAGCAACATTGTCTCAGCAATGTATTCTTCATGTCCTTCAGACATCTTTAAGTTATATATCTTCTTCTGCATAAGTAGAAGACACTATAAGATACACTGAAGTACACTTAGAACAGACTCGATACCTTAGTCCTATGTCTCTGTAGACTCAGTGAACCTAGATCTCTGATACCACTAAATTGTGGCATCCAACTTATAAAAATGAAATTTACTTAAGCGGAAGTGAATCATTTGCAGCGGATTACTGAAAATCACTAAAAATTTAAAGCTTTTTGCAAAGAGATCCATTCATAGGAAATCTTTTTCATCAAGAACCAAAGTATAATATTTACATTTTGTTCCATAAGTACACAACCTGTACTATCTCTTCTCGAGGATTACAACATCAGCTGTTCTATTCAACATTATATACAGACAACATAAAACCTCGAGGCATCAAGCCAAAATCTCAAATCAATTCAATAAAAATATTGACTACTGACTCCGAGGACCTGAGAGTACAGAGATGACACGTAGGACTTTCTAACTATAAGACTAGACAAGCAGTATCTCCACCTGAGATATTACTGCTGTCCTAGATGCTACTGCTGATCTTTCTCTGCTAAAATTTTACTGCCTCCTTGTCCACGTCCACCTAAAAACATTGGATCCCACGGGGGTGAGACAATTGTAAATTGTCCCAGCGGGAGATATAACTCTCCGCCAAAACATTATTATTGTAGTGAAAGATATAAAACTGGGTAGAGGATAATCAGCTTAAAGCACTCTCATCTTAAAGCATTGTAACTATTTATGATAGAATAATAGATCAACTATTCTCTTAATAAGGAATAGGAAGAACATGTATATCATTTATCCTTCATATTATACTATCATGTCAAACTACTCTTGTGACACTCATTTTTTTGATATGTCACCCATGAGACATTCTTGTTTCAACTTATTGGCCTTAGCCAAGCTGCTAAACAGATTTTGGTTATATTGAACATGAGAGTGTACATCATCATGTCTTATTCATGCATTGGTCTATACCAATCCTATATAAATATTGCAGGCATATGGTTAAACCAATCCTGTGAAACTAATACAAGCATTAGACTTATATTATTCCTATGTATCCATTCCAAGTATTGAACTATGTCAATCTTGTGTATCCATTCCAGGTATTGAACTATGCCAATCCTGTGCAACTATTCCAGGTATTGAACTATGTCAATCTTGTACAACTATTCCAAGTATTGAACTATGCCAATCCTGTACAACTATTCTAGGTATTGAACTATGTCAATCCTGTGTAACTATTCAAGGTATTGGGTTATTACCAATCCTGTGTTATTATTCCAGGTATTGGGATTTAACCAATCCTGTGGTATTATTCCAAGTATTGGGATTTAACCAATCCTGTGTTATTATTCTAGGTATTGGGATTTAACCAATCCTGTGTTATTATTCCAGGTATTGGGATTTAACCAATCCTGTGTTATTATTCCAAGTATTGGGATTTAACCAATCTTGTGTTATTATTCCAGGTATTGGGATTTAACCAATAATATGTTATTATTCTAGGTATTGGGATTTAACCAATCCTATGTTATTATTCTAGGTATTGGAATTTAACCAATCCTGTGTTATTATTCCAGGTATTGGGATTTAACCAATCCTATGTTATTATTCCAGGTATAGAACTATGTCAATCTTGTGGCATTATTCCAGGTATTGGGGTTTAACCAATCCTGTGCAGTTGTTATTCCAGGTATTAGACTATGCTAATCATGTGCATCTATTCTAGGTATTGAACTATATCAATCCTGTGTAACCATTCCAAGTATTGAACTATGTCAATCTTGTGATATTATTCCAGGTATTGAACTATATCAATCCTGTATAACCTTTAAAACATTTTGTTACCTCTCACTACGCAACAACCATCCTCATAGCTCATAAGGCCCATAAAACACCTTGTCACTTCTCACTAGGCAACATCTAACCATATGGCTCATAAGGCCATTACACATCTTTAGAATTCATGCATGTTCATTACTCTTAACATTTATCATTAAATGATTCTCAGTACAAGGTATGAGTTCATTCCTCATCCTTATCATGGTATGATTACATCATACTCAATAGTTTGGCTTACCCTTATTCTCAAAGTATATTAGCCTATGCTTTTCAAGGTATATCAAACTCATTATGTAAGGAACATGACCTTCATTTTGGGCTTACCCTATTTGTTTTGCCTAAACCTTATGCTTGGTTGCTTGCTAATCATCTTTGGTGGTGATTAGGGTTTGCTTGTGCTTAGTTAAGAGCTGGAGGTGCTACTTGCAAAATAACCTGAGATAGGGTTGAAGAGCACATTTTCCACCTTGAGATATGTCTTCTCTCTCTTTGCTTCCTCTAGGGTTGAGAGGAAGGTTTGGGCTTGTGCCTTGAGTTGTCTTGGGCTTGGTTGAGCTTTTTTGGGCCTTGTTCTCCCCTGTTTGGGCCTTGCTTTGCTTGGTTGAGCCCTGTATCGGGCAGTAGTGCCTTGTGTCGCCCATGGGGTGTCGCTCATGAGGGTGTGTCGGCCTTTGACCTTTGTTGACCATCTTGCTTTGGTTGTGTCACCCTAGTTTGGACATGTGGCCGATCCTTGGTTGAGTTGTGGCATGGCATGTGCATGTGTTTTGCAAGGTGGTGGAACATGTGGACAAGTGTCCTTTGGTAAGGTGACACCTTGCCTTGGTCTAACCTTGACCCCCATCTATATATGCCTTGCCTTTCTCTTCCTTAGCAACCCTTTATCTCTTTGTTGCTCCTCTCTTCCTTGGTGCACGATACACCTACCCTTTGGAGAAAGTGATGGCCGATCCTCTTGAAGGAGTTCTCCTTCTTCTCCCCTTAGCTTCGTGGCTGAACCCTAGGTGGGTCTTGTTCTTTGGTAAGCATATTTTCTCTCTCCTTAGCATCTTCTTCTCCATCTTGCCTACTCTTCAGCCATGGTGGTCATGCTTCTCGATCCTTTTCTTGAGGTGGCCGAAGTAGTGTGCTTGGAGCTAGGAGCTTGAAGCTTGGAACTTTGGAGCTTGAGGAGTTTGCTTAAGGCGGGCTACATAACTCCTAACCCTAACCATATTACCTTTTTCCATATTCTTGTATGTTTTCTTATTATCATAATCGGCCATGTATGTTGCTAGATATGGTTCTTGCTTAGTTGCACCTTTAATCTTGTGGTTATAGTGATCTTAATGTTATGGTTGAGGTTTTGTACCCTAGTTGGCCGAACCATGTTTTAGGGCTTCCTTGTTGAGAAACACTCCTTTCCCTCCTTGGTCTAGAGAAGTGAGCTTGAGCTCTAGTAATATGAGCAATACCCCTCTCTCGTTTAAGTTGAGAGGTGAGCTTGTGTTCTAGTTGCTTGAGCAACACCCTCCTCTCACCATGGATTTGAGAGGTGAGCTTTTTATGACCTAGGTTGAGGATGATCCTTGTGGTTGCCCGATTTGTGAACGCCCCTCTCTCTTAGTTGTTGAGAGGTGAGCCGACCTTCTTGATCAATTAGGGTTCGGTGCCCTTGCGCTTGAGGTTGAAGATGACCTTGATGGGTTGTGTCATGCACGATATAGCTTTGGGGATAGTGCTGCCCGATACCCTTCTTGTCTTGGGTTGTACATTTGGCCGATACGCTTGTGTGCTTGGGCGTTAGTGCTACTCTAGGTGACATGAGTTGTCTACCCTTCGTGAATGATATGTCCCTGAGGTGTAACCTTGGTAAACAAGCTTGCTTGGGTGATCCTTGTATCCCTGGCCGTTATGCCTAGTTGAAGCTTAGGTGGTGCCTGTCATGGTCCCTTGGACGATACCCTTGCTGGAGTTGTTGGATGGGCGATACACCCTTGATAAGATGTTGCCTGATATCCCCCTTAGGGTTAAGTCTTGGACGAAACACCTTGTAGAGAGGATGCTCGGTGCACTCCCTTGTCTTGAGGTGATCTTGGCCTTTATGTGATGTTAGTTTGATGCCCGACACAAGCTTTGGATGACACCACCTTAGTGAGCATGGATGATATGGCACGGTACCAGGATGTCTTTGGACGATACCACCATGTCCTGGTCAAACCTTGAAGGGTTGGACGATATGGTTTCGTGCCTGACATGCTGCCCTAGGATGCTGACCGTTATGATGCTGACCATGCACAACACCTTCCTTGGGCGTCACGGTTACCCTGGCTGATAGGGTTAACCTCGGTTGATGATAGAAGGTTGCACGATTGGGGCACCTTGGGCGACACCCCTTTGACCAATATGGCCCATGTTGAAGGTTAGTCGATAACCCTAACCCTAGCTTGATGCATGTTAGACCTTTGGCTGATAGCCATGGTAGTGCTGCACGATATGACCTTGTGGATGGCTACCCAACACCATGAGAGTTGGTGGAACCTTGGTGCATGATAAACGATGAGAAATGTTTGGTTGATATGGTGGTGAGTTACGTTAGGTTTTGGAACCCTAGTCAGTACACCCTTTGGTGAGGGTATGGCGCTGCTCTCCATACCTATAGTGAGGGTTGCAGGAGTCTTGGTGAGGGTTCTGATAACTCGATATGTATATAGTTGATGGTTCTCCTTTAATAATTGACATAATGTAATCCCTTGCATTCTACAGACATGATGATAAGATGTAATGACATGTTGTGAACCAGGAAGCTTGGAAGCTTATGATGTTGCTTCACATGTTGATATAACACATGCATATGGTCTCAAGTATAAGTTTTAACATATGCCCATGTTTGATAATAATACTATGAATGATAAAGTTTGTGTAATACTTGATAGCATGATCATTATGTTAATCCATGATGATTTCAGTAATCTCTACAAATGTATATACTAACCATGCAGGTATTTCATGTGGATTCATAGCCTGGTAAGAGCTATGAGATATATGTGCTTTGACTAGCACAATGTGATGATAACCCTTGTTAATAAAGTGACAAGTTGATAGGTCTGAGGACCTGATGTAAGGCGGAGTGGCTAGTTGAGGTGTTATCCTTTGAAGATGAGATAAGGGATGCGTTCCCAGGATGACGATGCATGATTGTGATGCCTTGAGAGGCAATGGTTGATATCATGAGGGATTAAGGTCCCAAGACAGTATGTTGATGGCAATAATGATGTAATTCTATAAGGCTATGTTGATACATTGTTTTTCCTCAACAATTGGCTTAAAATATACTAATCAATGATAGATAAACATATCATGTAGTTTACCCTGGCCATAGATCCATTACCGTCAGTATTTGGTGATGGTGAAACAGGTTATCCTACAGGATTACTTGGAGCACATATTGTTGAATATGTGAGGTTTCCCCTAGCCTAAAATAGGAGGGTTGAGTGCAACTGTGGTTGTAGACTCGGGATATATGGAGCGTGGTGAACATACCCATGGCTCAGGATATGTGGTGATGAGCATGATGCGTTCATGGTTCGGATGTATATACTAGCACCTATGATGAGGTGAGCTAGAGATGGGTAGCTTGCGGAGCTAACCCAGAGGCTGAGGCCTATAAGCATAAGACTGCGGTCTTGCTTGATGATTCGTGCACTGACCACGAGAAGGTGAGGTCATGGAGTCTGAATCTCCTTAGACCTAGTATGGCACCGGATTGGGCTTTGCAGCCAATGGTTGGACTTGAGCAGGGAAGGCTCACTTCCTCAGGGCATAATAAAACATAATACAACCGACTAGTATGTCTTACTTAGAGCCAAACATAGAACATTGATTGAGGCCTTGCTTGCATAGCTGATCTAGTTATGCCTTGTAGATATGTGTATGATCCTTATATCTTGTGGTAAGTTCTTATAAAGCTTATCTTGTCAATCATGTTCCATAAAGAAATACTTGGTAATATGCCTCCCAGATATCCTAGTAAGTTTGATGGTAATAATAGCCTGCTCAGTATGCTGCTCTTATTATATACTTATTTAGTTTTTTGCTGTTATCTCCTTTAACCTTTGAGGTTTTATAGTTGCAGAGGGGAGTTATGTTTCTCACTGGGATTGTGTGTCTCACCCCGCTGGTTTACACCCTTTTTAGGTGATCACTCTAGACGTGGTGGTGGCCATGAGGTTGCGGCCGAGCAGCAAGAAGAGCAGTAGAAGGCAAGAGATGAACATGCTGTTATTTTGGTGGTTTTGTAGTAGAGTCCTAGAGTCATCCTTGTACTCTTAGGTCCTTTGAAGTGTTTTGACAACGTTTCACGAGGTTTAGCTGCTGTAACTTTTTGTATACCCCGCTGCTGGCCGTACTTGGCCATTCTGTATGTATAAATAGGTGATGAACTAATATGCATTGTTGTGACAGTGGGTGGATTTAAGATGTGAACATATCTGGCAGGTGATCTTGCATATATCTATATATGACCTGAACTTCTTGCAGGGCCTGGTTGCAAATGTTCTATACGTATGTTTCACAATCAGTTTGAATTAAACCATGTTTTCGGTAATATATGGTTCCATACATCTTCACGTGTCATCTCGTTGTCTATGTGATGGTGGGGTGTCATAGTTGGTTTGGTATCAGAGCTCTAGGTTTGTTGAGTCTACAAGGATCTAGGACTAGGCTTGCATCTGTTCTTGTGAGTTTTCCAGATTTTCTTACGATAACCTTCTGCTTCAGCAGAATATAAAGCTTAAAGATGTCCAGAAACCATGAAGAACATGCTGCCGAGAGCAGTGATGCTGCATCAGTTGATGGAGCAGAAGGGCAGGCACATGGAGATCGGGTGCCTGAGGTCCCCGAACTTGACCCAGCCATTCTCGAGAACCCTGCCTACCAACAGATTATGGGGCATATGATGGCTATGATGAATCACATGGTGGAAAGGTTGCAAGTGCCTCAGCCAAGAGCACAGGCTCCCCATGGTGAAGCATCGGGCATTCGGAGGACCTTTGAGCAGCTTCGCTGAGTCGGAGCTTCGAATTATGCTGGGACGGTTGATCCAGCGGATGTAGATATGTGGCTAACAGGTCTTGAGAAGGCCTTCCAGATCCTTGACATCCCCAAAGCAGACAAAGTCAAGCACGCTGTCTACCTTCTGAAGGGCAGTGCTGGCCACGGGTGGGCCATCGAGGAGGAGAAGCGACCCGGTGAGGAGATTGGTTGGGAGATCTTTCGAAAAGAGTTCGTCAGCAGATACTTTTCGAAGATGTATCTGGACGAGAAGATCAACCAGTTCGAGCGTCTATGCCAATGATCTATGAGCATCACCGAGTATGAAGCCAAGTTCATGGACTTGCTGAGGTTTTGCCCTCACATGGCAGTGATGGATGATGAGCGGATCAGGCAGTTTGAGAAAGGTTTGAGTGCTGAACTGTCGACACCTAATGCTACTTTAGAGAATCGGGAGCGGTTTGCCACGTTTGTGGAGTCCGTCCGCAGGATTGAATGGTATGTTAGGGAGAAAAGGGAGTCCATGTCCAGGAAAAGGCCTGCTCAGTTCCAGGGACAGATTTGGTGGCTTCAAGAAGTCAAGGTTTTCAGCACCTTCCATGATGAGAGATTCTGGTGCACCGTCACAATGGTCCCTGAGTAAGGGAAGAGGTTATGTTTCTTCACCGTCGAAGGCACATAGTACAACTTCTGTGGCAGTAACAAAGCCATATAGACCGTAGATAGAAGGCCGGTCATGTTATCACTGTGGACAGATGGGGCATTTAAGTCAAATTTCCCAAGAAGAGACGTTGAGGTAACACAACAGCTGAGATAGAATCAACAAGGACCCGACAGATAGAAGCCCAATGCTAGCAGAGGGTGAGGATGCGGTCAAGCATCGCACGCATGATCGTCTGCTCAAGGAAGCAGAGGATGTGGAAAACAAGAATCAGCTTGATTCTATGCTATGAGTCAACCCGCGAGTGGTGACAGGTTAGATGGAGTTATTTCATTCTGATTTGTCTTCTTCTTGCTTTATATATGTTTTGGTTGACCCGGGTGCTACACACTCTTTTATCGCACATAGTCAGATTGATAGCTGTCCTTTACCTGTTAGTTGTAAGAAAGATAGCCTGTTGTTAGAAACCCCTCTTGATGGTTCCTCGATGCTTTGAGAAGTGTGTCTATCATGTGTTCTATCTTTTTTGGGACACAAGATACAAGTGGATCTTATACCACTTGATATGCATGGATTCGATGTGATCATTGGGATGGATACCTTAGAGAAGTATAGGGTCGTGTTGGACTATGGTTCCAAGCAAGCAGTGTTTGATGACGATGGAAAGAAGTGGATCTTTCAAGGAGATAGGAAGATTCTTCCGACATGTCTAGTGTCAACAATGGTGGAAGAAAAGTTGTTGCGGCAAGGATGTAAGGCGTTCTTAGCCCACGTTGTCTATACTAAGGCGAAAGGTCCTAGCCTCGAGGAGGTAACAGTTGTCCGAGAGTTCACAGATTGTTTCATGATGAGTTTCCCGGTGTTCCCCCACCTCAAGAGATTGATTTTGAGATCAATCTGGTACCAGGAACACAGCTAGTTGTGCAGACACCATATAGGATGGCTCCAACAGAGATGGAAGAGTTGAAGAAGCAGTTACAAGAGTTGTTGGAGAAAGGTTTCATCCGACCGAGCACGTCGCCTTGGGGTGCTCCAGTGTTGTTCGTTAAGAAGAAGGACAAATCGATGTGGATATGCATAGATTACCGGTAGTTGAACAAAGTCATGATCAAGAATAAGTACCCGTTGCCAAGAATAGATGATCTGTTCGATCAGTTGCGTGGTGCTATAGTATTCTCAAAGATCGATCTACAGTCTGGATATCATCATTTGAGAATTAAGGTGGATGACATACCAAAGTCAGCTTTTAGGACGAGGTATGGTCATTATGAGTTTGTGGTTATGCCGTTTGGGCTAACCAATGCACCTGCTGCTTTCATGGACCTGATGAACCGAGTGTTACATCCGTTCCTAGATTAGTTTGTGGTAGTCATTATAGAAGACATTTTGATCTACAGTCGGGACAGTCAAGAGCATGAGTGACATCTTCGACAAGCGTTGACTCTTCTTCGCCAACATCAGTTGTATGCCAAGTTCAGAAAATGTGAGTTCTGGTTGAAGGAAGTGACATTCTTGGGTCACGTAATATCTGTAGAAGGAGTCTGGGTGGACCCTAAAAAGGTGGAGTCCATTGCAGATTGGGAGCAACCAAAGACGCCGACAGAGGTTCGTAGTTTTCTGGGTTTGGCAGGATACTACCAGAGGTTTATCAAGGACTTCAGTGTAATCATGTTACCAATGACAAAGCTGACCAGGAAGGATGTACCTTTTATTTGGGATGATCGTTGTCAACAAGTTTTCCAAAGTTTAAAGGAGAAGCTGACTAGTGCTCCAGTACTAATGCTGCCAGAGCCTGGGAAGGGCTATGTTGTTTTTTGCAATGCTTCCAAGAAAGGTTAGGTTGTGTGTTGATGCAGGAAGATCATGTGGTTTCTTTTGCTTCACGACAACTTAAGAAACATGAGGAGAACTATCTGACACATGATTTGGAGTTGGCAGTGGTGGTTCATGCGTTAAAGATTTGGAGACATTATCTTTATGGAGAAGTGTGTCAAATCTTTATAGATCATAAGAGCTTGAAGTATATCTTTTCATAGATAGAGCTGAATATGTGACAACATCATTGGATGGAGCTAATCAACGATTATGATTGCACCATTGAGTATCATCCTGGCAAGGCCAATGTGGTAGCTATTGCGCTTAGCAGAAAGTCGTCTTCCCTCCCCACGAAGAAAGCACAGTTGAGTTCCTTGGTCTGCCATAGGCGGGATATGTTTGTCTCCTTGCGGCAGATGAATGTGCAATTGGAAGTTTCTTTGTTTGAAGGACTGTTGGCACAGATGCAAGTCAAAACTTCACTGAGACAGCAGATCAAAGATGCACAACAGGTGGACGATACAATGCAGTTCATCAGGTCAGAGCTTGGCAGCGATAAGCGTGATGGGTTCCATGAGTCCGAGGATGGACTAGTTTGCTATCATGGTAGGATGGTGGTTCCCGATGGTGATAATCTAAGAAAGCTAGTGCTCGAGGGAGCACACACGTCGATGTATGCTATGCATGCCGGAGTCACCAAGATGTATCATAACCTGAAGGACCTATATTGGTGGTCTGGCTTGAAGAAGGATGTAGCTGAGTCTGTAGCTAAATGTGCAGTATGTCAGCAAGTCAAAGCTGAGCATTAGAAGCCGGCAGGTACGTTGCAACCCATGCCGATACCACAATGGAAATGGGATCACATAAAGATGGATTTTGTAGTTGGTCTACCAAAGACATCTTGGAATCATGATTCCATTTGGTTGATAGTGGACAGGTTGACGAAGTCTGCTCATTTTATATAGGTAAAAACAACATATACAGTAAAGAAGCTGGCTCAGGTGTATGTAGACGAGATAGTGTGTTTGCATGGTGTACCAGCAACAATAGTTTCTAACAGAGGTCCTCAGTTCACGAGTCATTTCTGGGAACGATTGCACAAAGCGTTGGGAATGGAGTTGAGGTTCAGTACCGCCTTCCACCCCCAGACAGATGGACAGTCTGAAAGGACTATTCAGACTTTGGAGGATCTTCTCTGAGCTTGTGTTTTGCAGTTCGTAGGCAGTTGGGACATGCATCTCAGTTTGATAGAGTTCTCTTATAACATTAGTTACCAACAAAGCATTGACATGGCTCCTTATGAGGCTCTATATGGAAGAAAGTGCAGATCCCCTTTATGCTGGTATGAGACTGGTGAAAATCAGCTTTTGGGTCCTGAGTTAGTACAACAGACAACAGAAAAGATCAGAGTGATACAGCAAAAGTTGAAAACAGCACAGGACAGACAAAAGTCTTATGCAGATAATCACCGATGACCTTTAGAGTTCCAAGTGGGAGACAAAGTGTACCTCAAGGTCTCGCCTTGGAAAGGCATGCTAAGGTTCGGTCGGAATGGTAAGCTAGCACCCAGGTATATGGGGCCATATCCAGTAATATCACGTGTTGCCAAGGTAGCTTACAAGTTGGAACTACTGCCAGAGTTGCATCAAATGTTCCATGTCAGTATGCTGAAGAAAAGTCATCCAGACACAGGGACAGAGATACAGCCAGTTGAGGTTGAGCTTGATGAAGACGTGACCTACGAGGAAGGTCCGATGGCGATCCTTGACAGAAGAGTAAAGAAGCTGAAGAGGAAGGACCTGGCTCTTGTGAAGGTTCTATGGCATCATCGCGGTGTTGAGGAAGCCACGCGGGAGCTTAAGGAAGATATGAGGAGGAAGTATCCCTCACTTTTCTCTTTGGATTTTGGGGACGGAATTCTTTTGTAGAGTTTTATGGCTTGTAAGGACCCTGACCTTCGTTTTGGGCTTACCCTGTTTGTTTTGCCTAAACCTTGTGCTTGGTTGCTTGCTAATCATTTTTGGTGGTGATTAGGGTTTGCTTCTGCTTAGTTAAGAGTTGGAGGTGCTACTTGCAAAATAACCTGAGATAGGGTTGAAGAGCACGTTCACCACCTTGAGAGATGTCTTCTCTCTCTTTGCTTCCTCTAGGGTTGAGCAGAAGGTTTGGTCTTATGCCTGGAGTTGTCTTGGGCTTGGTTGAGCTCTTTTGGGCCTTGTTCTCCCCCGTTTGGGCCTTGCTTTACTTGGTTGATCCCTGTATCCAGCATGAGTGCCTTGTGTCTCCCATGGGGCGTCACCCATGAGGGTGTGTCGGCCTTTGACCATTGTTGACCATCTTGCTTTGGTTGTGTCACCCTAGTTTGGACATGTGGCCGATCCTTGGTTGAGTTGTGGCATGGCATGTGCATGTGTTTTATAAGGTGGTGGAACGTGTGGACAAGTGTCCTTTGGTAAGGTGACACCTTGCCTTGGTCTAACCTTGACCCCCATCTATATATGCCTTGCCTTTCTTTTCCTTAGGAACACTTTAGCTCTTTGTTGCTCCTCTCTTCCTTGGTGCACGATACACCTACCCTTTGGAGCAAGTGGTGGCCGATCCTCTTGAAGGAGTTCTCCTTCTTCTCCCCTTAGCTAGGTGGCCGAACCCTAGGTGGGTCTTGTTCTTTGGTAAGCATCTTTTCTCTCTCCTAAGCATCTTCTTATCCATCTTGCCTACTCTTTGGCCATGGTGGTCATGCTTCTCGATCCTTTTCTTGAGGTGGCCGAAGTAGTGTGCTTGGAGCTAGGAGCTTGAAGCTTGGAACTTTGGAGCTTGAGGAGTTTGCTTAAGGCGGGATACATAACTCCTAACCCTAACCATATTACCTTTTTCCATATTCTTGTATGTTTTCTTATGATCATAATCGGCCATGTATGTTGCTAGATATGGTTCTTGCTTAGTTTCACATTTAATCTTGTGGTTATAGTGATATTGATGTTATGGTTGAGGTTTTGTACCCTAGTTGGCCGAACCATGTTTTAGGGCTTCCTTGTTGAGAAACACTCCTTTCCCTCCTTGGTCTAGAGAAGTGAGCTTGAGCTCTAGTAATATGAGCAATACCCCTCTCTCGTTTAAGTTGAGAGGTGAGCTTGTGTTCTAGTTGCTTGAGCAACACCCTCCTCTCACCATGGATTTGAGAGGTGAGCTTTTTATGACCTAGGTTGAGGTTGATCCTTGTGGTTGCCCGATTTGAAAAAGAGGTTGTGCAACACCCCTCTCTCTTAGTTTTTGAGATGTGAGCCGACCTTCTTGATCAATTAGGGTTTGGTTCCCTTGTGCTTGAGGTTGAAGATGACCTTGATGGGTTCTGTCATGCACGATATAGCTTTGGGGATAGTGCTGCCCGATACCCTTCTTGTCTTGGGCTGTACCTTTGGCCGATACCCTTGTGTTCTTGGGCATTAGTGCTGCTCTAGGCGACATGAGTTGTCTACCCTTCGTGCATGATATGTCCTTGAGGTGTAACCTTGGTAAACAATCTTGCTTGGGTGATCCTTGTATCCCTGGCCGTTATGCCTAGTAGAAGCTTAGTTGGTGCCTGTCATGGTCCCTTGGACAATACCCTTGCTAGAGTTGTTGGATGGGCGATACACCCTTGATAAGATGTTGCCCGATATCCCCCTTAGGGTTAAGTCTTAGACGACACACCTTGTTGAGAGGATGCTCGGTGCACTCCCTTGTCTTGAGATGATCTTGGCCTTTATGTGATGTTAGTTTAACGCCGGACACAAGCTTTGGATAACATCACCTTAGTGAGCATGGACGATATGGTATGGTACTAGGATGTCTTTGGACGATACCACCATGTCCTGGTCGAACCTTGAAGGGTTGGACGACATGGTTTCATGCCCGACATGCCAGCCCTAGGATGCTGACCATCATAATGTTGACCATGCACGACACCTTCCTTGTGTGTCATAGTTACCCTGACCGATAGGGTTAACCTCAGTTGATGATAGAAGGTTGCATGATAGGGGCACCTTGGGCCACACCCCTTTGACCAATATGGCACATGTTGAAGGTTAGTCAAGAACCCTAACCCTAGCTTGATGCATGTTAGACCTTTGGCCGATAGCCATGGTAGTGCTGCATGATATGACCTTGTGGATGGCTTCCCGACACCATGAGAGTTAGTGGAACCTTGGTGCATTATAAAGCATGAGAAGTGTTTGGTTGATATGGTGGTGAGTTATGTTAGGGTTTGGAACCCTAGTCGGTACACCCTTTGGTGAGGGTATGGCGCTGCTCGCCATACCTATAGTGAGGGTTGCAGGAGTCTTGGCGAGGGTTCTGATAACCCGATATGCATATAGTTGATGGTTATCCTTTAATAATTGACATAATGTAATCCCTTACATCCTACAGACATGATGATAAGATGTAATAATAGGTTGTGAACTAGGAAGCTTGGAAGCTTATGATGTTGCTTTACATGTTGATATAACACATGCATATGGTCATAAGTATACGGCTTAACATATGCCCATGTTTGATAATAATACTATGAATGATAAAGTTTGTGTAATACTTGATAGCAGGATCATTCTGTTAATCCATGATGATTTCAGTAATCTCTGCGAATGTATATACTAACCATGCATGTATTTCATGTGGATTCATAGCCTGGTAAGAGCTATGAGATATATGTGCTTTGACAAGCATAATGTGATGATAACCCTTATTAATAAAGTGACAAGTTGATAGGTCTGAGGACCTGATATAAGGCAGAGTGCCTAGTTGAGGTGTTATCCTTTGACGATGAGATAAGGGATGCGTTCCCAGGATGCTGATGCATGATGGTGATGCCTTGAGAGGCAATGGTTGATATCATGAGGGATTGAGGTCCCAAAACAATATGTTGATGGCAATAATGATGTAATTCTATAAGGTTGTGTTGATACCTTGTTTTGCCTCAACAATTGGCTTAAAATATACTAATCAATGATAGATAAACATATCATGTAGTTTACCCTGGCCATAGATCCATTACCGTCAGTATTTGGTGATGGTGAAACAGGTTATCCTGCAAGATTACCTGGAGCACATATTGTTGAATATGCGAGGTTTCCCCTAGCCTAAAATAGGAGGGTTGAGTGCAACTGTGGTTGCAGACTCACGATATATGGAGCATGGTGAACATACCCATGGCTCAGGATATGTGGTGATGAGCATGATGCGTTCATGGTTCAGATGTATATACTAGCACCTATGATGAGGTGAGCTAGAGATGGGTAGCTTGTGGAGCTAACCCAGAGGCTGAGGCCTATAAACATAAGACTGCGGTCTTGCTTGATGATTCAGGAACTGACCATGAGAAGGTGAGGTCATGGAGTCCAGATCTCCTTAGACCTATTATGGTACCGGATTGGGCTTCACAGCCAATGGTTGGACTTGAGCAGGGAAGGCTCACTTCCTTAAGGCATAATAAAACATAATATAGTTGACTAGTATGTCTTACTTAGAGCCAAACAGGGAACATTGATTGAGGCCTTGCTTGCATAGCTAATCTAGTTACACCTTGCAGATACGTGTACGATCCTTATATCTTGTGATAAGTTCTTATAAAGCTTATCTTGTCAATCATGTTCCATAAAGAAATACTTGGTAATATGTCTCCCAGATATCCTAGTAAGCTTGATGGTAATAATAGCCTGCTTAGTATGCTGCTCTTGTTATATACTTATTTAGTTATTTGTTGTTATCTCGTTTAACCTTTGAGGTTTTATAGTTGCGGAGGGGAGTTATGTTTCTTGCTGGGACTGTGTGTCTCACCCTGCTAGTTTACACCCTTTTTAGGTGATCACTCTAGACATGGTGGTGGTCGTGAGATTGCGACCGAGCAGCAAGAAGAGCAGTAGAAGGAAAGAGATGAACATGCTGCTATTTTGGTGGTTTTGTAGTAGATTCCTAGAGTCATCCCTGTACTCTCAGGTCCTTTGAAGTGTTTTGACGACGTTTCATGGGGTTTAGCTGCTGTAACTTTTTGTATACCCTACTGCTGGCCGTACTTGGCCGTTCTGTATGTATAAACATGTGATGAACTAATATGCGTTGTTGCGACAGTGGGTGGCTTTAAGATGTGAACATATCTGGAAGGTGATCTTGCATATATCTATATATGACCTGAACTTCTTGCAGGGCCTAGTTGCAAATGTTCTATACGTTTGTTCCGCAATCGGTTTTAATTAACGACGTGTCATCTCGTTGTCTATGTGATGGCAGGGTGCCATAGTTGGTTGGTATCAGAGCTCTAGGTTCACTGAGTCTATAGGGATCTAGGACTAGGCTTGCGTCTGTTCTTGTGAGTTTTCTAGATTTTCTTACGATAACCTTCTACCTCAACAAAATATAAAGCTTAAAGATGTCTGAAAACCATGAAGAACATGCTGTCGAGAGCAGCGATGCTACATCAATTGATGGAGCAGAAGGGCAGGCACATGGAGATCGGGTGTCTGAGGTCCCCCAACTTGACCCAGCCATTCTTGAGAACCTTGCCTACCAATAGCTTATGGGGCAGATGATGGCTACGATGAATCACATGGTGGAAAGGTTGCTAGTGCCTCAGCCAAGAGAACAGGCTCCCCATGGTGAAGCATCGGGCATTGGGAAGACCTTTGAGCGACATCACCGAGTCGAAGCTTCGGATTATGCTAGGACGACTGATCCAGTGGATGTAGATCTGTGGATGACAGGTCTTGAGAAGGCCTTCTGGATCCTCGACATCCCCAAAGCAGACAAAGTCAAGCATGCTGTCTACCTTCTGAAGGGCAATGCTGGCCACTGGTGGGCCATTGAGGAGGAGAAGCGACCTGGTGAGGAGATCGGTTGGGAGACCTTCCGGCAAGAGTTCATCAACATATATTTTATGAAGATGTATCTGGATGAGAACATCAACCAGTTCGAGCATCTACGCCAAGGATCTATGAGCATCACTGAGTATGAAGCCAAGTTCATGGACTTGCTGAGGTTTTGCCCTCACATGGCAGTGACGGATGATGAGCGGATCAGGCAGTTTGAGAAAGGTTTGAGTGCTGAACTGTCAACACCTGCTGCTGCTTTAGAGAATCGGGAGTGGTTTGTCATGTTCATGGAGTCCGTCCATAGGATTGAATGGTCTGTTAGGGAGTAAAGGGAGTCCATGACCAGGAAAAGGCCTGCTCAGTTTCGGGGACAAAGATTTGGTGGCTTCAAGAAGTCAAGGTTTTCAACACCTTCCATGATGAGAGGTTCTGGTGCACCGTCACAATGGTCCCCGAGTAAGGGAAGAGGTTATGTTTATTCATCGTCGAAGGCACATAGTACAACTTCTGTGGCAGCAACAAAGCCATCTAGACTGCAGATAGAAGGCCGGTCATGTTATCACCATGGACAGATGGGGCATTTAAAGTCAAATTGCCCAAGAAGAGATGTTGAGGTAACACAACAGCTGAGATAGAATCAACAAGGACCCGACAGACAGCAGCCCAGTGGTAGCAGAGGGCGAGGATGCGATCAAGCATCACAAGTAGGATCGTATGCTCAAGGAAGCAAAGGATGTGGACAACAAGCATCAGCTCGATTCTACGCTATGAGTCAGCCGGAGGCGATAGTCAACCCGCTAGTGGTGACAGGTCAGATGGAGTTATTTCATTCTGATTTGTATTCTTATTGCTTTATATCTATTTTGGTTGACTCGAGTGCTACACACTCTTTTATCGCACATAGTCGGCTTGATATCTGTCCTTTACCTATTAGTTGTAAGAAAGATAGCATGTTGTTAGAAACCCCTCTTGATGGTTCCTCAATGCTTCGAGAAGTGTGTCCATCCTGTGTTCTATCTTTTTTGGGACACAAGATACAAGTGGATCTTATACCACTTGATATGCATGGATTCGATGTGATCCTTGGGATGGATACCTTAGAGAAGTATAGGGTCATGTTGGACTATGGTTCCAAGCAAGCAGTGTTTGATGATGATGGAAAGAAGTGGATCTTTCAAGGAGATAGGAAGATTCTTCCGACATGTCTAGTGTCAGCAATGGTCACAGAAAAGTTGTTGCGGCAAGGATGTAAGGCTTTCTTAGCTCACGTTGTCGATACTAAGGCGAAAGGTCCTAGCCTCTTGGAGGTAACGATTATCCAAGAGTTCACAGATGTATTTCCTGATGAGTTTCCCAGTGTTCCCCTACCTTGAGAGATTGATTTTGAGATCAATCCGGTACCAGGAACACAACCAGTTGTGCAGACACCATATAGGATGGCTCCAGCAGAGATGGCAGAGTTGAAGAAGCAGTTACACGAGTTGTTGGAGAAAGGTTTCATCTGACCGAGCACGTCGCCTTGGGGTGCTCCAGTGTTGTTCGTTAAGAAGAAGGATGGATCGATGTGGCTATGCATAGATTACCGATAGTTGAACAAAGTCACGATCAAGAATAAGTACCTGTTGCCAAGGATAGATGATCTGTTCAATCAGTTGCGTGGTGCTACAATATTCTCAAAGATTGATCTATGGTCTGGATATCATCCGTTGAGAATTAAGGCGGATGACATACCAAAGTCAGCTTTTAGGATGAGGTATGGTCACTATGAGTTTGTGGTTTTGTTGTTTGGGCTAACCAATGTACCTGATGAAACGAGTGTTCCGTCTGTTCCTAGATTAGTTTGTGGTAGCCTTTATAGAAGACATTTTGATCTACATTCGGGACAGTCAAGAGCATGAGTGACATCTTCGACAAAGCATTGACTCTTCTTTGCCAACATCAGTTGTATGCCAAGTTCAGCAAATGTGAGTTCTGGTTGAAGGAAGTGACATTCTTGGGTCACGTAATATCTGCAGAAGGAGTCTGGGTGGACCCTAAAAAGGTGGAGTCAATTGCAGATTGGGAGCAGCCAAAGACACCGATAGAGGTTCGTAGTTTTCTGGGTTTGGCAGGATACTACTAGAGGTTTATCAAGGACTTCAATGCAATCACGTTACCAATGACAAAGCTGACCAGGAAGGATGTACCTTTTGTTTGGGATGATCGTTGTCAACAAGCTTTCCAAAGTTTAAAGGAGAAGCTGACTAGTGCTCCAGTATTAATGCTGCCAGAGCCTAGTAAGGGCTATGTTGTTTTCTGCGATGCTTCCAAGAAAGGCTTAGGTTGTGTGTTGATGCAGGAAGATCATGTGGTTTCTTTTTCTTCGCGACAACTTAAGAAACATGAGGAGAACTATCCGACACATGATTTGGAGTTGGCAGTGGTGGTTCATGTGTTAAAGATTTGGAGACATTATCTTTATGGGGAAGTGTGTCAGATCTTTACAGATCATAAGAACTTGAAGTATATCTTTTCATAGAATGAGCTGAATATGTGACAACATCGTTGTATGGAGCTAATCAATGATTATGATTGCACCATTGAGTATCATCCTGGCAAGGCCAATGTGGTGGCTGATGCGCTCAGTAGAAAGTCTTCTTCCCTCCTCACAAAGAAAGCAGAGTTGAGTTCCTTGGTCTGCCATAGGCGGGATATGTTTGTCTCCTTGTGGCAGATGAATGTGCAGTTGGAAGTTTCCTTATTGGAAGGACTGTTGGCACAGATGCAAGTCAAACCTTCTCTGAGACAGCAGATCAAAGACACACAGTAGGTGGACGATACAGTGTAGTTGATCAGGTCAAAGCTTAGCAACATCAAGCGTGATGGGTTCCATGAGTCCGAGGATGGACTAGTTTTCTATCATGGTAGGATGGTGGTTCCCGATGGTGATAATCTAAGAAAGTTAGTGCTCGAGGGAGCACACACGTCGATGTATGATATGCATCCAGGAGTCACCAAGATGTATCATAACCTAAAGGACCTGTATTGGTGGTCTGGTTTGAAGAAGGATGTAGCTGAGTTTGTGGCTAAATGCGTAGTATGTCAGCAAGTTAAAGCTGAGCATCAAAAACTGGCAGGTACGTTGCAACCCATGCCGATACCACAATGGAAATGGGATCACATAACCATGGATTTTGTAGTTGGTCTGCCAAAGACATCTAGGAATCATGATTCCATTTGGGTAATAGTAGACAGGTTGACGAAGTTTGCTCATTTTATATCGGTAAAAACAATGTATACAGTAGAGAAGCTTGCTGAGGTGTATGTAGATGAGATAGTGTGTTTGCACGGTGTACCAACAACAATAGTTTCTGACAGAGGTCCTCAGTTCACGAGTCATTTCTGGGAACGATTACACAAAGCGTTGGGAACGCAGTTGAGGTTTAGTACCACCTTCCACCCCCAGACGGAGGGACAGTCTGAAAGGATAATTCAAACTTTGGAGGATCTTCTCCGAGCTTGTGTTTTGCAGTTCCTAGACATTTGGGACATGCATCTCAGTTTGATAGAGTTCTCTTATAATAATAGTTACCAACGAAGCATTGACATGGCTCCTTATGAGGCTCTATATGGAAGAAAGTGCAGACGCCCTTTATGTTGGTATGAGACTGGTGAAAATCAGCTTTTGGGTCCTGAGTTAGTACAACAGACAACAGATAAGATCAGAGTGATACATAAAAAGTTGAAAACAACACAGGACAGACAAAAGTCTTATGCAGATAATCACTGATGACCTTTAGAGTTCCAAGTGGGAGACAAAGTGTACCTCAAGGTCTCGCCTTGGAAAGGCGTGCTAAGGTTCGGCCAGAAAGTTAAGATAGCACCCAGGTATATGGGGCCATATCTAGTAATAGCACGTGTTAGCAAGGTAGCTTACAAGTTGGAACTACCGCCAGAGTTGCACAAGTTGCATCCAGTGTTCCATGTCAGTATGATGAAGAAAAGTCATCCAGACACAGGGACAGAGATATAACCAGTTGAGGTTGAGCTTGATGAAGACGTGACCTATGAGGAGGGTTTGATGGCGATCCTTGACAGAAGAGTAAAGAAGTTGAAGAGGAAGGACCTGGCTCTTGTGAAGGTTCTGTGGCATCATCGTGGTGTTAAGGAAGCCACGTCGGAGCTTGAGGAAGAGATGAGGAGGAAGTATCCCTCAGTTTTCTCTTCAGATTTCGGGGACGGAATCGTTTTGTAGAGGTTTATGGCTTGTAAGGACCCTGACCTTCATTTTGGGCTTACCCTGTTTGTTTTGCCTAAACCTTGTGTTTGGTTGCTTGCTAATCATCTTTGGTGGTGATTAGGGTTTGCTTGTGCTTAGTTAAGAGCTGGAGGTGCTACTTGCAAAATAACCTAAGATAGGGTTGAAGAGCATGTTTGCCACCTTGAGAGATGTCTTCTCTCTCTTTTCTTCCTCTAGGGTTGAGAGGAAGGTTTGGTCTTGTGCCTCAAGTTGTCTTGGGCTTGGTTGAGCTCTTTTGGGCCTTGTTCTCCCCCATTTGGGCCTTGCTTTGCTTGGTTGAGCCCTGTATCGGGCAGGAGTGCCTTGTGTCACCCATGGGGTGTCGCCCATGAGGGTGTGTCGGCCTTTGACCTTTGTTGACCATATTTGTTTGGTTGTGTCACCCTAGTTTGGACATGTGGCTGATCCTTGGTTGAGTTGTGGCATGGCATGCGCATGTGTTTTGCAAGGTGGTGGAACGTGTGGACAAGTGTCCTTTGGTAAGGTGACACCTTGCCATGGTCTAACCTTGACCCCCATCTATATATGCCTTGCCTTTCTCTTCCTTAGGAACCCTTTATCTCTTTATTGATCCTCTCTTCCTTAGTGCACGATACACCTACCCTTTGGAGCAAGTGATGGCCGATCCTCTTGAAGGAGTTCTCCTTCTTCTCCCCTTAGCTTGGTAGCAGAACCCTAGGTGGGTCTTGTTCTTTGGTAAGCATCTTTTCTCTCTCCTTAGCATCTTCTTCTCCATCTTGCCTACTCTTCGGCCATGGTGGTCATGCTTCTCGATCCTTTTCTTGAGGTGGCCGAAGTAGTGTGCTTGGAGCTAGGAGCTTGAAGCTTGGAACTTTAGAGCTTGTGGAGTTTGCTGAAGGCGGGTTACATAACTCCTAACCCTAACCATATTACCCTTTTCCATATTCTTGTATGTTTTCTTGTGATCATAATCGACCATGTATGTTTCTAGATATGGTTCTTGCTTAGTTGCACCTTTATTCTTGTGGTTATTGTGATCATGATGTTATGGTTGAGGTTTTGTACCCTAGTTGGCCGAACCATGTTTTAGGGCTTCCTTGTTGAGAAACACTCCTTTCCCTCCTTGGTCTAGAGAAGTGAGCTTGAGATCTAGTAATATGAGCAATACCCCTCTCTCATTTAAGTTGAAAGGTGAGCTTGTATTCTAGTTGCTTGAGCAACACCCTCCTCTCACCATGTATTTGAGAGGTGAGCTTTTGATGTCCTAGGTTGAGGTTGATCCTTATGGTTTCCCGATTTGTGAACACCCCTCTCTCTTAGTTGTTGAGAGGTGAACCGACCTTCTTGATCAATTAGCATTTGGTGCCCTTATGCTTGAGGTTGAAGATGACCTTGATGGGTTGTGTCATGTACGATACATCTTTGGGGATAGTGCTGCCCGATACCCTTCTTGTCTTGGGTTGTACCTTTGGCCGATACCCTTGTGTTCTTGGGCGTTAGTGCTACTCTAGGCGACATGAGTTGTCTACCCTTCATGCACGATATGTCCTTGAGGTGTAACATTGGTAAACAAGCTTGCTTGTGTGATCCTTGTATCCCTGGCTATTATGCCTAGTTGAAGCTTAGTTGGTTCCTGTCATGGTCCCTTGGATGATACCCTTGCTGGAGTTGTTGGATGGGCGATACACCCTTGATAAGATGTTACCTGCTATCCCCCTTAAGGTTAAGTCTTGGACGACACACCTTGTAGAGAGCATGCTCAGTGCACTCCCTTGTCTTGAGGTGATCTTGGCCTTTATGTGATGTTACTTTAATGCCCGACACAAGCTTTGGAAGACACCACCTTAGTGAGCATGGACGATATTGTATGGTACCAGGATGTCTTTGGACGATACCACCATGTCCTGTTCGAACCTTGAAGGGTTGGACGACATGGTTTCATGCCCGATATGCCAGCCCTAGGATGCTGACCATTATGATGCTGACCATGCACGACACCTTCCTTGGGCGTCACGGTTACCCTGGCCGATAGGGTTAACCTCAGTTGATGATAGAAGGTTGCATGATAGGGGTACCTTAGGCGACACCCCTTTGACCGATATGGCCCATGTTGAAGGTTAGTCGATAACCCTAACCCTAGCTTGATGCACGTTAGACCTTTGGCCGATAGCCATGGTAGTGCTGCATGATATGACCTTGTGGATGGCTGCCCGACACCATGAGAGTTAGTGGAACCTTGGTGCATCATAAAGGATGAGCAATGTTTGGTTGATATGGTGGTGAGTTACGTTAGGGTTTGGAACCCTAGTCAGTACACCCTTTGGTGAGGGTATGGCGCTGCTCACCATACCTATAGTGAGGGTTGCAGGAGTCTTGGTGAGGGTTCTGATAACCCGATATGTATATAGTTGATGGTTCTCCTTTAATAATTGACATAATGTAATCCCTTGCATCCTACAGACATGATCATAAAATGTAATGAGAGGTTGTGAACCAGGAAGCTTGGAAGCTTATGATGTTGCTTCACATGTTGATATAACACATGCATATGGTCACAAGTATAAGGCTTAACATATGCCCATGTTTGATAATAATACTATGAATGATAAAGTTTGTGTAATACTTGATAGCATGATCATTCTGTTAATCCATGATGATTTCAGTAATCTCTACGAATGTATATACTAACCATGCAGGTATTTCATGTGGATTCATAGCCTGGTAAGAGCTATGAGATATATGTGCTTTGACTAGCACAATGTGATGATAACCCTTGTTAATAAAGTGACAAGTTGATAGGTCTGAGGACATGATCTAAGGTGGAGTGCCTAGTTGAGGTGTTATCCTCTGACGATGAGATAAGGGATGCGTTCCCAGGATGCTGATGCATGATTGTGATGCCTTGTGAGGCAATGGTTGATATCATGAGGGATTGAGGTGTTAATACAGTATGTTGATGGCAATAATGATGTAATTCTATAAGGCTGTCTTAATACCTTGTTTTGCCTCAACAATTGGCTTAAAATATACTAATCAATGATAGATAAACATATCATGTAGTTTTCCCTAGACATAGATCCATTACCGTTAGTATTTGGTGATGGTGAAACAGGTTATCCTGCGGGATTACCTGGAGCTCATATTGTTGAATATGTGAGATTTCCCCTAGCCTAAAATAGGAGGGTTGAGTGCAACTGTGGTTGCAGACTCAGGATATATGGAGCATGGTGAACATACCCATGGCTCAGGATATGTGGTGATGAGCATGATGCGTTCATGGCTCGGATGTATATACTAGCACCTATGATGAGGTGAGCTAGAGATGGGTAGCTTGCGGGGCTAACCCATAGGATGAGGCCTATAAGCATAAGACTGTGGTCTTGCTTGATGATTCGTGCACTGATCGCGAGAAGGTGAGGTCATGGAGTCTGAATCTCCTTAGACCTAGTATGGCACTGGATTGGGCTTCACAACCAATGGTTGGACTTGAGCAGGGAAGGCTCACTTCCTCAGGGCATAATAAAACATAATACAACCGACTAGTATGTCTTACTTAGAGCCAAACATGGAACATTGATTGAGGCCTTTCTTACATAGATGATCTAGTTACACCTTGCAGATACGTGTACGATCCTTATATCTTGTGATAAATTTTTATAAAGCTTATCTTGTCAATCATGTTCTATAAAGAAATACTTGGTAATATGCCTCCCGGATATCCTAGTAAGCTTGATTGTAATAATAGCCTGCTCAGTATGCTGCTCTTGTTATATACTTATTTAGTTATTTGTTGTTATGTCCTTTAACCTTTGAGGGTTTATAATTGCGGCGGGGAGTTATGTTTCTCACTGGGACTGTGTGTCTCACCCCGCTGGTTTACACCCTTTTTAGGTGATCGCTCTAGACATGGTGGTGGTCGTGAGGTTGCAGCCGAGTAGCAAGAAGAGCAGTAGAAGGCAAGAGATGAACATGCTGCTATTTTGGTGGTTTTGTAGTAGAGTCCTAGAGTCATCCCTGTACTCTTAGGTCCTTTGAAGTGTTTTGACGATGTTTCATGAGGTTTAACTGTTGTAACTTTTTGTATACCCTGCTGTTGGCCGTACTTGGCCGTTCTATATGTATAAACAGGTGATGAACTAATATGCACTATTGCGATAGTGGGTGGCTTTAAGATGTGAACATATCTGGCAGGTGATCTTGCATATATCTATATATGACATGAACTTCTTGCAGGGCCTGGTTGCAAATGTTTTGTATGTATGTTCTGCAATTGGTTTTAATTAACCCGTGTTTTTGGTAATATATGGTTCCACACATTTTGACGTGTCATCTCGTTGTCTATGTGATGGCGGGGTGTCATACATTACATTCTATTGTAACAATTTACATAACACACTTCATAAGTTCCTTACCCAAATAGATTGGATTTGAAATGCATCAAGGTATATCACTTTCCTCATCACCTCTAACTTCCTTGAGTTACAACTTATCTTGTATTAAGGAACTTCCCATCTTAATATTTTCATCCATTAACCTATCACTCTCCTCATGAAGTGCATAGGTCACACACAAGAATGGTCGAATTACCTTTAACGGTATGGACTCATTTTAGGTTAAGGCATTGCCTACAATAAGGTTGCCTATACTCAATCATTTAAGGTATTTCACCTTTATAAGGTTTCACCCACTACTTTATTATCAGGGTTCTAGTTTGCCATCATATTACACAAGGTTAGGGCTTTAAATATTATAACTCCATTTAGAATTTCACCTACCTTTACCCTTTATTAGGGCTTTGGGGTTTCACTTACTATTCATCCCGACTAGGGTTTCTCATGACATCACCCTCAATTAGGGTTTCTCATGGCATCACCCTTAATTAGGGCTTCTCATGACATCACTCTTAATTAGGGGTTTTCATGGCATCACCCTTAATTAGGGTTTCTCATGACATCACCCTTAATTAGGGTTTCTCATGGCATCACCCTCAATTAGGGTTTCTCATGGCATCATCCTCAATTAGGGTTTCACCTTTCCTATTAATTGGAGATACTCATCCCAATTAGGGTTTCACTCTTTATTCCCATAATTGGGATTTTACATTATGTTACCCTAAACTAGGGTTAAGGTTCATTAACCTTCTGTATTAGGGTTTCATGATCTCTTTATTAAGGATCATAACCTAATCATCACATGATCAATACTCATATATGAATTCCTTTCTATCATCTTCCCAACTTGATTAGGTCACATCAACCCTTCAATCAAATACATACAACTATGGTTAACATAGTGTGCTAAGACATTACTCTCATAACCTTTTAGGGTTAATTAATCTAAAGGTATTGATCATCTAGGTACTTCAGGGTTTCAACCTTTGTACCTAACCTTAATAATCATTATTGGAACAATGGATTAATCATCATCTTAATTCTCAAGAGATGCAATCACATTGGACCTCCATTATATGAGGTATCCAAATGAATTGACCAATTGGATCTTCAATTACAATAGGTATCCAAGTGGATTAACCAATTGAGTCCTCAATTACATTAGGTATCCAAAAGGATTAACCATATTGATCCTCAAAAAATTTTGATTACTTGGGCCCCAAATGGTCTTGTTCTTTCAAAGTTCAAACGGTTTGAAACCATTTGGTAAAGGTGACCTTCAAGATCGTTTGCTAAAGGTGACCTTCAAGATCGTTTGCTAAAGTTGGTCACTTGAAACCGTTTGCTAAAGTACCTTTTTCAAACCACATGAACTCAACCGGTTTGGGATCGTTTGGTCCCAAATGGTCTTCAGACCGTTTGGTCCAAACCTCCTCAAAACCGCATGGACCAAAGATGGTCTCAACTACTCCAACCGGTTTATGGTTCTCAATGTTGATTCCATCAACCATTGTATTCATGTAACCAATCATCAATTGGACCTATCACCATACTTTGATTGAGTTACGTAGGTCATCCTTCAACTAATTTGACCCTCAATTGACCTTCAATTAGTCATCAATTAGGGTTTGGTTCATTGGATTGATCACCAAATCAGCATTTGATTGTACTTCAACTTAGTACCTTTGGATCTTCAACCACCTAACCATACTCAACCCTAGACCTCCAAACGGTCTTGGGTGACCATCAAACGGTCTGGAGATCGTTTGGGTGATCCCCAAATGGTTTTGAAACCGTTTGGGTCAATCAACCCAAGTTTCAAACTCATTCAAATTGGAAATCAACACTTAACCCGATTAGGGTTTTGGTGATTGATGGACCTTTAACTCATAAACCAATTGGAGATAATCAAATATAATTGATGGATTATTAACCTAGATTATTTTCAACAGATCTCCAAATGGTCAACCCTAGTCAACACCACCAAATGGTCTGAAACCATTTGGCCTTATGTGGTTTGGTAAAACCGTTTGCTTCTAAACGGTTTGAAACCGTTTTCTCCCAAATGGTTTGGGAAACCGTTTGAGCAACGAAAAGTAAACCGTTTGCCTTGGATATTTGGAGAGGTGCGTGCTTATCATCTTCAAGCTCTGAACTCATGAAACCTGCTATGGTTTCCATGGTGATTGCATCAATCAACCAAAACAAATTCCAGAAATGTAAAAAGGATCATCAAGTGATAAGGAATTGATTGAAATAACAATATTAAGGGTTCAAGTTATAAAACCCACCTCCAATTGAGCTCCAAATCTCCAAGATCATGGCAAAAATGGTGGATGAAGCTCTTGCAACTCCCCCTAGGCTCGTCCTCAAGCTTTTGGTTGAAAAGATTGGCTAGGGTTGAAGAGGAGATCGAAATAAGAAGAAATCAATGGTTTATTTTCGATTTCCACCATGGAACCAAGGTAAAAAGGGTCAAGAACCTTACCAACAGGTTGTATGTCTTACTCCTAGTCCTCTCTAGCCCCCTTGGTCGGTTTCCAAGCAATGAGAAGAAGTGGGGTCGAAAAAGCCTTTGTTTGGGCTTGGAAAGGGTACTTTTATAAGAAAATTGATGAGAGAGAAAATACTTTATAAAAGTCTTTTAATTCAAATTTTTTTGCCACCATATCCCCCTTGGTTTCTTGTATTCAAAGTCATCTCTATCCCCACCGAGATCCCTTCCATTATCCAAGAATTAAGGGAAAATAAATTAAGCACCTTAACCCTTATAATAAGAATATCCATATTTGAGTGGAAATTCTTTTTCTTATAATAATGGTGAGTGGAGTTTCACCTCCTTAGGATATGCTCATGCCTTTGCAAGGCTCACGTATGTCCACACACATCTGAATCCAACCATTTTAATTTTTTTTGAAGGCCCTTTAATTAATACATTTATTTTTGCCCTATATTGAATTAGGGTTTCAATTAGGATTAAATCTTGATTATTTTAATATCAAGATTCTCTCTCCTACAACTTAATTCAAATGAGGCACCCCTCTCATTTTCTTTGCTCTACATGATGCCAAGAAACATTAGGGACCTTATTGAAGTGGTAATTTGCATATTGAACCCTAGGTTTTGGGTAAATTGCACTTTACACAAAAACTAGGTTTTAATGCACAAACATTGCTTTATCAGCTCTTCCTTGGTACTCAGGCTACCACAAGCCATACCTCTATACCATCTGCATTATCATGATGCTTCAACACATGAGGAACATCTTATCATGAAACATTTGCAATTTAACCCCTCAACTTGGATAATTTGCACTTTAGTTCAAAATAAGCAAACATTGCTTCAACATTGTCCAAACAGGACCACAATTGAAACATAAGTTTCTCATGAGCCCTAATTACTTTTTACAAGATATGATTAAGCATATACTCATCTTTCATAATCAAAGAACCTAGGGTTAAAGCATAACCCATATTAGGGATGTTACATATGGAGTCTGGATATGTGTCTCTCATTTATGCGCCCTAGATGACAATGCCAAAGGTATTTTTGGTTTGAGTCATCGAGTTTTTGTCTTTTAGTATTTACATTATTGATGAATGCATATTCATCCTGATTTTCTGTCACCCTTCTTATAACCATTTTGATTAAATACTTTTAATGTATCTCTTAAACCTTACAAATTGCAAGTTTTCTAGATAAATCCAATTATTATGGTTTTTGATCAAATTTATATTGATTTGGTGCAGGTTTAAACCAGGTTCTATCATCATATGGAATTCACTAAAGAATCTTTCACCATTCGGTCTGACCATTCGGTTTGACCAAACGGTTTTCACCATTTGTCTTCACCAATCGATCTCACCAAACGGTTTATCCTAACGATCTCCAGACCGCATGAGACCAAACGGTCCCAAAACCATACGATGTTTAACGATTTCAAAAAAGTTTGGACAACGAAACCATTTGGACAAAGAAATCATTTGGACGATGAAGACTGCTTGAACAAATCTAAACTATTTGGATGAAGACCGGTTGGCACATGTAAGCAAAGACCATTCGATCCCAAGACTGTTTGGTTCCATTCGGTCCCAAGACCGTTTGGTGCCAAGACCATTTGCTCGCAAGACTGGTTGAAGATAGAACTCAAGACCGTTTGGACGTCAAATGGTCCCAAAACTGTTTGAGCTGCTTCCATCCGAGCATATAAATAGACCCCCAAGGGTCCTCATTTGGAGAGGAAGGCAGCATGCCGACAGGCTGCCAAAGGTCCGATCCAGCCACAACTTCCACACGTCCACCTGCTCCTCTTGGCATCGAGCAAGAAGAGAAGGAGGGAGAGAAGGTGAAGAAGAAGGATTGCCTAGCCTGCCTTGGTGGTTCTTCCTCCTCATTCAGATCTGCTCTGATGCGACGTAGAAGACCGCATCATCTTCACTGAGCTGTGACTACCTTCTGCATCATGCTCATGGCAGATTCCTCTCTTTTTCTTATCTTTCTTGTTTCTCACAACATGAGCGAGTAGTACCATTTCGTTGGGGTGCGGGGACTAGCCCCGCTGCCCATGCAAATCATGTTCTTTTGTTAAACTCTCCATGACAATGTTTATAACTTTCCATTTCATTGTTAGTTGGTACATTTGTTGTTGATTATCTACCTGCTTTCATCTTGTTCTTTCCTTTATTGCGGACGAAATGGCGGTCTACAAGTTTGACTCCTTGACGAGAACTTCTGATAAGATTCCTTGAGGTCGTAAGTGTATGATTCGTGAGGGGACGAGACATCTAGCCTACAGTGACACTTCTGTGGTCTAAACATCCCTCAGGGAGGACCACAGCCTTAGTTGGATTTTGTATCGTCTTATTTACCGTCGATGTTAGTTTGTAGATCTATCACCTGCTTGCTTATCAATTAATGCGGTTGACTCCCAAACTAGAAATAGAATGGGATTTCTTTGAGGTCGTGAGTGTATGATCTACAAGGGGACGAGCCATCTAGCCTTTTTTTAATTAAGCCAGGGGTCACTTTTATTCATCCCACACCCCTCTTGTGGGCACAATCATCCAACAATTACAGCTCCTGCTTATAACATTGTAGGTAAAAACAATAAAAACCAGATACATCATATCAGCCTAACCAACAACACTCTGCAATACAATGTAAGGTACTCTACGTTTCTCTAACGTCGCCATACCTCTAATTCTACGTGGCATATTCAGTGCATCAGAAGCAATGAATGGCTCATTCAACCTGCTGCCCCATTTCCCTAGTTCACGAGGTATCGAGTTGATGACCTTGTGAACCAAGGACCCATATATCATAGCAGAATCAAGCTCCTCTCGCAGCACCCTAACGAACGGTGACGTCTTCCATGGTTCCCTACCATTGTTCCATAAGATGTCATACACGTACGCCTCATCAATCTCAATACATGAAATGACCAGTGCATGGTCTCTGGCTATCTTCAACCCGATAGCACACGCTTGCATATAAGCAAGTAAGTAATCTGTGCTCCTGAGCCAAGCTCTGAATACAAGGCATATATTAGCCCTGTGATTTCTTATAACTCCCGCCGCCCACCTGTGAGAAACTCCTTGATTATCTCTATCTCTCCCGATCGTGAGGTTGAGCTTAAGATTATGCAGGTCCGGAGTCTGCCATCTCACCAACTCGACCTGTCTCATCAATACTCGCAGTTCAGTCAGGCTTGCCTCCCTCATCTGAGTATAAATGTTGTTATCTGTATCTAACACAAAAGATCTCCTCTTTAGCTGAACGTTCTTCGCCGCAATAACCCAACTCCACTCATGAGAGAATGGTCTATGTTTCTCCTCGAATCTAGCTTGGCATCTCAACCTCCAAATGCTATACGGGATCAGAACTGCCAAGTTTCCATCTAGCCACTCTTTTAGTTTCTTCCCCTTCCCCAACACACAGGTATCTAATAGAGATATTACGTCAGTAGGTGGATGCATGTCTGTCAGCTCGGCAAATTTACCCCAAAAGAAACCCGCCATTTGCCCATGGAAAATCAGGTGTCCAATGCTCTCCTCGTGCGGCTCCTCACAGCAGTTGCATCGAGATACATAGGGATTGCAGCATCTGGCTTTAATATTATCATCAGTTGACGTGGCCCCTCTAACAGACTTCCAGATGAACGCCGCAGCCTTAGGGAAGCTACTCCTCCAAATCCACTCCAGTCCATACAGACCTTCCCTTCCGTCTACCATCAGTAACTTTTTGAACGATCTCATAGAGAACACACCTCTCAACCCCGGACTCCATATCATTCTATCTTCCACATCAGCAATCCATGCGTTTGATTCACGAATGATATCTAACCCATCATCGTCAACTATCATCCTCAGTAAATCCCAATCCCATCCTTGGCCTTCAATCTAGAATTCTTTAACAAGAAAAGGATGTCTTCTATCACTAGCAAATATAGCATGATGTGTCAACCGCTGCTCACACCACCTCGAGTCCCAGAAAGAAATTTCACCTCTCCCTACCACCCATCTACACATAGGGAACACCCGCGGCATCATATCCCATATACGTTTCCAGTATGGAGAAGGAGAAGGTCCCAGCTTCAAGGAACCGGGATAGACATTATCACGACCTGCTACCACATTTGCATACTTCCACCTACAGAAACTAGCCCATATTGAATCCGACGTCAACACCTCCCAACAAGCCTTCCCAACGAAAGCATCATTTATTAGATGGAGCAATGGAATCCCAAGACCACCTTGAGATAGAGGTCTTGCAACTCTGTGCCAACCGAGCCATGCTTTCATGTGTTGTTCATCTCTACCCGCCCACAAGAAATGAGAAAGCTTCCTCTCAATGCGGTCTGCATTCCCCACCGGAACGCCAATCGCAGCCACCGTATATACAGGAATGGATGATAGCACGTGAGCGATTAGTAGTCTTCTTCCCGCGAAGGATAGGAGTTTGGATCTCCAAGCTATGAATTTATTTACAATCTTCATCATCAAGAACTCGAAGTCGTTGAGTCTCATCCTGCCTTTTGTTATAGGGATACCCAGGTAGGTGATAGAATCCTTTGCTGCCCCCATATCCATACAACTAGCCACTCTATTTATCATCTCCAAATCTTTCCCACCTACTACACATATAGATTTAGCTTTATTGATTCATTGCCCCATGTCCCTTTCATACGCCTCAAAAATATTATTAATCTTCTCCATCGATCTCTGATCAGCATTGAAAAATAAGGCAATGTCATCCGCATATAATAGAATGCTTGGCGGAGTCACCTCCTCCCTTATCTTGAATGTCGAGATGTGTCCCTCGTCTTCTATCTTCAGAAATTTTCTACATAGAATCTCCTCGAAAAGAATGAACAAGAAAGGGGATAGCGCACAACCTTGCTTGAGGCCTCTACTCAACTGAAAAAATCCTACAGTCTCATCACCAATCGTGACGGTAGCCCATGTATTAGAAAAGAAGCTTAAGCACAACTTCACCATATCCATACTAAACCCAAATTGTTGCATCACTCTCCACAGAACATTCCAATAAGTCCTATCATAGGCTTTCGACATATCATACTTTAGAATCACATTGACTGTCCCTTGGCCTCTATTGATGTCATGCATCAGCTCCTTCGCAAGCCTGACATGATGAGTGATGTCGGATCCTTTAACAAAAGCACCTTGTACCTTGGAAATCAATCTCGGCATCATGGGAGCCATCCTATCACTGAGAATATGAGCAAGAACACGGAGGGCAACAGTTTCAATAGATATTGGCCTGAAGTCCTCTGGAAGTCTCTTTGGGCAATCCACCTTTGGAATAAGCAAAATTCGGCAGCAGAAAAGGCCCCTAAAGCAAGGCTGTCCTCGAAAGAAAGCCTCCGTCATCTTCATAAAATCCGCGCCAATGATGGACCAAGCAGCCTGGAAGAACAATCTCGTGAACCCATCCGGACCTGGAGCTGCTGAGGAATCCATCTTTAGCATGGTCTTCACAACCTCCTCTTCACGGGGGACAACGAGAAGGGAGAAATTTTCATCCATAGATACCAACTCCGGGATGTTTTGCAAGAAATCCTCCAAATCAGGTACATTTGTTTCCACCACCTCGTTGAAGAAATGTTTATAGAGGTCCTCCGCCACCTCCGCCATCATATTTGGATCTGATATACACGTGCCATCCTGCAAGACCATGCTGTTAAGTCTCCTGCGCTTCCTTCTTGCTTTGACGGTAGCATGATAAAATTTCGTATTACGCTCCCCGTCTTGAAGCCAGCTTATCCTCGCTTTCTCTTTCCACATCGCCTCTTCTTCATCCAACAATTGTTGTTGTTCATTCTCCGTCGTCCTCAGGTTTGCTTCATTTTCCATAGTTGGGTTCCCATCGAACGCTACCTGTGTAGTAAAAACCACATCCTCCATATCTATGATGCACTGTGTGATTTCTCCATAGGACTCTTTGCTCCATCTACGTAAAGTTGATCTAACTCTTTTAAGCTTGTGAAAAAAAATGAATGACGGGTGCCCAGTCACCTGTTCACTCCATGCCTGTTCAATCACCTTTAAGCAATCTTCATGCTCAAGCCACGCCTTCATGAAAACAAAATGTGCCGCCTTTCACTCTAATGCTTGATCGCCTGGAATTGTCACAATTGGACTGTGATCAGAAACTCTATCTCTGGTTAAGTGTATCGATCTGGTTGCGGGACTTGCCACCATCCACGCCTCATTTACTAACACTCTATCTATTCTCTGCCACATAGTAGGTGTAAGAATCTTCTTGTTCACCCAAGTGAATTGACTACCTTCAAACGAAATTTCATCCAAAGCAACGTCCGCAATCAAGGTATTGAAATCCAGCATGTCCTGATATCCTAGAGTGTTCCCGCCTCGTCTCTCCCTCATGTTAGGTACCACATTGAAGTCACCTGCAATCATCCATGGCTCATCTCCTATATGTTCCTCCATTGTCATTATCTCTTTCCACAGAGACCTCCTCTCAAGGTTATCACAACTGGCATATATAGCTGTAACAAAGAACTTTGCCCCATCGCTGGCCTCCAATCTCACCGTGATGTGTTGCCTATGTCTCTTGAAAATAGAAGGATTTGTATCTTTGTCTGCGTAGAACCAAATCTTCCCTTCCTCCTCTTGATTATCCACCGTCCAATCAAGTCTCACTATGTCCATGCGTTCCGCGGCCTGTTCAGCATGGAGAAATAGCTCAAACAAACAAACCACACCTGGTTTATATCTACCACAAATTCTGCTTAGAACTCTCCTCGTAGGATTATTAGATGGCCCTCTGATGTTCCAAAAAATAGACGTAAAGTCCATATTAACTTTGTGCCGCCGACATCACCAAAGCCGAAAAATGATCAGGGGCTATACCCCCCTTCCAATTTCGACCAGTAACCTTGGGTGACGCTTCTGTGTACCTAACACCTGTATAGGGGGCCCACAACCTTTGTTGGATTTCTGTATCTTCAGAGCCGTAAGTAAGTGATCTGGATGGTGATGAGACATATGATGCCTAAGGTGATGCTTACGCGAACCTAACACCCATATGGGGGGTTCCGCAGTAGCTCTATTTGGATTGTTATATCTTACCTGGATTGTTTGTGATTGAATGTGTTTGCATGTGTAGCAGTGGTGAAACCTGATACCATCCCAACGATTCCATATCACTGATCTAAATCCAACTTTAATTCAGATTTTACTTTCTTGTAGTTAGTTTAATTAACCCCAAATCTATCAATCATTTTAAATATTAGCCTTAACTCGAACTAGACTAGACTGACAAAGATTCTTAAAAAATTTGTCCTTTGGGTTCGATCCTTAACTATACTTTGATAAGACTCATCCTCTTGCAGGTGGTATTATCGCACTTTGGTTTTGGTAAAAGCTCGAGGATTCAACTCCGAGTGAGTTTGTTAGTGCGATAAAATCCCACGTCAAATTCTGGCACCGTTGCCGGGGACAACGGAATCAGTTAGTCAAATCTAGTTCTTTTAAGACTAATTTAGGATTTTGGTCTTTCTTTTGAAACAATCGATCATCCACTTGAATTTGACTTTACTCCGTGGTTCTCACTTTCAAAATCTTTCTAATTCACGTACGATCCAAGGCATAGTGCATGCACCATTCGGACAGCCCCGGACTAACAACGAGCTTTGATCCTGAGATAGACAGAACTTTTCATCGACAGATCCGAGAAAATCAAGCAAGGATGGCTCAGGAAGAGGAAGTAGCCCGAAGAGTGGCTAAAGCCATCAATGCACAGAGAGAGAGGCTCATGTAAGAAGCTAGAGCTGCGGTACAACAAGAAATCCTAGCAGCACAAGCAACAGAACTGCAAAAGGATCTTAGGGAGTTCTCAATCCCTAAAGCTGCTGACATACATCACCCAGTCCTACCTCCTCCCATCCATGCTCTGAATTTCGAGATACGAGCACATTGGATCACCTTGCTCCAAAACAACCCATTCTATGGCAAATAAGGTGAAGATAGTCAGGAACACCTTCTGAGATTCATCGATCTATGTGCTATGACAAAACAAAATGGAGTGTCTGACGATGCCATACTACTCCGTCTATTCAAGTATTCTCTTACCGATAGAGCCATAAGTTGGTACAACTCTCTACAATGTGAACCTATCACCACATGGGAACAAATGCAAAACGTTTTTCTAGAAAAGTTCTATCCTTTATCTCTCATTTATGAAATTAGGGGAAAAATAACAATGTTCACTCAAGCCCCGGGAGAAATCCTTGCTGAGGCATGTGACCGATATAAGGTGCTTATGAAAATGTCCACATCATGGCATTCCTAAGAATCAACTCATCGAGATCTTCTATAGGGGTGTGGATGATGATATTAAGAGGTTTCTAGATTCCTCATCTGGAGGAAACTTCATGCGTCAAAGCTATGATAGCGCATGGAGGGTTGTCACCCTTAGAGCTAAAAACCAAGCAAATTGGGGTAGGTTTGTAGGTAAAGGAGTGTTGAAAGTGGCTATGACTGAAGTGACACCTAAGTACAAATCTATCGTTGAAACCCTAAAACTCTTAGTTGCCAAGAAAGACCATATTGAATCCTCACTTGCTGCAATTGGAAGAGGACGTCCACCCCTTCAACAACCAGAACATATCAAGTCTGCTTCACTATTTTGTGAAGTATGTAAAAGTACCGATCATTCTACTTTATCATGCAGTGTTCTCTATGATGTTGTGCTAAGCAACACATGTGGACAAGGAGACAGCAGTCAAATGGAAAATTTGAATTCTGTCAACACCATTCTTAGTCAAGGGTATTACAATCCGAATCTGAATAGGAACCATCTAGGTTTTTAATATGGGAACCCCTCTGGAGCAGTAAACTCACATCAATTTGGTTCAAACAATCAACCAAGAGGCCCACCAGGATTCCAGTATAATCAACAACAGAATTTTGGGAATCAAGAAAATTTCAAGGGGAACTTTCAGAATAGGAACTACAATAATTATCAAAACAACTCTCAGTACCAGAATCTTAATCAACAGCAAGGACAACAAGCAGGACCTGTCTCTTCTAAGGACAAGTTAACATCCATTGAAAAGATGCTGCAAACTCAACAAACTATGATAGCGAACCAGCAAGCGCAGCAGAAGGCTATTGAATCTCAACTAGCTCAACTCGCAGCTAGCATCAAGCCACATGTTGGAGTCTTTGCCGGCCAACCCGAGAATAATCCCAAGCATCCAGAACAGTTGAAGGCAGTCACCACCAGGTTAGGAAAAGACTATTCAGATCCCCCTGTAAAGATGCATGTGGTTATTACAGACAAGGATGGACCTGTAATTGCCCAAGACTCAACAACACTAGAATCTCAAGTTGATGAAACAGATAAGGGAAATCATGAGAAACCTACTGATGAAGAAACTGAAGCACCATAACCTGATATTTCTGTATATAAGCCTCGCATACCTTTCCCAGCTCGTCTAAGGTAGACCAAGCTGGATACTCATTTCAATAAGTTCAAAGAAGCTATGAAGAAGCTTCATGTTGATATCCCCTTTCTCGATGCTCTAGCTGAGATACCAACCTGGACGATGTACTTAAAGTCACTCCTCACCAGGAAGTATATAACTAAAGAGTATGAGACAGTAAAACTGGTGACAACTACATCTGATATCATATTGAGCAAGATGCCCAAGAAACAAAAAGACCCGGGATCCTTTGGAATTTCATGTCACATTGGCGAATCATCATGCAAGAAAGGTTTGGCAGATCTCGGTGCAAGCATCTCTATTATGCCACTTAGCCTGTGCAAGAGACTAGGGTTTGCAGAATTGCTTCCTACTGGCATGACTATACAGCTTGTAGATAATTCGATAAAATGTCCGATAGGAATCCTCGAAGATGTCCCGGTCAAGGTAGGCAAGGACACATATGTTCCATGCGACTTTGTCATTATGGACATAAAAGAAGACGCCATGTATCCTCTCATCTTTGATCGTCCGTTCCTCGCCACTGCAAGAGCCCTGATTGATGTTGAAACTGGTACCTTACTGCTCAGATTAGGCAAAGAAACTCTCAAATTTAAAGTTTTGAAAGTATGAGAAGACCAAGTATGCAAGAAGAAGTCTATCTGATTGACTGCATTGAGCAAATGTCACTTCTGACTCAAGAGCATCATGAATCAGACGATCCTTTAGAAGTTTCTCTAACAAACCCATCAGTTGATGAACCGATTGATGAACAAGTAAAGGATTGCATCGAATCCCTCGACTCTACTAAAGAAGATGTTGAAGCCACTAGTGAAGAACTCAAAGCTATGGAAACTACAGAAGAAACATGCAAAAACCCAGAGGCTCCCAAAATGAAGCCCTTGCCCAAGGGACTGAAGTACGTGTTTTTAGACAACCTCAAAGCTTGCCCAGTTATTATAAATTCCGATCTAATAGCTGAACAAGAAGATAAACTCCCGAGGGAATTAAGGGAAAGAAAGAAAGCCATCGGTTATAAAATGAGTGACCTCACTGGGGTCAGTCAAGCACTATGTATGCACAAGATCCCTATGATGGATGATCACAAGCCTACTATTGAGCATCAAAGGAAATTGAATCCAAATATGAAGGAAGTGGTCTGTCACGAGGTCATTAAACTGCTCACAGCTGGAATAATCTATCCGATATCAGATTCGCCATGGGTGAGCCCAGTGCATGTAGTCCCGAAGAAAGGTGGAACAACTATTATACGGAATGAAAACAATGAACTCATCCCCACTCGAACAATCACAGGGTGGAGGATGTGCATAGATTATAGAAAATTAAACAAGGCAACTCAAAAAGATCATTTTCCAATGCCTTTCCTTGATCAAGTCCTAGAAAGGTTGGCTCACCAAGAATATTTCTGTTATCTTGACGGTTACTCTGGATTCTATCAAATACCCATACATCCAAATGACCAAGAGAAAACAGCTTTTACCTGTCCATTCAGAACATACACATTTAAAAGAATGTTGTTTGGTCTCTGTAATGCACCCACAACTTTCCAATGTTGCATGGCTACCATATTTGCTGGTCTTACTGAAACAATTATGGAGGTTTTCATGGATGATTTTTTTGTATATGGAGATTCATGTCTAAAGAACCTCTCCTTGGTCCTCAAACGTTGTGAAGAAGCACATCTTGTGCTGAATTGGGAAAAGTGCCATTTTATGTTAAAGGAAGGTATTATCCTCGGCCATAGGGTAAGCAATAGAGGAATTGAAGTAGATAAAGCCAAGATTGAAGTGATTTCTAAACTGGCTATCCCAACAAATGTAAAAGAAGTCCGTTCTTTCCTAGGTCATGTAGAATTTTACAGAAGATTCATAAAGGACTTTTCAAAGATAACCAAGCCAATGACAAATTTGTTTCTAAAAGATGTTGAATTCTATTTCAACAAAGAATGTGTTAAAAGCTCCAACACTCTAAAGCAGGATCTCACAACAACACCCATCATTAGAGCTCCCAACTGGGACCACCCTTTTGAAATTAAGTGTGATGCTTGTGACTATGATGTGGGTGCTGTTTTAGGGCAATATATAGAGAAGAAACACTTTGTGATCTATTATGCATCGAAAACTCTCGATGAAGCCCAGAGGAATTATGCAACTACCGAGAAAGAACTTCTAGCAGTCGTGTATGCCTTTGACAAGTTTAGATCCTACCTAATTGGTTCGAAGGTCATTGTCTACACAGACCACACTTCCATTCGTTACCTTCTGGCAAAGAAAGATGCAAAACCCAAGTTGATTAGATGGATCCTCCTATTACAAGAATTTGATTTAGAGATAAGAGACAAAAAGGGTACAAAGAATGTTGTAGCAGACCACCTCAGTCGCATCCACACACTGGATACTGAGAAGATTCCGATCAATGAATCCTTGTCGGATGATCAATTAATGAAGGTCTCAGAAGTTGTACTGTGGTACTCAGATTTTGTGAACTACCTTGCTGGTGGGGTTATCCATCCTTAATGCACCGGAAATGCACTGAAGAAATTTATGCACGATGTGAAACAATATCACTGGGATGAGCCATATCTTTTTAAGCTATGTGCTGATGGTCTTTACAGATGATGTATCACTGAGGAAGAAACCAAACTCATACTAGAGCATTGCCACTCTGGCCCAGTTGGAGGCCACATGAGTTCTAAGAAGACTGCAATAAAGGTTTTGTAATGTGGATTCTTTTGTCCAACCATATCTAAGGACTCCTACAACTTTGTTCTATCATGTGACAAATGTCAAAGAACAGGTAACATTACGAAGAGAGATGAGATGCCACTTAAGTTGTGGCAATAAATTGAGATATTTGATGTTTGGGGTGTGGACTACATGGGGCCATGCCCATCTTCTTACGAATTTTCTGACATCCTAGTAGTGGTTGATTACGTCTCACAATGGGTTGAAGCTATACCAACCGTCACTAGTGATTCCAAACCCGTCATCAAATTATTCAAAGATATTATTTTGCCCCCATTTTGGAGTGCCACAAACCGTGATATCTGACGGAGGGTCTCACTTCCTTGAAAGAAGCTTTGAAGCTTTACTGAGAAAATATGGTGTAACACATAAAGTAGCCTCGCCCTACCATCCACAAATGAGTGGATAGGTAGAGGTTTCTAACTGCCAACTCAAGGCTATTCTGGAAAAAAATGTAGGCCGCAATCAGAAGGATTGGTCAATGAAAATCAACGACGCTCTATGGGCCTATCGAACTGCTTATAAAACTACCCTCGGGACTACACCCTTTCGATTAATATATGGAAAAGCTTGCCACCTTCCAGTTGAACTAGAGCACAATGCATGGTGGGCAATTAAACAACTGAATTTCGACATGAAGAAAGTAGGCCAAGCCAGAATTCTGCAACTTCAAGAGCTGGATGAACTCAGGATGACAACTTACGAGAATGCACAAATCTACAAAGAACACACCAAACTTTGGCATGATGGTCATTTAAAAAGAAAAGACATACTAGTGGGAGACCAAGTTTTTCTGTTCAACTCAAGATTGAAGTTATTCCCAGGAAAACTCTGCTCCCATTGGTCTGGACCGTACATTGTCAAAAACATCTTCCCACATGGTACTTTCTCTTTATGGAGTGAAAAGTTGGATGAATTTGTGGCGGATGGTCAACGTTTGAAAAGATATTTCACCACAACAGATATGAGCACCGAAGCAATAATAGATCTCTTGAATCCAAAGGATCCACCATGAAGTTGAAGATATCAAGTCGAGCCATTGACATAAAACAAAGGCGCTTGTCGGGAGGCAACCCGATAAATAAATTCGTATTTAGTTCTCAATTTCGAATTAGATATTTTTCCTTAATTTTTTTTTCACCTTTTAGATAATTTTGCACCAAATAAAATTCACATCGTGAGATTCTATCTTGAGTTCTAATTAATCTTTCTTTAGATTTTCAGATAAGAGGATGCACGCTGACTGGAACATTACCACATCTGGTGGTTAATCTGGCATGAAGTTTCCCCTCCATCTTGCATTTAGGGTTTGCTCAGGATGAGCAAATCTCTAAGTTCGGGGTGGAGGGTGGGTGGTACGTATCCCACTTTGCACCTACACCCATCCTTTTCATACTTAAGTTTCATTGTCACATTCTTAATAAAATTTTCAAAATTTTCAAAATTCTTTAATGTTTTTCAAAGAAATTGAACAAATACTTGACGAATTTTTGACACTTCCTATTTCATTAAAAATCACTCTCTAACCTGCTGAGCATTTTAAAACATTATATATACTCCTTATTCAAAGTAAATCCTCAAAAGGACCACTTTTTGAAAACTAGCCTTTTGATTGAAATCATCTTGTGAAGCTGATAATTCCTAACATCATGATGTTTATGCAAAAATTAGCAAGTGTCTATCGACCTGATAGGGATCAAACATATCGTGCTTCCTAACTGACTAGTGGAACAACATGGAATCCCCACTGGATCCTCATCAAGTCATTATTTGAGCAAAGTACGATAAAGAGAACAACCCGATGCACTGAATTGTAAATCAAGTTGCATTCTGATCTGAATGATTTTCTACACTTCTTCAATCATTTTTGTACCCCTTCATCCATCAAAAAGAAACATAAATAGCCAATGTTGTGCCAAACCCTAAGTTCGGGGTGGCACACCACTTCCCTCTATATTTGCTTCTTCCATACCCCTCGCAAATAAATAGGGGTGTGCCACCAAAAATGCAATCTTGAGTCGAATAGAGGAGAGATTTGCATATAAAAGATGCCAAAGCACACACAAAAATAAATGCAATCTCGAGTCAAATAGAGGAGAGATTCGCACACAAAAAAATTGTAATAAATGAAATTGCAAAAATAATAAAAATCTTGAGTCGAATAGAGGAGAGATTTCTACTTCTTCCTTTCATACCACCCTTCACTCCCTTTTCTACCTAAAGGAACAATTAAAGCCTTCAATGCCCTGAAAACACCAGCGTCAGGTCAGATGCACACTTGCCATTCTGTGGGTATCTCTGGACTCTTACAAAACTCTTTGACATACTTATTGCTAGAAAAAGTGAGGAGGAAGTGAGGTTGGAAAGCGAACTCGGAACGAAGATACTGTAAGATGTGTTCTGTGGTCTCAAGAAGTTGATATGCTTAGTCATACTGAGTGGAAAAGAAATAATCGTGATGTGAAGAGGAATCAATCACATGATCAAAAGTATTCATTTGGCGACTGTTTCAGATTTTGTGTTACTCGAGGATGAGCAAAGTTTAAGTTCGGGGTGTTTGATGAATGCATATTCATCCTGATTTTTTGTCACCCTTCTTATAACCATTCTGATTAAATACCTTCAATTTATCTCTTAAACCTCACAAATTGCAAGTTTTCTAGATAAATCCAATTATTATGGTTTTTGATCAAATTTATATTGATTTGGTGCAGGTTTAAACCAGGTCCTATCATCATATGGAATTCAATAAAGAATCTTTCACCATTCGATCTGACCATTCAGTCTGACCAAATAGTTTTCACCATTCGGCTTCACCAATCGATCTCACCAAACAGTTTGTCCTAACGATCTCAAGAACGCATGAGCCCAAACGGTCCCAAAACCATACGACGTCTAACGATTTCAAAACTGTTTGGACAACGAAACCATTTGGACGATGAATACCGCTCAAACAAATCTAAACCATTTTGATGAAGACCAGTTGGCACACGTAAGCAAAGACCATTTAGTCCTAAGACCATTTGGTTCCATTCGGTCCCAAGACCGTTTGGTTCCCTTCGGTCTCAAGATCATTTGGTTCCATTCGGTCCCAAGACCATTTGGTTCCATTCGGTCCCAAGACCGTTTGGTGCCAAGACCGTTTGCTCGCAAGACCAGATGAAGATAAAACTCAAGACCGTTTGGACGCCAAACAGCCTTGAAACTGTTTGGACGTCAAACGATCCCAAAACCGTTTGAGCTACTTCCATCTGAGCCTATAAATAGACCCCCAAGAGTCCTCATTTGGAGAGGAGGGCAGCACGCCGATAGGCTACCGAAGGTCCGATCCAGCCACAACTTCCACATGTCCACCTGCTCCTCTTGGCACTAAGCAAGAAGAGAAGGAGGGAGAGAAGGTAAAGAAGAAGGATTGCCCAGCCTGCCTTGGTGGTTCTTCCTCCTCATTCAGATCTTCTCCGATGTGACATAGAAGACCACATCATCTTCACCGAGCTGCGACTACCTTCTGCATCATGCTCATGGCAGATTCCTCTCTTTTTCTTATCTTTCTTGTTTCTCACAACATGAGCGAGTAGTACCTTTTCACTGGGGTGCGGGGACTAGACCCGCTGCCCATGCAAATCATGTTTTTTTTGTTACACTCTCCATGGAAATGTTTATAACTTTCCATTTCATTGTTAGTTGGTACGTTTGTGATTGATTATCTACCTGCTTTCATCTTGTTCTTTCCTTTATTACGGACGGAATGGCGGTCTACAAGTTTGACTCCTTGACGAGAACTTTTGATAGGATTCCTTGAGGTCATAAGTGTATGATCCATGAGGGGACGAGACATCTAACCTATGATGACACTTCTGTGGTCTAAACATCCCTCAGGGAGGACCACAGCCTTAGTTGGATTTTGTATCGTCTTGTTTATCGTCGATGTTAGTTTGTAGATCTCCTGCTTTCTTATCAATTAATGTGGTTGATCCCAAACTAGAAATAGAATGGGATTTCTTCAAGGTCGTGAGTGTATGATCCGCGAGGGGACGAGCCATCTAGCCTTCGGTGATGCTTCTGTGTGCCTAACGCCTATATAGGGGGCCCACAACCTTCGTTGGATTTCTGTATCTTCAGAGCCGTAAGTAAGTGATCCGGATGGTGACGAGACATCTGCTGCCTAAGGTGATGCTTACGTGAACCTAATGCCCGTATGGGGGGTTCCGCAACAGCTCTATTTGGATTGTTATATCTTGCCTGGATTGTTTGTGATTGAATGTGTTTGCATGTGTAGCGGTGGTGAAACCCGATACCATCCCAACGATTCCATATCATTGATCTAAATCCAACTTTAATTCAGGTTTTACTTTCTTGCAGTTAGTTTAATTAACCCCAAATCTATCAATTGTTTTAAATATTAGCCTTAACTCAAACTAGACTAGACTGACAAAGATTCTTAAAAACGTTGTCCTTTGGGTTTGATCCTTAACTATACTGTGATAAGACTCGTCTATTTGTGGGTGGTATTATCGTACTTTGGTTTTGGTAAAAGCTCGAGGATTCAACCCCGAGTGAGTTTGTTAGTGCGATAAAATCCCACGTTAGTTATATAGACTTGTCTCTAGATCTATCAAGTATAGACCATAAGACATAGGGGCACTACCATAAAAGATGCCATCTTTACTAATAGAACATCTTCCATTCTTTATAAGAAATTCAAATCCGTTCTTGTCTAAACAAGATACATATATGATGTTTCTATTATGGAAGGTACATAATAGTAATTCTCTAACTCTATTACAAGCCCACTAGGGATAGATAACTCATAGGTTCCAACTACGCTGGCCGCAACTCTTGCACCATTTGCAACACATAGTTTAACCTCACCTTTCTCTAAAGGTCTACTTCTTTTCAAATGCTTCACATTTGAGAAAATGTGTGATCCACATCTGGTATCTAGTACCCATGGCAAGGAATTAGTGAATTTAAACTCAATAACATATACACCAGAAGTATAGATCTCAATCCCTTTCTTCCTAGGTTCCCTTATCCATCTCCTAATTTTGAGCGTTGAAGACTTGGACCTTAGCTTAGCCATAGAATGCTTCTTGGCCTTGCCTTTGTCCTTAGACTCAACTCCATTGATCATTATCACATATTTGTCCTTCTTCATTTTTGCTTCGACACTAATCAAGATGTCAAGCAACTCTGACCGTGGTCTAGCCATGTTACTCAAGTGGTAAAACTCTATAAACTGGCTATATGATTTAGGCAAAGACTGCAAAATCATATATGTGGCCAACTCTTGACCTAAAGGAAATCCTAGTCTTTCAAGATGCTTCATATGTCCAATCATATTGAGCACATGAGGCTCTACTAGATATCCTTCTATGAGTTTGCACTCAAATAGAGCCTTAGAGACATTATACCTTTCATTCTTATCATGTTGTTTATGCAACTCATAGTTCATACAACCCAACATAAGGTTCTTGATGTTCACAACATCATTGGCATGCTTCAAAGAAGCATCCATGTTAGTCTTAGGAAAATTTGGAGTGGATACTGGCACTAGTATTTCAGGATCATGCAGAACACTTCTCAAGGTTCTAAACTAGTTATGGAAATAAATTTCATTTAATTCATCCAATTGAAATGTATATTTGTTGGTCATTTGATTCTACAAGAGAAAATTTGCATTTGTCAAAAACCCTTTTTATTTCACTTGATTTGAAAAGTCAATATTAATTAGGTATTTAATTAATTATCACTCCCACTATTTTATTCAAACTGATAGCCCTCAATATCAATTCAGAATATTACAACATACAATATTCTAGTGGGACAAGATCCTAATTTCATCCAAATCATGAGCCCACTAGAGCTGTCACCCACAACTTAATTCTATCAGGCAGGAAACTTTTGCCAATTGCATCATATGCAACTCTTAATAGATGATATCTTTGCCATAATCATCTGTATGCCTCTTGGTTCTTAATAAAATTGAGATCACCTAGTTAAGCCTGACCCATAAGCCAACACGATAGACTATGCACCCTGTTAGGGAAAACCCACATATCTACCATCATACTTCCATGAGATAGACGACGCACTATGCTAGGGCATGCCCACGCTCGGTCGATCATGATTTTCATGTGTTCTGCTTTATGTAAAGCATCTAAGACTTAATATTTAATTGAGGGAGTTTGTTGTATAAGTATATACATATACTTTATCCAATCACCACATATATAGTACGTATCATATACATGCTATATCCCACAACAAAAGCATGTAATAAATGAAAGCGATGATTATGGCCAGTCCTAATGTAATCCCTTGGATCCATAAGGGATTATGTCATCTAGGTCTACATCACATGTATAAACATGTTGTTGATGATGATCTGTTCTTGCCAATCTTGGTTGATCGGTTCAACCCTTGAACCGATCGGCTTGCCTCTTAACTGGTTGTAAGGTCATCTCCAGCGGATTGGTTGGGTCCACTAGGTGATTGATCCAGCTTGTCCACCATATCCTCCAAGGTCCTTTATCTTCATCATTGTAGGAAAGTAAACTATCCTACTTTTACATGATTATAGAGAACCTCGAGTTACATTCAAGGGGACCAAGGGTAGTAGAGAATTAACTTTACATTGGAAGATAAGATAGAGGCTTGATACACAGACTGAGATAACTAGAAAAACAATCCACATACAACCATGCACAGATAGGGGTTATTGGCCATAACCATGCTACACATCCACCATCAAAACCATTTTAGGGTGACACATGTAAATTGCATATATATATATATATCATATATATTAGTTTGAGATTATTGTGGTGTTTGGATTTGACAAGATATTATTCGCAGAGCATGCAATAATAGAATGACAAAACCAAAATCTGATCATATCAATTATCCCATAATATAGAAAATTGACGTTGTCTCTAATAACACTGTAGGGAAATATGATACAGAGCAAGCAGAGAAATTTAAAATTTTATTACCATATTCCCCATAAATAGTAGATCGTGTCAATAACATAATGTAGGAAGGATGTTTTATGGGATATACCTTGTCTTGGTGCAAGTCCAATGACAATCCTCATCACTGTAGATGTGCAACTCTGAATCCTAGTTGTACTAAGACTCGTCTGATTGCTGCACCTCCTGGTCTGCACCAAGGACTGCAGCCACGAACGTCATTTTCTTTAGCAGCTCCTCTTGTCACAGACTACTGGTTGATGTTGTCATCCAAATGGCAAACAATGACTTCCTGCCTCTATGGTAGTCCACATGGACCACCTAGAACTCATGTCATCCTGCTGGATTGAACAAGAAGGAGTTGTCCATCTCTGTCGGTGTACTAATCACCGACTTGATCTCCCACAATGACAAACCTCAGTTATTCTCCCCCATGGTTTTCCCTCCTTAATCGGGTAGGACTTGCCTGGGATCTCGTGGTTACCACAACCAGAGAGGACAACAATCATTAGAGGAACTGATTCTCAATTGTTTGTGTTGTAGTTGTACTATGGGAAGCCCTAAATACCCCTCTATATATAGGAGGGGTTAGGGTCAGGGTTCCCAATCCCCAACCAATACGGGACTAAAGTGGGAGTGGAAGGGACAAGTAGATCTTGAATTTTTACAAATTTTCTAGAAGTTTCACAACCTGCATGCTACAAAACGGTCATCTCACACGTGAGATGACCATTTAGCTAAGAGAAATACTCATATGGAATGCAAGATGGTCATTTCATGCTTTCCCAGTCAGATATGAATTGGCAATTTGTTTCCTAATTAATGTCATACATTAATTTACTTGCACCTAACTGCGCGATTGAAATGAGTTCATGAAAACTCTAGAACTTTCATTCATCCCAACCAGACCATCTCACATAAGAGAGACGCCTATGTCACTCACCCAGATGGACGTCTGGTAAGTTCGAGTCGAGCAGATTGGTTCAACAGCTTAAGCGGCTGGTTCATAGGGAAGAACTAAGCCAATTCAAATTTTGATCCTGCCTGAAAAACCAAACGACCGTCTCAACACTTGAGACACTCGTTTGACTGACCAAATGGCCATCTCACCCAATGAGATGGTCGTTTGGTAGTTTCGTCAGCCAATCTGTCAATGTAATGTGTGAGTTGAGTACCTAAACACTTTAGTACTTAATTCAATTATCATTCAAGATTAGAACTACTCTTTTAGGTCAAGACCTCTGTGTGTGACCCTATAGGTCCCATATTACATTTGCAATGAGTGTCCATAACTACTTATGGAAAAGTTGGGGAACAATTTCAACCTACAATTTGTGTATGGTGTTATAGTTTTTGTATAGTTCCTTTGTCACTGATGTCCAGATTGAACTAGAGGCATGGAGCAGTCACCCTCATTATTATTCAATCTTGTTTCTTGAACCAAGAGTAGACTGTGTGAGATATATGTAAGCTCAATATCACATATTGACTCACATGTGCATGTCCATGCTTTTCTCAGTCTCGCTTATCAAGAGGCCTATGACATCATACTCTAGTAGGAGGGACAAATCCCATGTCTATCACTCACAATCAATCCCCATGTGTTAAAGCCACCCAATCATCATCGTTCATGTTTTAGGACTGTGTTTGATGATGTCAATGTGTACCCAATGACATGTGTTGAGTGTAGTGATTTCAAGTCTAAGAACCACAACCACCACCATCACTGTGAGAGCTGACTATAACTTCCATGTGTCAGTCCCATGGTTGGTCTATACGATACACTGTTCTCTAACATGTATCTCTATGCTTGGTTTGATATAGCCATATCACGACCAATGAGATTCAGTCATCAACCAACTCACACTCTGATCTCGTGTGTTATTGTTGTCTATCAACCTTCCACAATAACAATTGATCAGGGACATAATGAGAATATATATGTACTCTTAACATCTGTATGATCTCATTTCTCATGTCCTCAACTTGAAGATATACGTCCTTGAGTAAGATTACTCTTTAGACATTTATTATGTTATTTCATTATCTCACAACTGATCAAATAGAATAAATTGGAAGCTTGCCTTTTATTAATAATCAAATCATTTTTACATGATATGCAATTACAATCATCATATGATTGTCTCTCTAGGCATACATAAATAACATGTAGGATGTATCCCAATCTTTAGGATGCTAGTCTTTAAGGTAAAACTACTCATTGTTTCTCTTGGTATCCCTATCATTGTTGTGAAAACCCCGACCTTGAGATCGAGCTCTTTACTGCTCTCCGACACAACTCATAGGCTCTGTGGGTTCACAGAGACCTTCTAAGTATGGCCTTTCCTTTTGTGGTTTCTACCATTCCTTGAACATGGGAGTCAATTATTGAGTTGGCATCGCTATGATAAGATGAAACAATAGCTGAGCCAGTGAGAGGGACAATTAATCCCTTGGGAGAAATTACTCTGTGACCCTACTCACGTGATCGGTCTTGATCACTACGTAAAGGTGAAAAGGGACATATTTCTATTCCAAGAGAATCGACCCATGTTGTATCCTAGAATGACATGGAGAAAGCTAGTTGGAAGGCTCAAACCACATGGAATAATAGGAATCAGAATATAATTGCTAGGCGACAATTAGTGATTGGCCTATTAATGTTTATTTAGTAATAACAGTAGAAATTGATAGAATGATTAGAATAAGACAAACCATATATGCAAATTGATTAAGAAATTGGGAGGAATATGAATAAATGGATTGAATTCCTGATTCTTATCATAGTTCAAAAATATTAGGGGACACATTATTAATCAACGATTTTAACATGTAAATCCAAAATTGGTGATTAACGTGTTGAATATATTGAATCCCTTTATTTGAGATATAATATGATATTGCTAGATATAGAGAGAACCAAAGATGATGACGATGAAAAATTAGGGTTCTAGATCAATAATCATACATATAATGAATTAGGTTTCAAAATCAAAGATCATAACTTGTTATGTTATTAATGAACATAATTAAATCTAGGTGTTCATAACATAATGATGTGATAGATCTGATAATTAGGCTTTCACCTATGTCTAATATGGGTATACAACTCTAATGAATCATGATATGATGGAATTAGGATTTTTAACCTTATTCCTTATCCAAACCTGAGCCAACCCTAAACCCTAGTTTAGGATGTATGTTTAGTATGTTGTGAATGTCTATGGTGATACTTTAGGATATACGTACATGCGTATAAGTTTGGTCGATTATGTTGATCAATTGGATGTTTGGATACATGCTAAAATTACTTGAAGTGTGATTGCATGGTTTGCATGGGTCTACATTGAGGTACATGCTTACAATTATGAATACTCACATGTAATGACTTCTGAAGATTGTCGGTGGTTTCTTGGATGTTGATGAAACAAGCTATTGGATGTTTATTTACATTATGTTCAACTATAATTCTACTACGAGTATCACATAAGGAAATTTATCATATCCCGAACCCTAGGATGACATGTATCAAGGGGAGATGCACATGAGCCCTGGGAGGGACACTGTTTACGCACGAGATAGCATATCAAGCATTGTTTAGAATATGTAATGAAAATTCAAGTTCTTATTTGCAAGTAATTGATTTATTATATGTTGTTATATTACTTGCACACTTTTGTATGCACTCCCCCTATTTAGTATAGCAACATACTAATAAGCGTATTTGAGTGTCACCGTGTTAGGTAACCATAATATATGAAGATATGAAGACTTAGCAAATCAAATGAAACCAATTGAAGACATTAGAGTTAAGTCAAGGAGGATTAATTATATACTTCTTCTCATATGTTTTAGTTCCCCATGTTGGAAATCATGTAAATCTTTAGAGAAGCATCATTATACATTTATACAGAATATTTGTGAAATAATGGAAAGTATTTTCTAATATTTAATATTTGCAAAATCTGGATCTTGGGAATTTAGGTAATATTTCTTGACTTTAAGGTCCTTTATAAATTAGACGAGAGTGAAAAGTGAGGTCTCTACATTTGGTATTAGAACTCTAGTTTTTCAACTAATATCTGATAGTTGATAATTTTAACTAATATGTCAAAATATAAAGAAAATTATTAGGGCATGACCTAAGGGTAATGGTGTCTAGAAAGGATCACAACTTTGAGGGATGGCAATATTTTCCGCTGCACCATTAAGTTGGTATACTAGGACTCCCTTAACCAAGGTGATACCTGCCTGGCTAGAACCTAGGGCTTGCTTGAAATAATGTTTCCTCTAAGTTTCTCATCTCTAACTTCATCCACTTCTCATCTCCTTTCTTAATAAACCCTAAAAGGAACTTATCTCCTCATATCAAGTTAGTGTTTTCAGGAAGAAGTAGGATTAAGACATCCTCAGCCAATTAATGTACATGTAATGTGGAAATAACAATAAAGTAAAGAAAATGTTTCATGGGTTTTTCCTTGCTAGGGTAAACCCTAGATGGATCTAGGGTTGATTTAGGAAAACCCTTAGTGGGTCAAGGGAGTCATAAAACCCTAATATGTAGGTATAGTAACTAATACTAACCCAAATCCCTAATCTAGGGAAATGAGAGTAGTGTGGGTAAAAATACTAATTCTACCCATATGAACCCTAACCAGGGTAAGAGGAAATAGGAAATACAAATGAGTTTAGGTGATCCAGTCTCCCATGCTTGCACGTACGTGGAGCAAGGCATTCATGATTCATGTGATGTGTTTTGAATATACATATGAAACATATGCAATCAATGATTACACAAAAATGAAAATATGAAACCCTTAATTCAACATTTAGGGATGGTGGCCCAACCTAGGTGGGTCAACCCAAGAATGGAAAAAGGACCTATGGGGGAGGAATAACCCTAAACCCGTGGGTTTAGGTTGTGGATATAGAGTGTAACCTCCTCCTGTGAATCAAGAAGACACCCTAGGTTAGGACCTTCCCTAGAATGGTGAGTTGACCAATCCATTTGAGAATTGAGGTAACATTGAATGTCACCTAAAGTTTGAAAGAATTAAGTATACAAGCATGATAGCACATATATTGAATATAATTATGTGAATCCAAGTATGCTATCTCTGAGGGACATAAGGAAAAGTCACTGAGGAAGTGGTTGAAGGGAAGGTCACCATGAGGCCAAGCCTGGAAGGGAAGGACGCCATGGGGACCAAGCCTGGAAGGGAAGGTCACTAGGAGGCCAAGAAAAAAGGGGAAGGGTTTCATGGAGATCAAGTCCAGAAAGGTCACCGAGATGCCAAGCCTAGAAGGGAAGGCTTCCATGGAAACCAAGCCCAGAAGGGAAGGTCACTAAGAGGCCAACCCTAGGAGGGAAGGCAACCATGGAGACCAAGCCCAGAAGGGAAGGTCACTAAGAGGCCAAGCCCAAGACAGAAGGTTGCCACAGAGACCAAGCCTAGAAGGGAAGGTCACTAAGAAGCCAAGCCTAGGAGGGAAGGCCGCTATGAAGACCAAGCCAAGGAGGGAAGGTTGTCATGATCCCAATGTAGGGACATAAAATGAATAATGTGTACCCTAAGAGATGTAGAAAATCCAGGTTACCAAATTACGTAAGGAAATAATGTGCTTGAAAATTGTTAAAATAACTTCAAGAAAAATGTGTAACAAATTTATGAAATACCAATAAAACCTACGAAGGGTAGAGACCTAAGTAAATCCTAAGGTAAAGTAAGGATGATTTAAGGTACATAAGACATATGAGGTTAAGAGGTGATCAAGCCCTAAGTGCATAAGACCATGGTGTCATGAGATAGCCATCCATGTTTTCTCGAGGCCCATGGGGTCAGGAGTTTGGCCACCCTTCATGAGTTCATAAGGCCCAAGGGGTAAATGTGAGAGGTGCCCAATAACTACATAAGGACCACGGGGTCAATATGAGATCACTTAAAAGGTACATGTACCCCTAGAGACCTTAAGGGAATGACTATGGCTAATGAGACATGAGATGTAGATATAAAGAATACAAGGAGTCATAATGTTTCAATAAAATCTTAAAGGGAGTTGTGCACAAACTCGAGATTGAGAAAGGAACTATCCCTTGAGTTCATGAAATATAAGTATATCGTGGAAACTAAAAGTGTTCATGGTTTTATATTATTGTCAAGGATAATTCAACCAAAATACAAAACTTTAAGATAATATGTGGATGCATCATCTCTAATCTTGGAATGGGATGAACTTTGTATTTGGGCTGCATCCAGATGCTTATTTCATCTTATTATGAGTGAGAGAGAATGGGTAGACACATGTTATGCTTAAAAATTGACATGGGAGTGAATACCCTAAGTTGAGTTTAATGGAATAATTTAAGATTTTGAGGTGTTACCTCAAAAAAATAAATGAATAATAGCTTGGAAAAGTAGGTGAAAAAATAATCACCAAGTGAAAATGCAATCACCAAGTGACAATATCATGCAATGAAAGTGGATGTGAAAATGTCCTGAAATTGAGTGTGGGTTCCGATCTTAGTAATATGAGGAATTTGCATATCAATAATGTTGTTAATGATATCCAAAAAGGGTTGCTAACCCTAAGGTTTTGAAGATAAGTTGAGTTATCATCCCCTTAACCTTATTGAGTTTGATATTTTGGGACAAAAGTCCTTTTTAAGGAGGAGTGAATGTAAGATCCAAAAATTTGGTAGATTTGAATTATATAAATATGAGTCTTGAGTTGTTGAAAAAATAATAATAATAATAAAATTATCTTGGATCCACTTTGAGGCATGGGTTGAACCCATGGCCCAAGTGAGGCCCATGAGACTATTTGCTTTGCAAATAGGTCCTTGTGGAACAAGTTTAAGAAATAAAGGAATTCATACATAAATGAATAATAATGGTTTTGTGAATTGTTAGATAATCAAAATATGAGATATAAGGCAAGTTGCCAAAATATTCTAATATAATGTGTGATTTAGATAAGTAATGGGGTAATTATCTAATCATGACTTGAACACAAGTATTGAGGGATCAAATAAGGATATTTTGATCTGACTGTTGGAATACTTGAAGAAATAAGGAAACTAAGATAATTAAAGAATTTAGGTGATAATGACTTTCCATGTGATGTTAGTAAGTGTTTTAACGATATACTTGAAAGGAAACTTTTGTATATGAGAGTTATCCCAATAAATCCTAAAAGCTATATATATTTTGGGAAATGTATTAATGAGTTACTATCCAATTTCATAGAAAAAGAAGGATCCTAGTGGCCTATAAGAAATCGATAAGAAAAAGGGACTTTATTGAAATAAATACATGTTTTCTATTTTGGAATTTGGTTAAATACCTTGACTTAGGTGCTACAAGGCTACACTCCCTTGATGTGTCGTGAAGGGTGTGACTGTCAGATTGATGATCCTTTTGTCTTCTACCTCAAGCCTAATTGTGAAAGGAACACTATTCACACCCAATATCTGACTTATTATCCCTCTCTCCCTTTCACCGAATTCCCTATTACATGTCACTTTCATTTCAAGAGAGGGAGAGGAATCCATGAGCCTCGAAAATGTCATTTTCATGGAAGAATCGATTAATACCCAAATTGGAACTCAGTTCACTAAGGTTCAGAACCATTAGGGGTCTTGGCATCATCCACCAATAAAAGGTAGTCTAGCATGACCCTATGAGACCGTGAGAGCCCATAAATCTCTCTACAACATCCACACAATCCTAGAAGAATGTCTCTGATTCCTTCTCTATCTCCAGCAAGTTTATTTTACATTAAGTATGGTGGTTGGAGAGGCTGAACAACCCAGACTATGTGAAAGGCACCAAGGGACTCATTGAGGCATGGAGGATGTATCCCAATATTTAGGAAGGTATTCTTTAAACTAAAAACTATTTCTTGTTTCTCTCTGGTATCTATGTCATCATTGTGAGAACCCAACCTTGAGACTGAGCTCTCTGCCACTCTCTGGTGCAACTCATAGGCACTCTGGGTTTCTCAAAGACCTTCCGAGTATGGTCGTACCTTTGACAATTTCTGCCATGCCTTGAACATGAGAGTCAACTATAAAGTTGACATTGCCATGGTGGGCTGAAGCAATGGCCAAGCCATTGAGAGGGACAATCAATCCCTTGGGAGCAATTACCCCATGGCCCTAATCACATGGTGCAAAGGGAAAACAGGAGCATCTCCTTGTTCCAGTAGAGTCGATTCATACTGGAGCCTAGGCATACATCATATAAGCCAATTGGAAGATCCAAACTACGCAGATATGATAGGGATGGTAAAATAATTTCGAGGTGGTGATTACTGATTGACATATTATATTTATTTAGTAATTATTGTTGAAATTGATAGGATGATAAGATTAAGACAAACCATATATGAAAATTGATCAAGAAAATGAGAGGGATATGAATAAAATGTATTGAATGCCTTATTCTCATCATAGTTCAAATATAGTAGGGGATACATTATTAATCAATGGTTTGGACATGCAAACCCTAAAATTGGTGGTTAACATGTGGAATATATTGAATCCCTTTATTTTGAGGTATAATTTGATATTGTTAAATATGGTGAAAACCTAAGATTATGATGATTAACAATTAGGCTTATAGATCAATAATCATACATATAATCAATTAGAATTTTGAAACCAAAGATCATAACTTGCTATGTTAATAATGCACATAATTGAATCTAGGTGTTCATAACACAATGATATGATAGATTTGATAATTAGGGTTCACCTAATCTCTAATATGGGTTTATAACTCTAATGAATCATGAGTAAAATGGAATTAGGGTTTGTACCCTTATTACTTATCCAAACTTGAGACAACCCTAAACCCTAGGATATACGTACATGTCTAGTGTGTACGTACATGTAGTTAATATGTTGGGAATGTTTATGGTGACACTTTAGGATATACATACATGCAGTTAATTTTGGTTGATTTCTTGGATGTTTGGATACATGCTTAAAGTACTTGAAGTATGATTCACACTTTTTTTATGCACTCCACGTACATAGTATAACAATATAACGTTTCACTTATTTGATTTTGATGTTTTAGGTAATTTCCATATATGAATATATGATGACTTGGTGAATCAAATGAAATTAGTTGAAGACATAAAAGTTAAGTCAAGGAGAATTAGTTAGATTCTTCTTCTCACATGTATTAGTTCCCATGTTGGAAATTCATGTAACTATTTAGAGGTGCCTCATTATACATTTTGTAAACAATTTTTATGAAATAATGGAAATGATTTGCTATTATGTATTATTTGATAAATCTAGATCTTGGGAATTCAGGTAATGAATCTCGACTTTAAGGCCTTTATTAATAGAGGGACACTAAAAAGTGAGGTCATTTCACCTACAAAGGTCGATTGGTTGCAAAAGGCTTCAAACAAATTCAAGGTGTTGATTATGGTGAAACTTTTTTCACTAGTTTCCATGGTTAAATCCATCTGGATGATGCTTCCATTGTATCTGATCATGACTATGAAATCTAGAAATTGTATGTTAAAACTACATTCCCTAATATGAATCTCCTTAAGGATGTATACATGAAACAACCCAAAGGTTTTATCACTCCAAATGAAGTTCGAAAAGTATTTAAACTACAAAGGTCAATACATGGATTGAAGCAATCATCTCAGAGCTGGAATTTTCATTTTAATGATATAGTCAAATAGTTTGGCTTTATTAAAATTGAATATGAACCTTGTCTTTTTAAGAAGGTTATGTGGAGCATGATTGCATTCTTCATTTTGTATGTTTATGACATACTATTGATGGGGAATGAAATCCCTACTCTATAGTTGGTTAAAACATGATTGGGAAATAATTTTGCAATTAAAGAATTAGGAGAAGCATCCTATATATTAGGAATGAAGATCTATAGAGATAGATTTAGAAATCTTCGTGGTCTAAGTCAAACTACATACATTGACAAAGTGTTTAAAAGGTTTAGCATGAAAGGGTCTAGGAGAGGAAAATTACCCATGTCTCATGGAATAAGTTTCTCTATCTCAATGCCCCAACTCTTTTAAAGAGGAAACACACATGACCAAGATTTCATATGCCTCATCAATAGAATCCATATGTATGCAATGTTTTGTACACATCCTAACATTTTTTATGCTTTGAGCATGACGAGTAGGTGCCAATTAGACCCCAATGAAGGTCAGTGGATTGTTGTAAAGAACATTCTTAAGTACTTAAGTAAAACTGTGGATCAATTCCTAATATTTTGTGGTGAGAAAGTGTTGATTGTAAAAGGTTACAACAACACAAGCTTCAAAACTGATAAGGATGATTATCAGTCACAATTAGGTTTTGTGCTTTACCTCAATGGAGGAGATGTGAGTTCAAAAAGTTCCAATCAAGAAACAATGTATTCTACAAAAGAGGCTGAGTACATTTCTGCCTCCACTACAATAAAGGAAGTTGTATGGATCAAGAAGTTCATTAGTGAAATAGGAGGTTCCTTCAATTGATGATGCAATGGCGATATATTGCAACAATAGTGGATCCATTGCACAAGATAAGGAACCCATATCACATCAACATTTCAAGCACATACTTGGGGTTACAATCTCATATGAGTGCTCATATTATGAGGTTATGTTAAGTTTTACAGAGTAACAACTAAAAGCAATGTTGTTGATCCCTTAATAAAAGATTTTTCATAGAAAAACATGATGGCCATGTTAGATCACTTGGGAATAGATTTGTAAGTGATTGTATCTAGTGCAAGTTGTAGATTTTTTTTTGTATTCCTGAGAGACATCATGTGATGCTCATAACAAGGGTACTTTGTATATGATTTAATTAATAGTAAAATCGAAGTCCATTTATTATGATTGTTTCTGTATTGAGATAATGAAAAATCTTCATAATGTCCTAAAAATGTTTTGACTCATTGACGTATGGTTTGGGTCAAGGACCAGAATATGAGTTCATATGTATAATTAGAATACTCATTCTTGTTATGTCCCTAGTTGGTTATTATTGTGGATATTATAGGACAACAATATATGTCCCTAGTTGGTTTGGCTCTGCCCTCTCTAGGTTCTTTCTACTCTGTCCTCTCTCTAAGTCTCCCCGGCGGCGGCGCTGTTGGGGGAGGGAGCGCTTTCTCTGTGCCTTCCTCCCCCTGGCTCCCAAACGGTAGATCTCTGGCGAGGTTAGTTGCGGGTCCCTGGAGAAAGGTTCGATGCTGGTCAAAGCCGAGACCCCCTCCTTGGCGGTGCTGGATGAAGAGGTGTTCGTTGCATTGTGGGAGCTAGGAAGGGCTATGAGGTCTGCTTCCTCGGCTTGGTCGACCTCCTATCCTGTCCAAGAGAGACAGATGGAGAAGAGCGTTCCCGCTCTGTCCAAAGCTTCGACTTTTCTGCTCAGCCTCACAGGCGGAGAAAAGGGGTTCCTCGACCGCTCTTCTCCCTTACACCTCTTTGTTCCAGGTAACCAGGGTGTTGGAGGATCTACGGTTTCAACACTGCGTCTTTCGTGGTTTGGCCGGAGGAAAGGTGGTCCTGGATCTGTCCCCAGCTTTCCTGGAGGCGGCCCTAGCCCCTGAAGGTTCTGCCTCGGGTGGAGGCCTTGACGGTAGAAGGTCTCTCCTCTAGACGGTTTGGGCACTTCTTCTCTGTCCAGCAGCTGCGCAACCTACTCCGACAGTCGTCCTCAAGATGATCGATGACTTACCTAGCTGCATTCAGGGGCCCTGCTCTCGGTGGCTTCTCTTCTTTAGTTGGTTCGAAACACCTTCAAGGCGTTTGACATTTTGCCTCGATGCTTTCTGCTACATCAAGAGGGTTCGGGCTTATGAGGGGGGCAGGTTCCACTTCTCTTCCTCTTTGTCTTTGTTGTTGCTGCCTGCAGTAGTTTGGTGTTGTGTTAACAACTTCTCAGAGGATCATGGACCATTGCAAGAACACCTCCAAGGTGTTGACGTACAACTTCTTTGCAAGAAGCGGGTTGCTGCCTCTAATGCAGTTCATCTACAGTTGGTTGTGTGGCTTCAAAAGTGAGTTGAATCCTCAAATTGTTGGCATAGGACCACACCTTGTGGGTGTTTTAATTAGACAGTTGGTACCGTGCCAAGAATGATAGGATTTTTTTGAATCTTTTAGGCTCGCGGTTCTCTGTTGGTGGCTTGCAATAGTTTTGTCATCTGAGAAGATCTGATGCTAGTGATGCTGTTAAAGGTAGGACTACCAGGTGGTTGACTTTTTGTAATCTGTAGCTACTATTTGTGGGTGGACTTATTGCATGTATCTGTAGGATGTAAATCGTTCTCCTGGTAGGAATGCCTGGTATTTAGTTTTGTTAGTTTTGATGTTTTCTCAGTGACTGTTATCTTTAGGTCTAGTGTCTTACCCCCTGCGTGGGGTTTATGTTCTTGGTCGAGCTTATTAGCTCCTTGTGATGTAATGGGGTATTCTGTGCCCAAAGTTTTGGTTTTATAGTAACACGCTTTTTGACCGACCAAAAAACAATAGTATAGAAAACTAGCATGTATGGTGAGTGATAACTATGTCCTTTAGCCATTACATTGGATATCAACTTAGATACATGGGTATTTGTTAGATAACAAGTTTTATAAGACAAAACCACTTTGATAATGACACATGGAAGCCACGTATTGGAAAGTCTGAGTCATATCTCAACTTGAGTATGGTGACTACTAACTATGATCCTTAGACTGAAGTGAGTACAATAATCACATGTTGTTCTATGTACTTTGACACTACCCCAATGTGACTGTAAATAAGGGGTGCCAAAAAGGTGTCCTTAGGATTGATATCTCGACCGCTTGATAAGTGAGATTCTAAAAATGCATGTCCATGCTCATTTGATTCAACATATTGTATGGAGATCATAATATCTCAAATAGTCTACTTTAGATTAAGGAACATAGATTGAATGATAACAGGTTGAAAATTCCATGCCTATATATCTATGACAAAGGTATTATATGGTTATGGTAAAAATGATCACTTTAAAAATTGAAGATGTTATCCAACTTACTCCTATTGCATGGATGACAATGATGTGTTTCTAGATGCCAATATTTGTTTGTGAGGTTTTGAAAGTCACTACCAACATAATTAGGAACCAACCAGGTCACACACTTAAGAATGCATAATGGAGTTCAAGTTTCCAATCAAACATATGATTATAATGGTTTTAAACTATAAATCGATTGACTTCCTACTCATTTGTGTGATTGGAATGTCCAGTCAACTGACTGGATTGGTTGGATCAAAGGATAAATTGATTGTCAATCGATTGATTGACTTTTAATCCAATAAGTTACCATTCATCTGACTCATTAGTGGGTTGGGTGATTAGATCTTAATATGGAATATGTCCATATTTAATATTGAATCATATTGGGAAACTAGTTTGGATCTAGACTGGAGAGTCGATCAACTCACTTGGTGATCCAAGCATTTCACAACCCATCTTATTTCTAGTAGGGACCCAATCGGGAGAATATGTGTCCCAGTCGGCTAACTGGAATGGTAATATGAGATTTTAGTTTTGAGACTACTTTTGAGATTTTGATTACAAAATGGATTGAAATTAGGAAATTACATGCCCTCATATTTATAGTGGATTCATCTCATTAGGGTTACACACACTTGATACAACTTTCAAGACAAGTTGGCCATGAAAGTGTTCTCTTAGAAAGAGAGATAAAGTTTCCCTGAGGATGACGACACAAGATAGGAGAAGAAAGGGAGTTCTGGGATGAATAACACATCAAAAAGTTTTTTTCTGCTTCAACTTGGTGGCCAATGTGGTGCATTACATTCTCCTTCATCCACGTGGAATAAGTAGAGGATGAGACACTTGAAGAAGGCATTACCCAAGACAACGAGAAGGTTCTATGAAGGAAACAACCATGCAACAACTTGGTGGTTGATTTGAATTTGGATATGAAAGTTCAAGTTCTTAATCGACAAAGACTTTCTAGTTATTGACCAACTAGTGTGTGTAAAGGTATTAATTTTATCCCTTCTACGTCTTTTGTTTACTGACATTTTATAGCTATAACAGATCTGATAGATAGGATATAATGGGAAGGGAAATATTTTATTATCCTCTATGCCATATTCCCCAAAACCCTACATTTACATGTAGTCATTATCTCATTATTGAAATAAATATATTAAGGGGAATTGTCTTTAAGAGTAATCAAATAATGCATAATGTATGCCTATTACAATAATCAAATTATGGCTCTCAGGGTTTTTTTGCTCCGCCTTCTCTCTAGATTCTTCTCGGTGGCCACCGCTGGGGGGAGGGGGTGTCTCCTCAAAGCCTTCCTCCCCCTAGCCCCAAGCACAGTTGGCTAGGTCCTGAAGTCAGCATCATTTTTCTGAGGAGGTAAATGGAGTCGGCGTCCAGTTGGATTCGTAGGGGCTCTCTTCGACTGACCTGGTTGAGGAGGATGTGATGTGCCTAGAGAGAGCAATGATGGCAAGGGGAATTGACAACTTTTTACAGTCGTATTCTTCCTCTTGCTAGATCTGGTCACCGTATTGTGGTTGAGGGGGAAGAGGAAAAGGTAGAGGCAGAAGCGCGGGACGTGGTTCTTTTTCAGGATCTAGATCTGGAAATAGGCGACTATGTTGATTACATCGACTACCCTTCTAGTTGAAGATAGACTTGTGGTGAAGAGTCATATTCAATCCAGATTCGGAGTTCCCAGTTGATTCCATGACCCTACTACTTGAAGAGGAAGACGTTTGGCTGCGCCGACTTCATCCTCGAGTTTCTTCCTCGATCTTGACCGTCGTCTCCTTCCCGATTCAGTGGCCTAAAGTTCACAGACAGCCAACTCTGTAGGGTGATGCTGAGTTGTCCTGCTATGAGTTGTCATCCAAGAAGATCTCGAGGAGAAGAAAAGCTCACGACGATGTGGCATTTTCGACCGAGTTCGCAGCACTGCGGAAGACGATGGAAAGTGCAGATGTTCGCGAGTTTCTTCTCTGACCTGCCCGGTGATGCTCTAGTTCATGGGCTCACCTCTATTCACTCATGCTGTCTTCTTGTTCGGATACTGGTTGACTTAAGGTCAATTGGTTGATATCCCAGAGCAGTGCAGTGGATTTTCTACCCCGTTGATTCTTCTGGTGTTGGCCTCTGGCCACATGTAGGTTACACGTGGGGTTGGGTTTAAGGGGGGCGGATCCTTCTTCTTCTACTCCTTGGCCCTCCTACTACTGCATGAAGGAACATCTTCTAGGTGTTCGATGGAATGTTGTTGTGCAAACAATGGCTATCTGAGATGATGTTAGCTCTTCTGAGCTCCTTTGGGCTTGTTCCTCTGAGTTTTGACCAGTTGATGATACAAACAGAGTCGTGGGTAGGAATGGAAACTCAAAGTATTTCCATAATCTTGTCTCATCACAACACTTTGTGGGTATTTTAATTGATAGCGGGTGTTGTGCTTTGTATGATGGTTTGACTTCATTTTGTATTCATGGTGCTATCTGTTGCAGTTTGCTCTGATTATGTTGTTATTCGACTTGTCCAACTTCTATGTTGATTAGTTGTCATGGAGTTTTGTTGGGTGTCTTCCCGTATGGAACCTGGAGTTTGAGACCTGGAAAAGTCTGAAGTTTGAGAATTACCTTCAAGCAGGATAATGGGTGGTTGCTCTTGTGCAAGTAACTCTTACCATTTGTGGGTGTACATACGTATGTAATTGTTGCTTGTAAAAGGCATCATCTATTTGGATTGCTTGGATTTAGATCGATAAGCTAGATAGACTTTTTTAGTGTTTGGTTTATTCCCTATTGATGCAGTTCTCCTCCTGTGTGGGGATAGATCCTTAGATGAGTTTTTCTATTTTTTATCAGTCATGTAATGGGGTATTTATGCCCAAAATTTTGGTATCATAGCAACACATTTTTGACTGACCAAAAAAAATATGGCTCTCAGGTTATACTACCAATATTGCTGACCCCTATTTGTCTGTAACCTTATTCTCCCAACAATGAGGAAGAGAGCATAGGATATTTGCACATTGATCTTTGTTTGACATGTGACATCTAAATCACACAAGACCATTGATGACATGGAAGAGTCTTGAATACATTTTGTCAATAGATTAGATTTTTCTTATATGTAAGATCTCAACTTGGTGATGAAAATTTTGATCTTTGACTCCTCACTTACTTTGTTCCTTCATGAGTAACAAGAGCTTCTTCCAAATTGCTTCTAATTTCTCACAACAAAAAATGCAGTTGAGCTTGGAGGGGGAGAGAGGGTATTAGAGGATGCGAAAATTAAGCATTTATTCGTCCCTTTTTATGGCTTCACACTCTATGTGGTCATCTCTCAATCATTTAGTGTGTAGGGGAGATATAAGATCTTACACATGCCAAAGCTCAAGACTTGGACGTAAAATTGATTCATCCTCTTACAATATTGGTAGTTGGTTCTATTTAAGACTAGAGATTGGTTGAAGAAACCTCCATTAAGGTTATGCAAGATGTCACCTACATTCTCCTACCTTTTAAAGTAGTTATTATGATAATACCATTCTCTAATACAAAATTTTTGATTTGTGGTCTCACGATGGGGGCAGCAGTCAATCTGTTGAAAACTAAAACCAAGATGTTAGATTTTAAAGTTATATACCAAATTAAGTAATATAAATACTAAAATTGAGGAAGATAGTTATTTTCCAATCCAAAAGTTGAAGGCAAGTAGTTTACAGTGATTCCATCTTAGGGGATGCATATCCACTACCTAGAGAGATCAACCGCTAGGGTTTCTAACCTTGAGTATCACCTTGTATATCACCACAAGAGTCACACAAAGAGACCTCCCATTTTCATATCAAGGGATAATGACATTCTCTTTTGTACTAAAGGGAGACAATAACCTTATAAGGGACTCACCTTCCGTTACCTAGCCCCAACATCCCTTTACCTTGACCTTCCTTAGCAAGGGAAGAACTTCAATCCATGATCCATTGTAGAGAGATTGTTAGAGACATGAGAGTTTCACAAAGAGAAAGTAGGGATAGATCTCTTCCAAATGACCTATTTACTCTTAAAGAAGTATCATGTGATTGAGAATAAGGAGTGACTAGAGGATATATGGGCACTTCCTTTCAACTATAGAATATAAGCATCGAAGGTAACCTTAGAATATACTCCTATAGATCCTATTTATAGTTGAGGGTGCCTACTAGCGAATAGAGATAGTTTGGTGAATTCATAGACATTTTTGGAAGATATACAAGATGTCAAATGGATCTGTTTCATTTGTTATACCCCTATTATGGCTATATTTCACTTCATATAAATCTATATCCATTGTGCCATCTATCAAGTTTATGTTCTAGATAAAAATATATGGCACTAATAGACAACTATCCTCTAGGTCAATCGTTTGAATTTTGGGTCCAAAATCTTGACCGATGGACAAATTGGTTGTTGGAATTGCATTTTTGGTCTAAGTTTCATGTTAGAAAAATTCCATACATGTGAATAAATGAGAAATTTATCATAGAGTCATTGGCCAAACATTTTCTTGGGGTTATTTGACATATGGCAAGTTATGTTTGCTGATTTTCTAAGTTTGAATACCACATGCAATATTAACTCATTCTAATTTTCTCAATTGTACATTTTATCTTAACTACAAGTTACAAAATTATTGCAAATTCTTTTATACTAATTTCTATGCATAATTCTAGTTGATCTTTAGTACTTGAACGTTGAGATTCTATGAATTGATATTCACCAATCTAGGGTTTGCAAATAATTATTATTGTGAAATGATATCAATGGAAATTATAAACATGTATTAATGTATAGGTGAAATCATCATCCAAATGTGGAAAATGTAAACTGTGGAGTAAATAATTATTGATCAAAGTGACTAAAAAAAATAACCCCATAAGCGATATGTTAGATTATTGACACAACTTTGTGCTCAATCTTATGAAAAATCGCAAACTCCTTTCCAATAGAATAAAAATAATTTAATGCTAATTATTGTGGACTACTAATGCACTTTCATGAAAGGTAGACACATATAAGGCCATGCTATCCTTGTCGAAGAATGCCTCACCAGTTTGAAAATCAAAAGTTCCAATGAGAAAACTTGTTTATATTCTAAATAGTATGACCATGCCAAATGGGAAATGCTTTTGAGAGTCATAAAAGCCATGCAAGTTTCTATTAGATGGACTTGGGTGATCCAACTAATGTGTATAAACTATATAATTTTTTTGACTTCTCAATATTTCACCAAGTTCCATCCACTAATGGAATATGACAAGTCAATCCTCTTTGTGCATTACTCTTTATGATACTAATGGATGTACAAAATATTTTCTATAGAAATCAGAGGATGACAACAAGATCACATGTCTAATACTAAAGAGGGAAAGTGTAATCACATTTGATCTTAGCATATGAAGTGCTTATTTAATTAGTTGAGCATGCTAAGAGGTTGATTAGTTCGAGAAAGTATAAAATCCTTTGGTATGCTAACAATAGTGTATATGAGCTATGCAAAATAAAAATATATTTATATAAATCATTATATGGATTCCTTTATAGGTTAAAAATATCTATTGGATGACCAAAAACCCTTACTTACTAGATATCATGGTAAACCTGTATATGTTGAGAAAGGATGCAATAAATACTAAAAATATTACATTGAAGTTAAGATGTAAAGTTGAAGGTTAGGAAAGGGATGATATATATGTCCATGGATGGGAGGATTATCCTTGTGACAGTGGTCACTCAAAGCATGAGTTTCTTTGAGTATGATCTATGTGATATCCTTAATCCCATGATTGAGGTGATTTGAAGGCTCACAACCAAATTTATTTTTGGAAAGAAAAAATCATAGATTGGTTTTAAAATGCATCACCACACCTTATAATTTTGGTAGTAATAATATAAAAGATATGGTATAATAGCTAGATGGAATATTTTTAAGAGAATAGATATATTTCTTTATCAACCATGAGGACCTTGGCATACTGGATGAGGAAACCATGGGGATCTTAAAGGTGATTATTATTCCTATATAGTCTCTTAATTTAAATATTGAAGGAATATTGAAATAATTTGACGATATATACAACTTTTAGTAGACTAAAGTGAGGCTAATTAGTGGATCATAGACCCTTATTGAACCATGGATGTGTCATTATAATTATACTACATGTGGTACAATATTTTGTTGGGCAAGATTCACTTTTTTAAGTGGAGTACCCTCACATACAAAGCCATTCTATGTAAACTTTTCTAGGTTTTGATTTAGGTTGTGAATTTCAAATATAAAATTTTTCACTAATACACCCAAGACAAAGATCCATCATTTCCAGGAAACAACTTGTTGATCTTACATAAGAACTTCAGCATGAATGCTTTTTCTTCTTGTTGAAAATTATCCTCCATTCTTTAGACACATGAAAAGCCATTACACCTATGTGAGGAATTCTCACGACACCACTTGGGCCTTCAAGGAGGAGTTATTTTGAGTTGTTGACATGCTAGTGTAGGGAAATACAACATCAAGTAGGCAATGGAAACAAAAAATTTACTGACATATTTCCCATTAACCAGCAGATCACATCAATAACCATGCAATGGGAAGATGGTTTCATAAAGATATATCTTGTCCTGGAGCAAGTCCAACGACAATCCTCATCGATGTAGGTGGCACTCTATCTTGGATGGGGGTTGTGCAGATGTAACATACTAGATCTCAGACCCTACCCTGGGAGTTGACATTTTACACTTAGCCAAACAAGGTTGAAGTTAGACCTAAATAGATGTTTAGTATAACCCCATTGAGCTAATGAATGTATATATCACCTTAATTTAATCTAGTGTTATAACATTAATCTTAGGTTTATAATGGATACACAAAATATGCCACATAACTCATTTTGGTGGTAATATGAAGATAAGAAACTTAATTGGATGAATAATTTAGATTATGGGCCGTTAATGGGCCATATGACATATCTCATAAAAATAAGTCTCAAAAGTGGAAACAAACTTCAAATTCAAAACCTACATATCAAAATTAGCCTACATGTAAAATTTCATCTAATTTGGACTACCTTGAAATATTAGGATAAGTTTAGGAGAGAGAAAATGAGTAAAAGGCATAAGTAATGAATAATTGATTATATAAATTCAAAATATGTAAATAATGGCAAATTCATATTCAATACATAAAATATAACTTGTGGATGAAGTTTGGTCCAATTTGGATATTGTTTGTCCAAGTTATGCACTTTTAGGTACATTCTGGACTTTTCTACAATTTACCCAATTGGGAGATTTTCTTTGCAAATTGTCACACACATTATAACCCTTATATATTCCCTTACCGTTCTCGAGTTTTTGAACCATAGGGCACCTAGTTGAACCTTGGTTTGAAGGTGTTTCTTTCCAACGCCATTTTAGGGATTACTCTCTTTATAAATGGGCTTATCTTTAGAAGCTATCAACCAATGGGGTTATTTCTTTGATTGGAGGTCAGTTGGATGGCCTATAAGTGTCCATAAACCAACATTTGATATTCAATAAGCCTCTATGAGCTGTCATCTTGCATGTCCATGAAATACCTAGGCTAAGGACACATGGAAAGCTCCATGGACACCTCATGCTTGACTTCTTCCGTATCCATAAATATATGCATGTCCATAGGCACCCTTAGCATTGGACACATGGAAAGTAACTTGACACCTCGTGCTTGACTTCTTCCTTATACATAAAGGCTTGCATGTCCATGGACACCCTTATACATGACACATGGAAAGTCTCATAGACACCTCATACTTGACCTCTTTCTTTATATAGCCCTATCTACTCCTTCCCAACTCCAAATTCAAAAACTATTTCTCTTCTTTCTTTCCTCTAGCTTAAAGCATCATTCCTACTCTATTTTTCCATTAAGTTTCCATCCCAAGGTAAAAGAGAGTGCCTACCTTGGTGAAGAAGGCTCCTAGGGTTCCAAATTTCTCTGTTTAGGATTTCTTAAGCTCCTCCTTGGTGATTTTGACCAAAACTAGTAAGTATCCTCCTTTCCTTCCCTATTTTCATGTGTTTTGTAGCATCCCTGACCTGGGTTACACTTTAACCTTAGGTGTTTTGATTAATAAATATATTATATGTTAAATCTTATCTTATGAAAAGTAATTAGGGCTCATGCAAAACTTATGTTTCAATTTTGGTCATGTTGAAACAATGTTGAAGCAGTGTTTGCTTATTTTCGACTAAAGTGGAAATTACCCAAGTTGAGGGGTTAGATTGCAAATGTTGCATGATAAGATGTTCCTTATGTGTTGAAGCATCATGATAATGAATATGATGCAAAGGTATGGCTTGTGGTAGCCTGAGTCCCAAGGAAAAGTTGATAAAACAATGTTTGTGCATTAAAACCTAGTTTTGGTGTAAAGTGCAATTTACCCAAAACCTAGGGTTCAATATGAAAATGACCATTTCAATAAGGTCCCTAATGTTTCTTGGCACCATGTAGAGCAAAGAACATTAGAGGGGCGCCTCATTTGAATTAAGTTGGAGGAGAGAGAATCTTGATATTAAAATAATCAAGATTTAATCCTAATTGAAACCCTAATTCGATTTAGGGCAAAAGTAAATGTATTAATTAAAGTTCCTTCAATCAAAATTAAAATGGTTGGATTCTGATGTGCGTGGACATCCTTGAGACTTGCAAGGACCACAAAAATATCAAAGGGAGTGGATAACTCACACACAATTTTATAAGAAAAAGAAATATCCACTCACATATGGATATTAATATAAAATGATTTAAGGTGCTTGATTTTCTTTTCTTTAAATCATGGATAATTGAGATGAATAAGAGGAAAAAAAGATAGCCTCGTCCCTAAGGAAGATGAGGGGGAAGAGGCGGCCACATTTTTTGGGGTTAATTGGATTTTTGCAAAGTACATTCTCTCTCATTGGATTTTTGCAAAGTACATTCTCTCTCATTGAAATCACAACAGGTATCATGGGTCTAGAGCTTTATGATGATGACATCATCATAATCACACACCTCCCCAAATATCTAGACCAAACGGTTTCAATCAAATGTCCAAACGGTTTGTGTTTTGGGAGAAAACGGTTTCAAACCGTTTGGAATGAAACGGTTTCACTAAACCACATAGAAGCAAATGGTTTAAGACCGTTTGGTGATATTGACCAGGGTTTACCATTTGGGGACTTGATCATAATGATCTATGTTGATGACCTATCAATTATTATTGATTAACTCCAATTGGTTCATGAGTTGAAGGTCCATCAATCACCTAAACCCTAATCGGGTTGAGTGCTGATTTCATGAGTGATTGAGTTTGAAACTTGGGTTGATTGACCCAAACGGTTTCAAGACCATTTGGGAATCACCCAAATGGTCTCAAGACCGTTTGGAGTTCAACCAAGACCTTTTGGAGGTCTAGGGTTGAGTATGGTTAGGTATTTGAAGATTCAAACACATGGTATAAACCCTAATCGGCTAAGTGCTGATTTTGCAATTGAATAAGTTGATGCTTTGGGTTCATTGACCCAAATGGTTTCAAAACCATTTGGGGATCACCCAAACGGTCTCAAGAACGTTTGGGGGTCACCCAAGACCGTTTGGAGGTCTAGGGTTAAGTTTGGTCAAGTGTTTGAAGGTCCAAAGATACCAAATTGAAATACAATTAAGTGTTGATTTGGTGACCAATTCTAGGATCCAAACCCTAATTGAATGACATGGTTGATGATGATATGATGACCAAAAGGTCTCAAGACCGTTTGGAGGTCATCCAAACGATCCCAAGACCGTTTGGGGGTCACCCAAGACCGTTTGGAGGTCCAGGGTTGACTATGGTTAGGTGTTTAAAGATCTAAAGGTACTAAGTCGAAGTTCAATCAAATGATGACTTATTGATCAATCCAATGATCCAAAATTTGATTGATTGACTTGGATTTTGATGTTGACATGGGAAAACGGTCTCAAGAACATTTGAAGTTCATCCAAATGACCTCAAGACCGTTTGGGGTCAGGTCATGTCCAATTTGGATGATGGTCCAATAGTTTTAAAGCAACTAGACTCGCATTGGTTAATGTTGAAGGATCATCGATTCCAAACCCTAATTCAGTTGATTCAAACCCTAATTGATGATCATTTGAGGGTTAATTGAGGATGAAATCAGTTGAAGGATGACCTAATTAACCCAATTGAAGTATGGTCATGGGTCCAATTGAAGATTTTTTACATGAATTCAATGATTGAAGGAATCAAAATTGAGAACCCCAAATTGATTTGATAGGTTGAGACCATCTTTGGTCCATGCAGTTTTGAGGAGGTTTGGACCAAATGGTCTCAAGACCGTTTGGGACCAAACGATCCCAAACCGGTTTAGACCATGCGGTTTCAAAAGGAGCTTTAGCAAACGGTTTCAAGTACTTGCTTTAGCAAATAGTTTCAAGCACCACCTTTACCAAACGGTTTCAAACCGTTTGAACTTTGAATGACTAAGACTATTTGGGGCTCAAGTAGTCAAAAGTAATTGAGGACTCAATTGATTATCCACTTGGACACCTTTTGTAATTGAAGATTCAATTGGTCAATTCAATTGGATACCTTATGAAATGGAGGTCCAATGTAATCGAATCTCTTGAGAATTAAGATGATTAATGATCCATTGATCCAATGATGATTAGTAATGATAATCAATGAAGGTACAAAGGTTGAATCCCTAATAGTACCTAAGTGATTAGTGCCAATTAAGGGATAAACCCTAATTGCCTATAAGAATAATGCCTTGGTACATAATGTTAATCATAATTGTATGTACTTGATTGAAGGGTTGATGTAACCTAATCAAGTTGATAGGATGATGGAAAGGAATTCATACATGAGTAGTGATCATGTGATGAATAGGGTATGATCCATAATAAAGAGATCATGAAACCCTAATCAATAAGGTTGTTGAACCCCAATCCCTAATTTAGAGCAATATCATATGTAACCCAAACCTAGGGTAATTTTGTGACTCTAAAACCAAGATAATAAAATGTGAATCCCTAATTGAGATTGATTCCATGTGAATCCCTAATTGAGGTTGATTCAATGTGAATCCCTAATTGAGGTTGATTCCATGTGAATCCCTAATTGAGGTTGATTCAATGTGAATCCCTAATTGAGGTTGATTCCATGTGAATCCCTAATTGAGGTTGATTCGATGTGAATCCCTAATTGAGGTTGATTCCATGTGAATCCCTAATTGAGGTTGATTCAATGTGAATCCCTAATTGAGGTTGATTCCATGTGAATCCCTAATTGAGGTTGATTCAATGTGAATCCCTAATTGAGGTTGATTCCATGTGAATCCCTAATTGAGGTTGATTCAATGTGAAACCCTAATTGAGGTTGATTCCATGTGAATCCCTAATTGAGGTTGATTCAATGTGAAACCCTATTTGAGGTTGATTCCATGAGAAACCCTAATTGAGGGTGATGCTATGAGAAACTCTTGTTGGGATGAATAGTAAACCCTAATTTTAGGCAATAAGATGTGAAAGCCTAATGAAGGGTAATGTTATATGCAATCCTCACCCTAATGAAGTATGATAGTATGTCAAACCCTAAACCCTATTAAAGAGTAATGATATGGGAAACCCTAATTCGAATAATGGAATGGTAACCAATACATTGATGGGGGAAATACCTAAAGTGATTAATTTTAGATACCCTTATAGCAAGCAATGCTTTAACCTGAGATGTGTCCATATCATTAAAGATAGTTGGACTATTCTTATGCGTGACCTATGCACTTCATGATAAAAGTGATAGGTTAGTGGACGAAAGGATTAAGATGGGAAATACCTTAATCCAAGATAAGTTGATAACTCAAGAAAGTTGGAAGTAATGAGGTAAGTGATACATCAAGATATGAAAGACTTTACAGTTAGCATCTCAAAGTTGATATACTTTGATAACTATGAAATCCTAATATGAGATGGGAACCTTAACCCTAAATTGGGTAATGGGACATGAGAAATCATAATATGATATGAATAGTAAGCCCTAACCCTATTGAGGGAATAGATGTGTTACTATTGTATTGCATGAAGTAATATGTTATGTTGCCTAGTGAGAGGTGACAAGATGCTTTATGGGCCTCATGAGCCACGAGGATGGTTTTTGCCTAGTGAGAGGTAACAAAATGTTTTACAGGTTACCCGGGATTGATATAGATCAAGACTTGGAATAAAATCACAGGATTGAGATAGTTCAATACCTGGAATAGAGATACAAGATTAGCATAGTCTAATACCTGGAATGCACAGGATTGGCTAACTCCCAATACCTGGAATAATAACACAGGATTGGCTAATTCCCAATACCTGGAATGCACAGGATTGGCTAACTCCCAATACCTGGAATAATAACACAGGATTGGCTAACTCCCAATACCTGGAATAATAACACAGGATTGGCTAACTCCCAAGACCTGGAATGCACATGATTGACTAACTCCCAATACCTGGAATAATAACATAGGATTGGCTAACTCCCAATACCTGGAATGCACAGGATTGGCTAACTCCCAATACCTGGAATAATACCACAGGATTGGTAATAACCCAATACCTAGAATAGTTGCATAGGATTGACATAGATCAATACCTGGAATAGTTATACAGGATTGACATAGATCAATACCTGGAATAGTTTCACAGGATTGACATAGATCAATACCTGGAATAGTTATACATGATTGACATAGATCAATACCTGGAATAGTTGCACAAGATTGACATAGATCAATACCTGGAATAGTTGCACAGGATTGACATAGATCAATACCTCGAATAGTTATACAGGATTGACATAGATCAATACCTAGAATAGTTGCACAAGATTGACATGGTTCAATACTTGGGAATGGATACACATGAATAATATAAGTCTAATGCTTGTACTAGTTGCACATGATTGGTGTAATCCAATGCCTGGAATATTTATATAGGATTGGTATAGACCAATGCCTGAATAAGACATGATGATGCACACTCCCATGTCCAATATAACCAAAATTTGTTTAGCTGATTGGCTAAGGCCAATAAGTTGAAACAGGAATGTCTCATGGGTGACATATAAAGATAATGAGTGTCACAAGAGAAGTTTGACATGATGGTATAATATGGAGGATAAATGATATACATGTTCTTCCTATTTCTTATTAAGAGAAAAGTTGATCTATTGTTCTATCATAGATAGTTACAATGCTTTAAGATGAGAATGCTTTAAATTGCATATCCACTATCCAATTTTATGAATATAACTGCAATAATAATGTTTTGGCAGAGAGTTATATCTCCCGCTAGGACAATTTACAATTGTCTCACCCCCATGGGATCCAATGTTTTTAGGTGGACGCGGACAAAGAGGCAGGAAACCTTTAGCAGAGAAAGAACAGCAGCAGTAGTATCAAGGACAATAGTAATATCTCAGGTGGAGATATTGTCTGTCTAGTCATATAGTTAGAAAGTCCTATGTGTCGTATCTGTACTCTCAGGTCCTCGGAGTCAGTAGTCAGTGTTTTTATTGAATCGATCTGAGATTTTGGCTTGATGCCTTGAGGTTTTATGTTGTCTGTATATAATGTTGAATAGGACAGTTGATGTTGCAATCCTCGAGAAGAGATAGTATAGGTTGTGTACTTATGGAATAGAATGTAAATATTATACTTTGGTTCTCGATGAAAAAGATTTCCTATGTGTGGATCTCTTTGCAAAAAGTTTTAACTTTTAGTGATTTTCAGTAATCCGTTGCAAATGATTCGCTCCCGCTTAAGTTAATTTTGTTTTTGTGAGTCAGTCATTACATTTAGTGGTATCAGAGCTCTAGGTTCTCTGAGTCTACAGAGACATAGGACTAAGGTAGTAGAGTCTGTTCTGATGTCATCCAGTATATCTGATAGTGTCTTCTGCTCGTATAAGAGAAGAAGAACTTAAAGATGACTGGGTCACATGAGGAGGTTGTTGTTGAAAGCAGCAATGCTGCTCCAAGAAGAGGTGCATGGTACTAGGAAAGAGAGAGACAATTGCCTGAGAATCCCCTAGTTGATCCATGTATGATAAGAAAATCCTTCTTTATGTATTACTGTTGAAGGATTTAGGGCAACAGTAATGTATATAGTGGATCAAGCATTGGCAGTGTTGTTGGTATGTATGCCCTGAGAGCCAATCATGGGATGCTTGGTGGGATACATTAAGATTGATTTGATAAACATCAAAGGCAAGCTTCCAATTCTTTTTGGTTCAGTCATATGAGATAGTGATAGAATAGATTGAATGTCTAGAGAATGACAGTACTCAATGACGTATTCTTTCAGGTTGAGGACCTGGACGATGAGATCATACGGATGCTAAGAGTTTGTACATTCTTGTTATGTCCCTAGTCATATGTCATTGTGGAAGGTAGATAGACAGCAATGACACACAAGACTAGATTGTGGTGTTGGTTGATGACAGAATCTCATTAGTCATGATATAGAGATATCAAACCAAACACATAGGTACTTGTTGGAGAACAAGTGTACCAGACATACCCATCGTGAGTTTGACACATGGAACCATGATATGGTAGTCACAGTCAGTACTCACAGTGATGGTGGTGAGTGTGATTCTTTGACCGGAAATCACTACACTCAACACATGTCGTTGGGCACACTTTGACATCATCAAACGCAGCCCTGAAACATGGGTTGTTATAAAGGTGATGATTGGGTGGCTTTGACACATGGGGCTTTTGAGGGGTGAGTGATAGATATGGGATTTGTCCCTCCTAAGGGAGTTTGATATCCAAGGCCACTTGATGAGTAGGATTGAGATAGGCATGCGCACACATGTGTGAATCAGTATGTGATATTGATGTCATACATATCTCGTTCAATCTACTCTGAGATCAAGAAAGTGAATGAACGTTGATAGGATGACTGTTCCATGCCTCGAGTTCATTTGGGATATCAGTGGCAAAGGAATTATACATTCGTTGTAACACCATTCACGGATTGTAGGATTGAAAGTTCTTCTCCAACTTTCTACTTTCACTTGGGTAGCACTGATGTGTGACTAGGCACCACTCTTTTCTTGTGAAGTCATAAGTGTTATGGACTTTCACTGCCAACATGAAATGGACCTGTAGGGTCACACACATAGGATTTAATCTAGAAGAGGAGTTTTATCCACAAGCAATGTTTAGATTGATTACTAAAGGAGTTTAGTAGTTCAATTAAACACTCAATCAATTGATAGCTCAATGTCATAATGTTCAAGGTGTTGGACACATTGATTGGAGTATCAGATTGATTGAAATCGCAATTGACTGATTCTGTACAATCTGCACTCCCAACCGATCGGTTCATGTGATGAACCGGTTGACTGAGATTGGTGAACCGGTCGGCTCAAGTGTTGAGCCGATCGGCTCAAGATCAGGGTAAACTGATTGCTTCAAGTGTTGAAACGATCGATTCAACTGGTGCAACTGAGCAACTTGGGAAAGTAGGATTGGTGAGAATTTTCTTTTCATTTCAATTACCCAATTTGATTGGGAAATAGGATTGGTATTCGATACCAATTAGAAACAAAAGAAGGAAAGTCAATCGGGAACCGACCAGGACCACCAACCGACCGGTTCACTTGTGAACCGACCGGTTGAGGGGTCCCAACCGATCGGTTGAAGTGTCAACCGACCGGTTCAGGTCCCCAACCGACTGTTGCAGTTGTGAAATGATCGGTTCAAGCTACGAGTTGGTTGCTTTTGTGGAAAATCTCGAACCCTTCTACTCCTTTTAGTCCCGCATTGCCCGGGATAGAGAACCCTGTCCCATGACCCTCCTATATATAGGGATATTGGGGGCTTCTCAAAGTACAACTCAGTGCAAACCAGTTGCTCTGCAAAGTTGTCGTTCTCTCTAGTTTTGGTAACCGAGAGAGAGCCCGAGCAAGTGCTACCCGAAGAGGGAGGCACAGTAAGGGAAAGACACTGCACTTGTGACTGGTAGCAGGAGAGTGTGTTGGCGACTAGTACGACAATAGGAGGGTGTGACTCCTTCTAATTCCTTGTGGGACAAGGAGATTGGAGTTCCAGGTGGTCTGTGTGGACTACTTCAGAGGTGGGAGGTTACTTCTGCTTAGGAGGACAACTATCAATCCCGACAGTCCCGGTGAGAGGAGGAGTCGTCAGTCTCGGTGCGACCAGAAGCTGCACAGACACCGTCCAAGACCAGAGGTGAAGACCGTGTAAGGCGCGAGGTATTGTCGCCGAGCAAGCCTCGGGACAAGGTATGATTCCACAAACCATCCCTTTCCTATTATATAGACGTTGATGTGTTTCCTTGTTCTGGGTTTGGGGAGAAATTTTTTTGTTTCCACTGCCTTCTCTGCCTCCCCTAAAACCCAACAGTGCTATCAGAGCCACGTCAACTGCTCTATATTTTAGGAATATTGATATGATCGATTTTGGTTTGTTGCCTTTTTTTATTGCATACGATGCGAATAATATTGGCTTTATGCATGTCCAATCCTAAATCCAAAAATCCCAAATTTACATATATGATATGTATTATTAATGCACTCGATACACATCACCCTTAAATGAGTTTTATGGTGGATGTATAGCGTGGTTATGGCCAATAAACCCTATCTAGGTATGGTCATATGTGGTTGCTTTCATCTCAGTCTGCGCACCGATCTTCCTTCTCCTATTCCTGATGTAACTCAAAATAATTTGAGATTTCTTTCCTACCTTTTCTCCCCCCGAATGTAACTCGGGGTTTCTCCTTTTAACAATGTAAAATAGGATAGAATTTTATTTTCTGTTATGTCAAAGAACGGCAGACATCCTGACGACAGCTGAGATGACCGGTTCAAGGCATGAACCGATCGGTTGACATTCCAGTCGATCAGCTCAAGGTGTGAACCGATCGCTTGATGACCGATTCGAGGAGTGAGACGAGCGGGTGGCGGCCATGATGAGATGCACGACGACCAAGCGAACCGATCGTTTGGAGGAGCCAACCGATCGGCTGGTGGCACCCAGACGACCGGGCCAGAACGAGCAAGTACTGGAAAGGCAAAGCACAGAGTTCATCTTGTACAGGGTGCAAGTGATATAGACCTAGATGACCGTGATTCCTCTTGGCTCGAGGAATCACATTAGGATGGCCATAATCATCACTTTTATCATTTTTCATGTTTTCTGTGGGATATAGCATGTATATGATACATACTATGTATTGTGGTGATTGGATATGTATATGTATATAAACTAAATCCCTCATTAAAATATTAAGTCTTATATGCCTTCCATTAGCGGCACACATGAAAAACTCGATCGACCAAATGTAGGTTACGCCAAAGCGTGGTGCACTGTCTATCTTATGGAAGTGTGAAGGGTAGACATGTAGGTTCTGCCAAAGTAGGGTGCATGTTTACCGTGTCGGTTTTTGGGTTAGACTTAACTGGTGATTCTTAGAGCGTCTAAGCCCAGAGGCAAGGAATGCTCATGGCAAGGTGTTGTGCATGTTCATTCATCAAGAGTTGCATATGATGCAATTGGCAAAAGTTTCCTACCTGAGAGATCTAAGTTGTGGGTGACGGCCAAAGCTGGTCCATGACTTAGAGGATTTTAGGATCTTGCCCACTACAAGGTTGTACGCTGCAATCTTCCAAATTGATGGTGAGGGCTTTCAATTTGAAGTAAAATAGTGGGAGCAATAATTAACTAAAGGCCTAATTATATCGTCAAATTTTCAAATCAATCAAATAAGTCAAAATGAATTTTGAACTAAAATTGCATATTTTCTTTTTGTAGTACAAATGGCAACAAACAACAATCACTTTTCTTTGCGATCGGTCCTTGACAAGGACAAGCTAAATGGGACAAACTTCCACGACTGGTATCAGACATTGAGAATTGTTCTCACTCAAGAGCGTAAGCTCTATGTCCTGGATACTCCAATTCCAGAGGAACCCGCTACTAATGCACCAAAGACAGAAAGGGATGCTTACAAGAAGAATTCTGATGATGCCATTGATGCAAAATGCTTGATGTTGTGTTCTATGAACCATGAGCTGCAGAGACAACATGAGAACATGGGTGTCATTGAGATGATTCAACATCTCAGGAACATGTATGAAGATCAGGCACGACAAGAGAGATACAATGTCTCAAGGGCACTGTTCAAGTGTGTCATGACAGAAGGAGATCCAGTTGGTCCTCACACACTCAAGATGATTGGGTATGTGGAGAACCTGCAGAGACTGGGATTTCCACTGAGCCAAGAGTTGGCTACTGACGTGATACTGCAATCGTTGCCAGAATCCTACAGTCACTTTGTGATGAACTACAACATGAACAACTTTGATAGGCCACTGTCAGAGTTGTTGGGCATGTTGAGGACAACTGAGATACAGATGAAGAAGGACAAGCCTAAGTCTGTGATGGTGATCACGAGCAAGAAAGGCAAGTCCAAGTGCAAGGGAAAGGGCAAAGCTAAGAAAGGTTCTGATGCTAGCCAGGAGCCCAAGACGTCTTCAGCTCTCAAGGCCAAGGGAGGCGTGACCAAGAAAGGAAATTGCCACCATTGTCAAAAGCCAGGACATTGGAAAAGGAATTGTCCTATCTATCTGGAAGAACAAAAGAAGAAGGAAGCGACTGATGTCTCTACTTGAAGGTGTCATGAAAGTAAACTTGTAACACTTTTTGAGGTATATGATACCGAGATGTAAAGTGTAAAGCACTCATAATTGGGGCAAGTGTTGCCGTCATAGATAGGAGTACTTTAGTTTATTTTTAGCCTATAAGGCATGTAATACAGTTATGAACTGCTATTTCATATTTTCCAATAGATAGAAACACTTTATTTTTACATATTGTATGCCAATGATTGCAATCAATAAAGAGATGTTTCAATTTATAAAGATGTGATCTTTGTGGCAATGCCTTATTTATCTTGTGGTATTTGATATGCATAAGATAAAATGATACCTAAAAGTCATTGATAACTCAAACAATAAAATTAGCGTCAATCATGAGAAATTCATTTCTAGTTTCCATGTGATGGATAAATCTAGACTCTTTTGGTTAGAGAACCAGTAAGAGACATGAATATCTTGGACATGATTAATCAATCTTCACTAAAGGTAGTGGGAGAATGATTATCCTATTAGGTATGATACATGTGATGTATTTACATACCTATTGGAACAAATGCTAATACTTCAAATGGTGTTTAGAAGAAATACCAATATGAATATCTTGAAGTGTTCAAGATTATCATAGATGAAGTGCAAATTTGGTAAAGTGTTAATTCTTGATGAGATCAATGAATGAAATACTTGGACTAAATGTTTGAGATCCTTATGAGTGATTATGATAGTGTATCATAGTGAACTCATGATTAAGGCATGGTGATGTCTAAATCAAGAAGGAATCATACTCTAAGGAGTTAGAGAATGATTATCAAATAACTAAATTCTTCTAAATAAAAGTATACCCCACACTAATAAAGGATATTAAGAATCACAAGGAGTTGTAAGTTCTTATATCCTTGACAGATACACCTCGATTATCTATGTGATGAGTTGTTCATGTGATGAGTCAACTATCTAGATGAATATGAGGAACCAAATTTTGAGTTATGGTTTATGACCATTACATCCTAAATGACATTCATGTGAACCATAAGGTATGACCTTGATGGTAGCACTCATTGGAATAAAATCCATAAATGTGAATAAGTCTTAAGTGTTAAGACACATGGATAACATTTGGAGAAGGATGATGCTTGTTGATTGCAACTTAATGACTAACACATTTGGCATATGGATATTAAAACCACATTCCTATGAGGAATAAAACAAGGATGTGTACGTGACACAACATATAAGGTTTATGAATCCACTAATGCAAAATGAAGTCTATAAGTTACAATGGACTAATCAATGTGATTGATTGAGTACAAGCAACTCAGAATTGGATCTTTACTTTGATGATATAGTCAAAGGGTTTGATTGATATGTCAAAGATAAAGAAGGGATTTATGATTTAGTGGGAGTGTATCCACATTCCACATGTTGATGTGAAATGGAAATGTTCTAGAATGGAAATCCAAAAGTGGAAATTATCTTTAAGGAAGATAGAGATGTTTCCTATGTGATAGGAATAGAGATCTATAGAGATAGTTCTCGAAAACCTCTTGACCTGAAAAGAGAAAGCATACATTGGCAATCTGTACTGAAGAGTTCAATATGCACAGATTCAGTGGGAGAAAACTTGTCCATGTTACATGGAGTTAGTATCCCAAGGCCAAGTGTCCAATTCTTATGAAGAATGGGAACACTAAGAATAGATATGGATCGATCATGTATTTAATCATCCCATTATCTTGCATGTATGGACATGACAAGAATAAAATGCATTCATCATCTTGTATGTAAGACATGACAATATGATGTGCTCATCCTGATAACTCATATGTGGGACATGACCAGCGGATGTCTCTCTACTTCCAGTAAGGGTTACTGGAAACCATAAGAACTTGATAAGTACTTGAGAAGTACTAGTTCTATGGAGATAAGGAAGAGTTCAATGTAAAGAGTTACATTGATGCGAACTTCTGAAAGGACAGAAAATTAATCGCAAAATATATATAGGATATATAAAAGTGAAAGTTTGTTGATAATTGGAAATGTTCTAATAAAACCATTTAAAAGGAAATGTCGAGTATCTGTGTGTTAGAGAACAACAGTGGATACTATATGGATCTGGAAGTTCATGAGATGAACTTATAGATATTCCGGTCATTAATGACAAGTATGGAATCATTGATCATGCAATGTGGCTAAAGGTTAGCAAAGGAATACTGGATCGCATATTATGGCAACTCCATCTCATATGTATGACGTACAGTGAAGAGATGTGAGACATGCAATTTATACTGACTTTGGTAAGGTGTTTCCATAACTCACTATGTTGGCACAAGAGCACAGTAACATGTGGGACATGTTTGAAGATCACTATGAATATGATTCAAGGGTGATTGGCTCACAGTACAAGTGGGAGTCTGTTGGTATGTATGCCCTGAGAGCCAATCATGGGATGATTGGTGGGATACATTAAGATTGATTTGATAAACATCAAAGGCAAGCTTCCAATTCTTTCTGGTTCAGTCATATGAGATAGTGATAGAATAGATTGAATGTCTAGAGAATGACAGTACTCAATGACGTATGCTTTCAGGTTGAGGACCTGGACGATGAGATCATACGGATGCTAAGAGTTTGTACATTCTTGTTATGTCCCTAGTCGGATGTCATTGTGGAAGGTAGATAGACATCAATGACACACAAGACTAGATTGTGGTGTTGGTTGATGACAGAATCTCATTAGTCATGATATAGAGATATCAAACCAAACACATAGGTACTTGTTGGAGAACAAGTGTACCGGACAGACCCACCATGAGTTTGACACATGGAACCATGACAAGGTAGTCACATTTAGTACTCACAGTGATGGTGGTGAGTGTGATTCTTTGACCTGAAATCACTACACTCAACACATGTCGTTGGGCACACTTTGACATCATAAAATGCAGCCCTGAAACATGGGTTGTTATAAAGGTGATGATTGGGTGGATTTGACACATGGGGCTTTTGAGGGGTGAGTGATAGATATGGGATTTGTCCCTCCTAAGGGAGTTTGATACCCAAGGACACTTGATGAGTAGGATTGAGATAGGCGTGCGCACGCATGTGTGAATCAGTATGTGATATTGATGTCATACATATCTCATTCAATCTACTCTGAGATCAAGAAAGTGAATGAACATTGACAGGATGACTGTTCCATGCCTCACGTTCATTTGGGATATCAGTGGCAAAGGAATTATACATTCTCTGTAACACCATTCATGGATTGTTGGATTGAAAGTTGTTCTCCAACTTTCTACTTTCACTTGGGTAGCACTGATGTGTAACTAGGCACCACTCTTTGCTTGTGAAGTCATAAGTGTTATGTACTTTCACTGCCAACGTGAAATGGACCTACAGGGTCACACACATAGGATTTAACCTGGAAGAGGAGTTTTATCCATAAGAAATGTTTAGATTGATTACTAAAGGAGTTTGGTAGTTCAATTAAACACTTGATCAATTGATAGCTCAATGTCATAATGTTGAAGGTGTTGGACACATTGATTGGAGTATCGGATTGATTGAAATCACAATTGACTGATTCTGCACAATATGCACTCCCAACCGATCAGTTCATGTGATGAACTGGTCGACTAAGCTTGGTGAACCGGTCGGCTCAAGTGTTGAGCCGATCGGCTCAAGATCAGGGTAAACTGATTGCTTCAAGTGTTGAAACGATCGATTCAACTGGTGCAACCAAGCAACTTGGGAAAGTAGAATTGGTGAGAATTTTCCTTTCGTTTCAATTGCCCAATTTGATTGGGAAATAGGATTGGTATTCGATACCAATTAGAAACAAAAGAAGGAAAGTCAATCAGGAACCAACCAGGACCACCAATCAACCGGTTCACTTGTGAACCGACCGGTTGAGGGGTCCCAACCGATCGGTTGAAGTGTCAACCGACTGGTTTAGGTCCCCAACTGACTGTTTCAGTTGTGAAACAATCGGTTCAAGCTGTGAGTTGGTTGCTTTTGTGGAAAATCTCTAACCCTTCTACTCCTACTTTTAGTCCTGCATTGCCCGGGATAGAGAACCATGTCCCATGACCCTCCTATATATAGGGGTATTGGGGGCTTCTTAAAGTATAACTCAGTGCAAACCAGTTGCTCTGCAAATTTGTCGTTCTCTCTGGTTTTGGTAATCGAGAGAGAGCCTGAGCAAGTGCTACCCGAAGAGGGAGGCAAACCAAGGGAAAGACAACTGCAGTTGTGACTGGTAGCAGGAGAGTGTGTTGGCGACTAGTACGCCAACAGGAGGGTGCGACTCCTTCCAATTCCTTATGGGACAAGGAGATTGGAGTTCCAGGTGGTCCGTGTGGACTACTTTAGAGGCGGGAGGTTACTACCGCTCAGGAGGACAAATGTCAATCCTGAAAGTCCCGGTGAGAGGAGGAGTCGTCAGTCCCGGTGCGACCAGGAGCTGCACAGACACCGTCCAAGACCAGAGGTGAACACCGCGCAAGGCGCGAGGTATTATCGCCGAGCAAGCCTCGGGACAAGGTATGATTCCACAAACCATCCCTTTCATATTATATAGACGTTGATGCGTTTCCTTGTTATGGGTTTGGGGAGAAAAGTTTTTGTTTCCGCTGACTTCTCTACCTCCCCTAAAACCCAACAAGTGTAACCTAGATTACCAGCCCCAATGATGATGTTTTAGATATCAACATGATTTGTAATCAGCATCTGCAGGTTGAAGCAAAAGTAAATGATGAATTTCTGGACTTAAATTGAGTCTGTGCTCAACCTTAGCCTGTTGAATTAATCTTTGAGGAAGAGTTAGCCTGAGGCAGTGAATAATTCATGGATTATGACAAGTTAGACAAGATAATGTCATTCAAATGTGACATCTTATGAATTCCTAGATTAACTGAGAAAGGAATTGATTGAACTTTCCTTGCTTAGTCCTATGAGGACTTATGTTTTGCATAGTAAAACATTACAAATGTTTTATGTTATTCTTACCTCTTTGAGAAAAATGAGGTATAAAAGAGATTCATGGATAAAATCCAGGGATGTTAAACCTTATGCTTGTGATAATATGAAAAGAAGGAATATGATAGCATACAAAGTGCATACCACTTAATCTCAGTATTTATATACCCTGGCCAGGTATACAACTACTGATGATAAAGTGGGTATGGAAACTCTTAGATTGTTGTCTTTCTGATTGCTCTGATCAAGTAGTCATTCTGAGACAATCTAATGAGTATCCTGAAATTAGAAATATGGAATGAATAAATGTGTCATATCCTATGCATAAGAAAGAGAGTCTGAGATAATCTCAGATGAGCATGTTGTATGAGGAACTAAAAGTGTACTCCTCATAAGATAAGAATAAGAATAAGGGAGATGAATCTCATCTAATAAAGTTGTAAGTATCATAAAGATCCTTACCATAATGTAGAAATGGAAAATATGATGAGATCATAAAATGATCATAAACATGCTAGATAATAATAAAGAAAGGGATAATGACATGCAATCATCCTTACAAATTCCTATGCTAAAGGCAAGGAACTTAGGATGAGACAAAAAATAAATGGTTCATGAATAGTTGAAAATACATGAATTAATAAGAGGAATATGAATCCTTGTTTTCTTTCCTTTCAGGGACATGACAATCAAGTGGGTCTTAGGACACTTGATGTGCATAAGATAAATATGTTCATGTGATGGATACTTAGAAAGGTGTCAGTTTATCTTGGACTTGGGCTCCAAGATGAAGATATATGTAACAAGTAATGTCCCAAGATGAAAGGAAGATAAATAAGTGATGTCTTTTTAATACATGTGATAGATACCAAGGTAAGAGATTCTGGTATCTAAGAAATAATAGATGGTTTATGTTGAATATGTGAAATGGTCAATTATGAAATCAAATTAGTCATGTAAAATAATATGAACATCACATGTTAGGGGTTTATGTTTTGCATAAACATAACAATTGAAGATATCTTTGAGATAAGTTCTTAATTGATAAGTAACCTTTCCTTATGATAAGAGAATGTACAACTAATGCGATAGTTAGTGCAGGCAATAAGGAAATATAGAATGGTGTTATCAGGTGAGATGACACAATCAGGGTATGAAAAGACTTATAGTCTCAAGTGGATGACTATAATATAATGATGATCTTGAAAGAGAAATACTGAATCAACTAAGGAACATGGGAGTATGTGTTCCATGTGAACCATTCCATGATAAATTTGTGTGAAATAACTTTTTGTTGATTAAAACTCTATGGTGTCTCCATAATAATGAGGTGTTATGTGAGGACATGATGATATGATGCATGGATAATATATGTTTCCCTTTATCCGGGATTTCGGGGACAAAATCCTTGTTAGGGGTTTATAATTTGTAACATCCCTGACCTGGGTTACACTTTAACCCTAGGTGTTTTGATTAATAAAGATGATTATATGTTTAATATTACCTTGTGAAAAGTAATTAGGTCACATGAGAAACTTATGTTTCGATTTTGGTCCCGTTGAAACAATGTTGAAGCAGTGTTTGCTTATTTTGGACTAAAGTGCAAATTACCCAAGTTGAGGGGTAAGATTGCAAATGTTTCATGATAATATGTTCCTTATGTGTTGAAGCATCATTAGAATGAATATGATGCAAAGGTATGGCTTGTGGTAGCCTGAGTCCCAAGGAAAAGCCGATAAAGCAATGTTTGTGCATTAAAACCTAGTTTTGGTGTAAAGTGCAATTTACTCAAAACCTAGGGTTCAATATGCAAATTACCATTTCAATAAGGTCCCTAATTTTTCTTGGCACCATTTAGAGCAAATAAAATGAGAGGGGCGCCTCATTTGAATTAAGTTGGAGGAGAGAGAATCTTGATATTAAAATAATCAAGATTTAATCCTAATTGAAACCCTAATTCGATTTAGGGCAAAAATAAATGTATTAATTAAAGGGACTTCAACCAAAATTAAAATGGTTGGATTATTATGTGCGTGGAAATCCTTGAGACTTACAAGGACCACAAAAATATCCAAGGGAGTGGATAACTCACACACAATTTTATAAGAAAAAGAAATATCCACTCACATATGGATATTAATATAAAATGATTTAAGGTGCTTGATTTGCTTTTCTTTGAATCATGGATAATTGAGAGGAATAAGAGGCAAACAAGATAGCCTCGTCCCTAAGGAAGATTAGGGGGAAGAGGCGGCCACATGTTTTGGGGTTAATTGGATTTTTGCAAAGTACATTCTCTCTCATTGAATGTTTATAAAAGAACCTTTTATAAGCCAAATGGAAGGCTTTTTCGACCCCACTTCTTCTCCTTGCTTGGGAAACGACCAAGGGAGCTTGGGAGGATCAGGAGGACGACCACCATCCTGTTGGTAAGGTTCTTGATCCATTTCACCTTGATTCCATGGTGGAAATCAAAAATAAATTATGGATTTCTTCCTATTTCGATCTCCTCTTCAATTCTAACCATTTCTTTTCACTCAAACCTTGAGGATGAGCCTTGGAATGGTGAAAGGAGTTTCATCCACCATTGTTTCTGTGGACATGGAGCTTTGGATCTCAATTGGAGGTGGGTTTTATAACTTGAAACCCTAACTTTGTTATTGTATTCAATTCCCCATCAAATAATGATCATTTCTCTAGTTACAATTATTGATTTGGTTGATTGATGCAATTTCCATGGAAATCACAGCAGGTTTCGTGGGTCTAGAGATTTATGATGATTAAATCATCATAAGCACACACCTCCCAAAATATCTAGACCAAACAGTTTCAATCAAATGTCCAAACGGTTTGTGTTTTGGGAGCAAACGGTTTCAAACCGTTTGGAATGAAACAGTTTCACTAAACCGCATAGAAGCAAATGATTTAACACCATTTGGTGATTTTGACCAGGGCTTACCATTTGGGGACTTGATCATAATGATCTATGTTGATGACCTATCAATTATTATTGATTAACTCCAATTGGTTCATGAGTTGAAGGTCCATCAATCTCCTAAACCCTAATCGGGTTGAGTGCTGATTTCATGAGTGATTGAGTTGGAAACTTGGGTTGATTGAGACAAATGGTTTCAAGAACATTTGGGAATCACCCAAACGGTCTCAAGACCGTTTGGAGGTCTAGGGTTGAGTATGGTTAGGTATTTGAAGATTCAAACACATGGTATAAACCCTAATCGGCTAAGTGCTGATTTTGCAATCGAATAAGTTGATGCTTTGGGTTGATTGACCCAAACGGTTTCAAAACTGTTTGGGGATCACCCAAACGGTCTCAAGACCATTTGTGGGTCTCCCAAGACCATTTGGAGGTCTATGGTTAAGTTTGGTTAAGTGTTTTAAGGTCCAAAGATACCAAATTGAAATATAATTAAGTGTTGATTTGGTGACCAATCCTAGGATCCAAACCCTAATTGAATGACATGGTTGATGATGATATGACGACCAAACGGTCTCAAGACCGTTTGGAGGTCATCCAAACGATCCCAAGACCGTTTGGGGGTCACCCAAGACCGTTTGGAGGTCCAGGGTTGACTATGGTTAGGTGTTTAAAGATCTAAAGGTACTAAGTCGAAGTGCAATCAAATGTTGACTTATTGATCAATCCAATGATCCAAACTTTGATTGATTGACTTGGATTTTGATGTTGACATGGGAAAACCGTCTCAAGACCATTTGAAGGTCATACAAACGACCTCAAGAACGTTTGGGGTCAGGTCATGTCCAATTTGGATGATGGTCCAATAGTTTTAAAGCAACTAGACTTGCATTGGTTAATGTTGAAGGATCATCGATTCCAAACCCTAATTCAGTTGATTCAAAACCTAATTGATGATCAATTGAGGGTTAATTGAGGATCAAATCAGTTGAAGGATGACCTAATTAACCCAATTGAAGTATGGTGATGGGTCCAATTGAAGATCGGTTACATGAATTCAATGATTGAAGGAATCAACATTGAGAACCCCAAATAGATTTGATAGGTTGAGACCATCTTTGGCCCATGCAGTTTTGAGGAGGTTTGGACCAAACGGTCTCAAGACCATTTGGGACCAAACAATCCCAAACCGGTTGATCCCATGCGGTTTCAAAAGGAGCTTTAGCAAATGGTTTCAAGTACTTGCTTTAGCAAACGGTTTCAAGCACCACCTTTACCAAACGGTTTCAAACCGTTTGAACTTTGAATGACTGAGACCGTTTGGGGCTCAAGTAGTCAAAATTAATTGAGGACTCAATTGGTTAATCCACTTGGACACCTTTTGTAATTGAAGATTCAATTGGTCAATTCAATTGGATACCTTATGAAATGGAGGTCCAATGTAATCGAATCTCTTGAGAATTAAGATGATTAATGATCCATTGATCCAATGATGATTAGTAATGATAATCAATGAAGGTACAAAGGTTGAATCCCTAATAGTACCTAAGTGATTAGTGCCAATTAAGGGATAAACCCTAATTGCCTATAAGAACAATGACTTGGTACATTATGTTAATCATAATTGTATGTACTTGATTGAAGGGTTGATGTAACCTAATCAAGCTGAGAGGATGATGGAAAGGAATTCATACATGAGTAGTGATCATGTGATGAATAGGGTATGATCCATAATAAAGAGATCATGAAACCCTAATCAAGAAGGTTGTTGAACCCCAATCCCTAACTTAGAGCAATATCAGATGTAACCCAAACCTAGGGTAATGTTGTGACTCTAAAACCAAGATAATAAAATGTGAATCAATAATTGAGGTTGATTCCATGTGAATCCCTAATTGAGGTTGATTCAATGTGAATCCCTAATTGAGGTTGATTCCACATGAATCCCTAATTGAGGTTGATTCAATGTGAATCCCTAATTGAGGTTGATTCAATATGAATCCCTAATTGAGGTTGATTCCATGTGAATCCCTAATTGAGGTTGATTCAATGTGAATCCCTAATTGAGGTTGATTCCATGTGAATCCCTAATTGAGGTTGATTCAATGTGAAACCCTAATTGAGGTTGATTCCATGTGAATCCCTAATTGAGGTTGATTCAATGTGAAACCCTATTTGAGGTTGATTCCATGAGAAACCCTAATTGAGGGTGATGCTATGAGAAACTCTTGTTGGGATGAATAGTAAACCCTAATTTTAGGCAATAAGATGTGAAAGCCTAATGAAGGGTAATGTTATATGCAATCCTCACCCTAATGAAGTATGATAGTATGTGAAACTCTAAACCCTATTAAAAAGTAATGATATGGGAAACCCTAATTCGAATAATGGAATGGTAACCAATACATTGATGGGGGAAATACCTAAAGTGATTGATTGTAGATACCCTTATAGCAAGCAATGCTTTAACCTGAGATGAGTCCATATCATTAAAGATAGTTGGACTATTCTTATGCGTGACCTATGCACTTCATGATAAAAGTGATAGGTTAGTGGATGAAAGGATTAAGATGGGAAATACCTTAATCCAAGATAAGTTGATAACTCAAGAAAGTTGGAAGTAATGAGGTAAGTGATACATCAAGATATGAAAGCCTTCACAGTTAGCATATCAAAGTTGATATACTTTGATAACTATGAAATCCTAATATGAGATGGGAAACCTTAACCCTAAATTGGGTAATGGGACATGAGAAATCATAATATGATATGAATAGTAAGCCCTAACCCTATTGAGGGAATAGAGGTGTTACTATTGTATTACATGAAGTAATATGTTATGTTGCCTAGTGAGAGGTGACAAGATGCTTTATGGGCCTTATGAGCCACGAGGATGGTTGTTGCCTAGTGAGAGGTAACAAAATTTTTTAAAGGTTACCCAGGGATGATATACATCAATACCTGGAATAAAATCACAGGATTGAGATAGTTCAATACTTGGAATAGAGGCACATGATTAGCATAGTCTAATACCTAGAATGCACAGGATTGGCTAATTCCCAATACCTGGAATAATAACACAGGATTGGCTAATTCCCAATACCTGGAATGCACAGGATTGGCTAACTCCCAATACCTAGAATAATAACACAGGATTGGCTAACTCCCAATACCTGGAATAATAACACAGGATTGGCTAACTCCCAAGACATGGAATGCACAGGATTGGCTAACTCCCAATACCTGGAATAAAAACATAGGATTGGATGACTCCCAATACCTGGAATGCACAAGATTGGCTAACTCCCAATACCTGGAATAATACCACATGATTGGAAATAACCCAATACCTGGAATACTTGTACAGGATTGACATAGATCAATACCTGGAATAGTTATACAGGATTGACATAGATCAATACCTAGAATAGTTGCACAGGATTGACATAGATCAATACCTATAATAGTTATACAAGATTGACATAGATCAATACCTCGAATAGTTGCATAGGATTGACATAGATCAATACCTGGAATAGTTGCACAGGATTGACATAGATCAATACCTGGAATAGTTATACAGGATTGACATAGATCAATACCTGGAATAGTTGCACATGATTGACATAGTTCAATACTTGGGAATGGATACACATGAATAATATAAGTCTAATTGTTGTACTAGTTGCACATGATTGGTGTAATCCAATGCCTGGAATATTTATATAGGATTGGTATAGACCAATGCCTGAATAAGACATGATGATGCACACTCCCATGTCCAATATAACCAAAATCTATTTAGCTGATTGGCTAAGGCCAATAAGTTGAAATAGGAATGTCTCATGGGTGATATATCAAATGAGTGTCACAAGAGAAGTTTGACATGATGGTATAATATGGAGGATAAATGATATACATGTTCTTCCTATTTCTTATTAAGAGAAAAGTTGATCTATTGTTCTATCATAGATAGTTACAATGCTTTAAGATGAGAATTCTTTAAATTGCATATCCTCTGTCCAGTTTTATGTATATAACTGCAATAATAATGTTTTGGCGGAGAGTTATATCTCCTGTTGGGACAATTTACAATTGTCTCACCCCCGTGGGATCCAATGTTTTTAGGTGGACGCAGACAAAGAGGCAGGAAACCTTTAGCAGAGAAAGAACAACAACAGCAGTATCAAGGATAGTAGTAATATATCAGGTGGAGATACTGCCTGTCTAGTCATATATTTAGAAAGTCCTATGTGTCGTCTCTGTACTCTCAGGTCCTCAGAGTCAGTAGTCAGTGTTTATATTGAATCGATCTGAGATTTTGGCTTGATGCCTTGAGGTTTTATGCTGTCTGTATATAATGTTGAATAGGACAGCTGATGTTGCAATCCTCGAGAAGAGATAGTACAGGTTGTGTACTTATGGAAAAGAATGTAAATATTATAATTTGGTTCTCGATGAAAAAGATTTCCTACGTGTGGATCTCTTTGCAAAAAGTTTTAATTTTTAGCGATTTTCAATAATCTGTTGCAAATGATTCGCTTCCGCTTAAGTTAATTTTGTTTTCGTGAGTCGATCATTACATGTTTAGTTTTCCTTCCACCTTCCTCCAGGTCGGAACCATGGCCTTCCATGGTGAAACCCCACCTAGAACCCATAAACTCCTCATCTCCATGTTCTTTTGTTAGGGTTTTTCATCTCTAAAGTGGAGAAGGTGCTTCTTGCTCGAGATAGGAGCTTTGTTGGAGAAAGCATTCTCTCGAAGCTTGGGAACCTTACTTATTGGATCTGTCTACCTTCCCTAGAGGTTCTTTGGAGGCCTAGGCTTGACTTGGACTGTTTAGACTCTGAAGTTGAGGTGTGATTGCATCCCACATTATTTCTATATTGAGCCGTTTCTAATTCTTCTCTCTATATGTATGGCATATCCCCTATTCTTCTATGTTGAGCAATTCACCTATGCTTATTCATTCTCTTTGTCCTATGGAAATTAGCCTATACACAATGTCTTTTGTTTTGAAAATCATGGTTCATGTGAATTACCTTATTTGATATTGATCATGTGATCATGGATATTCTTTTGAACTCTTATCTTATGCTTTGTTCATATTGGAACTCTAAAAGATGACATGTGATGTCTTTTTCCCACTTATGAGGTGGATGTATATTGGTCACTTATGTGGTGACTAGTTTATATATTCTGACTATACTTTCTACTTGCCTCTACATTTAACATGCTATGTGATTCAGTAGCACTAGAGTAGTGTAATTGCATTGGTTTTTATGGCAGATGTGTTATTTCCTGTCGAGAAGATGTGATATTTCCTGCTCTTTTGGGATGGAAAGGAACCTCATACCCAGGAAAAGATGTGTGATTCTTGTCCCATGTTTTATATTTTTGGAAGATTGGAAATATTCCTTTCTCTATCAGGTTTCAAGTTTATGAGACTTGGCCGCCTTTGTTTTTATATTATTCTAGGGCTATGTTTATCACACATGCATGCAGGTTGATGGTATGGGGTGTGTGCCATAATTCTTTACATGTTCTTGTGTGGAACAATATTTATGTTTTATTAATGGCAAGTATTCTTTCGTTATCATATGATTTCAATTCCTTTTCTCTTGATACCCATTTGGGAGGTCCTTTTCCTTTCTATGGGAATCCTTTTATATTCGATGTCCTTTATTCCATATATTGCTCAATTTCCTACTTAGTATGCACATACCAGCCTTGGCTGATGTCATCTATTTTCTCTTCTTACTGGGGTATGCTTCCAGCCCTAGGTGAAGAACTTGGATGATAAGGCATGAAGTTTTGGACTAGCTTAAGGAGTTAAAGCTTGGAGACAAAGCTTTTATGCTTTAGATTTCCCTCTACTTAGATCTTTATGTTGTATCATACATGTAAACCTTTATGGGATATTATGATGTACTTTTGTCATAACCTTGTTGTAAATTGAATATAGTCATTATTTTTATTTTGTTGCTATACTTTGGTTGTTTTGAATACCATTTATTGAAATTTGAAAATGTTTCACCTATTCCAGCATACATTTGAGTGTGTTTGGAATGGATGTTTTATTCTTCAAAAAAATTTTAGTAAGGGGGTGATCCCGCCTCCTTACAACATGGTATCATAGCCCATAATAGTTGGAATCTGACTATTTCAATTTTGTCTCCCTAGTAAGAATCCTTGCCTTACCTTTAAGTGACATGTTTGCCCTGGAGTTGATCAATAGATGATGAAGGGTTGATTTAGGATCATATAGTTTCACATTAGAATAATGATGAATAGATCCTTAAAATACTTACAAGTAAAAGATGCATAAGTAACCATAGTAACTTGAGGTTGTTTAGCTTGGCCTTTAGGCAACTACTAGGACATGAATTTGAAAGAAAAGGTGTCTAGAAAGGATCAGGTTTTGGGGGTTGGTAAGATTTTCCTCCGCACCACTAGCTTGGTTTATGAGGACTCTCGATTCCATATGATACTGGCCTAACCTGAGCTGATATGAGTTGTTCAAAATAGCATGCTTTTAGGCAATATTAGCCTTAGACATCTATATGATTTATCTTTAGGGACCCTAATATGTTGAACTAGTCTCCCAGGTGTAATGACTTGTTTGAGGATGGATACCCAATATAGTTCCCTTATGACCCATAGAACCACATGTTTGTATAGTTATCCCTAGAACCTAGACTTTCAAGTTTGGTGTTTAGTAAGCAATCAAAGTGCACAACAAAGCGTGATGGATCTGGTATATGGTCTAGTTAGACTCACCCTTTTACCTCTTGATTAGTTTGGCTTGGTAGGTTAAATCCTTTAAGGGGTGGTGAATAAGTTGTTTTCTTATATGTGGGTGTTTTGATTTCGAGGATGAAATCCCTATAAGGGGTGGTGTGTTGTAACATACTTGATAACACCCAAATTTATGCATTTATGCTAAGTATTTATTTGTGGTTTTGCGTCACTATAGCCTTAATGTGCCTAAAATAACCCATGTTTCTTATCTTTTAGTAATTTGTATCTTTTCATAGATAAAGTTGCTCAAACTAGCCAATTTTGGGACTTGTGGGCATCGAACCTGAAAAGATATCTATTATCCAAGATTTCTCCCCAACACAGGGTTTTTGCAGCAGCTAGACTTCCATCTGCTGCGAGCGTTGTGGACTAAGAATCACACTATGTGCACCATCTTAGGAGACGGTGGTCCCGCTATGTCTTCCAAGACTACGACCGTGATGCTGGAGGACAGACCACAACCGCAATGCTAGAAGACAAACTGCGACCTAGACCGCATCTACGACCTCAACCGTGACCATGACCGCGACCACGACCGTGGAGTTAAGTGGGTGCACACTTCGACCATAGTACTAAATTGGCGATCTCCGCCTATAAATACACACCCCCTGTGACCTGGAGAGGGGTTCCGATCTAGGGAATTTTCACCTTGTAATTCCAACCCCTCTTGGTTCCCAGAGCCCCGTAGGAGAGTTCAAAGGACTTGGAAAGGCCTGAGAACTCATCCTACGCCTGCCTCTTCAGTTAGATTCCATCAGTCATCACTTTTGCCTACGTTCACCCATTTCCCACCATTTCCAGCCATCTTTCACCTCCACACATCCACTGAGCTACTGCTTGGGGTGGAATCAAGGAGAAAGGAGGCTAAGGAGTCCAGAATATCAAGGAGGATGACCCAAAGATGAGATCCAAACCATACAGAGGTTAAAGAGTGAGAGCCACCTCTCCTCTATGGGCTAAATCTCTTCTTCTTCCTCTTTCTTCTATTATTCTTGTTTGTTTCTGTAAAAATGATGTTTTTCCATCTTTGTTTGGTGCCAACTATGCTTGTCTATGGCTAGTTGAGCTCCTTCTTGGATATGTAGCTATTTTGGACATGTTTATGTACTTTTACCTTAAGCAAGTAGATTTAATCCAGATCTAGTACGTCTTCTGTTCTATCTTCTCTTTGTGGTTATGATTGTTGGTTTAGTTGATCTCTTTCTTGCTTGAGCTTCTATTTCTGCCTATATCGAGAGATTCATTGTAGAAATAGATAAGAGGAGGTGGTTTGTATCAGAATCTGAAAGGAGGACGGTTCAAGGTAATATGTGCAAAACCGTAGACGTGGGCTTGGTCGGGCCCACTGCCTGGTCCTGCCCAGATCACACATGTTCCTAGCATCTCAGAGTATTCTAGACCTGAGAGGGTATCTAGAATATTTTGAGGTGTTGATTGGTCACCCTCGAAAGAGGTTACACATCATTGATGGGTTTTAGTCACGCTACGTGAAAATGAGTGGGATGACCCCGCATGAACAGATCTACAGTATATATTATGATTTGAATGTAGGTTGCTTGCTGAGGTGTTTGAGGGTTGTCTACACCCAAGAACGGGTGCATAGACTACCCAATTTGTTGTTACATAGCCGAGAACTTCTTTCTCTCTGATTTAGTAGGATCTTACATACTCTATTTTATTTTCCTTTCTTTTTCTTATTTTAATTCATGACAATTTCCTAGACTAGTTCTAGCCCCTTACTTTCCTCAACTATCAGAATGGCTTATCTAACTCGAGAGTGAGATCTCAAGCGTCCTTAATGTCCCCACTTCCCTGTGTTCAACACAATATATCTACTTCGACCCTATAATAAAGTTGTGAGGGTCCTTGACTGTTTCGAGTTATAAATCTAAAGTTCGATTCCTTCTGAGTCCGCCTCCCTTCCGGATGCACGATTTGGGACCGATCAATACTAGATCTCAGACCCTACCTTGAAAGTTGACATTTTGGACTTAGCGAAACAAGGTTGAAGGTTAGACCTAAATAGATGTTTAGTATAACCCCAATGAGCTAATGCATGTATAGATCACCTTAATGTAACCTAGTGTTCTAACATTAATCTTAGGTTTATAATGGATACATAAAATATGCCACAACTCATTTTGGTGGTAATATGAAGATAAGAAACTTAATTGGATGAATAATTTAGATAATGAGCCGTTAAAGGGCCATATGACATATCTCATAAAAAGAAATCTCAAAAGTAGAAAAAAACTTCAAATTCGAAATCTACATATCAAAATTAGCCTACATGTCAAATTTCATCTAATTTGGACTACCTTGAAATATTAGGACAAGTTAGGAGAGAGAAAATGAGTAAAAGGCATAAATAATGAATAATGTGATTATATAACTTCAAAATATGTAAATAATGGAAAATCTGTATTCAACACATCAAATATAACTTGTGGATGAAGTTTGGTCCAATTTGGATGTTGTTTGTGCAAGTTATGCAATGTTAGGTACATTCTGGACTTTTCTACATTTTACATAATTGGGAGGTTTTATTTACAAATTGTCACATCTATTATAATCCTTATATATTCCCTTACTATTCTCGAGTTTTTGTACAATAGGGCACCTAGTTTCACCTTGGTTTGAAGGTGTTTCTTTCTAAGGGCATTTTAGGGATTACCTCTATATAAATGAGTTTATCTTTAGAAGCTATCAACCAATGGGATTATTTCTTTGATTGGAGGTTGGTTGGGATGGCCTATAAGTGTCCATAAACTGACATTTGATATTTAATAAGCCTCTATGAGCTTTCCTCTTGCATGGCCATGAAATCCCTAGGCTAAGGACACATGAAAAGCTCCATGGACACCTCATGCTTGACTTCTTCCTTATACATAAAGGTTTGCATGTCCATAGGCACCCTTAGAATTGGACACATGGAAAGTAACTTGAGACCTTGTGCTTGAATTCTTCCTTATCCATAAAGTCTTGCATGTCCATGGACACCCTTATACATGACACGTGGAAAGTCTCATAGACACCTCCTACTTGACCTCTTTCTTTATATAGCCATATCTACCCCTTCCCAACTCCAAATTCAAAAACTCTTTCTCTTCTTTATTTTCTCTAGATTAGAGAATCATTCCTACTCTATTTTTCCATGAAGTTTCTGTCCCAAGGTAAAAGAGGGTGCCTACCTTGGTGAAGAAGGCTCCTAGGGTTCCAAATTTCTTTATTTAGGATTTCTTAAGCTCCTCCTTGGTGATTTTGACGAAAACTAGTAAGTATCCTCCTTTCCTTCCCTATTATCATGTTGTTAGTCTTTCTTCCACCTTCCTCCAGGTCAGAACCATGGCCTTCCATGGTGAAACCCCATCTAGAACCCATAAACACCTCATCTCCATGTTCTTTTGTTAGGGTTTTTTGCCTCTAAAGTGGAGAAGGTGCTTCTTACTCGAGATAGGAGCTTTGTTGGAGAAACCAGCCTCTCTAAGCTTGGGAACCTTACTTACTGGAGCTATCCACCTTCCCTAGAGGTTCTTTGGAGGCCTAGGCTTGACTTGGACTATTTAGAGTCTGAAGTTGAGGTATGATTGCATCCCACATTATTTCTATATTGAGTAGTTTCTAATTCTTCTCTCTAAATGTATGATGTGTCCCCTATTCTTCTATGTTGAGAAATTCACCTATGCTTATTCATTCTCTTTGTCCTATGGACATTAGCCTATATGCAATGTCTTTTCTTTTGAAAATCATGGTTCATGTGAATTACCTTATTTGATATTGATCATGTGATCATGGATATTTTTTTGAACTCTTATCTTATTCTTTGTTCATGACAGAACTCTAAAAGATGACATGTGATGTCTTTTGCCCACTTATGAGGTGGATGTATATGTTGGTCACTTATGTGGTGACTAGTTTATATATTCTGACTATACTTTCTACTTGCATATACATTTAACATGCTATGTGATTCAGTAGCACTAGAGTAGTGTAATTGCATTAGTTTTTATGGAAGATGTGTTATTTCTTGTCGAGCAGATGTGATATTTCCTACTCTTTTGGGATGGAAAGGAACCTCATACCCAGGTCAAGATGTGTGATTCTTGGCCCATGTTTTATATATTTGGGAGATTGGCAGTATTCCTTTCTCTATCAGGTTTCAAGTTTATGAGACTTGGCCACCTTTGTGTTTATATTGTTGTAGGGCTATGTTTATCTCACATGCATGCATGTTGATGATATGGGGTGTGTGCCCTAATTCTTTACATGTGCTTGTGTGGAACAATATTTACGTTTTATTAATAGCAAGTATTCTTTTGTTATCATATGATTTCAATTCTTTTTCTCTTGATACCCATTTGGGTGGTCCTTATCCTCTCTGAGACGGTCCGACTTATAAATCACGAGGTAAACTTAGAGGAAGCGATTGATTAGCAGCGGAATTATGAAAAATCACTAAAAATTAAAACTTTTTGGAAAGAGATCTTTAAACCATAAACTCTTTTATAAGAAAACAAGGTAAACTGTTTACATCATAGCTTGACATTACATTTCTGTGATTACATACATCCATTGCCCTATTATCTATACAAGGAAAGTTACAAAATCTCAAGGCACTAAGCCAAAAACCTCATACCTACTGACTCCTAGGACCTGAGAGTACAGATACAACATAAGACATACTATCTATGAAACTCGACATTCAGTATCTCCACCTGAGATTCACTGCTGCCCCTGGTGTTGTTGTTGCTGCTGAAACTGCTCACCCTCAGATGGGTTCTTCTGTCCTCGGCGTCCACCTAAAAAGTCTAATCCCACGGGGGTGAGACAATTTGAATAATTTTCCCAGCGAGAGTTATAACTCTCTGCCAGAAGCTTTGTTATAGCAATAAAGGGTTAACATAAGCAATATAATCTTTAAAACATTCAACAGTAGATTTGGTATTAAGTAAGACAACATTTACTTAAGCAATTATTTCAATAAGGAAAATGAAGAACATGTATACTAATCACATGGCTAGAATATTATAAATAATGTAACATCAATCATTGTTTCTCGTAGTTCAACCTAAGCAGTTATGCTACATGGCTGATTATGATTTTCAATCATTATTATGCCCTGCAGAGATGAGGTATACCGCTCATACTCCAACCGACCATTATGAAATCGCATCGGTATCATACATAGGTCATCAAAAGAGTTGGATTCTTATGACCTCATCTTCCTTAGTCAGTGTGAGGATCAACATGCAGGACATCTCGTGTCTCTGCTACAATAGATTTCTAGGGTATTCTGGCAACTTCGCTATTAGAGTCACAGTGGCATTTTGTACTCTCTTCGCAATCAAGGGATTTCTTATTTATCTCTCATCGATGCGGCATTAAAGATTCCCTCAGGAGATTAGTGAAACATCACCCTGGCATAAACACATAATGAAGGATTAAAGTACATCCTACATCAATTCCTACATTAGGACGTAAGGATATTCGCGTCCATAACCCCAACATACTCAAAAGTATGTTCTCCAGGAGTTCCCATAGGAAAACCTGTTTCACCATCATTAAACTACTGACAATGATGGATCTATGATCATGGCTCTACATGATATGATTAGACTTGATTATTTAAGTACATTATAGCATTCTTTTGACATCAGGCATGTTTTCAATCATTAATCATTAAAACAACTGCTATTAAGAAAGAATACTAAATGTATCAAGTTTAACTCACATCAGTTATCATATGAATATCATTTCTTAATCATTTCATCAATATGATTCAAGAGTAGGGGTGTTCAAACACTTAGATCACCATAAGTCATCTAACAACATGACCTTGATTGTAACAATGTGAATATTACTCAAGGCTTTTACAGCCCATCAATCTTATATATTGCCTCTTAAACCAGGCAACATAGTATGTCATTATTAATAAAGTTTATAACATGCTTTCAATGAATAAAACATCACAACCCTTACCTGGATATGATTACCTCTTGCTAACAACCAGCATGATTAGCATAATTAAATACATGCATATATAACAATATCAGCACAACACCAATTCTTTTCAATTTATTCATAGAACACCACAGCCGTGCCACCTTGCACGGTCGTGCAAAGTAAAGCTACCACGGTCGTGCTACCTTGCACGGTCGTGCTACCTAAGATCACTACATGATTCATATTTACATATGAATTCTAATCTTTCATCCTTTCAACTTCATTAGGTCACATCAACTCTTCAATCAAGTACATACAACTGTGATTAACACAGTGTATCAAGTTATTGATCCTATAAGCAATTCGGAATTCACCCCTTAATTGGTACTAATCACTTAGGTACTATTAAGGTTTCAACCTTTGTGCCTTCATTGATTATCATTACTAATCATCATTGGATAAATATAACATTCATCATCTTAATTCTCAAAGATTCAATCACATTGGACCTCCATTACATAAGGTATCCAATGAAATTAGGGTTTCCAATGTTGATTCCTTCAATCATTGAATTCATGGAACAAATCATCAATTGGACCTATACTCATACTTCAAATGAGTTTAATAGGTCAACCTTCAACTGATTTGACCCTCAATTGACCCTCAATTGATCATCAACTAGGGTTTAAATTAATTGAATTAGGGTTTGGAATCAATAACCCTTCAACATATTTCAATATGGGTATAATTGATTTGAACCCATTGAACCATCATTCAATTTGGACATGACCTGACCCCAAACGGTCTTGGGATCGTTTGGATGACCTCCAAATGGTTTTGAGACCGTTTTCCCATCATATCATCAAAATCCAAGTCAATCAATTAAGGTTTGGATCATTGGATTGATCACCAAATCAGCATTTGATTGCAAATCAACTTGGTACCTTTAGACCTTCAAACACCTAACTATACTCAACCCTAGACCTCCAAATGGTCTTGGGTGACCACCAAATGGTTTTGAAACTTTTTGGATGAACTACAAACTGTTTTGAAACCGTTTGGTTCATCAAACCTTTGGATTCTAGTGAAATTCGATTGGGGTGTGATCCATTGAGTTGATCATCAAATCAGCACTTAATTGCAAAATGATTTGTTACCTTTGGAACTTCAATTGGTCAACTATACGTAACCCCAGACCTCCAAACGGTATTGGGTGATCCCCAAACGGTTTGAAACCGTTTGGGTGATCCCCAAACGGTTTTGAAACCGTTTGGGCCAATCAACCCAAAACATCAACTCAATCACTTGCAAAATCAGCACTTAGCCGATTAGGGTTCATACCACATCTTTGGATCTTCAAACACATATCCATACTTGAACCTAGACCTTAAAACGGTCTTGTGTGACCCCCAAACGGTTTTTAAACCATTTGGGTGATCCCCAAATGGTTTTGAAACCGTTTGGGCTAATCAACCCAAAACATCAAATCAACTCATTGGAATTTCAGCACTAATTCCAATTAGGGTTTGCCTAATTGATTAGCCGTCAACTCATGATTCCTTTGGAAGTAACCCCTCAAATTTGGTGAGTCATTAACAAAAATAATTGGGAACAGTAATATCAAACGGTCAACCCTTGGTCAACGCACTAAAATGGTTTTGAAACCGTTTGCCCAAACAGTCGAATTAATCAAGCTGAAAAATCAGCACTTAATCCAATTAGGTTTCCCTAATTGATTAGCCTTCAACTCACGATTCCTTGGGAAATAGCCCCTCAAATTCGGTGAGTCATTAAACAACATAATTATGAACAGGAATCGCAAACTTTCAACCCTTGTTCAACTCCCTCAAATGGTTTTTAAACCGTTTTCCCTAAAAAGTCAAGTTAATTAGGTTGGAAATCAGCACTTAATCCAATTAGGTTTACCTAATTGATTAGCCTTCAACTCATGATTCCTGGGAGTTAACCTATAAAATTTGGTGAGTTATTAACAAACATAATTATGAACAGGAATATCAAATGGTCAACCCTTGGTCAACTCAAAAAAATGTTTTGGAGACCGTTTGCTCCAACCGACCTTGTGAAACTGTTTGCCCTTCAAACGGTTTTGATACTGTTTGCCCCAAATGGTTTTGCAAACCATTTGGCCAAGGGGTGCAAGACCGTTTGCTAAAGTAGCATTGGTATTTACGCCCCCTTCTTATACCTCCAGATCAAGGACTGTTCTCCATGGTTTTGCTTGCAAGAGTGCAAAGAAGGATGGAGGGAAGAAGAACAAGCAATGTTTGCAAGAAAGAAAGATGCATAACAAAGTTTAAGGGTTTAGAGTTATAAAACCCACCTTAGAACCAGCTCTAGAACTCCAAGCTTCGAAGATTTAATGGTGGCTTGAACTCCACAGGTCGTCCAAGGTTTCTTCTTCAAGAATTGGTTGGAAAGGATGGCTAGAAAGAAGAATTAAGTAAGAAAAACTAGCAAACCAACCTTAAATCATGATTTCCTCCATGAATCTGAGTTAGATAGTGGTTAAAACTTACCCAACTCTTCTTGGTCGTTCTCCTCTGCTCCTGAGCTCCTTCCTTAGTTGGCCACAGCAAGAGATAAGTGAAGAGAGAAAGGGAAATGATCCCTTGGTTGTAAAAGAAAGGTGTGTATATATACTTTGGGCATGTTTTCAAGATAAGGACAGTCTTTTCTTCTATTTCTCATATGGGTCCTTCTATCCTTCTTGGCCACGCCCATCCTTTCTATACTTAAGCAAAACTCCTTATTTAACTAAGTTTTAGAGGAAAAGAAGCCAAACATCCTTCTAAGTTGCACACATAAAAGGGTCATTTTGCTTACAACTTAGTTATTTAATTACAAGGGTTTTCCTTCTTATTTGATTAGTCAAATAAAGCGCCCTCTTCATCACTTTTACTCTAATTGATTCCAAGAGTCATAAAAGATACTATAAAAGGTATATTTTACATGTTGCACCCCAGGTTTTGGGTAAATTGCACTTTTCACCAAAACTAGGGATTTAAAGTACAAGGATTGCTCCACAAGTTGCATCTTGGTGCCCAAACTTGGAGAACCCATAACACTTCATCATATTCATTCTTATGATGTCTCATAATCAGAGGAACATCTAAACATGTGAAATTTGCAAGTTAACTCCTCTAATTGGGTAATTTGCACATAAGTCCCTATTAACAAAACAATATTATAACATTGTTTAAAAAGGGCAGAAATAGAAATATAAGTTCCTCAAAAGCTTTAATTACATACCAAAAAGATAATCACAAGTTTCTAATTACATAATTATACAAAACACCTAGAGTTAGTTCATAACCCAGGTCAGGGATTTTACACTTTCTATGGGAAGCCTTTTATATTTGATGTCCTTTATTCCATATATTGCTCAATTTCCTATTTAGTATGCACATACCAGCCTTTCCTGATGTCATCTATTTTCTCTTCTTGCTGGGGTATTCTTCCAACCCTAGGTGAAGGACTTGGGTGATAAGGCATGAAGTTTTGGACTAGCTTAAGGAGTTAAAGCTTGGAGACAAAGCTGTTATGGTTTAGATTTCCCTCTACTTAGATCCTTATGTTGTATCATACCTGTAAACCCTAATGGGATATTATGATGTACTTTTGTAATAACCTTGTTATAAATTGAATATGGTCATTATTTTTATTCTGCTTCTATACTTTGGTTGTTTTGAATACCATGTATTGAAGTTTGAAAATTTTGCACCTATTCTATCATACCTTTGAGTGTGTTTGGAATGGATGTTTTTGTTCTTCAATTTTTATTTAGTAAGGAGGTGATCCCGCCTCCTTACAGTAGCTCCTAGTTGCACTCAGACTCATCATATTTCTCCTCTACAGACATCAGACTCAGACAGCTACTGCAGTGGCTCCTCAGATGTCATCACGGACTGTGAGTTGATGTTGCTCTCCTAGCAGAAGCAAAAAGACTCATACCTCTAGAGTAGTTTACACGGACCAACTAGAACGTGTATCATCCTCCAAGAATGGATAGGAAGGATCTATCTATTTTGTTGGTGTACTTGTCACCAACATGCTCTCCCTCAACAATGATCCTTAGTTGTTTCTTTCCCATGGCTATCCCTCCCTAGCCAGGTAGGACTTGCCTGGGCTCTCATGGTTACCAAAATTAGAGAGGACAACAATTCTCAGAGCAACTGATTCTCAATTGTCTGTGTATTAGCTATACTTTGGGAAGCCCTCAGTACCCCTCTATATGTAGGAGGGGTTAGGGTCAGGGTTCCTAGTCCCTGAGCAATGCGGGACTAAAGTAGGAGTGGAAATGATAAGTATATCTTGAATTTTTGCAACTTTTTTGGAAGCTTCACAACCTGTGTGCGGTATAACGATTGTCTCCCATAGTCGGTCATCTCATGAACGATACGGTCATTTCACTAAGCAAAACTGTCATTTTGCACCTTCCAATTTTGCACATATGTTGGCAATTAAATTCCAATTAGTACTCAACTTGATGTACCCATAAAACAGGCGTTCCGTGCAACTGAGATGGGCGTCTCACACAAAACCAAATGACCATTTGGTGCAAGTGAGATGGGCGTCTCGCACCAAGCCAAATGACCATTTTGCACAAGCCATACGTCTGTTTTGCAGCCCAGGTCAGGAAGAATTCCAACCAATGTACGATACAATCAGCTTGACACTCCAAACAACAGTCTCAACACTTGAACCAATCGTTTGCCAATCTATTCATCTAATATGTTGTGTGAATTAAAATACCTAAACACTCTAGCAATCAATTCAATTATCATTCAAGATCAAACTCCTCTTTTAGATGAGTTCTTGACCCTATAGGTCCCATATCGCGTTGGCAGTGAATGTCCATAACTAGCTTATGACATCACAAGCAATGAGTGGTGCCTAGTTGCACATCATTGCTACCTAAGTGAATGGAAAGTTGGGGAGCAACTTCAACCTACAATTTGTGTATGATGTTACAGTGTTTGTATAATTCCTTTGTCACTGATATCCAGATTGAACTAGAGGCATGGATTAGTCACCCTCATTATTATTCAATCTTATTTCTTGAACCAGAGCAGACTGCATGAGATATATGTGAGCTCAACATATTAACTCACATGCGTATGGCCATACTTTTCTCAGTCTCGCTATTCAAGAGGCCTAGGATATCATACTACATATAGGAGGGACGAATCCCATATCTATCACTCACAGTCAATCCCCATGTATCAAAGTCACCTATTCATCACCATTATAACAACCCATGTTACAGGATTGCGTATGATGATGTCGAAATGTACCCAACGACATGTGATGAGTGCAGTGATTTTAGGTCTAAGAACCACAACCACCACCATCATTGTGAGAGATGACTATGAATTCCATGAAGGGGGCTTCAATGTGTCAGTCTCACAGTGGTTCTGTCTGATACACTGTTCTCTAACATGTACTTGTGTGCTTGGTTTGATATTGCCATATCATGACCAATGAGATTCGGTCATCAACCAACTCACACTCTGATCTTATGTGTCATTGTTATCTAACAACCTTCCATAATGAAAATTGATCAAGGACATAATGAGAATATGTATATGTACTCTTAACATCCATATGATCTCATTTCTTCCAAGTCACATACTTGAAGGCATACGTCATTGATTAATATCATTCTCTAGACATTTATTATGTAATTCATTATCTCATAACTAAATATACAGAATAAATTGGAAGCTTGCCTTTATTATTATCAAATAAAGTATTTATTAACATATCCCAATCATCATATGATTGTCTCTCTGGACATACATACCAACAGACTCCCACTTGCACTTAGAGCCAATCACCCAGATATCTCATCCCGAGTGACCTAACATGTCCTTCATGATTCTACTGCGCAAGTGATTTTATAGCGGGTTTAGCAACATTTGCCTTAAGTCGGTATTTTGCAATTTTCACATCTCTTTGTTGTATGACTACTCATATGAGATGGAAGTGCTGCAATATGCTATCTGAGATTCCCATCATAGATAGTAACTCCATTGTTGTCATCGGTATTTCTACTGTGTCATCAATGGTTTGGAGCCTCACATAAGTTCACCCATATGAACTTATTGATCCATACAATATCCTCTATTATTCTCATAACACAGAGATACTTATTTTCTTGTGTAGATTCAGACAATTGTGATTAGATTAGAACCCTTTCTAGCTTACTGTTATTATTGAATGTCAAACATAAATTTAGATTGTGATTATTTTGTTAGTTTGGAAGCTTGCATGGGTGTAACCCTTTACATCCAACTCTTCCTTATTACCATCACCAAGGAACTGATCCTATTAGTGATTCACAAGCACTTAAGGATGTTTTGTATGGTAGTTCAGTGTCTCTCACTGGTATCTGATATATACCCTCTCGTCATGTCCAATACATACGAGATTGCTTGGTAGGTATATATGTGTCTTCTCATCATGTCATATACATATGAGATGTCTAGATATCCTCTCATCATGTCCAATACATATGATATTATTGGATATCTTCTCGTCATGTCCAATACATACAAGATAATGAGATAAGTACATTACATTGCATTCAAGACAAATCCAATTGCGAATGCATATGGCATCTTTCGTTGTGTTCCTATTCTTCATAAGAATTGGGATACTAGGATCCTGAGAGACTAACTCCATGGAACATGGACAAGTTTTTCTCTCATGGAGTCTTGCATAATGAACCCTTCCTCATCTTACCAATGTATGTGCTTTTACTTAGGTCAAGAAGATTTCTAGATTTATCTCTATAGACCTCGATCCCTATCGCATAGGATGCTTTTCCTAAACCCTTCATATAGAAGGTACTTTTCTTTCCAAGTTTTAACATTTATAGGATAAGGACGTTATTCCGCATCTTTATGTGGAATATCAATATGCTCCCACTAAATATTTGTAATCATAGATTTCATCTTCATCCTGACTCAAGTCAAACCCTTTGACTGTCTTGTCAAATCAAAGATTCCAACTCTAAGATGCTTGCTTCAATCCTCAGATTGACCTTTGTAGCTTATAGACTTTATTTGCATTATTGGATTTATAAAATCATTAGGTTGTATCACATACACATCCTTTTATTATTTCAATTAAGGAATGTAGTTTTAACATCCATATGCCAAATCTCATAGTCATAATAAGATGCAACAACAAGCATGATCGAGATGGATTTAACCGTGGTAACTAGTGAAAAACTTCATCACGCTCAACAAGTTGAACTAGTTTGAAACTCTTTGCAACCAATCTACCCTTCCATGTTGGTCTTCTTACAAAGACCCAAATGCACCCTATGGGTTTTACCCTTCAGGTGGATCCACTAAGGTCATACCTTGTTGGTTTACATGGAGTCCATCATAGATCTCATGGCCTTAAGCCATTTTTGAGATCTGGTTCCTCAATAGTTTCTAGGTAGGTAGTTGACTCATCACTATGATCAACTTACTGCCTTCTTGAGTTATAAGATATCATAATCTTTCAAACTCAAGGAGTTATACCAAAACTATGAGTTTTGTGTTTACATAAGGAACTTGAGATTCCAAAATAGTTTGTGATTCTCCTTGTTCCTTGTTGTACCTCTTTAGGTTCAATGTTTTCTTGTGTGTCTCGAACATTTCAAGTTCTACTTTTACTCCCACTGATTCCTTTGGAACTAAGTTCCCTTTAGGAATTCAGCCATCCTAGCAACACACACTTTGTTGTCGGGTTGGAATATAAGTAGTATTCAACAAGATAACATTCAGGTGATTTGTTGATAAAGCTTTTTAAGAAACTATTTTCTTATACAAGCTTTCAATCCCAATTACTACAAAAGACTCATTGGGACACTTCTCATGCCATATCTCATAAGGTTTCTCTTGAACCAATTTATACGGTACATTATTTAGTGTAAAGCATGTGCCAAAAAGAATTTGTAAGATTAGCTAGATTTTATTGATAATCTCACCATGAATTAACAAGGTGTGACACCTTCTTTCTGACACATCAATATGTTTTAGGTGGAGTACATTGTGATACACTATCACATTCTCTCTAGAAGTTCCTCAAATTCTTGGTTAAAATATTTCAACATTGATCACATCAATGTTTCTTAATACTTTTACCAATTTAGTTATGTACTTCATATATGATTTCCTTAAACACTTCAAGAGATCCAAACTTGTATTTTATTAAATACAAATTTTAATATCTACTGATTGCATCAGTGAATATGATGAGGTACTTGTAACTACCTTTATCACTCATTCTAAAAGGGTCTATGTACATCAATATGTACCAGTCCTAATGGAATAGTCGATCTCCCACTACATCTAGTGAAGATACTCTTGTCATATTACACAACAAATAAGACATGCATGTCTCTATTGGTTCAATAACCAAAAGAGTCTAGATAACCATCATATGGATTCTAAAAATGCATTTCTCATTTATGCGCTCTAGATGATAGTGTTGTAGGTATTCATTGTTTGAGTTATCAAGGCATTCAATATATGTGTCATACACATTTGTCTTTTCAAATATAAAATATAGTTTATGAGACAAAGGGAATCACCATAAAAGATCATAATGTTCTTGTCTTACAAAACAAATGATGTTTGGTAAGTACATAATAGCAATTCACTAATTCTATTATGTGACCATGAATGACAACCTTTAACTATAGTGGTAGCAACCCTTTCTCCATATAGTTGTAGCTTACTTGTTCTCAGGTCTTGAAGTAGAGATCCCTATCTCTATCTTCTTCCTGAGATCCTTTATGAAGAGGATAATTCCTTTCCAATGTCCAAACAAGTGACAATGGTGGCACTTTGTTTTCTTTATCCTTTAAGTGAAAAGGACATATTCCTTTTACACTTACCCTTCTCCATATATTGAGTGCATAAGACTTGGGCTTTAGCTTAGCCTCAGAACACTTCCTAGCCTTACTTTTGCCCTAGGACTCGCTTTCACTGATCACCATCATGGATTTGTCCTTGTTCTTCCTTGATTTGGCATAAAAATGCCAAGCATGTGATTAATTGACTATATGATTCATGCAACGCTTGCATAATCATATTCATGGTCAACTCTTGACCTAAGAGAAATCCTAGTAATTCCACATGTCCAATCACATTGAGCACATGGGGTTCTACTGAACCTCCCTTTGTCAGTTTGCACTCAATTAGCGCTTTGGAGACATTATACCTTCTTTGCTTTACATGATTCTTAAGATGTGTTACCATCTCAAGAATGTCCATGTAATCATGTTGTTCATGCAACTCATAGTACATATAACAGAGCATTAGGTATTCAAAAGTCTTTGGCTTCATTAGCATGCTTCCAATAAGCATCCATTTAGCCTTAGGCATTTCTGGAGTGGGTTCCTTTGGCATTGGTTTATCAAGGACATAGAGCTTTTGCTCATTTATGAAAAATTTCTCAAAGTCCTTAACCAATTGTGGAATATTATCCCATTTGTCTTTTTTAAGGACTGATTGCAATTTGAACATGTTTGTCTTTGACATTTGATTCTATAAAGATATATTGCAACATTTTTAAAACATTTTTATTTGGTCTAATTTGATAATTTGTACAATATTAATTTGGTCTTTAATTATTATTGCTCCATATATTTTATTCAAATTGATAGCCTACAATATCAATTTGGAATATTGTAGCGTACAATATTCTAGTGGGCTAAGATCCATATTTCATCAGGTCATGAGTCGGCTTTTGCCAATTGCCCACAACCTAATTATTTAGGTAGGCCATCATGCCAATAGCATCACATGAAACTCTAGGATAGATGATATGCGCAACTCTGTGCCATGATCATCTACATGCCTCTGGGCTTGGGCTCTTTAAGTCACCAGTTAAGCCTGACCTAATAGCCAATACGATAGATAGCACCATGCTTTATGCAAATCTACATATCTACCATCACACTTCCATGAGAAATATGACACACCATGCTTTGTGTAAATATACACTTGGTCTATCAAGTTTTTCAAGTGTATTGCTAATGGAAGCCTTATAAGACTTAATATTTTAATTGAGGGAGTTTGTATGTATAAATATATATACTTTATCCAATCACCACATATATAGTACATATCATATACATGCTACAACCACAAATGAGAACATGCAATAAATAAAACGCACAAGCGATGGTTATGGCCATACTAATGTAATTCATTAGACCCACAAGGAATTACTACCACCTATGGTCCACGCCATAAGTAACCTGTTATTGGTGAAGATCTGTGCTCGAACCAATCCAGGTTGACCGGTTCAACTCTTAAACCGGTCGGCTTGCCTCCTGGTCACCCAATTGGGCTATTCTAAAATGGTCATCTGATTCTCAGGTCCAAGCAGTGACTGGACACCTCCAGTCAGTCGGTTGGGCCACCAGTTGATCGATTCATCCTCCTATCATCTAGCCTCCTCAATCCTCGAGACGATTGGGTCATCTCACGAGCCGATCATTTTGCCTTTGTGCAAATCATCATCTCACGTATAAACATAAATTAAAACTATCATATTTCTTATTACATTGTATATGGGAAAACCTCAAGTTACATTTGAGAGGAAATAGGAAGAAGGGCATTAATTTACATGTGAAAAGGAGAGAGAGGTTCGGTACGCAGACCGATTAACAACATGAATAAAAGCCACAACCATGCACACACAGATCAGGGGTTTTGGGTTTTGGTCATAACCATGCTTTGCATCCACCATCAAAACTGATTTTATGGTGACACACACACACACACACAGATATATATATATATATATATATATATATATATATATATATATATATATATATATATATATTCGTTTGGGTTCTTATGTGGTGATTTAGATAGACGTGCACATCAACCGATTTAAATATTCACATCACATGCAATAAATAAACACAATAAAACCAAAATCTGATCAAATTGCTTATCCCAAAACATAATTAATTGACGTGACTCTGATACCATTGTAAGGAAATACATCATCAAGTAGGCAGCGGAAACAAAATTTTTACTGACATATTTCCCATTAACCAATAGATCTCGTCAATAACTATGCAATGGGAAGGATGGTTTCACGAAGATATACCTGGTCCTAGAACAAGTCTAGTGACAGTCCTTGTCGATGTAGATGCACACTCTGTCTTGGACGGTGGTTGTGCAGCTCCTAGTCGCACTCGAATTCATATGACTGCTCCTCCACGGACATCAGACTCAGACAGCTACTGCAGGGGCTCCTCAGATCTCTCCACGGACTGCGAGTTGACATTGCTCTCCCAGCAACAACCAATAAACTCCTACCTCTAGAGTAGTTCACACAGATCAACTAGAACTCCTATCATGCTCCAAGAATGGACATGAAGGAGTTGTCCCTTCTGTTGGTGTACTAGTCACTAAAATGCTCTCGCACAACAATGATCCTTAGTTATTTCTCTCCCATGGCTATCCCTCCCTAGTCGGGTAGGACTTGCCTTGGCTCTCGTGGTTACCACAACCAGAGAGGACAACAATTGTTAGAGCAACTGATTCTCAATTGTCTATGTATTAGCTATACTCTGGGAAGCCCCCAATACCCCTCTACACATAGGAGGGATTAGGGTCAGGGTTCCCAATCCCAAAGCAATGCGGGACTAAAGTGGGAGTGGAAAGGACAAGCAGATCTTGAATTTTTGCAACTTTTATGGAAGTTTCACAACCTGTGTGCGACAAAATGGTTGTCTCATGCGCAAGATGGTCATTTCACTAAGCAAAATTGTCGTTTCGCACCTTCCATTTCTGAACATATATTGGAAATTCAATTCCTATTAGTACTCAACTTGACGTACCCCTGAAACGGGCGTTTGGTGCAATTGAGACGGGCATCTCGCACCAAAGCAAACAGTCATTTGGTACAAGTAAATGGGGGTCTCACACCAATCCAAACGGTTGTTTTGCACAAGCCAGACAGCTGTTTTGCAGCCTAGGTCAGGCACAATTCCAACCAATGTACAGTACAATCATCCTGACATTCCAAACAACAATCTCAACATTTGAACCGATCATTTGCCAGTCTAGTCAGTTGATCTATTGGGTGAATTGAAATAACTAAAACACTTTAGCAATCAATTCAATAATCATTCAAAGTCAAACTCCTCTTCTAGTTGAGTTCCTATGTTTGTGACCCTATAGGTCCCATATCACGTTGGCAGTGAATGTCCATAACTAGCATATGACATCACAAGCAATGAGTGGTGCCTAGTCCCACATCATTGCCACCCAAGTAAATGGAAAGTTGGGGAGAAACTTCAACCTATAATCTGTGTATGGTGTTATAGTGTTTGTATAGTTCCTTTGTCACTGATATCCAAATTGAACTAGAGGCATGGAGTAGTCACCCTCATTATTATTCAATCTTATTTCTTGAACCAGAGCAGACTGCATGAGATATATGTGAGCTCAACATATTGACTCACATGTGTATGACCATACTTTTCTCAGTCTCACTAATCAAGAGGCCTAGGATATCATACTCCATATAGGAGGGACAAATCCCATATCTATCACTCACAGTCAATCCCCATGCGTCAAAGTCACCCAATAATCACCATTATAACAACCCATGTTTCAGGATTGTGTTTGATGATGTCAAAGTGTACCCAACGACATGTGATGAGTGCAATGATTTTAGGTCTAAGAACCACAACCACCACCATCACTGTGAGAGCTAACTATGACTTCCATGAAGAGGGCTTCCATGTGTCAGTCTCACAGTGGGTGTGTTAGATACACTATTCTCTAAATGTATCTGTGTGTTTGGTTTGATATTGCCACATCATGTCCAATGACATTTAGTCATCAGCCAACTTGCACTCTAATCTTATGTGTCATTATTGTCTATCAACCTTCCATAATGATAACCGATTAGGGACATAATGAGAATATGTATATGTACTCATAACATCTGTATGATCTCATTTCTTCCAAGTCACGTAATTGAAGACATACATCATTGAGTTATATCATTCTCTATACATTTATTATGTAATTCATTATCTCATAACTAAATATACAAAATAAATTGGAAGCTTGACTTTATTATTATCAAATCAAGTATCTATTGTCAAATCCCAATCATCATATGATTGGCTCTTTGGGCATACATACCAACAACTAGCATTTCCTCTCCTCTCCTTACATGAGGGGTGTTGTTGTCTGGGATATGTATATCTTTCTTAAAAAGAAATTAAAGTGTTGTTTTTCCCTTGGAAACCACCCCGTTTATATAGGTCAATATGTGTTATGGTTTCCACAAAAACCAAGCCATTTTCATAATCTTAACCATCATTCTTGACTGCTTCATTCAACATTCTAGTTGATCAGTTGGACTATTGATTGATCTTTTCAGCTATAATAATTTTCATATAAAGTTGTTTAGTCGACCAAATGATAGTCTACTTGATAATTTGGATACTCCAACCATTCAATTAAACAATAAAAGCTTCAACAAACTATCATTATCTATGATTGGTCGATACCTAGTTTGGTAATCAGTTGATCAGTCGACTCTTAACTGGCTGGTTGATTTCCTCATCTCAATCATTTGATTGGTGATAACTGCAATGATATTTTTATGCTAATTATTTCAAAATCATTCCAATTGTGATTTTGAACTTAATGTTTTTTTCCTTCAACATCCAATGTGTGTGACCCTGTTAGTTCCACATTATGTTTGCGATGATGTTAATGGCTTCACAAATAATGAGTGGTATATAGAAACACATAATTTATATCTAAGTAATTGTAATAAGTTGGAGAACAACTTCAACATAAGTGTGACCATTTCTATCATGAACACATTATCCATTTGTCTCATATATCCAGATTAAGTATAAGGTATGAATCTATCATCCTCCAGAAATTCAATCTATGTTTACGAATCGAGGGTGGTTGAGACACAGTGAGCTCAATCTCCAATATTGACTCATGTGAGCATGTTCTTGCATTTCATAGTATCACTTATCAAGTGTTTGGGATACCACTCCAATAGGAGGAAAAATCATACATGTGTCACTTGTAATAATACAAGATGTGGCATAGTAAAAAAGATAAGTATTTGCATCACAACCCTTATTCAAGGTTCGATTGAGTACTCTTAAAGTACACTAAAAAACATATGATCATTGCAATGACTTTAGGTATGAGGATTTTAATCTTCACAATCATATTGAGATATGACTCTAACTACTATTCCTTGTCTTCTATGTATAATTATGGAGGCGGGCCTTCCCATTATACTTGTTCTCTAACAAGTGATAGTGTGTCTAACTTGATATCAAATACCATAAAGAATGAGATGTAGTCATCAATTAACAAAAACTAGTCTTATGTATTATTGTTGTCCTAACTTCCTCAATAACATTTGACTAGGGAATATACATATGTGAATATTCTAAGTATACATATGATCTAATTTTCAGGTCCTTAATCCAAATCCATATGTCATCAAGTAAAATATTTTTAGGACAATGTCATGTTAAATATTTATCTCCTAATGAAACAAACATAATAAATTGAATTTTCTTTTTAATAATCAAGTGAACTACAAAGTGTCCCATTCTAATAATTATATGACTATCTTCTAGGGCGTACATACCAACAATTTCAACACTAGAGATATAATTAGGACTTGGGGCGTGAATACAAATGTAACATATGTCATTTGTAATGAGCATGATGAGTCACATATCCATCTCTTGTTCAATTGCATATTCACTACGTATATATGATAGTACTTAGCTTAAAGAAGAGATGGAGTAGTAGACTAGCTCTTGACCTCAATGAGGTGACATGATGGGGAAAGTGTAAAGAATGATGGTTATAAAGCCATGCTCAAACTTGTTGATATGTGTATGACTGCCCTCTTGTTTAAACAATTTGAGAGAGAGGAACAATAGGGTAATCATCAAGGGTGAAAGAGACATGATGTGGCTACTTAATAAAGTTTCTAAGGACATTAGTTGGATCACAAAATCAAAATACCTTCATGCTCTCTAACATGCTTCATAGAGTGAATATACAAATAGTTTTTGTATCCTAACTTTTGCATACGATATGCATAAAAATACAGACATTTTTTGTGGCTGGACAAAGGCCAATGCACATTGCATTTATAAGGTTCGGTGTTACCTTTAAACCCAACTTTTTCCCTTTCTTATTTTGTGAAGAAATATATTATCCAATCTAGAAAAATGGATGATTTCCATAAAATGAAGGGTTATTATCTTACAAATAATGTAAGGGTTTGTCAAGTTACTTTAAAATTTTTACTTTTATTAGATAAAATAAAACTAGTCAAGTATTATGTCTTTCTTATAATAATTCCTTTGGAATATATAGTATGAGATGATATATTACATGATCATCTGGTCTTTAATATAATAACATAATTAGATACATTTTGCTACTATTTCTTCTATTTCACTGATAGATTATTAGATCGCAATAATATACCTCACATCACCACAAAGAACTTAATGAACTTGATTTTTAAATTGGTATTGTTGATGATGTCTTTTCTTCTCTATTATTTTTCATTGATTTCCCAAGCATGACTTAGTTTAAATAATGCACTCATTTTTCTTTTCTTTTATGCTAAATAAATAATGTTTTTGTCCTTTTTAGAATTCTTTGAAGTATTTCGAGATCCACAAAAATGAAAATGTGAAGAATACCAATATTGCAAATAATTTTAGGTTTTTATTAATAGAAATGCTTACACAATATGGGAATTTGGTATACTTTTGAAAAGGAAGTGCTGATAATTTCATGAAATTGAAATTTATACATTATTTTTTTATAAACCTAATTCAATTCTTGTTTTTCTTGTTGTTACCAAACAACGATAATGGTCATTAAGCTATAGATATCAGTACATACCCATATAACACTAAAGAAAATACCCAATCACTCACCCAAGCATTTTGCCACTTCGGCCAAGTACTCTAATGATTCAAAAACCATTCAAAATGTAAATGCTATGAACCCTTAAAAAACTTCACTTTTCTACTCATTTGAATTAATAATAATGAAATAATATATGTAGATATTTATCATTGATAAAATGCCATTCATGTTGCAGATTGTTATGCTATTAAATGAATAAGTTTTGAAAATGAATTTCTTTGATTGAAAAAGGTAGAAGATTAAACAGGAATCAAAATTCCATGTATTTCATACTTATTTGAGGATTAGGTGTGCATGTGGATGTATCGTTATGGGAATCATTAGATTTCATTGTTGGAGTAGTTTATTTTATTAGGAATTTGTTATTAATATGTTAATATTAGTCACCCATTCCATAGAATTTTGAAATCCACTTGATATACAATTAAAAATGCCAATTGGAACAATCATTTTGGTTTTGATTAATACTATTAAATCCATTTATATTATTTCAATTAACAAGAAGCGGTTGTGTGCATGTGGATGTATCATTATGGGGATTATTAAAACTATATATTAGTTGAAGTAGTTTATTCATTAGTTTTATTTTTATCTTGTTAATATTAGTCACTCATTTCATATAGTTTTTAAAAACCACTTGATATACAATTAAAGATACCAATTGGAATGATATCCCTTTTTATTATTTCAACATAACAAGAAGTGATCATGGACGGTAAGGCTATTAATTTCTAGAAATATTTGCATTGTGGGATGTTTTAGTTAAAATGACATAATAATTTGGGTAATGGAGGCCAATGCATACTTTTAAGTGGAATATAATGTCCTTTAAAAGAAAGGAACTTATCAAAATAGTTAAGTATGCTTACTTATCGAGATACAAATTTCTAAACTTGTTGCCACATGATTTTGTTCATAGAATGTATCTTGTTAACATTATATCACATGTCTATGGAATTTGTCTCTCATGGGAATGGTTTGAACAAATCCTAATTATGAAAGCGTACTGTTTGGATTTTTTATACTTATGGGAAAGGGTATTCCTTTTGATTTAAGCTAATTTATATATCAATCATTCAAATATGAAGGGTCACATAGTCATGCATCACAACTTCCTATACCAATTAACTTTACAAGTTCTTCTAGTTCTGAGCTCTCTTGTTGTACACTACATGCAAGTCATGCAAGAACCAAAGATGCATTGAACAAATATGGAATTCTATATTGAAAATTATATGTGCTTTCTAGTAGAGTGAATTATTTATTTCAAGGAAATATTTGTTTTATAATGGTACATCAATGTCAAATATGTTGTTTTTCTACATTAAGGTTTTAAAGTAAATTTACTTGAGTTCAGAATTAATGATATGGACCTTTCATTTTGTTAGTATACTAACATGAATTTTATACACAATTCAGTTATTCCTAGTATTCACGGTTTTGTACTTGAGCACACATTTTCATATTATCTGCGTAAAATACAAAAAAAATGTTATTCCTTTATTTTGTTTGAACATAAATTCAAAAATAGCAATTGGTGTTTGAGGCCATCAAGTGATAAATTTAATGCATGATATAACAGTGAAAGGGAAGCTTAGAAGTCTAGGACTTAGTGATAGTTGGTAACAAAAAGGTTATATATCCAGGTGGAAATATTTTAATAATGATAAACATATGTTCAAATCCTTCTATGTATCATATTTAGTTTTATAATTACAAAAATAATTTCCATTTTAAAGCTTTTTCAAACCATAAATCTTGGATGCAAACTATTCTATACATGGACTAACATAGAGCTGCAACTCAACTATATTGTCATGAAACATAAGTATATTATTTAGTTATTGCACTAATTTTCAATAACAATATTGCTAATAGGACTTCAACTACTTACTTTGTGAAACAATAAATACCACCAACCTTACATGTATGCATGCACATTATAAAAAATTGTGAAATCAAATCATGCATCTCAATGATTTTATTATTTCAATTTCTGACTACTTATTTTGTTTGTAACCATGTGGACCTAATCATACACAGTCCTAATACTATATGTCCACCTATGAAGACTTCTAAAATTGGATATAAACACCACACATAGACACAACCATTGACACCATAGTATTCTATTCTAGTTGAAATGAGCAATCACAGGTCTTTTTTGGTTGCTTTGGATCCTTACCAAGGACCTATGAAGATATTCCCTCTTCCTTTAGGAACTTCAATACTCCTCCCCTCACACCACCAAGAAAATCCTTCATCTTGTTAGATATACCTGAACTATTTTGTACGTTCTCCATGGATGAAAAAAGGATGTCAAAGAACGGGCTAAAAGAATTGTTTGAGAAATATGATTATCAAGATGACAAGCAATGAGCTAAATAGAAGGATAGAAGATGTGAACTCAGATGCTAACCAACACATTGACTATGAGCAGTTGTAATGGTTGATGGGAAAGTTCATAAATGGAAAGTCTATAAATCACAAGGTTGAAGGACCAACTAGAGGTGTTGGATATATCACAATGTTAAAAGAAGAATTGAAACATCCAGAATTATAGTCTAGATTACCCCGTAATAATATTATTTTTTGTATACAAACAATATGCTTTGTTATCTTTCCATGTCCTCTCTAAACATGGCCTAGTTGTTTCCTGAGGGAACATGTTATTTTGTGTTAACAATCAATTTTGACTATTTTAATATATGTTATTGATAATTTACACCCACCACAATAATACCTTCATAAGGCATTGAATATATCAAGTGAATATATTTTATTGTTCCAATCTATTTTTTGTAATAAATGTTTCACCTAGTTTAGTTGCCATTGTGTATCAATTTTTGGACTTTTATGACCAAGTCATTCATTTCATGAAAGAAAAGATATTCATGATGTTCTAACTTGAGTTTTCAAATTCTATATATCTTCATTTCAATATTTTTACCAGAGCCTCGTAATTCAAAGATGAGATTTTAACACCAACACTAGATACCATTTTTCATAAGTACTACCTTTTGCTAAGATTATAAAACTACTTACCAAGGGATACACCAAAATCAATTCTAAACCATAACCACTTCTTCCAAAAATTAATCCTTACTCGTCCACTTTGCTCAAATGTAATGCCCTAATCCTACGACATCAAATACAAAAGAGAACCATAAAAAAATCCATGCACAACAAATTAAGAAACATTAAACATCATGATCATAAAAAATCACAAGATTACCAAAGAAAAAAAGTAAAATAAGATTCCAAATGGGTATGTAAGGCTATTACAATGAAAATTATATATTAGTTTGGGGTTCCATCCTATGATGATGTACCACTAGATATGAGGCTGCTCTAATTATGAATCAATTCTTGCAAACTATTACTCCTCATTTTTTCCTTCTCCTACCTATGTCAAATCCCCAACCATGCTCAAATATGATATAGAAACAAGGTATATATAAGTGTGAATGATCATATATTCATGACGATAATGGAAAATAGATACAAGTATGCTGATCAAATGACCAATTAACAAATGCATAAGTTTCTAAAAATTACTCCAAAGAAGTTTTGATTCTAATTTATTGGTACCTCAATTATGTAAGGTATTCAATATTGAATATGGTGCAACATGTCTTCATTGCCAAAATATCCTATAATTGGTAGTACGATCCCTATATGTACTATAACATATTTCATTGCCATTAATTTCCTTTATTTTGTAGGAAATACCCTTTGAACTACCTAAGTGTGGTAATCAAGAAAGTAAGCATTATGTAATTTAGATCTATGTTATCACTAAGTACTTTATTTCATTATAATCTTAAGAATGAACCATTTAATCTAACTTCTTTCTCATAAGATACTTATCATACTTGATGGATATACTAAGTTCCTTCTTAAAAAGAAAATCTAAAAATTTACTCTTTCTTGATCACTTCTCGACTAATTACTGCTCATGCACTCAACCAAAATCCATAAGAGAAAAGAAATTATTAAACTTATAAGTAAAATTGGACTATGATATGTAACTTTTGTATGACCTTACTACTCATTAGTTATCAACTAATCACACTCAACAAGATAAAAAAGAATGGGACACTTACTCAAGAGTGAAGGGAAACATATCCAAAGATCAATGTAAGTCTATCAAAATCATGGACATGTGTCTTATGAATAATGTTGTTTATTGACTATCTAATGAACACTTGATATTTAGGGTTAGATTTCCTTGATCCCAATCATCACATATGTGAATCTTAGGATGTGATAAAATGATTTTTTGAGGATCGATTGGTGCATAACTCATTCCTCCTTTACTTTGTATTGTTTGTAGTTTTTGACATTCAAAACAACTAAAAGAAGTCCCTATATATGTGTCTTTATTTGTCAACGTTCCCCACATCACATACATATAAAATTACCAAATCCAACACACAAAACTCTAGGAGTTGGATTTGAAAGCCAATGTATGCAATAGCAAGTAATGAACTAAGTAATATACTTGCACAATCCATATCCATGCTATTTACGATCATTAGTTTTATGTCTAATATGGTGGCATGACAATATTATCTATGGGAAAAGGGCAAAGTAATATTGTGAGAGATTTTGACCAAGAGAATAGTAGTCATTGGTTTTTATAATAATATATAAATTCACACAGACATATTGACAAACAAACACATATGTATATATACAAGCACACACACATACACACACACACACACACACACAGATATATATATATATATATATATATATGTGTGTGTGTGTGTGTGTGTGTGTATGTCTGTATTTGTGTGTGTCCATCAAACTATGTTTCAATAAAAAAAAATATAAAAAATGACACTTGTATAAGTCAAAATAATTTGATTCGTTTTACTAGTAGTCATTGGTTTTTATAATAATATATAAATTCACATATACATATTGACATTCAAACGCATATGTATATATACAAGCACACACACACACACACACACACACACACACACACACACATATATATATATATATATATATATATATATATATATATATATATATATATATATATATATGTGTGTGTGTGTGTGTGTGTGTGTGTGTATGTCTGTATTTGTGTGTGTCCATCAAACTATGTTTCAATAAAAAATATATATAAAAATGACACTTGTATAAGTCAAAATAATTTGATTCGTTTTACTAGTTTCAACATTTATTAATAATTTATTTATATGTGGGATTTTTTTATATGTTTGTATTAATTTCTATCATTTTATTAACTGTAAATATTTTTGACTAAGTTATAGTTACATAATAGATTTGAAGTTTCTTTAGAAAAAATTGAAAGAATATGTGCAACTGCTTACTTATTGATCTATTTTCTCCCAATTGCATGTAAATGACATAGTATGACATAGGGGAAATAATTGGAAAAGTGTTTGAATGTTTTAAAAAAAAGTAAGTGTATATTAAATGTGATATAAGATAATTATATATTCGTAGTAGTAGATCAAATCCCATGTAAAATCTTGGCCATGATAATTTCTAAGAGATCATTTCATTATAATTTATGCAAGAACCATTGTGGGAGGTGGTCAACATACAAAGATGTGCTCACTTGAAGCCTTTATCTTTAGAAAAATGAAGGAACACTAGAAGAAATGGGGAACCATGAATTGTTAATTACTTCATTGCTTCATTGTGCATTTGTGAGCACACAAGAGGCAATGGTGTTCATATCAATAATCTATGAATGAGATTTTTTTCAGGGGATAAATAAATTTATAAATTTGGGAAAAATGACATACATCTCCGTGGGTTTAATTTAGGGTGACTCCATTATGGTCAAGGATAAGCTGAGGATGAATTATAAACCATAAAAAGGCCTTTAGAGGTGGAATTTGACATCTTGATCAAAATAAATTTGCATTCACAAGTGTGGAAACTTGGTCATTATTTTGGGTTCAAGAAAACATGTTGTCTACAATGGTGCCTATATGATCGTAGAAAAAAGAATTTGGTCAGTACTATGTGATATGGGATTAAATTTGGGTTTCATGAGGTTATAAAAGATGTTAGTATGGTATACTCAATGGTTGTGCATGCCAGGGCTACTTTCCTAGGGGATATAAGGGGACGAAAATTCTCTAGTATCATATATAAATCTGATATAAGAAGGGAAGGAGAGAGGAAATGTGTTTTTCCTAGTTTGGAGGAGATTGTTGTAAAGTTTTGGATTGGAGAGAGATTATAATTGGAGAAGGATAACAAGAGGGTATATTTGGAGAAGGAATAATGAACAAGAGGGCATATTTGGAAAAGGAATATGAAAAATGTGAAGAGTAGAGGGAGAAATACATGATTTTATTTGGGGGTATCATTTTTTTCTCATGAAGAAGCCATGATGTAATCAGTGGTGTGCAACATTGGAGTTGAATTGAGGTAGGTGATAAAGTGTCCAAGAAAAAATAAAATGCGGAAAAGAAGCAAAGATGCCCTAATTTCTGATAGAAAGAGTATAACTAATCTAGTATTGGAATACTAGATCATATGGCCAAAATAAAATGCAGGAGGTTAAGTCAAATAAAAAATTTAACAACCATACTTAGGGGATTTCTTTATTGTTATAGTTATGTTATCAATTATGCTCTAGTTAGTTTCAAACTTTCACCATAAGTAAATAATGATAGGAGGATCATGATTGTGTAAATGGTTTTATTTTACAAGAAAAAAGAACTTATGATTTCCCAAAACTACTATATTACTAGTTTCTATAGTATATTTAAATAAATAGTTTTGATGGTGATTAGATCTGTTCTATTTAATCAACTAATATTTGATGGGAATGTAACACTATTTTTTGTGATAAAGTATCATATCTATGATCTTGAGAAACCAAAAATGATAAGTCCTGTCAATTGGTGTTTAGTATCTTGGTCAAATGGATCCAAACATTTCCTTATTTTTACAATGAATAATGATTAGATGAGTATTTTTACAGGAAGATTAGCATTTATTTTTTTATGTGATTGAGTTTTGAATAATTTACTTTCTCAGAAAGAAATTTAACTAAGTAATTACCCTTTATATTATTTAACAAAAAAATTAGCCCACTACAAGGTCTAGTCAAAGGCTTTACTCTATTCCAAACCTCAGTTTAAACTCTTGGCTTTAGATACTAGGTTAGATAAATCTTATGAAAATTTCTTGAATGTTAAAAGCAACGTATGAATAAGATATTTTGGGTTGTTGATATCCTTCCCTCCTTGAAGTTTTCCTTGAAATTTCTAAGGGTCAATTAACTCACGATATAGATCTACCTAACCCTACTTAAATTTTGATGGATATTGCCCATAACTTACAATTTCTTCAAATCATGATGACTAGCCCACAATATTTTATTTCCAACTTCTTTGTGCCAAAATTTAAAATAGTCATAGATAGTTACACATAAGAGAAGTCCTACAAGATCTCTATGAATTGATGTACAAGGATATGGGATTATTTCTTCATATATAGCCTAATGAAATAAGTATGAAAACATCATTTACCTCATCATAGGCTATAGGTAAAACTAGTCTACATGCACTCCCTCGAGCCCTTCCCAAAAATTACAATGTCCTATATAACTTGGATCAGATTCCCCATCAATTTCAATCTACAAATGTACTTGGTGGCCTTTATCCTCAAAATAATCATGATCTTAAATCAAAAATATCTATTAGACATATGTACATAAACATATTACCCTTTTTCTTGATATGTAGTCATCACTATCCTTATCAGATACATCTTCTTAATGTACACCTACGACTCACTTTTGACCAGACTTGTGTCCTCCCACATCCATAACTTTTAAATATGTCGTGTGTAGTCTCCCATAAATTAACTTGTAGTGAGACATGTAGATGATAGTCTACAAGTTGTTATATGCAAACTCTACAAGAGGTAGATCCTTGGACCCAGAACCACCCCGGTTGAGAAGACAACCTCCAAGAATGTCTTCTAAGTTCTAAAATATTTCCTTTGACTAACCATCTGTCTAGGGTTCGCATGCGCTGTTGAGGTTCACTGAAATCCTAAATTTATCATGTACTTGTTTCCAAAAATTTGATGGTAGTTTTGAATCCTTATCTATCCATAAAAACTAGAAATCTATACATACATAGTAACTTTTAAATTTATGAAACATGCATATTGTGTATTGTGGCTATCATTTATAGTGAGGAAGTTTCTACACTTTATCCAATAGTTCATAACGACCCATATAGAAACATGATATTCCTTATCTTTGACATGAAAACCATCTTAATCCTATCCCATTTCTAGATGGTAAAGTTCATATATAGTCTGAATAAGTCTTCTAAGTTTGTTTTTGTTCCTTTACCAGACAACAACACATCAATTGGAAACACTGTCTTCCATATATTTCTTCATGTATTGTCAGAAAAGACCTTGTCTTCAAATCATTGTACATTTTTGTAGAACCTTTGTGAGTGGTGTAGTTAGTTCTATGTCAATTAGAATCCTCCTCATTTGATCTTTATCATAAAGTACCCACACCCTACATAGATCCTAATCCCACCATCCTTCTCGATAGAAAACTTCAATTATTCCTCTAAAAATCAAGTATGTAGGGTCTTCTAGGTTGTCTAGATGAGCCCTTTCAACCTCAAGAGTCAAGTTCAACATGGTCATCATACGAACTATTTCACATCAATATTATATGAACAATGTCTCCTTCATCTTCCATTACTTCAACATGATAGATGTAGAGATCAAGTATCTAATTCCACTTAAAGCATTTGCTACCACTTTTACTTTTCTAGAGTGGTAGGATTTTGTGATGTCCTAATACTTGAGGAATTCAATCAACATCCTGATTTGCATGTTCAAATCCTTCATATAAATATGTTTTCATTTTTTTGTGATTCAATAGACCTAAACTATGTGTGATACAAGTAGGTCCTCTAAATTACTAAGACATGTACAATTGGTACCAAATCCATGTTTTTATTATATTAACTACTACTAAAATATACATGTTACATGCATAGAAAGTCTTTGATTATAATTAAACCTCCATATCATGTAGATCACATCACAATAGGAAAACCTCATAATACTTTAGATGCATTCTCTATCCAGAGAATCCTATTAAAGCTCACTATAATACTTTAGATGCATTCTCTATCAAGAGAACCCTATTAAAACTCAGTATATGTGGACTTGTTGTCCCCAACCATGCACATATAGAGAACTCATGTTACAATAAGTGGAATTTAATTATATTAAGTAAATATATGAATAATTTATTATGTAAAACTAAAAACACAAACCTAACATGAATTGAGGCATATTTTTATTAATTAATTCTAATATTATTGTGACCACCATCATGTAATAAGTTTGAAGATATTCAATATTCTACTTTTGGCATACAATAATGAGCTAGAACAAAAGAGCCCATGGGTGATAGTAAGTGACTTTGAAAGTACTTATGAACAAAATCAAAGTGTCACTTATTTGACATAAATATGACTCTAAATCTTAATTGGTGAGGATGTATAATATAATTCTAAGTACATATTTTTTAATTAAGTAAATTATATAAAATTGAGAATTGAAATGAATTCATTAATTAATTAAGAGAATATGAAATTACATATAGATGTATCCAAATATGAATATGATATATGAGTATTTATATCATGAATAAATATAGTATGAAATTTGTTTTTTTGTAATACATATTGTCTGATTCAGTTTCTTATAAATAACTTTGTGATTATTCTTTGAGATATATTAAATGTATAATCTGAGTCTAATCCAACATGAACTAGCCTTAATTCAAAGTATGTATTATTATGTATCTCAAGGGGATTTATATATTAAACATCTTGATTTGGAATATATTATGCAATATCTTATTTAAATCTAAATCAAATTTCTTGAGGCATGATCCTATGTGAACTATGTCTATAACATTGAATGTCTTGAAGCAATGTAGATTCTAAAATATTGTATATGAATGCAAGTAAAATCAGATTCTAAGTTCTTACACTGAAAGTTTTATGGTCATAATAATTATATAAAAAATCATGGGAATTTCCCACTAACTAGAAGTGCATAATAGAACCAATTGTTCTTTGAAATTGACCTTGTGTCTAAATGTATTGTAGAAAGTACAATGGTTTGTGTTGGTATGTATGCCCATAGAGACAATCATATGATGATTGTAATGACATATCTTGTAAATGATTTGATTAATAATAAAGTCAATCTTCATATATATGTGTGTTCAATTATGAGATAATAGTATAACATGATAGATGTCTAAAGAATGATGTTACTCAATGATGTATGTCTTAAGGTTGAGGGCCAGAACAGTGAGATCATATGTATGATAAGAGTGCATACATTCTTGTTATGTCCCTAGTCGGATGTTATGGTGGAATCTAATAGACAACAACTATACATAATACTAGAGTGTGTGTTGGTTGATGACAGAGTCTCATTAGTCATGATATGTGATTTCAAACAAAACACATATGTACTTATTAGATAACAATATACCAAATGGACCCTCCTTGAGAGTGATACATGGAAACCATAGAATGGTAGTCAGAATCAACTCTCACAGTGATAGTGGTGATTGTGGTTCTTAGACATGAAGTCACTACATTCATCACCATTTGTTCGATGTACTTTGCCACCATCCAACATGACCTTGAATAAGGGTTACCATAAAGGTGATGCTTGGATACGTTGTGACACATGGGGATTGATTGTGAGTGATGTAGATGGGATTTGTCCCTCCCTCCAGATTTGATATCTTGGCCACTTGATAAGCGAGACTGAGAAACATATGGCCATACTCATGTGAATCAATATATGATATATGAGCTCACATACATCTAAGACAGTCTACTCTAGTTCAAGGAAAGTGGATTGAACACTGAGAGGATGATGTTTCCATGTCTTGAGTTCAATGTGGATATCAAGGAAAAAGGAACTATATGATCATTGTAACATTGAAAATGGCTTGTAGGTTGAAGTTGTTCTCCAACTTTCCAATAACTTAGGTTGCAATGATGTGTTGCTAGATATTGCTCACTGCTTGTGATGTCATAAGTTAGTTATAGACATTCACTACCAACATAATTTGGGACCTATAGGGTCACACACATAGAATGCACCTAGAATAGGATTGATGTTAATCTATTGTAATCATGAGATAGAAAGGGACTCTTAGTAGAAAAATCCATTCAACTATATCTTGAAACATAAGAAGAAAACTTGGAATGAAGTCCAAGGGAACCTATTTATAGTTTGGGGTGTCTACTAACCAGTAGATGCACTTGGAAACGAATTCTAGCCTTTCGAGGTGTTGCAACGGATTAATTTTCAAGTTTTACAATACTCTAATGGTTATAAACACTTTTTCTACACATTCAGTATAGTGCACTCAGTCTAGTTTCAATAAAGGTAACTCGACCAATAGCATTATGTGACAAAGCAATTTTGAGTTGTTAGTCGAGTTTATCCTAGATGAAACTCAATCGACGGCTTAAAATTGATTTTCATGTGCAGGGGTGTTAGTCGAGTTTGTCCTAGGGAAACTAGGTTGACCTGGCAATTATCAAGACCCATCCTAGGCATCGGTTGAGTTTTGTGTGATGAATTTTGAAAATTGATATAGAAGTACTTAAATTTTTTTAAGTGCATTTTATATTTTTCTTGGCTTAGTTACAAGTCATAGCATTAATACAAATGATTTACAAAATTTTCCTAAGTGATTTAGGACATTTCCCACAAAAGTGCATTTACATTGGTTTTGGCTTGTATTTAGTTAAGCTAGGGCTTGATTAAATTCATCCTTTTCATGTACCTAATATCATAAATCAATCTCAAATAGTCATATTGCTTACTTATGAATGGAATGGTTAAGTCATCATTAAAATATGCACAATGTATAACTGTTAGGTCAACATTCTCCCCCTTCTTGAAGATAAAAAACCATTCCTCAACATATTGAAAAGAACTTAGAATTTCAACTTTTACCTTGTAAATTATAGGGGGGTACATGATTGTGCAATAGCAATTGCTGCCCCTCAATGTATGCTTACCTTTACATGTATGGTTATTTCTTCCAAACAGCATAACCATAGCACATATATTCTGTTTGAGTCCACTTTCATAGTCACATGATATTTCAAAGAATTAACTAGAAAAGGATCAAAATTCAATATGTACTAAGCTCATTTCTCCCCCTTTGCATATCAAAAAGGGAGGGGGTAGAAGAGCTAAAATAGGTCTTATCCAAAAGCACAAATGATAGATGCAACCACCATATGCAAACACCACACATAATCCAAAGAGAACAAATATACTAGAGTCATAACCAAATATGAAATCACACACCAATAACTCATGAGAAATATCAAAGCATAGAGTTAGAGGTCTAGATAATGAGATTAAAAAAAGTATATTTGGTCGAGATGAGAACTACAAACAACAAAGAAAAACAATGATATATGAAAATAGTAGTCCTCATATACAATGCTCAATGTTCAATACATGAAATCCTACAAAAAGACATACATACAAGCACTCTATATACTAGGAGATAAATGTCAAGTTCATCACTGTCAAACTCCTCGTCGGGCTAGTAGTCCTCATCACTGAGTGTCTTAATAGGTACAACAGTGGCAACAATTATGTCCTCATCACCATATCCACAACTGTCAAAGCCACCATCATCATCACCATCACCCTCATCTTCATCACCCTCTTCATCATCATCCTCTTCATCCATCTCAATGTCCTCCTCAAGAGCAAAAGAGCAAGGACTAGGCCATCTACTATTTTGCGTGAGATGCCACACTTGTGCAGTGCCTTAGCTTGCTCAAATTTGGGTATAGAAACCCAGTTGTAGTAAGCAAGAATGGAAGCAGCAGGGCCAATGTGAAGTGCAAGCACTTGAGAGGCAGTAGGTTGAGATGAGATAGGGGAAGGTCTTGCACCAAAGGTAGGAGGTGCAATAGAAGCAACAGTCTGGTAGGCCTGGTAAAACTAATCATATGCATAGGAGGCATAGTCAGTTGTTGGGAACGGCTGGTAAGAGGGATAAGGGTGTGAACATGACAAGTTCATGTTGGACATGATTTGAACAAGGTCCTAGTGAAGGTACTTTGGAAACTGCACCTGACAGGCATTCTGGAGCATCATGTAACCTATAAGGGATTCATTAGACATAGAAAAAGAGTCACAGGTAGGTCTAGGAGGAGGTGGAGGATCCTGAGTGGTGAAAGAAGAACCAGGTGTAGATATAGAGGTGGGGTGAAAGGACTTTTTAACAGTGGTGTCACTGATGTATACCCCTTTTCTACTAGCCTTGTAGCCTAGATACTTGAAAAGAGATTAGTCAGTATGATATTGAAGCAAATCACATATCAAGTTGGGATAGGGAGGGTGGGAGTCCTTGTTGTTCTTCTCTTTATCAAAACAGGTCATATGGTGTAGAATATATCTAGACCATTTTATTTTGACATTTTGAAGAAGATAATACATAAGCACAACATAATTCTTTGCAATATCCACTTGGTTTTTCTTTGGATGGATATTTCAATTAACTATGAGTGCTATAAGACATGTCTTAATGTCTACAGAAGAAGATGGTAGGATATCTTTCTTCCTATAGGGAACCTCTGGGTTTTTTAGGGTTTTATGAATGTCAGGATGAGTAATCGTAGGGTTAAAACTCTTGAAGGAGCCTTTAGGGTCAAGGAGGTCAAGGTATGAGTTATAGGAAGAAATCCAATCATGTAAGGATAAGGCCTAGAGAAGTACTAATTCAAGGAGTACTCAGTGATTTGAAACATAATCCCCTCATTCATGGAAGATAGGACAACTTGGTTGTTATGGGGTGGCTAAAGAGTTGTGTAGTTCCATGTAATATTGTAATAGAATTCATGGGCAACATTCACGCTAGATTGAAAATCAGATAAGCATGATCACTCTACACAAAGTGAGCCAAGGTATTGGGATGTGAAAACATTCTTAACATCCTTCAAAAGCTCATTTATTGTCTCTAACAAGGGCCTAAAAGGGTAGGGATTTTTAGGAAACAACTCTCTGTATTGATTAACAACTAGAGAGTTGATAAAAGAGGTGCCATCATACCCAATGAGCCTAGAAGAGGTGGAAGAAGAAGGCACACCAGCTGGACCCATCCTCTTCCTTCGATTTGATGCCATGGACAAAGAAATGAAAGAGGAAGAAAATACTAGCTACATGTTGCCCAACACGCTAGGTCAAGGTTAGGGATGGTTCGAGAAGGTAAAATGAAGCTAGATAGGGCTAGGAGATGGTTGGGAGAGGTCTAGAGTTTAAGGACGCCCACAAAGAATGGTTGATTAGTCAATTTTTCTCTAGTTGAGAGGGAGAAAATCAGATGATAGTCTATATATATTTCTATGCAGTTGTGTTTTCGGTCAAGTTTATGATTTGGGAAACTCAGACGACACTGAAGTGCATGTAGTCCTTGGTCATCTCGTCGTTCTGGTTTCCCCAGAATAAACTTGACCGACAAAGGTGTCTGTTGGCAAAGTTTGAAATTTAATTCTGGACCACTATAGTGTTATATTAATGTATTTGTTCAGCCTATCATGCATTTTGAACATATTAAGGCAATTTTCACTCATCATTGACTACTATTTTGTGATAAAATAAGCACTTGCGATTTAATGCAAAAACACCCCAAAAAATTGAAACTTGGCATATGTAGAACAAATAAGTATAAGATGAGCAATATATGAGAAAGAACATATAGATAAGTGAAATCTAGCTAGAAGGTATACCATTATCATCAAGAGTAGTTATCAGCAACTTTGATATAATGAATATAAACTGTCGTCTAGCTAGAGGTTTAGTGAAAATGTATGTCAGTTGATTTTCTGTGTCCACATGAGTGATATAGATATCTTTCTTAGCACTGTGGTCACAAAGGAAATGATGAAGGACCTCTATATATTTAGCTCTAATATGAAATGTAGGATTGTAGGATAAATTGATTGCACTAGTATTACCACAGTAGATAGGAGAAGCATCATAGAAAACATTAAAGTCTTGGAGCATTTTCTTCATCCATAGAACTTGCGCACAAAAAATCTCATATGCAATGTATTCAGCCTCGGTAGTTGAAAGAGTCATCGTGCTTTGTTTCTTAGAGAACCAAGAAACTAAGCTTGGTTCTAGGAGGAAGAAAGTGCAACTTGCACACTTTCTATCAATTGAGCACCCGACATAATCCACATCACTATAAGTTGTGAGACTAAAGTCCCTTGACTTGGGATACCACCGTCCAAATTTTCGGTTGTGGCTAGGTGCCTTAGAATCATCTTAATAGTTGTGAGATGGGATTTTCTAGGGTTTGATTGAAATCTAGCACACAAGCCGACACTAAACATGGAATCCGATCTAGAGGCAGCTAAGTATAGTAATCTACCAATCATACCTCAATAGAGATTCTCATCTACCTTTTCTTCATCTTTGTCTGTATCAAGTTTGGCAGTGTTGGACATGGGAGTATCCATTGGCTTTGTGTTCTCCATCCCAAAGTGTTTCAAGAATTCACTTGTGTACTTGCCTTGGTTGATAAAGTTTCCATCCTTTGTTTGCTTGATTTGGAAGCCAAGGAAGAATGTGAGGTCCCCCCGTCATACTCATATCAAACTCACTCTGCATAAGAGAACTAAACTCCTTGCAAAGATTAAGATCAATTCCAAAAAAAACAATATCATCAACATATATTTGAATAATCGATAAATTGTTATAAGTGTGCTTAAGAAAGAGTGCAGAATCAACTTTGCCCATGACATAGCCATTGTCTTAAAAAGTTTTTCAATTCTCATACCAAGATCTATGGTATTGTTTGAGACCATAAATAAGTTTTTGTAACAAATAAACATGGTTAGTAAGCTTTTCATGTTCAAAGTTGGGAGGTTAAGGCACAAAGACTTCCTCCTCTATTCTACCATTCAAAAACACACTTTTAACATCCATTTGATATAGAAAGAAAATTTTATGACTAGAAAAGGCAAGTACCATTCTAATATATTCAAGTCTAGCAATAGGAGCATAAGTTTCATCAATGTCAATACCTTCATGTTGGTTATATCCTTGAGCTACTAACCTTACATTGTTTCTTACCTCCTTGCCACTTTTATCAAGCTTGTTGTGGTAGACCCAATTTGTGCCAATGATCTTTCTATCATTTGGTCTTGGCACTAAGTATGCACTTTGTTCTTCTCAAATTGTTCTAGTTCCTTTTATATTTCTAGGATCCATTCATCATCTTTAAGAGATTCTTTTGACATTCTTTGGCTCAAGTTGTGAGATAAAGGCATTGTCCACTTGTTCTTTATCGAAGGCAGTCTGTGTTTTCACCCTTCCAAAAGGATTGCCTATGATGAGCTCTTTAGAATGATTTTTAGCAAACCAAGGAGTAGGATCCTTCTTTTCATCTTCTTTTGATTCTTCATATACAACCAAGTCTTTTCCTTTGTCATTGATGTTGAGTTCTTTCAATCTATGAATCACCTCATCTACAACATCATCATTTACAATATTCCTGGAAATAGAGGGGCTAGTCTCAATAAATTTAACATTGATAGATTCTTTTACCTTATATAGTTCAATGTTAAATACTCTTTAAGATCTAGTTGTAGTTCTATAGCCAATAAAGAAAGCCTTATAAGATTTAGCATCAAAATTATCAAGATATTAATATTTAAGGCAAAGCAAGGACAACCAAACATATGAAAGAAGTCGATAGAAGGCTTTCTACCACGCCATAACTCATATGGTTTTTTAAAGCATATGATGAGTGAAAACCCGATTTTCCACAAAACATGTGGTACTAACAAACTTCTTGGAAGTATCATACTCCAAAAGTATTGTTCTAGCCATTTCTTGTAAAGACCTATTCTTCCTCTCAACCACTCTGTTTTGTTGAGGCGTACGAGGGGAAGAAATATTATGTGTATAATTGAATTCATCACAAAAACATTCAAACAAGTCATTTTTAAACTCACCCCCATGGTCACTATGGATAGACATGATGCAGCAAGAAGCTTCATTTTCAATTTGTTTGTAAAAGGCAAAAAATACATCAAGAGTCACTAGTACAGGAATGGTCTGTAGCGTCAATTTTTTTAAGCCTGCAGCGTCACTTTTTAACCGACGCCTAAGTGGTCGTCGCTATAGACTTTGCTCTATAGCGTCGGTTTATTTGACCAGAAAAAACCGACCTTATAGAGTAAACACCGATGCAAAAGGTTGTAAAAAATCTGACCCAGGCGAGAAAAAAGGATCCTGTAAGGTCGGTTATTCCAAAAAAAACTGACCCTGTAAACACTCTCGGTCGAGAATATTGTCGACTGAACACATTTTTGGTCGACAATTTTCTCGACCGAGAGAGTTTACAGCGTCGATTTTTTTAGAATAACCGACGCTAAATATTGAATAACCACTTCAATTCTCCTTCTCGTTTGAAGAATTTGTCGACTGAGAGGTAGTTTACAGTGTCGGTTTTTTTAGAAAAACTGACACTAAATATTGAATAACCACTTCAGTTCTCCTTCTCAGTCGATGAATTTGTTGACCGAGAGATTATCGGTTGACAAATTCCTCAACTGAGGGAGCTCTAAGGACGGTTATAAGGAAAAACCGACCTTAAAGGTGCTTATACACGTGAAATCTGGCTCCTTCTCGGTCGACGAATTTGTCGAACGAAAGGTTATTGGTCGACAAATTCGTCGACCGAGAGAGTTTACAGGGTCGGTTTTTTGGAGTAACCGACGCTAAAAATTTAAATAAACATTTCAGTGTACCCCTCAGTCAAAAAAAAAATTCGACCGAAGGGTACACTGAAATGTTCAAACTGAAATAGAAATGAATATTCATATATTCTGGGAGAGGGGAGCATTGATGCTCAACCGTCACCATTCAAAACCACACATTCATGACAAAAATGATTCATAATCACATCATAATTTACAAAATGATAGATTGCTTGAAATATAAGGAGGAAAAATTAGTTTGAAATCCTAGAAATATACATCTTTTGAGAGATTAAAAGCTATCCATATGCAAACAAAGTCTATGATTACCACTTCCTTCAAAAAATCATGCAGAAGATGTAGGGTTCATCTAAGATGATACAAAAAACTATCATACAAGCTCACACCCTAGGTAAAGGTACATCTTTATACTTGGATCAATATTTTTAAGGCAAAATCATGTACATGTAACGTAAGAGTGAACAATAATCATGGATAAAGTTATATAACTCACCTTAGAGATGATGTAGAAACTCCAAACAGCAAGGTAGATTGAAGAAAAATGGGGAAGAAACCCTAGCTTGGGCACTCCTCTTCACCAAGCTGGTTCCTTCTCCAAAAAGGAAGCAAACCCTATGTTGAAAAGGTAAGAAAAAGAGAGTGGAAGATGTTTTCAACCATTATCTCAAGCTCCACCATGGAACGTCATGGATTCAGCCAAGAAGAAGAGAGTGGAAGATAGAACAACAAGAAAAACAAAGAAAAAGAGACAGATCTCACTTACCAAGACTAAGAAAGGTGGATCTGAACCCGGAAACGAACTCAGGAACCTTACTTGGAAATGGCGGTGACCTTCCTTGGAAACGGTGGTGACCTTACTTAGAAAAAGCGGCAACCATCGTAGAGGATGAGACGATCTTCACGGAGAGGCGGCGACCTTCATGGTAGTGTGGAGAGGCAGCGACGACGAGCTCTTTTCACGGAGAGGAGGCAAGGGCTTTAGCGGCGCGAAGAGGTGGCAAGGGCTTCACGGCGGAAAAGGTATCCGCACCGTGGGAGAGAAAAAGAGAACGAAAATTTTGTTTCGTGGGGGAGAAAGACTAGGTTTCGGCCATTTTAAAGGAGAGACTCGACCTGTAGCGTCGGTTAAAAGAAACAAACCGACGCTAAAGATAAGTGGTGCCCATGTTTGGTTATTTAAAAACACTCAAACACATTTTTGGTCGACAAATTTGTCGACCGAGGGGAGCTCTAGGGTCGGTTAAAAGTAAAAAACTGACGCTAGAGGTGCTTATACATGCGTGAACTAAACTGGATCCAAAATTCATGTCGGTCGACAAATTCGTCGACCGAGAAGTCCTTTAGGGTCGGTTATAAGAAAAAACCGACCCTAGAGGTGCTTATACACGTGAAATCTGGCTCCTTCTTGTTCGATGAGTTTGTCGACCGAGAGGTTAACGGTCGGCAAATTCATCAACCGAGGAGAGCTCTAAAGGTGCTTATACATGCGTGAACTAAATTGGATCCAAAATTCATGTCGGTCGACAATATTGTCGACCGAAGAGCACTTTAGGGTCGGTTATAAGGAAAAAACCGAACCTAGAGGTGCTTATACACGTAAAATCTGGCTCTTTTTGGTCGATGAATTTGTCGACCGAGGGAGCTCTAAGGTGCTTATAAAACCCTAATATGGGATGATGTTATGTGAAACCCTAATATAGGGTGATGTCGTGTGAAACCCTAATATGGGATAATGTTATGTGAAACCCTAATATGGGATAATGTTATGTGAAACCCTAATATAGGGTGATGTTGAGTAAAACCATAATATGATAATGTTATGTGTAACCTTAATATGGGATGATGTGATGTGAAACCCTAATTGATAAAGATGGGAAACTCTAACCCTAATGAGGGAATAGTTATGTTATCTTTGTATTGCATGATGTTGATATGAAATTGATATAGTTTTTATCAAGTATACTAACCATGTGAGATGCTTGTATAAAAAATATCCTGAATACCTTGGTCAGATGACCTAAAGGTAATAGTTACCTGATAAGTGATAACCATGTTTAGTAATGAACTAAGGGTTTGAATACCCAGATCCAGCAAATGTGATGATGGTGGTATTGAGGGATGTGAATTCCCAACAATGAGACAAGGGATTGAGATCCCAATGCTTTATAAAGTTTTGAAAAGTACAAAACTGGATCCAAAATTCATGTCGGTCGACAATATTGTCGACCGAGGAGCCCTTTAGGGTCGGTTATAAGAAAAAACCGACCCTAGAGGTGCTTATACACGTGAAATTTGGCTCCTTCTCGGTCGACGAATTTGTCGACCGAGAGGTTATCGGTTGACAAATTCATCGATCGAGAAGAGCTTTAGGGTCGGTTATTTGGAAAAAATTGACGCTAGAGGTAAATGGATCCAAGATTTATCTCGGTCGACAATATTGTCAACTGAAGGGACTTCTAGGGTCAGTTATTTGGAAAAAACTGACGCTAGCTTATACATGCGTGAACTTAACTGGATCCAAAATGCATCTCGGTCGACAATATTGTCGACCGAAGGGACTTCTAGGGTCGATTATTTGGAAAAAATTGACGCTAGAGGTGCTTATACATGCGTGAACTTAACTGGATCCAAGATTTATCTCGGTCGACAATATTGTCGACCGAAGGGACTTCTAGGGTCGGTTATTTGGAAAAAACCGACGTTAGAGGTGCTTATACATGCGTGAACTTAACTGGATCCAAGATTTATCTCGGTCGACAATATTGTCGACCGAAGGGACTTATAGGGTCGGTTATTTGGAAAAAATTGACGCTAGCGGTGCTTATACATGCGTGAACTTAACTGGATCCAAAATGCATCTTGCTCGACAATATTGTCGACCGAAGTCGGTTATTTGGAAAAAAAATGACGCTAGAGGTTCTTATACATGCGTGAACTTAACTGGATCCAAAATGCATCTCAGTCGACAATATTGTCGACCGAAGGGACTTCTAGGGTCGGTTATTTGGAAAAAAATCGACGCTAGAGGTTCTTATACATGTGTGAACTTAAATGGATCCAAAATGCATCTCGGTCGACAATATTGTCGACCGAAGGGACTTCTAGGGTCGGTTATTTGGAAAAAAACGACGCTAGAGGTGCTTATACATGTGTGAACTTAATTGGATCCAAGATTTATCTCGGTCGAAAATATTGTCGACCGAAGGGACTTCTAGGGTCGGTTATTTGGAAAACAACGACGCTAGAGGTTCTTATACATGCGTGAACTTATCTGGATCCAAGATTTATCTCGTTCGACAATATTGTCGACCGAAGGGACTTCTAGGGTCCGTTATAAGGAAAACACTGACCCTAGAGGTGCTTATACATGTGTGAAGGCAAACTGGATTCAAGATGTCTAATTACCCGCATTTTTTGTAGACATATAAGGTCAGTTATTTGGAAAAACCGACCCTATAGATCGAGGCACGAAGCCAAAATCAAGCAAATTTTTGCCGCGGGAAACTATAATTGGATTTGTAATCCAATTTTCTATAAGGTCGCTTATTTTATGAAAACCGACCCTATAGAAATACACGACAAGGTCGGTTATTTTAAGAAAAGTGACCCAAGAGGTCTTAAGTGGTGCCCGCGTTTTTTATACACATATAAGGTCAGTTATTTGGAAAACCGACCCTATAGAGTTACACTACAAGGTCGGTTTTTTTAAGAAAAGTGACCCAAGAGGTCTTAAGTGGTGCCCGCATTTTTTATAGACATATAAGGTCGGTTATTTGGAAAACCGACCCTATAGAGTTACACTACAAGGTCAGTTTTCTTAAGAAAACCGACCCAAGAGGTCTTAAGTGGTGCCCGCATTTTTTTAGACATATAAGGTCGGTTATTTGGAAAAACCAACCCTACAGGTAGTGACGTTATAACCCATTTCTGTACTAGTGAGTATCGCTTTTTGAAACCAAAAAGAAAGTCCATGTGCAATGAGAGAAATCATCTACAATCACAAGACAATACTTACTACCATGAAGAGATTAATTTCTCATTGGTCCAAATAGATCAATGTGAAAAAGTTCAAGAAATCTCTTGGTGCTAAGGACTCCTTTGGATTTAGAGGAGGATTTGGTTTGCTTTCCTTGGGTACAAGGTTGGTATTCCTCATCCTTCTCAAAATCTAGTTTCGGAATTCCCTTTACCAATTTCTTTCTTCTCAACTTCTTCAATTGACGCATATTTACATGATCAAGCCTATGCTGCCACAAAGATACATCATTTTTATCAACAACTAGGCATTTACCAAGAATAGGCTAAAGAGAATCAAGAACAATGATGTAAAGAATTCCACTTTTAGTTCCTTTATATGTGACAATATAGGAGAGGGAATCTAGAAGCAAGCATTAAAGAGAAGTAATAGAACAAGATATCTATTATCACAAAGTTGTCTAACACTAATTAAATTGTGATATAGGCCATACACAAGAAGAACATTCTTAATGCATAGTGAATCACCTACATTACCCTCACCTACCACTTTACCTTTCTTGTTATCCCCAAATGTCACCGAACCTCCTTTCTTCTTACTAAGAGTGTTGAAGTGGTCTCTATCACTGGTCATGTTCTTTGAGCATCCACTATCAAAAATTCATTTACCTTTTTCCTACATAAAAAGGAGACATCAGTGCCCAATTCAAACTTTGGGATCCAGAGTTTGCTTGGGGACCCATTTCATGTTTGGGTTGGAACCCTTCCCTTTGTAAGGACAATAAGTACAATAATGATCACCACACTTACAATGAGCATGTAAGGACCCTGACTTGTTTACCAAACTTTGGGTTTACCCTGTTTGTTTTGCTTGATCTTGGTGCTTTGGTGCTTGCTAATCACCTTAAGTGGTATTAGGGTTTTGTTGAGCTTTGTTGAGAGTTCGAGGGGCTACTTGCAAATAACCCAAGTTTAGGGTTTTGTGGGCAAGTTTGCCATCTTGTGAGATGTTTTCCCTCTTTGCTTCCTCTAGGGTTGAGAGGAAGGCTTGGGCTTGTTGTTTGAGTCCTTTGGGCCTGAGTTGAGCTTGTTTGGGCCTTGGAGTTCCTTGTTTGGGGCTTGCTTGAGCCTTGTGTCGCCCAGGGCAGGTGGTGTGTCGCCCAGTTGCTTGGTGTGTCGCCCAGTAGCTTTTGTTGTGTCGCCCAGATGGCTTGGCTTGGTTGGTGGACACATGGTGCATATCTTGGACAAGTGCCTTATGGCTTGCATGAGAGGTGGCTTGAGTTGGTGGACATGTGTCCCTTGGGTGGGCGACACATAGCATGGTTGTAACTTGGTTTCTCCTCCCCTTCTTCCTATATAGGTAGCTCTTCTCCTTGCCTTAGTCTCCTTTGGTCCTTTGGTCTCCCCTCCACCCTTGGTGCACGATACCCCTCTCCATCTTGCTTGTGTTGGCCGATATACTTCCTTGGAGCTGAAGTGGTGGCCGATACACCTTCCTGGAGCAGCCTGGTGGACGATAGCTTTGGACCCTGAAGTGATTTGGTGCTTGGAGCTTAAGGCGGGTTGCATAGTTTCTAACCCTAACTCTTTTACCTCAAGCTTTGATCTTGATATATGTTAGTAGCCTGGCTTAGTTCTTTGCTAGTGTATCCTGCTTATATACCTTAGTGGCCGATATCCCTCTCTTGGGTTTAGGGTTCCTTGTATACCTTGCTTTTTAGGGTTTGTGCTCCCTTGTGTTGGAGGTTGAAGGTGACCTAGGGTTGGGCGATACCCCTTCCTTGTGAGTGTGTTGGGTGACACACTTGCCCTTAAGTTGAACGATATGAGTGTTCTTGGGTTGAGCAACACCTTTGTTCTTTGTGTTGGCCGATATGATGATTTAGGGTTTGAATTCCTTGAGTTGGAGGTCGATAGGTTGACCTAGCTTGAGTGTTGACTGACATGGTGACCTTGTTGGGCGACATGGTGCTCTCTTTGGTGGCCGACATGGCACCTTGGTGGACGACATGTTGAGCTCTTGAAGTTGGCCGATACCCTTGCCCATGAGTGGGCGATAGGGTGAGCTAGGGTTTGGTTGGCCGATGTGAAGGGAGACATAGTGATGTTCTTTGTTGGCCGATATGTGAGTGCCCTTGGAGATGGGCGATACTCTCTCTCTCTCTCTCCCTCTCTCTCTTGTTGGGCGATATGGTTCCCTTGTTCCTCTCTTGAACGATAGGCCTTAGTATCTTGGTGATCTTTGTGGTGGAAGTTAGGGCCAAGCATGGCATGGCATGTTGGACGATAGGCTATGTGCCCTAATGGCCGATACCATGTTGGGCGACATGCTTTGGGCCATGATGGCCGATAGGGTTAGTAGTGTGTTGGCCGATAGGGTTAGTAGAGTGTGATGGCCGATAGGGTTAGTGAGGTTGGACGATACCTATGTTGGGTGATAGGCTTTAGATGAGGGTTGTGAGGTTTTAGTGAGGGTGTGAGTTTCTTTGGTGACGGTCCCTTGTGTGATGGAAGTGGATGCTTATACATAAACCAAATAAAATTATGGTGGTGTTTGGGTTATCAACAATGTAATATGTTGCCTTGCAAATAATAAGGATGCTAATGATAGTAATGTATATGATGATAGCCCTCATGTAATAGATGCATGATGTGACCCGTTATGCTTATTTGTTAAAAGTAATAAAGATGATGATAACTACTCTAGTAGTTGCTTAATGATGATAATGATGGTAATAAAGATGCTAAGTGACAGTTATGTTAAAGGTTGCTTCATGATAAAGATGACTATAGTTGATGGCATAGTAATGACCTTGTTAATAATAGTGTTGATTCTGTATACTCAATCTGTTTCCCATATACCTTGATTGTTTGTATAATCTTGAGATAAGGGTAAGCATCAGTATGGTTTGTTAATGATGTACTTAATACACTTGATTATTAGATAAGTGTATTATTGATAAGTAGATTATCTTGAATGATATTTCATGATGTTGAATCTATGGTTATTGTGCATCCTAACCATGCAGGTGATGGGTAGCCATGAAAGGGCTATGTGACATATGTGATGAGTAACATTACCTTGATAATTTCTCTATAAGATTATGTATGTGATGTGTTTGTCCCATGATGATGAGGTGAGCCTTGAGAGGCAGTGACAGTGCATGATGAAGGGTTGAGACCCTGTGGTATGTGATGATCCTTGAGATGGATCTGGATGGTTGGCAAGAGGCCAAGTGATAACATGTGATGTTGGATCCTTAAGATGGATCAGGTTGATATGAATAGATCATAATATAATGTTCTTTACTTTCTGTTATACCTTGCATGTCATACACATTGGTTGAATCCTGCAATCCATCTGAAAGATACTAATTAATCATAGTGAAATATATCATGTAGTTTGCCATGGCCATAGATCCATCATCGTCAGGACTTGGTGATGGTGAAACAGGTTTTCCTACGGGTTAACCTGGAAGCGCATATTGTTGAATATGTGTAGGTTGCTCCTAGCCTGAAAATGAGGAGGTAAGAGTGTAACTTCGGTTGCAGACTCAGATATGTGTGTAGAGCATGGTGAACAGACCCATGGCTCAGGATATGTGATGTATGGAGCATGAATGCGTTCATGGCTCAGAGCACGGTGATCAGGCCCGTGGCTCAGTTTTACTAGCACCGTGACCTGTACCAAGGCGGGCTAGAGAATGGGTAGCCTATGGAGCTAACCCTGTGGCTTAGACCACTTCAGCATGTGACTGCGGTCCTGCTTGTGTTGTACTCATGTACTGACCATGAGGAGGGAGGTCGTGGAGTCCGGCTCTTCCATTGACCTTGTATGGCACCGTCTTGGGTTTCGTAACCGAAGGTTGGATTTGAACGGTACGGTTCAAATCCTCAGGGCATAATAAAACGTAATACAGCCGTTTAGTATTTACTGATCAAATCAAACACGAAACATGGGTCGAGGCCTTGTTTGTTATACCTTGCAGGTTATGTGATAATCTGTCTTATCTTGATAATCAGGTTATGTGACATTATATTCTGTTCTAATGATCCTGTTACATGTTGATATACCTTATAATCATATTCTTTTGAAAGACATCTGGTTATAAGTTTTAGTACAGCTGGTATGCTTGCCGGTAAGAAGGATCTTGCTATATATATAACTGCTCTTGTTATACCTGTTGTTAGTTAATTGTTGTTATAGTTTATCTTGTTGAGGTTCTATGGTTGCGGTGGGGAGCTATGTTTCCCGCTGGGACAATTGTTCAATTGTCTCACCCTACTGGTTTTCACCCTTTTTAGGTGGTCGAGGTAGACGTGGTCATGGTTGTGGTGTTGCGGACGAGCAGCTTGAGGAGCAGTAGGAGGCAAGCGTTGGATATGCTGCTGTTTTGGATGTCTTGTAGTAGAGTCTAGAGTCATCCCTGTACTCTCAGGTCCTTGGCAGTGTTTTGACGTTGTTTCACGATGATCCTTTGATGATATCTGTATATCCTGCTGTTGGCCGGATGTGGGCCTTTATGTATATGAACAGGTGGTGAACTCATGTGATGGACGAACAGTTGTTCCTGAGCTGTGGAAACGTATCAGATCTTGTGTATATGTATATGACATGTTTCTGTGCAGGATATGGACTGGAAAGTAATAGTTTCACAGTTTATCAGTTTTCCGCAATCGGTTTTAATTAACCTGTGTTTTTGATAATCTATGGTTATGGTGTTTTCCGCACGTTTTCGCGTAACACCTCGTTATCTGTGTGATAATGGGATGTGTTGCCACAAGCTTGGTATCAGAGCTCTAGGTTCACTGAGTCTACAGGGATCTAGGACTAGGTTGAGTCTGTTCTTATGAGTTTCCCAGGTTATCTTACAAAAATCTTCTGCCCTCAGCAGAAGAAAAGTCAAGATGTCTGGAAACCACGAAGAACATGCTCCTGAGCATAGTTATGCTGCATCGGTTGATGGAGCAGATGGACGGGCACATGAAGATCGGGTGCCTGAGGTCCCCCAACCAGACCCAACCATACTTGAACACCCTGCCTACCAACAGCTTATGGGGCAGTTGATGGCTACGATGAATCTCATGGTTGAGCGATTACCAGTGCCTCCTCCGCGAGCACAGGTTCCCCATGGAGAAGCATCGGGTATTGGGAAGACCTTTGAGCGGCTTCGCCGAGTCGGAGCTTCGGATTATGCTGGAACGGCTGATCCAGCGGATGCAGATCTGTGGCTGACGAGTCTTGAAAAGGCTTTCCGGATCCTCGACATCCCCGAAGCAGACAAAGTAAAGCATGTTGTCTACCTTTTGAAGGGTAGTGCTGGTCACTGGTGGACCATCGAGGAAGAGAAGCGGCCTGGTGAGGTGATCTGTTGGGAAGTGTTTCGGCGCGAGTTCGTCACCAGATACTTTCTGAAGACGTACCTGGATGAGAAGATCAGTCAGTTTGAGAAGTTGCGACAAGGAACGATGAACATCACTGAGTATGAAGCTAAGTTTATGGATCTGTTGAGGTTCTGTCCTCACATGGCGGCAACAGATGATGAACGGATCAGACGTTTCGAGAAGGGTTTGAGTGCTGAGTTGACAACCCCTGTGTCTGCGCTGGAAAACCAAGAGCGGTTTGCTATGTTTGTGGAATCAGTTTGACGGATCGAGAGGACAGTAAGGGAGAAAAGAAAGTCGGTGTCTCTTAAAAGACATGCTCAGTTTCAAGGACGAAGGTTTGGTGGCTTCAAGAAACCCAGGTTTTCAGCACCGTCAGTGATGAGAAGTGCTGGTGTACCATCTCAGTGGTCTCCGAGTAAGGGAAAAGGTTATGTTTCTTCACCGTCCAAGGCGCACAGTTCAGCTTCGGTGGCAGTGACAGGGCCATCTAGGCCACGAGTTGACAATAGAGCATGTCATCTTTGTGGACAAGTCGGGCATTGGAAGTTCAATTGCCCGAATAGAGATGTTGAAGTGATGCAGCAACCGAGGCAGAGTTTCCAGAAGTCTGAGAGACCACAGCCCAGTGGTGGCAGAGGATGAGGACGCGGTCAAGCGTCTCAAGCTGGATCGTCTGCTCAAGGGAGTAGAGGTCGTGGATAGCAAGCTACGGCTCGATTCTATTCCATGAATCAGCCGGAGCGATAGTCAACCCGCGAGTGGTGACATGTCAGATGGAGTTATTTCATTCTGATATGTCTTCTTCTTGCTTTATATCTATTCTGGTTGACCCGGGTGCTACACACTCTTTTATCGCCTATAGTATGCTTGAAAACTGTCATCTACCTGTTAGTTGTAATAAGGATAGCTTGTTGCTAGAAACCCCTCTTGATGGTTCCTCTTTGCTTCGAGAAGAGTGTCCATCTTGTGTTTTGTCTTTTTCGGGACACAGCATTCAGGTGGATCTCATACCACTTGATATGCATGGTTTCGATGTTATCCTTGGGATGGATACCTTAGAGAAGTATAAGGTTGTCTTGGACTGTTGTTCCAAACAGGCGGTGTTTGATGTTGCTGGAGAGAAGTGGATCTTCCAGGGAGATAGGAAGATTCTTCCGACGTGTCTGATGTCAGCCATGGTGGCAGATAGGTTGTTGCGACAAGGATGTGAGGCGTTCTTAGCTCACATTGTGGATACCGTTGTGGATACCAAGGCGAAGGGCCTTAACCTTGAAGAAGTGTCAGTGGTCTGAGAGTTTGCAGATGTGTTTCCCGAGGAGTTTCCTGGTGTTCCTCCACCTCGAGAGATCGATTTTGAGATCAATCTGGTTCCGGGAACGCAGCCGATTGCACAGACACCTTATAGGATGGCTCCTGTAGATATGGTAGAGTTGAAGAAGCAGTTACAAGAGTTGTTGGAGAAAGGTTTCATCAGACCGAGCACGTCACCTTGGGGTGCTCCCGTGTTGTTCGTTAAGAAGAAGGATGGTTCGATGCGGTTGTGTATAGACTACCGACAGTTGAACAAGGTCACGATCAAGAATAAGTACCCATTTCCGAGGATAGACGACCTGTTTGATCAGTTGCGTGGTGCTACAGTGTTTTCGAAGATCGATCTATGGTCTGGATATCATCAGTTGAGGATAAATGCGGATGACATACCAAAGTCAGACTTCAGGACGAGGTATGGTCATTTTGAGTTTGTGGTTATGCCGTTTGGGCTAACCAATGCACCTGCTGCTTTCATGGACCTGATGAACAAAGTGTTTCGTCCGTTCCTAGATCAGTTTGCTGTAGTCTTCATAGATGACATCTTGATCTATAGTCGGAACCGGCTAGAGCATGAGCAACATCTTCGTCAAGCGTTGACTCTCCTTCGTCAACATCAGTTGTATGCTAAGTTTAGTAAGTGTGAGTTCTGGTTGGATGAAGTGACTTTATTAGGTCATGTGATATCTGCTGAAGGAATCAAAGTAGATCTGAAGAAAGTGGAATCCGTTGCGGATTGGGAACAGCCAAAGACGCCGACGGAAGTTCGTAGTTTCCTTGGCCTAGCAGGATACTACCGGAGGTTTATCAAGGACTTCAGTTCGATAGCTCTACCGATGATGAGGTTGACCAGGAAGGATGTACCTTTTGTTTGGAATGATCAATGTCAGCAAGCTTTCCAAAGTTTGAAGGAAAAGCTAACCAGTGCCCCAGTGTTGATCTTGCCAGAATCTGGAAAAGGCTATGTTGTTTTCTGTGATGCGTCCAAGAAAGGTTTGGGTTGTGTGCTGATGCAGGAAGATCATGTGGTTTCTTTTGCTTTGCGACAGCTTAAGAAACACGAGGAGAACTATCCGACCCATGACTTGGAGCTGGCAGTAGTGGTTCATGTGTTAAAGATTTGGAGACACTATCTTTATGGGGAAGTGTGTCAGATCTTTACAGATCACAAGAATCTGAAGTACATCTTCTCACAGCAAGAGTTGAACATGCGACAGCGTCGGTGGATGGAGTTGATCAATGATTATGATTGCACTATCGAGTATCATCCTGGTAAGGCGAATGTGGTAGCAGACGCGCTTAGCAGAAAGTCTTTTACTCCCAAGAAGGCACAGATGAGTTCTTTGGTATGCCATAGGCGGGACATGTTAGTCTCCTTACGGCAGATGAACGTACAGATGGAGGTTTCCTCGTTAGCTGGACTTTTAGCACAAATGCAAATCAAGCCCACGTTGAGATAGCAGATCAAGGATGCACAACAAACGGATGATACAGTACAGCTAATTAGATCAGAGTTTGGCAGCGAAAAGCGTGATGGGTTCCATGATTCCGAGGATGGAGTGGTTTGCTATCATAATAGGATGGTGGTTCCAGATGCTGATAATCTGAGGAATTTGGTGCTCGAGGAAGCACACACGTCGATGTATGCTATGCATCCAGGCGTCACCAAAATGTATCATAGTCTGAAGGACTTGTATTTGTGGCCCGGCCTGAAGAAAGATGTAGCTGAGTTTGTGGCTAGATGTGCGGTGTGTCAGCAAGTCAAGGCTGAGCATCAAAAGCCGGCAGGTACGTTGCAACCTTTGCCTATACCACAGTGGAAATGGGATCATATAACTATGGATTTCGTAGTTGGTCTACCCAGGACAACTAAGAATCATGATTCCATTTGGGTGATAGTGGACAGATTAACGAAGTCTGCCCATTTCATACCTGTGAAGACCACGTATATAGCTGAAAAGCTCGCTCGAGTATATGTGGATGAGATAGTTAGTTTGCATGGTGTGCCAGCAACGATAGTTTCTGATAGAGGTCCTCGGTTTACAAGTCATTTTTGGGAACAGTTGCACAGGACGATGGGAACGCAGTTGAAGTTTAGTACCGCTTTCCACCCGCAGACAGATGGACAGTCTGAGAGGACTATTCAGACTTTGGAGGATCTTCTTCGTGCTTGTGTTTTGCAGTTCCTAGGCAGTTGGGACGTACATCTCAGTTTGATAGAGTTTTCCTACAACAATAGCTATCAGCGGAGCATTGACATGGCTCCCTATGAGGCTTTGTATGGGAGGAAGTGCAGATCTCCTTTGTGTTGGTATGAATCAGGTGAATATCAGCTTTTGGGCCCTGAGTTAGTACAGCAAACTACAGAAAAGATCAAGGTGATACAACAACAGTTGAAAGCGGCACAAGACAGGCAGAAGTCTTATGCAGACAATCGCCGACGACCCTTGGAGTTCCAGGTGGGAGACAAGGTGTATCTTAAAGTCTCTCTGTGGAAAGGTGTGCTGAGGTTTGGACGGAAGGGTAAGTTAGCTCCCAGATATATGGGGCCTTACCCAGTCATAGCACGTGTTGGAAAGGTGGCTTACGAGTTAGAATTGCCTCCAGAATTGCACAGGTTACATCCAGTGTTCCATGTCAGTATGCTGAAGAAAAGTTATCCGGATACAGGAACAGTGATACAACCAGTTGAAGTTGAGCTTGACAAAGATGTGACTTATGAAGAGGGTCTTATGACGATCCTTGACAGAAGAGTCAAGAAGCTGAAGAGAAAAGATCTGGTTCTTGTGAAGGTCCTTTGGCATCACCGTGGCGTTAAGGAAGCAGCGTGGGAGCTTGAGGAAGAGATGAGGAGGAAGTATCCCTCGCTTTTCTCTTCGGATTTCGGGGACGAAATCCTTTTGTAGAGGTTCATGGCTGTAAGGACCCTGACCTGCGTTTAGGGTTTACCCTGTTTGTTTTGCTTGATCTTGGTGCTTTGGTGCTTGCTAATCACCTTAAGTGGTGATTAGGGTTTTGTTGAGCTTTGTTGAGAGTTCGAGGGGCTACTTGCAAATAACCCAAGTTTAGGGTTTTGTGGGCAAGTTTGCCATCTTGTGAGAAGTTTTCCCTCTTTGCTTCCTCTAGGGTTGAGAGGAAGGCTTGGGCTTGTTGTTTGAGTCCTTTGGGCCTGAGTTGAGCTTGTTTGGGCCTTGGAGTTCCTTGTTTGGGGCTTGCTTGAGCCTTGTGTCGCCCAGGGCAGGTGGTGTGTCACCCAGTTGCTTGGTGTGTCGCCCAGTAGCTTTTGTTGTGTCGCCCAGATGGCTTGGCTTGGTTGGTGGACACATGGTGCACATCTTGGGCAAGTGCCTTATGGCTTGCATGAGAGGTGGCTTGAGTTGGTGGACATGTGTCCCTTGGGTGGGCGACACATAGCATGGTTGTACCTTGGTTTCTCCTCCCCTTCTTCCTATATAGGTAGCTCTTCTCCTTGCCTTAGTCTCCTTTGGTCCTTTGGTCTCCCCTCCACCCTTGGTGCACGATACCCCTCTCCATCTTGCTTGTGTTGGCCGATATACTTCCTTGGAGCTGAAGTGGTGGCCGATACACCTTCCTGGAGCAGCCTGGTGGACGATAGCTTTGGACCCTGAAGTGCTTTGGAGCTTGGAGCTTAAGGCGGGTTGCATAGTTTCTAACCCTAACTCTTTTACCTCAAGCTTTGATCTTGATATATGTTAGTAGCCTGGCTTAGTTCTTTGCTGGTGTATCCTGCTTATATACCTTAGTGGTCGATATCCCTCTCTTGGGTTTAGGGTTCCTTGTATACCTTGCTTTTTAGGGTTTGTGCTCCCTTGTGTTGGAGGTTGAAGGTGACCTAGGGTTGGGCGATACCCCTTCCTTGTGAGTGTGTTGGGCGACACACTTGCCCTTAAGTTGAACGATATGAGTGTTCTTGGGTTGAGCAACACCTTTGTTCTTTGTGTTGGCTGATATGATGATTTAGGGTTTGAGTTCCTTGAGTTGGAGGTCGATAGGTTGACCTAGCTTGAGTGTTGGCCGACATGGTGACCTTGTTGGGCGACATGGTGCTCTCTTTGGTGGCCGACATGGCACCTTGGTGGACGACATGTTGAGCTCTTGAAGTTGGCCGATACCCTTGCCCATGAGTGGGCGATAGGGTGAGCTAGGGTTTGGTTGGCCGATGTGAAGGGAGACATAGTGATGTTCTTTGTTGGCCGATATGTGAGTGCCCTTGGAGATGGGCGATACTCTCTCTCTCTCTCCCTCTCTCTCTTGTTGGGCGATATGGTTCCCTTGTTCCTCTCTTGAACGATAGGCCTTAGTATCTTGGTGATCTTTGTGGTGGAAGTTAGGGCCAAGCATGGCATGGCATGTTGGACGATAGGCTATGTGCCCTAATGGCTGATACCATGTTGGGCGACATGCTTTGGGCCATGATGGCCGATAGGGTTAGTAGTGTGTTGGCCGATAGGGTTAGTAGAGTGTGATGGCCGATAGGGTTAGTGAGGTTGGACGATACCTATGTTGGGTGATAGGCTTTAGATGAGGGTTGTGAGGTTTTAGTGAGGGTGTGAGTTTCTTTGGTGACGGTTCCTTGTGTGATGGAAGTGGATGCTTATACATAAACCAAATAAAATTATGGTGGTGTTTGGGTTATCAACAATGTAATATGTTGCCTTGAAAATAATAAGGATGCTAATGATAGTAATGTATATGATGATAGCCCTCATGTAATAGATGCATGATGTGACCCGTTATGCTTATTTGTTAAAAGCAATAAAGATGATGATAACTACTCTAGTAGTTGCTTAATGATGATAATGATGGTAATAAAGATGCTAAGTGACAGTTATGTTAAAGGTTGCTTCATGATAAAGATGACTATAGTTGATGGCATAGTAATGACCTTGTTAATAATAGTGTTGATTGTGTATACTCAATCTGTTTCCCATATACCTTGATTGTTTGTATAATCTTGAGATAAGGGTATGCTTTAGTATGGTTTGTTAATGATGTACTTAATACACTTGATTATTAGATAAGTGTATTATTGATAAGTAGATTATCTTGAATGATATTTCATGATGTTGAATCTATGGTTATTGTGCATCCTAACCATGCAGGTGATGGGTAGCCATGAAAGGGCTATGTGACATATGTGATGAGTAACATTACCTTGATAATTGCTCTATAAGATTATGTATGTGATGTGTTTGTCCCATGATGATGAGGTGAGCCTTGAGAGGCAGTGACAGTGCATGATGAAGGGTTGAGACCCTGTGGTATGTGATGATCCTTGAGATGGATCTGGATGGTTGGCAAGAGGCCAAGTGATAACATGTGATGTTGGATCCTTAAGATGGATCAGGATGATATGAATAGATCATAATATAATGTTCTTTACTTTCTATTATACCTTGCATGTCATACACATTGGTTGAATCCTGCAATCCATCTAAAAGATACTAATTAATCACAGTGAAATATATCATGTAGTTTGCCCTGGCCATAGATCCATCATCGTCAGGACTTGGTGATGGTGAAACAGGTTTTCCTACGGGTTAACCTGGAAGCGCATATTGTTGAATATGTGTAGGTTGCTCCTAGCCTGAAAATGAGGAGGTAAGAGTGTAACTTCGGTTGTAGACTCAGATATGTGTGTAGAGCATGGTGAACAGGCCCATGGCTCAGGATATGTGATGTATGGAGCATGAATGCGTTCATGGCTCAGAGCACGGTGATCATGCCCGTGGCTCAGTTTTACTAGCGCCGTGACTTGTACCAAGGCGGGCTAGAGAATGGGTAGCCTATGGAGCTAACCCTGTGGCTTAGACCACTTCAGCATGTGACTGCGGTCCTGCTTGTGTTGCACTCATGCACTGACCATGAGGAGGGAGGTCGTGGAGTCCGGCTCTTCCATTGACCTTGTATGGCACCGTCTTGGGTTTCATAACCGAAGGTTGGATTTGAACGGTACGGTTCAAATCCTCAGGGCATAATAAAACGTAATACAGCCGTTTAGTATTTACTGATCAAATCAAACACAAAACATTGGTCGAGGCCTTGTTTGTTATACCTTGCAGGTTATGTGATAATCTGTCTTATCTTGATAATCAGGTTATGTGACATTATATTCTATTCTAATGATCCTGTTACATGCTGATATACCTTATAATCATATTCTTTTGAAAGACATCTGGTTATAAGTTTTAGTACAGCTGGTATGCTTGTCGATAAGAATGATCTTGCTATATATATAACTGCTCTTGTTATACATGTTGTTAGTTAATTGTTGTTATAGTTTATCTTGCTGAGGTTCTATGGTTGTGGTGGGGAGCTATGTTTCCCGCTAGGACAATTGTTCAATTGTCTCACCCCGCTGGTTTTCACCCTTTTTAGGTGGTCGAGGTAGACGTGGTCGTGGTTGTGGTGTTGCGTACGAGCAGCTTGAGGAGCAGTAGGAGGCAAGCGTTGGATATGCTGTTGTTTTGGATGTTTTGTAGTAGAGTCTAGAGTCATCTCTGTACTCTCAGGTCCTTGGCAGTGTTTTGATGTTGTTTCACGATGATCGGTCGATGATATCTGTATATCCTGTTGTTGGCCGGATGTGGACCTTTATGTATATGAACAGGTGGTGAACTCATGTGATGGACGAACAGCTGTTCCTGAGCTGTGGACACGTATCAGATCTTGTGTATATGTATATGACATGTTTCTGTGCAGGATATGGACTGGAAAGTAATAGTTTCACAGTTTATCAGTTTTCCGCAATCGGTTTTAATTAACCGGTGTTTTTGATAATCTGTGGTTATGGTGTTTTCCGCACGTTTTCGCGTAACACCTCGTTATCTGTGTGATAATGGGATGTGTTGCCACATAGCACAAACCGTAGATGCCTTAGAGATCTTTCCATGGTATATTATAGACCCTTTGCTATTTTTCTTACATTTTCCCTTTTTATTAGGGGCTTCCTCATGTCCCAAACCATTTCTATCCACTTGTTTGGCAGAGTATTCTAGGACATCATTTAGGGACATTTTCCCTTTGAGGAACTTTTGGTTATCATCACTAAGTGTAATGATAGTAGAAGAAAGACTAGCAATATCATATTGAGCATATAAAAGATTGACCTCCAAACAAAGGGATTCATTTAAGTAAGAATCTTTCTCAATAGTTAATCTAGCTACTTCATTACTAGGCAAGATAGGTCTCGATTCAAGACCATTAATCTTAGCAAGTAGTCTAATATTTTTCATTCTTAACATAATAATCTCATCAACATTGACTTGGTTTTCATCTTTAAGATCATTCATTTTCTTTATATAAACACCATTTTCCATTGCTACACCATTATATTGAAGTTCAAGATCAAGAATTTCCTTGCAACAAATCTATGCTATCAAGATGAACTTTTTCATTTTGCACAAGAATTTCAATTTTAGCATATAGATCATCTATAATTTTCCCTAGTGTCTTCTTTTTAGATTTGCACTTAGAATAAGAAGAGAGGGAAGCAATAGGTATATTAATGAGGGCATCCTTAGAAAGTTCATTTAAACTTACCTCACCTATGTCTTCATTTGTTGAGGCCATGAGAGAAATATGACACTCTCCTTCATTTGAGCTGGAATCACTTGAGGAGGACTCCTCCCAAGAGTCATGATAAACATCCTTGCCTCTTCTTTCTTTATTATCCTCTTCTTAACTTTCTCTCCTTGTTGTAGTAATTCCTTCTTCTTAGAGATGCTCTTGTGGTAGGACTTCTTTGCCTTGGGACAAACATTCTTGTAGTATACCTTTTCTACACACTCATAGCATCTAGGAGTAGAGGAGGAGGAGGAGGGCTTTCCCTTGAAGTGTTTCCCCTTGGAGTAGTTGTCTTTAAGATCACTAGGAGAATTATCTTCACTAGAGGGAGGAGTAAGTCGGAAAGCAAGTTGTTGTTGAATAACAATGGCTTCCACTTAAGATCTGAAGGTTGCATCCTTGATCTTCTTGGATTCCTTCTCTTCTAGCTTAGCTTCTTCTTCTTGATTGTCAAGCCTCACTTCAAATGCTTGGAGATTCCCAATGAGCTCTTCATATAGCAATGTCACCAAGGCTTCTTGTTTCTTTAATGGAGTTCACCTTGGATTTGCCACCTCTTATGAAGAGATCTAAGAATCTTGGAGTTGACCTTCCCTTGGTCCATGGGTTGTCCGAAAGATGCAAGCTCATTCAAAATGGTGTTGAGCCAAGCATATATTTAAGAAATTCTCTCTTTCCTTCCCATCTTGAAGTTCTCAAGCAAGCCATTGATTATGTAGACTTTTTACTCCACGACTTGCTCGGTTCCTCAATAGGTAACACAAATCTTACTTCATATCTCATGAGTTGTATCCCAAGTGAAGATCCATATGAATTCAGTGAGAGTGAGGGATGAGTAGATGATGCTTATTGACTTGGCATTGAGTTGGTCCTTTTTGGTAGAAGCTTCATTCCAAGTAGCCATGTCTCACTCTGATTCCTTGTATGAAGAAGCAAACACTCTTCACATGTTGTAGCTCATCTATTGGAAGTAGAATTGCATCATTCTCCTCCAATAGAGGAAGTTGGTGCTATTGAATATGGGGGGACGCATGGAGAATCCTCCTTATATGTTGAGGGACCCCAACAAATTTTAATCCATCTTCTCATCTCATAGGAGCACTTTCTTAGAGAAGACATGCTCTGATACCACTTGTAGTATCAATGGGATCTAGAAGGGGTGAATAGAGCTAAAAAAACTTAAACCAAATTCATTAAACCTTTAAATTATATCAAAGAGATAGGGTTGCATATATGGATTTTGAGTGCAACTAAACATACATAGCAAGGATGAGAGAGATTGAATAATAATAAGAACACAAACTATGTATAGTGGTTCCAAACTCCAAACTAGGAGAGTGGACATCCACTACCTAGAGGAATCAATCTCTAGGATTTGCAACCATTGCATAGTTCTTATTTTCCATTATAAGAGATATAATATGACATTCCTTTACTAGGGTAAGGATACCTAGCCTTCCTTTTAAGGATCAAAGGAGCCAATAACCTTACAACAACTTACCTATCCTAGAGCTAGAGTCTTCAATCTTCACAAGGGCTTACCCACTTTTGCAACGAGCTAGCCACCTTCACCAAGGGAGATCCCCTCTTCCAACAAGTCTTCCACGTTGAAGTAATTACCCACTCTTCTCTGGGATCTTTAGCCTTCAACTTCACATTCGCCAATGAGAAGCTTTCACCATTATAGCTTGAGAGAAAGGGATTGGAAAAGGAGAGACTGAGAGATTCACAATGAGTACAATGAAGTAGCTCTCTCATAAATAACATATCTCATTCAGATTGATGTTAATCTGTAGTAAGCAAGAGAGAGAAAGGGGCACTTTTTTTTAACCCAGGAGACTCGTAAGGCTTGTGCCAAGCCCAACCTGGGGAGCTCAGCCCCATCCCGTAAGGAGCATAGCCCATTAAGTCACGTAGAGGCCGGCTGCGTTATGGGAGAAACAATTTTGAATAGCACCACCAGGGAGATTCAAACCCGGGAGAAAGGGTCTCTTAGTAGACAAATCCACTCAACTATATCTAGGAGCATGAGAAGCAAACTTAGAATGAAGTCCAAGGGAACCTATTTATATTTGGGGTGTATACTAGCCAATAGATGCACTTGGGAATGAATTCCAGCTATTTGGGGTGTTGTAATGAATCCATTTTTTATTTTTGCAATACTCCATCAATTAGAAACACTTTTTCTACACATTTCGTACAGTGCAGTCGATTGAGTTTCAACCAGTAACTCGACTAACAACACTATGCGATAAAGCAATTTTGAGTTGTCAGTCGAGTTTATCCTAGATGAAACTCGAATGATGGCTTAAAATTTATTTTTCTATGAATATATGTCGGTCGAGTTTGTCCTAGAGAAACTCAGAAGATCCATACAATTATCAAAACCCATCCTAGCCATCAGTCGAGTTTCATGTGAGTGAAACTCGACCGACAAAAGTGCATGTGATGGATTTTGGAAATTTCTATAAAGTGCTTGAATATTCATTTTAAGTGCATTTTATATTTTCTCAGCTTAGTTACAAGCTATAGCTTCAATGTTAATGATTTATAAAATGGTCCTAAGTGATTTAGGGCATTTTTCACAAAAGTATGTTTGCATTGATTTTGACTTGTATTTGGTTTTTTGGATAGTGGGAAGTTTTACCCCTATCTAAGGTATCAGGAGAGAGAGAACAACCAATATTTTTGGCCCTCTTTCCAAGCTTTTCCTTTCATTTCTATCCTTTTGCCCTTAATGTTGAATTTGTGGAATTATTAGTGTCTTGGGGTGAATTTGCTCACCATTTATGCCAATGTATGGGTTTAGGCACAAAACCTCAGTGAATATTTTAAATCAATATCTAATATGCAAATTTACCAGTTATGTTAGATAATGATAAAATAGATTCATTCTAGAATATTCCTTAGCCTTATGGAGCAAGGGAGATAAAAAGGAATGAATAATAATGCTTTAAACGTGTTAATGTGATATTGATTTTTTTTTCAATATGAGAAATAGTGGTAATAATGGAAAATGGGCTAAAATTCATAAAAGGAAGACTAATTAGTTAAAGATAAGTTGAGATTCATTTTCTTTGGGTTTGGTTTGACTTGGAGGCCAAGTTTCATATTTTAAAATAATAATATCTATTCTATTTTGAAAAGAAAAGGGTGAATTTTCCTTCAAAATAAGAAATAAATACTTAAGACTCCAAAAGTGTAAAATAATCTTAGATTCATAATCTTCACATTAAAAATAGCATTTGGGTAAATTTTCATGTAATTTGGATAATGTTTAATATACATGTGTAGATTAGGAGAGAGAAAGTATGTAATTGCCCAAAATATTAAATAATGTCTTAAATAATACCAAATGAAAAAATTGATTGCTAATTCATGTTCCATATGTTTTAGTTTTCTTGAAGGTGAAGATTCACATTATTTGCGTAATAGTAACTATTTTTATTTTAATTGGGAAAGAAAATAAGAATAAGAGTCAAATATATTTAATAAATCATTAAATGACTCCAAAAGAGAAAATAAATCTCAAATTTAATATCTAAACATCAACATTAGTCTATGGGTAAATTTTCATCTAGTTTGGACAATCTTAAATATGTTAGTTAATTTAGTCCAATATTAACCATTCATGCAAATTCATTATTATATATTGGTTTTGGCAAGAATCTTTTGCTATATGCCTCATTCTCTTGGCCTTTTCATCTTATGATCAATCTATATCCTTATGTTTTATTGTTGTTCTTTTCTTTGTTTCTTATTTATATTGTTGAAACATACCTTGTTTCTCTCTCTTGTTGAGTAACTTCCCAACCACCCAGATAAAGCACAATGTGCTGAACAAGATCAAGGAAACATAACTTTTGTTATGGACCTAGCTCTTGGGGATGTTGCTTTGGAGACAAGACTTTAAGTAGTTTAGACTTCCCTCTATCTATATCCTTTTTTTATACCATGATATGAACCCTATATGGAATAATGATGATGTACACTTAATAAAATGAACATAGTCATGGAAATTATATTTCGTTGTTATACTCTTTGGTCTTTTGTATACCATTATATAAAGATTTGAAAATTTTACACATGTTCCATCATACCTTTTGAGTATGTTTGGGATAGATGTTTTATTCTTCAAATTTTTAGTAAATGGGTGATTTCACTCTTTTACAACATGGTATCAAAGCCCATGGTAGTCAGAATCTGACCATTTCAATTTTGTCTCCCTAATTAGAACCCTTATCTTACATAGTTCCCCCTTCAGTGACATGTTCTCCCTAGAATTGACCTATATTTCCATGAGATGATTAAAGATTGATGTAAGATCCTATGAGGTTTACATTAGAATAATGTTGAATAAATCCTTAAAATATTTACAACTAATAGATGCATAAGTAACCATATAAACTTGAGGTTGTTTAGATTTACCTTTTGGCAGCTACTAGGATATGAAGTTAAAAGCAAGGGTGTCTAGAAAGGATCAGGATTCAGGGGATGGAAAGATTTTCCTCCGCACCACTAGCTTGGTTTACGAGGACTCTCGGATCCATATGAAACCCTACCTAGCCTGAGCTGATACAGATTGTCTAAAATAGCATGCTTTTAGGCAATAGTAACCTTAGACATCTATGTTGGATATCTTTGGAAGCCTTAATATGATGACCATGTGATTTTTTTAGGATGGATACTAAATATAGTTCCCTTATGTCCCTTAGGACCACATGTTTGGTTAGCCTAACCCTAGAACCTAGACTTTGAAGTTTGGTATTTAGTAAGCTATCAGAGTGCACAGTGGAAGCATGATGGATCTTATACATGGTTTAGTTATAATCACCCTTTTACCTATAATTTAGTTTGTCTTGGTAGGTCAAACCTTTTAAGGGGTGGAGAGATTGTTGATGCTTGGGTGGTTAGATTTTGAGGGAAAAAATCCTTTTAAGGGGATGGAGTTTTGTTACCGAAATCTAGCTACTCTGACTTTAGAAAACTCTAACTCCATGATTAGGATGTTAGTGTTCTTGGATCCTTAGTTTTGACAAAAACAAGTTATAGTTGAAATCCCACATGTGTTTTTGTTATGACCCCACCTCCCGATAACCCCCAATTAAGGGAGACCAAGAGGTTGAAGCCGCATCCATTAATCCCGGATCAAAGGTTCGACATATAACCATAAACAATTATTAAATTCTAACAGACTATACTGAAAATGGTAATAAAATTTTTCTTTACATACCTTTTGAAAACTTGGATCTCTAAACTTCTATCCACACTGATACTAATCTATCTAATCCTCCTTTGTACTTTAATTCTCTTTTAGTATCACATGTGCCACTTTACTAGTTTGTTCTTTTCATTGTACCTAAAACGCCGACAAACAAAACGTCAGTCAACCGTAGCTGGTATGTGGGGGAAAACAATAAACATGCAACTATGATAACAATGTAATCATTCAATTACTTATTTAACAACCAATATTACTTTTTAGATATAACTCCGCGATCCAAGGGTACCCTATCCTCTGTATTGTCCCCATTAAACCCCTCATGATCCACCTATAAGTGAATCAGTTTCTAGGGTTGAGTCACATGGCACTACTCGTAAGTAGACCACTCCTTAACTCAGGATTTGCTAAAGAGTCTCTAACTCGTGGTAACCTAGACCTTGCTCTAGGATTACCCCTTTTTTAGCCTTTTCAAAGTAACAGAGGTGGACCCGGATCTAGCCAGTTATATTTGCACATTTATGGTGATAATCATAGTCACTTTATAGTTGCAATAAATAAATAAACATCCAACAGTTTAGTTGCATTTAATGCGATTAAACATCCGATAATTCATCGGGAAACCAAAGCGGTTATTCATAATCGTAACCACATACCTGATTTGATGAGTCATGCAGATTATTCAACATATACTTCATGTATTTACAATCAAGCCAATCAACAGATCCAAGCAAGAAAGCATTATCAACAAGATCCTGAAATAATCATGTAATTCCCTTTTTATTACTCATGTCATCAAGATCTATTAAACCTATCTTACTTCCTACAGTTTCTAACTCACTTTTAGGGTTTCCATTACAATTAGGGTTTTCCTTGGGAATTAGGGTTTTGCCTCCATTCTTAATTATTAAGAACCCTAATTCATCAAATCTACTTAAAACCTTTAAATTCTCTTCTTTTAATATTCTTAACAGTCTTAGGATCATCATTCAGTAATTTACTTCCTTAATCCGAAATATCATGATTTTCCTCTTCTTTTACCCCAATTAGGGTTCCCATATGAATTATTCTTCATTTATGGATTACAACCCTGAATCCACCAATTTTGTATACCAAACGGATGAAAACTCTATATATTTAATCAACAGGTTAATATCTTTCAAGTTAACCTATTAGTTTTTAAAAACGTATCCTTTATATTCAATTTAGGGTTTCTAAGGTATCCTACAAAATCCTAATCATCTTAATTATATCCATTAAGGATTATATAATCCAAACTATGTTCAAGAATCATTATATTTCAGTTGTATTCTTGCAAAATTGTGTTATGACTGCTAAAACTCATATTTACTCAAATTAGGGATTTTAGTCCATTAAACCATGTTCATGATCATAAAACCCTAAAACCAACATAATAATCATTTTTTTATAATTTTATCATTCCTTTTATTCATAACAGGTTAAGATTGATCAAAAACATATAAAATATTCATCATGTTCGTTTTTACATCATTCTAGGGGTTTTCTATCAATTAATGCATCAAAAGATGTAAAACCATATACTTTTTGAGTTTCAAGCAGAATTAGGATTCATACATAATTTTTTTGTATACCTCTCGTTTTGAGGATCAATTTTCATATAAGACTTGTTTTAATCCGAGCTACCAATCTTTAATTATGAATTAATAAAGGAGTTACCTTTTTCAGCAAATCAGGGAGTGCCACGTCTCCTCAATCCAGCAACGTTGCCTTGAAAACATTTCAAATTGTCAATTATACCCCCGCGCGGCTCCAGGGTTGTTCACAACATGAAAGGGTAAAAACGTCCAATGCCCGCTCATCTCCTTCCTCCGTGTGCCCTAGCGTAGCCGTGGCAGGCAAGGAGCAGGCGCGCTTGGGCCGCCCTTCCCGGACATCATCGACCACCTGTGTTGGATCCTAGGCCTCTGCCAGACCTTCCCGCACTTCAGGGTGCCCTTGGTCTATATCCAGGGAAACCAGTTTGCGTTGGCCGCGTCTGCGACCACCTGTAAGCCTTGCGGACAAGCTACGGTTGTCATGCCTAGGTTCGAGCATGGTGATGATGGCGGAGCTCCTACCTGACGTAGCATAAACTCTCCTATTGACCGTGGTGACCCCACGAGTCCTCCTTCCTCACTGCAACTACTCCCGCCTCTCAAGAATCACATGTCTCCGTCTGATGAGACTCGACGCCCCCGCTAGCTGCTCGCGCTTTCAGGGCTCCATGCTCTCAAGACCAGTCTTCCATCGCAGCCTACCTCCGACGCCATCTGTTAGAATCGGGCCTCTCTTCCTAGACATCCCTGGCCGTACTTAGTTCTTCTGTAATGTGGCGGAGAGGGAGGGGTTGCACTAGGGTCAAGGACGCCCTTCTTCTGAGTGGTGACGATGACAGGGTTTAGGGTGCCCTAGTCACGCATCCACAACTCCCTTTATATAGGGTGTGAGTTGAGGAACAATGGAGTCATGAAACATCTATTGTTGCTTCTTTGGGAAACGACGTGCTTAAAAAGAAAGAGATTGACTCCCACTACTTTTCATTGGATAAGCCACTTATATAAAAGTATTTTTTTTCTCTATTCCTTTCCCAAAATAAAAACTCACCCTTTTCACAAAAGGTCATATCCTATAAATCTATCAAGGAAGGTATAGAACGAGGATTTGCTTATTGAGTTATTTCTCAATATATACTTCAAAACTTGGTTGTTGGTTCACGTCCCTTTTGGTATACTCTCTAAACTATTTGTCCTTCTTTCTCAGAAAAACATAACAACCCTTGGGACATCTTATACAATAATTTCCCTTTTAGTCATCTTATTAAAACAATAACATTATTTCTTGGAATACTATTATCCTCCATATCTCTAGGATTATCTTTTATTTCTTTTCCCCTTTTCTATTTCTTTCATTAGAAAACACATATAAATGAAATTTACTCAATTGTGGCCATTAATGCCACTTTCTAGAGATTTCTATGTATTTCTCATAAATATATTGCTTAAAATTCATTATCTTGTATCTTTTCTAATATTTGGACTTTTTTGCTCTTTTATATCCTTTATTGGATTATCATAATAATAAGAATCACAAAATTCCTATCCAAAAGAATATTTGCAAAGTAATCCATCCTTTGAAACAAAGCATACAACCTTTTCAATTAAGTCCAAATTTATAAATCAATACATTTCAAACATGAAAACATATGCAAAGTGGAGGTTGTAACATCCTTCCCCTCTTATAAGAATTTTGCCCTCCAAATTCCATCACACAAACAAACAATTCCGGATAAGAATTTTCCATGTCCATTATTGGCCCCTATGTGGCTTTACCTTACCCATGGCTCCTCCAATGAACCTTTAGCATCACATATTCTTTTCTCTGAGTTCTTTCATCCTGTCGTCTATAAACGGCACAGATGACTCAGGCCATTTCAGCCTCCCTTGGGGCTCACTAGGTTCATTACTTAGCACATGGTTGGGGTACCTCACATAGTGCTCTAAATCGGACACCTGGAACTCATCACACTTTACTTTATCCTGAGGGGTAAGGTCAAACTTAACCTTCTCCACCAAACCATGTCAAAAGAACCCATGCATCGGGGACTCAACTCTCTTAGTTATAACTTAGAGGGGTCGGATTTTCATGTCATATATTCCCACAGTGAACTGCATGTCAGTCTACTTTGCATCTGCTCATGACTTTCATCATCTCTAGGCTCCTTTCAGCCATTGCACGATCGAAGCGACTTCATCTACACGCACTGTGGCCCTTTTCTAACCATCATGTGGTCCTTTCACCAACATCACCTTACTGAAGTGGTGACCGACACAACCTCCCTTACAGAGCTCCTTATAAAACCCGATACTGGCTATGGTGGTCATTGTCACATCTTTCATAAGATAAGAACTGTCTCTAGATATCACCCTGAACGAGCACACATGCTCTCATCAGACCCTTTAGTCTGGATCTTACTAACCATAGTTAGGGGTGATAAACTATACTAACATTGAGTTTTTCATGTACCTACTTCCACTTTATGGAAGCGAACCTTTAGGTCAAACTCAAGAATCCTTTGAACTTGCTTCATGGTGTAATTGAACCATCTTTCTCATGGGTAGTTCAACTGGATATGTCCCTTAACCGAACTCTTCCTTTCTTATTTTATCTAGGTAAGGCGACCTACCATAACCCACATTGTATCTCGACCTTCTTTGGTCCAGGGAAGACCTATCACAACATCCATAGTGTTGAGCTCTCATTCCTTCTCAGGGATTCTTTTGTCCTCCATATCGATACACTGGGTTACTGGGGTTCTTCCTTTACCTCCTGGCTTGCATGGCCATAAACCACATGCAACCTCATCTTAAGCATCTAACGTGCTATTTCCATTTTCCATGGTGTATTATGATTTCCTGTATGTCATGATTCTTTCAAGATCGATCTCTTCGAAACCCTAAACCACTCTTGTCAGGGTTTCATCACCTTCTTTTCCAAAGAAGTGCACTTGAGGTTCTACTACCATCCTATCATTGTATCAAGAACTAGGTTGGCTAACCAAACAACCCTTAACTTTTCAACGCATCTTGTTACATCTGAGTGTTATCCAAACACCTCTCCTTTTCAACCTTAGGGTTAGCCAAACAAACTCTTCTAACTTCTAGTCAAACAAGTCTTAACCAGAGCATTCATTACCACCTCACATCCTTAGGTATTAGGTAACATTACACTTTCATGTATTTCATTTATTGTCTCACCTCAAACTCTATGTTTATCTTCATTAAGAACACTCTCTGCTTTCATCATCATGGTAATCAAACTCAACCTGGTATAACTTGTAAGTTCCACATAGCTCATGATAAAAAAAACATCCTCATAAGGGGACTACCTCATTCCTCTTAGTGTTTGCAAGCCATCCATCATTCATTCACTTTACCATGGTAAGATATCTTCTCTATCCCATTTCTCGTGGCAACGCTCCAACCTACATCATCTCTTATCCTTGGTGTATGACACGCATAATGTCCTATCTCTCACCCCCATAACAAGAGGAAATAAGCATTTGGCTGCAGTCCAAATACAGAGTTCTTCCTGTTCCAAGAGTAGAGATGGTACATCCCACCTTGCTAGTACACCTTTAAATCTAAGTTGAAACGTGCCACATGTATCTCTTCATCACAACCATCATGATATCAAACTAGTCTTGAACCTACCGAGGTTTATATCCTTGGTCATCTCCTCTAGGTCTATAGGGTACTGATTCTTTTGGGGTCATCCCTCTTCCCTCATGCATCAAGAGAGTGCACTACTCATCTGTCTGTTGGGTCCCATGAGTTCATGAAGGTGATCAATCTCCTAACCCATGGCCCTCAGACAATGATAGTTGTTACCTCCCAACCCTATGGTCATGTGCAACTAGGGAATTAGGCAACTCCTACTTTCATCAGTCTTATCCCTACCTGACCCTAGGATAGACTTAGGATTCTCGATTATAGTACGTGTTCACTTAGAATCTTACCCAAGTCTTCATCATCTCTCTTTCTGCATTCATGGGCTGACTCTCATCCATTCATAGGCATTATGGCAACCTGCCTACCTTGGTCAAGCCCCATACCGGTTACCTCCATGGTAACACTTTCACATGCAATAGAGATGGATATCTATGGGTCTGTAGATTCAATCTCATACTATGTACCTTTCACTTAGCTACTCAAGATCCTATGAGACCTCTTTAGGTTACTTTGAACCAACAAAACTGATATACACCCTTCCAAAGGGGTCCCTCTCCCAGGATGGGAGGAAAACTATATCTAAGGTCACAAAAGCTCTTAGGTCCAGGGTTTACATCCACACGATCCTACTTAACCCTAGCAAGCCATTAAGGCACGAGCAGATCACTTACTGTACCATGCTAGGTCATACTTGTCCTCTTTCCTCAATGTTGGATCAAGATCATACCTTTCTTTATCATCAACTTAGCTGTGAGGGGGTTCATCAAACACACCTTTAACTTCAAGGGCTCCTCTTTTCCTCTATTCATGAGGATTACTATGCTCGCTTCTATAGGAACTCAACTTCTCATCATGAGCCTTAGGTACACCACTTCCCCTCTTAGGTCTAGGAACCCTAGGTTCACTGCATGCTCTGTCTCTTAACTACAAACCAAGCATGAAAAGGCATGACATGCACTCCTTATCATCCTTCAACTCAAGCAACACTTAGTTTTGGGTCCTCCTCAAGGACAACCAACAAGGTACAAGGCCTCATAACCCGCTACTAAACCTTTCTAGGTCTAAAGAACTCTTTTTCCTACCTCAGAAGGTAAACACCTATACTGTAGGCACATAGGCACCATATGCTTCATCTTCACTGTCTAGGGTTTGGTCCCTCTAAAGGCAACCAAGATATCATCAACTTATGAGGCAACCACTGTCATCCATTGTTCAGGGTTTTAGGCTTCCAACCTTCTTGCCGGGTTTCCTGCTCTCTCTCTAGAGCTAACCCTACATCCATCCTCACCATTAGAGGTCCTCTCTTCATGAAGGATCAACCTCAAAAGCATGCTCTACATGGGTGAAGCCTAGGTTCGAACTTATGGTTGCTCAAGATCATCCCTAACCCTTTATGCTCCATCATAATTCCTTATCTAGGGTTTCATCCTACTGCCAGCATTATGATGTGCCCTAGGTTCCAGCTATGCCCTACTTGTATAAGCCCTTAGGGTTTCTATGGTCCTTCACTGACAACATCATCTAAGGAGCTATCCTTTACCCTAACATGCACGACCCTTCACAGGGTTGGGTTGCCAAAGGTGCTAGGTCACCCATGGATCATATGGCATCCCAAAGGCATGTCCTTTCAAACACCTGGTCCAACTCATCTCTTTCTAACCTTTACTTAGGGTTAGGGTTAGCATCATCCTCAGAGGATGTGCCAGGTCTCAACTTGCAATGGAGATCTCTATCTCCAAGACTAACTTATCCTCCTAAGAAGAAGGTCTAGCCTCAGGTCTCTTCTGAGGACATGAAAACTTATGTCATACGACCTAAGCATGTATCTATTATTTATTTTGCGCTTAATCTATTAAGCTTATGTCTATGCCATCTTATTTGCATGCCTTTCATTAATTTAGTGGAGGATTCCTTAAACCTTATTAACCTTACCCAGACCTCAAGAGGGTGAGGAGAAGAAAGAAAACCCTAATCCTTTAGGTCCTTATCAGAATTTTGTGATGAGAAGGGATGAATAAGATGAGAAGTCCTAAATGTGTCTTATTTCGATTCATACCCTAACACCTTGGCCAGGCGGTCACACGGGTCTGGGAGTCCTCGTATTCTGACTAGAGGTGCGGAGGAAAATCTTGCCAGCCCCCAGTCGGGATCCCTTTCTAGACACCTCCGTCTTTTGGATACTCATCTAATAACTCCCTTGGGTTCTATGGAGTTTGTAAATTTTAATAATTACTAATGGTTACATGAAGAACCTACGCTCTGATACCAAATGTTATGACCCCACCTCCCGATAACCCCCAATTATGGGAGACCAAGAGGTTGAAGCCGCACCCATTAATCCCGGATCAAAGGTTCGACATATAACCATAAACAATTATTAAATTCTAACAGACTATACTGAAAATGGTAATAAAATTTTTCTTTACATACCTTTTGAAAACTTGGATCTCTAAACTTCTATCCACACCGATACTAATCTATCTAATCCTCCTTTGTACTTTAATTCTCTTTTAGTATCACATGTGCCGCTTTACTGTTTGTTCTTTTCATTGTACCTAAAACGCCGACAAACAAAACGTCAGTCAGCCGTAGCTGGTATGTGGGGGAAAACAATAAACATGCAACTATGATAACAATGTAATCATTCAATTACTTATTTAACAACCAATATTACTTTTTAGATATAACTTTGCGATCCAAGGGTACCCTATCCTCTGTATTGTCCCCATTAAACCCCTCATGATCCACCTATAAGTGAATCAGTTTCTAGGGTTGAGTCACATGGCACTACTCGTAAGTAGACCACTCCTTAACTCGGGATTTGCTAAAGAGTCTCTAACTCACGGTAACCTAGACCTTGCTCTAGGATTACCCTTTTTTTAGCCTTTTCAAAGTAACAGAGGTGGACCCGGATCTAGCCAGTTATATTTGCACATTTATGGTGATAATCATAGTCACTTTATAGTTTCAATAAATAAATAAACATCCAACAGTTTTGTTGCATTTAATGTGATTAAACATCTGAGAATTCATCGGGAAACTAAAGCGGTTATTCATAATCGTAACCACATACCTAATTTGATGAGTCATGCATAATATTCAACATATACTTCATGTATTTATAATCAAGCCAATCAACATATCCAAGCAAGAAAGCATTATCAACAAGATCCTGAAATAATCATGTAATTCCCTTTTTATTACTCATGTCATCAAGATCTATTAAACCTATCTTGCTTCCTACGGTTTCTAACTCACTTTTAGGGTTTCCATTACAATTAGGGTTTTCCTTGGAATTAGGGTTTTGCCTCCATTCTTAATTATTAAGAACCCTAATTCATCAAATATACTTAAAACCTTTAAATTCTCTTCTTTTAATATTCTTAACAGTCTTAGGATCATCATTTAGTAATTTACTTCCTTAATCTGAAATATCATGATTTTCCTCTTCTTTTACCCCAATTAGGGTTCCCATGTGAATTATTCTTCATTTATGGATTACAACCCTCAATCCACCAATTTTTTATACCAAACGGATGAAAACTATATATATCTAATCAACAGGTTAATATCTTTCAAATTAACCTATTAGTTTTTAAAGACGTATCCTTTATATTCAATTTAGGGTTTCTAAGGTATCCTACAAAATCCTAATCATCTTAATTATATCCATTAAGGATTCTCTAATCCAAACTATGTTCAAGAATCATTATATTTCAGTTGTATTCTTGCAAAATTGTGTTATGACCACTAAAACTCATATTTACTCAAATTAGGGCTTTTAGTCCATTAAACCATGTTCATGATCATAAAACCCTAAAACCAACATACTAATCATCTTTTTATAATTTTATCATTCCTTTTATTCATAACAGGTTAAGATTGATCAAAAACATATAAAATATTCATCATGTTCGTTTTTACATCATTCTAGGGGTTTTCTATCAATTAATGCATCAAAAGATGTAAAACCCTATACTTTTTGAGTTTCAAGCAGAATTAGGATTCATACATAATTGTTTTGTATTCCTCTCATTCTGAGGATCAATTTTCATACAAGACTTGTTTTAATCCGAGCTACCAATCTTTAATTATGAATTAATAAAGGAGTTACCTTTTTCAGCCAATCAGGGAGTGCCACGTCTCCTCAATCCAGCAACATTGCCTTGAAAACATTTCGAATTGTCAATTATACCCCTGCGCGGCTCCAGGGTTGTTCACAACATGAAAGGGTAAAAACGTCCAATGCCCGCTCGTCTCCTTCCTCCGCGTGCCCTAGCGTAGCCGCGGCAGGCAAGGAGCAGGCGCGCTTGGGCCGCCCTTCCCGGACATCATCGACCACCAGTGTTGGATCCCAGGCCTCTTCCAGACCTTCCCGCACTTCAGGGTGCCCTTGGTCTGTATCCAGGGAAACCAGTTTGCGTTGGCAGCGTCTGCGACCACCTGCAAGCCTTGCGGACAAGCTACGGTTGTCATGCCTAGGTTTGAGCATGGTGATGACGGCAGAGCTCCTACCTGATGTAGCAGAAACTCTCCTATTGACCGTGGCGACCCCACGAGTCCTCCTTCCTCGCTACAACTACTCCCGCATCTCAAGAATCACACGTCTCCGTCCGATGAGACTCGACGCCCCCGCTAGCTGCTCGCGCTTTCAGGGCTCCATGCTCTCAAGACCAGTCTTCCATCGCAGCCTACCTCCAACGCCATCTGTTAGAATCGGGCCTCTCTTCCTAGACATCCCTTCCCGTACCGAGTTCTTCTGTAAAGTGGCGGAGAGGGAGGGGTTGCACTAGGGTCAAGGACGCCCTTCTTCTGAGTGGTGATACTGACAGGGTTTAGGGTGCCCTAGTCACGCATCCACAACTCCCTTTATATAGGGTGTGAGTTGAGGAACAATGGAGTCATGAAACATCTATTGTTGCTTCTTTGGGAAACGACGTGCTTAAAAATAAAGAGATTGACTCCCACTACTTTTCATTGGATAAGCCACTTATATAAAAGTATTTTTTTTTCTCTATTCCTTTCCCAAAATAAAAACTCGCCCTTTTCACAAAAGGTCATATCCTATAAATCTATCAAGGAAGGTATAGAACGAGGATTTGCTTATTGAGTTATTTCTCAATATATACTTCAAAACTTGGTTGTTGGTTCACGTCCCTTTTAGTATACTCTCTAAACTGTTTGTCCTTCTTTCTCGGAAAAACATAACAACCCTTGGGACATCTTATACAATAATTTCCCTTTTAGTCATCTTATTAAAACAATACCATTATTTCTTGGAATACTATTATCCTCCATATCTCTAGGATTATCTTTTATTTCTTTTCCCCTTTTCTATTTCTTTCATTAGAAAACACATATAAATGAAATTTACTCAATTGTGGCCATTAATGCCACTTTCTAGAGATTTCTATGTATTTCTCATAAATATATTGCTTAAAAATTCATTATCTTGTATCTTTTCTAATATTTGGACTTTTCTGCTCTTTTATATCCTTTATTGGATTATCATAATAATAAGAATCACAAAATTCCTATCCAAAATAATATTTGCAAAGTAATCCATCCTTTGAAACAAAGCATACAACATTTTCAATTAAGTCCAAATTTATAAATCAATACATTTCAAACATGAAAATATATGCAAAGTGGAGGTTGTAACAGTTTTTATATACTAATGAACCTATAATAGTCATCTAATGAATAGTTCAAATGTTTGAACCCTAATGAATACTTAATACACATAATAAGAGTAACTCACATATTAATACTAATAAAGGATTTGTATGATGTTAAATATGTCATAAACAAATAAACCCTAATGACACAATGAGAAAGATAATTGGATCTTAACTCTAAACTTAAATCATGCTAAGAAGGTATAAGTAAAATATAATTATCATGTTGATCTAAATCCTAAGTTGCACCTTAACCTATACATTTTTTATAACATTCATGAAACATTTGTGACATTAGGTGTCATAATCAGATACTATACTTTAATACACATAAAAGGTATATAATCACCTAATCATAGATTAATCAAGTCATCAATATGTAATGCATATCACCTTGTTCTCTAATACATACCTAATTAATCATGTGTAATCATGATTTGGTATGTGAAGTAATTCATTAATATGTAATATGTTCCACCGTGTTCACTAAAAACATATAATGATTCAAATTTGGATAAGAAGTAATTGGACTCACACAAATGTGCATAATCAATAATAAGAAGTGAACAAATATGAGAAAATCATTAATGATGACATTAATGTGAATAAGAAAGGTAATGTGACAATGTGTAATATAGATATAAGTAATTAATGTGACATTAATTGGTTTAATTGTAGACTTAATAACAAATCGGATAAAATGTCTTATTTCATGCAAAATAATATGATATCATTTAATATGGTGATAACATAAGGATAATAGAGTTTGAATCCAAATGATCAAGTATATTGAGATAATTAAGTAAACTCTAATTGTGCTAAAACCCTTCATGGAATAGATAAGAAATATAAATAAAGGATTTGTGCATAATAATGAAATATAACTCTTTTGAGTATATGTGGCACAATTAAAAGAATAATAATGATAATGTGATACCCTAATAAATATAATGTTAATAAGCCAAAAATGTTAAAAAGAAATCTCAATAGTGGAACCCTTAGTGATCCTTGAGAACCTGACCTATGAGGAGTTGTTAGTGGAAGTTTTGGTTGTAGTTTTATGAATTGGAAGTTTCATGTTGATATGTTGCATTCTCACCCTTCTCTCCTTGCTTGAGATTTTGGGGATGAAATCCTTTTTAAGGGGTGGAGTGTTGTAACAAATTGAAAAGTGGCTATATTTTCGTTTTGATCCTCTTTCCAAGCTTTTCTTTTCATTTCTATCCTTTTTGCCCTTTATTTGAATTTGTGGAATTATTAGTGGTTTGGGGTGAATTTGATCACCATTTATTCTAATGTATGGGTTTATACACAAATACTTCAGTGAATATTTTAAATTAGGGTCTAATATGTCTTTTTCACTTTTAAACTGGATAACGTCAGGTATATCTGCAGACTTCACAATATATACAACCTTCCTAGTTGGGTGCTATTCAATATGGCTGGCACGTAATAACAAATTTTTCAACAATGAAAGTTCCTTAGTCCCCAGAATTTGCAATTCCATACGTCGATTGGTTACTATTATAGAAAATTGTTGAAATTCAGATCAGCCTACACTTCCTTCAATAACTTATCTAAATACAACACCCAACCTCTGGCTTCATCCTCCATTTGGGTGGATCAAAATAAATGTTGATGCTTCAGTATCTCCATCAAGATCTATTGTTTCTTTTATTGCACGAACTCATCAAGGGTGTTGGCTTTATGGAGGATCAAAACGGCTTTACACTTCATCTGTTTTAGGAACTGAGTGTGTTGCTATCGAGTTCGCATTATCATCAGTTCGTCAACTACAATGGACATCTATTGTCATAGAGACAGATTCAACCATTGTTGTGGTAGCAGTTAACGATCAAGGTATTCATCAGCCTGTGTTGTATAGATGGACTTCCTCTATTGTAGCATCACTTCAAAACAACTGGTCAGTTATTATACGGAAAATACCAAGGATTCAAAATGCAGAGGTTGACATGTTGGCAAAGCTACATAATGCAGACATTTGCACAAGCATTTACGAAGTACCTCCAAGTAATTTTTCTCTAGTCATTCCCAACTTATATTGTATTGGGTCCCACTCTCAGTCTTCTGAGATTGATTTATGTAATCCATATGTTAATTGCATCTCGGATGCATCTTAATAATTGAAAGTACATCTTTCCCAAGAAAAAAAAATGTAAATTTATCACCTATGTGAGATAATGATAAAATAGATTTGTTCTAGAATATTCCTTAGCCTTATGGAACAAGGAAGAGAAAAAGAAACAAATGATGATACTTTAAACATGTTAATGTGATATTGATTTATTTAATATGAGAAATAATGGAAATATGGATAATGGGCTAAAATTCATAAAAAAGAAGACTAATTAGTTAAAGATAAGTTGAGATTCATTTTCTTTGGGTTTGGTTTGGCTTGGAGGCCAAGTTTCATAATTTTAGAATAATAATATCTATATTCTATTTTGAAAAGAAAAGGGTGAGTTTTCCTTCAAAATATGAAATAAATACTTAATGACTCCAAAAATGGAAAATAAAATTAGATTCGTAATATACACATTAAAAATAGCTTTTGGATAAATTTTCATGTAATTTAGATAATCTTTAATATACATGTGTAGATTAGGAGAGAGAAAGTATGTAATTGCTCAAAATATTAAATAATATTTTAAATAATATTAAAAAATAAAATTTGATGGCTAATTCATATTCCATATGTTTTAGTTTGCTTGAGGGTAAAGTTTCACATTATTTGCATAATAATTATTATTTTTATTTTTAACCGGAAAAGAAAATAAGAATAAGAATCAAATATATTACATAAATTATTAAATGACTCCAAAAGAGAAAATAAATCTCAAATTCTAATTCTAAACATCAAGATTAGTCTACGAGTAAATTTTCATCTAATTTAAACAATCTGAAATATTTTAGTTAATTTTAGTCCAATATTAATCATTCATACAAATTTATTATTATTTATTGATTTTGGCAAGAATCTTTTGTTATATGTCTTATTCTCTTAGCCTTCTCATCTTATGATGAATCTATATCCATATGTTTTATTGTTATTATTATCTTTGTTTCTTGTTCATATTGTTGACACATACCTTGTTTCTCTCTTTTACTGGGTGACTTTCCAACCACCCAGGTAAAGCGCAAGGTGTTAAACAAGATCAAGGAGAATATAGCTTTTGGCATGGATCTGGTTCTTGGAGATGTTATTTTGGAGACGAGACATGAAGTAGTTTAGACTTTCCTCTACCTAGATACTTTTGTTGTACCCTGATGTAAATCCTATATGGAAGAATGATGATGTACTCTTAATAAAATGAATATAGTCATGAAAATTATATTCCGCTACTATACTCTTTGGTCTTTTGTATACCATTATAAAGATTTAAAAATATTACATTTGTTCCAGCATACCTTTTCAGTATGTTTAGAATAGATGTTTTATTCTTCAAATTTTTAGTTAAGGAATGATTTCACTCTTCTACAAATATTTCATCAATTTTTGATTCGGCTATTGAGTGATTGGAGATTACAAGTTAGGGACTGTCGTACTGGCAAGAGTTCTCAGAAGGTGCAATTACAATGTCATTCTGATGAGGGTTGTCTTCAGGAAAAGCTATAGCAATAGATACATCATGATGTTGATTACTTGAGGCAGAAGTTTGTTTGCATTTACGAGTCCAAACCTTTTCCCCTTTATGTTCAGCATTAGAGGGTTACTCCTCCGCTTCTGGTATCTCCTGCATAATATTGTCTTTTATCTTCCCCATTAACGAGAGTAGCAAACCGGTTTGAATTATTAGTTTGTTGACTGTTCTGTGATGAATTCTGGATTTTTGGATTGCGGCTAGGATTTTTTTGAGATCGTCTTGAGTGTATATTTCTGCCATAGAAAACTTCCCACCTTTCTTCGTTTGCAATCCAAGTCATGCCGGCATCACTTTTTTGGTGTCGTGTCCACATCACCAACGTGGTTTGTAGACAATGAATCAGGTTCAAGAACAGATATCTTCTTGGTCAGACATTCATGTTTGGGATGGCCTAGAATGCCACAGGAATGGCAGATAAAAGGTAATGATCCACATTCAACTTGATATACCTTGGCGTCTATGGGGAATATCGACAAGATCGGTTTAGTAGAATCAAGTTTGATAGCCAACTTTGCAAAAAGACTTAAAGGTACGATTAGTAGTGTGTTCATCCACTCTAAAAATATGACCAAGGACATCTCCAATTCTTTCAAACATGATGTGATGTTATAAATGAATCCGTAGATCCATGATTCGAGCCCAGATTACTACTTTTGACGGGATACCAACGGTAGGAACAAAATCACGAGTTCGCTGTCAAACCATCAAGAAGCACCCATGGACCCTCTGTTAGTGTCTTGATATAGTCATATTTGCAGAAAAACTGAACTACAAAGGTGTTCATACTAAGTTCGTACATTACCCATCTGCCAGTCGTATTCCAAAGAAGTTTCAGGCGACCCGAAGATTAAGAAAGCCTACTGTTCTCCCAATTAGTTTAACCACAACTGAGTAAGACCATGGTTTACTTAGTTGAGTTCGTGCCTCAAGAGTTAAACGGATCTTAAATGATCTAAGTAACGTTATGTTTTATACGTGGTGAATGAAGGGGAGGAAAGAAAAGGAAGGGAAAGGAAAGGAAGGGAAAGGGGAAGGGACAATTATGTTAGTGTGCTTGGTTAATATGGGGAAGGAAACGGAAGGAAAATATAAAAAAATATAAATATAAAAATGTTGTAGTTACGTGGAATGTTGGTGATATAAAATAGTTATATTTAGACATTTATTTACATATATTATTTTATAATAATTTCTTTGTAGAGGTACGGACAACAAATAAAATTATCAATATTTTTTTAATGTCAAAGCTTATAGATCTAAAAATAAAATCATATGATGTAGATGAAAGCAACTTATATTTCTTATTTGTTATGTTTTAAAAGTGTCACATAAGAGATTTTTTATAAAATTGGCAATACAAGTTTTCTTACAGTCGAGTAGTTTCCTTCATATTTTTATATTTGTAATAAATTTTCTCTGTGTATCTAATTACTTTCCGTTATAATCCACCATATTTTTTTTCAATTATTTGTCTTTTTTATTTTTATGACTGTATAACAATCTCAAAGTTTTCAACTTTCTTACAAAAATAAATTTTTAAATTCCCTTTTAAATTATGTATAAGAGTTAGTTTTTGTTTCCTTTTTTAAAATCTTAAAATTTTATCAAATACTTTCCAACGTTTCATATGTCCCTTTGAGTGACATAACTCATACATGACATATTAGTTCTCTGCTCACATTAGTTATGGGTTATATTAATTTTTCTCGCTATGTATTTATATTTTTCTCTTATATTTAATATTTTTCACTGACTTTTCTATTATATTTCCTGCCAAGTCTTTCTCCTTCTCCTTGTCTCCACTCTGATTCAGTGGGGAGAGATTTAGAGAGAAGTGGTTGAAATATACTTGATGTGTTCCCCTTCACTTTCCTCCATACCCCTTCACTTTGTCCAACCAAATAGCTCAAACTTTCTCCCCTCCCTTCGCTTCCCCTCTATTCACCACGTACCAAACATACCCAATGTTGTCTTGTGTGATAGAATTTGCAGGGATTTCCTCCAAAAAACATTGGTTGTTTCATTTGATTGTCAGTTACGTCCCGAAATGACCTTTGGTAAGCAACCACTGTAGTTCATGGTACTAAACAACCTCGACATCTGGCGATATATCCTCAGTGTTACATATGTCTACGCCTGTCGATGTCGAAATTTGGTAAACTTCTATGCCCATTGGTTTCCTACTTGTTGACATGTGTCAACAAATTCAACCTAGTTGGTGATAAAATCAACTCAACTAGCTCAAAACCTCCCAGCTTCTAGATGATCTTTGTAATTATTATTGTTGCACACATAGTGAAGGCATAAAGAAACTTGAAGGAAATCACTTTTGGCATTGAGATGATCATTTCCTTAGTTTTTAGCTAGGCAAAATTTGGTGTAGACCTAGTACCATTTCACCTATCTTACCTTTCCCCTCTTTACAAACTGAAGTATTTGGAAATAAGCTCATATTTTTCTATTCTAGAATATGATCCAATTGGGATTTATGTAGATACAGAACACCACATATAGAACATATTTAAGTTCTAAACATTTTGTATAGAAGATTATAGATGGAGTATGTGTTTACCAAAAAATGATGTATTATGCCAAATTCCCTCTCAATCTCACCAACTTTTAGATTATTTTGATTCTAAGTGTTAGTTCACAAATTCATCAAAGTTTCCTTACATTTTTCACAAATGACCACTTCCATGCCTGTCGAAGTTGACACTAAGATGTCGTCTTGTACATTGCACGTGACTGTGTTTTTCTACATATGTAAACATGTATAGATGGCTGAATATAAATATATATATTTAGTTTTTAAGATAGATTTGATGAAATATATTAATTTTCATCATGAAATCACTATTTTGAGCTTAACTTTTGTCAAAGATGCGTCAAAATTTGGTTGTAAAAATCCTCGTAGTTTCCTCAAAACCTCCACACTTTTTGAAGAAGACTTGAAGTTGAAGTGTTGTTCCATCCTGCAGGTTATTCTTTAGACGGCGTAGTCGATTGATTGAATAACCATCTTGCAAGTGCATCTGTTATTGGTTCTTGTAAATTTGATGAAGATGAGGTAGGTGCAGATTATGTTGATGGATCGTGTGATGTCGTTGTTCTTCGTATACCATCATAAAATAGATTGATACCAATATCTCGAAGGTTCCTTGTGGAGAGTGTAGTTGTTGAACATCCTCATGAACGGTCAGTGTCTATCATCATATTAATTGGGATTTCTTTGGCATCTAAAGGACTTGGATCATAATCAGACATGTCATTAGACTCGAGTATATCAACCATAGTAGAATTGTCATCAAGATAGACACAACCACCCCTACCAATTACCTGATCCTTGTCAGTGTCGCCGGTCGAGGCCTCCCCTCCGAGAGGACATAGCATGCAGAGATTCACTCTTTCTCTCGTTCTCCATCTCTTTTCTTCTTGATTTTCTCTACAAACTCAATCTGAATAGAGTAAGGATGTGGAACTTAGTTTAAGAAATAAGAAGATAATTATATCAAATTAAGGGGATAAGGAAAGGAGAAAGAGTGTGAATATTATGGAGATTTGAAATTTGTTTAACATACATACTTTTGGAGAGTTGAAATAGGGTTTACTTCTCTTTTTTATCCTACAATATCACCGTGAAATCAGGTGAGAGAAGTATAATTTGATAGAAAAGGGGTAAATCTGTATGGTGGAAAAAACAAAACACTATTGAGGGGTGTGGAACATATACTGCTATTTTACCCCAGACAGAGTGGTAGAAAAAATTGTATCCATCACTCGCATGGGGCTCCGTCACTTGAGTTTTTCACTTGATTGGTACCCAACTAAGTGAGTAACCCACTCTGTTCAAGGTATTAACCATTAAAATGGGTGGTTTGTGCCAAGTAGCTGTCATTAAATTTCCTAAAAAGGTGGCATATCACTCCCAAAGCATATATACTAAGTACTAGTCATTGTTATTACATAGACCAACATTCATTCACTTGTTTGAGATATTTTACTCACTCTTATTATTTACACACCTACTAACCATTCCAAAATTCATTTAGTAAATTTCTTTCAAAAGAACATTCATTTTACAATCTTTCATCATTTAGTCTGCCAAATGCATTTTTTGCACATGATGAATCCAAACATCCATTACTCCAAGAATAAACTAGTTCCTAAAAATAGTTTAGATATAATGGTATTGTCATGTTTTTCTTAAACAATAAACATTTTCTCATACTTTCAATGAAGTTTGATTCAACAAGTCATAAATTGCATATATTGTCATCTACTTATTATTTACTTGATTACAAGCTTATGTATTGTTATTCCATCCATAAGTTGATGTCTAAATTGATCATATTTACCTACTAATCAATTAAATGTGTATCATTTGATCCAATCATTAACATGGGTAGGTCATATTACAATTGATAACATTAGTTATTTGTACATTTTTAGGTCAAGTTCATAATGAAAATTCCAAAATTTCAGTTTGCTAAAAAGTTTATTATATACCTAGTTCTTGGAAATGAAATCTTACATACATTCACTTCATAAGACTCCTTACTTCAGCAAACACACTTTTACAAAATCAAGTTATCTTTAATTAGCCAAGAATTTATGAAATCATGCTATTTAGCATTAAAATGATATCAAATCCACGTATACTTTTCTAGTCAACCATTTCATAGTTGTAAATGAAATTCTATATTTTACTAACTTATGTCCCATTTTTCTGTCTTTATCGTCTCTTATTATTCATCACCAAAATTCAGCTAATTTTCTAAATTTCAAATTTGTTCCAATGCTAATTCTGTTATAGTGAGCTTGATCAAGACAATGATTGGTTGCTAATTAGGATATGTTTGTTATATTTCGTGTCATGTCACCACAATAACCACGATTATAAGACTAAAAAAGACCGCATATGAAAGTACTTTGACAATTTAAAGAAAAAGTGAGATGATATATGCTTGTATCTTTTTACTTATAATATTGAATAGTTATATTTATGTATGTTAACATTACAACATATAATATTGTGTGTGTGTTTATATTCCACAAATAAAATAAAACATAGTACAAAAGGATTGCATTTTTTATAGCAACACACTTAGTTGTACTCTCTGTCAATAGAACTTATAATATAAAAGGAAATAAGTATGATATGAAGCAATCATCTTCATCCTAAGACATAATATTTGTTCTCAACATTGTAGTAACAAAATAGTTTTTCGTGGTACTTGAAATGATATCAATCATTCTACAGAGTTCATAGGATTTTAAGACCATAATAAAGTCAAAAGAATAAGCATATGGACGAGAATATATGTGATACAAAAGTGTTATCGTGTAATTAGAAATATGCATGATAATACTACTATATGTGCTAAACGTATGCACAATTAGTATTGGTATTCCTTTAGTGTAAGTATGTATTTTAGAATTAATGTCCATGTGACATTAACTTTTATCTATGGATTACAAAGAGGGTGTCATGTCTTTTTAATAAAGGTTGGTGCCCATTTTTACAATGCAATTGATTGTATCTCATAAATTACTTCTCATAGGATATGGGTGTAGCGCTCATTTCACGCGGTTCTTGATCTACATTATAAATCATATTTATGTGTGTGTGGTTTGTGTTATTTGTGTCTACAGATTCTGCATTTATAAGTTCTAAGTGGTCTAGCTTTATGTATATGGTTTTATGTTCAACTACATAGAGATATATATGTGCACCCATAAAACATGGATTAACACACTATATATATATATATATATATATATATATATATATATATATATATATATATATATATATATGTATATATATATATGTATGTATGTATGTATGTATGTATGTATATGTATGTGTGTGTGTGTGTCTATATATATATATATATATATATATATATATATATATATATATATATATATATATATATATGTATATATATATATATGTATGTATGTATGTATGTATGTATATGTATGTGTGTGTGTGTGTCTATATATATATATATATATATATATATATATATATATATATATATATATATATATATATACATACATATATATATATACATATACATATATATACATACATACATACATATATACATACATATATATATAGGGATAGGAAGTGTGTACCGGTCGGTACATACAATCTAAGTGTATTGGTCATGAAAATGACATATGTGGAATACATTAATTAAATCCAATCACATGGATTGAATCAAAATTAAATAGATTAGATTTGTTCAAAAAATCATAACCATACTTTATGTATACCACGAGATATAACAATATATCATTCAAGGGTTTCTGCAATTTCAGAAAGTTACCGTTGATTAAAAAAATATGTGTTTTCTTTCGTTTGATGATCTAGGAATATTAGTTTGAAGTGATTTTTAAGACACATTTTATCTAAGGGGTATGCATAACATCCATAAGGTTGTATTGCTTTTTATACTTCTGTAATAATCATAAATGAAGATAAGTACATATAAGCTATGTGTACTCAGGTATACAATTCTTTTAGCCTATATATATGTATATGTATGTATGTAATTCTACACATCACACAGTGTAGAATATAGAAAACACAAATAAGTCTTAGTTCAAATAACCAAGTAAACCTATTAGATTGAAGTGCAATAAATCTTTCATCCAAATTTCTTATCACTTGAGCCTTCAATCAATATTTCTAAACCCCCAAAAATGTATGTACTAGATGTGCACTGCATATTTAAAAAATCATGAATTTACTAAACATTGTCAATTAAAAATCAATACAAACATTCTCACTAGTACCCATTTGAACTATTTATTGATGAAACAATTTATTAACTTTGCACTTCCGTTATGAAATTTGTGATATGGTGTTTCTTTCTTGCATTTCTTTGTTCTAAATAAATATTTTTATTGTCATACCAAACAAGTATGCATGTAAATCCACATACAAGATTGACATTGTACATGGAATTACGGTATGAAGGACCTAATACAAATCAAGAAAATTTGGCATAAAAGGTATTAGTTCGGAGCATGATAGTTATATTATGTGGAGAGAAGTTAAGGTGACCTCGTTAATGTGAAGGCGTCACCCATCAATATAGTCACTAAATGGTAGGAAGAAAGGAAAGCTAATCCTAAAGCATGTAATACCTTTTCAAATTCTTCAAGAATGTGGAATTGATCATACTTGTTATGCTTTCCTCTAAAAATCAAAATCTACATATTTTGTTTCATAATTGTATCGCATCTTTTACCTAAGCAAATGGAGATATAGATTCGTAAAATAAAATAGATACAAAGTAGAACATGGAAAAGTGCTTCTACATAAGAATTAGTAGGAGAAACAACTTTTGAATTTTCATAATTTCTATAATAACATTATGGTCATGTATACATGATAGAAGAAATTGTTTGTCCAAGAAATATGTCATTAGCTCTTATTTAGAATCTACAACCCACAGTCTTGGAGTGGGGATCATGTTCAAATGATTTATTATCCAGGTCTATTATTTTTAATCTTATTATTATGAATTTTAGTGTGAAACCATAGAGGTGGAAGATGTAGTAATGCATTTTCCTAATCAAGCTACTAAAAGTGATTATCCCTTATTTTCATGTATGAGATTTTTAAAGATAACTGTATTGAATTTGATAGGATGATAAAATAGTATCCAATAACAACATTAATCCTAATATATATATATATATATATATATATATGCTAATAGAATTATGTACCTTAGTACATGTATCTTATGTGTACCCATTTTTATATATGATGATTGCACAACTCTTCAAAATAATCTAACCTTATGGATGTGTTGCATGCCCGTTAGATAATATATGTATACAATATCACGCCAATCTTGCATTCATATATATATATATATATATATATATATATATATATATATATATATATATAGTCAGGCTAGAATACACTCGAGTGTACAGATCACACGAATACACTCAAGTGTATTTGCATATCTAGACTATTTTCACCGTCATACTATAACTAGGCTACATACAAATTTTGAGCCCATTTGGATGAGTATAAGTCACACATCCAAGGGCAACAAAATCGACGCACAACATGACCTATAAATGTCTAAATGTGCTCAAATTTTGCGTATGAGCTATTCACAAGATGTTTAAGAAGATCAATGGATTAGATTTTTGAAAAAAAATATTAAATCATGAAAAACTACTTGAGTGTATTCTGCTCCGAATACACTCGAGTGTATTCTAGACTGACTCTATATATAGTTAGGCTAGAATACACTCAAGTGTAGAGATCGCACGAATACACTCAAGTGTGTTTGCATATCAAGACTATTTTTGTAAAATGTAAACCATTGATCTTCACCGTAATACTATAACTAGGCTACGTACAAATTTTGAGCCCATTTGGATGAGTGTAAGTCACTCATCCAAGGGCAAAAAAATCGATGCACGAAACTAATTTGAAATGCATAATTTTTGCGGTCTTTATAACATGACCTATAAATGTCCAAATGTGATAAAATTTTGCATATGATCTATTCACAAGATGTTTAAGAAGATCAACGGATTGGATTTTTGAAAAAAAAATATTGCAACACGAAAACTACTTGAGTGTATTCTGCTCGGAATATACTTGAGTGTATTCTAGCCTGATTCTATATGAAAAACTACTTGAGCATTATCTTCTCAGAATACACTCAAGTGTATTCTCGCCTAACTCTCTCTCTCTCTCTCTCTCTTTATATATATATATATATATATATATATATATATATATATATATATATATATATATATATATATATATATTTGTGTGTGTGTGTGTACATATACATACATATATGTATACATATAATCATCATATATATAATATATTTATTTGTATATACATGTGTGTGAGAGAGAAACTATGTAACTATAGGTAAATACAATTTTGACCAGCAAGTACTATAGACTAAGGCATGCCAATACCATGAAATAATATTCTTTCTAGAATTTCAGTAGAGACATCCTTGAATTTCAGTAGAGGCATTCTTTCTTCTATAATGACATTTTCATCGTAGTGAGAATATATATTTTCTTATACCACGCTTTATCTATGTTGAATAGCATATTTGATCTATGTGTGATATTATCCCGTGCTTTATCTATGTTGAATAGCATATTTGATCTATGTGTGATATTATCCTTTTATTAAATAGGGCTATGCATTCCCATTTTCATTTGTATTGACAAGTTACCATTGAGTTAACCTATACACAATATGATGCCTTATATATCAATGTTTTGGATTGGTGAACTTATCAATTGTCTTGTTCTCATGACTCATTTCCTTTTGATTCAAATCATGCTATCCTATGCTTTCTTCACCTTCCTTTTAATTACTTTTACATATTTCTATTCTGCTAAAATATGAAATTCAAGTAATCATTTTGAATATTATAGATATTTAGTGATGATGTAGGTAGCAGTGAAGAATAGTTGGTTTTTTCAGGCATGAGAATCTGACTACCTCTTTATGTGTCGCATTGGATGTTAGCTTGATTAAAATTTTCAACCATCAATGTTATAGTAATATTGTAGGATCATTCCCAATTTACGATTGTATGCGCTAGTTAATTTCATCTATGAACAACACTCCGACACTAATATCTTCTTTTGACCTCAATAATATTCTAACACAATGATTATGGTGATAAAAATAATCAACACAATAACACACGAATTCCAATGTGACGACGAACACCAAATATCGAATAATTACAAATGTGGAAGCGTTCATCAACAGCGGATTATTGAAAATCACTAAAAATTAAAACCATTTACAAAGAAATCCAAACACAGGAAAACTGTTATATCAAGAACCAATGTATTTCATTTACATCCTGGTTCATAAGTACATGTCATGTATCATTCCTTCTCGAGAATTACAAGCAACAACTGCCCTGTAAAACTATACATAGGTAGTATAAGAATCTTGAGGCATCAAGCCAAAATCTTAGATCAATATTAAACTAACTATTGACTCCTAGGACCTGAGAGTACAGAGACGACACATAGGACTCTATATACAAGACATGACAGCCAGTGTCTCCACCTGAGAATTCACTGTTGTCCATGTTGTTGTTGTTGTTGTTGCTGTTGTTGTTCTTCCCCTGCTGTAGGGTTTCTGCCTCTTCTTCGGCATCTACCTAGAAAGTTGGATCCCACGGGGGTGAGACAATTGAAATTGTCCTAGCAAGAGATATAACTCTTCGCCAGAAATATTATTATTTTAGTTTAATAGAATAAAACTGAGCAGAAGAATCATAAGTAATCGATAGTAGATAAATCAATGTCTAAACAGATTAGAGCATTATTCTTTATTCAAGTCATTTCAGCTATATCTTGGTAAAGCAACTTGTCACTTATCCAATAAGGAATTGAGGAATATATATAACATTTATCCATCTAGGATATGTTAAGCAAAATATCATCAACCATTGATTCTCGTATTTCAACCTTAAGAAAATATGCTACACGGCTGATTACATTTTACAATCATACTTAAGCCCTGAGGAGATGAGGTATACCACTCATTCTCCAACCGACCATTGAAAAATCGAAATCAGTACCATACATAGGTCAAGGAAGAGCCGGATTCTCATGACCTCATCTTCCTCAGTTAGTATGAGGACAAAATGCAGGACATCTTGTGTCTCTGCTAAATAGCTTTCCAGGGTATCCTGGCAACTTCGCTATTGTTACAACCACAATTTTTGGGATCATCTGGTGAGAAATGTAATTTCTCATACTAAAAATAATTGAACAAAGAATGGAATAATTTGTTTTGAATACATGGATTTTGTTTACAATAGCCTTGATGTTTGTGTTGTGGGCTTTATTGGCTATTGGGCCCAATAACAAGGAAATAACAAAGAAAATTCAATTAGTAACTGAATAATTGAATATTTGAAAAAAAGGGAAATATGGAAACCTCTAGAAGGTACATCCAAAGAGGATTTCGTGCCTCTTGGGTTCCTTGGGTACCAAAGAGTCCAAAGTTGCATAGAGAAGGCAATAAGAAAAGAAAAGTTTAATTAAGTATTTCTTTATTAAGATATAAATTGAAAATAATGATAAAATGTGGAAAATGAGTGGAAAGAGGCATAAATGAGATTTCTTGGTGAAATTTCGTATCCATGAGGTTGCTAATATTAAAAAGAATGCCAATGAGGAAAATAAAAGAGAAATAAAGAGAAATCCTCAAAAAAAGATATTTTTAATAAGAAATAAACAAGATAATGTGAAATAATGCATAAATATGCATCTAGAAGGATAATCAGTATCCAATAAAAAGAATTTCAAAATCATAAAGTTTCTTGGGATTCAAGGAGACCCAATAAAGAGGAAAGAAAGAGAAAATACTAAAAAGGAAAAATAAGAGGATAATGTGTTGCATTATTAATGAATTGTGTGGTATTGTTTAAAAGGATGATATTTTCTATAAAGGAAAAAAAAGATTTCGTGATCAATGGATTAAAAAGCAAGAATAAAGAGAATAAGTGAGAGGAATTTTGAATTCCTAAGTATCCAAGAAATAAGAAATATTAAAGGGATAGTAAGGATAAGAGAAAGGAAAAATATATGTAATATGACTTTTAAGTAATGGCTTGTATATGAAGAAAAGTCTCTTAGACTTTTAAATTTGAGTCTCAAAAGGAATAAGTCATGTAAGGGGAAGTAAAAAAAGTTAAAGGAGACGTATTCATGTACTTGCTAAATATGTTGCCTTACACAATGATGTATAACGTGAACATAAATCAATTAACACGAACCCTAATGTTATATAAAGGGTACATGTGGGTGAGGGCGGAAGATCCCTGACATCTCATGGAGTATGATGTGGGAATGTATATCTTCAGCCCTTCGTTCCTCTCCCATCTCATCCGCTTGGTTTCTCCCCTGACCAGCGTTGATCGCACCACCTGATGGGTGGTCGTTGACCTGACCATGACGGAAGCAGGGAGGATACGCTAACACCTTGCAGGGAGTCCCCTGGGGTGGCCGTTAAGCGATACAGATGAGTGGGCAGCTCCGCCTGGTGGCGAGGTAGGATGAGGTGGAGCGATGGGAGCCACTGACGTGCACCCTGGTGCTACTAGCGGTTGGGGCGAGGCCGACCAAGGTTCCTAACTGGTTCGGAACCACCCCTTCCCGTCGTTGAGCCGGTAGAACACCCTACCAGGACCAGTTGCAGGTCATTCCCCTCCTTACTGCTCCTTTTCCTGGAGCTGCGGAAGAAGCTCCGCTATTAGCTGCTATGTCCGCGCAGGACTTGAGGGTCCTGCCATAGAACCGGCAGAGAATCCCTGACGGGGATGCAAGCTTGAGCGAGGCGGGAAGCTATGGCGGTGTAGCGGATGGAGGTGCCTGAGTCGTAAAGAGAGCAGACGTGTTGGAGGGAATGGCACCGAGGCCATGGCCTCGCTGCGCAACAGACGCGCAGGAGGACGCCGACGCAAAGCGTCGAGGCTGGCGTCCGTGAGGATCGCAAGGAAGGAGATAATAGAGCGGAATGACGCGAGGGCCCCTGGGGCTGAACATGACCCATAAGGGTAAAGAGGTAATTCGACTCTTTTTTTTAGCTGATCCGCTGATAAACAAATATTCGATAAAGTTGATGTGTCAATCTGCGATTGGTCAGAATTTGCATATCTTGCAAAAAGTGTAGAATTTGCTAGGAAACTCGGTTTAAAACGAACTTTATATGAATTTTGATCAGAAGAACACAAGGAATCCATTAAAAATAGTTTTATAGCCTGAATATGATCATAGTTCGAAAAGTTGTGTAAATCATCATCTTTAATAGTTGCACGTTTATTGTTTCCCTCACATACCAGCTTCGGTTGACCGACGTTTTGTTTGTCGGCATTTTAGGAACAAGCCAAAAGGGCAAACAGTAAATCATCATATTGTGAAATACATGAAGAAAATACAAGGACGATTAGTTAGAGTAGAATCCTTAGGTGGATAGAAGTTTAGAGATCCAAGTTTTCCAAAAGGTATGCAAAATTTTATTTTCTTACAGCTTTCAGTATAGTATGTTAAATTTGATAATTATTCTTGGTTAATTGCCGAACCTTTGATCCGGAAGTCATGGGTGCGGCTTCGACCTCTCGGTCTCCCTTAATTGGGGATTATCGGGAAGTGGGGTCGTAACATTTGGTATCAGAGCATAGGTTCCTCAGTTAACCATTAATAATTATTAAATTTTACAAACTCCATAGAACCCAAGGGAGTTATTAGAGGATTATCCGAAAGACGGAGGTGTCTAGAAAAGGATCACGCCCGGGGGCTGGCAATATTTTCCTCTACACCGCTAGTTAGAATACGAGGACTCCCGGATCTGTGTGACTGCCTGGCCAAAGTCTTAGGGTATGAATCAAAATAAGATACCTTTAGGACTTATCATCTTATTCATCCCTTCTCATCACAAAATTCTGATAAGGACCTACAGGATTAGGGTTTTCTTTCTTCTCCTCACCCTCTTGAGGTATGGGTAAGGTTAATAAGGTTTAAGGAATCCTCCACCAAATTAATAAAAGGCATGTAAATAAGATGCCATGGACATAAGCTTAATAGATTAAGCGCAAACTAAAGAATATATACATGCTTAGGTCATATGACATAAGTTGTCATGTCCTCAGAAGAGATCTGAGGCTAGACCTTCTTGTCAGGAGGATAAGTTAGTCTTGGAGATAGAGATCTCCATTGCAAGTAGAGACCTGGAACATCCTTTGAGGATGATGCTAACCCTAACCCTAAGTGAAGGTTAGAGAGAGATGAGTTGGACCAGGTGTTTGAAAGGACATGCCTTTGGGATGCCATATGATCCATGGGTGACCTAGCACCTTTGGCAACCCAACCCTGGGAAGGGTCGTGCATGTTAGGGTAAAGGATAGCTCCTTAGATGATGATGTTAGTGAAGGACCATAGAAACCCTATGGGCTTGTGCAAGTAGGGTATAGCTGGAACCTAGGGCACGTCATAGTGCTGACAGTAGGATGAAACCCTAGATAAGGAATCATGATAGAGCATAAAGGGTTATGGATGATCTTGAGCAAACATAAGTTTGAACCTAGGTTTCACCCATGTAGAGGATGCTTTTGAGGTTGATCCTTCATGAATAGAGGACCTCTAATGGTGAGGTTGGTTGTAGGGTTAGATCTAGAGAGAGAGCAGGAAACCTCTCCAAGAAGGTTGGGAAGCCCCTTAAGTTTAAGGTATGTTTGATGAACCCCTCACAACTAGGTTGATGATAAAGGAAAGTATAATCTTGATCCAGCATCGAGGAAAGAGGACAAGTATGACCTAGCATGGTTCGGTAGGTGATCTGTTGTGCCTTAATAGCTTGCTAGGGTTAAGTAGGCTCATGTGGATGTAAACCCTAGACCTAAGAGCTTTGGTGACTATGATGTCAAGAGAAAGTTTTCCTCCCATCCTGGGAGAGGGACCCCTTTGGTAGGGTGTATATCAGTTTTGTTGGTTTAAGGTAACCTAAAGAGGTCTCATAGGATCTTGAGAAGCTAAGAGAAAGGTGCATGGTATGAGAATGAACCTGTAGACCCATAGATATCCATCTCTAAGTGCATGTGGATGTGCTACCATGGAGGTAACCGGTAAGGGAATTGCCCAAGGTAGGCAGGTCGCCATGACCCCTATGAAAGGATGGATGTCAGCCCATGTATACAAAGAGAGATGATGAAGGCTTGGGTAAGGTTCTAAGTGAACATGTACTATAATGGAGAATCCTAAGTCTATCCTAGGGTCAGGTAGGGATAAGACCGATGAAAGTAGGAGTTACCTAATTCCCCAGTTGCACATGACCATAGGGTCGGGAGGTAACAGCTATCATTGTCTGAGGGCCATGGGTTAGGAGATTGATCACCTTCATGAACTCATGGGACCCAAAGGGCAGATGAGTAGGGCACTCCCTTGATGCATGAGGGAAGAGGGATGACCCCAAAAGAGCTGGTACCTTGTAGACCTAGAGGAGATGACCAAGGATATAAACCTCAGTAGGTTCAAGACTAGTTTGATATCATGATGTCTGTGACGTAGAGACATATGTGGCATGTTGCAACTTAGATGTAAAGGTGTATTGGCAAGGTGGGATGTACCATATATACTCTTGGAACAGGAAGAACTCTGTATTTGGACTACAGCCAAATGCTTATTTCCTCTTGTTATGGGGGTGAGAGATAGGACATTACACATGCCATACACCAAGGATAAAAGATGATGTAGGTTGGAACATTGCCATGAGAAATGGGGATGGAGAAAATAACCTACCCTGGTAAAGTGAATGATACATGGATGGCTTGCAAACTCTAAGAGGAATGAGGTAGTCACCTTATGAGGATGTTTTTATCATGAACTATGTAGAACTTACAAGTTATACCAGGTTGAGTTTGATCACCATGATGATGAAATCAGAGAGTGTTCTTAATAAAGATAGACATAGAGTTTGAGGTGAGATGATAAGTGAAATACATGGAAGTGTATGTCTTCAACGTTACTTAATACCTAAGGATGTGAAGTGGTAATGGATGCTCTGGTTGAGATACATCTGACTTGTTTGACTAGAAGCTAGAAGAGGTTGTTTGGAAAACCCTAAGTTTGAAAAGGAGAGGTGTTTGGATAACACTCAGATGTAACAAGATACATTGAAAAGTTGAGGGTTGTTTGGTTAGCCAGTCTAGTCCTTGATGCAATGAAAGGATGGTGGTAGAACCTCAGATGCACTTCTTTGGAAGAGAAGGCGATGAAACCCCGACTAGAGTGGTTTAGGGTTTCAGAGGAATCGATCTTGAGGAATCATGACATACAGGAAATCATGATTGAAGATCACCATACACCGTGGTAAATGGAAATAGCATTATGGATGCTTAAGATGAAGTTGGATGTGGTTTATGGCCATGCAAGTCAAGAGGTAAAGGACGAACCCCAGTAACCCAGTGTATCAATATGGAGGGAAAAAGAGTCCCTGAGAGGGAATGGGAGTTCAGCACTATGGATGATGTGGAAAGTCTCCCCTTGACCAAGAAAGGTCATGAGGCAATATGGGTTATGGTAGATCGTCTTACCTAGATGTCATAAGAAAGAAAGAAAGAGTACTATCAAGGGACAGATCGAGTTGAGCTACATATGAGAGAGATGGTTCAACTACACCATGATGCGAGTTCAAAAGTTCATGAGTATGACTTAAAGGTTCACTTCCATAAGGTGAAAGTAGGTACATGAAGAACTCGATGATAGTACAGTTTATCACCCCTAACTAATGGTTAGTATAATGCAGACCAAAGGGTCTGATGAGGGTATGTGTGCTCATTCAGGGTGATATCTAGAGACTGTTCTTGTCCTATGAAAGATGTGACAATGACCACCATAGACAGTATCGGGTTTTATAAGAAGCTCTGTAAGGGAGGTTGTGTCGGTCACCACTTCAGTAAGGTGATGTTGGTGAAAGGACCACATGATGGTTAGAAAAGGACCACATGATGGTTAGAAAAGGGACCACAGTGGATGTAGATGAAGTCACATTGATCGTGCAAGGGCTGAAAGGAGCCTAGAGACGATGAGAGTCGTGAGCAGATGCAAAGTAGACTGACGTACAAGTCACTGTGGGAGAATATGTGACATGAAAATCCGACCCCTCTAAGTTATAGCTAAGAGAGCTGAGTCCCTGATGCATGGGTTCTTTTGACATGGTTTGGTGGAGAAGGTTAAGATTGACCTTACCCCTCAAGATAAAGTAATGGGTGATGAGTTCCATGTGTCCAATTTAGAGCACTATGTGAGGTGCCCCAACCATGTGCTGAGCAATGAACCTAGTGAGCCCCAAGGGAGGCTGAAATGGTCTGAGTCCACCTGTGCAGTTTATAGACGCCAGGATGAAAGAACTCCGAGAAAAAAATATGTGATGATAAAGGTTCTTTGGAAATGCCATGAGTACGGTAAAGCCACATAGGGGCCAATGATGGACATGGAAAAGTCTTATCCTGAATTGTTTGTTTGTTTGATAGAATTTTGAGGACAAAATTCCTATAAGAGGGGAAGGATATTACAACCCCAATTTTTGGGATCATCTGGTGAGAAATGTAATTTCTCATACTAAAAATAATTGAACAAAGAATGGCATAATTTGTTTTGAATACATGGATTTTTTTTACAATAGCCTTGATGTTTGTGTTGTTGGCTTTATTGGCTATTGGGCCCAATAACAAGGAAATAACAAAGAAAATTCAATTAGTAACTGAATAATTGAATATTTGAAAAAAAAGGGAAATATGAAAACCTCTAGAAGGTACATCCAAAGAGGATTTCATGCCTCTTGGGTTCCTTGGGTACCAAGGAGTCCAAAGTTGCATAGAGAAGGCAATAAGAAAAGAAAAGTTTAATTAAGTATTTCTTTATTAAGAAATAAATTGAAAATAATGATAAAATGTGGAAAATGAGTGGAAAGAGGCATAAATGAGATTTCTTGGTGAAATTTCGTATCCATGAGGTTGCTAATATTAAAAGGAATGCCAATGAAGAAATTAAAAGAGAAATAAAGAGAAATCCTCAAAAAGAGATATTTTTAATGAGAAATAAATAAGATAATGTGAAATAATGCATAAAGATGCATCTAGAAGGAGAATCAGTATCCAATAAAAAGAATTTCAAAATCATAGAGTTTCTTGGGATTCAAGGAGACCCAATAAAGAGGAAAGAAAGAGAAAATACTAAAAAGGCAAAATAAGAGGATAATGTGTTGCATTATTAATTAATTGTGTGGTATTGTTTAAAAGGATGATATTTTCTATAAAGGAAAAAAAAGATTTTGTGATCAATGGATTAAAAAGCAAGAATAAAGAGAATAAGTGAGAGGAATTTTGAATTCCTAAGTATCCAAGAAATAAGAAATATTAAAGGGATAGTAAGGATAAGAGAAAGGAAAAATATATGTTATATGACTTTTAAGTAATGGCTTGTATATGAAGAAAAGTCTCTTAGACTTTTAAATTTGAGTCTCAAAAGGAATAAGTCATGTAAGGGGAAGTAAGAAAAGTTAAAGGAGACGTATTCATGTACTTGCTAAATATGTTGCCTTACGCAATGATGTATAACGTGAACATAAATCAATTAACATGAACCCTAATGTTATATAAAGGGTACATGTGGGTGAGGGCGGCAGATCCCTGACATCTCACGGAGTACGGTGTGGGCATGTATATTTTCAGCCCTTCGTTCCTCTCCCATCTCATCCGCTTGGTTTCTCCCCTGACCAGCGTTGATCGCACCACCCGATGGGTGGTCGTTGACCTGACCATGAAGGAAGCAGGGAGGATACACTAACACCTTGGAGGGAGTCCCCTGGGGTGGCCGTTAAGTGATACAGATGGGTGGGAAGATCCGCCTGGTGGCGAGGTAGGATGAGGTGGAGCGATGGGAGCCACTGACGTGCACCCTGGTGCTGTTGGCGGTTGGGGCGAGGCCGACCAAGGTTCCTAACTGGTTCAGAACCACCCCTTCCCGTCGCTGAGCCGGTAGAACATCCTACCCGGACCAGTTGTAGGTCATTCTCCTCCTTACTGCTCCTTTTCCTAGAGCTGCGGAAGAAGCTCCGCTGTTAGCTGCTATGTCCGCGCAGGACTTGAGGGTCCTGCCATAGAACCGGCAGAGAATCCCTGACGAGGATGCAAGCTTGAGCGAGGAGGGCAGCTATGGCGGTGTAGCGGATGGAGGTGCCTGAGTCATAGAGAGGGCAGACTCATTGGAGGGAATAGCGTTGAGGCCATGGCCTCACTGCGCAGCAGACGCACAGGAGGACGCTGACGCAAAGCGTCGAGGCTGGCGTCCGTGAGGATCGCAAGGAAGGAGATAATAGAGCGGAATGGCATGAGGGCCCCTGGGGCTGAACATGACCCATAAGGATAAAGAGGTAATTCGACTCTTTTTTTTAGCTGATCCGCTGATAAACAAATATTCGATAAAGTTGATGTGTCAATCTGCGATTGGTCAGAATTTGCATATCTTGCAAAAAGTGTAGAATTTGCTAGGAAACTCAGTTTAAAATAAACTTTATATGAATTTTGATCAGAAGAACACAAGGAATCCATTAAAAATAGTTTTATAGCCTGAATCTGATCATAGTTCGAAAAGTTGTGTAAATCATCATCTTTAATGAATTAAAGATTAAGAAACCCTATTTTGATATGATTAATGTGTTTAATAGGGTTTAATGGATCATTAGAGTTGATGTTAACCTGTTAAATGTAAAAAGGGTACATTATGTTCAAAAAGGAAGAACTTTGCACATGATTAATCTAATTTAGAGTTTATGTGCTTAAATATGCTTGAAATTTGAAAAGGACATAAAGTTATCATCTTTAATGTTTTAATTAAGGAAAAACCCTTAGATTTGATGATAGATGGACTTAATGATGTTATTTGGATAATTCAAGCTAAGATTAACCTGTTGTTAATAAAAGTGAAAATAAGCTCTAAAAAGATGATCTTTTTATATATTTGGCTAAGTTTAGGGTTTCGTGCATGATTATGCATTAATAAGCTTGAAAACCCTAATTTAGGTGGATATGTATTTTAATTGGTTTAATTGTTCAAATCCATGAATAAATAGGGATGTGATGATCCTAAGTCAATTTGGGTATAAAAGACTATTAAAATGGATAGTTGAGCAATTAAGGTTCATAAAAATGGAAAAGGATATTTTAGGGTTTGTTAACCTAAAAGGGATAAAGTTTGAGAAATTGATCTAAGAAACCCTAATGAATATTAATGAAACCTTAATGTGGATTAGAAACCCTAGAAAGAGAATCCAAGTCAATAAAGTAGATTCTTGATAAAGTGTGTAATAAATAGAGTACATATTCTTTTCAGGATTGTGTGATGATTGAATTACTTGCTTGGATCTGTTGATTGGCTTGATTATATATACATGAAATATATGTTGAATAATTTGCATGACTCATCAAATCAGGTATGTGGTTACTCTTATGAATAATCGCTCTAGTTTCATGGCAATTCCCGAAGTTTAATCGGTTGCTTGAAAATAACTGTTGGATGTTTATTTATTTCATGCAACTATAAAGTGACTATGATTATCACTATAAATGTGCGTATATAACTGACTAGATCCGGGTCCACCTCTATTTCTTTTAAAAGGCTAAGAAAAAAAGGGGGTAATCCTAGAGCAAGGTCTAGGTTACCGAGAGTTAGAAACTGGGCTACCTACGTGTAGTGCCATGAGACTCATTATCCTGCCATGAGTTAAGGAGTGGGCTACTTACGAGTAGTGCCATGTGACTCAACCCTAGAAATTGGTTCACTTATATTTGGATCATGAGGGGTTTAATGGGGACAACATAGAGGATAGGGTACCCTTGGATCGCAGAGTTATATTTAAAACGTAATCTTGATTGTTAAATGATTAATTGAATGATTACATAGTTGCACGTTTATTGTTTCCCTCACATACCAGCTTCGGCTGACCGACGTTTTGTTTGTCGGCGTTTTAGGAACAAGCCAAAAGTGCAAACAGTAAATCATCATATTGTGAAATACATGAAAAAATACAAGGAGGATTAGTTAGAGTAGAATCCTCAAGTGGATAGAAGTTTAGAGATCCAAGTTTTCAAAAAGGTATGCAAAAATTTATTTTCTTACAGCTTTCAGTATAGTATGTTAAAATTTGATAATTATTCTTGGTTAATTTCCGAACCTTTGATCCGGAAGTCATGGGTGCGGCTTCGACCTCTCGGTCTCCCTTAATTGGGGATTATCGGGAAGTGGGGTCGTAACAGCTATAGAGTTACAGTGGCAGTTGTACTCTCTTCACAATCGAGAGATTTCATGTTTATCTCACATCGATCTGGTATTTAGATTATCGAGAGATTCATGATACATCCATCCCAGCATTGGGAGATTAGTGATATATCCATCCCGGCACATATAATGAAGGATTGAGAGATTTAATGTTTATCTCACATCAATTCCTCCTTTAGGGTGTAAGGATATTTGCACCCATAACCCCCACATACTCAATAGTATGCCCTCCAGGAGTTCCCGTAGGAAAACCTATTTCACCATCACCAACTACTAACGATGTTGGATCTATGGTCAAGGCTCTACATAATAAGTTGTCACTTGATTAATTAAGTACATTACCAAATTCTTTTAACATCAATCATGTTTTCAAATATAATTCATTATAACAAATTCTATAAAGAATGAGTACTACTTCTATCAAGTCCTTTTCAAAGCTTAATAAAACATTGGGATCTCAATCCCTTGTCACATCAGGGGCATTCTCATCCCTTAACATCTCATCATCATGATTATGGAATATGGGTATTCAAGCCCTCAATTCATCAAGAACACTTGTTACCACTTATCAGGTAGCTAATACCTTCAGGTCATCTGACCAAGGTAAACATGATACTTGCAATACAGGTATCTCACATGGCTCTTAAACCCCATTAATCTCTTGTCACCTCTTACTAGGCAACACAGCATATTATGGCTTACAAGGCCCATAAACAATTTCATTAATAAAACATCAGAGCTCATACCTGTCTATGTCCAACATCTCATGATACATGCATGATTAGTGAACATGATAACAGTTATATCAATTACATATCAGTACTATGCAATGTAAGAGTAACATCACTATTTCCTCATTAGAGTTAGGATTTCCCAATTCATGTCAATTAGGAGTACTCATCCCATTACCCAAATTAGGGTTATGTTTTTTCATCATATTGCCCAAGATTAGGGTTTCATACACTATAACCCAAGATTAGGGCTTCACATACCTTTACTCTATATCAGGGTTAAGATTTCATAACAAGGTTTCACATACCTTTACATAGCATCACCTTGGGTTAGAGTTTCACATCACATCTCTGCATTAGGGTTTCATTTGACATCACCCTTGATTAGGGTTTCACATAACATCACCCTTAATTAGAGTTTCATATGACTTCACCCTTGATTAGGGTTTCACATATCATCACCCTTGATTAGGGTTTCACATGACATCACCCATAATTAGAGTTTTATATGACTTCACCCTTGATTAGGGTTTCACATGTCATCACCCTTGATTAGGGTTTTACATGACATCACCCTTAATTAGGGTTTCACATGACTTCACCCTTGATTAGGGTTTCACATGTCATAACCCTTCTAAATTAGGGTTTCAAGATCTCTTTATCAAGGATCATACCCTATTTACATATTTTATTCATGTTGAAAGTGTTGAAACTCATCCACTACATGTTTATTTTACAAGTAGGAATGACTCTCTCTCTCATCCTCTCTAGGATGTTAATTATTTCAAACTTGATTAGATTAGGTCAACCCCTCCTTAAAGTACATACATTTGGGGTTACCATAGTGTATTGAGTTACTTCTTTCATAAGCATCAAAGGTTAACCACTCAAAAGGTACTAATCACTTAAGTACCTTAAAGGTACAACCACTATAATTACCATTGATATGCATCATTAACAATCATGGGGTTTAATAGTACTTACATGGTTAGAGTCAATTAGACCTTCAAACGGACTTGAGGTTCTAGACCTTCAAACGGTCGTGAATTAATTACACTTCCAAACGGTCTGAAGACTGTTAGACCTTAAACGGTCTTGAAGTTCTTGACCTCCAAACAATCTTAGGTTATATCTTCAATCAGTCTTAAGACCGTTAGACCATCAAACGGTCTTGACCTCAAAGTCTCTAAATGGTTTGAGACCGTTTGAATAAAATATAATTAACTCCAAATTGTTTGAAACCGTATGAGCAACTCATTATAAAAACCAATTGATCATCAAACGGTTTGAGACCGTTTGCCCTCCAAATGGTCTGAAGACCATTTGATCCCAAACGGTCTCAAGACTGTTTGGACTCAAATGGTCTGAAGACCGTTTGGTCCAAATCATCTTGAAACCGAATGGACCAATTAGGGTGTCCTCCAATCAATCAATTGATTTTAGGGTTTGCTTTGTTGAATCTCACATCAATTGAACCATTGAGAGTACATCAATTACAACCCTTGGATCTCCACCCATCCATCACAGCCTTTGAACTCCAAACAGTCTTGAGACCATTTGCCTCCAAACGGTCTTGAGACCGTTTGGACCATCAACCAAGAAATTGATCCAATTCAATTAAGAATTCTTCAATCAATCGATTAGGGTTTGCAATCCATGGATCATTCATTCTAAAATTAATTATAATCAAATAAATTTGAGCCATTAGATCTTCATCATTCACATCAGCAATTAACCCCAAACGGTTTTGAAGTTCAATTTATCCATTCGATCTTGAGATCCATTACCCATTCAGTTTTGAACTCAATTACCCATTCGATCTTGTAGTTAATTACCCATTCGGTCTTGTCCTTAATTACCCATTCGGTTTGGAGTAAATTACCCATTTGGTCTTGGGTTCAACTACCCATTCGGCCTTGGGTACAACTACCCATTCGGTCTTGAACTCAATTGCCCATTCGGTCTTGAAACTGAATCAATTCATTCGGTTTTGAAACTGAATTAACTCAATCGGTTTTAAAAAAAACCGTTTGCCCCCTTCCTTTGTTGAGGTGTGTGCTTAAGATGACATCATCATCTTCAAGCTTCAAACCTTCGAAATCAGTTGTGATTCTTAATGTGATTTCAACAATAGATCAAAAGGAAATCGAGAAAAAAGAAAGGTACAACACATAGTGAATAAATTGCAAGCAATAATGACATTTAAGGGTTCAAGTTATAAAACCCACCTTTAAAATTGAATCCAAGATTCAAGCTTCACATACTCAGTGGTGAATGAAGCTTTTTCAACTACCCAAGGTCCGTTCTCAAGTCTTTGAGTGAAAGGATTGGCTAGAGTTGAAGATTGAATGAAGAAAAGAAGAAATTAAGCATTAAATTTCAATTTCCACCATGAAATCAAGGTTGAGGATGACTATGGAGCTTACCTACAGGTTGGGGTACGTCCTCCTGTTGCTCCTAAGCTCCCTTGTGTTTAACCAAAGCACAGAAAGAAAAAGGGATCGAAAAAGCCTTTCATGTGGGTTGAAAATGGGATGTATATAAGGAAATTCAATTAGAGAGAAAGTGATAATAAAATCCTTTTATTTCCAAAATTGGTTCCACATCTCCCCTCAATCCCTTGAATACGAAGCCATCTCCCCCACCTTGAAATTCTTATTCATTATCCATGAATTAAAAGAAAACAAATTAAGCACCTTAATCAATATAATAATAATATCCAAAATTGACTGGATATTACTTTTCCTTTAACTAATGTGAGTGGGCTCTCCACTCACTTTAGATATTTCATTGCCTTTGCAAGACACAAGGATGTTCACACTTATGCAAATTCAACCATCTCATTTGTGGTTGAAGGGCACTTCCATTAATATATTTATTTTTGCATTAAATTGAATTAGGGTTTCAATTATGCTTAAATCTTGATTATTTTAATATCAAGATTCTCTCTCCTCCAAAGTGATTCAAATGAGACGCCCCTCTCATTTTATTTTCTCTACATGATGCCAAGAATCATGAGGGACCCTCTAGAGGTGATATTTTGCATATTGAACCCTAGGTTTTGGGTAAATTGCACATTACACCAAAACTAGGTTTTAATGCACAAACATTGCTTAACAAGCTCTTTCTTGGTGTTCAAGCTATCACAAGCCATACCTCTGCATCATTTTCATTCTTATGATGCTTCAACACTTGAGGAACACTTTACCATGTAACATTTGCAAGTTAACCCCTCAATCTTGGGTAATTTTCACATTAATCCAAAACAAACAAAACATTGTTTCAACATTATTCAAAATGGACTAAAATTGAAACATAAATTCCTCTTGAGCCTTAATTACTTTTCAAAAGATAAGAGCAAGCATATAATTATCTTTCTTAAACAAAACATATAGGTATAAGGCATAAACCCAGGTTAGGGATGTTACAAATTATCCACCCCTAATAGGGATTTCGTCCCTGAAATCATCAAGAGAAAAGAGAAGGGTACTTCCTCCTCATCTCTTCCTCTAGCTCCCACATAGCTTCTTCAATGCCACGATGATGCCAGAGAACTTTCACAAGACATATGTCTTTCTTTTTCAACTTTTTAATTCTTTTATCAAGGATCATCACATGTCCTTCAACATATGATATATCATCATTTAATTCTACCTCCACAGGTTGCAAAACTAACTCTGTGTCAGGATGACACTTTCTCAGCATGGAGATATGGAACACTGGATGCAACTTATGCAACTCGGGTGGTAACGCCAGCTTATAGGCTACCTTTCCAATCCGTTCAATGATTCAATAAGGCCCCATAAATCTAGGAGCTAACTTCCCCTTCTTTCCAAATCTAAGAACACCTTTCCAAGGTGATACCTTGAGATATACCCTGTCTCCAACATAGAATTCTAAAGGTCTTCGTCGTTTGTCGGCGTACGACTTTTGTCTATCCTGTGCAGTTTTTAACTGTTGTTGTATTATTTTAATCTTCTCAGTCATCTGTTGCACAAGCTCAGGACCCAAAAGTTGATATTCTCATGTCTCATACCAACATAAAGGAGATATACAATGTCTACCATATAATGCTTCATATGGTGTCATATCAATACTATGCTGATAGCTATTATTGTAAGAAAATTCTATCAAGCTCAGGTGTAGATCCCAACTTCCTACAAACTGAAGGAAACATGCCCTAATAAAATCCTCCAAGGTTTGTATGGTCCTCTCAGATTGTCCATTTGTTTGTGGGTGAAAGGTTGTACTAAACCTTAACTGCATACCCAAAGATTTATGTATTCATTCCCAAAAATGACTCGTAAATTGGGGACCTCTATGAGAGACAATAGTAATTGGAACCCCATGCAACCGTACTATCTTATCTACATATATCTGTGCAAGCTTCTCAGCAGTGTAGGTTGTTTTGACAATAAAGAAATGTGTCGTCTTAGTCAACCTATCAACTATCACCCATATGGAATCATGACCTTTGGTTGTTCTAGGCAAACCAACCACAAAGTCCATGGCCACATGATCTCATTTCCACTGCGGTATAGGCAAAGGTTGAATTATTCCTATGGGCTTTTGATATTCAGCTTTAACCTGCTGACACACCGGACACCGCATAACAAACTAAACTACATCTTTCTTCAGTCTAGGCCACCAATACATATCCTTCAAGTTATGATACATTTTGATGCTCCCTGGATGCATTGCATTCATCAAAGAATGAGCTTCCTCCCAAACCAACTTTCTTAAGTCATTGGCATCAGGTACTACCATCCTACCATGGTAACAGACTACCTGATCCTCTAACTCATGAAAGCCATCCCGTTTCTCACTACCATACTTTGACGTGATCTGCTGAACCACAGTATCAACTTGTTGTGCTTCTTTAATCTGATGTCTCAGAGTAGGTTTTATGTGCATCTCCACTAACAGCCCGACTAACAACGATACCTTAAGTTGTACATTGTTTTGCCTCAAGGAGATAAGCATATCTCTTTTAAAGCACACTAAGGAGTTCAACTATGCTTTATCTAAGGCTGGTGATGATGATTTCCTACTTAGTGCATCAGCCACTACATTAGCCTTTCCTGGATGATAATCAATTGTACAATCGTAGTCCTTGATTAACTCCATCCAGCGTCGTTGTCTTGTGTTCAACTCATGTTGTGAGAAGATATATTTTAGATTCTTATGGTCCGTGAAAATCTGGAATGTTTCTCTATAAAGATAATGTCTCCAGATCTTCAAAGCATGGACCACAGTAGCTAGCTCTAGATCATGTGTAGGATAATTCTCCTCGTGTTTCTTAAGCTGTCGAGAGGTAAAAGAAATCACTTGATTATCCTGCATCAACACACATCCTACTCCATTCTTAGATGCATCACAGAAAACTATGTACCCCTTCCCTTGTTCAGGTAACACCAACACAGGTGCACTTATTAACCTTTCTTTCAACATCTAGAAATAATGTTGACACTTGTCATTCCAGACAAAAGGAATCTCCTTCCTGGTCAACTTGGTTAGGGGTAAAGCTATAGAACTGAAGTTCTTAATGAACCTCCTGTAATATCCCGCCAGTCCTAGGAAACTGTGTATCTCTATTGGTGTCTTTGGTTGTTCCCATTGCAGGACATATTCTACCTTCTTAGGATCAACATAGATACCTGAGGCAGATATTACGTGTCCTAGAAAAGAAACTTCTGGTAACCAGAACTCGCATTTGCTAAACTTAGCATACAAATTATTCTCTCTTAGCAAAGTTAAAGCCTGATGGAGGTGCTGCTCATGCTATTGAGCATCTCTATTGTATAACAAGATGTCATCTATGAAGACTACTATGAATTGATCAAGGAAAGGTCGAAAGTGTTGCATACAACTCACAAAAACATAATTAACTAATGAGGAAGCGTTCTCTAAGCAGCGGATTACCGAAAATCACTAAAAATTAGAACCTTTTTACCGAGAGGTCCATCAAATGAAAACTTTCTCACATAGAACAAAAGTAACACATTTACATTCTATTTTCAAAAGTACATATCTTGTATCATCTCTTTCTGTGAATTACAAACATCAGCTGCCTTGTTAAACTAAGCACGGGCAGTATGAAAATCTCGAGGCACTGAGCCAAAATCTCAAAAGCACTAACTACTACTCCGAGGACCTGAGAGTACAAAGATGACACATAGGATTCTATCTACATCTATACAAGGCATAACAGCCAGTGTCTCCACCTGAGACTTCACTACTGTCCCTGCTGCTGCTGTTGTTGTCCTTCTCTTACTGAAGGATTCATCTCTCCTCATCTGCGACCACCTAAAAATGTAGTTCCCACGGGGGTGAGACAATTGTAAATTGCCCCAGTGAGAGATATAACTCTCCGCCAGTAATAATATTATTACAGCTTAAGAAGATAAATATGAATGGAGGAATCATATTTGTTTGACAGTGGTTAATTCAATGTCTAACAGATTAGAATATTATTCTTATCTAAAACGTTGCAGCTATAACTTGAAAGAGGAACATGTCACTTATCCATTAAGGAATATGAAGAACATGTATAACATTTATTCACTACAGAATCATTACCATAAGATTAACTCTCTTCAGGCTTAGATCATATATCTAATGTCTGGCATTGTCATTGTGGAGTCATGGCTTGTAGCCATACTCTTTTCACAAAGTTTTGGGATCTTAATCCCTCAACTCACCAAGTACAATTCCACTTCTTAACAAATTCATCATCATGATTATAGAATTTAGGTATTTGAATCCATATCTCATCATAGGATACTTATTACCACTTATTAGGTAACTTAATACCTTCAGATCATCTGACCAAGGACATCATAATTCTTCCTACACAATGTATTGCACATAGTACACAAAGCTCAATAATTCTTACTACACAAATCATATGAAGGCTTATAAAGCCTATAAAACATTTTCAATAAATAAAGCATCATAGCCCATTCCTGGCTATACTCCTCATCTTATCATCCCTGTATGATTAGTATTCATGATAACAATTATAATGCTTTCATATCAGTATCATACAACACTAAGTAATATCACTATTCCTTCCTTTTAGGGTTCATGATTTCTCTCTCACATCAGTACCATACAACACTAAGTAATATCAATATTCCCTCTTTAGGGTTCATGATTTCTCTTTCAAATTAGTACCCTTCATTAGGGTTTTCCATAAATAACCACTTGGGTTATTAAGATCATATTATTAATGATCAACCCTATTCCATTATTTATCACGGCTAGAAGACAAAATAGATATCATAAGTATTCAAACATACTTATATATCTTCATCATTCATCATTGAATGTATTATCAACACAAAGTATGAGTTTCTCTCTCATCCTTATCAGAATATGATTGTATCATAGTCTATTGATTTGGATTAACCTTTTCATAAGGCATGTTAGCCTACATTCATCAAGGTGCATTACATCTCGATGTAACAATTGACATGACACATTTCATGTGTCATCCATTCCAATTATAATGGACTTATAACATATCAAGGTATATCAGAATTGGGGTGTTGGATGTGATATCCATCATGTCTTGATGTATCACTTCCCTCAACACCTTCATCTTACTTGAGTTCATCTACTTAGCTTGTATTAAGGTATTCCCCATCCTAATACTTTATGCACTAGATCATTACATTCATCATGCAATGTATTGGTCATAGCTCATCTATTTAGAAAATACAACCATTGCCAATTATATGGACTCACCCTTGAGTCAGGAACTATTAATGTAAGGATATCCATAATCAACCCCTCTAGGTATTTCATTTGTCAAAACATGAATCACTATTCCATTAATAAGAATAGGATTTCCACAATTATAATTTGAGGTTCACATAACATCACACATGTATATGGATTTCACCTAGGCTCACTCTTCATTAGAGTTTCTCATAACATCATTCTGTATCAGGGTTTCACCTAGTATTATGTGAAATTAAGATTTCACAACACATCACCCAGTGATAGGACTTCACCTAGAATTAGTAGCACTACCCTATATTAGGGTTTCCTGCACATTTACTCCATTTAAAGAATTAAGGTTTACTATTCACATCAAAGTAGGGTTTCTCTTGTCTCATACCCAAATTAGGGTTAGGATGTAAAATTCCCATTAAATTAGGGCTTCTTACATTGTTACACTAAGTTAGGGTTACATTATCACCCTAGATTATGGTTTCACTGAGCTTTGCCCTTAAATTAGGGCTTCACATAACCTTGCTCTAATTTAGGATCAAGGTACATCAATCATTTCAATGAGGATTTCATGATCTCATAATATGGATCAAATCCCGATTACATGTTTGTTTATAATGAGAGAATTAGGGTTTATTAAATAAGCCATCATCTCTCCCATTCTCTTTCCCTCTCATCCTCTTTAGGGTGATAAATAATCCAAGATTAATCTAGGTCAACTCTTCACTTGAGTACACAAAGCTAGGGTTAACCTTCATAATCATCATTTGTCTACATCATTAATAATCAATTATCTAATTTACCCTTGATCATATTAGGTGTCCAAATGGTTTAACCAATTTGAACTTCAAAAGGTCTTCATCACTTAGGCCTCAAACGGTCTTGGTCACTTAGACCTCAACTGGTTTTAACCAATCAGACCTCAAACGGTCTTGCTCAATAAACCTCCAAACTGTCTTGGTTACATATTTGAAACTGTTTGGTGAAGTTGAGGTTGAAACTATTTGTCAAAGGTGACCCCTGAAACCGTTTGCTAAAGGTGACCCTCAAGATCATTTGCTAAAGGTGACCTTCAAGATCATTTGCTAAAGCTGACCCTCAAGATCGTTTGCTAAAGTTGGTCACTTGAAACCGTTTGCTAAAGTATCTTTTTGAAACCGCATGAACTCAACCGGTTTGGGATCGTTTGGTCCCAAACGGTCTTGAGAACGTTTGGACTCAAACGTTCTTGAGACTGTTTGGTCCAAACCTCCTCAAAACCGCATGGACCAAATATGGTCTCAACCAATCAAATTGAATTAGGGTTTCCAATGTTGGTTCCTTCAACCATTTAATTCATGTAACCATTCATCAATTGGACCTTTCACCATACTTTAATTGAGTTAAATAGGTTATCCTCCAACTGATTTTTCCCTCAATTGACCCTCAATTGGTCATCATTTAAGGTTTGAATCAATTGGATTAGGGTTTAGAATCAATGATCCTTCAACATTAATCAATGTGTAACTAATTACCTTAAAACTATTGGACCATCATCCAAATTGAATATGACCTGACCCCAAACGGTCTTGAGGAGGTCATTTGGATGACCTCCAAATGATTTTGAGACCATTTTCCCATGTCAACATCAAAATCATAGTCAACCAATTAGGGTTTGGTTCATTGGATTAATCACCAAGTCAGCATTTGATTGCACTTCAACTTAGTACCTTTGGATCTTCAACCACCTAATCATACTAAACCCTAGACCTCCAAACGGTCTTGGGTGACCACCAAACGGTCTTGAGACCGTTTGGGTGATCCCCAAACAGTTTTGAAACTGTTTGGGTCAATCAACCCAAGTTTCAAACTCAATCAAATTAGAAATCAGCACTTAACCCGATTAGGGTTTTGGTGATTGATGGACCTTCAACTCATGAACCAATTAGAGATAATCAAATATAATCGATGGATCATTAACCTAGATCATTATGAACAAATCCCCAAATGGTCAACCCTGGTCAAAATCACCAAACGGTTTGAAACTATTTCCTTCCATGCGGTTTGATGAAACTGTTTCATTCCAAACGGTTTGAAACCGTTTGCTCCCAAATGGTTTGGGAAACCGTTCGAGCAACTAAGGAGACCGTTTGACCTGGGAGTTTTCTTGGATAAACATATATGATTATGACATCATCATCTTCCTCCGTTCAACCAAGAACAACAACCATTTTTCATGGGAATTTCAGCAATGAATCGCAAGAGTATCAGATAGAAGAAAGTAACCAACGATTATTGAAGAAAGGAGTGAAATACTAATGTTTAAGGGTTTAAGTTATAAAACCCACCTACAATTGAGATCCAAAGCTCCTAGCTCACGGCAAAAATGGTGGATGCAACTTCCTTCACTATTCCAAGGCTCATCCTCAAGCTTTGAGTGAAAAGGATTGGTTAGAATTGAAGAGGGATCGAGTTATGAAGAATTCATGCATTGATTTTCGATTTTCACCATGGATTCAAGGTGAAAGGAGGTAAAGAAGCTTACCAACAGGTTGGGGGTCGTCCTCCTGGTCCTCCAAAGCTCCTTGGTCGTTTTCCAAGCAAGGGGAAAGAAGGGAAATCTGAAAAGTCTTTGGTTTGGCTTGGAAAGGGTACTTTTATAAGAAAATTGATGAGAGAGAAAATGCTTTATAAAAGTCTTTTGATTCCAAAATTGTTGCCACAACTCCCCCCCTTTGTTTCTTACATACAAAGGCATCTATATACCACCGAGATCCCTTCCATTATCCAAGAATTAAGGGAAAAGAAATCAAGCACCTTAACCCTTATAATAATAATTTCCATATTTGAGTGGAAATTCTTTTTCTTATAATAATGGTGAGTGGAGTCTTCACCTCCTTGGGATATTTTCGGTCCTTGCAAAGATCAAGGACTTCCACACACCTCTTAATTCCACCATTTTAATTTTGTTTGAAGACCCTTCAATTAATATATTTATTTTTTCCCTCAATTCAATTAGGGTTTCACTTAGGCTTAAATCTTGATTATTTTAATGTCAAGATTCTCTCTCCTCCAACTTAATTCAAATGAGGCGCCCCTCTCATTTTATTTCCTCAAAATGATGCCAAGAAATATTAGGGACCTTATTGAAGTGGTAAATTACATATTGCACCCTAGGTTTTGGGTAAATTGCACATTATACCAAAACTAGGTTTTAATGCACAAGGATTGCTCTACAAGCTTTATCTCGGTGCCCAAGCTTGTGGAAACCATACCACTATATAATATTCATTCTTATGATGTCTCAACATCAGAGGAACATTTTATCATGTGAAATTTGTAAGTTAACCCCTCAACTTTGTTAATTTGCACTTTAGTTCAAAATTAACAAAACAATGTTTCAACATTGGTCAAACAGGACCAAAATTGAAACATAAGTTCCTCATGAGCCCTAATTACTTTTCACATGATAAAATTAAGCATATACTCAACCTTATTAGGAAAATCATCTAGGGTTAAGCATAACCCAGGTCAGGGGTGTTACAAATTATAAATCCCTAACAAGGATTTTGTCCCCGAAATCCCAGGAAAAGGAGGGACAGATTATTCATTAATCATGCCCTCAAGTCTCCACCTAATTTCTTAATGTTATGGAGATACCATAGATCTATAATTCACACAAAGTTCCTTTCATTAGTTCAACCTTATCACTGTTTATGTTTATGCAGAGCATAAACCCCTAACATATGATGTCCATATTATTGAAAGGAAGGAGCATAAAAGAACATACTTCTATCATCACCCAAGAATATTTACCAAAAGAGAAACATATATATCTAACAGAGGTAATTCACTCAGCAATTCTTTATTTGTTTGGGAAAGTCCACTTAGCACTTTAATTGGGAAAGTTCACTGATAAAATTCACTAAGCAATTTATTTAGAGATATTCACTGAGAAGGTTCACTAAGTAAATTATCTGGGAAAATTCACTAAGTATGTTCACTGAGTAATTTGTTTTTGGAAAAATTCACTGAGAATGTTCACTAAGTAATTTGTTTTGGAAATATTCACTGAGAAAACTCACTGAGGATGTCCACTAAGTAATTTGTTTTGAAAATATTCACTGCGAAAGTTCACTGAGGATGTTCACTAAGTAATTTGTTTTGGAAATATTCACTGAGAAAGTTCACTGAGGATGTTCACTAAGTAATTTGTTTTGGAAATATTCACTGAGAAAGTTCACTGAGGATGTTCACTAAGTAATTTGTTTTGGAAATATTCACTGAGAAAGTTCATTGAGGATGTTCACTAAGTAATTTGTTTTGAAAATATTCACTGAGAAAGTTCACTGAGGATGTTCACTAAGTAATTTGTTTTGAAAATATTCACTGAGAAAGTTCACTTAGCTCTTCCTATTTACTTTCATTATACTCTCTAGATTTTTTTAGAATGACTACTTCATCAGAGTAATCAAAAAGATAACAATCTCAGAGCTTCATACTTGCCTTATCTACAATAATCATATACTTGGCCAGGGTATACAAGTATTGAGATTAGGTAGTATGCACTTTATTTTCTATCATATTCCTCACTTTTCATAACATTATACACACATGATTCTCATTCTTGAATTTTCTTCAGGCATCACTTCTATATCTCATCTTTTAACACACAGATAAGGGATATTATAAAGCATTTTAAGGAACACTGAGTAAGATGTAAGTTCTCATCTCCCTTGTGTCCTTATAGGACTAATCAAAGGAAGCTCAAAAACAACTACTCTCTTATTTTTAACACATAGAATCATGATATAAAATATCAAAACAAAACTATTTCATCTGACCTGTCTGGGACGTCTGTCCACGTCCTCTATTGTTACTAGAAAATTGCCTCCTTTGTGAGCCATGCTGACTCTACCCCTGAGGTTGAGTCATCATCGTATCCCTGTCTGGACAATCCTTTGCCAGATGTCCCGGTTGTCTACATTGGTAACAGATCATGGGCGCAAAATGTCTATGAGATCCAGTCACTGATGTTGATGCTATGTCGGAGGCTCTACTTGGAACATTACTACGATCCCTACCCCTACTTGACATCCATTGTGTCTGGGCATGGAATCTCTATGATGCTGCCGACGTAGAAAATCTTGATTTCTTAAAACTTTTAGACCTTTGTCCTTGAGACTGAGTGTACACCTTCTTGCCACTAGTCTGCCGTTTCTCGATTTCAGACCTCTCTATCCTCCTTACCGAATCCACAAAGGTGGAAAACCTCTCCCTGTTCTCTAAAGAAGACACAGGAGTGGTTAGTTCAGCGTTCAACCCCTTCTCAAAATGCTAAATTCTTTCCTCATCACTAACTGCCATTTGCGGACAAAACCGCAACAACTCCATGAACTTAGCTTCATATTCTCTAACGTTCGTCTGTCCTTGTTTGATCCTCTCAAATTGAGAGATCTTCTCATCTAGATACGTCTTAGGGAAGTATCTACTGACAAATTCTCGTCGGAATACCTCCCATCCAATTTCTTCACCTGGTCTCTTATCTTCTTCTATCATCCACCGATGACCAACACTCCCTTTTAGGAGATACACATCATGTCTTACCTTTTCAGCTTTAGGAATATCTAGGATCCTGAAAGCCTTTTCCAGTTCCGTCAGCCACAGATCAGCATCTGCTGGATCAGATGTACCAGCATAGTCTATGGCTCCAACCCAACGAAGTCTCTCGAAAGTCTTGCCGGCTCCATAACCCTCATGATGGGCTCGTGCCCTAGGTGCAGATGGTGGAATCCTGTCTGCCATATGTGTCATGGCTGTCAGGAATTTCTCAAATAAAGCATGGAGGGCTAGGTTTTCTATCACAGCTGGGTCAATCTGGGGATGTTCAAGTACAGGCTCTTCCCTATTCTGGTCTCTTGCACCTCCTCCTGGTGCAGCAGTGCTGCCCTCAGCAGCATGTTCTTCATGTGGTCCAGACATCTTCAAGTTCTTCTTCTCCAATGTGAGTAGAATATACTATCAGATAAACTGGAAGAAACTTACAATAGACTCTACAACCTTAGTCCTATGTCTCTGTAGACTCAGTGAACCTAGAGCTCTGATACCACTTAATTGTAGCATACAACTCATAAAAACATAATTAACTAATGTGGAAGCGTTCTCTAAGCAGCGGATTACCGAAAATCACTAAAAATTAGAACCTTTTTACCAAGAGGTCCATCAAATGAAAACTTTCTCACATAGAACAAAAGTAACACATTTACATTCTATTTTCAAAAGTACATATCTTGTATCATCTCTTTCTGTAAATTACAAGCATCAACTGCCTTGTTAAACTAAGCACAGGCAGTATGAAAATCTCGAGGCACTGAGCCAAAATCTCGAAAGCACTAACTACTACTCCGAGGACCTGAGAGTACAGAGACGACACATGGGACTCTATCTACATCTATACAAGGTAGGACTCTATCTACATCTATACAAGGCATAACAGCCAGTGTCTCCACTTGAGACTTCACTGTTGTCCCTGCTGCTGCTGTTATTATCCTTCTCTTACTGAAGGATTCTTGTCTCCTCGTTCGTGACCACCTAAAAATGTAGTTCCCAAGGGGGTGAGACAATTGTAAATTGCCCCAGCGAGAGATATAACTCTCCTCCACTAACATTATTATTGCAGCTTAAGAAGATAAATATGAATAGAGGAATCATATTTGTTTGACAACAGTTAATTCAATGTCTAACAGATTAGAATATTATTCTTATCTAAAACGTTGCAGCTATAACTTGAAAGAGAAACATGTCACTTATCCATTAAGGAATATGAAGAAGATGTATAACATTTATTCACTACAGAATCATTACTACAACATTAACTTTCTTCAGGCTTAGATCATATATCTAATGTCTGACATTGTCATTGTGGAGTCATGGCCTGTAGCCATACTCTTTTCAAAAAGTGTTGGGATCTTAATCCCTCAACTCACCAAGTACAATTCCACTTCTTAACAAATTCATCATCATGATTATAGCATTTGGGTATTTGAATCCATATCTCATCATAGGATACTTATTACCACTTATTAGGTAACTTAATACCTTCAGATCATCTGACCAAGGACATCATAATTCTTGCTACACAATGTATTTCACATAGTACACAAAGCTCAATAATTCTTACTACACAAAGCATATGAAGGCTTATAAAGCCTAAAAAACATTTTCAATAAATAAAGCATCATAGCCCATACCTGGCTATACTCCTCATCTTATCATCCCAGCATGATTAGTATTCATGATAACAATTATAATGCTTTCATATTAGTATCATACAACACTAAGTAATATCACTATTCCCTCTTTAGGGTTCATGATTTCTCTCTCACATCAGTACCATACAACACTAAGTAATATCACTATTCCCTCTTTAGGGTTCATGATTTATCTTTCACATCAGTACCCTTCATTAGGGTTTTCCATAAATAACCACTTGGGTTAATAAGATCATATTATTAATGATCAGACCTATTCCATTATTTATCACAGCTAGAAGCCAAAATAGATATCATAAGTATTCAAACATACTTATATATCTTCATCATTCATCATTGGATGTATTATCAACACAAAGTATGAGTTTCTCTCTCATCCTTATCAGAATATGATTGTATCATAGTCTATTGATTTGGATTAACCTTTTCATAAGGCATGTTAGCCTACATTCATCAAGGTGCATTACATCTCAATGTAACAATTGACATGACACATTTCATGTGTCATCCATTCCAACTATAATGGACTTATAACATATCAAGGTATATCAGAATTGGGGTGTTGGATGTGATATCTATCATGTCTTGATGTATCACTTCCCTCAACACCTTCATCTTACTTGAGTTCATCTACTTAACTTGTATTAGGGTATTCCCCATCCTAATACTTTATGCACTAGATCATTACATTCATCATGCAATGTATTGGTCATAGCTCATCTATTTAGAAAATACAACCATTGCCAATGATATGGACTCACCCTTGAGTCAGGAACTATTAATGTAAGGATATCCATAATCAACCCCTCTAGGTATTTCATTTGTAAAAACATGAATCACTATTCCATTAATAAGAATAGGATTTCCACAATTATAATTTGAGGTTCACATAACATCACACATGTATATGGATTTCACCTAGGCTCACTCTTCATTAGAGTTTCTCATATCATCATTCTATATCAGGGTTTCACCTAGTATTATATGAAATTAAGATTTCACAACACATCACCCAGTGATAGGACTTCACCTAGAATTAGTAGCACTACCCTATATTAGGATTTCCTGCACATTTACCCCATTTAAAGAATTACGGCTTACTATTCACATCCAAGTAGGGTTTCTCTTGTCTCATACCCAAATTAGGGTTAGGATGTACAATTCCCATTAAATTAGGGCTTCTTACATTGTTACACTAAGTTAGGGTTACATTATCACCCTAGATTATGGTTTCACTGAGCTTTGCCCTTAAATTAGGGTTTCACATAACCTTGCTCTAATTTAGGATCAAGGTACACCAATCATTTCAATGAGGATTTCATGATCTCATAATATGGATCAAATCCTGATTACATGTTTGTTTATAATGAGAGAATTAGGGTTTATTAAATAATTATCATCTCTCCCTCTCATCCTCTTTAGGGTGATAAATAATCCAATATTAATCTAGGTCAACTCTTCACTTGAGTATACAAAGCTAGGGTTAACCTTCATAATCATCATTTATCTACATCATTAATAATCAATTATCTAATTGACCCTTGATCATATTAGGGGTCCAAATGGTTTAACCAATTTGAACTTCAAATGGTCTTAGTCACTTAGGCCTCAAACGGTATCGGTCACTTAGACCTCAAATGGTTTTAACCAATCATACCACAAACTGTCTTGCTCAATAAACCTCCAAATGGTCTTGGTTACATATTTGAAACTGTTTGGTGAAGTTGAGGTTGAAATTGTTTGCCAAAGGTGACCCTTGAAACCGTTTGCTAAAGGTGACCCTCAATATCGTTTGCTAAAGGTGACCTTCAAGATCGTTTGCTAAAGGTGACCCTCAAGATCGTTTGCTAAAGGTGACCTTCAAGATCGTTTGCCAAAGTTGGTCACTTTAAACCGTTTGCTAAAGTACCTTTTTGAAACTGCATGAACTCAACCGGTTTGGGATCGTTTGGTCCCAAACGGTCATGAGACCGTTTGGTCCAAACCTCTTCAAAACCGCATGGACCAAATATGATCTCAACCAATCAAATTGAATTAGGGTTTCTAATGTTGGTTCCTTCAACCATTGAATTCATGTAACCAATCATCAATTGGACCTGTCACCATACTTTAATTGAGTTAAATAGGTTATCCTCCAACTGAGTTGGCCCTCAATTGACCCTCAATTGGTCATCAATTAGAGTTTGAATCAATTGGATTAGGGTTTGGAATCGATGATCCTTCAACATTAATCAATGTGTAACTAGTTACCTTAAAACTATTGGACCATCATCCAAATTGAACATGACCTGACCCCAAACGGTCTTAAGGTCGTTTGTATGACCTCCAAACGGTCTTGAGACCATTTTCCCATGTCAACATCAAAATCCAAGTCAACCAATTAGGGTTTGGTTCATTGGATTGATCACCAAGTTAGCATTTGATTGCACTTCAACTTAGTTCCTTTGGATCTTCAAACACCTAATCACACTCAACCCTAGACCTCCAAACGGTCTTGGGTGACCAAAAAACGGTCTTGAGACCGTTTGGGTGATCCCCAAATGGTTTTGAAACTGTTTGGGTCAATCAACCCAAGTTTCAAAATCAATCAAATTAGAAATCAGCACTTAACCCGATTAGGGTTTTGGTGATTGATGGACCTTCAACTCATGAACCAATTGGAGATAATAAAATATAATTGATGGATCATTAACCTAGATCATTATGAACAAATCCCCAAATGGTCAACCCTGGTCAACATCACCAAACAGTTTGAAACTATTTCCCTCCATGCGGTTTGATGAAATTGTTTCATTCCAAATAGTTTGAAACCGTTTGCTCCCAAACGGTTTGGGAAACCATTTGAGCAACTAAGGAGACCGTTTGACCTGGGATTTTTCTTGGATAAACATCTATGATGATGTCATCATCATATTCCTCCATTCAACCAAGAACAGCAACCGTTTTTCATGGGAATTTTAGCAATGAATCGAAAGAGTATCAAATAGAAGAAAGTAACCAACGATTATTGAAGAAAGGAGTGCAATACTAATGTTTAAGGATTTAAGTTATGAAACCCACCTCCAATTGAGCCCCAAAGCTCCAAGCTCATGGCAATAATGGTGGATGCAACTTCCTTCACTATTACAAGGCTCGTCCTCAAGCTTTGAGTGAAAAGGATTGGTTAGAATTGAAGAGGGGATCGAGTTATGAAGAATTCATGCATTGATTTTTGATTTTCACCATGGATTCAAGGTGAAAGGAGGTCAAGAAGCTTACCAACAGGTTGGGGGTCATCCTCCTGCTCCTCCAAAGCTCCTTGGTCGTTTTCCAAGCAAGGGGAAAGAAGGGAAATCTGAAAACTCTTTGGTTTGGCTTGGAAAGGGTACTTTTATAAGAAAATTGATGAGAGAGAAAATGCTTTATAAAAGTCTTTTGATTCCAAAAATTTTGCCACAACTCCCCCCCTTGGTTTCTTACATACAAAGGCATCTCTATCCCCCCGATATCCCTTCCATTATCCAAGAATTAAGGGAAAAGAAATTAAGCACCTTAACCCTTATAATAATAATGTCCATATTTGAGTGGAAATTCTTTTTCTTATAATAATGGTGAGTGGAGTTTTCACCTCCTTGGGATATTTTCGGTCCTTGCAAAGCTCAAGGACGTCCAAACATCTCTTAATTCCACCATTTTAATTTTGGTTGAAGGCCCTTCAATTAATATATTTATTTTTTCCCTAAATTGAATTAGGGTTTCACTTAGGCTTAAATCTTGATTATTTTAATGTCAAGATTCTCTCTCCTCCAACTTAATTCAAATGAGGCGCCCCTATCATTTTCTTGTCTCAACATGATGCCAAGAAATATTAGGTACCTTATTTAAGTGGTAAATTACATATTGCACCCTAGGTTTTGGGTAAATTACATATTATACCAAAACTAGGTTTTAATGCACAAGGATTGCTCTACAAGCTTTATCTCGATGCCCAAGCTTGTAGAAACCATACCACTACATCATATTCATTCTTATGATGTCTCAACCTCAGAGGAACATTTTATCATGTGAAATTTGTAAGTTAACCCCTCAACTTGGGTAATTTGCACTTTAGTCCAAAATTAACAAAACAATGTTTCAACATTGTTCAAACAGGACCAAAATTGAAACATTAGTTCCTCATGAGCCCTAATTACTTTTCACACGATACATTAAGCATATACTCAAACTTATTAGGTAAATCATCTAGGGTTAAGTATAACCCAGGTCAGGGGTGTTACAGAAAGATTCTATTCATGAGTTCCATAAATGCAGTTGGTGCATTAGTTAATCCAAATGACATACCTATGAACTCATAGTGACCATACCTTGTCCTAAAGGTAGACTTAGGTATGTCACTCTCATTAATACGTAATTGATGATATCCCAACCTTAAATCTATCTTAGAGAAGATAGTTGCACCATGCAACTGATCAAACAAATCATCGATCCTTGGCAGAGGATACTTGTTCTTTATGGTTACTTTATTCAATTTCCTGTAATCAATGCATAACCACATCGATCCGTCCTTCTTCTTAACAAAGAGAACCGGAGCACCCCATGGTGAAGTACTCGGTCGGATAAATCCTTTCTCAAGCAACTCCTGCAGTTGTTTCTTGAGCTCTTCCATCTCAGCAGGTGTCATTCTATACTGTGTTTGTGCTATAGGTTGCATGCCCGAGATTAGATTAATCTCAAAATCAATCTCTCGGGGCAGAGGTACACCTGGAAGTTCCTCAGGGAATATGTCTTCAAACTCCCTAACTATCATAACTTCAGAAAGATTAGGGTTCTCCATAGTGGTATCTACCACATGAGCTAAGAATGCAAAGCATCATTGTCTCATCAGCTTCTCATCTACCATAGCTGACACAAGACAAGTTGGAAGAATCTTTCTCTCTCCTTGAAAGATCCATGTGTCACCGTCGTTTGCGAACATGGCTTGCTTAGAATCACAATCCAAGACAACTTTATACTTTTCTAGGGTGTCCATCCCAAGAATTATATTGAACTCATGCATCTCAAGTGGTATAAGATCCACCTGAATGTGATGTTCAGAAAAAGAAAGAGTGCAGGGAGTAGACACCTCCCACAGCACTGTAGACCCCAACAAAGGGGTTTCTCATAATAGACTATCTGCTCTATGACTGACAGTCATGTTGCAGTCAAGGATCACTCTTCTAGTGATAAAGGAATGTGTAGCACCCAGATCAATTAAAACAGATATGAAGCAGGTGAAGACAAATCAGAATGAAATAGTTCCATCTGACCTGTCACACTCGAGGGTTGACTACTGCTTCGGGTTGATTCATTGCATAGAACCTCACTGTTGCTTGTTGTTGACCCTGTGCTCGGTTGTTAGGTGCTGACGAACCAGCTTGGGACGCTTGTCCACGTCCTCTAGCGCCACTTGGAAACTATCGCCTCTGAGAGCCTTGCTGACTCTACCTCTGAGGTTGAGTCATTCTTACATCTCTAGCTCGACAATCTTTCATCAGATGTCCCATCTTTCCACATATAAAACAGCCTCTGGTCTCCCTCTGTGGCCTGGGTGGTCCTATTACTGACACTGATGCTGAGCTGTGGGCTCCTTCTGGTGGTACACTACGGCCTCTACCCCTACTCGACGTCCATTGCGTCTGGGTATTGAACCTTGGTGGTATTATTGGTGCAGAAAATCTCGGTTTCTTGAAACTTTTGGACCCTTGTCCTTGAAACTGAGTATACACCTTCTTACTCTTAGTCTGACGCTTCTCAATCATCAACCTTTCTATCTGCCTCACAGACTCCACAAAGGTGGCAAACCTCTCCCTATTCTCTAAGGCAGACACAGGAGTGGTCAAATCAGCATTCAACCCCTTCTCAAAACGCGGAATTCTTTCCTCATCAGAAGTTGCCATATGCAGACAGAACCACAAAAGCTCTATGAACTTAGCTTCATACTCGCTAATATTCATTGGTCCTTGCCTTAACCTCTCAAACTAAGAGATTTTCTCATCTAGAAACATCTTGGGGAAATATCTACGAATGAATTCTCATCTGAATACTTCCCATCCAATCTTAACACCTGGCCTTTTTCCCTCTTCTATGGTCTACTAGTGGCCAGTACTCCCTTTTAGAAGGTACAATGTGTTCCTCACCTTCTCTACTTCTAGGATATTGAGAATTCTAAAGGCCTTCTCCAGCTCAGTCAGCCACATGTCTACGTCTGTTGGGTCAGCTGTACCAGCATACTCTGTGGCTCCAACCCAGAGAAGTCATTCAAATGTCTTACTGGCTCCCTGCCCTTCATGGTGAGCTAGTACCCTATGTGTAGGTGGTGGCATCCTATCCGCCATATGAGTCATGGTTGCCATGAATTGCCCAAACAGATCATGGAAGGCTAGGTTTTCCAATACATCTTGGTTAGGCTGGGGATGTTCAGGTTCTGGTTCATCCCTATTCTGGTTCCTTGCACCTCTTCCTGGTGCAGCAACACTCCTCTCAGCAGCATGTTCTTCATGTGATCCAGACATCTTAAGTTCTTCTTCTCCTCCTATATGAGCAGAAGACACTATCAGATTACTAGAAGACACTAGAACAGACTCAACAACCTTAATCCTATGTCTCTGTAGACTCAGCGAACCTAGAGCTGTGATACCACTAAATTGTGACGACGAACACCAAACATCGAATAATTACTAATGCAGAAGAGTTCATCAACATCAGATTACTGAAAATCACTAAAAATTAAAACTGTTTACAAAGAAATCCAAACACAGGAAAACTCGTATATCAAGAACCAATGTATTTCATTTACATCATGGTTCATAAGTACATGTCTTGTATCATTCCTTCTCAAGAATTACAAGAAACAACTGCCCTGTAAAACTGTACATAGGCAATATAAGAATCTCGAGGCATCAAGCCAAAATCTCAGATCAATATTAAACTAACTATTGACTCCTAGGACCTAAGAGTACAAAGACGACACATAGGACTCTATATACAAGACATGACAGCCAGTGTCTCCACGTGAGAATTCATTGTTGTCCCTATTGATGTTGTTGCTACTGTTGTTCTTCCCCTGTTGTAGGGTTTTTGCCTATTCTTCGGTGTCTACCTAAAAAGTTGGATCCCACGGGGGTGAGACAATTGAAATTGTCCCAGCGAGAGATATAACTATTCGCCAGAAATATTATTATTGCAGTTTAATAGAATAAAACTGAGTAGAAGAATCATAAGTAATCAACAGTAGATAAATCAATGTCTACACATATTAGGGCATTATTTTTTATTCAAGTCATTTCAGCTATATATTGATAAAGCAACTTGTCACTTATCCAATAAGGAATTGAGGAATATGTATAACATTTATCCATCTAGGATATGTTAAGCAAAGTATCATCAACCATTGATTCTCGTATTTCAACCTTAAGCAAATATGCTACACGACTGATTACATTTTACAATCATACTTAAGCCCTGAGGAGATGAGGTATACCACTCATTCTCCAACTAACCATTACGAAATCGAAATCGGTACCATACATAGGTCAAGGAAGAGCCAGATTCTCATGACCTCATCTTCCTCATTCAGTATGAGGACAAAATGTAGGACATCTTGTGTCTCTGCTAAATAGCTTTCCAGGGTATCCTAGCAACTTCACTATAGAGTTACAGTGGCAGTTGTACTCTCTTAGCAATCGAGAGATTTCATATTTATCTCACATCGATCTGGTATTAAGATTATCGGGAGATTCATGATACATCTATCCCGGCATCGGGAGATTAGTGATATATCCATCCCGGCACATATAATGAAGGATTGAGATATTTAATGTTTATCTCACATCAATTCCTCCATTAGGGTGTAAGGATATTTGCACCCATAACCCCCCACATACTCAACAGTATGCCCTCTAATAGTTCCCATAGGAAAACATGTTTCACCATCACCAACTACTGACGATGATGGATCTATGGTCAGGGCTCTACATAATAAGTTGTCACTTCATTAATTAAGTACATTACCATATTCTTTTAACATCAATCATGTTTTCAAATATAATTCATTATAACAAATTCTATAAAGAATGAGTACTACTTCTATCAAGTCCTTTTCAAAGCTTAATAAAACATTGGGATCTCAATCCCTTATCACATCAGGGGCATTCTCATCCCTTAACATCTCATCATCATGATTATGGAATATGGGTACTCAAACCCTCAATTCATTAAGAACACTTGTTACCACTTATTAGGTAGTTAATACCTTCAGGTCATCTGACCAAGGTAAACATGATATTTGCAATATAGGTATCTCACATGGCTCTTAAAGCCCATTAATCTCTTGTCACCTCTTACTAGGCAACACAACATATTATGGCTTACAAGGCTTAAACAATTTCATTAATAAAACGGTCTTGACCTCAAAGTCTCTAAACGGTTTGAGACCGTTTGAATAAAATATAATTCACTCCAAACAGTTTGAAACTGTATGAGCAACTCATTATAGAAACCAATTGATCATCAAACGGTTTGAGACCGTTTGTCCTCCAAATGGTCTGAAGACCGTTTGGGCTCAAACGGTCTCAAGACCATTTGGTCCAAATCATCTTCAAACCGAATGGACCAATTAGGGTTTCCTCCAATCAATCAATCGATTTTAGGGTTTGCTTTATTGAGACTCACATCAATTGAACCATTGAGAGTACATCAATTATAACCCTTGGATCTCCACCCATCCATCACAGCCCTTGAACTCCAAACGGTCTTGAGACCGTTTGGACCATCAACCAAGAAATTGATCCAATTCAATTAAGAATTCTTCAATCAATCGATTAGGGTTTGCAATCCATGGATCATTCATTCTAGAATTAATTATAATCAAATCAATTTGATCCATTGGATCTTCATCAATCACATTAGCAATTAACCCCAAATGGTTTTGAAGTTCAATTTATCCATTCGATCTTGAGATCCATTACCCATTCGGTTGTGAACTCAATTACCCATTTGATCTTGTAGTTAATTACCCATTCGGTCTTGTACTTAATTACCCATTCGGTTTGGAGAAAATTACCCATTTGGTCTTGGGTTCAACTACCCATTCGGTCTTGGGTACAACTATCCATTCGGTCTTGAACTCAATTGCCCATTCGGTCTTGAAACTGAATCAATTCATTCAGTTTTGAAACCGAATTTACTCAATCAGTTTTAAAAAAATCATTTGCCCCCTTTCTTTGTTGAGATGTGTGCTTAAGATGACAGCATCATCTTCAAGCTTCAAACCTTGGAAATCAGTTGTGATTCTTAAGGTGATTTCAACAATTGATCAAAAGGAAATCGAGAAAAAAGAAAGGTTCAACACATAGTGAATAAATTGCCAGCAATAATGACATTTAAGGGTTCAAGTTATAAAACCTGCCTTCCAAATTGAATCCAAGCTTCAAGCTTCACATCCTCAATGGTGAATGAAGCTTTTTCAACTGCCCAAGGTCCATTCTCAAGTCTTTGAGTGAAAGGATTGGCTAGAGTTGAAGATTGAATGAAGAAAAGAAGAAATTAAGCATTGAATTTTGATTTCCACCATGAAATCAAGGTTGAGGATGACTATGGAGCTTACCTACAGGTTGGGGCACGTCCTCCTGTTGCTTCTAAGCTCCCTTGTGTTTAACCAAAGCAAGGAAAGAAAAAGGGATCGAAAAAGCCTTTCATGTGGGTTGAAAATGGGATGTATATAAGGAAATTCAATGAGAGAGAAAGTGATAATAAAATCCTTTTATTTCCAAAATTGGTGACACATACTCCCCTCAATCCCTTGCATACGAAGACATCTCCCCCACCTTGAAATTCTTCTTTATTATCCATGAATTAAAATAAAACAAATTAAGCACCTTAATCAATATAATAATAATATCCAAAATTGAGTGGATATTACTTTTCCTTTAACTAATGTGAGTGGGGTCTGCACTCACTTTAGATATTTTGTTGCCTTTGCAAGGAACAAGGACGTTCACACTTATGAAAATTCAACCATCTCATTTTTGGTTGAAGTACACTTCCATTAATATATTTATTTTTGCATTAAATTGAATTAGGGTTTCAATTATGCTTAAATCTTGATTCTTTTAATATCAAGATTCTCTCTCCTCCAAAGTGATTCAAATGAGATGCCCCTCTCATTTTATTTTCTCTACATGATGCCAAGAAACATGAGGGACCCTATAGAGGTGATATTTTGCATATTGAACCCTAGGTTTTGGGTAAATTGCACATTACACCAAAACTAGGTTTTAATGCACAAACATTGCTTAACAAGCTCTTTCTTGGTGTTCAGGCTATCACAAACCATACCTCGACATCATTTTCATTCTTATGATGCTTCAACACTTGAGGAACACTTTACAATGTAACATTAACAAGTTAACCCCTCAATCTTGGGTAATTTGCACATTAGTCCAAAACAAACAAAACATTATTTCAACATTATTCAAAAAGGACTAAAATTGAAACATAATTTCCTCTTGAGCCTTAATTACTTTTCAAAAGATAAGAGAAAGCATATAATTATCTTTCTTAAACAAAACATCTAGGGTTAAGGCATAACCCAGGTCAGGGATGTTACAAATTATCCACCCCTAACAGGGATTTCGTCCCTGAAATCATCAAGAGAAAAGAGAAGGGTACTTCCTCGTCATCTCTTCCTATAGCTCCCACGTAGCTTCTTTAATGCCACGATGATGCCAGAGAACTTTCACAAGACATATGTCTTTCTTTTTTAGCTTTTTAATTCTTTTATCAAGGATCATCACATATCCTTCAACATATGATATATCATCATTTAATTTTACCCCCACAGGTTGCAAAAATAACTCTGTGTCAGGATGACACTTTCTCAGTATGGAGATATGGAACACTGGATGCAACTTATGCAACTCAGGTGGTAACTCCAGCTTATAGGCTACCTTTCCAATCCGTTCAATGATTCGATAAGGCCCCATAAATCTAGGAGCTAACTTCCCCTTCTTTCCAAATCTAAGAACACCTTTCCAAGGTGAGACCTTGGGATATACCCTGTCTCCAACTTGGAATTCTAAAGGTCATCGTCGTTTGTCGGCGTATGACTTCTGTCTATCCTGTGCAGTTTTTAACTGTTGTTGTATTATTTTAATCTTCTCAATCGTCTACTGCACAAGCTCAGGACCCAAAAGTTGATATTCTCCTGTCTCATACCAACATAAAGGAGATCTACAACTTCTACCATATAATGCTTCATATGGTGTCATATCAACACTATGTTGATAGTTATTATTGTAAGCAAATTCTATCAAGCTCAGGTGTAGATCCCAACTTCCTATAAACTGAAGGACACATGCCCTAAGCAAATCCTCTACGGTTTGTATGGTCCTCTCAGATTGTCCATCTATCTATGGGTGAAAGGTTTTACTAAACCTTAACTGCATACCCAAAGTTTTATGTAGTCGTTCCCAAAAATGACTCATAAACTGGGGACCTCTATCAGAAAAAATAGTAACTGGAACCCTGTGCAACCGTAATATCTCATCTACATATATATGTGCAAGCTTCTCAGCAGTGTAGGTTCTTTTAACAAGAAAGAAATGTGCTGTCTTAGTCAACCTATAAACTATCACCCATATGAAATCATGACATTTGGTTGTTCTAGGCAAACCAACCACAAAGTCCATGGTCACATGATCTCATTTCCACTGTGATATAGGCAAAGGTTGCATTGTTCCTGTGGGCTTTTGATGTTCAGCTTTAACGTGCTGACACACCGGACACTGCATAACAAACTCAGTTACATCTTTCTTCAGTCCATGCCACCAATACATATCCTTCAAGTTATGATACATTTTGGTGCTCCCTAGATGCATTGCATACATCGAAGAATGATCTTCCTCCAAAACCAACCTCCTTAAGTCATTGGCATCAGGTACTACCATCCTACTATGGTAATAGACTACCTGATCCTCTGACTCATGAAAGCCATCTCGTTTCTCACTACCATACTCCGACCTGATCTGCTGAACCACAGTATCAACTTGTTATGCTTCTTTAATCTGATGTCTCAGAGTAGGTTTTATGTGCATCTCCGCTAACAGCCCGGATAACAACGATACCTTAAGTTGTACATTGTTTTGCCTCAAGGAGATAAGCATATCTCTTTTAAAGCACACTAAGGAGTTCAACTGTGCTTTATCTAAGGTTGGTGATGATGATTTCCTACTAGTGCATCAGCCACTACATTAGCCTTCTCTGGATGATAATCAATTGTACAATCGTAGTCCTTGATTAACTCCATCCAGTGATGTTGTCTCATGTTCAATTCATGTTGTGAGAAGATATATTTTAGATTCTTATGGTCTGTAAAAATCTAGAATGTTTCTCCATAAAGATAATGTCTCCATATCTTCAAAGAATGGACCACATTAGCTAGCTCTAGATCATGTGTAGGATAATTCTCCTCATGTTTCTTAAGTTGTCGAGAGGCAAAAGAAATCACTTGATTATCCTACATCAACACACATCCTAGTCCATTCTTAGATGCATCATAGAAAACTATGTACCCCTTCCATTGTTTAGGTAACACCAACACAGGTGCACTTGTTAACCTTTCTTTCAACATCTGGAAAGAATGTTGACACTTGTCATTCCAGACAAAAGGAATCTCCTTCCTGGTCAACTTGGTTAAGGGTAAAGCTATAGAACTGAAGTTCTTAATGAACCTCCTGTAATATGCCGCCAGTCCTAGGAAACTGCGTATCTCTGTTGGTGTCTTTGGTTGTTCCCATTGCAGGACAGATTCTACCTTCTTAGGATCAACACGGATACCTGAGGCAGATATTACGTGTCCTAAAAAAGAAACTTCTGGTGACCAGAACTCGCATTTGCTAAACTTAGCATACAACTTATTCTCTCTTAGCAAAGTTAAAGCCTGATGGAGGTACTGGTCATGTTGTTGAGCATCTCTATTGTATATGGTCAAGCTGTTGAGCATCTCTACTGTATATCAAGATGTCATCTATGAAGACTACTATGAATTGATCAAGGAAAGGTCAAAAGATTCTATTCATGAGTTCCATAAATGCAGCTGGTGCATTAGTTAATCCAAACGACATAACTATGAACTCATAGTGACCATACCTTATCCTAAAGGCAGACTTAGGTATGTCACTCTCCTTAATACGCAACTGATGATATCTCGACCTTAAATCTATCTTAGAGAAGATAGTTGCACCACGCAACTGATCAAACAAATCATCGATCCTTGCCAGAGGATACTTGTTCTTTGTGGTTACTTTATTCAACTACCTGTAATCAATGCATAACCACATCGATCCGTCCTTCTTCTTAACAAAGAGAACCGGAGCACCCCATGGTGAAGTACTCGGTCGGATAAAACCTTTCTCAAGCAACTCCTGCAGCTGTTTCTTGAGCTCTGCCATCTCAGCAGGTGCCATTCTATACGGTGTTTGTGCTATAGGTTGTGTGCCTGGTATTAGATTAATCTCAAAATCAATCTCTCGGGGCAGAGGTACACCTGGAAGTTCCTCAGGGAATACGTCTTCAAACTCCCTAACTATCGAAACTTCAGAAAGATTAGGGTTGTCCATAGTGGTATCTTCCACATGAGCCAAGAATGCAAAACATCCTTGTCTCATCAGCTTCTCAGCTACCATAGGTGACACAAGACAGGTTGGAAGAATCTTCCTCTCTCTCCCTGAAAGATCCATGTGTCACTGTCGTCTGTGAACACAGCTTGCTTGGAATTGCAATCCAAGACAACTTTATACTTTTCTAGGGTGTCCATCCCAAGAATTATATCAAACTCGTGCATCTCAAGTGGTATAAGATCCACGTGAATGCGATGTTCAGAAAAAGAAAGAGTGCAGGGAGTACACACCTCCCGCATCACTACAGATCTCAACAAAGGGGTTTATAATAACAGACTATTTGCTCTATGACTGACAGTCATGTTGTAGTCAAGGATCACTCTTCTAGTGATAAAGGAATGTGTAGCACCCAGATCAATTAAAATAGATACGAAGCAGGATGAAGACAAATCAGAATGAATAGTTCCATCTGACATGTCACAACTCGAGGGTTGACTACTGCTTCGGGTTGATTCATTGCATAGAACCTCACCGTTGCTTGTTGTTGACCCTGTGCTCGGTTGTTAGGTGCTGACGAACCAGCTTGGGACGCTTGTCCACGTCCTCTAGTGCCACTCGAAAACTGTCATCTTTGAGAGCATTGCTGACTCTGCCTCTGAGGTTGAGTCATGCTTACATCTCTAGCTCGACAACCTTTCATCATATGTCCCATCTTTCCACATATATTTGTTGGAATTAGAGATTCAGAAGAAACTTGCATGACAAATTTATGATATGTATATTTTATGTGAACTATTTCAATAAACTAGTAACTATGAGTATATACTTAGAATCAAGCTACAATGTACACAATAATACAGTATGACAATATAGGTATGTTCCTACATCATACAAAAACCTCACTTGCTAAAATAAGATGCATCTTTGTCTGTAAAATAGTAATCCTAATTTTAGTATTTGAAGTGATAATCATCATCATCATCTATGCCTCAATCTCAACCGTGTTGGAGTCGGCTACATGGATTCTTATTTTTCAATCAGCTCTGTTATCGACTAGATGGATCTTTCTTTTCCAACTCCGTCTATATTTCGTATATCCTACGTAAATGTAGTCGGTACCAAACCCAGATAAAGGAGGAGGGTTGGTGGTACGTTGCCGGTCATAAAACTTTGTCACTCTTATTATGACATTGATCTTTATAAAAGTCGAGTGAGGTTAAATAGAAAAAATAATTGATATGTAACGTTCAATGAAACTCATTCTAGACACATTGATTGTCAATTTTATAATGGAAAATGTACATATTTCAGCTAGCAAGTTATTAAACTTGACAACATTATTGTTACACAATTGTCTCCATAAAATAAAATTCTATGGAGCTAGTGTTAATAAGGAAAATGGCATCACTTGCTTGCACAAGACAAAATTACCAGACATAGTAGGATAACTCAGTAATGAAGATAATAACGTATCTAACCCATCAAAATAAGTAACTTACCGTACTATACACCTTTGGCAATTTTGTCCAGCAGAGAACAACTAAGTGTATCCAATGAATTTTTTTTAGCATTAAGCCGACATAGTTGAACACCTCGAAGAACATAGCTAAACCAGAAATATACTTCACAAAAATATTAGACCAACCTATGGCTAACTTCTGGCGTCATGAGTAGTCATCTTATTAAATCTCTTGTATTTCTAGTGGAGTTCATATCATCATAAACGTGCAAAAAAAAATGACAATGATACCTTCTTTTTTAATTCCTGTCGTTAAGGTATGTTTCATTGGATGCATCCGAGTAGCTAAATGCATCTTTTCTAACAAAAATGTCAAAATATTTCTCTAGACACTTGGTTTTAACAATCGACTATGTACAACTAAATGCAACACAATTTCCTTTTATTATTTTCATTAATATGATACCATTCAAAACAGAAGACAAACATTTTAAAATCCAATTTTTATCTCAATGTAACCATTAAATCAGGTGGACAACATTGTTGTATTTCTCTCGAGTATTCATTTAATTTGGATTGGTGACTATCAATGATGACACGTTTGAGCAGAGAGGCGTTGCAGTGCATAGCTAACAATTCTGGAAAGAAGGCCAATACAACCCAAAAACTTCAGTACCGGTACATTGGTTGCCGACCATGATACCAACTTGTCTTGATTGATGTCCTGCAAATATATACCACTTCGTGGCATGAACAGCCCTAGATGATCACCGGTCAAGTAATTCCTACTAGCTCAAAAAATGACCTTTTCGAGCTAGAGAACAAATACTATGTCAACATCTGTCAGCATGTTTGACTGTCATCTTAATTTATCTTGTTAGTACTGAAAGCACTTCCACATCACGTTTGAACCTAGAGGTGCTGTTTTGCTTAGCTAACAATCCTGAAAAGCAGGGCCAACCGCCCAACTACTTCGGTATTGTTGCATTGCTTGGCAAAGCAATGAACCGGTCAGGCGATCACCATATCCCATTTGTCATAATTGATGCCCTGGTGACAGCTATATCACTGTCGTACGCAAGTACAAACATTTTCAAACGACCGTGATTATCAGCTCATGGCATGAATAACCCTGGATAATAACCAATTAGGAATACTGGCTCATAATTGACATTTTTTAGCTAGGGAATAAATATCCTTTCATCATGTTTGACTGTCATCTTAGCTTCTCCTGTTAGCATCGGAAGCACTTGTGCACAGGTGGCTCATTTGGGAGTCCTGGTAGGAATAGTGTCTAACCCGTCTTCTTTGATATTTGGAACATACCCACTCAAATACTCAAAATCTTGGTTTTGACGATATAACATTGTTAAAAGTAGTATCACATTACAATATATATATATATATATATATATATAAGACGTTCACTATCGCAGCCCATACAAGGAGCTATAAGAATCCTAGCTGACTACTAAACAATTGTAAAAGAGAATATGCATCAAAATTCACTTTCTTAAAGAGTTGGCTGATGAAATACACAGCTTGCAATATCAGCACGCAGATCTAAAACACATGTAGCAAACTCTCTAATAAACCAATGGTTGAGATGACGAGCAAATTGAGCAAAGAAAATCAAAGCAGAGAAATGAACAAAGGAAAAGACATTCAATTCAAATATATTCACATTTAGGCTTCTCAATTAACTACAGAGAAGTACCAAGAAAAGCTTGTTCGACTTGACAAGAAGTGGAGAGTTTCTTTGTGGTCTCCAAATGTCATTTCTAGTTGAGAATGTATAGTCAAAACAACATATTGATCAATACCAAAAAAAAAAAAGATTGCAACTTATGCTTCAGGTGGAACTGCACATATTTACACATATAGGCTTCTCAATTAACTACAGAGAAACACCAAAAAGAGTTTGTTCGATTGACAAGCGGCGGAGAGTTACATTATGGTCTCCGAATGTCATTTATACTTGAGAATGTACAGCCAAAATAGCAAATTAATTAATAGAAAAAAGAATGCAACTTCTGCTTCAAGTGGAACTGCACAAATTTACAATGAATCAAACTCAAAATCCCAGAAGGTTGTTTCATTCAAGAAGTTACATTACGAAAAGGGAAAATACACCAACGTCAAGTACAAATGAATCTGCAACTATCAAGAAGCAAGTGACTGCCTGAATCTACAACTGCAAATCCCTCGACGGTGTGGGTTTGAAGAGTCCCGAATAGATTGTAGCATAGAGCCCACAGAAGCAGCTCCTACAAGTTCGGCATCTTCTTCCTATAAAACCAACATGCATGCCAACATCCAATTACAATTACCCTACTTGCGCTAGGTAATTTTGCAGAAGTAAATCTTACAATTTCAGCAAGTCGGTCCTCTATACTCTGTGGGCTAGCTGACACGAATATTTTTCTATACGCCCTCTTCAGACTTTGGACCTAAGTAATGCCAATAACAGTTCCCAAGGGAAAAAATGAATGACAACCAGTAACCAGGGGATGAGGCCAAAAACCAAATGATAAATAAAAAAACCCAAAATTAGCATAGCTGATGCAATTATAGCAAATATGTTTTCAAAAAACAATGTTGATGCGAGTTCGTACATGTTTTATTCTTCCAATGAAAATGAAATAAATGATTCATCCCTAGAAGAGAGGGATTTCAACCTGAAGCCATACATTGATCATGTGATGACATCATGAAACCTAAGCTTCTACTCCTTTCTATAGAGAACAGTATATGGCCGATTCAAAATATGGGTCAGAAGTGCAAGCACAAGTTTGTGCAGTCTAAATGAATACCCGACTTTAAAAGACGCTTGCAACGAAATAGGGGTCTGTTGTAGTAAACGGGGTCAAACATAGACGTAAGGGTGGCAGTTACGTAAGAAACTAAGACCATAGCTTAGCTAAGTCAATAACAAACCTTGGATTGAGTGTTCCAAAAAAGAATTGATAACTGACAAGGAAGAAATTCTAAGTTATGAAACTAAACAAAACAGTTATGATTATTGTTAAAATAAAATCATAAGTGGGAAACTTAGATTCCAATCAAGCTTGCTCACCAACATGATCGGCCCGAATTGTGCGTCCGGTAAGGGAGGCGGATTCAGAAGGAATCGAACATTTAAATTTATAACCTGAAACCTTCAAGGACCCCCGCAACTTTTATTACGGAGTCGAAGTAGATATATGGGGTCGAACACAGGGACGTAGTGACGTTTAGGACGCTTGAGATTTCGTTCTTGAGTCAGATAAGTCAAGACGATATTCGGGAAAGTAAGGAGCTAGTATTAGTCTAGCGGGTTATCACGAATTAAAACAAAATAAAGAAAATAAAATAAAACAGAGTCCGCAAGATTCTACTAAACTAGAGGGAAGGAGTTTCTGGCTATGTAACCACAAGTTGGGCAGTCTATGCACCCGTTCTCGGGCGTAGACAACCCTCGAACACCTCAGCAAGCAACCTACATTCAAACATAGCATGCACCGTAGTATCTGTTCCTGTGGGGTCATCCCACTCGCTCTCGCGTAGTGCGACTAGAACCCGTCGATGATATGGAACCTCTCTCGAGGATGGCAAACCAACATCCTAGAATATTCTAGATACCCTCTCAGGTCTAGAATATTCTGGGATGTTTGGAACAGACGACCTTGAACTGTCCTCCTTTCAGAATTTGATTCAAACTATCTTCTCTTAGCTATTTCTACAACGAATCTCTCGATATAGACAGAAATAGAAGTTTAGGCGAGAAAGAGATCAACCAAACTAGCAATCATAACAATAAAGAGAAGATAGAACAGAAAACGTACTAGATCTGGAATAAAATTACTTGCTTAAGGTAAAAGTACAGAAACATGCCTAAAACGGGCTACATAGCTAAGAAGAAGGTCAACTAGCCAATTTTGGGACTTGCAGGCACCGAACCTGAAAAGACATCTATTCCCCATGATTTCTCCCCAACACACGGTTTTTGCAGCAGTTAGACTCCCATCCATCACAACCGCGGTGGACTAAGCATCGCACTTTGTGCACTAGCTTAGGAGACGGGAGGGCTATTACTGGGCCCGCGTCGATGAGCCCTTTTGATTGGCAAGGATGCATCTTGATAAAGGATTGGCCATCGAAAATAGGGTTCAAGATATCAAAAGTTTCTTAGGTCCGCTAGTCGGTTAGCGGGACCACTATCTCCTAAGCTAGTGCACAAAGTGTGATGCTTAGTCCACCGCGGTCATGACGGATGGGAGTCTAGCAGCTGCAAAAACCGTGTTGGGGAGAAATCATGGGGAATAGATGTCTTTTCAGGTTCGGTGCCTGCAAGTCTCAAAATTGGCTAGTTGAGCAACTTTATCTAAGAAAAGACATAAATTACTAAAAGATAAGAAACATGGGTTATTTTGGGCATATTAAGGCTATAGTGACAAAAAACTATAAATAAATGCTTAGCATAAATGCAAAATTTGGGTGTTATCACAACCATGTAGCATTGAGCATTCCCTTCTATTTTATATCCTGACACCACATTCTGCAAAAATTCATCATAAACATCTAACATCTTTCTCTTTCTCTTTCTCTTTCTCTCTCTCTCTCTCTCTCTCTCTCTCTTGAGATGAGGGTAGATCCAGGTCAAGGGATGCCTCTCTGCCGAGACAGCATGCAATCAACTACGGCATACAAACATATGACTACAGTTTTAGTGATCTCTCATTCTCGTGGATGTGCATGTATTTCATACTCCAGATATTTCTGAACTTCTTCCTTTGAAACCATTCCGATCAAACATCAAGAGCTAGCTAATCATGTGAGTGATGCATTAAAAATGGGTTCAGGAAACAAACTTGCTAGGACATATATCAAATAAATGAAGAACATCACATGGTTAGGAGGGCCTAGCGGCTACTCCCAACCCAAGTTTAAGGAATTTAGCCGATCATATTATGAATGGACTGAAAGCTCTACGAGAGCAAATCCAATTTACGCAACTTAAAACATGAGGAAGGCTAATTGCAGCATGCTTGAAGAATATTTGAATCGAAAGTAAAGCAAGTAATTGATAAGTGAAAGCAACCACAAAAAACACAAGATGTATAGTGGTTCCGACTTGAAATGTTGCAGCTCCACTACTTAGTTGTTGTCAACCAAGATTTCTTAGCCCGAAATTTATTCCTTTAGACCGATACAAATTACAAATGTCGGTATGTTTTGCGGCTCAAGATCAACCTCCTTTTCAGCTAAAGGACAAATAGTTGCCTTCTTAGCTGATCGACGGAAGACTACCCTCTTTGAAGAATATCACAATCTATCTCCACCACTTTTGAATGCAGCCTTCTCGTAAGAAATCACTCCACAGAACTATCACAACTTCTCGCAAGAAGTAGCATGAAACAACGAGCCAAACAAGAAACAAGAGAGAAGAAGGAAAATACAACACAATCTTCACAAGAAATACAATTATAACACTATGAACAAGCGATAAGCATCTCCACAAGGTTTTAGATAAGGCTATACTTAGTGGAGAACACTAGAACTAGGTTAAGCTTAGACTTTCTTAGGAGCAGCTCAATGTAGCAAACTAGAATTTAAGCTTGAGAGAGATAGCATGTAGAACTAACGCTCAAGTGTGCTTTGGGAGGCCACATATCACTCTTGTATATAGGAAACACTTGAGAATAGCTAAGATAGTTGTTAGGAATGTTTAAGACAACTTTAGTGGGAAACTATTTGTTATAGGATAGCTAGACGAGATTAAAAAGATCATTAATATACTAGTATACTTTTCTACAAAATTGTATCAGTCAAACTGTAATTCGACAAAATGCATTTGGTCAAGTTATAATTTAACCAAACACTACATGGACCTCCTTTGGTCTAATAGATATTTTCTCAGTCGATCCAAAATTCAACCGGAATGCATTTCAGTCAAATTATAGTTCAAAAGAAAAGCATGTGAAAGAATATTGAATTGAACTGATTTTATTAGATGATTAAAAGAGGTACAACCCTATCCTATATATATAGGAGCAAGGGAGAAACCCTGAGACTTGTGTCCCAAGTAATCTAAATGGGCCGAGACACTAAAGACCCACTAACCAATTAACCTATTAACCAAATAGGCTAATATATACTCTTTAACACTCCCCCTCAAGCTGGATCATGGGTGAAACACATGTCCAAGCTTGGAGTTACATGACTCGATAAAAGAAAAGATAGAAATGATAAAAGATAAATATCACTCCCCATACAAAAGATTAATACTCCCCCTTAAACAATACCCCCCTGAATCATACGATGGCGCCTCTTTTCTTTGAAATTGTATTCTGCGGGCTGGAGATCCTCAAGCTTTTTGACGGAACCAAAGACAACTCATTTATGGGATCAAGAAAGGATTCCTCTCTCTCTCTCTCTCCCACACCCATGGCAGAGGCTTGACGCTCCAAAGGGTGGTAAACCAAAGTGGCACTTGGGTTTTTTGAACCCAGGTCCCTTTGCTTTGAGACATGTTTGACCACTTATGCTACTCCTCGCCAACAAACAACTCATTTATACTTTATGTTGGTGTATGCTCAATTTCCTTATCAAGCAGGCGACGAGACCTTATCCCTCTCCCCACCTTACATGTCTAACTTCGATCTATCTGTAAACATTGGATCCCCATCCTCGGGAAAACAAAGCCATTTTACCTAAATCGACGCGCGAAACTAATTTGAAATGCATAATTTTTGCGGTCTTTATAACATGACCTATAAATGTCCAATTGTGCTCAAATTTTGCGCATGAGCTATTCACAAGATGTTTAATAAGATCAACGGATTAGATTTTTTAAAAAAATATTGCATCATGAAAAACTACTTGAGTGTATTCTGGACTATATATATATATATATATATATATATATATATATATATATATATATATATGCTTTACCACCCTCCCAACGTCTGGCCTCCACCACGAGCTGTGGGAGGGGGAGGAAATCTTTCTATTAATCCCATACATATACATATATACACACACTTATTAAAGACATAAATCTAGATTGAGATCAAACTGACGGCCCATGATATTTGCAATGTGCAAATGATCAAGCTTAGCAGATCGATCTAAATTGAAAATCCGAAGCAGATGACAAACTTCACAACTAATGGATTAATTCCAAGAACAATATAAAAAAACAATTACAGGAAGAAGGGTGCATACTTACAATGGTCACTATGGGTGATTTCGAAGGTTGACAAGCTTGATTTAGAAGGCTGACAAAAAAGAAAACAAGGATGACATTATTGGACAGTGGATGGAGGGGAAGAAGTGGACAAAGGAGGGGAGTGGGTGGAATTGGATGAGGATGTTGGGGAGCAGATCTGAGGATACAAATTATACATGGAAATTAGGATGATATAGAAGGACAATATGATAAAAGGGGGGAATTGTGGCAGAGGGGAAGAAATGAAAGCAGAGCAATTGAAGAAGGAAAATCAGGTCAGGGCATGAAGGAAGAAGTGGACAGGGAAGTAGAGAGGAAGAAATGTAAACAGCAAGATAAACAGGGAAAAGAATGGGCAAAGGAGGAAGGGGAAGCAGCAATAGGAGACGGTCGAGGAAGAGGGAAAGAAATTAACATCAAGAATAATTAGGGAGAAGCGGACAAGAACGTCGAAAGGAAGAAAAAGAAAGCAGCAAGAATACAAAGAAAGGGGACGGCAGAGGAACAACGGGAAGAAGCAAGGAGGAACTAGGAAGAGGGAAAACTTGTATAGGAAGAGGGGACAGTGGAGGAGAAAGGGGAAGAAGAAGATACAATCGAGGCCAAGAGGATGATGGAGGAAGAAAGGATATAAGTATGGAGAGAGAGGGGAAGGAGAAAGTATTTGTAGCTGCCAATAGTAGCCGTCAAGGAAGGAGAAAGTATTTTTTTCAACAACAAAAATAGTTGGCTGTTTATATATATATATATATATATATATATATATATATATATATATATATACTCCTTCCCGAAGAGGGGAAGGAGAAAATATTTTTTTCAACAACAAAAAAGGTGAATATTGTGACAGTACTTCGACAAGAGCCAAAGCCAATTTTAGGCGGCCAGGGGGGTGGACAGCTTAAGTGCCACTTAAGCACCCGCCTCTTTTCAAAACACTACTGTGTATGTATGTATATATATGCTTATTGAGTCTGTCCTAAAGACAAGTATATGCTTCATGTCACCATGAAACTTGACCCTATCCATCCCCCCTTTACATGTCTAATTTGGATCTTTCAACGGACATTGGAATCCCATTCTTGGGAAAACAAGACATTTAGCCAAACATTTCTCCATCTATCCAATTTCGTCAGTGTACAATATAAATTTGACCTAAAGACTTGAAGATCCTCCAGAACTTTGTACAGTTTCTTTATTTCTAAGTAGTTTAAGAGTAGAATCTAGGTTTTGGAAAGCGTGAAGCAGGAGGTGAGTGGCCAACCCCCCCCCCCCCCAGTGCTTAAGCGTGAAGCGGCTAATTAAAGCGAGTGATTTATGAAAGCAGACTATGCATTAAAATAATGTAGATATTCACATGTATGTAATTGAATAGCTAAATTTTGAAAAACCACACAATAACCAAGTGATATGACTAATATTCATTAAAATGGGGTAGGTAATTGTAAGCATGTAAATATTAAAATTTGTTATAGCTCCTTAAATTTATAATTTCAAAGCACATTATGTTACTGACTGACTTTTAACTATTATATTGTACTAGTTATTAATTAATGAACTCAATATTACATTATTTAAGGGTATCTTATAGCATATTATAGTAGTCAACCTATAATTTTGGGACACATTTATTTTATAAATTACATTACATAATTATTTGAATTCCATACAATAGTAGACACATTTTCTAGTTTGTATAATGTAGAATGTACTTTTATATATCTATAGTACTCATATAGTACTTGTCTGATACTTTTACATAGTACTTTCCAATACTTACATAGAACTCTTATATGGTAGAATCAATATAGATCATATAGGATATTATGAATTAGCTATAAAGTACTACATCTATAGAAGGTGGTGAGTGGTAGAAACGCATACACCAGTACACAAGTCTATTATAGGTAGGAGAAGAACATAATACTATGGTTTGCTTCTTTTACCTTTATAGCCTGTAATACACAGTGGGCATCGGGCAATACACTTCTCTATTTTATATATTTGCTGCTGGAACATATTGGACTTTTTTAAATCAAGTTGTCCTAAGCGGCCCACACAAAGCAGGATAAAGCGAGAAAGCATTTGCTTAATGACAAACACTTCACCAACCGCTTTATCTAAGATTCCTCAAGTGGGCTTCCACCGCTTAAGTGGCAAAGCAGACTCTTTTTAAATCAGTCAGTAAAATAAAACAGGGTTAAAGGTGTTTTTAAATCAGTGACTTCTTTAAAATCTGTAACATGCAGTAGATTTATGGTCCCAGATACTAACTGCAGACTGATGTATTATATTTTCTGCACTGAGGAGATTGGGTGATCTTCTCTAAGATTAGTCTACCCAGCATATCTCTTCCATAAATGGTAATAACTCCATTGCCCAATACCCAATTTGTAGTCACAGTGTCACACCAAAATACTTTTAAATGTTTCAAGACATTCTTCGGTGATTAAACACAAACTTTTGTGAAAAGGAGAGCTAACTCTTTTATGGACATGATAGTCATGCAAGATGATTCAATCCAAAGCCCTTTCCACTGCTTCAGTCTCCACAATCATTTACATAAGTTTATGAGTTCTGTGCTTATAGGGGCTAAACCCAAACCATCATTTGTTTTTGGTAAACATACTTTTCTTCAGAAAAAGTCTCTTCTGATTTTTCAATCTTTTCATCTACATCCTGAGGGAAATTGTGTCAAATTTCAGGAAAGTTGGAAGTTTTTCCAACAATTTTTTCAATGATATCAAACTTCACCCAGTAGAGATAGAAAAAATATATATTTTCCAACCATCTAGCCTCCAGTTAATTACCTTCACCAAAAGCTTCTAGATGTCAATGGTGCCCCAGAAAATATCTGAATTTTCCCAGATCTTTACTGACAAAATGTTTTTCCAAATACTCCTTAGTAGCCTGGATGCATGCTAGATTACTCCCAGATAATATGATCAACATAAACAATCAGAATGACAAGTCCAGATGAACTTTTCTTAATGAAAACTTTGTAATCAGAATGAGAGCGGCGGAAACTGAATTACTGAAGAATACTACTCAGTTTGTCAAACCAGGCACGAGGACTCTGTTTCAGTCTGGTGTGCAGCACTCCCCCTAAGCAACAAAACCAGGTGGTTGCTCCATGTATATCTCCTCATGCAAATCACCATATAAAAGGCGTTTTTAACGTCTAATTGAATCAAAGGCCAATCACAATTTACATCCACAGATATAAGAATACATACAGAATTCATACGTGCAACAGGAGAGAAAGTCTCAAAGTAATCTACTGCATACGTTTGGGTGTAGCTTTTGGAAACAAGGCCAGCTTTCAATCGTTCAATTGTGCCATCGAGTTAATACATTACAGGACAGACCCAGCGACACCTGATAGGCGAGCAATCAGTAGAGGTATCAACCGAGTCCCACGTGTGTCGATCAATGAGAGATTGCATTTAAGTTTTCATAGCATGGTGCCACGTAGGATGTTGTAAAGCCTGAGAAGCATTCTTAGGAATAGATATAGCAGATAAAGCAGAGGTAAAATTGGCAAAAGTCACACCCAGGTTAGCAGTGGAACAAAAATTGCCAATAGGATGTTGAGTGCAAGACATGGTCCCTTTTCGTAAACTAATAGGAACATCCAAATCAGAAAATACTTGAAGTGGAGGTGGATCTTCCGACGAGGATTGAGCAATTGGAGATAAAGGGGCCATGGAGGGAGTTGTAGTTCGCGGCTGTCATTGATACACTTTGAGAGGCGGGAATGAGGCCACATCTGTAGGAGGCAGGTCAGTGTCAACCGTCACAGGTAGAGATGTATCAATTAGCAGATCAATTGTCAGCATAGAACATGTTGTAGAGTAGCATGGCATATGCTCAAAGAAAACCACATCAACACTAACAAACCATTTCTTCGCAGAGGAATCATAGCACTTTAACCTTTCTGAGTCTGAGAGTAACCCAAGAACACACATTTGGTAGATCGTGGGTCAAGCTTAGTTAAACCAGGTGGAAGATTTTTAGCAAAGCAAGTGCTACCAAAATTTGAGGCGCACTGAAAAGTGGAGCATCGGGGTATAATATTTTATAAGGTGCCTAATTGCCAAGGACAAAAGAGAGCATACGATTAATCAGGTAACATGCAGTCGAGATAGCTTCAGGAAAAGGTTTGGGGAACATGATAATGAAAAGGAAGGGTGCGGGCAACTTCTAGGAAATGTCGATTTTTGCGCTCCACATCCCCGTTTTGTTGCGAAGTGTATGAATATGAAGTTTGATGAATAGTACCCATCTTGCAGCAAAACCGGTTGACAGACGATTGCATGGATTCAAGAGCATTATCAATGCGAAAAAATTTGATAGGTTTGTCAAATTGGGTACGAATCTCAGGAAAAAAGGAGGTGATAGTGTCCAGCATATGGGAACGATCTTTTAATAAAAACAATCATGTAGTTCTAGAAAAGTCATCAATAAAGCTCATAAAGTACCGAAAGCCAGAAACACTCGGAACAGAACAGGGACCCCTAACATCAGCATGCACAATATCAAAAGGTTGTTTGGACCCAATACAGTTTTTCTTAGAAAAAGTAGCACGAGTTTGTTTGCCCACCTGGCAAGTTTCACAATGAAAAATTGAATCCGAAATTGCAGGAGTTAAATGCTTCAATTTATTGCAGATGGATGCCCCAATCTATAATGCCATTGGAGGCCGGTGACAGACACAGTCGCAGAGCAGTTGTCTTTGGTGGATCCAAGTAGTATAGCCCGTCTAGTCCCTCATGGCTTGAACCAATCCTCATCCTCGTGCGCAGATTGTGAAAAACAACACCGTCCGGGTCAAAAGTAATAGAGCACCGCAAGCTCTTCACAGTTCTACTAACATATAACAAATTCAAAGGAAATTTTGAAACATAAAAGGTTGAACACAATAATAATTTGTCGGGAGTCCAGATATGCCCAATGCCAGAAATAGGTGTTTGTGAACCATCAACAAGTGTAACAGGTGGAACAGAAGAAGTTTTATGAAGTTCAGAAAACAAAGCAAAATTGCCAGATATATGAGAGGTGGCACCATAACCAATCATCCAATTATTTTTATCATAAGGTGTAGAGAATGCAAGAAGAGCAGAACCTTCATTAGTAGAGGCATCAGCAGTGGAGGGAGCGAGACGAGCCTGGAGCAACTTGTCAAAGTCAGAGCAAATCCACTCCACAAAGGGATGAGAGGAAGAGGATGGTGCAGAATCAGGTTGATCAGTAATGACCTGATTTGCCCATGCAGGCTTATCATGTTTGATCCAATAGCGGTCCTCAGTATGGTTGGTGCATTTACAAAAGTTACAATAGTGTTGGTCAGAAGAATTGGGACCAGACGAAGAAGAACCACGACCAGGTCCAATAGTAGAGCGACCACGACCTCAGCGACGGCCTCGGCTACGGAAAGAATCTCCAGAGCGCACAACAAGAGCAGCATCAGAGTGGTCTGGGGACAAAGAGGAGACTGGCGATACTCGTTGAACGCACTTTAGGACGTCACACAAAGTAGGCAATGGGTCGTTGGAAAAGATATGATCTACCACTTGTGACGACCATCGCCACTCAAAGCGAGATTACTCAATACAAAGCGTGGAATTTCCATTAATCAACAATATTACCACAAAAGAGGGAAATTAAAAACCATTTGTAATTCAATATCTCAAGCGGAAGTATTTTATAAACAAGCCTCCAACACAGGCCATTTGTATTTCATATATACTAAAAGATGTTACATGATATATTCCAGGCTAATAAGCCATCACTGGTACATGTTACAACATGGCATTCTCATGGCACAAAGCCAAAATCTATGTGTCGATATATAAAACAACAAAATCTCCCCAGAGACCCGAGAGTATAGGGACGACACATAGGACTCTACTACAGAACTATAGCAGCAAGTCCAACCTCTAGCAGTCACTGCTCTTCATGCTGCTCAGCACCTGCACCACAACCTCAATCTTCTCGTCCACGACCACCTAAAAAGTTGTGGAACCCACGGGGTGACACCAAATGTCCCAACGAGAGATATAGCTCTTCGTCAGCGTCTATTATAAGCACTATTATATAAGAAAGCAGATAAATAGAGCAGGTATTGCTATTGAGCAGTCTAAGCATTTACAACTAAGCAGTAGAACAATTTATACTTTTAAAAGGAATATGAAGAACATGTATAACTGTTGTAAACTAAACAATACAAGAAATAAGGCATGGGGTCCTTCAATGTGATTCGTATTTGACCCTACGAAAATATACTGCACGGTTGTATTATCACTGTTATTATTATGCTCTGAGGATTTGAGGTGTACCACTCAAATCCAACCGATCATTGCTAAGTCAAAATCAGTATCATACAAGATCAATGGAAGAGTCGAACTCCATGATCATCATCAGCACTACTCGGTTAGTTCGAGTCTACAATGCAGTGACATAATAGTCAACTAATAAACAACAACTTATAGTCAAAGCTATAGTCCTGTAGAGACAGCAACTCATAGTCAGAGTTTTGGTCATGTAAAACAACTAGTCTACCTTGATACATGGCACAACACTAGAGAACAAGCTCATACATGGTCGTCTATAACAAAGCATTATACCACTATTTCACAATTTAAGGATAAAGGGAGTTACCTCCACTGATGCCCCACATATTCAATAATATGTGCTCCGAGTTTCCCGTAGGAGTTACTCGTTTCACCATCCAGCTAGATACTGACATAATTAGGGTTTCACTTGATTAGATATTCCAATTGGGTATCTTGTAATGCATTAATCAAGTTACAATGTATTAACCCTAAACATTTTCTACAACATTAAGGTAAGATGCAACTTCAGAAGATATGAAACGTATTAAGAGAGAACTTGTCTCATCATCATATGGCACTTGTATTACTACCGTTCACTAAGCAATCAACAATATCACATCACTATGGGATATTAATCCCTCATTCACATCACTAAAGGTTTTCACCTCAAACTGTGCTCAAGGCACTTGCTAGGTCATTAGACCCATTTACATGGTTCCTGCACAAATGATAACACATTATATCTCAGCAATGCTCATCATCACATTGTATTATACAAGGTTCACCATAGAATTCACATGGCTATGCCATTCATCTCACCTGCAAAGTTAGGATCACATAAACATGAGATAGAAGATACTATTTTAGAATATTGTCTTCAATTAAAATGAACACATATCACATGGTCACACGATTAGGGTTAGGGTTCGTACTTAGTTAATTAGGGTTTCATAATGTTATTCAACCCCTAAATCTTAATTATGTTACCTCCCATATGTTTGGAGGGCATTAAGGTTGAGCACCATCTTTATTAATTAGCCACCTATAATTATTTCATCGTGTGTAAACCATTACACTATACAACATCCATGTACATACATAAGTGTATTAACATTGCTCACTCGCATATGTTTCCATGATATGCAACGCGTGCAAGGGTATCAGTCGCGACGCGTGCAATGGTATCGCGGCCCGCGACACATGCAGCACCTCACTCGCAAGCAACGTGTGCAAGACTGACTCGCCCACAACACGCCGAATCTGTCTCGACCGCAACGCACGCAAGGTCGCAACGCCTGCACGGTCTCGACCCGTGACGTGCGCAACCTGACTCGACCGCGACGCGCACAGGGTTGTCTCGCCTGTGATGTTGCGTTGCGATCAGTCAGGCGTGCCACAACCACCCCTTTGTGTTAATGAGTTCTAATCAACCATCTATGCATGGTTTCGACCCAACGAAGGCTAAGGGATGTCTCGGCCATGATTAGCTATATGCCCATCATCGTAAAACATTTTAAACAAGGTCGAAACAGGGGTTAACAACATGGTATACCAAATGTTATCACAGTGCAAAACACCCTAGATCATGGTGCTCATCAATCCCTAACACTTGTTCATGGAGCGTTATCAAAAGGATTATGTGTGGAGAGAGAAAACTGTGATTTTCATGCATGTTATTGTCTTCAAAACTTATTGTTTTTGGTAGTAAACGAACCGTATTTCATATGTTAATATTCCATAGAAGATGATCTAAAGAAACACACCAAAATATCATTTATCAACAAAATCGGGTGCTATGAATTTAGGGTTTATAACCAGAATAACTCTTTCAAGAATACTACAAGATCAAACCCTAACTTCATCATTCTCCTATCATAAAAAACATGTTTTTAAGATCTGGAACAACATCAATAAGATCGGGTCTAAGATGCACATAATAGGAGTGAGAGAAGTTATATAACCCGCCTGTTTTTGAAGAGAAATCAACCTCCCAAGATCTCAAGCTCTAAGATCTTCAACTAAACTCCAACACTTTGGCTAAGGGATCACCTCTAAGAAGAAGAAAACCATGATCACAAGGGGGTTCAAGAAAGAGGAAAACCCGATCTAGGCCGAACCAAGAAAGAAAGGGGAAAAGAGAAGAAATCATCCTCTCACTAATTACCACCATGTCGAAACACAGTCTAAGGCCTTTGTGAAGAGGAGTTTTCTCTCTAGAAGGCCACCATGGATAGTCTACAGTCTACAGCCAAGGAGGAAGAAGAGAAGATGGAGATGGAGTTTTCAGAAAGAAAAACGTGATCTAAAGAAGAGATCACTTACCAAGAGACGATTCTCCAAGAATCACCACCAAAAGTTGATCCTAGCACAAGATCTTCAATATCCAAGATGGATCGGCCACCCAAGGTTGCAAGATCTGACCTTCCTTGCTCCAGAAACTTCAAGGGCGATCCAAAGGAAGAAGAAAGAGATTTGGGGCCGAAAAGGTTTCTCTCTTGTGAAGAGGATGGGTTATATACCCAAAAGAGGAGAGAAGTAAGAGATCTTGAGGTGTCAACACAAAAGATCACCAAGGGACACATGCCCATCAAAGAAATAACCTTATTTCCTCTTGCATGCATAAACAGAAATGTTCATATTTATCCAGCCAACATGTCGCGACCCACTAGGTCAGTTGCCCCCCTTGTCTCGATCGAGACACCTCCATCAACTTGTCTCGGTCGAGACACTTCAAGGTTGAAACCCTAGCTCACATATGTACATGGTCGAGACACTAGAAGACAAGGTGTTTAGACCCACCCTTCACAAGGTTGTCTCGTTCGAGACAACACATCCAAGATATGTGTTTTAGTCGCGACCCTCACCAAAAGTGGTGTAGTGGTCATAACATCAAACCCTAAGATAATCACCATATCAAGCAAACCCTATTAACCCTAGAATCACCATGAGGTGTCACATCACCATACATGATTCCAACAAGGCGCCTCATTGCATCATCTTCTCTCTCACGATGCTAAAGCATAAGAAATACACCTACATGTGACAATTGACAATCAATTTGACCCAAAATGAAAATATAAGCGCCTCACATGATTTAAGATATCTCAAAAGATGAATTAAGGTTTAAGCATCTTATTACACAAAGAAATTACAATTGAGCACAAAGCTAGGTCAGGGGTCTTGCACCACTCTAGAGAATGAGTGGGGTAAGCCCGCAAGAAATTGCACCAGTTGAAGTTCGTTGCACTGGCATTGTACCTCAGTGATGTCAACAGAGAGGGGTTGATACACCTCAAACTCGTCCCAGAGAGCACAACACTAGTTATAGTAATCCTCTACAGGATCAGTTGCAGAATACTCCTTAGCCAGTTGTTTGAAAATTTCAAACACTTTATCAGGTTTTGTTGATGACAGTAAAGATGGGAGAGTTGATCCCACATTACCTTGGCAGTCCGCAGCCGAAGAAGTGACTGACTAATTTTAGGCTCAGAACTATTGACCATCCAGGTCATGACACCAGAATCCTCCTTAGTCCACAGATCATAAGCTTGTTTGGTTTTATCATTAGCATTTTCAACAGGTGCAGCAGGACCATTAGAGACAAGATGTGAATAACGACTTTGAGCCTTGACATAGAGCTCGAAGGCCGAAGACCAAGTATGAAAGTTGGATTCATCTAACTTCACTGTAGTGACACAGCGTCAGAAGTGAGTCGGCAGACGCCATCAGAAGAAGATGTCAGAAGGCGGCAAGAAGTAGAGGCAAACACAAGGGACCCAACTCAGGGGCAGCAACAGTAGTCAACAGACAGTAGTCAAAGCAATATCCCAACGCATGGGCAGTAGAAAGCCTGGATCAACGGATCCGACAAAACGTGCAATGTCGTATGCAAAAGTAGCAGATCTGGAGCATCAGATCTGAGAAGCCTCAAAGGGGCAATAGAGATCAGAGAAAAAACCTACGCTACCATGAGGTGCAGGTAGAGAGCAACCATAGACCGTTTAGAACGTCAACATGCTATTTTAAAATCTGTCTGGAGATGAAGAGAAGCTAGGAAGAAGAGGGAATGATGGAGGGCAACGGCGGCAAGGGAGGAAGAGTAGAGGTGGCGGCAACATCTGCTTGGGAGGGTGGCACTGCGGGTGAGGGGGGGTGGACAATGGAAGGCTTTTGGGGGCTGCTAGGTGATGGTGTGGAGTGGCAGCAGCGGGAAGATGGGGGGCTGGTGGTGGTGTGGAGGAGAGCAGAGGAGCGGTGACGTGGAGGGGGGCAAGAGAAGGGGTGGCGACGACGGAAGGGAGGAGGAAGAAGGGGCAGCAGCGGGCGGCAGGGGGGAGAAAAGAGGAAGGTGGCGGCTAGGGTGGAGGAAGAAGATGGTGGCGGCTAGGGTTAGGGAAGGAGAGGATGACGACCAGGTGGACACAAGTTTAAGACACTACTATAGGAATATGCACTATAGTAGGTGTCAACAATACGAGTGGATATGCAAAAACTTTACAACATGGTCGGATGGCATGTCTTCTCTTCATCTTCTCCCCCATCTCATCTCATCCCTCTACTCATCTTCCATTATTCTCCCCCTCACTCCAACAACGAAAAGGATCATGAGAGTGGTTGGAGTGGAGAGTCATAAACGTTGATAGGTATAAATTACAGAACAAAAAATACTACCAGAATGAAAACTCGGTAGAAAGAGGAGTATCACTACCGGAATGAAACTCGGTAGGAAGAAAGCAATACTACCGAAATGAAACCAGGTAGAAAAAAGAGTGACACTACCTGAATAGATCTCGATAGGAAAAATAAAATACTACCCGAATAAGCATTGTAGGAAGAAAAATTAACACATTGCCCCTTCTCTTTTTTTTAGTACTTTATATACTAGCACATGGTCTTTTTTGTTTGCCAAATAAATAAATACAAAGATCAAGTCTTTGCCAATCAAAGACTGGTCAAAGAGAGGAAAGAGAATGTCATTTGTCTTGTGGCCTTTAATCTTATAGACATCGGTCAACAAAATTGGAAAGCCAACTCATGAAGAGAGAGAGAGTTGTTACGGAGGTACTTACCATGTTGCCTTTTTTACCGGTTAACATACTGATACTTTGACAAATGGACTACAGAATACTAGGGCAAGTAACGAAATCAGGTTGTTCGTCCTTTGTTAATGCTAGTTGGCGAGAGGAAGACTTTTAACTAGTAGTAGAAGAGGCGAGTGATGAATTAATTTGGTGTCGGTTCAAGAGTTAACTAGTAGTGGAAGAGTCATAGCCATCTTGACTAGTAGTGGAAGAGTCATATTCATCTTGAGATGATGTAAATTGTTGCAAGCAGTTGCGCGAGGTCTTGTCCCTCGATTTGTTTACTCTTGATGCACGCGTTGACGGCCTTAAACAAATAACCAGCCACTGGCGGGTAACTGATTCCAATTTGGGTGATTTTATGCCATGATGTCGACATTGGGCAAAGTGTATGTCTAGCTTCAATACCAAACAACTCAAAACTCTCATCATCATGGTAGGTGTAGGCAACGCCCATAAGAGTCGATCGGTGGAGCCAAGGAGTCTTTGATGCTGCCTGGATGACGTCGTGTAGAAGGGAGTTGTACAGCCTGTAGAACTTCACAATATCATTGCAGACAGGAGAAGGTGGAAGCCGCATACAGCATGAGGCCTAGATACGATGGACATCCACTAGACTTTTGGATCGTGATCTGAAAACTTCGTTACTGTTCTCGATGGAGAAATATTGTACATAAACCACATGGGAGAGATTTGGGGAAAGGACAACTAGAAGTGACTTGGGGATAGATGATAAACGTAGGTGATGTCCAAGATGGATTGTGCCGGCAAAAAAGTTTCATTATTATGGAAGAACAACAGAGGAGACAAACGTGGAGGCCGAGAAGATGCCCGGCGGGCGGCCAGCCAAGCAGTGCTCTCTCACTATTGCTCTCTCTAGAAGAGAGAGGCGGCGGCTAGGGCGGCAGAGAATACAAAGAAGAGAGGGAAACGGAGGCGATAGCTAGGGCTAGGTTCCCCGAGCACGCTCTGATACCATGTGAAGAAGTGTATATGATGATGTTGTGTTGTTGTATTGATATGTACACCCCTGTCCTAAATATAGGAAAGGAGGCTATTACAAGGAAGCACAAAGTAAGCGGACTAACCCTAATGGGCCATGGGCAACAGGCCCATGTAGAGAATAGACGAATAACCTATTAACTAAATAGGCTATATTCTAACACTCTGATACCATATAGAATAGGAAATGTTTATTTGATATGTAAAACAAAATACAAAGGACTCTCTTTTATAGGATAAGAGAGTAAGCCAATAGACAAAGTTAGGCAATATGGTATAAAAGAAAAGGGCTAAAGACAAGACAAGTCTAAAGCCCAAAATGAAAAAATAATATAATATAACGCAATAAAGGACATATACTAATAAATAAAATTCATATATCGTGTTTGATTACATAATACAAATGAGTATTGCACACTTATATAGTATTGTACATGACGTGTATGAGCAACACATAACTTCATATAACCAACCTTATATAATGTACACGTAATGGGAGCAAACAAACCATATCAAATCAATACTATATGAAGAATCAGTGTGTAACTCGACATACAAATGATATGAGTTAGTAAGTTACTATGTTATTCATGTCTCAAAAATTGGATATTATTGCATAAGTGTGTGTATTTATGTTTATGGATTATGCTAGTAAAATTTTGAATCGTAATTCCTACATTTTGTCATCGAATTCCTTCATCGAAATCCCCAGAAAATAGGACAGATTCCCTACCAACCCACATATTGGACAACCCCCCTCCCACATACCCATTATCAAATTTTATTGCATAAAACAGTGCATTTAGGTGCAGAGATTACACCTGCAAAATTGCATGATTTAATTCATTCATTTTGGCGTCGAAACGATATGTCGATATTTTCTTCAGTATATCGCTAAGCATGGAACAAGACTTCGACTTCGAGCCGACTTCAACGGGTGTGGACATGGAAGTTTGTGGAAATGTCGAGGAAATGTCGAGGATTTTTACAACCAAACTCCGATGCAACTTCGACAAAAATTAAGCTAAAAATAGCCATTTTGTGATGAAAATCGACAGATTTCATCAAATCTAGCTAAAAAACACAATATATGTTTACATATAGTCATCCATACAGGTTTACATATGTAGATAAATGCATGCTTACATTCAGTCGTCTTCGAACTACGGAGTTCTTCCATATTTATAGTTTTTGACAATAAACAAACTACATAAAAATAGTGTAAATCTATGGTAGATTTAGCAGAGAGAGGATCAGTCTATTACTATTAGCTTAGAATAGTAAAAGATAACATCAAAATCATCTTACCTCAAGTTCCAACACTTTTTCCACCTCACACAGCCAACTCCACAAAATACCAGAAGAATGTCGCCAACTTCGACGACTTCGATAAATGCCGAGGACATTGTGGAATTTTTGTATGGACTTGGGTCAACTTCGCCGACATATGGGGAAATGTCGACAACTTTGACGAAATGTCGAGGATATTGTGGAATAAGGATGTTTACATGGATTCGACGTCTCGACCGTCGACATCGACATCATCGGTGAAATTTCACCCCATGTCGACGACATTTAGTTCTATGTCGCTAAGTACCTATTCCAGGCTGTCGAAACAGCATTGGTATCGGATACCTAGTTCCTTGGTGCCAATAGCTTTTCCAAGTAAGCCAAATTTTTCCCAACATATGTTTCTTTCATACAAATTCTAATCCAAGCATATCATATAGGTGTGCTCCATCAAGTCATCAACTATATCAAAATTAAATAGCAGAGGAATGCAGATATTTTACGCTTAAATGGAAGAAGAAAATATTTAAATAAATGATGCTTGATTACTGCCTTTCATATGAATCTAAAAACACAATGTCACAGAAAAATGGAAGAAAATATGTGTGATTATGAATATTACAAAATCTATCTTCTTACCTCAAGTTGTGAAAAGCCATGGCGTTTGAGTCCCTCAAAATTCAGGCCTCGAATCTGTGCACGGTCTCCAGAGACCATCATGTACTTGGGTACATCTTGTGTTATCTGTTCAGTAAATATCTTAGCATGCAAAATGGAAGTTCCTTAATCAACATTAATGACTTTAGACACTTATCACCTTTGTGTATTTACATATGCAAGCACTGTTGTTCAGATGCACAGTTTGAGTTCATTGTAGTTTGTTTACGTCATTTATTTACGTTGTTGGGCTTTTTGTTAAGTCATGTGGCCTAGTTCCACATTGGTTGCCAGCATATTTCGTCAATCTTAAACACCTATATATAGGTTTTGTAAGCCTCATTAGAAGGCAAGCTTGATGACTGAATTTATTTGGAGTCATGTTATTTGCAATAATTATTTGAGTTTCAGTTAGTTATATTCAATCATTAGGCCCCCCATTAGTTAGTATCAGAGCCTAACCCTGATTTCTCTTAACGACTGTTTGGTACATGGTGAATGGAGGGGAGGGGAAGGGAGGGGAGAAAGAACGAGCTGTTTGGTTGGGCAAAGTGAAGGGGAAGGGAGGGGAATGGAAGGGAACAAATCAAGTGTATTTTCAGCCACTTCCTCCCAATCTCTCCCCACCGAATCAGAGTGGAGACAAGGGGAAGGGGAAAGACTTGGCGGAAATATAATAGAAAGGTCAGTGAAAAATATAAAATATAAGAGAAAAAATATAAATACATAGCGAGAAAAATTAGTATAACCCACAACTAATGTGAACAGAGAACTAATATGTCATATATGTGTTATGTCACTCGGAGGGACATGTGAAATGTTGGAAAGTATTTAATAAATTTTAAGATTTTTGTAAACATAAATAAAAATAAAATAAAAGGAAACAAAACTAACTCTTATACATAATTTAAAAGGAAATTTAAAAGTTTACTTTTTTGTTAAGAAAGTTGAAAACTTTGAGATTGTTATACAGTCATAAAAATAAAAAAGACAGATTATTGGAAAAAATATGGTGGACTGGCGGGAAGTAATTAGATACGTAGAGAGAAATTTTGTTGCAAATACAAAAATATGAAGGAAACTACTTGCATAACCACAATGAATATAAGAAAACTCGTATTTACCATTTTTACGAAAAAAATCTCCTGTGACACTTTTAAAACATAACAAATAAAAAATATATGTTGCCTTCATCTACATCATATGATTTTATTTTTAGACCTATAGGGTTTGACATCCAGAAAATATTGATAATTTTATTTGTTGTCCGCACCTCTACAAAGAGATTATTGTAAAATGATGTATGTAAATAAATGTCTAAATATAACTATTTTATATCAGCAACATTCCACGTCACTACAAAAGTTTTTATATTTACGTTTTTTTTAATATTTTCCTTCCCTACCCCTCCCCATGTTAACCAAACACTAACAAAAGTGTCCCCTCCCCTCCCTCCCCTCCCCTCCCCTCCCTTCCCTTCCCCTCCCTTCCCTTTCCCTCCCCTTCATCCAGGATTTGTTGCTCCTGCCTTCTCCAACAACGTTCCTTTGAATTATCATTCGCCACCCATACATAGCCACCACAACCAAATCCTGGATCTCCTTAAGAGTTCAGATCATGTATGCCTACTTCCTCTCCCTTAAGCCGCCATCCTATCATCCCTACCGCCTCTATTCTCCCCGCCAACACCAGTAAACGTCACCACCACCAGCAACCCCCAAGGCTGTCATCAGCAGCAGCCCCAAGGGTCCCACAAGCAGCAACAATCCCACAAGGATGCCACCAGTAGCCTCTGTATGGCTAGCCATTGCCCACTCCAACCATAATAGCCCAAGAAATCTTTTGGAACCAAGCGTACCAAGTACAGTTGGATCTACGGATCAGGGGTATGCATCACACTTCCAAAGGGACCACCAATCTCAACAACAATTAATCCAAGACAAGCAAAGCAGCCAAGAGTCTACTTCAGTTTGGATACAATTTTGTAACTGAAAAAGTTGCATTTTCGCTAATCTAATTGTAGTTTGAGAAAACTCACAAGTGTTCTTTTAGTTGATAGAACCCCTAACCTGTTTGTCAATTCCCAATTTTTGAGCTTGTTCATTCTAGCATACTTATTCTGACATAAATATGTTACTTTTTTCTAAAATTTGTGATCAGTCTACACTTTTATTTTTTCCATTACATCTTGCAATTAAATTCACATATCATAGTTCAAGGGATCCTCATGTCTAATAGAGAACATAGTCTTGTTCTTGAACCCAATTCCAATGTGGTCGCGACTTCATCCCAAATCCCTCTTATACCTTGAACACTTTGGGGCAACAAGTAGAGACGATGACCCAACAATTTGGTAGCGAGTTGTGCACTCTCCGCCAGACTCGTGCCAAGTAGGTTGTTCGACGATTGCCACATATCTTCGGTATGGAATTTCTCCACACATGGGATATGCCACAAATATCCAAATAATGTACACCCCTCAGCAAACAAATATCCCCAACAACGGAAACACCGGGTACCATCCCGTTGATAAACATATCCTTTTATGGACTACGGCCTACAAACACCTTAACATGTGCCACACTTGGCATCCTCTGAGCCTCAACGACCCCGAGCTGCTCCCTTCTTTCAATAGCTGCATGAGGTTGCTCCTTACCCCCCACTAAGACCAGCCATACTTGTCTAGGTGGCTAGGCGGTCCTTCCCACCCAAGGGAAGCCTAGGGGGGCTAGGCGGGGGCCTAGGCATTTCTAGGCATTCTTCATATTTGTTTATATTTTACATATATATAAATGATTGTGTGTATATATTTAGCTATACTCAAATATATACATCGTTATATACATTTGTATTGGTTATCCCTAAGCATAATCAATCATAACTTCACCTATACCACACCTACCATGACCTAAGCTAGACCTAAGCCTTAATTTGCCTATCATGATCTAAATTGGGCCTAACATAACTTAGTATGCCCTAATTTGGCCTTAGTTAAACTGATTTTGGCATAAAATGACATAATTAGTCGTAACTTCCCCTAGTTTGTCCTACATTGAACTGAGTGAGCCCGAATTTGGCAAAATCAGACCTAATTCCCCAAATCAGACCTACTTCCCCTCAAATCAGACCTAATCTGCTCAAATTAGATTTGATTTGGCCTAAATCAGATCCATTTCTTTTATAAAAAAACTCATGATCTAATTTGACCAAATTCGTATCAAATCCATGCTAATTTGGTTTGCAAGTGTTTTAATTTGGGCGTAAAAGCCATTAGGCATCCACTTTAGCTATCTGAAAGCCTAGACGCCCAGTTTAAAGTGGCCCACCAAGAACCTAAGGGACCTAGGCGGGAGCCTGGATAACTATGAGAACAACACACTCCTCACTTTGCTTCCCCCACATTTTCTCATCCCCAACACGATGTTGTCTACTTTCCCTGACAACCCCAAGACATTGCTTGTAATTTCCAGCACTTGCATCACAATGCTCATGTTTATCAATAGTCCTCCTCAACAACACCCACATGTTGACCCCCAACACAACAAAGTCAAATATGGTCCATGATAGCATGCTTTGCATCCCAATCCTCATGGCCATTACAATGACCATGTTGCCCCATAGTCACCACATCGTGACAATATTTATAGCAAAGTACGAGTTGATGTCCACGTTTTTAATGGGCAATTTGACCCAAAAGCATTTTTAGATTTGATTGTTAGTATGGTGGACTACTTCGATGACCATGTTGCCCCATACAATGACCATTACAATGTGGTACCTGATAGCATGCTTTGCATCCCAATCCTCATGGCCATCCTTGGATCTATGTGTCTGTAGAGATCATGTTCATGGATTAACGAAAATGTGCAAAAGCTAGATTTGCCTCTGCCATTTTACTAGTCTCTTCGCCACTCCCTTTGGTTGCATCTACTAATCCGGAACTTAATTTGAAAGCCATATTTTGACCTAGACGTTTTTGGGATGCTACTAATAACCAACGAATGGCAAGTGCTTTTCCTTGTTTAGATCCTATTTCAATAGGAACTTGATGAGTTGATCCACCTACACATCTTGCTTTACCTGCTATATCGGGAGTTACTCCACGTATTGCTTGACGTAAAATAGATAGTGGATTTGTTTGTATCCTTTGTTGAATCTTTTTCACGGTTCGATAGATAATTTTATTGAAAAAAAACGGAACAAAAAATACTTGAAAGAATCCATATTCATGATACAACCTTTATCGCATTAAATCCAAAGCGGGGGGTTACTATATTTTTTTTACCGAACCGCAAGGAATTCTATGATATGGAAAGATAGAACGTGTAACTTAAAGGAATAATAAAATAACTTAAAGGAATAATAAAAGTTGCTAGTCTCTGAATCGAGTTTGTTTGGGCTGAAATCCATATTGAAATAAATAGAATGTAAAAGTTTGATCTTTTTAAGAGATCTTAGGACACCTTTTTTTCTTTTCATTTGCGATATAGATATAATGGATAATTCACTAACCCACTACTCAGTCACCATATCGTGACAATATTTATAACAACGTACGAGTTGATGTCCAGGCTTTTCATGGGCAATTTGACCCAAAAGCATTTTTAGATTAGATTGTTAGTATGGTGGACTACTTCGATTGATACACCATGGTAGATACTCATTCACTTCACCAAGATCAAGTTCAAGGGTTCAACCAGACAATACTAGCAAGGAATTTAGTGTGATACCAAACGACTTGGTAAACCACCTATTCAATTTTTGGATGAAATGAAGAATAAGTTTTATGTGCAATACATTCCTACCATTACCAATGCCAACTTCTAAAAGCTTGGATAAACCTCGGTTAGGGATCTAGGTCAATCTAAGAATACATGGAAAAACTTGAAGAAACAAACAATCATCGCGACCACAACGATTTAGACCAGCAACTAGTAGCATGCTTGTGTGTCGTGTGCATTTTGACATCATACTTGAGATAGGGTTGTAAAAATGAGTCTTTGGACGATGCTTTCCATCACGCCCAACAGATTGCATACCTGCAAGTTTAACTCCACAGACCCACTCCTCAATTAAGCAAGTAATGCTTTTGTTAGCCCTCTATCTACCACAACCCCTCGCACAACTCATCCTCTTCCTACTCCTCACGTGCCTTAAAGCAAATTGTCTCGACCTTCAACCTTTCCTCTAGTAAGGATAAGGAGCCCATGCACACAACTACTCGCTCCCTTCCTCGTGGTCGTGAGTGCTTTCAATGCCATGGCACTAGTCACATCGCCTATCAATGTCATCATCGTGCCTTATTGATTGCTAGTGATCTTGGCTATAAATTTCAATAGGATAATGGCGAGTATGAGTATATTCTAACTGCTTTTAAACCTTCAAATAATGATGTAGATTATGATTACGATATGTCATACCTACAGGTAATGTGTGTTCTCATTTCCCCTTCTAATGGTCACAAATGGAAACGCAACGCTCCATGACAAACCTTCTTTAAACATGCTACAAAGAGTTGCAACCTTCTCATGGAAGGAGATAGTTCTCAAAACATCATCTAACCGCAAAGCCTATAGCGCATGGAGTTGTGCATGGAGCCCCACCCTTAGCCACACAAGGTACACTAGGTGAACCGGATCCATCTATGCATCACCCATGTGGTCTCGTACCTGTCACTTTAAGTGTTTATTCAGCTGACATTAGAAATCGATCATGTCCTTCCTGGTCGTCCCTAGATTTATGATTTGGATCCCCGTGATGAGGGACGTTCTAATGCCTACGCATTCAACCACAAAGGCAAACACATCAGATCCGACCCTCCTCATTCTTCTTCCCTTCATAAATGAATTAGTGACCAAGCCCTCAACAATCAAAAGCCCAACATTCTCTACAGCCTACAGGTTGTCACCCGTAGAGAGTTGAAAGAAGCTAATAGAGAATCCAAATCGATGTATGTGTTATACATCAAGTAGGAAACACCTCTCTCATATTTTTAACCCTCCCCACTGGAACGTGTTTCCCTTCTAGACGAGTTCAAAGATATGACACTAGATGAGCTCCCTTAATGAATTTCCCCTTTTATGTGATATTAAGCATGAGGTAGATTTGATCCCAAGTTCATCACTACCTAATCGACCTTATTATTACATGAACCCGACTAAACATGTTCAATTGAAACACCAAGTCAATGCCCTCCTCAAGAGCTTTATCCATGAGAGCAAGAGTCCTTGTGTTTTCCCCGCTCTCCTCGTCCCCACAAGGATAGTAGTCAGAACATGTGTTTCAATTTCCAAAATAGTAAGATCTCCGTCAAGTATTGATTCCCTATCCCACGCCTTGACGGCGTGTATGATCTATTGACGAAATTGTGGTATCTCGTCAAGATCAATCTCTGTAGCAATTACCACCAAATATGTATTAAGCGGTCTCATGAATGGAATACAGCTTTCAAAATTCATGTGGATTATATGAATGGTTGATCGTGCCCTTTAGCTTGTCCAATGCTCCTAGCATTTTCATGAGGGTCATGAATTATGTTTTATACCATTAATAGGCAAATTTCTAATGGTCTACTTTATTGTCTTAATTTCATTATGACTAAAGAAAAGCACTTCGCTCACCTTCGACTTGTCTTCGAGACACTTCACACTAAGAAATTGTATGTCAGCTTAAGGAAGTGTTCTTTTCTCTAACATTAAGTCATCTTTCTTGGCCTCAACTTGTATCCACTACAAGAAATGAGGTTGACAATGACAAAATCAAAGTCACAGATTGGCCAACGCCCACTAAGAAATTTGAGCTCAAAAGCTTTCATGGATTGGCTACCTTTTATCGTAGCTTTTACAGGATTCATCAACATTATGGGTTCACTCATTGATTTGATGATGCGTGATAAGTTGGATTGGATGTCATCTGCAGCACGAGCCTTTGTTGATGTCAATGCAAAATTTACTAAAGCCCCTATTCTTCGCCTTCCTAATTTTTTTTATTTTTGCGGTCTGATGTGATACTCCTAGGGTTGGTGGCGGTTTAAGTCCAGAAGGCCACCCAATTGTGTTTCTCAATGAGAGAGTATATGACGCAAAGCGTAAATATCCCACATAATGAAAAATTCTATGTCGTGTTGTTGTTCAATCATACGTCATTAGCGATGTTGTCTTTTGCATCAGGATATCATCTTCTGGTTTGATCATCAGGCCCTCCGCTTTCTGAACTCCAAGAAGAATTTAAGTGTTTGCCAAGACAAATTGCGTGTTTTTTTCTAGAAGTACATTTTTTCTCATAAACATCACTCTAGTGTTGAGAACAAGGTCAACACTCTCAGTTGTTGTTTGACCACTCTTCACAAAGTGAGCGTTGAAGTTGTGGGCTCTGACAGTTTAAAAGACCAATACCACTAATTTCAGGATCATATACTCCAAACTCCTTGATAGCACGCCTGGTTGATCGTTTGATTTTTGTGCTCCGTATGGATTCCACTTCCACAGTACTCAATTGTATTCTCCATCCACTTTCATCAGAAATTTTTCAATAGAGAACTACACATAGGAGGCATGGCATGGCATGCCACTTTGGCATGGATAAGATCACAACCCTTGTTTCAGACAAATTTTATCGGCTATCCCTGCGATGCAATGTTGCACGCATCATTGGTCAGTGTTGTACTTGCCAACTAGCAAAATCTAAGAAGTAAAATATGGCACTTTATATGGTGTTGTGTTCCATGTGCGCCTTCATAGGATCTGAGCATGGACTCCATTCTTGGCCTCCCTCACAATCTTTGCAGTCACAATTCGATCCATGTGGTTGTCTACTGCTTGGTCCGCTTCTAGAAGATGAATCACTCATCCCATTTAGCACGACATCTAGCAAATCGTGTATTACTTGTCTTTTCTTTGGCAAGGTTGTCAAGTTCACATGGTTTTCCCTCCATCATTGTGTCTGACTGAAATGTCGAAATTGTCAGACCCTTTGGAAACTTCTTGGCACCCAACTAAAATTTTCATTATACTGGAGAACAGAGTTTACCAATCATAGTTTTGGAAAACTTTTACATCGTTCAATGGGTGATAGCTTAGTCGATTGGAACTTAGATTTACCTACAACTATATTTGCCTCCATCAGCTCTATTAGTAGGTCTACAGGAAAGAGTCCTTTTGAGATTGTGCACGAGTACCAATACCATAAATCGATTAGCCTCCGTCCTTTACCTCGTGATTTTTGGCCTACCCGGCACTACAGAGAAAAATTTCCCAACACACCCGTGATCTTCACAATGAGATTAGGCAAAAGATTGCATTAATGAGAAATACAATTGCCTTATGTCGCCCATCACAGAAATTTATTATTGGTGATTATTTTCTGATATGTATGTGTTCGTAAAGTGTATTCATAAATCTTTTATAAAAAGCTCCATTTCATAGGAGTGGACCCAATACGTATGTACTAGACCTGCCAGCATAAATGGGAAGAAGTGCTACCTTCAACGTATGTACTAGACCCAATACATATGTACTAGACCGGCCAGCTTCAAATTGCCTCCAACACTCATGGGAGCTCCCGCAATCCGTTCTCGAGGGACTTCTGCACCAGTTCAGCCACTTCTTCTATGAGACTTATTGCCACCGTTGGACGGCACTGAGGCCATCCTAGAGGATAAGACCATCTTCACCAGCCAGAGGTTGTTATCTTGTTAGTTGGCGCAATTGCGCATTTTCCAATGCTACATGATCATAGGGAACAAGGTTTTATACTGACCTCTTGGAGTACTACTCCAACACCGATTCAACGGAGCCAATATTGAATATTCTGAAAAGGAGTATGCAGTATGCGGATAGGGAACTACATAGAGTATATGCGGAATGCGGGAGCATACGCAGTTTTGGATTTTTCAATACACCAATCATTGATGAGCATAAATTTACATATTGAATGTGTAAAATAACGAATATATATATATATATATATATATATATGTATGTATATATTAACATTAAACATATAAATACACATGTATTTGTTAGGGCCTCATAATCGCCAGCATAGCCATATGTTGTGTGGAGAGGTGGCTGAACCACATATGCTGCCACATGGGCCACATATGAAAACACTAGATGAACAAAGTATTTTACAGCCGGGAGAGTTGATGCAAGACAGTCACCACCTTTATGTACTTACAGGCGTAGGGATCACTGTCCACATGCACTTTGCATTCGAGTTTGTTTAAAGCTTTCTTTTCTATTAATTATTTATGTTGGTGGGCTTTTTGTTAAGTCGTTTGGTTTGGTCCCACATTGACTACCAGCCTATTTAGTTAGTCTTAAATCTATATGTATATGCTTTGTAAGCCTCATTATGAGGCACGCTTGATGTTAAATCTATTTAGAATTTCAGTTCGCAATAGTTATTAGATATTCAGCTAGTTAGATTGCAATCATTAGGCCCCCCATTAGTTACTATTATCTTAATGAATTATTAAATGTTATCAAACAGAGATTGATATGTCAATAGCCTTTATAAGATCCATGTCCATCCGAAGTAGGGGTAGCAACATAAAAATTACTTACCACAGAACCTCCTCCGATAAAACAAAATGATCCCAGATGGCAAAACTGGTGCACCACCGTACCACCTGCAGTGTGAATGCTGTCCTATCCTTCACCCACAATGGACTTAGGAATCAGTTTATTGGTATAGTAATTGGTGAAAGCACATTTAACTTCCTAAAGAATATTGTAAAGGCCATAAACTCACTTCAACTACAACATGGCCAGCTAAAAGTGTGTTGTTGGCAAAAATGTTAGAATCACCAACTTTACAATCATGTGCAACATGACAACCTCCCATGATGAGATTTCCATCACCAATAACCTAGGAATCAAGGTAATAAAGACCTATCAGTGAAGATAGTAATATAAGAACACAGAGCACGTTTTAATTCGACACTTTGAAAAAGCACTTACTGTTTGATCATCAGATTTCGAAGAGCGATGAATAGAGACAAATTCTCTAATGTCGTTGTTATCTCCAACCCGCAGAAAGCATTCATCCCCTGGCTAGCATGGTAAATAATATACCTGTAGTAAGTTCCAATTATAAAATCGTAGTAGTAGGCTTCATTCGCATAACTTCACTGCATCCAAATGTTAGTGTGTTCATAATATGAGAAAACATCATGTGGAAGAAAGGTCGTCATATTTGGAAACGTCCAAGAAACATTCGATAAATGAAACCCAAAAATAAATGACACATGGACATGACACCCACATGGAATCTGCATTACTTGCTTAGAAATAGTTGCCCTCAATGGTCGCTGCATATCAATACTCCAAAGCATTACATTCTTTAAGGATCTGGAGGACTGAGGTGCTTTTTTGGGGAATAAATGAATTAATGAATAGCTAGAGATGGAAGTCCAGTAGGATTTTTGTTATTTCTCTCTAGATGAGTAGGTACGTCAATGAAACATCCATAACCGCAAATCCATTCAGCCCAATAAAAACAGTTCTCATTTAAAATTTGGTCAGTTTCAGACTCAAATTTGATGTCCGAGCTTTAAGCAGGTTGGTTCCATGCCAGTCAAGGAATAAGGTTTTGCCAAAACCGGCGAAATTTCGCCCCAAAAAACCGATTTCGACAACACCTGATACGAAACCATGCGACTGTATCGATACGGTCGCATTTCGCAAAATTAAAATGCAATTTCGCCAAGTTTCGATGGTTTCACTAATTTCGCCAAGTTTCGAGGGGGTCCAGTGCAGTTTTCCCCACTTACCTATCAGTACCCAGCCGAAACCGGCGAAACCTGTCAGTTTTTGCTGCTGCTGTTCTTTGTGGAGAAAAGGGCGATTTTGAGGGGGATTTGCCATTTGGAGCCAAAGATCTACTACATCAAGGTAAACAAACTTCTTTTCTTCCATTTTCATTCATTTCCAACCTCTATTTCTCCTATTCTCATATATTTTGAACACTTATTTCTCCATTTCATCTAATTTTGTAATATACACTAAAATCTTAGATCTACTCCATTATTCATCCCATTTATGTGTTCTAAACATAGATCTACATATCTAAGCCATGGATCTATATATATATATTCAATAAATCTACACCAATAACTACTTTTTATATCTTTTTTAGATTATAAATACTAATAATAGTATAAATAATATATACTCATCATAACTAGTTATTTTACTTAGGTTTAGTAGAAGAAGTTGTTACAAACACTAATATGAACACAAGAAAAATATTTTTTGTAAAAAATAAGATATTTTTTATATATACACTTTAAAAATCCGAAAATTAAAAAAAATCATAAAATATCCTTTTTTAATATAAATAAGATATTTTGTATTGATTAATATCCTATTACAGTAGTAGTCCTAATCAGTTACATATATGTATAAATTATTTGTTAAATATGCATTTATCAATTTAAAAATATATTTTTAGACCTAAAAATACAAATAAAAAATAATTCTAAACTTTTTTCGTATTGATTAATATCCTATTACAGTAGTGTACCTAATCACTTACATATATGTATAAATTATTGATAAGTATGTGCATTTATCAATTAAAAAAATATTTTCAGACCTAAAAATACAAATAAAAAAATCAGACCTAAAAATACAAAAAAAAATTCTAAACCCATTTTCGTATTGATTAATATCATATTTCAGTAGTGTACCTAATCAGTTACATATATGTATAAATTTTTGCTTATGTCGTTTATTGTTTTGATTGCTGATGCATTGCATATTCTATGTTGTTTTTTATTTATTTCAGTGTTGCCAATGTCTTCTGATGGTAATTCGTCTGAGACTGAGGGTGCTAGGCAGCATGCACCCAAACCCAAAGAAGTAGATTTTACTTGGAACCATTGTGCTCCTGTTCCTGGGGTCAAGGGAAAGGTGGTTTGTAACTTCTGCAAAAAGACAATTGGTAGAAGGGGCATCACCAGGTTTAAGCGTCATATTACTGGGGGAGACAAGAATGTTGCACTATGCCAAAGGTGCCCGCAATCTGTTAGGGATGATTTCAGAAAGATCATAGCATCCAAAAGGGAGAAGAAAGACAAATGTGCTAAGGCCAACAAATCTTACATTGATACTCTCTTCAATGAACAAGCCACAAGTTCATCTGCCGAGTCTAATGATGACATGGTGTATCCTCCAGGCCGTGGTGATACTAGTTACGGTCGGCATATGTATAGGAGGGCATATAGAGAATCAAAAAGAAGTGAGTGGGAAAGGGAGGAAGTTGCACGAATACTACGGAGGTATGGACCATCAGGAGCCCGAGGAGGCAGTGGGACTGGAGGTCGCAGTCAACATGTTCCTGTTGTTGATCTAGATACTGAAGAGGATGTATTTGCTCAACAAAAAAAGAAGAAAGGCACGATTGATGTTTTGTTACGTTCTGCTAGTGCTAGATTGAAAAATATTGATGAACTAGGGGTTAGGAAGGCTGATTCTAGGCAAAAATCCTTAAAAGGGATGTTCAGCGGGGCAAAGGAGAAGGTGGGAAAGGTTGTGGGTAAATTCTTCTTTGCTCATGGAATCTCGACACATGTTGCAACTGAACCCTATCTACAACATATGGTTGATGTGATAGGGGAATCTAGTAGGTGAATTAAGGCCCCAACAGCTTATGAACTTATGAATAAATATCTTCCTGAGCAGAAAAAAGAGTTGCAACAGTGGATCAACGAGCAAAAGATATTGTAGGCTGAGTATGGGGTCACACTCGTGTGATGGGTGGACGAGTGGCAACAGGAAACAAATTATTAATTTTCTTGCTCATTGTCATGGATATACTGTCTTTATTGATTCCGCTGATGCTTCTGGTGAGGTGAAAGATCATAGATATTTATACAAACTGATGAAAAAATACATGAAAGTTGTTGGACCTCAGAATGTTGTGCAAATTGTTACTGATAATGGATCAAATTTTAAGAAGGTTGGGGATAAGATGATGAAGAAATTTCCTGTATATTGGACGTCGTGTGTTGCTCATTGTATAGATCTCATTCAGAAAGATATGGGGAAACTTGATTACATTAAATATGTGACCATTGATGCTAAATTGATTACAGGTTTCATATATAATCATTCTTTTCTGTTGAATGCAATGAGACGTCCAGAATATTGTGGAGGCGATCTAGTTAGAGTGTGGGTAACAAGATTTGCTACCAACTACTTGGCTCTAGATTCACTATAAGTCCAAAAGAGATGGACTTAGGACGTTGTTTAATGGAGTAGAGTAGACCTCCATGAAGGAGCAAAACACCCCACTTGGTCAACGAATTGAAGAACTTATTGCTAGTAGGCCTTTCTGGGACAAGGTCACCAAGGTACTGAAGGTAATGGCCCCCATAGTAAAAGTCTTGAGGTTAGTAGATGGTGGCAAGTCTGCAACCATGCCTTGATTATACGACGCAATGGATACAATGGTGGAGAGTGTGAAAAAAGCCGCTCCTACATCCAATGCACAATACCTTAACATCATAAAAGCATGTTGGACTGATATGCTTTTGCATCCACTACACAAAGCCGATGAGCATCTAAGTTGTAATTGTATCATGTATATAACTTATATAATTGTAATGTGTTAAGAAATTAACATGTATTATTTATTTACAATTACAACATACTACTTGAACCCAAGATTCCATTACTCGCGGCAATTAGGTATGAAATCGGACTTGATGAATGCTATCAGGGAAGTACTTAATAAGTTGCTTACATCCACTGAAGAACGGATGCAGGTTTTGGATCAGGTATACAAATGAGAAAAAGTTGTATTTATTAACAAGTGACAACTATAACTTCACAAGCCACAACTCTTAATGTGATGTTTGTTTTCTTTTTTGCAGCTACAGCAATTCCGTGAAGGCATTGGCTGCTTTGGCCACCCCAATGCAGTAGTTGTCCGTGCAGATGGTGATCCTTGTGAATGGTGGGTGTGGAATGGGACCGGTGCCCCCCAACTTAGAAAAATAGCCATACACATTCTTTCACAGACAACTTCTGCAGGGGGGTGTGAAAGGAATTGGAGCACTTTTAATTTGATACATTCAAAAAGAAGGAACGGGTTGGGGTCTCTCAGGTTAAGGGATCTCGTGTATGTCCACTACAACATGCGTTTGAGAGCTAGAGCCACAAGAGAGGCCAACTATAAAGAAGTGCAATTTGTTGAGGTGCATGATCCCATTGACACTGCATACACATTCCATTAAGACAGATACAAAGGCCTTGATGATGAGGAGGGTACCGGTACAGTAGAAGATCCCTTGGAAGAATGGATGAATGAAATAGGTCGTCCAGTTCTAGACAGTCTTACTGGCCGTCCAGATCCATATGTGGAGGAACAATTTGAAGATGCTTCTGGTGTTATACTTGAAGAAGAACGAAGAAACAAAAGCCCACCTGAAAGACTTGAGCCAGATCTTGAGCATGTAGATCTTGATATGGAAACTGACAGAGCAGTGTAGGATGAGTTGGCTGGCACATCTGGTACTTCAAAATCTAGGACTACATCATCCGGGTCCAAGTCTAAGAGTGATGACGATGATGATGGTAATGCGGGTGGTCAACGTTCTCCAGAGTATCCTCCAGCAGTTGATCCTCAACATGATGATCGTCCATATGTCACTAGGGATATTCATATGAATCCACAGGAGGAAGATATCTCAATGGGTGCAAAAACTTTTCAAAGGAAGAAAACTCGAGGGGGGAAAGACTACAGCAGTGCACCACCACCTGAGACTACATGCTCCAGGCCTCCTACAGCTACAAGATCCTATCCTCCATAATAACATAGTGATTCCACTTTTGATATTGCTGAATCAATGGGGAGCATGAGCATTTCTGATTCTTTATCTCAACAATCATTGTGTGATATGGTATTTGGGCAAACACAACCATACCCACACCATCACCATCATGGATATGGCCAGTATGGGTATTCTGGATATCAAACTCAGCCACCACCACAACCAGAAGCAGAAGTAGAGCATCATATTGGATATACATATACTGCAAATGTCTCAAGCCCACATGGATCATATCAGTACAACAGTGTAACATTTTCTGATGATGGGGGCCAAACATGGAGCGGTGGTCGTTCAATTATTCCTGTTGTTCCTGATGTTCCCGTTGTTCAAGTCCCAATGAATGCTCCTCTTCATCGAGCTCCTCCACCTCCGTCTGAAAGCAAGGTGCAGTATCTCAAAGATCTGGAACTGGAAGAACATTTTCCAAAGTTTGGGATGATGCAATTTGTTGATGGTAATGTGCACGAGGAACATGTAACTACATACAACACCCTTTACAGAATGTACATGTCATGGGAGCAATATGCCACCCATGTGAACACAATATGGTATGACGGGGCACCAGCTCAACCAGCGCGACCCTCAACTTACAATTGATTTGAGCTGGTAAGTTACTATGTTATTCATATGTTGTAAATTGGATATGTTTGTAGAAGTGTGTGTACTTAAGTGTATGGATTGTGCTAGTAAAATTTTCATAACTTAATTCCTATTTTTTGTCATCGAAACCCTTCATCGAAATCCTCAAGAGACAGGACAGTTCCTTACATCCCACATGAAGGACCACCCCTCAACCTACCCCCACATAAAATTTTATTACATAAAACGATGCATTTAGGTGTAGAGATCACGCTTGTAAAATTTCATAAATTAATTCATTCATTTTGGCGTCGAAACGGGCACGCTTGCATCTATCAAAATTTTTGTCGAAATTTAAAAAAAAAAATCGGTTTCCATGCTGTCAAAACGGCATCGAAATTGGATACCTCGTTCCTTGATGCCAGTAATATGGACAGATCTGAGTAAGAACCCATAAATCGCAATGTAAAAAATTCTCACCACATACCGAGACCACTGGTCGCATTCCTTCACAGGAAGAAAAAAAACTCTTTAGTGATAGCCCCGCCCCAGAAAGGCGTATGAGTTGTGTTTATTTTTAATAATGGAAAGTGTTATGGGTTCATTTTTAATAGCTAGGCATTAATTATGATCAGAAGTGTCAAATTCAAACAAAAACCCATATTGGGTTCAGGTTCAAGTTTCAATAAGCATGGGTAGATTCTGGGTTCATGGGCTTAAAAGAATCTGGGTCTTGGGTCAGTTTCAGACATATATCATATAAACATCTCGCATGGTCCAACATGGAAGTGGAATTTCAATATAGCCCTATCACTGAAGGTTTCTGATATATTTCTCATTAAACCCGCAGAACAACCGATAATATACAAGGTCGGCCATGCAATTGTTATCTCTAAAATAGTGAAAACTTTGTAGGGTTTTTTCCCATGGACATGGAATTAACTTTCAGATATGGCCAAACCATGTAAAACCAAGCAAGAAATACACCGCATCTGCGTACTTATGCACACAGTGACAAATTCGAGATTCGGCAACTTTTTGGCAGACCGGAAAAGTCGGAATTCGGAAAAAATCGGAAAAATTTGTGAAAAAAATCAATATATTTCGGTCAAAGTTTGGTCAACTATTCGGAAATAATCGATAATAAGTCGGCTATATATACATATATATACTTATATACACATGTACATATGTATATGTATGCATATACATAGACATATATTTATGTATATGTATGTATGTATACATATACATACATATCAGATGCATATGTAACTATTAAGGTCACTAGACACACAATCTTATTGAGTGAAAAGTAGTAGGAAACGAATTAAAGAATAGTTGCACAATAACAATGGACTGTTGGGAGAGTGGGGGGTTGGAGGTTAAGAGTATATCAAGAGTTCTGTGTACATTGTGTGATGAAAAAAAAACGACTTAAAAGAGAAAAATCGTGAAAAAACATGAAAAGTCATGAAGAATCGTGAAAATCGTATAAATTGCAAAAAAGCGGGAAAATCGTGAAAAGACGTGAAAAAATAGCAATTGGCACTTATTAATCGTGGTGAACATTCGGGAGCCTATAAACTCGTAAAAAATCGTTAATTTTTCGTAAAAAAGGAGACTTTTGTTAATATGCTTATGCACACAGACGACATCATCTCATATGCTTATTAGACTTTTTATGTGAGTTATTTTATCAGTGGGATTTTGTTGAGTCAATGGGTTTTAGTCCAATTTTGGCTACTGCCCTAAGTCATCTCCTTTTGCTTGCGTGTGTGTGTGTGTGTGTGTGTGTGGCCATTCATTCACTATCCGTGCAGGTAACTAAGGTTAGTTACCCGTGCATCTGTTTTGTAGTAGGAAGGCACATATTTGTAATGAGACAACCAAAATTATAATGAGATGACCAAAATTGTAATAGAAAGACTCGTTTGTATTATATTGTAAAATGTTTACAGCTTTGTCATAAATATCATTTTTACTGTTTTCAGAGGGACAATAAAAATTTCACGTTGTATTCACAAAACGAGTCTTTCTGTTACAATTTCGGTCGTCTCATTACAATTATATGCCTTCCTGTTACAAAAATGATCCACGGGTAACAAAAGTTAGTTACCATCGCGGGCAGTGAATGTATACCCTATAGATATACATATATATATATGGACAATTAGTCTGAATGATTGAGATTAATAACATTTCTTGTCCAATTAGATATGCAATATTATTTTTAGTCACATAGATCCCCATTATTTGGTATCAGAAACAAATCCTAAAATCATGGGTACAGACCTACCTCTTGCTTTAGCCGTCACCCCTCCTACAATTGACTCCCAAAAACTTTGGGGTTTGGGTCTTGGTGACTACCGCTACAGGTTATTGTCCTTGCCTCCAGTATTTCCTCCACCTCATTGATCACCCTCCCCCTCCCAACTCCACCCTTCCCACCATTCACCCACCCCCTTTCTCCCTTCCACCGCTCCCAACAGTCGTGCACGTCATGACAGTCATGGCCAGCAACGGTAGCGACCACTGTGAACAGCGATAACATCGCCGCAACCAACAGCAATGACACCCCCTCCCTCTCTTCTCATTTTTCTCTTCTCCCTGCTCCCTCTACTGCAGACAATCCATGGCATTACCCAACGTAACCAACAACAATGACACCCCTCCCTCTCTTCTCATTCTTCTCTTCGCCCTGCTCTCTGTACTGCAGACAACCCATGGCATCAGCCAAACACCAACTACTAGAACCCCCCCCTTACATTCCAATATCACCAAATGGGACAAAACCGACCTAAGACACTGTCAGGTTCTCTGTGTACTTGCTAGGATACCTGCCAACTTCCTCGCCATTCATCAAGGTCATTACTAGTGATGTGTCAGGCATGGTCCATGTCATCTGTCATTGCCTTCACATGGACCAACCAAGGGATCGTCACCCATGACTTTCAAACCACCGATCCAACGCTTCACCAGCCATCTTAGCAACAACACACAACGGGAGTCGATGACCAATTTCAGGCCAGCCACAACAGCAGCAACTCAAATGCTCGTTACTTGGACCTAGCATGTCCACATAGGCACTCTCCTCTTATTGGTGGTCATAGTCATAAAAATTGCCGATTTTTTGGTGGCCATAGTCACAAAAATTGCAGACTTTTTAAAAAAGACAGTGTTTTAATTGTGAATTTTTCCCCAGTCATGTGCCAGCCAAAGAACCGCAATTCCTCTATATTCCATGATTTATACATTGTATTATATGTGAATTATTCACGTCATTCGTGACAATACATGTGTATTTATATATGTATGTGCATGTGTGCAATATATATATATACACACAGATATATATATACATAGATATCGATTTGTCGCAACTTTTCCCAAATCGCTAATTGTACTACATTGAGGGCCTGTTTGGTAGGGTGTAGTCAGACGAAAAAGTGTGTTTGATGTACATTTTTACATTGCAAACTCACCCCACTACACCCAATCAAACTAGCCTTGACCGCTTTTTACCCGAATATCCAACATAATTTCCGAATTCCAAATTTTTAAGCTATGGCCGAATTTGTGATTATGATGGCGGCCACATCAAGTTCATCCTGAGGAGTCATCACTGGGGTCAGTCATATTCTACTTGTTTATGTAATATTTCATCTTCTTGATTATTTAAAGTTGTTAGTCATATTCTACTTTTTATGAATAATAAAGTTGAATTTCTAGCCGACTCCAACATAGTTGGGACTGAGCCTTAGATGATGATGAAATTTGAATTTTGGACAAATGCGTTGGAATCTAATGGAATGAGCAATAGAAGAAAAACCAAATATATGCATTGCAATTTTAGCCGATTTAGAATTGTTAATAATGGGATCAAGTTGGATGGAATAGATGTACTAATATACTTGGGTTCTATTATTGAAAGGGAGGGTGATGTTCAAGATGATGTTTGTCACAAGATTACAGCAGGATGGTTGAAATTGAGGAGTGCAAGTATAGTATGTGACTAGAAGATCCCTCTCAGATTAAAAAGCAAATTTTTTGGAACAATTATATGGCCAACCATGCTATATGGGAGTGAATGTTGGGAAATAAATAAATATGGTCTTAACAAGATGAATGTGGTTGAAATGCATATGCTGAGATGGATGTGTGAGAAAACAAGAAAAGATCTTTTGAGGAATGGCTATATCAAGAACAGAGTGGGGGTGGTGACCACTGAGGACGAGTTGCGTGAGAGCTGTCTAAGATGGTATGGACGTGTGCAGAACAAACCGAAAAAATGTATTGAATCAAGCACAGTTAAAAGAAGCAGAGTCAAACCTAAATTAACTTTGATGAGCTTATGAAGAGAATTTTGGATCTTTACATCTTGATGAGAGTATGACCCATAACAGAGCTGATTGGAAAAAAAGGATTCATGTAGCCGACCCCAACATGGTAGGGGTTGAGGCTTAAATGATGATTCTACTTTTTAGGTAACATTTTATCTACTTGGTTATTTGAATTTGGTAAGATTGATTGCAATTTTAGTACTTTAGCAACAAGTTCAGCAATCAGAGAGCCAAATCCAATTTCTAAGCATTGTATTGTTAGTATTGCATAGTGGTTCTCTTTAATTTTGTACTTGCACAATAATACATGTTGCTCTTGTGCTATTCATTAATAGTGTTGGCCCTCCGCCCTATCGTGTTATTGAAGTCATGTTAGTTGGAAATAGAAGCCCCAAGCAACAATCAATCCAAACCAGTGAAATGAAAAACGGTATGAGCGGCCGCTTAAGCGGCCACTTAATCGGCCCATCCCACCAGCCGCTCGATTTTACCCTTAAGCGCCAATTAAACGGCTCCAAAAAAACGGCCGCTTCTTGCCCGCTTCAGCCGCTTAATCACCCGCTTAGGGCACGTTTGGTTTACCGAATTAGGCTGTATTGGATTGCAATCTTGGACCCGGCAGCAGAAATTTTATGTTTGCTTCCCTGGGGACGGACAATGGAAAGAATCCTGCAGTTTTCGTCTTACAGCGGATGCGGGATTGTCATCCCCTTTTCAAAAAGGCCGGACGCCGAGATGCAGAGAACGAGCGCCTTGCCAGCTGCAGGAACTGTCAGCCGTTCCACGTCCCTTGGCCCACCACTTCTCACTTTTAACGCTGGTGGCCAAGATCTCATCCGGGTAACCCAAACGTACAACTCCGCTTCGCAGCAGTTCGCAAATCCAGTAACCAATTAAATCGGGACGGAGCAAATGCAGGATTCTTCTTCATCCAGGCAAAACCTGGAAACCAAACGTGCCCTTAATCGGCCACTGAGACCCTTTTTTTAAGAATACTGTTGCAAGTCAGCAACATTAAGTAGATTCTAAACTCCAAGTATAATTGACAATAATATATTAAACTTATATACAATTAAATGTTCTATGATAAGCCTTAGTTCTAATTTTGTATGCATACTTTGTATGTAAGCCGTAGTAATATGGTATTGTTGTATATCCAAGTAAATTATATGTAACTATTATCTAGTTTAGATTTTAGAATGCATATGATATTAAAGTACTGCTGTAATGTATGATTAAATGCTGATAGGTAAATGTAGCAATAAGTTAGTAAGATGTCTATGATAAGTCTGTTATAATGTGATGCAAAATTGTTATTGTATAATATATTTATATATATAATTATATATGCTTATTTTTTTTATAGTTGTATAGGATGTTTTATCTGTGACACATCTATTGTTTACTAAATTAGCTATAATCGTTGTTTTATAGTTCTATTATGAACTATATGGGTGTTTAATATTGTCGTGTAGGGTGTTTAGTGTGAAACAACCTGCTTCCCGGTTGATACCATCGACAGGTGGTCGATGGTATCGAGATTATCACAGCAACCGGACAACAGTCTGTCGATACCATCGACAGACCTGTCGATGGTATCGACAGAAGGTCAGCGGCGGAAACCGGCGATCTGCCTCTTGTCTCTATTTTTATTATACCATTTGTTTTATTGTTTTTCAAGGATTTTCTCCTTTGTACCACCTTGTATCTTACCCTAATATATAAAAAGGAGTGAGACGGCTATTGCCCTCACACACAAGAGTTGCACCTAGCAACCGCCACATTGTTCGTCTCCCTTCTCTCTCGTTAAATGGTATTAGAGCAAGGTCTGCTCTAGGCCGCCGTCTCTCTCCACCGACAGTCCCTCCCTCTTCCTTCTTCTTTCTCCTTGTCCGTCAGATCTTTCCCTTCCTTCCTCCCTCCGGATCTTCTCACTGCGGCACCGGCAGCAACAGCTGAGGCTGAGCCGTCGCACGGCGTGTAGCCGTAATCCGCCGCTTTGAGGATCTTCGGGTGATCCGACGGCGATCTAAAATCTAAACCAGAGGACTAGTCTCTCACTCTCTCTACGGTTATTATCCTAGTCACGCATCCTCCATGTGATTAGGAAAATCGTCCGGAGGTTGTGAATGCGTCAGTAACGCATTTCTCTTTGTTTCTTGTGTGACGTGTATCTCTCCGTCACCTGAGTCTTCTTTGTGGCGTGTATCAATCCGTCACACAGTCCCGTTCTGTAATGGGGGACATCAAGACACCTATGATCTACAACGAGGTGTCTCCTATCGCCTCCATCAAGCTCGACGGGAAGAATTTTCTTCTATGGATGAATGTTGTTCACACTGTCCTGGAGTCTCGTGACAAGGCGGGACATGTTGACCCAGGTCCTCTGGCCTCTACTGACAAAGGATATGCTGAATGGAAGCGTCATGATAGTCTGGTGAAGACTTTGGTTGTGGAACAGCATGGAACCTGCAATTGCGGCAAGGTTCATGTTCTATTCAACAGCTAAGGAGATATGGGACGCAGTGAAGCAACATTATTCTCAAGAAAAAAATGTGCTTCGCTAATTCATGATCTATGACCATTTGTTTGCTGAGAGGCAGGGTGGCAGATCTCTTGAGGAGTACTTTGGAGCTATTCAGGCACTTGCTCAAGAGCTGAGCTATTATCATCCAGTGACTGTTGCTGAACAGATCAAGGACAGGGACAATCTAGTTACGGCTAAATTTTTATCCGGGCTTAACCCTTCGTGTGGTTCCGCCCGGAGTGTCATTCTGGCTTCTGATAAATTACCCAGTTTTGTGGAAGCTTATTCAACAATACAACAATCTATCTTTGAGTCTGCTACTCCTGATCCTGCTATATCTTCTGGGGAGTCTCATGCATCTGTAGCTGCTGCGGTGAGAGGGGGACGACCTGGTATGGGCAGAGGACGTGGGACACGTCCTAAGTGCACTTTCTGTGACAAATTGGGACATACAGTGGAGAAGTGCTGGAAGAAACATGGGAGACCTGCTGCATCACCTGTAGGAACAGCATAATATGCCACTACTACAGATTCCTCTTCTTCTTCTGTTGTGGGAAATACTTCTGAAACCGGTATCACTCTTACTCAAGAGGAGTATGATCGGTTTATTCAGGCTACACAGCACATGAGTATGGGATCAACATCATCATCGTCAGCAAACCTGACATCTACTGCGGGTAATCAGGCTACATCTCTCATAGCTTCTGGCTCTACTTCATCTTGGATGGTTGATTCTAGCGCGTCACAGCACATGACTGGTATGAGTAGATTGCTCCACTCTATTGACTCGTATATCCCTCACCAATCTGTTACACTGGCAGATGGTTCAGTGAGGAGAGTGTTAGCTAGTGGATCTGTCCCTCTAACACCCAAGATTGATCTCAAATAAGTACAATTTGTGCCTGAGTTTCCTTTTAATCTTCTTTCTGTTGTAAAATTGATTGACACTGTAAAAGGTGCGGTAACATTTGGGCCTTCTTGTTTTGTATTACAGGATCTCAAGAGTATGAGGACGATTGGTGGGGGACCTAGGAAAGGTGATCTCTACCTTTTTCATGGTGACAGTCTGCCTCGCCAAGTATCTGCTCCTGCTCCATCCGTCATGTTGAGTGGTTCCCCCTTACTATGGCATTGTAGATATGGACATCCTTCCTTAGAGAGCCTGCGCAAGTTGGAACCAAAGTTGTCCCAAGTGTTATCTTTAGAGTGTCAGTCATGTCAGCTGGGAAAGCATCATAGGTTATCTTATCCCAGTCGTGTCAATAAACGGGCTTCTTGTCCTTTTGAGTTAGTCCACAGTGATGTGTGGGGTCCTGTTAAAGACCAGAGTTATAATGGTTTTCATTATTTTATTTCTTTTGTGGATGATTTTTCTCAAATGACATGGATCTACCTTCTCAAAAGTCGAGAGTCTGTGCTATCTATTGTGAAACATTTCCATACTGAAATAAAAGTCCAGTTTGACTGTAATATAAAAATTCTTCAATCTGATAATGCTTTAGAGTATGTTCAAAAGGCTATGTCTGATTTTTGCAGCTCTGTAGGTATGATCCATCGCACATCGTGTCCTTACACCCCTCAGCAGAATGGGGTGGCTGAGCAGAAAAATCGCCATCTGCTTGATATTGCTCGATCTATTATGTTTCAATCCAATGTACCTAAGAAATTCTGGTCGTAAGCCCTTTTAACTGCTTGTTTCTTAATTAATAGACAACCATCCTCAGTTCTTAAAGGACAGATTCCCTTCTCCGTGTTGCGACCCACGGATCAGCCTTTTTCTGTCCCCCTTAGAGTGTTTGGTTGCACTTCCTTTGTCCATAATGTTGACCCTAAGGCCGACAAGCTTTCTCCTAGGTCTGTTAAAACCTTGTTCCTTGGTTACTCAAGTACTAGCAAAGGATACAAGTGTTACTGTCCTAGTCTTCGTCGGATGTTTGTGTCTAAGGATGTTACTTTCCATGAGACCACTCCATATTTCTCCGATGCTATGAGTAAGGGGGAGCAATTGAGAGAGGGAGTGCCACCATTTTTTCAGAGTGATAGAGTGGCACCATCTGTGCAGAGTGAGGGAGCGCCACCCATTCCTGATTATACTTTTATTCCATATGAGCAAGCAGCAGACAGGTATGTTATTGAGCATTACCCACATGTTTATAGTAGGCGAGGCAGACAAGATCCAAAAGTGGTAGCGACGCCAGTCTCTGAGCCTTCATCTTCGTCTTCTACTCATGGGATTCCTGCAGAAGAATCAGATATTGATCTTCCTATTATTGTTAGGAAAGGTACTCGCTCTTGTACTATTAGACATTCTATTACAAATGTGTGTTGTCTGTCCCACTTATCTAAGCAGGCCCGCGCATTTGCTATTGGGATTGATTCTGTTGATATACCAAGGAATCACTATGATGCTATGAAGGACAGTGGCTGGAAACAGGCAATGCAGCTTGAGATGTCAGCTCTTTTGCATAATGACACATGGGATCTTGTTGACTTACCTACAGGGAAGAAAGCAGTGGGTTGCAGATGGGTTTTCACCATCAAACATAATCCGGATGGATCTGTTGAGAGGTTGAAGGCCAGATTGGTAGCAAAAGGCTACACACAGACCTATGGAGTTGAACTCTTTGAGACTTTTTCTCCAGTAGCTCGTCTAAATTCTGTGCGAATTATTATTTCTCTGGCTACTACCTTTGATTGGCCCCTATTTCAGCTTGATGTTAAGAATGTCTTTCTACATGGTGACCTCCAGGAAGAGGTATATATGGAGCAACCTCCTGGGTTTGTTGCTCAGGGGGAGTGTCAGAAGGTCTGTAAATTGAAGAAAGTCATATATGGTTTGAAAGTTTCCTCGAGCGTAGTTTGACAAGTTCAGTGAGGTTGTACTCCAGATATGCTTTTCTCGCTCCATGACTGATCCCTCTTTATTCTACTCTAGCTCTTCCTGTGGCTCTATCATTATGGCAGTATATGTTGATGACATAGTAATTACTGGAAGTGATTCTACAGGCATATCTCGTGTGAAGGAAGGGTTACAGAGACACTTCCAAACGAAGGATCTGGGTAAACTGAGATATTTTCTGGGCATTGAGGTGCTTAGATCTCATGCAGGTGTCAATCTATCTCAGAGGAAATATGTGTTGTACTTACTACAGGAGACAGGCATGACTGGATCTAAACCGGTATCTACTCCTATGGATTATCACATCAAGGAGACGGTTGATGATGTTGAGTACTCAAATCCAGGATATTACAGGAGAATAGTTGGCAAGATAATATATCTGACTGTTACACGACCTGACATTTCTTTTGTTGTAGGAGTTGTGAGTCAACATATGCACTCACCACGACAGTCACACTGGACAGCAGTTTGCCGGATTCTGAGATAACTGAAGAGTGCTCCTGGTAAAGGGATCACATATTCTAAACCCAAGGTGCCTCCATCTACTTTGACTCTCACTGGGTACTCAGATGCAGATTGGGCTGGTGATCATACTGATAGAAGGTCTACATCAGGCTATTGTACTTTCCTAGGTGACCATTTGATTACTTGGAAAAGCAAAAAGCAGAATGTGGTAGCCAGATCCAGCACTGAGGCTGGATATCGTGCTATGGCCCATGCATGTTGTGAACTACAATGGGTCAAATCCGTTCTTTCTGAGTTAAAAATCACTATTATGTCTTCTATGGAGCTCAAGTGTGACAACCAGTCTGCTATACACATTGCCAGGAATCCTATCTTTCATGAGTGTACAAAGCATATAGAAGTTGATTGCCATTTTATTCGTGATCAAATCAAAGATGGCACTATTGTGACGCCATACGTCAAGTCTGAAGATCAACTGGCGGATATCTTGACAAAGCCTTTGGGTCCGGCAGCTTTTCAGAGATTATGTGGCAAGCTGGGCATACACGATGTGTACTCTCCAGCTTGAGGGGGAGTGTGAAACAACCTGCTTCCCGGTCGATACCATCGACAGGTGGTCGATGGTATCGAGATTATCACAGCAACCGGACAACAGTCTGTCGATACCATCGACAGACCTGTCGATGGTATCGACAAAAGGTCAGCGGCAGAAACCGGCGATCTGCCTCTTGTCTCTATTTTTATTATACCATTTGTTTTATTGTTTTTCTAGGATTTTCTCCTTTGTACCACCTTGTATCTTACCCTAATATATAAAAAGGAGTGAGACGGCTATTGCCCTCACACACAAGAGCTGCACCTAGCATCCGCCAACATTGTTTGTCTCCCTTCTCTCTCGTTAACATTTAGATATGTATAAAAGTTTCAAAAAGTATGTTATATATATACATATATGTATAATTTTGTATAAAATTATATAGAAAACTAAAACACGTTTTTTCAAAACTCGCCCGCTTACCGCTTCACCAGTTACAAGGTGTTGTCTGCACGCTTACCGCTTAACGTTTTTTAAAACATTGATCCAAACACTGTTGGACCCTCTCCACAACCCACATATACCCTTGTAGACTTAAGGCCAACACGTAGAAACTGTGACTGAACAATCAGGAGCAACTCTAAGGGAATTGTGTCCAATCTGACAAACTAGCAGTAGTATCAGTCACGCATTACAATTTGCTGCACAGTGCCTCGAGTATGGAATGCCTCCCGACTTGAGATAAAGACAAAACATGCATATGACATGCATCCAAGTCCATATCCTTGGCCCCCATTCCTCTGGGAACTTAGGGTACCCACCCGTAGACACCCCTGATCCTTTGGTCGATCTGTGACCAGACATTCCACATTAAGATTCTCCTATTCCTCTACGGTTGCTCCTTGTCCACGGTTGCCTCCTTGACATCAAATACCTTAACCCATTGGAGGCTTTATTAGTCTTTATTTTAGTCGTTTAATATTCCATTTATTATGGGACCAAATTTAGTTAAATTTTGTTTAATTTTGGTGAAAATGTGTCTATAATTAGCTATTGCATTTGTTTAAATCAATAGGTGTTCACGAGATGATTGTAGAAAAAATACAAATGCTAATAGAGATGTATGGACAGATAAGGAAGGATCACATTGGAAGCGGCTATATAAGCAATGCAAAGGAGGATCCAAGGTGGCTGCAATGCCATGATGGTGGTGTTGATTGGTCTTGTGTTGGTGATGGCAGTGACAACGACGACAATGATTTTGAAATTTCTTGTCCACTTAGGAAGTTATGTGTGTTTATTCCATATAAGAAATTAGGTGAGCGGGTTTAACCGAGCAAACTGATTAAGAATTATTATTCAGAATTTACCCCCCTTCTCTTCATAATCCTAACTGACATAGGACAACATCAGATGCCATTGGATAGATGCTCTTAAGTGACAGTCCCCATTAATTGATGTGTGGGTAAATAAAGTGGGATGATTCACAGACAAAGAACTAGCCCCGAAACCACCAGTTCTCCTAAAAGGAAGTCATTATCCAAAACACATGCTTATCAGCCCCACAGAAAAAATATAACCTACCTAGGCCTCAAATCATACTTGTAAGGTGACTCAGAGTAAATGGTAAATTGAGGGCATTTTTCACACGGTACAGTTCCAGACGTTCTATAAAGAAGGCACAATAATGGCCTCGTTAACTTCACCCCCCTAAAAGGCATGAAACTTTCACATGAATGAACAGAAGCAAACAGGAAGTGCAAGTAAATGGGACAAAATACCAGCCAGGATATGACCATATCATATAGCATGTCTATACAAACTGTTAGCTCAAGGGGAAAAAAAACACCAAATCCAAGTATTCAAAGAGTGCCAAAAAACAAGAAAATTAAATTGATCTACCAGTGAAGATATTATGTATTTTTGGCACAATTGTAAACCAGATGCAAAGCAATGTTATCCAGTGACATCAAAAAGTCTGCAAAATTATGAAACTCCTAAATCATGTTAAAGATGAATAAACTCAACAATTACAAAGGTCATGAAGATGAAACCATTTAATCGATGTAATCATATAATCACCACAAGCATAAAACTTCATGATGACGGATTAGAAATTACCAACCTTGTATTTCAAGTCCTGACATTTTCCACCAACTACAGTATGATGGCCAATAATGTTATTATGCCCAATGATTGTTTTGCCAGGAATATCTGCACCAACAATTGCTCCACTGCAAAAGGAGTTACATCAAATGAGATGGGGCACCAAGCGAAGATTGAATGTAAAATTGAATGAAATTCATTCTGGTGGCGAAATTTAGATGTGTATCCCTCAAATCACTTTTTTTTATTCTTCATTCCAACATCAATTTGTGTTCAATATTAGAGACCTCAAATTGTACACTTTCAGTTGGTATATATGCCAGATTAGGTCAAGTTGCAGCATATAATGTTGTGTTAGATGTAGTGCTTTCCTCCCTGATCATCTTGTGCCATTACCAGTTTACAATTAGTTTAAAGTCTTAGTTCATTTAGGAAAACAGTTTCTGCTCATCAGCAATTATCTGTAGCCTGTAAGTTGATCGTCATTGGGTTTTTTTATTAAAAAAAATAAGTTAAAGTCTTACTGAAGATCAATCATTATATTTTTTTTCCTTCACAAAATCAGTGTTCTTGAGGCTTTGTTCGAATAGAGATGATTGCTGACTGATTCAATGTTCCGTGAAGAAATGATTGTCCCACTCTCTATTGATGTCTTAGCATGTATTGACATCATGTCCAAACATGGCTAGGATCCCTGTATGAGTATCTCTTCTCAAGAAGTAAAGTGAACACATGAATGTATTAATTAGCCATTGGGCTTGGCCTGCTTATGTATTGCTCTTTCTTATTTTCACTTAAAGTGAGTCATTTATCACATAGGATCCGTGTACCCTAATCTCTTTAATATATAGAAGACTATGTACTAAGGCATGTTAGCTTGAATTGATCTAGTCACTCTACTATTTCCCATGGTATGAAAGCAGTATATCTTTTGAGGAAACCCTAACAAGAAGTATTGTCCAACCAGTGAACGGCAACTACTTCTTCACTACTCTGTCACCTGCAGGCCCTTCCGTATGCTATAGATGTCTCCTTTTACAATCCTCTGCGGAAGTCTCTTTCTCCTTAGATTTGCTCAGCACCGTTCTGGATCCCATTGACAAATATATGTCTGCCTTGTTCTACTACTTAATACCGGAAGCAGTGTTCCTTGCTAGCAAATTTATAGCAGCATTGTGGGCGGTTTGTGGTTGCAGTTGTCCCTTGGCATGTTCGGCTTCAAGTCCGGTCATTCCCGCCAACAAGGGATGAGCCCGACTGCATAGCGGTGATGGCGTCATTAGGATACACTTCGGCACCCTGGGTGGAAAGCTCCAATGGCAAATGAGATGGAGCACTGTGAGTTAATCACAACATGGGAATTGGTTGATCCACCCCTGGCAAGAATAGTATTGGTTGTCATTGGGTATTCTCTATTAAACATCATACTGATGGGGTTTGTGGAGCGTCTAAAGACGCAACTAGTTGCCAAGTGTTACACTCAAACCTTAGGTTTTGAACCAAGGAATGAGGCTTCGTCGAAATCATTTAACTTTCGAAGAAGAAAAAATTAATTTGACGGCTACCAAGATTGCATCTATCAAAATTTCTAGAAACATTTTGATGATATTGATGAATATCGCCAATTCGGATGCATTTTGAGGCTTTTTGTGCACAACTCAGAAATTTTGATAATTGCAATCCTTGGTGTTAATGTTGTTTTTTTGAAAAGGAGATAGTGGGGGTGATGTCACCATTTAGTACTCATACCTAGTATATATACTTAATATCTCATAATTGCATTGCATTCCCTAATATTTTCTATTCAATATATTAAAACTACTGCAATGCATGCTTTATTTATTTTTTATTCTTTATAGTGTGGACAACGTGTATTTTGGTGGTGGTTTATCAAACAATGAGGGTGCTAGGAAGCCAACTATACTAAAACTAATGATTTTGCTTAGAAACATTGCACTAGTGTTCCTAGGGTCAATAAAATGGTTGACTGTTGAGTCAATATCAATATCAAACTATCAACATTACCCAAGTAAAATATGTGGGGGATGCCCTACATACTCAATATGTGATATTATAGAAAAAATAAGTACATGCAATTTATATAACTCATGCTTGTAAAATTACATAACTTAATTCCAACATCTTGTCGTCGAAATTCTTCATCAAAATCCCTAGGAAACATGAAAGTTTCCTTGCCTCCCACACGATTGAACCCCTCTCACCTACCCCCATATAAATTTGATTGCATAAAATGATGCATTTCGGTGTAGAGATCAAACCTGTAAAATTTCACAGCTTAGGTCATTCAATTTGGCATCGAAACGGGCACAGTTGCATTTATCCACCGTCAGAACGATGTCAAAATCAGATACCTAATTCCTTGGTTTTGACTTCTTCAAGATATACTCACATGTCAGATTTCACTCTGATCGTCTCTTTTAGCATTCTGATTTTTCATGTTGCATACCTGGATTGGCGCATGTAATAGCTTGACATCAAGAATCCATCCATTATAGCAACAATTTAAAGAAGTGTATATGCAGCAATAACAAACAGTATTTATTGTTGAGGGGGGAGTATTCTACCAAAGCTTGTCACCTTCATCGCTCTCTCTATGTACTAAAGCAATCTCCTCATGCCTAGTCCAACAAGCTCAATATAATTCTTGAACGACTAGGATTAAAGTGATCCACCAGCGACCACTCTTTCTTTATATCCCATTCTCCCCAAGGGCACATTCTCCTTTATATCTATACTACTATAAAAAGAGGGAGTTTTTTGGACTAATTACAAACACATGCCATTCTACCCCTCTTAGCCAATCACAACACAGTGTTCCAAAATGGTGTTCTCTCCTTCACCCTCTCTCTTCTCACGTTTTTTCACAACTTTTTTTTTATTTTGTTGGCTTTTCTCACACACGTCACCCCATTAAATGACCTATTTTCAAGCTTAAACTTCATGTTTGTCTCCCCACCCTTAACGGCAAGTATGACCACGTCAACAATCATCATTAATTCTATCCAGAAAATGGCCAATCCCCACGACTTCCTCTCCTACACACTATAACTGCATTCCATATCTCTCCACTTCCTTCACCTAAACGTGGCATCAAGTTAGTTTCTCTCCCATTGTAAATCACGTTTCCATCTTTATCGCTCCCTCCACTAGAAGCGAGGTCAGCACCCCAACTACTCCATCGGAAGTTAGTTTTTTTCTAATTATCATATCTTTGTTTTCTTTTTTAACCCCCATTATTATATCTTCTATATTTCACTCTCCCCGCCTATTAAGCCATTCTCCTAAAAAAAATCGCACGCCTCCCCTCTGTCTTCCCATTACTTCATCTACTCTTGGCATAACGGTACCTCCCATAAACTCACGGTAATTACCCTTTTAAAAACAATTAATCCAAACCAACATATTGAATCTTTTTATTAAATACAATTTAATCTTCTCTTCATTTTGTATTAAACAAAATGAAAAATAAATAAATTGGGAGATATTTATTCACTTCTGATTTCCATGTTTAGTTTCAACACACACCCTCACTCCATAAATTGAGAGAAAATAATTAATTCACATGCCATATTTACTGAAAACACGGTTGTGTTTGACCAACTCCTACGTTACGTCTCCACATCCTAATTCACCACAATAACTTCCCCCACGATCCCATGAAAAAGATCATTATCCCCGTGATGCCAAACAAACTAATAACTGTCTGTGGCATGAAATGCGGCAACTCTCACCACATGGCTACATCGTCTACCTCATCACATTCGTAAAAATCACTCACTTCCTCTCTTCCACAGTTCACCCAGATACCTCTACAGTCTGCTCTCTCCACACTCTGCACCACCACCATCGAGATCATGGTCGAAATACATTAACTATCTGCCTCATCTCCTTTTTTCGTCGTAAGGTTATAGGTCTCCACTAGGGGCGCACCCCATTCACAAGTAGTCTGCATCCGCAACATCTGCATAGGTGACCATGGGCAGCTCCAGCAGTGCCTCTGGCTCTTTACTGTCGTGCATGCGGCCTCACATTCATCATTCCAGGGATCATTATCTCATGTCGTCGCTTCCTGCAATGTTGCCTTGCCTACACTGCTGGCAGAAGCGTTTATGCTACCGAGATTTCAAGCAAATGGTGGCGTCAGCAGTGTTGAAGAGCGTCGGGGTGATAGATCACGGGTTGTGCCCGGCGAGACCATGTGGTCGTTTGGGCACGGACATGAAGGATTCACTGTTGAGAACGTGAAGGCATACAACTACAACTACGGTAAGGACACGATGAGTAAGCCAAGAGGCCCGAGAAACCGCTTGATAATATTTATTCTTTATATTTAATGGCAACCAAAAACCTGATGGATGGATATAAAGGAGGTTTACATGTCAAATTCCCAGCCGGGATCTTCTAAGTTGCTTCAGCATGTATATTAAATCAACAATACAGTTGATATATGTCGTAAGTTTATTGACATGTATGAATACCACGTAAATGGATACGATTAGCTGCATGCGTAAGAATCGTCTTCTTTTATATGTTTGTTTTTGAGGTTTGTCATTTTTGTGCTACGGATGTGGTTCACTTGTGTTCGTAAACATGGAGTACAGGCTGACATGTGGATGCCTTCAAATTGTTTGAATTTACGACACCATTGTGGTGCTAATACTGTAAAACCATCTACCCTTGACATGTCTTTAACTAACTACATTGGTGACATCAAATCCATGTTCACAGATGTGACAACTTACTCTATCGATGAACACCATGTAAATAACATATTCTTCATATAAGCTTTCTTGAATTAAGAACCAGATTACAAAGATCCATGCCCAATGTCAGTATTTCCGGCCATGGAGTGATACCGTTGCATAAAAAGATGATATGACACACATGACGTTCTTTCTAAGGCCTCATTGCCACATGTCATGCCAACTAGAAAAAGATAGATGATGGTTTCTGTGTAATGTAACATATTGCTAAGAATATTTGTTTACATCTACTCAATTTGTGTTTATAACTAATTATTAGCAGGTCCAAGCTTTTCTTTATTTGTTTTTATTTTTGAAGTCACGCAACACAAATTGACGTATACATATTGTTGACAGCTGCAGAAGAGATCTGCCCATTAATAAAAATGTCATTTACGACAAGTGGTGCCCATCACATGTGGATCGTAGTTTCGTTCTGTTATATAGATCCATGAAATAACCTGATATCCAATATATCACATGTGTCCGACTACTACTGGACTTGAGTATGGGTCATTTATTCAGTGAAGCTCATTACGATTATCTATGTAACATTTATATAAATTTTTAGGTCATACATAACTATATAATTAAATAACTAAATGTACATGGTATGAATATATAAAACTTTAGTTAATAAGTTTCATTTGTATATGGAGTTACTCACTTCAGTTTATTAATGTCAAGTAAAAAATTTGAAAGTGAATTTCTATTTGACATTGGACTTCTAATGTAGTTGATTGGTACGATATTACATGCATTTCAAATCTAACAACGAGTATCACCTCCCCTTTAGATGCTTTATAGCCGTGATTCTTTTTTTCTACATATATATAGATACGTAAATAGATGCCTTTTAACCTCCATATGGTAAACTTATGTACACATTTGAGTTAGGGAGGTTTTGTCTTCAGAAGTGTAATGTCACTGTCTAAATTGTATATGTTTTATTATGTGTAAATTTACTAATGGTTGTCATTATGATTGACATTAGAAAATGCATATGTTGTCCATTATATATATGAGGTGAACCAATTGTTAACTCCAATTAGAGTTAGAAACTACTGTAACTTCAATTCATCATTTTGAGATGCTTGTAATATTGCTAGATTTTAGATGATTTGTATATTTTTCTATTTGCATATAAGTGCATGTCTGTATTCCTATCGAATTTATCCAAAAAAATATATGAAGTTTAATTACATACTAAGATACACATTGTAGTTTTTGTCTTGATTTTTCCTTTTTATTTTAAATGATATTTACTAAACTATTGATTGTCTAACTTTTACAATGCATCTATTTTTCTTTGAAACTTAGACATCAGATGATATATTTAAATTAAAAAGATCACTTTTACATATTTTCAGTTGCAAGAGCCTACTCTATTAATGAGATAATGGTATCTCAAAAAATCATTAAAAAATTACAACCTCTTATTTTATATGATTTTCTATATTTCACATATTATATTTTATTATTATATAAAAAATCCTAACACTCAGACAAATCAGAACAGAAAGTCTCAGAATTTTAGACCACTCACTCCACTCTCACATTTGCCGGTCCTTTTGCCATTCTATTCTTAATTTTACCTTTCATGTCACTCACCTACCCATTATATACCATATTACATCCTTTCATTGCCTTTACAATGTTGTGAGAAAGTATTTATTGTAAAACGTAATTATCTCAGTTAACTCTTTATTCTTTCCTAAAAACCAAGTTGTAAGGTATCATTTTTCTATATCTACTTTCTCTCTCAACTCTTCTATAAACTTTGACTCTTTATATGGTGATTATAGTCTATAGATTTACAGTCTATATAGATCCATGAAATAACCTGATATCCAATATATCACATGTCTCCGACTACTACTGGACTTGAGTATGGGTCATTTATTCAGTGAAGCTCATTACGATTATCTATGTAACATTTATATAAATTTTTAGGTCATACATAACTATATAATTAAATAGCTAAATGTACATGGTATGAATATATAAAACTTTAGTTAATAAGTTTCATTTGTATACGGAGTTACTCACTACAGTTTATTAATGTCAAGTAAAAAATTTGAAAGTGAATTTCTATTTGACATTGGACTTCTAATGTAGTTGATTGGTACGATATTACATGCATTTCAAATCTAACAACGAATATCACCTCCCCTTTAGATGCTTTATAGCCGTGATTCTTTTTTTCTACATATATATAGATACGTAAATAGATGCCTTTTAACCTCCATATGGTAAACTTATGTACACATTTGAGTTAGGGAGGTTTTGTCTTCAGAAGTGTAATGTCACTGTCTAAGTTGTATATGTTTTATTATGTGTAAATTTACTAATGGTTGTCATTATGATTGACATTAGAAAATGCATATGTTGTCCATTATATATATGAGGTGAACCAATTGTTAACTCCAATTAGAGTTAGAAACTACTGTAACTTCAATTCATCATTTTGAGATGTTTGTAATATTGCTAGATTTTAGATGATTTGTATATTTTTCTATTTGCATATAAGTGCATGTCTGTATTCCTATCGAATTTATCCAAAAAAATATATGAAGTTTAATTACATACTAAGATACACATTGTAGTTTTTGTCTTGATTTTTACCTTTTATTTCAAATGATATTTACTAAACTATTAATTGTCTAACTTTTACAATGCATCTATTTTTCTTTGAAACTTAGACATCAGATGATATATTTAAATTACCAACTTTTACATATTTTCAGTTGGAAGAGCCTACTCTATTAATGAGATAATGATATCTCAAAAAATCATTAAAAAATTACAACCTCTTATTTTATATGATTTTCTATATTTCACATATTATATTTTATTATTATATAAAAAATCCTAACACTCAGACAAATCAGAACAGAAAGTCTCAGAAATTTAGACCACTCACTCCACTCTCACATTTGCTGGTCCTTTTGCCATTCTATTCTTAATTTTACCTTTCATGTCACTCGCCTACCCATTATATACCATATTACATCCTTTCATTGCCTTTACAATGTTGTGAGAAAGTATTTATTGTAAAACGTAATTATCTCAGTTAACTCTTTATTCTTTCCTAAATACCAAGTTGTAAGGTATCATTTTTCTATATCTACTTTCTCTCTCAACTCTTCTATAAACTTTGATTCTTTATATGGTGATTATAGTCTATAGATTTACTATCTTTTATAATGAAACTTCACATTTATTTTCAAACATTTTATCTCCCTCCACTTGCAATTTTTGGCCCTTCCTGATTTGCTCACTCATATTGAATACTATCATAGCATTCGAAGGATTTGAAAATTGTATCATATAAGTTAACACAAGTGTTTTTTATAAGGTTTGAGAAAAAGAACGTGACCTCATTTATTTTTTAAATAATTATCTAACATAATGTTACTTCTTTAGTGAGGCACGTGCATTTGCACGTGTATGTTTACTAGTCTATGATTATGTGTAGGGGGTCTATGGTCTAAAGGAGGCTATACAATTCCATTTCAATACTAGAGATCTACGGAATCTAGGTACTTTCTTAGTATGAAAGTACTATTATCCAAACAAGGGATGAATCTCTTCAAAGACCAGTGTCCAGGATCGATTGAAAGAAATAGGGATGATTATTGCAAAGCATGTTTCTAATCCTATAAGCTATCACATGAAGGGTAATAATGGTTGGGGGTCTTTCCTAATCCTAAAAGGTATCGACAGATCGGCGGAAAACTAATATACCTGACTATAGCACGTTGTGACATTTCATAAAACCAATGTTGGATTGTTAGTAAGCACATGAGCTCTCCTCTAAAGGCTCTCTAGATGGAAATGGAATTGTTTATTCAGTGAGTAAAACAAGTTACAGGATAGTCTCTAATATAGCTAATGAGAGTAGAGACATAAGTACAAGTGAGCAATATGGGACTAAAAGTAAAACAGTAAAACAACAAGTAAATAACACAGTAACACAGTATATCTATACTCCCCCTCAAGCTGGAGCGTAGATGTCAAACAAGCCCAGCTTGTCAATCAGAGTCTGAAACCGAGCTTTAGGCAAGATCTTGGTGAAGATATCCGCAGGCTGCTTGTCAGTGCCAATATATGGAGTGCAGATATGTCCAGACAGAACTTTCTCCTGAACAAAATGGCAATCAACCTCAATATGCTTCGTGCGTTCATGAAACGTGGGGTTTCTTGCATTAAAAATCGAGGCTTTGTTATCACAGAACATAGGAATGGGACTAGAATAAGCAATGCCAAACTCTTGAAGAAGGCCACAGACCCACAGAAGCTCACGTGCACTATGAGCCATGGCTCTATATTCGGCCTCAGCACTGGATCTAGCAACCACAGTTTGTTTTTTGCTCCGCCAGGTGACTAGGTTGCCTCCCACAAAGGTACAGTATCCAGAAGTGGACTTTCGATCAGATCGACTTCCTGCATAGTCAGAATCAGAAAATCCAGATAGATTGCAATGGCCATGCTTTTCATACAGAAGACCTTTCTCTGGCGAGCTTTTAAGATATCGTAGGATGTAACACATAGCGTCCCAGTGGCACTGTCGGGGTTTATCAAGGTACCGGCTTATGAATCCCACAGCAGCTGCTAGGTCAGCCCTAGTGACCGTCGGGTAGATAAGCTTGCCTATCAGCCTTCGAAACTGGTGACGATCATCATAAGGTGGAGAGCTATCACCATCCCAATCCATGTTGGGATCTAGAGGAGTGTTGGCTGGCTTGCAGCCCAGCATGTCGGTTTCCTGCAATAAATCCAGAACATATTTTCTTTGTGAAAGACAGATTCCTGCAGATGATCTGGCAACTTCAATACCTAGAAAATATCGCAGTTTGCCAAGATCCTTGGTGATGAAGTGTTGTGCCAAATAATGTTTGGTTGCTTGGATACCCGCATTATCACTGCCAGATAAAACAATATCATCTACATATACAATCAGAATAACAAGCCCTGCTTCTGACTTACAAATAAATACAGAATGATCAGATTGTGATCGTTGAAAGCCAAAAGTAATTAAGATCTGACTGAGTTTATCAAACCATGCACGTGGGATCTGCTTAAGACCATAGATGGCCTTTCTGAGTTTACATATTTTGAAGGCAGAGTCCCCCTGAGCAACGAATCCCGACGGTTGCTCCATGTATACCTCCTCTTGAAGATCTCCATAGAGAAAAGCATTTTTGACATCAAGTTGATACAGAGGCCAGTCTTTATTTACAGCAATAGAAATCAGAATACGAACAGAATCCAGGCGTGCAACTGGAGAAAATGTCTCAAAGTAGTCAACACTGTATGTCTGTGTGTAACCTTTTACAACAAATCTGGCTTTCCGACATTCAATGGTACCATCCGGTTGATATTTAATAGTAAATATCTAGCGACAGCCAACGGTATGGCACGAAGAGGGATGATCAACCAGATCCCAGGTGTGACGATCACAGAGTGCATGCATTTCTTGCTCCATAGCATGTTTCCAAGAAGGAATGCGAAGGGCCTCTTCGGCTGATTTAGGAATCGTCACAGCAGACAAAACAGAATGTCTTTCCGTAAACTGATAGGAAGATCTAGGTCAGAAAATACCTCAGTGGAAGGAGGATCAACCGCAAACGCAGGATTTGGTTCGGTCGGGGCTTCAGAAGCATTGTGGTTCTTTGACATGCGTTGATAGACTTGCAATAGGCGTTCTTTAGGCACATCAGGAGACGGTAAACCCTCAACAATCACCGGTAACGGTGTGGTAGCCATAATATCAGCACACAATTTTGCTCCATCAGTAGAATAGTAAGGCATATGCTCAAAAAAGGTCACATCCGCACTAACAAACCACTGTTTTTTAATAGGATCAAAACAGCGGTAGCCTTTTTGTGTATGGGAATATCCCAGAAAAACACATTTGACCGAGCGAGCATCAAGTTTGGTGAGCCCAGGACGAAGATTTTTCACAAAACAAGTACTCCCAAAAATGCGAGGAGGCAGAGAGAATAAGGGTTTATCAGGAAACAAAATGGCATACAGGACCTGATTTTTCAAAACAGAGGAAGGCATGTGATTGATGAGATAGCAAGCCGTAGAGACAGCTTCAGGCCAGAAATGATGGGGTACTTTGTAGTGTATGAGAAGAGTGCGAGCAACCTCAAGTGACGGTTTTTTCTTTCAGCGACGCCATTTTGTTGAGGAGTGTAAGGGCAAGTGGTCTGATGTATGGTTCCTCAGGCAGCACAGAAGGAGGTAACAGATTGTTGCATGAACTCAAGTGCATTATCAGTACAAAAAAATTTAATAGGTCGGTTAAATTGGGTGTAAATTTCAGCAAAGAATGTACGAATAGTATCCAACACAGTATCTCGACCTTTAAGTAAAAACAGCCATGTGGTGCGAGAATAATCATCAATAAAGTTCATAAAATATTTCACACCCGAGTGACTCGATACGGAACACGGTCCCCAAATATCAGCATGAACAATGTCAAAAATTTCTTTAGAAGCAATAACTTTCTTAGCAGGAAAAATAGACCGAGTTTGTTTGCCTAAAACACAAGTTTCACAGGAAAAATTGTTCTCAGATAAAGTAGGGAATAAATGTTTTAATTTAGTAGCAGATGGATGGCCCAGACGAAAGTGCCATTGTAGTCCCGTCACTGAAGTAGATAGCATAGCATAAGCAGCAGGAGGTCCATCCAGATAATACAGCCCATCTGGTCCTTCACGGCCCGAACCAATCCTCGGCTTCGTGCGGAGATCCTTCAAAACACAGCCACAAGGATCAAATTTAATAGAGCACTTGAGTTGTTTTAACATCTTACTGACTGACAACAGATTAACAAGAAACTTTGGAATATATAAAACAGAATGCAATTGCAGTTTTGGTGAAATAGGAACCGTGTCAGTACCATGAACTGCAGTTTTGGAGCCATTTGCAACAGTAACAGATGATATAGTAGCAGTTTTATTTAGAACAGAAAATAGATGAAGATCACCAGCCATATGAGTGGATGCACCCGAGTCAATGCACCACTGTTTGTTACAAGATGATGGAGAAGCTAGCATGGCAGAGGGTCATGGGGTAGACGAGGATGGCAGCTGTGCGAGACGCTCCTGGAACATCTTCTCGAACTCAGAACGTAACCATTCCGCGTGTGCAGGAGCAGCAGGTGCGTCAGCGGTAGAGTCAGCAGCAGTTTCTGTAGCAGCCTGGTTAGCCCAAGCGGGCTTGCCGTGCTTAATCCAGCATCGATCTTCATTATGATTGTCCCGGCCACACCAGTTGCCATAGTCACAAATTCGGTATTCGGGATACGTACGGCCAAGTTGAAAAATTCGGAAATCGGGAATTATGCGGAAAATTCGGATAAAAATCGGTCAACGTACGGTAGAAGTTCGGTCAACTATTCGGAAAAAAGTCGGCAAAAAAGCGGAATATATATATATACATACATACAAAATATATATAAACCCACACATAATGATTGAAAATGACTAAACATCGAACTGATTACTCTAATATTGGAAGAAGGGGAAGAAGTGGGAGCAGCAGGCACAAATCAGGGAAGAAAGGGGGAGAATGGAGGAGAAAGATGGAGCATACATGTAGAATGTCGAAGGTTACTCCTCTTGGTGTGTCGAGGGATAGAGGAGGAAGGTTGGATGGTTTAGTGGAACCATGCTACAAGTTAAAAAGGACGTGGAAAAAATAAATGTGAAACAAAAGTACAGAACTGTTTAAAACGGCAAAAAACGTATTAAACGCGTTTAAAACGCAATACGCGAATAAAACGCGAATTAAACGCGTTTAAAACGTATTATTCGGTTTGGAGTTTAAAACGGCCGTCATATACGTCACATGAATAATACGCGTTTTAAACGCGTTTTTTTCAAAAAAAACGGAGTATATTGTTACTATGCCAGTTGCAGTAGCGAGGGTCAGGAGGAGCACCACGTCCAGAAGCAGATGATCCTCGACCTCCCGAGGGAGGAGGGCAACCGCCACGGCCACGGCCAGAATCAATAGAGCGAGCAATAAGCGCAGGGTGCTCAACAGCAGGAGTAGGAGTCATGGACGGCAGGCGTTGGACTCTTTTGAGAACATCCTGAAGGGTAGGCAGCGGATCACTTGACAGGATCTGGTCAACCACACCAGAAAACGAAGCAGGAAGAGCAGCCAAAAACTGAACAAGTTGCAGTTCGTTGCGTTGCTTCTGAGCAATTTTGATGTCTGCCATCAAGGGGTGGTAGAGTTCAAACTCATTCCACAGAGCCGAGCATTGATTGTAGAAGTCATCAATGGAAGTGGCAGGGGAGAACTCCTTTTTAGCCAAGTTTTTAAAAAATTCAAAAACTCGCTTGGGATTCTCCTGATGAGAGTAGACGTGGGACAGTTGATCCCACATAGCCTTAGCATCATGAAGGCAGAGAAGTGATTGGCTAATCCGGGGCTCGGTACTGTTGAGGATCCAAGACATGACGCCGGAGTCATCCTTGGACCATTGTGCACTACTCCTTGGAGTCATCCGGGGCTCTAATTACTCCAATTCCCCCTTAAACCAGTTATTAAAACTGACCTTGTCCCTTATTCATGTCCTGTTTTCCTTCCATCTCCATTTCAAATACTATTGTTGCAATTTCCTGTTACCAATATATTTTTTATTATCTATTATAAGTCAGTAGTAATAAGTCAGTTAATTGTCTTTCATATTAGCATGTATATGTTGTTATTTTTTGTTCAACTGGTTATATGCAACAATATGTTACTGTGTTCTTTCATACATTAGCATATATTGTTGCACGTCTAGTCTTCTTGTCTTGTGTGTGTTTGGTTTGATGTGATTTTACACATTATGTATGGTCAATATATAAATTTATGTAAATATATAATTAATTTATTAAAAAAAATAAAACTAATTAAAATCGATTATTCTCCCGCTTATACTCCCGCATACCGCATATACTCTTTTCGTTACCTTGCAGCCCACACAGCGATTACTGCTTTTCAGAATACCGTCTCCACTCCTCCCAGCTCCCTTCTCAGTTCTTGGTTGCTTCATCAGCCATCCCTCACCCACCGCTAGGCGCCAGTCTCCTCCTACACCTAGTCCATGTAAATTTCACCTCCAATGATTGTCTTTCACTAGGTCCGCTCCCTGCATCTATCAACCCTTTCACTTGTCGACTCTCTTCTTCCCAACACGTTCCTCCCAAGGACGAGAGCAGGTATAGCAGTTCATTTCAAGGAGGGATGATAGCAAGAAGGATATTTCAATGGACACAACAAATGATTAGAAAACATCTAGATGGACATGGTCAATTATTGATATATATGTAGTAAGTATGTATCTTGTTAATAATTTCATTAAATTATAGTTATTAAATGGTCATTTTGAGCTCGTGTGAAAGTCTCACCTGCGGATCTAGCTATTTGTCATACTGTTATATTCTTAGATCATATCTAACCCTTCAGAACATCTGAATAAACTCTAAGAAAAGGTGGCTTACAATTAAAATCTAAACCAATGATTGACATGGTATGGGGAAGTTTAATTGCTGGATCCACAGCATGACGGCTACTAAAATTCCTTTCAATGGAAGCTCCTTCACTTGGGTGAATAAACAGAATTTAACCCTGACGGCTTGGAAGAGGTTGTATCGTGGCTTCCTGAATCCTAAACAGGTCGCTATGCCCATAGAAGTTCAGATGACTCATCTTACACGTAGGTGTGTTTCTAACTATTGTCCTCTGCTCATCTTAGTCAAACTAAGGGTGTATGCTCCTCATCCATTTAATTTTTCTTCTCTCTCTGTCTGGCTCACCCATGAGGATTGCCTCCCTGCCATTGAGAGAGGATGTGGCAGGTGTGTGTGTGTGTGTGGGGGGGGGGGGGGGGGGGGGTTGACCCGTCGTACAAGTTCTTTGTCAAATGATCCCACTTGAGACGCTACTTGAAGGTTTGGAACAGGACTGTCTTTGGAGATAATTCATCAGCAGAAAATCAAACTGGAAGAGGTTGTCAGATGTCTGTAGATTGATTTTGATGCTAGACCGGATGAGTTCAATGAGATACTCTTACGGGAGGCTTGAAAGGACCTTGATAAGGTTCTAGAGTGTGAGGAAACTGTATGGAAGGAGAAACATATCTAATAGTTACAAGATAGTGACAGGAATACTATATTCTACAGTGCTATTGTTGGGTAAGAGAATCCACATGTCTAATGGACATTATGCACTTCCCCTGATGAGATGACAAGGGAAGCGGTCAAATACTATGACGATTTTCTTTCTAAGGAATGCAGTTGTGAGTTCATGGAGGATTCCCAATTCCTTTCCTACATCCCTTGTATCCTCTCTACATATGATAACATGATGCTAGGAGCCCCCCTGAGGAGCTAGAAATTCTTACTACCATTCAGCAGATGGCCAAGTCAACTACTATTAGAGAGTCTGGTTAATTTAGTTAATTAAGTTAATTGAGTCTATTTTTATATGGGCCCAAGTGTCTCTTGGCCCATTAGGGTTTATCTAAAGCATGTACGCTGGCCCCTTTTCCTATATAAAGGAGGGGGATTTCTCTTATCAATAAATCGCTTAGCCGTCTTTTACTTTCCTGATATGGTATCAGAGCAGTGATCCAACCTAAACCTAGAGGGGGCAACAAAACTTTCTTCCGCCTGTTGGCGGCCGCCGTTCCTTGGCTTGGCAGCCCGCCAGGCGCATCTCTTCTTCCGAAGAAGAAACAAACCCATCTTCCACAAGCACTCCATGTTGCCTTAGCCTTTCGTCTCCCACGTCTCTACTATCGCACATCTCTCCAAATAACTGTCTTAACATCGATATTTCCACAAAGCCTACTAATTTTTTTCTCGTTCCCAACAAGTATCACCCGTTGTCGTAAACCTCACCAGCCGTTGCCCTTCTTTCCTTTTTGCCAATATCAACCCCATTCCTACCGCGTTACCCATCCTCCCTGCTCCTGTAACCACACCACCACCTCCAAATCATTTTTTCCTAATGTTGTCGTAAAACCGTACCCACAACCTGCCTTTAAGCCTTCCGCAGACGCCCACCCACTCTCTCTCTCTCTCTCTCAACCCCCCTCGTCAAACCGACGAACGTCCACTTTCCGTGACCACCATCACGAGCCGACCAGGAGGACATCAGGTACTGCTCAAGTGAAAACGTAGCCCATTGAAGGCATTGTCTTTAAATTTGAGTAATCTTGGCAAAGGTTGGAAAGCAGCCCCACGTTTGAGATCTCTTGAATTTACGTCATGTTGTGTTTCCAATGCTGGTAAGATCTATGCTTTCGGAGGAACTCCATGAAGATTTATGCTTGATTTCTCCAAACCGAATAATACGTTTTAAACGTCATGATATTATTCATGGAGATGACATATTGGGAGATGACGGCCCAATTTTTAAAGAGAAATCAAGCATAAATCTTCATGGAGATGACATATTTTATCCGTCATGATATTCATCTCCATGAAGATTTATGCTTGATTTCTCTTCAAAAATCTTTGCAGGCGTTTTTTCCTCCCCTCGACTCCCGCCCGTTGAGGGGCAGCGGGACCCCCTAATTGGGGGGGAGGGCGCCCCCCAAACCCCCGACAGTGCTACGGCTTATATTTCCGAGATGTTTCTTCATATTTGTCCACCCCAACCACTCTCGGTTCCTTCCGTGGTTGATGTGAGGGGGAGAAATAGAGGAGAGATGAGATGGAGGAGAGGAAGATTACATTTTGCAGCCCTATATTTTTTGTGGATTTTTATGTACTTCTTGAAGATTTTGTGGACTTCTACTATTGACGCTTACTGCTATATGCTTCTTAGAGAACTTACTATCTGGTGCTTCATATCTACTGCTTGATTTTTTAAGTTGATGCCTGATGGTCTTCTATCCGGCTACGTCCACTTTGTTGTTGTGTCAACACTCTCCAGCTTGTCCCTGCTTTACGCATGTTGACTTTTTTACTTGTCTGTGCCTTGTTTGCACGTCGACTTTCTGTTGTTGTGTGTCAGCACTCTCTGGCTCGTTCGTGTTCTGTTTGGCACGTTGACCCGTCCGTACTTTTTTTGTACGTTGACTACTACTGGTGTTGTGACCCAACATTCTCTGGGTTGCGACGTTAGCGACTACGATGAAGACTGTGGTGCTTTGTTGCTTACTTCTGCTCCAGATAACACCATTACGATCGAGAAGCTTCTGCAACCTGCTTGCCTGCTATGGAGTATCTACTTGAAGGAGAGTGTATGAGTGATAAGTGCTTTATTTTAATCTTGAGGTGGAGAAATTCTTGTAAAGGCTTGATTTATCTTTTATTTTGTTTCCTTCTTTTTAGTTTGTCTGTCTGTTTGCAAGTTGACTTGGGATTCTCCCAAGCTTCATCTTGAGGGGGAGTATCATAGAGTCTTGTTAATTTAGTTAATTAAGTTAATTGAGTCTATTTTTTTTTATGGGCCCAAGTGTGTCTTGGCCCATTAGGGTTTAGTCTAAAAGCATGTATGCTTCCCCCTTCTCCTATATACAGGGGATTCCTCTTATCAATAAATCGCTTAGCCGTCTTTTACTTTCTACACCAGGTCATGATGGTCTAATTACATCATTTTACCTTGTGGCATGGCATATTATTAAAGATGATGTTTGTGCTCTTGCCCATAACTTCTTCCTTGGTAATCATTGCAACCGGCGGCTCAAGTGTAGTAGATTGTATCGTATCCCTAAGATAGATGATCCCTCGAACCTTTCTACTGGTTTTGAAACCCTCTCAATTACTAAGATCAACTCATTCCACTTTCTCATATTTAGCAACACAATCTGAATGGTCTTTCTTCCAATTAGATTTGGAAATTATCTTCATACATGGAAATTTGGTTTAAGAAGTCTGCTCTATGTTATTCTCATCGGTGCACATAGATACTGAAAAGTTATTCATAGTGCCATGGGGCATGGTTAAACAAACTTAGCATCATTCTTGAACAACTTGGATTCAAGAGATCTATAAGTGATCACTCTCTCTATTACTCTCTTACACAAAAAGGGTTTATAGTTCTTGTAATGTATGTTGATATTGATAACATCATTACCATCAAGGACGATTCCAAGGACATCTTTGACCTAAAAGAATCACTTCAAACTTAACTTCACACAAACATTTCTAGAAAGTTGAGATATTTTCTACGAATTAGAAAATCTAAACTTCAGAGCAAGCAACAATAAAATTTCAAAGAAAGTATTGAGATATATTATTGTATTTCTGTTTAAGTCTTTCCTATATTTTGTAACATGGGCCTTTGTATAAAAAGGCCCATTAGGGTTTTCAATTTGCTTCCTTGTACATCCTCCTATTTATAGGAGTGAGTTTCCTCCTTTGTGAATATAGAAAACACGGCACACTTTCATATGGTATCAGAGCATGTCACCTAGGCCTGATCTCCACCAATCACCGTCGCCTTCTCTCTATCTCTCTCTCTCCCTCCGCCTGCCGTCGTGTACATCCTACTTGACTTCCGTTGTTGATCACTCCTAAGGAGATCTAAGTTTCTTTATAGCCCTATCCTCTTCTCCAACAAGAGGATCTAGGGATATGGCTGACGGTCCTTCCAAGGTTCTTATGCCCTGAAGAATTGTTATTTGGAAGTACCGTTCGGCAGATCTGTGGTCATTTATGATCACCTATACTAGGGCTCGGTTCACTTTATGAGTGGTATGATTGGGTATATCCAACATATCATCTTTCTTGGTGAATCATAGTATTTGCCACTTAGTTTGGGTCATCATTGACCTTATTTTGTTGGGATTCATTGTTTCTACTCCTGATATGCGGTTGCCCCGACATTTGACACGTCGTGTCTTTGTTCAACACACCGTCTCAATCCAGTGAATCCTCTGATCTGTTGTTGTCCTCTACTCTGTTGTTGTTCGACACGCCGTGTCTTTATTTGACACGCCGTGTCTCAACTCTTTGACACGTCGTGTCTTAATTTTGACACGTCGTGTGCCATTCCAGGCGACTTTCAGCTGCTCTTTGACATGTTGTCTTATTTTTGACATGTTGTGTGCCATAGGCGACACTCTGCTGCTCTTTGACACGCCGTGTCTTAATTTTGACATGTCGTGTGCCATTCCAAGCGACTTTCTATAGTGTGTTGTTGCTTCTAGAGATTCGTTGGATATCACCTTTGCTTTATGACTTCATCTTCCTCTGAGATCATGGAGACACATCCGAGATGTGTCACGTCTGTCAAGTTCAATGGATCCAACTACATTTTTGGGCACGATCTTTTAAGATTTATGCTCACTCATCGAGCAAACTTGAGCATCTCACCGAGGAGCCTCCTCCTAGAGATGAAACGTCTGACAAAAAGAAAGCCAGCTATAAGAAATGGGCAGAATGTGATTCTCAAGTTCTGTCTTGGATTCTAAATAGTTGTGAATCCCATGTCGCTACCAATCTCCTATGTTAACACCGCCAAGGAAGCATGGGATCATATTGCTCAGGTCTATTCCAGTAAGGGAAATGCTTCCCGAGTTTTTGAGCTCTATAAACGCTTGCATTCTCTAAGACTTGATGATGCTACCTCATTTGCTTCACACTTTGATACCTTCAAAGGTATTTGGGGAGAGCTCAAACTCCATCATCCTTTATCTATTGATCTCACTAAATTACAAAAACAACAAGATGAAGTTCAGCCTTGCCAGTTTTTGGCATCCTTGCCACCTAGCTATGAAGTGGTTCGTCAACAAATCCTTGCATCAGAACCATTACCCATGCTGGATGATGTGTATCTTCAGCTATCTAGCTCAGTGTCTTCTGCTACCAAAGAAGAGTCGGATGCTCTAGTTGTTGCTGGTCGAGGGTGTGCCTTGCTCGTGGACAGGGAAGAGGTCTTAACATTGGTGGATGGGGGCCTCCTCAGCCCTATGGAAGAGGGTCTTCTTCTCTTCAACCTCGGTACTGTAACTTCTGTAAACGAACCAATCATACCGAGGACAAATGTTGGAAGAAACATGGAAAGCCTGAATGGGCAAACCAAGTCTCCACTACTGATATTGATGAAGAATCTACATCTAATACTGCTTCTCCTCAGATGGTTACACTAAGTTCGTCTGACCTTGACAAGCTTATCAAAGCCACTTTTGCAGCTACTACCACACCTCAGGCCCATTGCTCAACACTCTGGTGTTCCCTCTTGCCTTCAAGCTTCCTCTTCTTCTACAAAAGAAGATTGGACCGTTGATTCTGGTGCCACGGCCCATATGACTAGTAATAAAAATCTCTTCACTCATCTAAAGAGATCTACATATCATCCTCTGGTGCGTCTGGTAGATCGATCTACTTCTCCAGTTACTTGAATTGGGGATGTTAACAATCATCTCCTTAAATCTGTTTTGTTTGTGCCTGGATTTCCATTAAACTTGATGTTTGTTAGTAAAATTACCAAATCCTTAAATTGCAGTGTAACGTTCTTTCCTTACACTGTCTCCATGCAGAATCTCAGGACGAAGAAGACGATTGGTGGGGGATATGAAGGTGGGGACGGTTTGTACTAACTACAAACCTCGTCAAATTTGCCTCCTACTGCTCTTATGGCTCACTCTACTTCTCTTTATCAATAGCACCAGAGGCCTGGTCATCCTTCCGCGCAAAAGTTGAAGTCCTTATTTCCTAGTTTATCTTCTGAAAAGTTTACAAGTCAATCTTGTCAACTTGGAAAACATCACCGCTCTGTGTATCCTCCTTGTTGTGATAACAGAAGTCCTAGTTTGTTCTGTTTAGTTCATTTCGACATCTGGGGACCATGTCGTATTTGTGCGCGATATTTTGTAACTTTTATTGATGATTGGTCTCGTGCCACTTGGCTTTATCTTTTGAAAGATCGCTCTGAAATTTTAAATGTTTTCTCCAACTTTTTAAATGAAATAAAGACTCATTTTTCTGCTGCTACTAAATTTGTCCGCACTGATAATGCTTCTGAGTATGTGCAACATGGCTTTCAAAAGATTTGTACCTCCACAGGAATTGTTCATCAAACCTCTTGTGCCTATAGTCCACAGCAAAATGGTGTTGCTGAAAGGAAAAGCAGACACCTACTTGATGTCGCTCGTATTCTCCTAATTGAAATAAATGTTCCCAACTCCCAAGTCCTATTGGCCTGATGCCATCTTGTTAGCCAACTACCTCATCAACCGTATGCCTTCGTCTATCCTCCAAAATCAGATTCCACACCAACTCCTCTACCCTCATGAATCTATGTGCCCCACCACTAAAAGTTTTTGGCTGCCTTTGTTTTGTCCACATTCATCAACCTAGACTTGATAAATTGTCCCCACGAACTATCTGTTGTTGTTTTCTTGGGTGTTCTCGCACAAAAGGGGTACAAATGTTTTGATCCTGTTGCACGTCGCTTGTATGTTAGTGTGGATATCACCTTCTTTGAAGATACATCATTCTTTTTTAGCCACGTTCACAGGTGCCTCCTCCTAATGTACCACTTCCAAATGTACCAATTTCTACTGTCTCGTTCTTAGACGAATCTTCCACCCCTGTTCTGAAAGTCTATGAGCCTCGGTACAAAAGACCTCTACCTGGAGTATCCCCTACTATGACATCTTCGAAAACTGATGATCCACCACCAGATAATGGTAATTCTACTGACTCTATTCAGATTTCTTAGTTGGACATGCCTATTGCCTTACGAAAAGGACAGCGGTCTGGTACCAAATATTGTATTGCTAAGCATGTTTCTAATTCTACTGATCATCTCAATGCTTCCATGGCTAAATTTACTGCTACAATATTTGCTATCTCTATTCCAAAGAATGCTCGGGAAGCACTTCTACATCCTGGATGGGAAAAGGCTACGGATGAGGAATGGATGCTCTTTGATCCCGTGGGACATGGACTCTTGTTGATCTTCCCCCAAGCAGCAATCATGTTGGATGTCGCTAGGCATATACTGTTAAATATCTGCCAGATGGAACGATTGAACGCTTAAAAGCTAGACTGGTAGCCAAAGGGTGCATACAGGAGTCTGGAGTTGATTATATTGAAACATTTCCCCCGTTGCTCGCCTTAATTTTGTGCGTATTCATTCTTATTTCAGTTGTTGTCAATCAAGGTTGGCGTTTGCATCAACTAGACGTCAAAAATGCATTTCTATATGGTGACCTGCAGGAGACTGTTTATATGTCCCAACCTCCAGATTATATTGTTGAGGGGGAGTATTCTGGAAAAGTTTGTCTTCTTAAGAAGGCTATTTATGGTCTTAAGCAGAGTCCTCGAGCATGGTTTGACAAATTCTCTCTTATACTGCAGCAATTTGATTTCACAAGGTCTCAATGTGATCATTATGTTTTTATCAAGACCACCTCTTCTGGCATTATTATTCTTACTGTATATGTGGAGGATATCATTATATTTGGTAGTGATACCACAGGGATTGCTAATACAAAGAAATATCTTATGGAGCACTTTGTAACCAAAGACCTTAGACGTCTTCGGTATTTTCTTGGTAAGAGGTAGCATTAGCATATAACAAAAATGGAGTATCTCTCTCACAGAGGAAGCATACTCTAGACTTATTATCTGAAACAGGAATGTTGGGTTGTCGACCTACTGTCTCACCTATGGATCAGGCACATGATCTATGGGCTAAGTCCACTCATCTCTTAGAAGATAAATATTGTTACAAGCGACTAGTTGGCAAACTTTTGTATCTCACCGTTACCAGACCAGATATATATTTTGTTGTGGGAGTTCTTAGTAGGGGTGAGCATCGGTCCAAAACCGGACCGAACCGGACCGGACCGAGGACCAAATATCAATAATTTTTGGACCGTAGACTGGACCGTTTGGTGGTCAGACCGGACCGGGACCGGACCGTTTTGACCGCGGACCGGACCGCAATCAGCCTTTTTTACATGTTTTACAACTTATTTAATTGTACAAAGTTGATAATCTTAGTCACTTCTAACAATTATATAACTTTAGTATCAAACATTTATACTAGTAGTGCTTATATATGTACTTTATTTGTAGTTATTATAGAATACACCTTCAAATATATATGGATTTTATATAAAAGTTAGTCTGCGGTCCGGACCGGACCGAAGACCGAATTTATTGAAATTCCCGGACCGCGGACCGGACCGAAATCGAAATGGACCGGACCGAACCGGACCGAATTGAGCGGTCCGGTCCGGTTTTGCGGTCTGGACCGTTATTTGCTCACCCCTAGTTCTTAGTCAATTTATTGATTGCCCTCGACAGTGTCACTGGGAGGCTACATGTTGTGTCCTGAAGTACTTGAAGAACGCACCTGGACAGGGGTTATTTTATAAAAGAAATGGTCACCTTGATGTTATTGGATATTCTAATGTTGATTATGCAGGATGCAAGTCTGACAGAAGATTCACTTCTAGTTATTGTACCTTCGTACGAGGTAATGTGGTTACTTGGAGAAGTAAGAAACAAAATGTAGTTGTCAGATCTAGTATTAAATCTGAGTATCGTGCAATGACACACACTACTTGTGAACTATTATGGATTAAATCTATTCTTGCAGACTTTGGGTTCCCTATCACCTCCGCTATCCCGATGTACTGTAATAATCGTGCTACTACTTTCATTGCTAGCAATCCTGTTTTCCGTGAGACGACCAAGCATATTGAAGTCGATTGTCATTTTCTTCAAGATGTTGTATTGGATAAGAAGATTGCTACTCCTTTCCTGCCATCAAATGAGCAAACTGTTGATATATTCACCAAACCTCTCTCTGGCAAGCGAGTTGAGGAACCGTGCTGCAAGTTGGGCATGATTGACATCTATGCTCCAACTTGAGGGGGAGTATTGAGATATATTATTGTATTTACTGTTTATTGTATTTCTACTTGAGTCTTTCCTTCATTCTGTAACATGGGCCTTTGTATAAGAGGACCATTAGGGTTTTCAGTTTGCTTCCTTGTACAGCCTCCTATATATAGGAGTGAGTTTCCTCCTTTGTGAATATAGAAAACACGGCATAATTTCATAGAAAGTATGTCATGTGATCTATTCCAAGGAGACTTAATTGATTTGTCAAGCATATCTTTGCTTGTATGGACTACCACAATAAGTTGAACAATACACATGAGAATATTTATAGTGAGCCTGAAAATATAGAAACATATTTAAAAACTTATCTATCAAACAATTACGAGATCCCACATCTCACGTATGATGGTATTGTTAGACAAAATAACAATGCTCTGAAGGAATCTCGCTAGAGTCTTGTCCATGTGATGCTGGAAAGGAACACCAAGCAAAGGTCTCTTTTAACACAAATTTTTGATACAAAAAGAGCTTTAGTTGGTTGGATACACTATGTTGATTGGGCTAGTGATATGGTAGATAGACGCTCAATATTTGCTATATGCATTTTCTTGAAGAGCATTATTTTATTAATGAGAGAACCTATCCCAGGCAAGGCCACTCTGGACCCACCCTAGTAGAGTGAACCCTCGGGCCCCCTCAGCTACCCGCACACTGAAAAGGCTATTTAAGTTTCACAATGAGTCGGCCTACATTATAAGGATCATAGTCACAAATTCGGTATTCGGGATAAGTACGGCGGAGCTAAAAAATTCGGAATTCGGGAATTATGCGGAAAATTCGGATAAAAAACGGTAAAAATACGGTCAAAGTCGGTCAAAGTACGGTCAACTATTCGGGAAAAAGTCGGGAAAAAGTCGGGAAAAATAGAGATGTACCAATATATATATGCTTACATTTCACACAATATAAAGCCACAGTCACACAAATAAAAGTGGAAGATGCAACCAATGTTCTACAAGATAAAGTCAAAGTTTGCCATAGCCCATAGGCCTTACAAAAGAAGCATCTCAGATGTTAGAAGTCTAGCCCAATACATTTATATGACCACTAGCCAGATATAAGGCTATACATGCTCAGTATCAAAATCAAGAGTGAATGGCTCAGAATCAAATGCATCATTTGCATTATCTTCACTCTCATGTTGAGGTTCCTCCTCATCTTCCTCCTCAAAGTCTTCATCTTCATTATTTGGAGAAGCATCATTTAGATCAGTCGAGTATGCATCTATCTTCTCCAAATCAATGGGAAAGGTGTCTTCTTCCTCTTTTGCTCTTGTTGTCCTCATCAAATGATCATTCATCCTGATATACACCAAAGTCTCCAGCCGCTCAGGGTCAAGGCGGTTGCGCTTTTTGGTGTGTGCAGCATCAAAAGCACTCCAATTGCGTTCACAAGAAGACGCACTACAAGGTTGGCTTAAAATTCTAATAGCCAACTTCTGCAATAAGGTCAGATTTCCGCCCCACATATCCCACCAAACCCCTAAACAAAAGCAAGAACCATGTCAAAATAAATAGCTACAATTTTAAACATAAAGAATTATAGGAGAATGAGGGTTCAAATCTTACTGGGGTGAGTGGTAGTGAGACATTCAATTGCCAAAGGAGAGAACAACATTGGAGACTTTGAATGATAATCACGAATCTCCCTTGCTATCAAAGTCCTACTAGGCAAATCAGCCACCATTTTCCTTACAACTGTTTCCATGCCTTCTTTAACCTCTGCATCCATGGTGACCCTTTTTTTATAGTGCAACAAGGGGTTCAAGTAAGCAGCTGCAGCATGAAGAGGACTATGCAAATTCTTATCCCATCTATAATCAATGATCTTCCAGAAAGGTGTGTACTTGTCTATAGCTCCCTCAAATATTTCTTTAATCGCCTCCTTGGCCCTGTCTAATCCTTCATACAAGTAGCCAATAGTAGAACGTTCACTATCTGCCATTCTTAAAATTCTGATTAGCGGCTCCATGACACGAATTATCATCCTACCAGACTCCCAAAAATTGTTATCTTGAATGATATCACAGATTTCAATGCCATCTTCGGTCTTAGATTGAGGCAAATCTCTCCAAGAAGGAGATGCAAACATAAACCTCAATCCCTGCTCTTGTGCGAGCACAGACTGCAAACACAGAAAATGAGTAGCAAATCTAGTAGCACCAGGTTTTTTCAATTCCCTACCATCTGTGTGCTTTCTCATCAAGTCTAACACATGCTGATACTTGTAGACAAATTTGACAATCTTTTTAGCATTGTCAAGGGCAGGAGAAACTATGTTAAGAGCACCAAGATTTGTCAATATCAAGTTCATACCATGTGCTGCACAATTTGTAGAGAATAAATGTGGATACTTTATTTCTAACAAAGATCCTGCACTACCATAGTTAGCTGCATTATCAGAAATGAATTGGACAACATTTTGCGGACCGATCTTTTCAATTATAGAAGAGATAAAATCAGCAAGATAGGGACCATCTTTGACGTGTCCAACCGTGCACAATGATTTATAGAACATGACCCCTTTAGGACTTTGAACTAACAAATTAATGTGAGGCCTACTCCTCATATCTTTCCAACCATCAGACATGACAGTGCAACCAGAAAATTGCCAGCTCTCTTTGACAGAGGTAATATATGCGTCGATATCCTCCTTCACTTCATCTAGAAGGCGTGTCCTAGCTGTTTCACTGCTAGGTGGTTCGTAGCCAGGACCAAAATTGCCAATAGCAGTGCACAACTCCTTGAATTCAGGAGATCTAAGAATATTGAAAGCAATGTTGTTGTTAACCAACAACTTCAAAACAACTTTATCAACCAACTTCTTCTCCCCTTTTTTCACCACACGATGAAGAGTCGGTTGACTAGACATTTCCATCTTGTACCTATCAACATCAACCACATCTACAATTGTAGATCCTCCTGCTGGACTAGAACCATGAGAACTGGTTGTCTTCCAGAATTCTGTCACCTTCTGCTTCTTTGATTTGACACTCAACTCTTGAATTGCCTGAAGTGCCACGGCTCTCACGTCGTCTGTCACAGACGGACAAGGTCGAATGTCCTTTCCTTGATACTTGGCTAAGTGATAGCGCAGGCGTGTGATCCCTGCAGTAAAAATCTCATGGCAAAACTTGCATTTATTTTTGCCATCATCTTGATGCTCAACGTGCTCCCAAATTGGATCCCTACCTCGTGGCATTTGTATCCTAATTAATTAATAAAATAAATAACACATTAATATAGTGCTCAATTGTTAATCTTCTAATAGATTTATATTAATTGGTCCAAACATATAAACAGTCAGTAAAAAAGTTGATTTCTTATGAAATAGAACATATTGTAGTTACTGTTTGATGACTTACAGTATTCAACGCCTTGAATCTATTTGATTTGCGAGCTTGTCCAGCAATAGGATCACTTTTATGTGCTAGCCTTGCTACAGAACTACGACTGCAATCAATAAGGGTGCATTTGATTATTGAAGTGATGAGGAGGGAAAACACCATTACGTAATGTAGAGTGGGGGATAACTCCCTGTAAAATCGGAGGACAAAGGGTACTGAGAGGTCTGTAAATGTAATTTATGAGGAGAAATAGGAAGAAAGAATGATGAATAAGAAATTAAGAAGAATAGGAATTCTCAATGGCAATATGATACAGCTAGCAGGGAGTTGTTCTGCAATTAAAGGAAGAAAACGGAAGAAGAGAATACAGGGAAAAAGAAGAAGCAGGGATTCTTCACGCTTATGTGGCTAGAGCCTAGAGCTACTATGCTCCTATGCAGCAGCTGCTCTTTGGGGCTGGAGCTGCTGGCCGATTATGGAGGAAAAAGAAGGGTAGAGGAAGGGAGAAACCCAATACAGAGGAAAAAGAAGGGTAGAGGAAGGGAGAGGGATAGTGGCCGCGAGAGATACAAGGAGAGGGGAAGCGGCTGATACCACAAGAAGAAAGAAGAAAATATGGGAAGAGAGGAGGAACGAGTTTAAGAAAAGAAAATGGAAGAGGATGTGTACCTGTAGCGCCGGAGCTTCTCCTCCGCCGGTTGCTAGCGTCGGAGCTTCTCCCCCGCCGCCCGCTGCTAGCGCGCTTCTCCTCCGCCCGCTTGAGCTTGAGCTTCTCCGACGGCTGCCGGTTGCTGTCGTCGGCGTTGGAGATGCTTCACGCCTCCAGCAACTGCCGTTCTTGCGGCTGGAGCTCCAGTGGTGGCCGGCAGCTAGGGTTCTTCGCTCCACAAGAGCCGGAGTGCGGAAAGAAACAGGGAGGAGAAAGCGGCACAAAAAAATTGTCGGGGGAGGATTTTACGGAACCCGCTACACATTGACGAACACGGACGTTTAAAACGGGTTAAAGACGAATAAAACGCGAATAAAACGGAAGTCGCGTTTAAAACACGAATAAAACGCGTACTACGCGATTAAAACGTTCCGGGCGAATTAAACGACCGTTACATACGGCACCCCAAAAAAACGCGTTTAATACGCGACTTTTTCAAAAAGTCGCCGATTATTGTGACTATGATAAGGATAAATCATTTCTGAGGGGTACAACCAAGGGTTAATTTTAGGACCCTTCTTGAAGAGCATCTTGTTTACTAGAGGTACAAGAAGCAATTAGTGATTGCTCAATCAAGCAATGAGACAAAATATAGTATGATGGCTCATGCTTGTTGTACGATTCATTTGGGTGCAATCTGTATTAAGTGAATTGGGCCTCTCAAAAATATCTCCAAACACTTTGGTGTGTGATAATTAGGTGACCATCCACATTGCAAAGAAACCATTTTTCATGACGCACCTAACATTAAAGTTGATTGTCAGTTCTGACGTTGTTAGAGATCTAGTCATGTCAAAGGAGATCGTCACTCCACAAGTGTTGACATGAGATATAATCGTAAAAAATTTCACAAACCAAGTCTCCATCTCTCTTTCAACACGAGCAACAAGCTAGGTGTACATGATTTGTACCCTTCGACTTGATGGACAATGTTGGATTAGTGGGTTGTTTTTGGTCCCACTTGTACTCTTATGTTGGTCCTATGGTACATTGTAGCCTTTTGTATCTAACAAGAAATGAAATATCATGGATATCGATAATTTGACTGAAATACCGATATCGACAGCATCGGATACAGAAACTGGACTGCATACCAATAGCCTCGCAAATATCAGTATAGTGACGGGTATACCGCCGATATCACCATGTTTGATGATTTCGATCCAAAATGGCTGACACTCTTACCATATGAAGGGGGTCTTCCGATCTTGAAACCTATCGAGATTAAGTTGCTAATCATAATTTCCAGCAAGGAGGAGATGGCGATTTTAGATTTTGTATCATTTTTTCTCGGGCTAACTTTCTTACACTAATGTAAAGCTCAAGCCTCTATCAATAGATTTTGAGTCTGACATTTCCAATTGTAAAGGAAAAGATTTGTGTTAGAATGGATCCACTCAGCTAAAGTTAGATCTATTGTAAACTCCCTAAACTTAAGCTGATAATCTTGCCTGTTCTTGTACCTACATAGTCCAAGCTTGAAAGGAGTTGGGATTGGTAGTAGGTGGGCAGGAAATCAACCATAGCAAATTCAACAGACATCCTGAAAGGGACCCGAAATTATTTGGACATTGTTGACAACAACCAATTTTGTGGGTGTATATGCCTTTCTACTCCTCTTTACCTCATGGTTTTTGGGAGCTTTTCCGTGATAATCATATGATTTTGCTATCTTTATAATTAATCTTCCACGAAAACAAATGCTTTACAATTTAATAGGGAAATTCCCAAATTTTGAGTCAAATAGTCCCACCGGTTGGAGTCTTCATCGACGATCTCTCAATCGATCACTTCATAGGCCCTAAGTCTTCATGGACCCGAACAGCCATCGAGCAATTGACCACCCATTGACTGGCAGTCCATAAACCAATAACTAGCCAATTAATGGGACGCCAACGGAAGAAGAAGGTCGATGAACGATCAACCGATGGGTCATCCACCGATGAAGTCACATTCTCATCAACCGATAAAGTCATAGACACCGACCGATGGGTCATCCACTGATGAAGTCACATTCTCATCAACCGATAAAGTCATAGACACCAACCACAAGTGCTCGTATTGATGGTAGACCAATCGGGGGCTCCTTAACCGATGAGGCCACAACTGATGACAAAGACTGATGAGGCTATTGCCTCATCGACGACTGATGAAGACGCTAACCTTCAACTGATGAAGTTTTTTTATGGCGCCGTCCAGGGGGAGTACAGTGCATGCCCCGACCAATGTTGACCTACATACATTACCTCCATCTCAACTTCAAAATGCTTCTGAATGGGCGACTAAATTCAAATTTCAAAACCTATTAATCAGTTTGCATGCAACAACACCCAGATTTATTGAAGAGGATATGGCTGTGGAAAATCAAAGCCCCTCGAAGGGTCTTGTTGCATGCTTGGGAAGCCTCTGTGTCGAATAATCTTGATGCGTGATGCTACATCACAAGAGCATCCAACATGGCCCGACCAGCTGTTTGCATTTGCGATGTGGGAAGTCCAACAACACACTTTAAATACAATGCAAATAACTGAGGCCTTGGGCTTGATTTACAATACAATCAAGCAAAACTTACACTTGTCAACTGATGGACATAACAACCATCACCGCAGACGGGTGCTCTTATGTCTACTTATCATCAATCCATTGTGGCTAGAGAGTAACTTCCGAATTTTGAAGAGAAATCAACACCGATGGCAAGCATTTGGAAAGCTATAGTAACTAGTAAGTGTCTCAGCGTACTTGTATTGGATTTTCTATGCTGCCATCAACCTAGTTTTCTATTTCCTAGAACCGATGGTTTTTTCACCTTTATCTTCGATTTCCATATGTACTTTTAACTATGTGCCCGATTAAAAAATGAATGGGATGCCCACGCTGGTTTATCCAAACTATAAAAAAAAACGTTCTGCAAGATACTCCTATGTCCACTAATTAATCTGATATGAGGGCTCCCGACACTTCCCTTTCATACCTGGTGTGGTCATGATTAGGAACCGGGCAGTGGGCAACAAATTAGAGCATTGATACGAGGTGGACAAGTGACGACAAGTCTACATGAGACTTCAAGAGTACAGTACCGTCTATTTTTCAATGATTTATGGCGTAGAGTAAATCAATACATAAGGAAAATAGAGAAGAGGTAACAACACCTACCTCATTATAACGCAGCGTTCCCCTATCTCCGTATCTCCGAAGACATGGCTTCCAGGAAGCAATTGGCATGAATTTCCAATCCTCGCTCCATTCCCAATTGTGCAGAATGGACCTACATATACGTCCTGCAATTATGCTTATATTACAAGTGTGATCGCATAGTTAGAAACACTCCACTTGATACTTGGGATGAAATCCGTAATCGTTTTGTAACAACTAGCCGCGGAAGAGGACATGGGAACGGAACGATGGGACTCGGCAAAACATTAGCGACGAGGAAATTCACAAAGATGTCTAATGAATAGGGGAACTTGACTGTTTATTACCTCACCAAGAACAGCCGCGGGATGGATGAAGGCGGAGTGGCTAATACCGCAGCCCTTGCTAGCAGCCTCCTCTACTTGGCAGGTATCTGGAACAAAACCCGAGGGGGGTAGCAGACAGCGTCAGTCCACGGAAATGCTCTCCTGCGGGTATAAGCAACATCGAGGGGCTTAAGAGACATCGGGAAGGGACTGGCTTTTACTTGAAGTGGCACAGTTGGTCACCCGGCGCGTCATCGTTCTGAGGAAAGCCATCTTGCCACTGGAGACGTGCCCGGCAATTGCTCGGAGCGTGCGCGTGGAGACCATCACGTCGGCGACGGAAAGCTCGAGCAGGGCAAGTAGCGGGATGAGTCGCGGGAATGCGGTGGACTGGCGACTGGCTCTGGCCGTTTCGAACAGCCGTTGCCTGCTCCTCCAGCACAGTGCTGTCTAATTGAAGCTGGCCTTATTTAGCTCCTGTCAAACAGGTTTGGACTTTGGAGGGCGAGAATGGGCCACGGGGAATGTCCACCTTTACTCAATAAAAAGTTGAACGATTCGATTGAGCACAGCGTCACAGAGCCGGTATTTCCCACCCCCGACAAATTCACTCCGTGACTGCTGAGACGCGTTGGTCGATTGCTTTTCGGGCCAGAATCTTACTTAAGGCCTAATTTGGTTGGGTGTAAAACCAACCAACACTAGGAAAATAAAAATAGGAAATGCAAGACGATGAGTTAGAAGGGCAACATGTCCGCCTGGTTTTAAGTAGAAGGGCAACATATCCGCCTGGTTTTAAGTAGCTTGAATGCAGAACTTTAATTAGTTTCTGTCTGGTTGTATGTAGTTGGGGCATGCTGCAAACCGAGCTGCATGTGTAATTACACGGTTGGAGAGGCTCATATCTGCATTGCGTGAAGAAATGTACTTTGCTAGCTCCGCATAAAGGGCAACAACGGAATTCTGGTGACAGATGGGCGAGAGAAAGAGGGAAGGAAGTGAAACCGCGCCCAATAATGGCACAGTCGGTTTTCTCATATTTCTACATTGCTGAAAGTCATACTGCGGCAGGTTTTCTCGATGCGGGGTAGGACCACCTCCAACCAAACGCATGATGTTGAAAACCGCTTGAAGTTGCAACTGCGTATTTTTATTTGCAGCCCAACCAAATAACCCCTAAGTCGACAATTTCACTCTGTGACTGCTGAAACGCATTGGTCGATTCCTTTTCGGGCCAGAATCTTACTTAAGGCCCTGTTTGGTAGGGTGTAACCGGGTATAGTTTTGTGAAATAGAAAACCACAAGTTCAAGCATACGGATTTGGGTAAGCAGATAATTTATTTGGTAGGTTACGGATGGTATGTGTTACTTCTCATTGATTTTATTTTGGTTGGATGTGGTTGCTTTTGACGATCCAGCAATTACAACGGCCGATTCCCGTTTTCCCGCTTCTGCATTGTACCGCGCTTAGGGCTAGTTTGGTAGGATGACAGACGAATTCATTACAAACGATTGCTATGCTTTTGATTAGGATTTTTATTTGGTTGACAGCGGTGCAAACAAAATCACGGAATTGCAACGTAGCATTCCGGCAGATTTTAATAGAAAAACGCAGCATCGGTACTGCGCCATTTTCCTGGGTAGTCGGGTGAAGTTCCGCTTGTGTCAACGGTTTAGCCTACTTTTTGCTAGGCAAAAAGCAACTAGCTACTGGGTACCAAATGATTACAAGAGGACTCCGTACGTTCATCCTACACGATACCAAATGAAACCGGTGCCGAACAAATGGTGTGAATATATATGATGTGTTTTTTTATTCAGCCAACTACCCCCTATTACACCGAAGCAAACAGGGCCTTATTCAGGGCGCAGTACCAACCCCTTGATTTTGGAGCAAAAGCCAGCCTACAGTGAGTTAAAAACCAACGAGTTCGGCCTGCACTTTTCTAACCAAATGAAAAAGCAACCTGAATTCCGGTCATTCAAGTTCACGTCTTTCGCGTGGGCCCTGTTTGGTACGGTGTGGTCCGGTGTAGTTTGAGGAGTTAAAAATCTAATCAACGATAATCATGTATTTGATTTTCCTTCTAATTTGTTTGGTATGGTGTGAGTGGTACTGTTTGCAACGTTTGGTTAAATAGTTGCAGCTCCTCTGTTCATGCACGATGAACACAGCTGGTATAAGAAGAAACAGCATGACGTTGCGGAGAAAAATGCATGTGGCTGTGAAAAATGTTACGTAAGCTCGCACGTGATGAATCAACAGCTTCTATTGACTCCGTAGAAAAAAAGTTGTCGTGAATCACGCATCATGCAGGCACTGTAGCTGCCAGATAGATTTCTTCTCCCTCCGTCTACACCCGACCACCCCCTAATAGGCCGCAGTACAAATTCACGGAATTGGGTGGCAAGTGTGTAGTTGGATGCAGTTGTGGTTCAACCAACTGCACTCTATTTCATCCTACCAAATGAAAAATCGAACGCAAACTGTGATGTTATGTTTCCATGAATTTGACTTCACTCGTACCAAACAGGGCCTTGGCATCGTACCAAACCAGCCCTAAGCCTAATAGGTGTAAAACCAACCCACACATATAACTACATAAAAAGTAATCCAAAGTATAACGTTACAAGTACAACTGTTTTATTTGGTTGCTCGTAGATGAAACTTGCTGTTTTGTTTTGATTTCATTTGGTACGATGAGGTTTCGACCAGAATTTGGTTTAGATCTGTGGGGTACAGTAGTAAGCTGGAGCTATCTTGTTTATTTCTGTTCAAACCACCAGCCGGAAAGTGAACCGCACCCAAAATTGACGCAGTCTGTTTTCCATGAAGTTAAACATAACCGACTGCATCGTGCAGTTCATTTTCTTGTGATGGGTTGGAACTACATAATATCAAATGAAAGTAGTTGGAACCAGGTGATAGTTGGAACTACATGGGTTCATACGTAGCAGAACCAAACGATCCCTAAGTGACATTTTGTGTGTAAGTTTTTTTCCTATAATAATTATGAATTCCATTTATATCAAACTTATTATAACCGCACTAAGGGCTAGTTTGGTTGCTAGTGGTTGGAAGACACAAATTGAGTTGGAAAACAAGAAATGAAAAACATGTAACGAAACTCACACTACGGTTGGATGATGCTTTAACTAAACACTTTGGTATTCTTACGTTTGGTTCAAAGCATTTAAGAGATGTGGTTACCAGCCCGTATACACACCACCCCTTATGATCTGTGTTTATATCATTATTTGCTATAATATGTGCAGCGGTAACCAGAAAGGGGGTGAGAAGAGCAGAATAGACGAGCTGCCATGAACAAAAACGACGTACCACTTAGAGTCGGAAAATGGACCGCGCCCCTTTTCGGTGCGGTCAGTTTCCTGGACTTTGTACGCAGATAGCCGCTACTTGTTTGTTCATTTTCATGATTAGAAACAGACTTCCGTCCAACCAAACGTTGAAAGTTGCAAAACACTATGGGTTGGAACTGCATAACTTCAAATGTGATCTAATCAGTCGGGGCCTAAGCTACAGAGAGACCTACAACTTAATGTATATTATATAAAACAAGCCGTTTATAATTAGTCATGTAATTTTTTTCAAAATTTTTATAAATTGCAAACACGTCTTTTGTATTTAAGAAATCTCACAAAGGGGGGTTAGATGTAATTTTTCCATTATTTTTAAAAATTACATACCGGTCCCTTTGTGTTTACACCACACTTTTGTCCTTAATTTTTAAAATTATATATCTATCTATACTATATAAAATAAGTCATTTTGGATTAGTCATGTATTTTTTCCAGCATTTTTATAAATTACAAACACGTCCTTTGTATCTAAGAAAGCCCCCATAGGGGGTTAGATATAATTTTCTCCATTATTTTTTTAGAATTACATATTGGTCCCTTTGTATATACACCACACTTTTGTCTTTAATTTTTAAAATTATATATTATATTAGGATACTCATATATACTAATATGGGGATGCAATTTCTTCTATTATTTTTTGAAATTACATAGCGGTCCGTCTGTGTATACACCACACTATTGTGTGACGGTCTTTTGCACAACCATAACCCTACCACAGTAACTTCCAATTTTATTAGGTTACCATGCAAGCAAGATATTGGTGCCACATCCATTCTTAGCATCTAAACCCCATATTCTTTTTTTCATGTGTTATTCATGTAGAATGTCAAAGACATGAGCTCATTCGCAATGTGGGATCCCTTTATAGGGGCTATACCAAATTTCTATAGTTCTTTCATTACATTATTAACTCATATTCGATGCCTCTACCCTTTCTTTAAACTTGGGAACAATTGTTGTCCCTAACAAGAAATATAGCTTCCTAACACCATCCTTCATCATAACATGGTTTTTACTTGCACCTCCTATTTGATTTTCATTTTATCCATTACACTTAGAAGCATTAATTTTCAAGGTGTTCCTCATTTGTCCATGAATAATTGTGATGGTTATTGTCTCTCTCTTAATTTAATTTCAACGCTTTTGATTTGATAAGCTAATGCATTTATGTGACTCTTTTGTATCAGAAGAGGGTTGCACATTATAACACTCCCTATTATCATTATCTTCATATGAATCTATCTTCAACTCAAATCTATTATGTATAACCATACATGCTTAAAGTTTAGATTCATAAGTTGAGTATAAGTTTGCCAAGTTCGGGAAAGTATTGACATACACAAGTCAAACGTCTTTTGTATCTAAGAAAGCCCCACAGAGGGATTGGATGTAATTTTCTCTATTCTTTTTTGAAATTACGTACTGGTCCTTTTGTGTTTACACCACACTTTTGTCTTTCATTTTTAAATTATATATTTTATTAGGAGATTCATATATATTAATGTGTGGATGCAATTTTACCATTATTTTTTGAAATTACATATAGGACCTTGTGTAGGGCTGGTAATCGGGTCGATTTCGGGTCAATTTCGGGTCATATGTTCAGAAGTCTTAAAATTGAATGTTAAAATGAAATCTTCAAAAAAATTAATTTCGGGTCATTTCGGGTCGGGTCTGGCTTATTCGGGTCTCATACAACCAAAAATGTTCAAAAATGAAAGAAATTAGGTTTGGAATAAATTGCACATTTTCGAGTCTTGTCGGGTCGAAAATTGTCAGCCCTAACCTTGTGTGTATACACCACACTTTTGTCTTTAATTTTGCCATTTTAGATTAGTCATGCAATTTCCCCCCACATTTTTATAAATTACAAAAATGTCTTTGTATCTAAGAAAGCCCCACAAAGGGGGTTGGATGCAATTTTTTCCATTATATTATGAAATTACATATAGGTCCCTTTGTGTTTACACCACACTTTTGTCTTTATTTTTTAAAATTATATATTATATTAGGAGACTCATATATACTAATATGTGGACGCAATTTCCTTCATTATTTTTTGAAATTACATATTGATCTCTATTTGTGTACACCAACTTTGTCTTTAATTTTTTAAATTATATATTGTATTGAGAGACTCATTTATACTATATAAGAAAGCATGTGGAGGGGGTTGGTTACAATTTCTCTCTATTATTTTTTTAAAATTACATATTGGTCCCTGTGTGTACACCACGCTTTTATCTTTAATTTTTTTAATTATATATTATATTAGGAGACTCATCAATACTATATAAGAAACTCCGCATAAGGGGTTGAATGCAGTTTTCTCCATTAATTTTTAAAATTACATATTAGTCCCTATGTGTACACCACACTTTTGTCTTTAATTTTTTAATTATATATTATATTGCTATACAAAAAAGTCTGGGGGGTTGGATGAAAATTTTCCTACTATTTTTTGAAATTACACATTGGTCCATGTGCGTACATCACACTTTTGTCTTTAATTTTTTAAATTATATATTGTAGTAGGAGACTCGTCTATACTATATAAGAAAGCACAAAGTGGGTGTTAGATACAATTTTTTCTATTATTTTTTAAAATTGCATACTAGTCCTTGTATGTCTACATCACACTTTTGTCTTTAATTTTGTAAATTATATATTGTAGTAAGAGGCTCATCTATGCTATATAAGAAAGCCTGGGAGGGGTTTGGATGCGTTTTTCTCCATTATTTTTTTTAAATTATATACTTATCCATGTGTGTGTATTACACTTTTATCTTTAGTTTTTTAAATTATGTATTGTAATATGAGGCACATCTATACTATATAAGAAAACTCGTGGAGGGTATGGATCAAATTTTCTCCATTATTTTTTGAATTGACATATTAGTCCATGCATGTGTGTATGCACCATACTTTTATTTTTAATTTTTAAATTATATATTATATTAGGAGACTCGTCTATATAATATTGGGGGTTCGATGTAGTTTTCTCCATTATTTTTTAAAATTACATACTGATCCATGTATGTGTACACCACACTTTTGTCTTTAATTTTTTTATTACATATTATATTAAGAACCTCATCTATACTATATAAGAAAGTCCCCATAGGGGTTTGGATGCATTTTCTCTATTATTTTTTATAATTACATACCAGTCCATGTGTGTGCATATCTCACTTTTGTCTTTACTTTTTTAAATTATATATCATAGTAGAAGGCTTGTCTATACTATATAAGAAAGCCTCGAAGGGGTTGGATGCGATTTTCTCTATTATTTTTTGAAATTACATATCAATCCATGTGTGTACACCACACTTTTATTTTTATTTTTTATAATTATATATTATATTAGGAGGCTCATCTATACTATATAAGAAAGTCAACGGAGGGGGTTCGATGCGATTTTCTCCATTATTTTTTGAAATTACATATTGGTCATTGAGTGTGTACACCACACTTTTGTCTTTAATTTTTTAAATTATATATTATATTAGGAGTCTCATCTATACTATTTAAGAAAGCCAACAGAGGGGGTGGATGCAATTTTCTCCATTTTTAGTATTACATATTGGTCCATCTGTGTGTACACCACACTTTTATCTTTAATTTCTTAAATTATATATTATATTAGGAGACTTATCCATACTATATAAGAAAGCCCGTGGAGGGGGTCGGAAGTAACTTTTTCTATTTTTTAAATTAGTTATTGGTCCTTGTGTGTGTACACCACACTTTTCTCTTTATTTTTTAAAATTATATATTATATTAGGAGACTCATTTATAATATATAATAAAGCCCACAGAAGGAGTTGGATGAAATTTTATTTATTTTATTTTGAAATTACATATTGGTCCATGTGTGTATGAGAAGACTTATTAAGGCATATATTGTACATGTTTATTGCATCTTCTTTCCTCAAAATTTAACCTAGAAATACTCATCGCAGTCTACTAAGGAAAGCACGGTTTTATGCCTAATTATAGTAGAAAAGGCATTATCATAGTATAGAGAGGGATATATCACCAGAGATGTGTGTGTGTGTATATATATATATATATATATATATATATATATATATATATATATATATATATATATATATATATCCCCTCTATTAACCCGTTGTAGTACACAGCCATAAAGGATATAAAAATGACGACAAAAAAATGTTTTGTCAAAATAGGGGGCACCTTTATAACAAAATCCATAGATAAGGTTTAATTAGTAGGACTACGCCGGTCTGTTATAATAACTGTCTGTGTGCTTGCTTATGTATGTGATATGTCACGTCTGTGTCTTGGTAATTATATTACCTCGGCGGTGGAATTTAAGTCAGAATCGTTCTATCTTACTACCCTATTCCTTGTCTGCTGTAACTTATTTGTTTTTATTCACAATGGTGTGTCTTTTTCTATGCTTTTCAAACAGTATGTGTATTTACTACCCTATTACCCTTTCCGCTTAACTATTTGCTTTCATTCACTTATCTGCTTTAACCTATTAAGTGAACTACTCTAGTTCTCTAATTAGCCATATGTAAACATCCTTATCAAATAGGTTAAAAGTCCAACAACGGTGTAGTTAAAATTTTAACATATATATTTTTACAGAGATTAGCTCATTTTAATTTTGATGCACACTAAATATTGGAGGAAGTAAGCTAATAGTTAATTAGTTTCTCTCGTTTAGTGTGTTATTTTTATATAATTATGAGTAATCGAAGCTATTTGTTTTAGCAAGTTATATGCAAATTATTATGAGTACTAAAGATAAACTCAGTAAAAGATCAGTTTAGGTTTGAATTTAGAGGGTCTATGTTGCTATACGATTCATCGAATTGTCTAGTCTCTTTTCTTTGATCACAAGGTATTTCATGTTGCTTATTTGATTTCTTGATATCTTTTATATTTTTTAGAAACATGTGTAGGTAAAAAAAAAGAACATATGTAATTTTATTTTTTTATATAATTATTATTAGTGTCATGGGGGAGAGGTCCAACCCTATCACCACAAACATGAAGTGAAGCCTTTTAGGCATTGCTATAAAGCCAGTGAGTGATAGCCCAGTTGGTCGCAACACTGGCCCCTCAAGAATGGTCCCGAGTTCGATCCCCGTTTACAACGTTGCTCGACAATCGATTTTCCACCACGTCAGTCAGCCTCTGATGCGACTAGGTGGGAACCCAATGTGTGGGCGGCGGGGTCCCCCAAGTTTAACCTGCCAGGGGAGATCACAAAGTGGCTTGTTCTTGGAGGGGTTCCCGACCATAAAAAGGTACTGATATAAACCTATTTTCTTCTTCGGGATGCTCCATCTGGGAATTGAATCAGCCACCAAGGCTAACAAACCAACCAGGCTTACCAGTTGAGCCAACTGATAGGTGCGACATATGTAATTTTGTAATGACATGCTACATGTTAGAAGAGTTAGTTGGATATTAATCAAGCTATTCTCTTTTACTGATGTATAGATATTATTTAGTACTAATTAATTATGAATATAAGAGAAAGTTTAATGTAGTATTTAGTTTTTTTAGCATATTAAATTGTTGAGTCTCTTTGTTTTGATCACAATGTATTTTATGTTGCTTATTTACTTTCAAGATTATTTTTGTATTTTCTTAGCAGTCATCATGCACACTGTAGAGTAAGCGAGTAGAGGTAGTTTTGGTGTTGATATGTTACAATCTGAAGAGCTCAATTGGTAGTTAATCAAACTATTTTCTTTTAGCGAGTGATAACATCTCATTTTGTGAACTTTTCGCATATATTTTATTCCTACCTAGCATAACTTTTATGGATTTTTCTATTCATTTGAGTACCTTAGGGCCAAAATCTTGAATTCACAAATTTCTCACTCATTGCAGGTTCATGCCATGTCACGACCGTGACTACACAGTCCACAGACGCGCGACCGCGATAGAGCCATGGCTTGGCAACTTTACACTCTATTGTGATCTCCATCACGACCGAGGTAACGCACCGTGACCGCGATGCATTGGCTGCTGCCACGACCGTAAGGAGGAAACCACCGTGACTGAGGCGACTCCACTAAGCGTTGCGACCAACCCATGTGTCGTGATCGTGACCAAAAGTTAAGTCGGTAGGCAGCGCCTATAAATAGGCTCCCGACTCCACCCGTCAAATCATAAAAGACCACAAAGTGCTACCAAACTCCAGAGTCATTCACGTTCATCCCCATCGGTCTTGGACCTCCAAATATGAAAGTTAGAGGAGAGAGAAGATTGATCATCCTCTTCTTTAAAAGTAGGAGTTGCCATCATCCATGTCTGCTCCAGATCTAGACTTGGAGAAGTACAATTGGTGTATCGCCTTCTTCCTTCTCTAGATCTATCATCTCCTTCACGTTGTACCCTTCACCTCTTCATTATTCTTGATGTATTTGTCCTTCTAAACGCCATTATGTTGTCCGTTAACATGTGTGGCTATAACTTGGATTGGGAGTAGCCACTAAGGCTCTCCCAACATGTATCTTTTTACCTCCCTTTGAATATATATATGCTCTTATCAAGATTATATCCATACTCTTATTCTTAATGCTTCACTTGTATGCTTAGATACCATCTTGTGATGTATGATTGTTGGGGCCTCAAAAGAGTAGTACTAATCTTATCAATTGTTATGGAGTAGTATGAATGCATGAAAGTGTTGGAGTACTAAAGATAATAGTCATATGGTTTGCTTTGTGGTTGTTTGGTTGTCATCTCGAGAGAGAGGCCACCTTATAATCTAGATCTATCCTAAGCTCGAGAGAGGAGGGAATAGACATAATTGATTATTGTTTGTAATCTTAATAAAGGTATACAAAGGGGCGTGAGTTTTGCATGTTGGTGAGAGATCTTATTAGGTGAAACTCGATCCCACTTTCCTTCCATACTTTTATTTCTTATTTCTTATTTGTCTTTGTTCTCTTATTTTATTTTCTTTCTTTTGCCTTTCATTGTTTTATTTGGAGCATCATCATTCCTTAGGGAACATCACCTTGATCCACATTTTTATTTGGGGTGTAGGAGTGTTAGGTTTCACGTCCTTAGCACTTGCCAACTTTGTCCCTATGGTTTGACCCCGATTTACTATATCAGACCCCGTACAATAGTTGTGGGGGCCTGGGTGTCAGGTTATAAATTCAAGAGTCCAACTACTATAGATTCGCTCCATTTTGGATGTGAAATTTAGACTGGTCAAATTTTTGGCATCATTTTCGGAGACAAGGCAAAACGATACTATTAAGAACATGAGTCTACTCACTATATTCCTATGCCTCAAGATAAGCCATAAGCTTGACTGCACAAAACTTTCAAATCTGCTACCCTACGATTACATAGAATAGTTCATTTTAATGTGCCTAGTTTTTTTAACTCAACTATACAGTCTATCCAGGGAGCCCAGAGGGAAGTGGATGTATTCAACTCTTTACTTTCACTTCAAGTCGTCATGCCGCCTCGTGTAGACGATAGTCTTACTGGAGAATATTGGAATGTAAGGGTTAAATACAATTGACCGCTACATGAGACGCGAGAATAAAGAGAAGACTATCACTCGGATGGTCACCACCATGAGGAAGAGCGACGCGAGGAAGATCGCCAGCACCACAACCATAGGAGACACCATAGGAATCACCATGAATGTGAACATGATAATGAACATGAACTTAATGATCAGAACAGTGAAGGTGAAGATGATAAGGAAGAGAAAACTCTTGGAGAGCTAGCTGCGACTAGAGCCAACGAGTCAAGATGCCCAATTGTCATCCCGTACTTCAATGTGGTTAGTTTGAGTTGAAACCTTCCGTAATCTCGATGATCCAGAACAAGCCCTTCAGAGGGAATTCAAAGATTGAGAATCCTTTCCATCATTTTGACGCCTTCAAAAATATCTGTGATACCATCAAGATGAGGGGAGTGCCTCAAAAAGTCATATATTGTAAGGGATTCAATTTCTCTCTTGAAGTTAAAGCTCTATCCTGGTACCTTAACTTGCGCCACCAGTCCATAGATGTATGGAGACCCCTTGCAGATGCTTTTGTCACTAAATTTTACCCCACCGAGAGAGCTATTCAAAATATGCAAAGGATCACTTCCTTCGTGCAAAACCCAGGGAGAATCTCCACGAGGCATGGGAGCAATTTCAAGTATACCAAAGAGATTGTCCCCACCATAACTACTGCAAGGGATTTCTAGTGACAATATTTTACAATGGGCTAACCCCCACAGAATGGATTTCACTGAATGCAGCCTCTGGAAGTAATTTTCTTGGGAAAAAATCAATCACAACTATGAAAATCATCAATAACATGGCTACGTTGCAAGCAGGCATGGAGTATGACAGAAGTGACACACTTTTACCGTGCGTCGAACGCAAGTGCACACGTCAATGTAGTATAGGCCCTTATGAGGACCGAGTCAAACTCAGGGACACTAAATTATCGATAGACTACTACTAACTACTCGCAATTAGCTAGACCGATAAAAAGGTTATGAGAGTTGTTTTTAAAGAATAAAAGAAAATAAAATAAAACAAAGCAATCGATTAAATGTTTAGTTTAATCAATTCAAATGGAGATCTTTAGGATTGTGGTTTCACCGCGGGTTTTCATTGTATGAATTTCCATATAGTTAATCAGATTCATCTCTCAATCTGGGTAGTGGCATGTAGTCAGAATTGCCCACTGTCGTGGTACAATTCACTACCTAAGTCTAGGTCGGTTCCACCATCGTAGTAACCTATACCCTAAACTAGGTGCATTAGAATCGACCTCTGGGTTTCCACCATTAATCGTACATCACCTTGTTCAAGGGATTTGTTAATTAATGTGAATTTCGTCTCTTTTCAACTATTAATTCTTCTTTCAAAGTAATTAAAGGTATTATATTATTATTATGGTGATCAAGCATAACAATATAATTGAGAAAATGAAATCATACCACAGATTTAAGAGATAAATGATGAATTACTATGATAAAAATGTCATACAATGCTTCCCCGGGCTACTCCCAGTCCTAAAGATAAAGGGGATTAGCCCTGCATGTTCATCTCAGAGAAAAATATGGTTGAGAAAAGGGGAAACATGGAGAAAAATGTGAATAAGTAATGAAACCCCTGAACGGAGAAGGTCCAAGCATTCCTCGGTGTAGAATGTGTGATCTACAGCCTTTCGGCGGTGGAAAACATCTTCTTCGGCTTCCAGAACGGCTGGGGCGTGCTTCTAAGCTCCGTTCTTCTCTCCACACCTTCTCGGGACGTGTGCAGCGGCTAATGACGTGATCCCTGGCTCTTGGCCGCCATCATTAGGTATAATCACCGAGTTAGGTTGCAAAAATATCACAGCCGTCGGATTTAGATCGATCTGAAACAAACTTGCATCTGACGGTGTCGATACCATCGACGCGGGTCGATGGTATCGACACTGCGCGATATCGGCAAGTCTTCTTTTCTTTTCTTCGTTGCGCCTAATGCTGACTCGATACCATCGACGCCGATCGATGGTATCGACACCCTGAGGCATCGGTTTTATCCCTTTTCTGTCACTGAAACTCCACGTGTCGATAGTATCGACTTTTGGGTCGATAGTATCGATAGACTGGTCGCCAGCAACCTGATGAAATGCCGCTACCATCGACTCCAAAGTCGATGGTATCGACTCTGTGCTGCTCCTTACGGCTAGCAACCTGTGGTTGTGTCGATGGTATTGACGACTGCAGATATGCGTTTTTCCTGAAATTGCAAAACAAAACCACATAAGCTGAGATAAAACCTATCATTCTAATCATTTATGCTTAAAACAATAAAATAAGAGAGAATTGATGCTGAGAAGGATCATAGAATAAAGTAAGTGAATTATGCAATATTAACCACCAAAATTACCAATAAACACATAAAACGCGAGTGAAACAAGTCTATAAATGCGACTCAAAATCATCGCATCAAACTCCCCTAAGCTTGAACATTGCTCGTCCTCGAGCAACAAAACTTTAGAATAAAATTGCGAGAGTCAACTAAAGAACAGATCGTCACCACAAACATCACCACATGATCCCCGCCGGACATTCACATACCGGCCCTCACTAACCACGGAATAATAATTACCCTAAAGGCGACAGTAATCATCCATAAAAGATATCTACCTCAAAAAATAATGAACACTATCACATAAGGCAGTTAACATAATAAAATTCTCTGGTCCAGACTCGGTGCATCTTGTGATCTTCTATTCTACGTTGCTTGCCCTAACTACCATCTACATGGAAGCAGTTCTTCTGGTATTAATGAGTGAGGAGAACATCACAATGGCCTACCAATTCGAGCAACGGGTGGATGGAATGGGTGGCTCATGGAAGAAATGGAAGCATTATACGATTTTAACATGCACAAAGCAAAAATGACCTAAATGATGCATATGAAAGTGTAAATGCCCTAATGCCTACATTTGGGTGGAATGATACATGCACTTTCATTCCATCTCAAGGTGAGATGGAATATCTAAGAGAACTACATCATGTACTTATTCTTCTTAGTATGTAGTGAGAACATGTTCCTTTCTCCCTCTCATTACTACTTACTTCTCAATTCTCTTTTTTATTCAAAACTTTTTTTTCTTATTCTTTTTCTTCAAGCCCTTTTTTTCATAGCTGACAATGAATTGTTTGTTGGGCTCACTTATTGCTGCATAACTTATACATTTGAAGCATTCAAAAGGTATGGAACAAGTTCATCACCTTTTATGTTTCAGAAGACATAAGATGCATGATGTATTATATGCACAAAAATGTGAATGTAGCTACAAAATGATAATTATGCAACTAAATGACACACACCTAAGGATAATGTGCATGTATAGCTATTCTATGTTTTTTTTTCATGCAAATTATGTGAAAATAGTTGCAATGCAAGACCTATCTACATGGAATGCAATCAAAGAGATTAAAACCGTACTGCACTTCCAGTTCTTAAGGTGGATTATGAAAGTAATGGGGTGGAAAGATCACAAGACTAATTGACTGAACCTTTGAAAATTATTATGTGTCCCTCCTTACTGACCTGTGTAGTAATTAAGAGGTTTCTCTCTCTTATTTCAAATTAAAGTCTCATTATCATTTGGTCAGTTTAGGCTCAAACAACCAATTCCGTCCACTTTTCATGAATCATGGGAATGTATAGTTGTGATTTTCTATTTTAGAGTTGACAAACCCAATTATGTCCTTAAGTTATGTGCTCAAAGTTAAACAACACTAGCTCGCAAAAACACTAAAAATTTTCAAATATGCCCCTAATTCCCATGTACAAGCAATGAGATGACACATGACTTAAAACATCCACAATTACACTAGATAGAGTGTGGATCCTACAAGCAGCTAAGAACTACAAGAAATAAATGACAAAAGACAAAACAATAAACTTAAAAACTGAGAAAACTAAAGGATAGAGTTGTTCCAACTCCCCCCCCCCCTAAGCTGTAATTTGACTATGGCCTCATAGTCAAAAACAACCTTAAAAGGTGGAACAGAGATACCGATCATTCTTCAAGAGGAGGCGGGTACTGCGGGGCCGTGGGGTCCCAAGATGGGTACTGCCCCTAAAAGCTCGGATCATACTGGGGCATAGGCGGAGGTTGTGGATACCCCCCAAAGTAATTCTGTCTCCAATAATGATCGTAGAAGGGCTACTGCTGCATCTCCATCCTATGCAACCTGTCGTGGATGTGCTGTTGGTTGTCGAGGAGGAGGCACTCATTCTCGAAAATAGCCCTTTGGTTATCTAGCAGCCGGTTCGTCGTATCCTAAATACCGGCGTATGAAGCTGTATGCTGCAGTTGGGTGTGTTGGATCTCTTGCAACATTCTATATATCCCCTACATGGAGTCGGCATACTCTCCTTGAGGAGAGGGCTGAGGTGGCGGAGGCTATGAATATGAAGATGCACCTGGATGCATGCGGGGACGCTTCCTAGGTGCCACTCGTACACGAAGAGGGGTGAAAGCCTCCTCTTCCTCTTCAGGCTCGTCGCCATCATTGTCATTGTCATCATTGCCTCCGTCTTCATCCGAGTCTTCAATGGCTATGACAGGCCATCTGAAATGCTGAGCGCCCGCGATGTGGAAGACGGGGTCTGGAAGTGAACACTCTTGATATGCTTGATTGACATGGCAGTGTGCATATGCCAAACCATCACGAAGCAGGATGAGGTTGGAGCGGTGCAGATGCTGCAAGTTGACCTTGCTCCTGTTGGAGAGGGGAGTAAGTTGGGAGAAATTTAACCCAAGATAGGAGTCCAGCAGTGTAATGAGCCCTCTAAAGTGGATTGGAGCCTTCCGCGTACTCCTCTTTACAGCCAACACGCACGTTAAGAAGAACGCGCCCCAATTACACTCTTCTCGCTTCAGCAACTTGTGCAGGAAAAACAAATCTATCTCTTAAAACTTGCTGAGAGACAGGTCACTACGAGCAAACAAGGTGGTGCAGAGCATGCGGTGAAGAACCCGCACAAACGGATGCTCAAAATCTGCAACCGCCGCATTATGGTAGCTGACGGATTTGCCCGGTGGCGTAGTCACAAGCTGGGTGAAGATGTCATCATAGTCCGTCCTGTTATCTGGCCTCCGGTACTGGTCTCTCCCATGATTCCAATTGTAGATGGAATTAAACTGCCTGAGGGTGAGAGTGTAATCGTTGTTGTACATCCGGAAAGAAACACGGCCCTTGATCCATTCTGGATCAGTGGCGATGACATCGTTTGGCACGACGCATATGTCCAACGATGCCATGAACTCCGCCACTAGCTCCTTGTATGTGGGCCATTCACCGAAGAATGGCTGGTCGTCGGCATGGAATTCAATCTCATCGGGCCTCCTGCCCGTATGCCTTGCCTGCCCCTTGATAACATAGGCAAGATTGGCCTCAAACCCAAGATTGCAGATCATGTCCTGATCGACATATCGGGTCGGCTCTATCTTTCTCTTCATAAGTTCCTCATAGACCTTCTGGACCTCCGCGGAAGGATGGACAATCCGTAGGCGCGGAATAGATGCAGTGGGTGGAGGAATGAACTCAGGGATCTCCATTGGATCTGCATGTGAAGAAGAAGCACCGGCTGTATGCACCATCGTCGCCGAGAAAGAAGGAATAGAAGTCGGAGCTCGGGGAAGATCGGAGAGAAGATCGGAGAAGGCAATCTCCGCTCGGTGAAGGCTCGGGGAAGAACTCGCTCCTTGGATGCTCGTAGCCAGGCTCCGGTCGCTCAACAAGACGCACGACACAAGTGGAGGAGGAAAGCTCTGAAGGTGTGACGTCATATTATGACAATCCATCCCTTTTATAACTGTAGCCGGCGCTGTTGTGTGCCCATCGATACCATCGACACGGGTCGATGGTATCAACACATGTAGCACAATCCGGTCTTCCGCTAGTTTCGACGGCTGTCGATAGCCCGATGTGGGGACCCGGATCGATGACGCGTCGTCGATGGTATCGACACCTCCCACGGATCGACTCTCTTGATGTAGCGACTGCCATTGATTTCTTCTCGTGGATTGGTGACGTGTCATGTCGATACTATCGATGCAAGTCGATAGTATCGACTTCTGCTTAGGGCAAACACCCTCGCGAGGCCCGACCGTCGCTTCCTGTCTGTAACCGGGTCGATACCATCGACAGGCCCGTCGATGGTATCGACTTCACTGAGACACATTTCGTCTGAATATCTCCAGAGATCTCGCGAGTATCGACATCCATGTCGATACTATCGACCTCGTTCTGGTGAGAAACCCGATGGTAGGTCGATACCATCGACGAGGCCGTCGATAGTATCGACTCATAGAAATTTTTGCAGCCACCTACCTGTGCCTATCTCGATACCATCGACACAAGGGTCGATGGTATCGACCCTGCCTCAGTCCTACACATTGAACAAACGATCAAGGTATCTTGTTTACACTAAAAACAGAATCGAATCAAACTAATGTACAAAAGTGAAAGAAACTAAATGAAACTACCGATGGCTGGGTTGCCTCCCAACAAGCGCCCTTATTTAACATCTTAGGCTAGATGAAATCAAGCTACTCATCACTTTGGAGCTTTGGAGAGTGTGCCCAGGGGATCATGCGGTAGTTTGAACTCAACTCGATCCTGGCCAATCCCCAAGGTCAAAGTACCTTTTCCAATGGCAGTAACAACATCGGTCGTTGCTTCAAATGGCCTACCTAATAGCATCTCACAACCTTTAAGCTGTGGCATGTCCATGACGATGAAATACACCAGAAAGATAAACTTGTCTACTTTGACAAGTACATCCTCTCACACTCCGTATGGCTTCACAATGGACCCATCCCCCAGCTCGATAGTCATACTAGACTTCTTTAGTTCCTTCAACCCAAGCTTTTGAAACATGGACAGTGGCATAATATTAATACTGGCCCCTGAGGCACACTGTGCTTGTGGAAAATGTTGACCGCCTATAAAACATGGGATCTAGAAACCTCCCAGATCTTTCCTCTTCTGTGGTAGACTCCCATGGATAATTGAGCTCACCATCTGGTTCACCCGGCAAACATCGGTGTCTTTGATCCACCTTTTCTTGGTGATGATTTCTTTAATAAACCTTTCGTAAGATGGAATTTACTCTATCATTTCCACTAACGAAATATTGATATGGAGTTTCCTGAACATCTCCAAGAACTTCATGTAGTGTCGATGCTCTTTCTTCGGCCTCGGGCTATCCGGAAAAGACACAACTGCCTCATTTAGACGCTTATGAGGTGGCACATATGGGATTTTTGGGGTCTCCTCCCCCAAGCTGGCTTCAATTTCACCCTCTGGAGTAGACTTTGGTACATCATTTGCAACAGGTGCAACTTGTGGCGGCTCCTCCCTCACAGGGAATGTAGCTTCACCATGACACATGACCTTCACCTGCTCTTCTTGCCTAGGTGCGGGCGCGACCGTGATGGGCTCTTGGCAGGTTTTTGTGAATGGGACATATCCGCCTGGTAGACCATAATGACTACGAGGATACAGTATTTTCGGTGTAGCCTCCGTATCAAAAATCATTATGCTTTTATCCTGGACTTCCACCACCGGGGGCTCTGCCTCAGTAATCACAAACATGTACTTTACTTGATGATGTGCTTGAACAACCTCTGCATTCCCAGCCTGTCTTTGTTGATTGGCATGCTTCATGGCCACCACTTCATTGGAAATCTGGGTCGCATTCGTCTCTAATGCCCTTATCTGTGCTCCATGGCTTTGCAATGTTTGCCCAAACTTAGTCAAGATCTCACCTTGGGACTGCAACTGCTTACTAAACATGCTCATCATCTCCTAATTTTGCTGCACCACTTGACTAAGCAACTCGGTGCTTTTGTCTTCAGCCCTTGGTTGTGGCTTTGCATCTGGATCTTGTAGGAAGTTGTTTGGATCCTTCCATGATAATATCGTATCCTTCCTCCAAGCATAATCATTGTTTCTATAGCCATGTTGTTGCATAAATTTTACCTGGGCTTCCTCATCAGATTCTACATCTTCTTTGGTAAGCAATTTCTTGGCTAAAAGGTCTAATTTATCATTCAGCTCCTTGATGGCCCTGAACTCACCTATAACTTTCACTTGTTTTGGTGCATCCCCGTCGCCCCAAGATTGCTTCTTTGCCATATTTTTCAGAATCTCCCAACACCTCATACCTTTGTTGTTTAGGAAGAACCCTGAACCTGTTGAATCCAGATTACTTCTATCATGCTCGGAAAGAGCAAAATAGAAGATTTTAACTTATTTATCCTTATCCAAACCATGGTGTGGGCACCTCCTCAGCATAATCTGAAAATGCTCCCAGGTCTCCGAATAAGTTTCTCTTGCTTTCTGACTACAGTTATGAATTTTTTTGATCATATCATTTGTCTTCTCGGGCAGAAAGAACCTTTCAAAGAACACTTCCACCATGTGGTTCCATGATTCCACATACTCATCATCAAGATTGTGTAGCCATTCACATGCATTTCCCGCTAGAGAGCTCAGAAACAACTTCAGGTACAGTGTCTCTTGCGAGAACCTGTCTATCTTGATCATATCACAATTCTCCACGAATTGACTTATGTGAGTCACCGGGTCTTCGTTCTTTAACCCATGAAATGCATTTGACTTGACCAAGTTGATTAATGCAGGATCAATCTTATAAGTCAGAATGTTGATCGCCTGCTTCTTGATTGGCCCCTTTGAAGCGGATGAGGAAGAAACCTTTATCTTCTCCCATATTGTCTGCTCTTCTGCCATGGCTTCTTGTTCTGAGTCAGAATCTATATCTTCCAGTTGGAGTTGAACGTTGTTCTCCTCGTCGTCAGGTCCCGGCAGTGGAACCTCTGGTGATTGATGTGTGTAGTCAGTGCTACGCGTCCTCACCATGTACCAGTACCTGCAAAATGGTAATTTTAGTTCAGTACCGTGCTAGACGATTACAAAATGTGAAAGATAAACTATGAATTTTAAAAATGATTTCAGAATAATAAAATAAAAATGTGGCCTAGAGTGGCCACTTGCAGCACTCGTAGTGCCGACAATTGCAGTGTCCCCAGCAACGATGCCAAAAACTTGACACGATTTTACCGTGCGTCGAACGCAAGTGCACGCGTCAATGTAGTATAGGCCCTTGTGAGGCCCGAGTCGAACTCAGGGACACTGAATTATTGGTAGACTACTACTAACTACTCGCAATCAGCTAGACCGATAAAAAGGTTATGAGAGTTGTTTTTAAAGAATAAAAGAAAATAAAATAAAACAAAGCAATCGATTAAATGTTTAGTTTAATCAATTCAAATGGAGATCTTTAGGATTGCGGTTTCACCGTGGGTTTTCATTGTATGAATTTCCATATAGTTAATCAGATTCATCTCTCAATCTGGGTAGTGGCCTATAGTCAGAATTGCCCACTGTCGTGGTACAATTCACTACCTAAGTCTAGGTCGGTTCTACCGTCGTAGTAACCTATACCCTAAACTAGGTGCATTAGAATCGACCTCTGGGTTTCCACCATTAACCGTACATCACCTTGTTCAAGGGATTTGTTAATTAATGTGAATTTCATCTCTTTTCAACCGTTAATTCTTCTTTCAAAGTAATTAAAGGTATTGGATTATTATTATGGTGATCAAGCATAACAATATAATTGAGAAAACGAAATCATACCACAGATTTAAGAGATAAATGATGAATTACTATGATAAAAATGTCATACAATGCTTCCCCGGGCTACTCCCGGTCCTAAAGATAAAGGGGATTAGCCCTGCATGTTCATCTCAGAGCAAAACATGGTTGAGAAAAGTGGAAACATGGAGAAAAACGTGAATAAGCAATGAAACCCCTGAACGGAGAAGGTCCAAGCATTCCTCGGTGTAGAATGCATGATCTACAACCTTTCGATGGTGGAAAACATCTTCTTCGGCTTTCGGAATGAGTGGGGCGTGCTTCTAAGCTCCGTTCTTCTCTCCACACCTTCTCGGGACGTGTGCAGCGACTAATGACGTGATCCCTGGCTCTTGGCCGCCGTCATTAGGTATAATCACCGAGTTAGGTTGCAAAAATATTACAGCCGTCGGATTTATATCGATCTGAAACAAACTTGCATCTGACGGTGTTGATACCATCGACGCGGGTTGATGGTATCAACACTGCGCGATATCGGCAAGTCTTCTTTTCTTTTCTTCGTTGCGCCTGATGCTGACTCGATACCATCGACGCGGGTCGATGGTATCGACACCTTGAGGCATCAGTTTTATCCCTTTTCCGTCAATGAAACTCCACGTGTCGATAGTATTGACTTTTGGGTCGATAGTATCGACAGACTGGTCGCCAGTAACCTGATGAAATGTTGCTACCATCGACTCCAAAGTTGATGGTATCGACTCTGTGCTGCTCCTTACAGCTAGCAACCTGTGGTTGTGTCGATGGTATCGACAGCCGTCGATGGTATCGACGGCTGTAGATATGCGTTTTTCCTGAAATTGCAAAACAAAACCACATAAGCCGAGATAAAACCTATCATTGTAATCATTTATGCTCAAAACAATAAAATAAGAGAGAATTGATGCTGAGAAGGATCATAGACTAAAGTAAGTGAATTATGCAATATTAACCACCAAAATGACCAATAAACACATAAAACGCGAGTGAAACAAGTCTATAAATGTGACTCAAAATCATCGCATCAAGAAGCGATAGAAGTTCAGCCAAGAAGGTTGGCTTTGAAGGACCGTCAATCGAAGCCAAGGCTCTAGAAACCATTACAACCCCGATTAAAAAGATTGCCACAGATGTTAAACAACTAAAAGACACTGGAGGCAGGGGTAAGAAACACGTCGAATAAGTCATGAAATGTGTTAATGTGTGGAGAAGGAGGGCATGGAATTGACAAATGGTATCTGTACACGGGTGGAAGAGAGCAAAGAAAGTGAAAGTGAAGAAGAGACCAAAAATGTCTCGTATGCCAATTTTAAACGACCAAACCATCCTGGATTTAATTGTGGCAACAAAAAAGCTGCTGAAAACTCTCATCAACTAAGTAATTTGTCTAAACCACCTCTAGGATTTGAAAAAAAAGGTGGACCAACTCAATATACTAGAATTACTAGTTATCAGATGAACAAAAATAGCTATCAAATCAAAATAAAAATATAAGCCGATAAGGTCAGGGACAAGGTCAAGGTCACAGTCAAACCAAGGATATCAATCAACCGGACATGATCACTTAGTTGTTTGATTTTACAAAGAGGCAAGCTTTAGTAAATGACCAACTCGCCCAAAGTACCATGACCAATTTAGGATTATTAACCACCATGCAAACTCAGATGGCAGATATGCAAACCCATCAAAGGCAAATTGATCAACAACTTGCCCAATTGTTGGAACTTGTAAAAAAACTTTTGGGAAAGATTCTGTCAAATACAAAGACAAAAAAGATGGCCACTCTCTGATTGGGGAGGACGTTGGAAGATCTCGGTACTAACAACACCAAGGAAGAAAGAAACCATAGTGAGCCACAATCTGAAAAGGTAATTATGCAAGAAGAATATGCAAGAAAAGAATCAGCTGAGAATGACAAAGAATAAGAAAATCACAGAAAGAAGAAGGATGAAGGGGTCAAGAACCCAGATCCCGCGGGAGAAGTTTTTACACAGAGAAATCCCTATGCTCAAAGAGTCTCATTTCCCTACAAACTGATCAAGGCACATCTAAAAAAGAGATACAAGAAGTTTATGGAAGCAGTGAAGAAATTACACCTAGATATCCCATTTCTCGATGCAATTGAAGAGATGCCAATATATGCAAAGTTCTTTAAGGACTTGATCACAAAGAGAAGGAGAGGAGACCATGTCGAGACTGTGCAATTGGCCAAAATGTTGAGCACCTTTGTTCAAGCTAGTTACCTACCAAAAAGAAGGATTTAGGAGCGTTCAAAATCCCCTTTTGTGTTGGAGACAACGTGGAAAGAAATGATTGGCCAAACTGGGAGCAAGCATTAGCCTTATGCCCTTGACCCTAGCTCAAAGGCTTGGATTGACATATATGGTGAAAATGAGAATGAGAATCAAATTAGCTGACCACACCTTTACGAGGCCCGTGGGAATAGTAGAGGATGTCCCGATTATGGGTTGGGTGATTCTTCATACCATGTGATATAGTGGTGATCGACACAGTTGAGGACCCAAAGTGTCTAATGATATTCAGAAGGCCTTTCCTTGCTACTGGAAGGGCTCTAATAGATGCAGTGAAAGGAATTATTACTCTATGTGTTGGTAATGGCCACATTGACTTCCAAGTGCAAGATGTTTTAAGAGGACCATCTCTCTTTGCGTCATCTTACTTCATGGATAGCTACAATCAATATTGTGAATAAGTACAAGAGGATAAGGCGATTTTCGATCTACTTATGCGAGCCTTGAATAACCCTGATCCTAGTGTGGAAGACCCAAAAGTTGTTGAAATTTTGGATTACCTAAATCAACATGAAGAAGAGCTCAGTGATGATGAAAAAGAAACCTTCGAAACTGCAAAGTACGCATCCCTTGAGTAAACCCCTGAAGAAAAGGGAGCACCAAAACCAAAGCCAGAATTAAAGCCGCTTCCTGAAGGGTTGAAATATGAATTCCTTGACGATGTGGAGAGGAATCATGTGATCGTTAATGCTAACTTGACAGATGAAAAGGTAGAAAGGTTGCTAGAGGAACTCAAATTGCATAGAAAAGCTATATGGTATTCAGTTGAGGACATCATAGGTCTCAATCCTTCCTTATATATGCATAGAATCAATCTTGAGGAAAGAGCTAAACCTCTATCTCAACCACAAAGGAAATCGAATCAAATGCTAAAGGAAGTTGTGAAGAAAGAAGTAATTAAGCTATGGGATGCCATAATAATATACCCCATAAGTAACAACAATTGGGTAAGCCCTATTCATGTGGTGTGCAAGAAAGGTGGAATGACATTGGTAAGAGGTGAGGATGGAGATAAGGTAGCAACATGAACGGTAACATGTTGGCATATGTGTGTTGACTATCGAACACTGAATGCTATTATAAGAAAAGATCATTTCCCTCTGCCATTTATTGATCAAGTCCTAGAAAGATTAGCTCATCATGATTACTTTTGTTTCCTAGATAGGTATTCAGGATTCTATCAAGTACCGATTCATCCCGATGATCAGGAAAAGACAACCTTCACATGTATCTATGGCACGTACGCTTTCAGGAGAATGTCATTTGGACTATGTAATGCACCCGCAACCTTCCAACGTTGCACTGTCTCTATGTTTTCAGACTTTTTAGAAGACATAGTGGAGGTCTTCATGGATTACTTCTCTATTTATGGGACAAATTTTGAAGCATGTCTGAAAAATCTATCTCTTGTCTTGCAATGCCACAAAGAAAAGCACCTAGTTTTGAATTGGGAAAATGCCATTTTATGGTCCAAGATGGTATCGTCTTAGGACATAAGGTTTCCAAGAAAGGAATAGAGGTTGACCTAAGTAAGATCGAGGCTATATCCAAGCTTCCACCACCTAAGTCTGTCACAGGAGTAAGGAGTTTCTTAGGACATGTTGGGTACTATAGACGATTCATAAAAGACTTTTCAAAGATCGCTAAGCCCCTTTAAAACTTCCTGATTAAGGATGCTGAATTCATTTTCACTAATGAATATTTAGATGCCTTCAATACCCTTAAATAGGCCTTGACATCAGCTCCGATTCTGCAAGTGCCATATTGGGAATTACCATTCGAGATTATGTATGACGCAAGGGATTTCACCATTGGGGTTGTTTTAGGATAAAAGAAAGACAAAAGGCACCGCGTGATTTGTTATGCAAGTCAAACGTTGGATGAAGCCCATGTGAATTATACCACCACAAAAAAGGAAATGTTGGCCATTGTATTTTCCTTTTATAAATTCAAATCATACTTAGTGGGATCAAAAGTAAAAGTATACACTGTTCACACAGCTATAAAATACCTTATGCAAAAAAAAGGATACAAAGCCGAGGTTGCTACGATGGGCCTTGCTACTACAACAACTTGACCACGAGATTATTGATAAGAAAGGAAAGGAGAATGTGGTTGTAGACCACCTATCAAGGATAGTTTTTGATGAAGAGAATCAGTTGCCTGTAAACAAGAACTATGCTGATGAAGCTCTTTTGATGGCTCAGTAAGTTGAACCAGGCCTACCCTGGTTTGCTGACATTTGCAATTATCTAGCTTGTAGGAAGCTACCAACCGTGATCACTTATAATCAGAAGAATAAGTTGTTCTCCGACCTGAAAAATTACTACTGGGATGATCCTCTTTTTTTCAAAAGATGTTCCGATAGTTTATATCGTTGTTGTGTTCCGGAAAAAGAAGTACCCCTAATCCCCAAAGAATGTCATTCCTCGCCTTATGGGGGTCGCCATGGGGGAGAAAGGATAGCTATGAAGGTTTATAGTCGGGATTCTATTGGCCGACTCTCTTCAAAGATGCTATGTCATTTGTCAAGACCCGCAAAGAGTGCCAACTCACATGGAACATCAACTGAAGGAACGAAATGCCGATGGCCGATTGGGTGGAAGTTGAAATTTTCGATGTATGAGGGAATGCTTATATGGGACCTTTACCATCATCAAAAGGGAACCAATATATTCTTATCGCTGTAGACTATGTCTCAAAATGGGTAGAGGGCTACTGCTACCCAAACCTGTGACTCCAAAGCTATAATCAAGCTTTTTGAGAAAATTATCTTTCTGGCATGCACTGTTATAAGCGATGGAGGATCCCACTTCAGGGAGAAGCAGTTTGAAACTCAATTGAAAAAATATGGAGTGAAGCAAAAAGTCACAACACCCTACCATCCACAAACTCCAGGACAAGTCAAAGTATCTAACAGGCAGATCAAGTAGATCCTAGAGAAGACCGTAAGTCGTACAAGGAAAGATTGGTCGATGAAACTTGACGGTGCATTATGGGCCTACCACATGGTGTACAAGACACCTATAGGTACAACACCTTAAAGGCTGATTAATTGGAAATCCTACCATCTACCTATGGAGCTAGAGCACAAAGCCCTTTGGGCTATAAAGTTTTTGAACATGGATCTTGACAAAGCAAGGAAGGAAAGGTTTCTCCAACTTCAGGAACTTGAGGAGTTGTGGCTAAACGCTTATGAGAAAGTAAGGGTATACAAGAAAAGGACAAAGGTGTGGTATGATGCACACTAAAAAAATAAGGATATGCATGAAGGAGACAAAGTTCTTTTGTTTAATTCCAGTATCAGGTTATTTCTTGGGAAGCTAAGAACAAGATGGTCCACTCCCTTTTTCGTAGTAAAAATATACCCATCAGGAATGATGGAAATAAATAGTGATAAGACTGGCCCTTTCAAAGTAACTAGACATAGGGTCAAAAGGTATTATGAAGATGAAACTTTTGTAAGAAGGTCAAAGCTAAGTTTGGGGGAACCTAGTCCTACAACAAATGAAACATGTGAGTTGTTGCCAACACTGATTGAAGGAGGATGAAACCAGAATGAGGGAGTCAAGCTAAAGACTTTAAACTAGCACTTTTTGGGAGGAAAACAAAGAACTTTCATGCTTTCTTTCATAACTCAAGCTTTCATTTACCTTATTTTTTTAGTCTAAAAGCTATGTACATAACTATCTTTGAACTCTCTCAATATAGATATTTTGGTTTTCCCCTCTAATGTAAGTGTAGTGTAGTAAGTATCTTGTTATGTCTTCACATGGGTTTTTAATGAAATTCAATGGGGGAGGGGAGTTTTTTCTTAAAAACTAAAATTTCTTTGTTTCTATCAAAGCACTGATTCAGTGCGTCGTGGTCAAGACAACGATCATGTCACCGTTTCTGGATTACACATTTTGAGGTTCCAGTCATGACATGCTTAGCGGTCGCAGCTAGGATCATGGTCGCGACAACCTTCCCAGTCTTTATTATACAGTCGCAGTCGCGACACCCACCGAAGTATATATGTTGGGAGTTTTCAGAACAATGTTTCTTCTTTACCCCCTTGATTCTCAAATATTTGAACTCTGAAGAACCCTAAAAGAAGAGTCATGATGAAGCAAAAGTGTCGCCGAATTAAGCTATTCGAGAACCGAAGCACCGCCACTGTGATCCCTTTGTCATGGTCACATTTCCCTCACCTCAGTGTTGCCTACCCTTCTTCTCTTTCACCCATTCAACTCCAAGAAGGTACCAAACCCTTCTCCGTTCATTATTTCTTTCTATTTGATTCGAATGTTTATATTTCTTCCATTGACGATTCATTCTGTGATTTCTCTACTTCTCAAACCCTTGAAAATAATTTTCTTGATCATTTTCTGGTTGTAAATCGCCGCCACGGCCACTCCGGTTTTTCCAAAGTACAAGTTGTCTCAGTGGCACCCCTTCACCCATATCTATTTCTTCCTTTCTCGCCAACCTCTGTGATTTCCTTCTCATCCACCTTTGTACTTGTGTTGCGATCGCAATGAGGTTTCGATAGAGACATCTGTCACGATCGCGACACTCCTTTTTTATGACAATCTTCTCGGTCGTGGGTGCACCAATTATCGCGGCCGCAAAGCCATCTTTTCTACAAAAATCATGACACCTTCTTCCGACAACCTTCACCATCACAATCACAATGATATTCACAGTCGCGACACCATCTCTTCTCCACCGACCACGACACCTACTTTCTTGCTTTCTGGTGATATCCACCGTGGTCGCGATGTTAGCCCTGAATGCCACAGTCATGACACATGCCACGGTCGCAATGTATTTACTTCAACACTGTGCACCCGTCGTGGTGGCGACACTTTCTTAAACTTTGGTCATGGTCGCGACAATGTATATGATTGTACTGTTTTGACAGGTGATATCAAACAAACATAATTACAAATGAAATAAACAATGATGTTCTGAATAATTTTGACTACAATCTTGTTAAAAAAAAAATCAATGTAAAAATTTGTAGAATGTCGGCCTCAACCGAAGACACACTAATGAAGAAGGCAACTTCCTTGGAGGGTGCTGAAGAAAATCTTGAAAATATAACTAGAGCCTTAAAAGATCGCCCTGATCTTTCACCAACAAGGAAGCTTCAATTGTAGCTCATGAAGAAGAAGTGTGAGTAATCCTGGCCCACAAGACATCATAGAATCTGAAGAATCCCAGGAGACTTCACAAACATAAACCTCTAAGTATCAACCATCTGAATGAGAACTCAAGAAGCTGGGAAAACACAAGCTGGAAACCAAGGATGCCAAGGACACCAAAAAGAGAAAGTTGGCTGATGTGGGGAAACCAAAGAGTCTGGAAAAAGGGGCCAACCCCGAGGTAGTCAAGAAAAAAGAACAAGAGACCACTAACAAGCAGACTACATCGTTCGTACCAAGAGACTCAATGCACCAGTCGCACTTTGACTTGGTAATGAAGACCAAAAGCTTCAACCCAACACGGTATCTGGATGTTGATGACTTTAAGAGGATGGGAATCTAAGACAAAGTGGTAAAGTTCTTAGAAGGGGCCAACCTACATACTCTATGTACGTCTAAAGCTCCTTCTCTCACTCAATTGATGGCAGAATTCATGACATCACTACAGAAACTATTTGTTAGCAATGTAGAATGCAAGAAAGGTAGCAGAGAGTTAAAGCTCGACGTGAGGATAGGGGGCAAAAGCCACCTAATCACTGAAGACATCCTCAATGCTATATTCACAAAGACAATAGGAGAAGTACAAGCCTACTCAACTGTGCCTGGTGAGAAGGAAGTTGTTGGCTACATAAGCCACAAGATATGGGAAAAGCTAACGGGGGTACTCGAGCACAACTCTAAGAACTCCAAGGTGATTCTCATCACCTCCTGCTTCATTAGAGTAATGTAGAAAACAAGAACCAATATAGTCTTCATGAGATCAGAAACCATAGGAGTTTCCAAAGGAGACTTATTTTTAATATGGTCTATGTTGAATAAGAAATCGATGAACATCGGAAGAATGTTGATAGAAAGGATGTCAGTCATTGTAGGAAAGGAAGCAAAGCAGACTAAAGAATTCTACATGAGAAGCCAAATCACCCACATTGCTTATAATTTCATGGATATCGAGCATGTAATGAAATATAAGCACACCAAGGGACATACCAAGATAGATATCAAGTCCTGAAACAGAGGAGAAGTAAAATCTTCTACAAACAAAGTTTCTCTAAAGTCCTATTACCCCTACTTGAAATGGCGTACTATGATGCCCGCAAGATGCGGCCCACAGAAGAGAAAGTGGATAAAATTCACTCCAATGCCATTAGCAAAGCTACAGACTCCCTATCACCTACTGGATAGAAGAGTATAAGAGACGGAATGGCAGAGGTAAAGATGTACAATCCAGAAGATAGGAAGAAGTTGGCTATGAGGAAGCGTAAAGAAAAACTTGTAGAAAATTCTGCTATCACATAAAAAAAGGGTTCCCTAGTCTACCTTCTCTACCCACCTCAAGGGAAGTCGAAGACCAATTGAACTTTGACATAAATGTTGGGGTGACAAAGAAAATATTGTTGCTACTGAAAAAGACCAACACACAGAGGTCGAAGATCCAACCAAAGGTCTCGAGGACTCCAAGGTTGCACCAAGCTATCCAAGAAAAGATGCAGTGCCCAAAGAACCTGAGCAATATGATGCATCCACCTCTGCACAAGCAACCACTACTACTCTCGAGAAAGAGAAGCTAGACCCACAGCCTACAATCCCTAAAGAATCAAGGACACCATCATCGACTCCTATAGAGCAACAACATCAACGCCCACAATCCTTCAGTGATTTACTAGGGCACACATTTGATTCCATGTGGGTACACTACAACAAACTTCCGAAGTTAACTTCAATATTACTTCTGGCATGTACACACTAACAACGCAGGAACAAAGCTTAAACACGAGAACTGAGGCACACCCTCAGTTAATGCATGAGGTTATAAGCAACCAAAACATGATGTTGGGAGCTTTGAAGTCCTTAACAGAAGAAATGGCAGACCTCAGAAAAGAAAGGGATGCCATGCGGTCTGATGAAGAAATGATGCAAAGGGGGTACGAGGAGGTGTTAGAAGACTTAAAGAAAGTATGACAATGCTTGGGAGAAGAACGCCAATAGTTGGCAATAGAGTGCCAAGAGATAGACAACTGGCGACAAAGAAAGAAGCCAAGACGCCTAACCAGCCCCTCCATATCACAAGCAGCGATGTCCATGTCTTAGCATTCATACTCAATGACAATCTGCCAGGCACAGACATACTTTACCACAACAAGGGTAGGTCTCTCAAAAGGGACCATTTTAGAGGAATCTTCCTAAAGAAAGTGTGGGTACACAAAAGGTTTTTTTAAGTACTCTACGCAACACTGTTGGATGAGTTTCTACACCCCGAGAAAGTGCAACCTATTTTCAACAGTACTACTCATCTAGCAGGGCAACTTTTTGATAAAAAGTTCAAGTCTGCCGATATAAAAGAATTACAACAGGCCATGAGTAGTGCTAAAACAAAGTTTGTAGTTATGCCTATACAGAATGTCAAGTATCGGGCTCTCATTATCGTCAACCTATGTGAGCAACGTACAATGGTGTATAACTATTGCGCACCTGAGTTGGACAACACTCCTTAATTTACAAAAACAAGGAAGCAAGAGACATTCTAAAAGTGCCTCTATGTCTACAACGTGCTATCCAGATAGTAGATGACTGCCACCAAGGGATATGGAAATAGTTCTCCATATGCAAAAAGTTCCCTCAAGAAAAGGAAGGGACATGGGATTGCGCCTTCATAGTGTTAAGGATGATGGAAGCCATCAACAAAGGAATCCCATTGGAAGAGCTCTGCACAGAAGAATTACATGGCTTACATGGTGTTTATCCAATGGAAGTCATCTACGATCGCCGCTTCTTCAATGACCCGACGATACCCACAGACACAATACCACATATACTTCACCCTGAAACACCCCTACTTGAAAAGAATACATGGAGAGAACGTCTGAGAACCATGCGGGTCAAACCTGATGAACCTTCTAGGACAGCTGCTTGGAAGGAAGGATGGGCGGCAGACACTCCTAATAAAGCACAACATCAATCTAAGAGCAAGAAAGAAACCATCCCCTTAGCCGAAAAAGAGAAAGAACAACCTCCTATAAATGAGCCTGAAGAAGGGGAGATAAATGAAGATGATATGCCAGAAATAAAGCCTGATGGGCTAGTAGGAGAGATATTGCCCACCTTCCAGGAATTTGATAGATGGGGTCGTGAAAGCTTATGTTAGAATATCTACAACTGATAATGAAATGCTTAAAGGAAGGTGACGCCATGGACAAAGTAATCTTTGAAAGGTACGTCATATGTGTACTAAAAGACAACCTCAAAGATACTTTGAAAACAAGAGGGTATCTTTCAGTAAGCACTATGTCAGCCTACCAATCCCTATTGGGCAACAACATGACAACCGTGCATATGGCTTATTTTCTACTAGTAGAAGATATCTTGAAAGAAAAAAGGTCTGGCGAAAAAGACCGCTTATAGCAATATCTGATAACCTCTCTCCCTGACTATATATTTCTGCCCATCGTACATGATAACCATTGGACTCTACTGGTAGTCAACATTATAGCAAGGACTTTAGTTTTTATTAACAGCTCTGTTGCATCCTTTGCACTGAACAAACACACTAACATGACTACTACAAAGACACCTACAGAAGAGAAGGCAGTCACATACGATGAAGCAATAATTGAAATGATAAAAAATCAAGGAAAGTGATACAAGCATAAAGAAGGCAAAGACTTCAGAAAAATGCAGTTCTGCCATAGAAGCCCATAATAAGTACCACTATCAAATGACTGCAGATTCTATTGTCTATCCTGGATGATGGCCCTCACCACAATGAATATGAAGGTGGAGAGCATGCAACATGAACAATACCACCCACTACGCAGAGTATATGCCAGCATGCTCCTAGAATAAAAGTGGGCAACAACAGAAAGCCAACAACAATAAAGAAAGCCCGTTTATACCTACAACTCCATTTTGACACCTCGGGTTAGAGTAAATGATAAGTTTGAGAGAGGAGTTATAAATAGGCGTGAGAGGTACAAATTTGTCACTAAAATTTAACTCCCACATGTACATATTCTTACTCTTACTACAAATATAGGAGATTTTGAAACAATTTTGAAAGTCCGAAACAAACTTTTACTATAGTTCACAATTTTTTCTTAGCCCTTTATCATCCAACTTGTCATCTACTTAGATTTGTTAGTCCTCCTGCTATATTCTGTAGTGCAATCATTTCTAGAGAGGCACAAACGAGCTGCCAATACACATAAAAGTAAAAGCAAGAGGCCCAATAATACAGTTTTACCTCATTCTTACAACAAAACGTCATGTGGGGAACTATCCTAAATATATAGAATCCTTGAAAACCAGGGGACTTTACCAGCCATACTCCCGTACAATCACCCCAATCTGATAGTTCTAGCTAGAAAGTCTTCACCTCCCACAAGAAGGAAACAACTGCCCCTTCCAGTTTTAATTATCCCCTCTTTGGGATGAAAAGAGGTTTGGCTGCTCAGAAAATCCTTCAAAACCCTTCCCCAATCCTGAGAGCGGATATGAAAAGTCAAAAAAAAATGAGAGTTGTGCCTGAAAGATGTCGAAGATCCCAAACAGTCGGTGTATTGCCGCACTTGTGAATGCAGATATGTCATGCTCATAAGTGAAATCCTGAAGCCAAGTATACCCACATCCACTCCCATGCAACCCTCATAAAACCACCTTACTTAACATCAGGGGCCCTTGGGGAAACACTATCTTTATGAAAACCTATGGGTGAGGGAAATTGAGGAGTGTAGGAAAAACACCTAAAGCCCGAAACCTACCTAAGCACATTAGCATAGGCCCAACTAAAATAAAGGTAGGGTGTGAAAGTTACCCCTTATGGGTATGATGTACAAGTATATCCAGCAACCTAACATAGTGGGTGGGGTCATTAAGAGGGAGAGCCCTTTACTACAAAAGGAATTGGCAAGGACTCTAAGTCATGTAACTCCGGATACGAAAGCGAGGAGATATAATTTCATGATTCAAACCAAGCATGTCACGAGAGTTTTGTTGTAAGAATGAGATAGCTCTGTAATGGTGGGTTTTCTAAAATTTTGTTATCCATAGCTCATCTCTCAATGATTTTGATCCTACACATGAGTCTCATGACATGCTAAGTTCTAAGTTTGGGGGAGTTGATAACTTCTCATTTTGTGATCTATTTGCATATGTAATGGTGGGTTTTCTAAAATTTTGTTATCCATAGCTCATCTCTCAATGATTTTGATCCTACCCATTAACTCGAGGACATGCTAAGTTCTAAGTTTGGGAGAATTGATAACTTCTCATTTTGTGATCTATTCGCATATGTTTTATTCCTATCATAGTATAACTTTTATGGATTTTTCTGTTCATTTGAGTACCTTAGGGCCAAAATCTTGATTTTATACATTTCTTACTTAGTGTAGGTCCATGCCATGTTGCGACCACAACAGGGTCATGACTGCGACTATACAGTCTGCAAACTTTGTGACTGTGATAGAGCCATGGATCGACAACTTCACACCTCTACCGCGACCTCCATTGCGAGCGGGGTAATGCACCACAACCGTGACGTATTGGCAGCAACCAAAATTGTAAGGACGAAACCACCACGATCGAGGCAACTCCACCGAGATTTACGACCACAACAAAGGTTGTGACCAGCCCATGCATCGCGACCACGACCAAAAGTTAAGTTGGTCGGTAGCACCTATAAATAGGCCCCCAACTCCACCCGTCAAATCATTAGATCATCAAAGACCACGAAGTGCTGCCAAATTCCAGAGTCATTTGCATTCATCCCCATCGGTCTTGGACCTCTGAAGATAAAAGATAGAGGAGAGAGAAGATTGATCATCCTCTTCTTTGAAAGAAGGAGTTTCCATCATCCATGCCTACTCCAGATCTAAATCTGGAGAAGTACAGTTGGTGTATCACCTTCTCCCTTCTCTAGATCTATCATCTCCTTCACATTTTGTATGGGTCTTGAGTTTTGTATGGGTTCGATTTGTATATATATTTGGTCTTGAGTTTTAAATGGTTCGATTCAAAGTTCATTGAATTATCGTATGACAACATATTTTCTATACCTTGAGTTTGTTGTTGTGTCATGAAAGAAACCAATCAAAGAAATGTGAAAAATGAAAATACCATACATTAAAATAGATAACATTATAGGTCATAATTATTTATTAAGTAAATATGATTTTAGATCATGCGCATAGCACGTGTGTTCAACTAGTACTATCATAACGAGATGCATACCCCAAATGGTGCATTCTCCAGCCCACGGTGCAGTTGCGTAGGCTTGCCAATAGGTAGGAATCTACCTATAAGGGAAGGATAAGAATAAAGGATTTTCTTATTCTGTACTTGCCTACCCGCTATTCTCTAACCACACTATTTTAGTGGGTAGAGGTAAAGGTAAAGGTAAACCATTACCAATATTGTATAATCTGCTACCCATCAATCTTTATGTATAATATAGTAAATATATCATCATTGTGTTGTTTAGCTATATGGATTACTCAATATTATGTAGTCATCATTCGATACCAAATGTGATGTCTTTATCTACTTCTTATATAACTAATTTGGTTATGCATACAATAATATTTTGAAGGTGTAAGATACACATGTACAAAGCAACAAGATTTTATCATTTATGTACCATTTTATACTTTATTATGGTATTTTCTTTTTCTTTTGAGACTAGTTTGATCTGGTATGCTATACAACTTGAAATTTTAAGACACAATTGTATATAATAACATGATCTAATCGCTAACTTTTCATGTCATACATATTTGTGATGGTGTTACCTACTTCATTTGTGCTTATTATTGTATACAATAACATCTTAGAGGATACAAGATATGATCTTTGCAACAATAACTTGTTGTGGTGTATTGTTATTTAATATATTTTTAGTGCAACAATCTTTTTCTATTTTTAGGGTTATTTGTGTGTTCATAAATCAATGTTAGGAGTACTATATGTATATGAAACAACCATTGCTCTTGTAAATATATTTTCAATACTACACAAACCATGTGTGCAATAGTGTAGAAGATTACTTACAATCATTTTTAATAGTTAAAAGCCATTATGGAGCATCTTGATATTTTACTTAAATATATAAATGTATTAGGCAACCATGATCATTGATATTAACACGAATTTTTAAAAAATATATAAATTCCTTGTGTCACGCTTACCCTCCATGTTTACCCTATGGATAAGAGGGTAATGATATTGGTGGAGTGGACCCATATCCTTACTTGTCACACTTGGTGTATAAGAGTAAAAATAAGCCCTTTATTTCCCCATACCCCCAATTGATGTCCCTAAAGTTGTGGTTTCAATTTGGCAATTAGAAAATTGTTTGTACTTAATCTCTACATATCACTTGCGAAATAAAGTCTTCACAATTATTGGAATCTATCAGTAATTATATAACCAACTTCAGGGCTAACATCTAACCAAACATTAATTGTTTATTTCTATTTATTAAAAACATAAGTGTATATTTTAATAAATAATTGTTCAGGTAGTACTTGCAAGTGGATGTTATTTAGGTGTAATGAGTGTATATTTTGGGTAATAAGTTCAAGATTATTATAAGACTGATGTCCATATAATGCATGTTATGGCCTATGGTTAGACTAAAAACAAGGATACAAGATCTAGAGCTATATAACTATATATAGAATCAAGCATGCCTCCATAAACCTCATGTAGACACGGAATGGACATCCATGTATACTTAAGGATGACATCCATTTTGGTTATATCACTGGGGCTCTTCATTGAGACACTCGAAAGTTGAAGGAGAAGTGAGAAGTAGGGGCTCACTCTATTTTTTTATAGAGGACTTGTTAGAACCTCTCATTGTATGCCTGCTAAACCAAGTGGAGTGGGCCACTATGAGATTCCACTTTCCCCAACATCCACCCACATTAGTTGACCAATATAACTTATATATGAGGGTCGAGCTAAGCATTGTGGTACCTTTTTTACAGACCAAGTATGGCTTGAGGTAAATACAACCACTAAAACTAGATACATATATTTACTCCACGTACATCTATATCTATCCATCAAACCATTTATTGTAATATAAGGTATGCATATCTTTCCTAAAATGAAATTTGTATAAAATCCTAAATTATGTTTTCATAAAAGATATCTATGATTGACTCTATTAAAATATTTCTAATTGTACATTTATTTTTAAAAATCTATATGTTTATGTTTTATAAGAAATATGGTAAGTCTTGGGTTGAGTTATGTGGGTAGGGACATATGTCGAATAAATTTCCTCCAATGTGATGCTCACTCTATACATATAATCATACAAGTATTTATATTGGTGGTATTTTTTGTTATTTATTTTTCATTATATTAGCTAATTGGAATTACTCTCCTTAGGCTCATTAGCATTAGTCTAACTTAATTAATGTTGCATCTCTGGTTATCATACCTTGAGGCAAGGATATATAGTATTCCTCATCACATAGTATCAAGAGTAGTGGTCTAAATTCCAAAAAGGAGCCTTCTTTTTATTCCTCTTCTTCTCCTCTTCTTCTCTTCCCCCCACCACCTGCCTCCCCCCTATGCTCTCCCCCCCCGATCGACCGTCTCCAACTACCAACCACTATCAGCCAACTATAGCAGCACATGCAGCAAGCTGTAGTAACAGACCATTGGATGTGTGGTTGGAAGTTGTGTGTTAGCACACCACCTCTACCACTACCAGTGGGGTAGTTTCCCAGAATGACAGTATCCATCATGTTGTCTCGTTTGAATGGGAGGTGTCCCTATCCCAATTTTCCTGATCTTTGGTAAGGGATTCATAGGTCGTCATCCCATTTGGGGTTGTACTTGTGTCTCCTTGATTGTGTGCTCTATAATGTGGTAACCTCCATGGGAATTTGACTGCTACTCCTCCCCTTCTCAGTCCCCCACCAGGTTTGATAGTTGGCGTGTTGATCTTGGCACAATAGAGACTTATTTCTATAAATAAGGTTGCAATAACCCCGTGCTTTCCTATTTTTGTTAATTTCCTCCCCATGTATTTTTTTCCTACATACATATGTGAGTACCAATAATTATTAGATATCTATTATCCTCTTCTTATCCTAATGCATCATTCCTATTATAGTGTTTCAAGCAATACTTCTTCTCAGTTTCTCCTCTCAATATGTATCTTACTAGTGATTTCTCATATGCACCATTGTTCTAATCGGTATGCTACAGTGATATCTTTCTCCAGTATTATTTTAATGGTGTGCTATGTTGATATCTTTTTCCATTGTCATCCTATCAGTGTAAATTTTTCATCTTGTCAAAAGACATGGTTGATGATAAAGGTTCACCTCAAGCCATCGTCTATATTGGAAATGCTCCTATCTCTATAAGCAAGTTGAATGAAGAAAATTGCTTGCTCTAGATGAATTATGTACAAACTATCTTGGAGTCCAGAGGTAAGGTGAAATTTATTAGAAATCTACTTAGGATACCCTTGAATGGAAACAGGGAGATAATTAAGTCAAATCCTAGCTATGTAACAACATGGAACCATCTATTGCCTCCAAGTGCATGTTTTGTAAAATTTTGAAGGATTTGTGGGATGTTGTCTGTCGCCACTATACATAGGAAAAGAATGCTTTGAGGCTTCATAAAATTTAGGATACATTATTTGGTAAAGTTTAGGGTGATAACATCCTTGATGGACACTTTCATTCTATTGTCAATTTTTCTCAACATCTTGATTATTTTTCAACACATCTCTTATGAGGATCAAACCAAAGAGAGGGACAATCTTGTCTAGATAAGTTTCTCAATGGTTTTCATCCATCCTATTCTCCAATCTGTAGTGTTATCTTGGTCGATGACACTGTTATCATTTTGAAAGATGTATTCTCCCATCTCTAGTAGTATGATGTTTGCTAGTTGACCTCTACTGCTAGTTGACCTCTACTCACTACATTTGCAAGTTGCAATCACTGACCTTGCCGATGTCCCCCTAGGCCACAACACACTACATTCAACAAGTTAGGTCATCTAGAAGAAAAATTCTATAAAAAGTACAGTAATCCCTATGGGTGTAGTCATAACATTAGTACTGCCTAAGGATCAGAAAAATCCATTTGTGACCATATCTTCAGTTGAGTATGAGCAACTTCTACAAACGTCTCAATAGCCTCCTCTAATATATAGGGTCTCAGGATTTTATGACCATGCAATCGTTGCAATATCTTCAACACATTTGGTCTCTAACCAAGGTAATGTGACACCCCACTCCATAACAAGTGAGATTACTGAAAACCAGACAGAATTAACACAAAATAAACAAATTACCGAAAATCACAGGAAATTAAAACCGATTTCATAAAAGCACCATAAGCTGAAAACCTTCACATATAAGTCCTCAATATGGCACCTGGATCACATAACACATATCATAAAGTGCTTAAATCATTGTTTTCAACCTTCCTGTCATCAACTTGTTACATGAGATATTTGTTTCACATATATGTACAACTGCCATAGCTATACAACAAAAGGCACACCAGCTAAAAACCTCATATTGGTGACATCTCTACAAAACACATCGAAAACACCCCCAAGACCTGAGTGTACAAGGATGACTGTAGGACTATAACCAAAAGACTAGCAACACATCCAACCTTATCAGCTACTTCTCTTGTTGCCGCTCTTCCTCAACTGCATGATCTCCATCACGTCATGTATGGCCACCTAAAAGATGTGGAAACCCACTAGGTGAGACCAAACATCCCAGCGAGAGATATAACTCTTCGCCAACGTCTATTAAAAGCACAGATAAACTAACATAGGTAGATAACATGATGACTAATTGAGCAGATTCAACTAAATGATATGTATCCAACATGTAAAGAAGGTTAAGCAATACTAGGCAGTTATCACTGAGTAGTAGAATAATGAACATTCTAAAAGGAATATGAATAACATGTATATTCTCTATCAATCAATCCATACAAAAGCAAGGCAAGACTTCAACCAATGTTCTTTGCTTTTTGTCCTTAAATAGATATAGTACGCAACTGTATTACATCTTTTATTTTGCTCTGAGGAGATGAGGAGGTATACCACTCATACTCCAAATGACCACTACTAAGTTGAAATTAGTTCCATACAAGGTCTATGGAAGAGCCGGAATCCAGGACCTCTCCACACCTCCTGGTCATCTTGAGAGAAGCACCGCAGTGACATAACATATGAGTCATCTACAAAATAGCCTAGCCTATCTTGGTATATAGGCATAGAGCTAGTGAAATTGAGTTACAACCCGAAGTCGCTCTCCTTCCAGGGTATGGCCCACAACCAATCCTATAAAAGTATATATTGAGTCACATAACTGAGCTACGCCCTGTAGCCGCACTCCTACTAGGGTATGGCCCACAACCAATCCTGTGAATGTGTATACTCAACAATATATGACTCCGAGCTTCCACTATGGGAGAACTTATTTCACCATCCAACACTAAGACTGACACTAGAATGGATCAATGGAATAGGGTGCCTATGTGATTAGGTTTCACTTGATTAATTATGCCAATTAGATGTCTTTTAGTATCAATCAAGTTACAATGTATAAAGCCATAACAAACTCTTCAAGAATAAGGGTATAGTACAACTTAGAAGATATAAAAGGTATAAGATGTAAACTTGTCACATTATTACATAGAACTATAGCACTGCCATTCACAAGGCCATCATCACTGTCACACATCCACACAAGTCTATCACCCAAGTCACATCATTGTGGGATATCAATCCCTCAAGCACACTTCTAGAGTTTATCACCTCAATTCATGCACAAGGCACCTACCATGTCATTTGACCCATTCACATCAATCTTGCATCACAAGTATCTCATCATGCCTGATCCAGGCCCATTCAACCTGTGTTATATCATATTTACCATAGCATACACTAACTATGACATTCAAACTCACATCACCTGCAAGGTTAGGGATTCATAACCAAGAGAGAGAGAACATCATAACATCTTAGCCATTCCAAGGGAAATAAGAAAACACATCAATTGCCCCTAGTTTAGGGTTAGGGTTCCATACTTAGCCAATTAGGGTTTACAACATGATTATAAGACTAAATTCTAATAGTGTCACATCCCATATTCTTGGAGCACATTAAGGTTAGGGATCATGATTAGGTTTGATTAGGAATTCAACCAAACATCACCATACATGGTTCATTCATTACTCATATACATGTGTTGATTAGGTGTCCAAGAACATGTGTTGATACCCACTATCCATGTGTCGCGCCCACCCACTATCCATGTGTCATGACCAGACATCATACATGCACCGTAGCCACCCACTATCAATGTGTCACACCCACCCATCATACATGGGTCGCGACCGTGTAACATGTAGGTGTCTCGACCACCAAGAGCTAAGGGTCACGACCACACACAACCAAAGTGTCGTGACCTCAACACAACAAGGTGCCCCGACCACTTCATCAACTAGGGTTTCAACCACCAAGACTAACATGTCATGAGCTCAAGAAAGAAGGAAACAAATCAAACAAAACCAAGGATGTGTCTCGACCCACTAGGGAGTAGGTCTCTCGACCATTAAAGAGGAGGATGTCATGACCTCCACAAGGTCAATTGTCTCGACCCAAAACCAAAGTGTCGTGACCCAAAACAGAACAAGGTATGACAACCAAATAGGTCAAGCCACCGCCAAGGCAATTATCAAAATAGAACATCTTCACAACCAAAATATAAAATCATACCTGAGAAATCCATCATCAACATGGAGGAGAAAACCTCATGCAAATCAGTCACCAAAACCCTAAAACTTGAATCATGATAACATAATGAAAGACCCTTGTGCATGAGAGAGAAAACCACATTTTATACCATAAAACAAAACCTAAACTTCATAGAACATTAAGACACTCGTCCATCATGCATGTCATCAAAACCAAGAGCAGGAGATGGGGGAAAACCACCATTACACCATAATCACCAAAATCAGGTACAAAACTAGGGTTTCAGATTTCATCCAAACCAAGCATGATTTTAAATCAAACAAGTCATAGGGCTTATCATAATCCACTATCATGTTAAAGGTATGTTTTGGAAAGATAAAACATCAACATGCATATAGGAAAAGTGCAGTAATAGATAAGGTTAACAGTTATATAACCCGTCTTAAGGTAGATCACTCCAAGGATGATAGCTCCAAGCACACGATCACCAAGGATGTTGAAGCTCCACTAAAGGCTCCACCTTCAGCCACAAGAGCACCTCAAGAATGAGAATACATCATGGTAAAAAATTTCTCAATAAAATGGCAATAAGGAACCCTAGTCCAAACCAAAGAAAGAAGAAGAAAAGAGAGGAGAAACTCCCTCTCACTTGGGTGTCTCCTTGTCAAAACATGGCCGATTACCCTTGTGATGAGGAGTTCTCTTCTGAAGAATAGACACCATGTCAAAAAACAATCTAGGGCCAAGTAAGGAGAAGAAGATGGGGTAGGGGATCCAAGGAAAACGTAGTAAAGAAAGGCATATACTTACCAAGGTAGAAGATGACCAAGGATCACCACAAGCACCACATGCAAGGGAAGTCTGGCCACCAAGAGCTCCAAAACAGATCTCCTTGCTCCTCAAGGCTCCAAGGATGACCAAGAAAGGAAGGAGGAAGAGGATGGAAGAAAAGGGGTAACTTTCATGGAGAGATAAGGGGTTATATACATGAGGGAAGAGAGAGAAGGGCAAGGATGAGGTGTCAACACCCTAAGGCACCAAAGGGACACTTGTCCACCCAATAAACACACATGAAACCACATGCAACCACCTTATACATGCATGCACAAGATTGTGATACACTCTATGTTGTGTCTTTACCACCTAGGTCACCCAATATGGTTGCGTTCGTGACCCACCAAGGATCACCATTCATGGTCCCGACACCACCACCAAAACATCACTAGGTTGAGACAAAAGGTCACCACACACACCCTATGTCAAGAAACTCCATACAAAAGCAACTTGTCTCAACCTAAGACCATCTTGCTCATGACCACCACACCTAGGGAAGGTGTCTCGACCATGAAACCAACAAAACATGCCCTAGGTCATGACTTAGGTCGAGACAACCCACAAGGTACACATAGGTCAAGGCACACCAAACCCTAGAAAAACCTAATCACCACTAAGGGTGCCACCACTTATACAAGGCTAAAAAAAGGAGCCCCCTTCTTTATCTATCCTCCAGATGATGTCAAGAAAGAGAAGAAACACTCTAGAAGTGACAAATTGCATATTCACCCCCTACTTTGGGTAGATTGCAATTTGCACCAAAGCTAGCACATAAGGCACAAACATCATCCAAACAAGCTCAAACTAGAGACTTAATCTATCCACAAGGTATAAAAGCATCTTAAAGGATTAGAGAAAGGTTCTAATCACCTAATAAATCTAAATAAAATAGGGTTAACCCAAAACCCAGGTTAGGGGTCTTATAGGTAATGTCTAACCTCTATGCTAACCGTCAACTCTTCTTAGATTGTTAACTATGGGTCAACTCAACATATGGCTGGTATGAGACACCTTATTTCCACCAATGAACCTCATATTCCTACATCATTTTTCACTCTAGAAGATGATTAAATTAAAACTATTCAACAATGTGGAAGTGTTAATGTCTACCTAGTCTCAAACTTCAATATGTTAATTATGTTCCTAATTTTCCCTTTAATTTAATATCACTTGCTAAGTTATTTTATGCCTTTACTTACAATGTTACATTTGGAAGTCATGGTTTTTTTATGCAAGATTCTCAAACTTCTAGGGATATTGGTTTGGGTTCTAAACTCGGCGACCTTTATTACTTTGGTGATGCCATTCCCATCTTATGTTCTTCTTGTGAGCACACCTCTTCAGTTACACAAATCTTACAATCATCCCTATCTTGAGAAGTTGAAGAACTTTGAGCCCTCTTTATCTATTTGAAGAAGCTTTCCTTGTAACTCATCTAAGTTTGGAAGAATCACATGATTTTTTCCCCTAAATAAACTAGTCTTTGTTCTACAACTACCTTTGATGTTATCCATAGTGACATTTTTGGTCCCTTTCAAACCACCAATTTTGATGGTTTACATCTTTCATTACTTTGTTGATGAGTTCTCTTGCATTATTGTGGTTAAATCTATCAAACTCTTGTGATTGAATGATTGATGTTTTCATAAAATGATTTCAACACAATTTGATAAACCCATTAAATAATTTCGAACTGACAATGCTCTAGAAGATGTTTAGGCTCACGTGTCTTCATTTTTCTGTAGAATTGGAACCATTCATAAACATTCTTATGCTCACACCTAACTACAAAATCAGGTGGAAGAACGTAATAATTGTCATTTACTTGATATCTCTCATGCACTTATGTTTCAGGGTAAATTACCTAAGACTTATTGGTCTAAAAGTATTCTCACCACCTGCTAACTTATCAATCGATTGCCATCTTTTTTTCTTTAGAACAAGACCCCATTTGTGGTTGTTCTTCCCACACAAATGACTTTCATATTGCTTTGTGTATTTCTAGATTTATTACTTTTGTGCATAATTTTGATCTAAGATTGGAAAAACTTGACCCCTACTCTACTAAGATGGTTTTCCTTGAATATTCTACCTTTTCAAAAAGGTTATCATTGTTATAGTCCAAGCAATCACATGTGTGTCTCTGCTGATATTATCTTATGTGAATATGAGATGTTCTTTGATTCTATGTCAATATCCTCTCTGCCTCAACGCCAGCCTCAAGATGAGTTTGTTGAGCTTTACCTTTATGACCTAGTGGATCATGAACCCATCCCACACCCTCATGTCATTCCTCCTCATATGACACAAAATTTGACATCAATATTCACGTCTGAGGATATAGCCCCTCCCTTGGTTCTCCAGAAAGGTATCCAATCTTTCACTCTTCACCATCCTATATCTCACACATGTTGTCTATCTAAGGTTTCCCGTAATGCTAAATCCATTGTCCAACAACTTGACTCTATCTAGACTCCAAAAACCTATTGTGAGGCCCTTCAACATACTGGTTGGAAAGATGTAATGCTTGAGGAAATGATGGTGTTAGGTGAGAACGGGACCTGGGATCTAGTCCCTCCTCCGTCAGGAAAAAATATTGCTGATTTTTTGTGGGTATTCTCTTTCATATTTAGTTTAGAAGGATCAAAGGAATGACTTAAAGCTTAGCTTGTTGCCAAAGGATTCACCCACAAATACAACATGGATTTCTTCAAAAACTTCTCACTGGTCACCTACATTGCTTCTATTAGGATTGTAATCCCCCTTGCCACTCACATGGAGTGGCCTCTATTCTAGCTTGACATTAATAATGCCTTCCTTCATGGTGATTTAGAGGAGGAAGTGGGTATGAAACAACCCCTAGGATTTTGTACTCATAGGGAGTCCTCCCAAAGAGTTTGTGATCTCAAACACTCTTTGTACGCTTAAAAAATCACCACATACCTGGTTTACAAAACATAGTGGCATTCTTGCTAGCCCAGGTTTCTCCATATCATCTAGTGATCATAGTCTATTCTTTAAGTCTTCTCAAGCTAGAACCATCATCCTTGTTATCTATGTTGATGATATCATTATCACTAGTAGTGATGCTCATGGAATTTCAACACTTTTAATAGGCACTCCAAGAACATTTTCATACCAAGGATCTTGACCAACTTTGCTACTTCTTGGGCATAGAGCTTTTATGTTCTTCTCAAGGCATTTATTTATCTCAATGGAAGTACATCCTCAACCTCTTGAAGGAATCTAGTATGCTGAATTTTAAGCATGTCACTTCACCCATGGACCATCAAAATAAAGTTATGTCCAAGGGGGTGTCTTTCTCTTATCTTAAACAATATTTATGCATAGTAGGGAAACTCGTATATATTACAATTACTTGACCAGATATTGCTTCTGTTGTTAGTTATGTTAGTCAACTGAAGGATAATACTCTTGTATTCCACTAGATTTAGGTACAACTCATTCTATTATATCTAAAATGTGCACCTGTCGGAGGCATTTTTTATAGGAAACCACAATCTCCACACATTACTTTGAACTACTATGCAAATGCTGATTGGGATGGAGATGTGAATGACATGAGATATATTTCAAGTTTTTGCGTTCTTTTGGGAGGTCATCACGTTAGTTGGTGGAGGAAGAAGAAGTTTGTTGTGGCTCGTTCTTGCCATGACATATGCCTATTGTGAAATTCAATGGTGACGTATACCCTTTTAGAATTAGGCTTTCCTCTCAACATGTAAGGAGTGGGACCCGAGAGAAATAAATCCATCTATTCCAAAAGGTATGCTAGAATAGGTGTAAATTTTTTGTTTCTCAAATGATGGTATACATAATGACCAAAGTTTAGAAGCATAATATAAAATATCTAACTATTATAATTCTTTGATTTTGTCATCATCCTTCACCACACAGGGTGCTACATAAGAAAAATAATCTATAATATAGGATCAAAATAGGGTTGTCTAACCACCTCAAATCTATCTGTTAAGAAGGTTTGGTTACACTTGAAGCTTTCCTAGTCAACCTTGGTGCGCTCCTCCTTGTTCTCTACCTAGGGGTTGGAAGAATACCCCACAAGAGAAGACAAAGATGGCAATTATTAACATAAAAACCGATATAAGCATATTAATTGGGGATTGAGCAACATTAGAAAAAAGGACATTAAATATAACAAGGCTTCCCATATAAGAGAAAAGTACTATCCAAGAATAAGATAAATCTTTCCTTAAAACAATGAATAAAATGATACAATGCATGTAAGAAACATAGACTAAGGTTATTTCAAGCATGGGCTCAGACAACATAGGAGAAATGCATCCATGTGTTTTACATGTGACAATACTAGAACAATATAAATATGTTTGTGGAAAACAATACATCTACCAAAAATATGGGGTGAGCAGGAACATATACACATATGCTCTGAGTAGGACAAGATACACCTCTGCTCTAATAATATCACTTGTAGAAATTATCACATCTGCATTATCAAGTGTGGGAACTTACATGTCTACATAAAAACCAACATGCTACCTTATACTAGTAGTCAGCACATGATGCATAACAAAAGAGTAAACTAGGAGGGATGAAAACATCCATAGAATATTAGATGGGGTCAGTGACCCATAGAAGAAGATTCCTTAATTTTATTTATGATAGATATCTATTAGAAAAAGGCATCTCTCTAAGAAGAACAAGTCAAGGAGATAACTTCACTAAGAAGATCATGGTTTTCAAGTGCCAATTATACCATGGGTGAGAAACATAAGTCAAATGCTCAATATAGAGTTTAGGAGATGCAACATAGATCAATAGAAAGAGAATTTAGGTTAATTTCTCAATTTGAATAAGGGCATGCAACATACCTCTAGATGTGAATCAACTTGTCTAAATCCAAATCTTAAATGCAATTCAGGGTTCTGAGGTTTGTAATAGTGGTGGTTGTGAAAAGATCACCTGAGATTACAAGTCTTTGATGGCTCATCCAAGAGACTTTAATAGGTGGATAATGGAGAATATTAGGAGTCATGTATTATTGGTCAAGTGATTTCTATGTGTGTGAATGCCATGGATAGGGGTCTATATATATATATCAAAATTTTAGAGTTGGGTAGCAAGAAACTTATCTATTTTTTTTACTAGAGAAAATATGTAATGCATATTGTAAAAGGAGAAAAGTTAAGTAGTCATTAACACATAACAGGAAAGATAGATATAAAAAAACTTCATTCCCCACATCTTTCTTTGTGTCTACATTTTTCAATATATTTCCCATTTTTTCCAACAACTTGGTCACAAAAATATTGACTACTACATCTACAATAAAGAGACTTCTAAATATCTCACCGTGTCATTATTTTCTCAATGTAAACATGTATAATAATTTAATGTAAAATTGTATGTATATATCTATTCAGTTCCTTTTCCATCATTCCATTTATAAAGCTCTTATATACACTTATTCATCCCATTATGAAATAATTACTCTTAATATTTCTTTTCTTACATTAGAGTCATTGAAAACATGTATAAAATTTTTATTCCAATAAAAGGCATACCTTTAATTAATAAGTTAGTTCCAAATTTCTAAATTTGAGGCAACCATGTATAATTTTTACATTTTACATTTTTTTATGGAGTAGGTAGGTGCTAATATATTTATATATTCAAAACTAGACACATGAATTTCATATCAAAAGGGTGAAAACATTATCTGTAGAACCCTTTTCCTTTTGTCTTTGTTGTTAAAAATTTTAGGAGGTAATAGGGAGGTTTACTAAGGAAATCATTTACTTAATACTATTATGATATATTGTTTAGGTTAACTAATTGATTATATAAATTTGGGTTTTATCTTTTTCCAAATAATACATATAATCGAGTTAACATATTTGTATCCTTTATGATATGTTAACATGATTATTTTTTATTTATTTATTGCTTTCGAACATTAAGTAGAGAAAATTAGTTATTTAAAGTTTTTTCTGGTGTATTAAAGTATCTCAGGCGTTCCACGTTGTTGCAGTTACTCATGTTTATTTGGAAAGTAAATCCATTTTAAGTTCTTTCACCATGATATTCCATAAATTTAACATGCATATACAACATTGTTTTCCTTTTTTTTTGGTCGGTCAAAAAGCGTGTTACTATATAATTCCAAAACTTTAGATACATGCACTGAAACGACCGACACCAAACTGACAATCAAATTAATGAATACGGAAGCGATTAGCAGCGGAATTATCAAAAATCACTAAAAATTTAAAACTTATGTAAAGAGATCTTCGAAAGATAAAAACTCTTTCATAAACAACATGATAGGTCATTTACAAACTGATCCATTGATACATCTCTGTAATAAACACATCTCGAGCATTACAACAAAACCCACCTTGTTAACTGTACAAGGTAAGATACAAAATCTCGAGGCATCATGCCAAAATCTCAGATATACTGACTCCTAGGACCTGAGAGTACAGAGACAACATAAGACACACTATCTACAAGACTAGACAGTTAGTATCTCCTCCTGAGATTCACTAATGCCCCTGATGTTGTTGATGCTATTGTTGCTCATTCTTAAATGGATTCCTTCGTCCTTGGCGTCTTCCTAAAAAATAGAAACCTACGGGAGTGAGACAATTTGAATAATTGTCCCAGCAAGAGTTATAACTGTCCACCAGAAGCTTTGTTATAGCATATAAGGAATAACAGAATCAAAGTAACTGAAAATATCAACAACAGGTTTGGTAATAAGTAAAACAACATTTACTTAAGAAATCACTTCATTAAAGCATATGTAGAACATGTATTCTAGAAACTTGAACAGACTATTAAAGTCAACAATGTAACATCAATCATTGTTTCTCGTAGTACAACCTAAGCAGTTACACTATACGGCTGATTATATTTTTCAAACATCATTATGCCCTACGGAGATGAGGTATACCTTTCATACTCCAACCGACCATTTATAAAAATCACGTCGGTACCATACATAGGTCATCAAAAGAGCCGGATTCTTATGACCTCATCTTCCTCAATCAGTAAGAGGATTTACTTGCAGGACATCTTGTGTCTCTGCTGTAGTAGCTATCCAGGGTATTCTGGAAACTTCGCTATAGAGTTACAGTGGAGTTCTGAACTCTCATCGTCATCGAAAGATTTCTTGTTTATCTCTCATCGATGCGGTATTAGTAAATTCTTCGGGAGATTTGTGGTACATCACCCGATATGAATATATAGTGAAGGTTTGAAAGATTAAAGTACATCTACATCAATTCCTACACTAGGATGTAAGGATATTCGCGTCCATATACCCCCATATACTCAAAAGTATATGCTCCAGGAGTTCCCTTAGGAAGACCTGTTTCACCATCATTTGGTCTCTGACAATGATGGATCTATGGTTAGGGCCCTACATGATATGATTATACTTGATTAGTTAGGTACATTCTAGCATTCTTTTAGCATCAAGCATGTTTCCAAGCATTAATCATTAGAACAACAGCTATAAAAGTAGAATACTAAATGTATCAAGTCTAACTCACATCAATTATCAATTGGATATCATTTCTTAACCATTTCATTACTATGATTCAAGAATAGGGTATTCAAACCCTTAATTCATCATAAGTCATCTTATTAGCATGGCCTTGATGTTACTCATGGCTCTCACAGCCTATCAATCTTATATGATGTCACTTAACTAGGCAACATGGTATATCACTATTCACAAAGCTAATAACATGCTTCCAATGAATATGATATCATAACCTTTACCTGGATATAATCATCCTTTTATAAGAACCTGCATGGTTAATTCAATTGACAACAACAAACATTTCATTTCCAGATCAGCAATTTATAAAGCAGAATTAACCTTTCAATTCAGGAATAGTACCTTCATGCTTACACTAAGGCTAGGTTCCCTTATTTACATCAATTAGGGTTATTCAATCCCTTTCTTTATGATTAGGAATAATGATTCCTCATCTCATACTTTAATCATGAAGATTCATGCTTAAAAGCATAAGTAGAGTTAGGGTTTACCCCACTCAATTAAGGTTATTGAATCCCTTTGTCTTATAAGGCATAAGAATTCTTATATTGTAATTTGTTCACAGGGTTTCATACTTGAAAGCATAACCCAGGACTAGGGTTAACATACCCCATCCTTCATTAGTTAGGGTTTGTATTCTTTTACTTCAACATAGGGTTATAGAACCTCTTAGCTCTCGAGGCATAACGATTTCTCATATTACAACTTGTAATTAGGGTTTCATACTCAAAGGCATAACCGTGAATTACTCCATTTATCAAATCACCCTAAATTAGGGTTTACTATTCACGTTACATGTTTTTACCCTAGAATTAGGGTTTACTATTCACTTCATAGTGAATTGAGCTCATAGCATCATTATATATGAAAATTATCATCATTGATGCCCTCAAATTAGGTTAAGATTCATTAATCATTATAATTAGGGTTTCCATGATCTTACCTTGATGGATCATACCCTAATCATGTACATTCTTACATATTGAAAGTATGTTACTTGATTCTCATTCATATTAGGAGCTTTCTCTCTCTTCTTACTACTAGATGATGTTTAAATCACTCTAGGTTAGATTAGGTCAAGTCATCTTTGATTAACATAGATTAAGTCAACCCATTATAATCATTAGTGTTTGCTTGATCAAGGGTTGTTATCTACTTGAACCCTTCAAGGGTACCTTGGTAATATTCTTTAATAATCATAACATGGGTCAATCTACTAATCACTTAACCCCTTTATGTCTTTAGGTATCATTAGGGTTTAGATTAAACAACCATTGAATCATCTAAGCCTTCAAGGCATTAAGCATAAAATGATTCAGGAACATGGTTATTCAAACCCTCAGATTATCATAACACTTGCTACCAAGTGACATATAAGCATCAAGTCATCTAACAACATGACCTTGATTGAAGCAATGTATATACTTTTCACATATCATTACTCTAAAATCTTATAATTGTTTTCAAGGAATATGACATCATAACTCTTACCTGGCTATGATCACCTCATAATATCAACCTGTATGACTTATACAAATAAGGACATGTATATATAACAATGTCAACACAATACCAAAACTTTTCAATTTCTTTATAGGACACCACGACCGTGCCACCTTACACGGTCGTGCAAAGTAAGGCTACCACAGTCGTGCTTCCTTGCACGGTCGTGCAAGTTAAGGCTACCACAGCCATGCTCCCTTGCACGGTCGTGCTACAGCAGATCATTACATGATTCATATTTATATATATATGTATTCTAATTTCTCATTCTTTCAAATTGATTAGGTCACATCAACCCTTCAATCAAGTACATACTACTATGTTTAACATAGTGTATCAAGCTATTAATCCTATAAACAATTAAGAATTCTCCCTTGAATTGGTTCTTAATCCCTTAGGTATTATTAGGGTTTCAACCTTCGCACCTTCATTGATTATCATTACTAATCATTATTGGATCAATAGAACATTCATCATCTTAATTCTCAAAGATTCAATCACATTGGACCTCCACTTCATAAGGTATCCAATTGAATTAGGGTTTCCAATGTTGATTCCTTCAATCATTGAATTCATGGAACCAATCATCAATTGGACCTATACTCATACCTTAATTGAGTTTAATAGTTCAACCTTCAACTTATTTGTCCCTCACTTGACCCTCAATTGACCATCAATTAGGGTTTAACTCAATCGAATTAGGGTTTGGAATCAATAACCCTTCAACATATTTCAATGTGGGTTTAATTGATTTGAACCTATTGAACCATCATTCAATTGGGACATGACCTGACCCCAAACGGTCTTGAGTTCGTTTGGATGACCTCCAAACGGTCTTGAGACCGTTTTCCCATCATATCATCAAAATCCAAGTCAACTAATTAAGGTTTGGATCATTGGATTGATCACCAAAACAACAATTGATTACATTCCAACTTAGTATAATTGGATCATCAATTGCTTAACCATACTCACCCCTAGACCTCCAAACGGTCTTGAGACCGTTTGGATGAGTTCCAAACGGTCTTGAGACCGTTTGGCTCAACCAAACCTTGGATTCTAGTGAAAAGTCATTAGGGTTTGAGCTATTGAGTTGATCATCAAATCAACATTGCATTGTATATCAACTTGGTACCTTTAGACCTTTAAACACCTAACCATACTCAACCCTAGACCTCCAAACGGTCTTGGGTGACCACCAAACGGTCTTGAGACCATTTTGATGAGCTCCAAATGGTCTTGAGACCGTTTGGCCCATCCATCCTTTGGATTCTAGTGAGAAATCATCAAGGATTGGTCTATCGAGTTGATCAACGATTCAACACTTAATTGCAATATGATTGGTACCTTTGGACCTTCAATTGATCAACTATACTTTACCCCAGACCTCCAAACGGTCTTGGGGTGACCCCCAAACGGTCTTGAGACCGTTTGGATGATCCCCCAAACGGTCTTGAGACCGTTTGGGCAAGAAAACCCAAAAAGTCAAATCAATTCATTGGAATTTCAACACTAATTTCGATTAGGGTTTGCCCAATTGATTGGCCTTCAACTCATTATTACTTGAGAACTAACCCCTAAAATTTGGTGGGTCATTATCCTACATAATTATGAACAGAAATCCCAAACGGTCAACGCTTGGTCAACGCCCTCAAATGGTCTTGGAGACCGTTTTCTCCAACCGACCTTGTGAAACCGTTTGCCCTTCAAACGGTTTTGCAAACCGTTTGCCCCAAACCGTTTGGCCAAAGGGGGGAAAACAAGACCGTTTGATAAAGTCACATTGGTAATCATGCCCATCATCTTCTACCTCCAGATCAAGGTCTGTTCTTCGTGGTTTTAGTTGCAAGAAAGCAAGGATGAGTGGGAAAGAAGAAGAACTAAGTACTAATTGCAAGAACAAAGATATGCATAAGAAAGCAAAAGGTTTAGAGTTATAAAACCCGCCTTAAGGTAGTTCCTTGAGCTCCAAGCTTCCAAGATTCAAGACTTTAATGGTTTCTTGAACTCCACAGGCCGGCCAAGGGTGTTTCTCCAAGGAAAGGTTGGGAAAAGATGGCTAGAAAGAGGAAACAGTAAGGAAGACCATAAAACCAACCTTGCACCATGAATTCCTCCATGAATCCGAGCAAGAAAATGACCAAAACTTACCTAGAACTCCTTATCCGTCCTCATCTGCTCCAGAGCTCTTTCCTAAGTTGGTCTAAGAAAGGGGATAAGAAGGGAAGTGAAGGAAACGATCCTTGCTAAGTGAGAAAAGGTGTATATATACTTTGGGTGAAATTCCAACATAAGGACAACTTGTTTCTCCATTTCTCATCTAGGTACTTCCCTTCTTCTAAGCCACGTTTCTCCCTTCCATACTTAAGAAAAACTCATCTTAAACCCAAGGTCTATAGGTGAAGAAAGCCAACTTTTTACTAAGTTGCACATATAGAAGGGTTATTAGGCTTATAACTTGATTATTTAATTTATAAGGGTTATCATTCTTATTTGATTATTCAATTGAAGTGCCCTATTCATCATTCTTACTCTAAATGATGCCAAGAGTCATAAATATACTCTAAAAGGTGTATTTTACAAGTTTCATCCCTCATTTTGGGTAAATTGCACTTTACACCAAAATTAGGGTTTTAAGCACAAGGATTGCCCCACAAGCTGCATCTCAGTGCCCAAGCTTGGGGAACCAATCACACTTCATCACATTCACTCTTATGATGTCTCAACACTAAAGGAACATCTTAACATGTGCAATTTGCAAGTTAACCCCTTTTAATTGGGTAATTTGCACATAGGTCCCTGTATTACAAAACAATATTACAACGTTGTTCAAAAGGGCAGAAATGGAAATGTATGTTCCTTAGGAGCTTTAATTACATTATCAACAGATAACCACAAGCATTTAATCACATGATTAAGAAAAAACACCTGGGGTTAGTTCATAACCCAGGTCAGGGATGTTACAAATTATAAACCCCTAACAAGGATTTCGTCCCCGAAATCCCAGAAAGAAAAGGGAAAGCAGATATTATTTAAGAATTATACCATTATGTCTTCAAGTGACATTTTGTTATTATGGAATATCATAGAGTTTTGTTCAATACATAGTTACTCCACACAAACTTTTCATGGAAATATTCATGTGGAACATATATTCTCATTTTCCTTAGTTAGATCAACATTTCTTAACATCACAATTATACTCTATCATTTATTTAAGACTATATAAGTCCTTTCATACCTTGATTGTGTTATCATATCTAATAACACCATATTAACTTTCCTTATTATTTGCACTAATTCTCTCATTAGTTGTACATTCTCTTATCATAGGGAAAAGTTACTTATCAATTAAGGACTTATTTGATAGATATCTTGGAGAAAGATATGTTCATGAAAACATAAACCCCTAACAAGTGATGTTCATAATATTTTACATGTTTAATTTGATTTCATAGTTGACCATTCCAGGTAATCAACATAAATCATTTGATATATTATTACATTCTTATCTTGATACCTATCACGTGTTATCTTCCTTTCATCTTGGGACATTACTTGTTACATATATTCTCAACTTGGAACTAAATTCCAAGATAAACTGATACCTTTTTAGGTATACTTCACATAAACATCTTTATATTATGCACATCAAGTGTCCTAAGACCCACTTGATTGCCATGTCCCTGGAAAGAAAGAGAATAAGGGATCATATTCCTCTTGTTATATCATGTATTTTCAACCATTCATGAAACATCTTATGATTCCATCACATTTTCACATTATGGGGAGGATCTTATTATTATTCTTACATCTTTACTGGACAGGGTTGACCTCCCTTATTCCCATATTTCTTATTTCTTGATGCTCATTAGATTGTTTCAGAATGACTACTTGATCAGAGCAATAAAAAAGATAACAATCTAGGAGTTTCCATATTTACTTTATCATCAGCAATTGTATACCTGGCCAGGGTATATAAATACTGAGATAAGGTAATATGCATTTGTATACTACCATTTTCCTTCTCTTTTCCTATTATCACAAGTATAAGATATTACATTACTGAATTTTATCCAGACATCTCTTTAATACTTCATCCTTTTTATGGAGGTAAGCATGTAACATGAAACATCTATTTTATTCAACATTATAAGTCCTTAAAGGATTAATCAAGAAAAGTTCAATCAATTACTTTCTCAGTTTTGTCCAAGAGATCATAAAAAGACATATAAGAATAACATTTATTTCGTCTAACCTGTCATGACTCGAGGATTATTCATTGTCTCAAGCTGATTTTGCCTCAGAGGTTTATTTGCCATAACATTTCTGGCTGGGCAATTTCTTGCCAGATGTACAACATGTCTACATATGTAGCAAATTCTAGGTGCCCAGTATGGTCTGAAGGGTTCTTTACCCTTTCTGGATGACCATTGTCTTGGTGTACTAGGTCCTGGTTGTGTTGGTGACACCAGAAACTTCTTCCTTTTGGAACTACCAGGTCTCTGCTCCTGGGTTTGGATAGGCCTTTTCTCAATTCTTCCTTTATATTTCTCTTCTGGACAATTATTTCTGATATGTCCAGGCTTCCTACACCTATAGCAGGTCCTGGTCTCTGGTTGTATTCTAACCCCTATATTACTGTATACTGATTCATCAGACTGAGGTTGGGCACTGGCTTGCTCTAGGTTCAAAGCTTCATCATTTACCATTGCTTCAACTTGTTGTTGTGGTTCACATATTCTGTTGATATCCAAAACATCATCATTAGGAGCTGGTAATCTGGGTTGTATTTCTAGTGCTTGATCCACTAGATACATCATGGTAGCCCTAAATTCCCTAACAGTGATTCCTAAGGAAGAATTCCTTATCATGGTTGGGTTAACTAGGGGAATCTCAGGTAATTGTCCCTCTATTGCTTGCTCCTCTGCACCTCTTCTTGGTGCAGTATTGTTGCTCCCCGCAGCAAACTCCTCATCCGAACCAGTCATCTTCAAGTTCTTCTCCTCCTATGTGAGCACAAGTTACCATCAGATACACTGGATGACACTTAGAACAGACTCTACTACCTAAGTCCTATGTCTCTGTAGACTCAGCGAACCTAGAGCTCTGATACCACTTGAAATGACCGACACCAAACTGATAATCAAATTAACGAATGCGGAAGCGATTAGCAGCGGAATTATCAAAAATCACTAAAAATTTAAAACTTTTGTAAAGAGATCTTTGAAAGATAAGAACTCTTTCATAAACAACATGATAGGTCATTTAAAAACTGATCCATTGATACATCTCTGTAATAAACACATCTGGAGCATTACAACAAAACCCACCTTGTTAACTGTACAAGGTAAGATACAAAATCTCGAGGCATCATGCCAAAATCTCAGATATACTGACTCCTAGGACCTGAGAGTACAGAGACAACATAAGACACACTATCTACAAGACTAGACAGTTAGTATCTCCTCCTGAGATTCACTACTGCCGCTGATGCTGTTGATGCTATTATTGCTCATTCTTAAATGGATTCCTTCATCCTTGGCGTCTTCCTAAAAAGTAGAAACCTACGGGAGTGAGAAAATTTGAATAATTATCCCAGCGAGAGTTATAACTCTCCACCTGAAGCTTTGTTATAGCATATAAGGAATAACAGAAGCAAAGTAACTGAAAATATCAACAACAGGTTTGGTAATAAGTAAAACAACATTTACTTAAGCAATCACTTCATTAAAGCATATGTAGAACATGTATTCTAGAAACTTGAACAGACTATTAAAGTCAACAATGTAACATCAATCATTGTTTCTCGTAGTACAACCTAAGCAGTTACACTATACGGCTGATTATATTTTTCAAACATCATTATGCCCTGCGGAGATGAGGTATACCTCTCATACTCCAACCGACCATTTATAAAAATCACGTCGGTACCATACATAGGTCATCAAAAGAGCCAGATTCTTATGACCTCATCTTCCTCAGTCAGTAAGGGGATTTACTTGTGGACATCTTGTGTCTCTGCTGTAGTAGCTATCCAGGGTATTATGGAAACTTTGCTATAGAGTTACAGTGGAGTTCTGAACTCTCATCGTCATCGAAAGATTTCTTGTTTATCTCTCATCGATGCGGTATTAGTAAATTCTTCGGGAGATTTGTGGTACATCACCCGGTATGAATATATAGTGAAGGGTTGAAAGATTAAAGTACATCTACATCAATTCCTACACTAGGACGTAAGGATATTCGCGTCCATATACCCCCATATACTCAAAAGTATATGCTCCAGGAGTTCCCTTAGGAAGACCTGTTTCACCATCATTTGGTCTCTGACAATGATGGATCTATGGTCAGGGCCCTACATGATATGATTATACTTGATTAGTTAGGTACATTCTAGCATTCTTTTAGCATCAAGCATGTTTCCAAGCATTAATCATTAGAACAACAACTATAAAAGTAGAATACTAAATGTATCAAGTCTAACTCACATCAATTATCAATTGGATATCATTTCTTAACCATTTCATTACTATGATTCAAGAATAGGGTATTCAAACCCTTAATTCATCATAAGTCATCTTATTAGCATGGCCTTGATGTTACTCATGGCTCTCACAGCCTATCAATCTTATATGATGTCACTTAACTAGGCAACATGGTATATCACTATTCACAAAGCTAATAACATGCTTCCAATGAATATGATATCATAACCTTTACCTGGATATAATCATCCTTTTATAAGAACCTGCATGGTTAATTCAATTGACAACAACAAACATTTCATTTCCAAATCAACAATTTATAAAGCAGAATTAACCTTTCAATTCAGGAATAGTACCTTCATGCTTACACTAAGGCTAGGTTCCCTTATTTACATCAATTAGGGTTATTCAATCCCTTTCTTTATGATTAGGAATAATGATTCCTCATCTCATACTTTAATCATGAAGATTCATGCTTAAAAGCATAAGTAGAGTTAGGGTTTACCCCACTCAATTAAGGTTATTGAATCCCTTTGTCTTATAAGGCATAAGAATTCTTATATTGTAATTTGTTCACAGGGTTTCATACTTGAAAGCATAACCCATGACTAGGGTTAACATACCCCATCCTTCATTAGTTAGGGTTTGTATTCTTTTACTTCAACATAGGGTTATAGAACCTCTTAGCTCTCGAGGCATAAAGATTTCTCATATTACAACTTGTAATTAGGGTTTCATACTCAAAGGCATAACCCTGAATTACTCCATTTATCAGATCACCCTAAATTAGGGTTTACTATTCACGCTACATGTTATTACCCTAGAATTAGGGTTTACTATTCACATTACATGTTATTACCCTAGAATTAGGGTTTACTATTCACTTCATAGTGAATTGAGCTCATAGCATCATTATATATGAAAATTATCATCATTGATGCCCTCAAATTAGGTTAAGATTCATTAATCATTATAATTAGGGTTTCCATGATCTTACCTTGATGGATCATACCCTAATCATGTACATTCTTACATATTGAAAGTATGTTACTTGATTCTCATTCATATTAGGAGCTTTCTCTCTCTTCTTACTACTAGATGATGTTTAAATCACTCTAGGTTAGATTAGGTCAAGTCATCTTTGATTAACATAGATTAAGTCAACCCATTATAATCATTAGTGTTTGCTTGATCAAGGGTTGTTATCTACTTGAACCCTTCAAGGGTACCTTGGTAATCTTCTTTAATAATCATAACATGGGTCAATCTACTAATCACTTAACCCCTGAATATCTTTAGGTATCATTAGGGTTTAGATTAAACAACCATTGAACCATCTAAGCCTTCAAGGCATTAAGCATAAAATGATTCAGGAACATGGTTATTCAAACCCTCAGATTATCATAACACTTGCTACCAAGTGACATATAAGCATCAATTCATCTAACAACATGACCTTGATTGAAGCAATGTATATACTTTTCACATATCATTACTCTAAAATCTTATAATTGTTTTCAAGGAATATGACATCATAACTCTTACCTGGCTATGATCACCTCATAATATCAACCTGTATGACTTATACAAATAAGGACATGTATATATAACAATGTCAACACAATACCAAAACTTTTCAATTTCTTTATAGGACACCATGGCCGTGCCACCTTACACGGTCGTGCAAAATAAGGCTACCATGGCCGTGCTTAACTTGCACGGTCGTGCAAGTTAAGGCTACCACGGCCATGCTCCCTTGCACGGTCGTGCTACAGCAGATCATTACATGATTCATATATATATATATATGTATTCTAATTTCTCATTCTTTCAAATTGATTAGGTCACATCAACCCTTCAATCAAGTACATACTACTATGTTTAACATAGTGTATCAAGCTATTAATCCTATAAACAATTAAGAATTCTCCCTTGAATTGGTTCTTAATCCCTTAGGTATTATTAGGGTGTCAACCTTTGCACCTTCATTGATTATCATTACTAATCATTATTGGATCAATAGAACATTCATCATCTTAATTCTCAAAGATTCAATCACATTGAACCTCCACTTCATAAGGTATCCAATTGAATTAGGGTTTCCAATGTTGATTCCTTCAATCATTGAATTCATGGAACCAATCATCAATTGGACCTATACTCATACCTTAATTGAGTTTAATAGGTCAACCTTCAACAGATTTTTCCCTCACTTGACCCTCAATTGACCATCAATTAGGGTTTAACTCAATCGAATTAGGGTTTGGAATCAATAACCCTTCAACATATTTCAATGTGGGTTTAATTGATTCGAACCTATTGAACCATCATTCAATTGGGACATGACCTGACCCCAAATGGTCTTGAGGTCGTTTGGATGACCTCCAAACGGTCTTGAGACCGTTTGCCCATCATATCATCAAAATCCAAGTCAACTAATTAAGGTTTGGATCATTGGATTTATCACCAAAACAACAATTGATTACATTCCAACTTAGTATCATTGGATCATCAATTGCTTAACCATACTCACCCCTAGACCTCCAAACGGTCTTGGGTGACCTCCAAACGGTCTTGAGACCGTTTGGATGAGTTCCAAACGGTCTTGAGACCGTTTGGCTCAACCAAACCTTGGATTCTAGTGAAACGTCATTAGGGTTTGAGCTATTGAGTTGATCATCAAATCAACATTGCATTGTATATCAACTTGGTACCTTTAGACCTTTAAACACCTAACCATACTCAACCCTAGACCTCCAAACGGTCTTGGGTGACCACCAAACGGTCTTGAGACCATTTGGATGAGCTCCAAATGGTCTTGAGACCGTTTGGCCCATCCATCCTTTGGATTCTAGTGAGAAATCATCAAGGATTGGTCTATCGAGTTGATCAACAATTCAGCACTTAATTGCAATATGATTGGTACCTTTGGACCTTCAATTGATCAACTATACTTTACCCCAGACCTACAAACGGTCTTGGGGTGACCCCCAAACGGTCTTGAGACCGTTTGGATGATCCCCCAAACGGTCTTGAGACTGTTTGGGCAAGAAAACCCAAAAAGTCAAATCAATTCATTGGAATTTCAACACTAATTTCGATTAGGGTTTGCCCAATTGATTGGCCTTCAACTCATTATTACTTGAGCAATTAACCCCTAAAATTTGGTGGGTCATTATCCTACATAATTATGAACAGAAATCCCAAACGGTCAACGCTTGGTCAACGCCCTCAAACGGTCTTGGAGACCGTTTTCTCCAACCGACCTTGTGAAACCGTTTGCCCTTCAAACAGTTTTGCAAACCGTTTGCCCCAAACCGTTTGGCCAAAGGGGGGAAAACAAGACCGTTTGATAAAGTAAAATTTTTAATCACGCCCATCGTCTTCTACCTCCAGATCAAGGTCTGTTCTTCGTGGTTTTAGTTGCAAGAAAGCAAGGATGAGTGGGAAAGAAGAACTAAGTACTAATTGCAAGAATAAAGATATGCATAAGAAAGCAAAAGGTTTAGAGTTATAAAACCCGCCTTAAGGTAGTTCCTTGAGCTCCAAGCTTCCAAGCTTCAAGCCTTTAATGGTGTCTTGAGCTCCATAGGTCGGCCAAGGGTGTTTCTCCAAGGAAAGGTTGGGAAAAGATGGCTAGAAAGAGGAAACAAGTAAGGAAGACCATAAAACCAACCTTGCACCATGAATTCCTCCATGAATCCGAGCAAGAAGATGACCAAAACTTACCTAGAACTCCTTATCCGTCCTCATCTGCTCCAGAGCTCTGTCCTAAGTCGGTCTAAGCAAGGGGATAAGAAGGGAAGTGAAGGAAACGATCCTTGCTAAGTGAGAAAAGGTGTATATATACTTTGGGTGAAATTCCAACATAAGGACAACTTGTTTCTCCATTTCTCATCTAGGTCCTTCCCTTCTTCTAAGCCACGTTTCTCCCTTCCATACTTAAGAAAAACTCATCTTAAACCCAAGGTCTATAGGTGAAGAAAGCCAACTTTTTACTAAGTTGCACATATAGAAGGGTTATTAGGCTTATAACTTGATTATTTAATTTATAAGGGTTATCATTCTTATTTGATTATTCAATTGAAGTGCACTATTCATCATTCTTACTCTAAATGATTCCAAGAGTCATAAAAATACTCTAAAAGGTGTATTTTACAAGTTTCATCCCTCATTTTGGGTAAATTGCACTTTACACCAAAATTAGGGTTTTAAGCACAAGGATTGCCCCACAAGCTGCATCTCAGTGCCCAAGCTTGGGGAACGAATCACACTTCATCACATTCACTCTTATGATGTCTCAACACTAAAGGAACATCTTAACATGTGCAATTTGCAAGTTAACCCCTTTTAATTGGGTAATTTGCACATAGGTCCCTGTATTATAAAACAATATTACAACATTGTTCAAAAGGGCAGAAATGGAAATGTATGTTCCTTAGGAGCTTTAATTACATTATCAACAGATAACCATAAGCATTTAATCACATGATTAAGAAAAAACACCTGGGGTTAGTTCATAACCCAGGTCAAGGATGTTACATGCACTGTGCCCCATTACAACCAGGGATGAAACATCCGAAATAGCAAAAGGGTTTATAGACCCCCAAAAGTAACATGAACCAGACCCCAAAACTTCTAGATAATACAGACACTGCCTAATAGATGAAGGCATTAACCAGAGAAACAACCAGCACAAACACTGGCATTAACCCACCTTCAAATTGTGTCATACTGGAAGACTGGAAGTGACCCATCAAAAAAGGAATGACAATATTTACTAGACGAGATGAAAAAAGGTTCCTTCACAAATCCACCTAAAACATATATGTATAATGAATGAAAATTGATTTATATTGTTTATGAATAAATTAGATGTTTTATTTAATATTGGCCTTATCTTACCTTTTATTTTATTAATGAAATTAGGATAGTTATAATTATTAATATAAGGTGAAACTTGGCACACACGACAATTGAGACCCAAGGAACACACTTTTACCATTATATTTCAATTTTGAATACTCTATTGATGAGTTTTAATACAATTAGAATTTTGTACTTGTCACCACTATTTTATTCTAACATTACATCATTACCATCACTATTTATAATTTAGAGTCTCATTATCTTCACATTGTTATCAAAAGAGTTTCTTTATATTATTATGCATGCATTTCCATATTTTTCTTATTGATCATATCAAGCCCATTAGTATAATATCTATTTAGATAATGGTACATCATGCATATTTATGGATATGGAAACACCTAACCATTATTCCAAAGCACATTATACCTCTCATTAAACACATTTTAGCCATTATTTGTGTATTAGTTAGCAAAAGAAACATATGGACATGCTTAATGAATTTACTTACATGTTAACAATTAATTAAGTTATTATGTTAATATGAGTGTATTTTTATATGTGATGTTGATTATATAATTTATACCACTTAATATGTTATATTTATTTTAAAGCCTAAATATATAATGAGTTATCGTTTATTTATTCATTTTATATGTGTTAACAATATTCATTAAGGCATAACTTTATCCTTGTTTGGTCAAATATTAGGAACCAAGATTACTAACCTCCTAATAATAGAATAGAATAAGATCCTAGATTTCAGCTTGTTACAACACTCCATCCCTTAAAAGGATTGCATCCTCGAAATATAAACATCCATATGTTATCATCTAATTAATCACCACCCCTTAAAAGGTTTAATTGAATAAGACAACTCTTATAGATATCATGGTTACTTATACATCTATTTTAGGTGAACACTTTTTATGTCGGCCATGCATCCAACTAACATATCATATACACCTATGGTTGAATTTTAGGTCCTTATGATTCTAACCTAGCATCCCTAAGGTTATGATGCAAACCTATTTTAGGGCTTCATCTTGTGTCTTTTTATATTATAATCACATCTAAACAATGTAGATGCAAGTCATTTATCCCCAATATGAATTATTATAGCAAATGCACTCATGGCTACTTTTTGCATGTTTTTCATGGCACTTGTGCATGCATTGGATGCAAATGAGATAGATGGATCTGAATCTTCCTCGAGCATGCCTTGTATGTACAAGAATTGATCCAGAGCAAAAAGAAGTCATCTGAAGAAGTTTGGAGCCAAGATCAGCATCTTGGGCCCCTACCTCAGTCATGCTACCTCACCACGGCCGTGGTGAAATGGCCCAAAAAGTCACAGAAAAGTTGCAAGATTTATACATGAATGTCCTCAGCTATGGAGAACCAAAATGGTCATGGCCACTGAAGACAGCATAGTTGTGGCTAGCAAAATGTCCATGGTAGAAACCCTCCACCACCCCATGGCACCACGCCATGATCGTGGGGAAATGTCCCAAAAACCAATAGAAACCCATTCAAAATACACGTGAATGGACACAATCATGTCCATCAGCACGACTGTGGCCCATGGAGGCTGCCTCACCCGTGTTGACCACCACAACCGTGGTGAGCGGAAGACAAGATGAGCAAAAAAAGCAAGACGGTCGTGGTACCCTTCCTCCACCACGACTGTGGCCATGGCCACTCTCTGCATTTCTCTCCATCTCACAGGATACCTCCACCATGCCCGTATCATCCCCCATGACCGTGCCACTCAACCCCCACCATGGCTGTGGTACATCACCACGACTGTATTGACCACCTAACACTACCCAACTTTTCCACTACATTTCCACTTCTACTCCACTTAACCTAATGCTTCCCCACCACCTATATATACATAGGTGTTGGCCACAACACAAGGTAACAACCTCCTTAACTACTCCTTAACCACTCTCTAGCACTCATTTCTCCCTTCCTTGCATTCAAAACCATCACCTACCTCCCACCTTCCATTTCCACCCAAAAACCTTAGTTTTCTAGGGTTTTTCACCATAATCCCCTACCCTCTCATGCCATTTCCATCCTTGGAGGGAGGTGATGCATTCTACATCTGCTAGGAGGTGAAGGAGAAGGGTCTTCCATGAGCTCCATGTATTTCTACTACTTTATAATCTTTTATTTGCTCTTTTGTGTCGTTATGAGTAGCTAAGCCCCTTATGGTGGGATGTTTGGGGCAAAATGATATTTTGATACCATGTTGGGGGAAGATAATTTGTAAACTCTATGATTTCATTCTATGATGATTGATTCCTATTTATAACTCATTTCCCATGTCTCTACTTGTGGTTGTATCTAAAAATATGAGTTGGTTATGTTTGTGTGCTTGAAGCCACCTAAGTCCAGGAGAAGATATCATATGTGGGGTTATATTAGGAATTACTCCTAGGTCTAATTAGTGGATCCCTAGCTAGCACAAAATATTTTCCTACTTATAGTTCTACTTATACTCCTAGGTGTGTGATCTAAGTAGCTAGTAAAGGGTTGATTGGTGTAATTTCCTTGGAGTTTGATAAAAGTTAGGCGGTGAGTAATGTGGGGTGAAATACCCCACCTCTTCTCCCCAATTCTACCTTTAGCTCCCAATTACACTAAGAAACCCTATGTTAGAAACCTAGATTAGTCAAAGCCTAGTGAAATCTCACCTATACCTTAGGATAACTAATAGTGTAGGGTAATTTCTTAGCATTTGACTAATTGTTTGGTTTAAGTAATCTGGAATGAATGATTAAGCTTGATTGTTCTATCCTCCCCCAATTGGAATCTTAGTGTCACTCCCAAACGACCCACCTACCTTTATCATTGCTAAAACCCATCTTGTTAATTTAGCTTGTTAATGCCAGTATAGTTGCTTGTCTTAACTGCATGTTAGTCAATTGCTCAATTCTTGCTAGATAGGATTTGATAGAGTAGCTAGTGCTCTTTTGAGTTTGATAGTTTTGATCTTGTTAGTTAGCTGTAAATTAGATCTTTGATTTCTCTAGGTCCTTAATTGCTAGTGTAGTGTAGTCTCATGCTCTTGCTTAGGTAATTGTCTTGGCTTGCTTCTTAGTCTTAACTTGTTTATGATAATTTAGGGTTTTGATAATCTAGTTTCCTTCTTGAATTTAATTTCTTACAACATTAGAGTAATCAACAAAATCACTTTTAAACCTTAAAACCCCTACTCTCCACAATAGGAATGTAGCCCACACTAACCTAGCTCTAGTACCCCCTCTCCCTATGGATCCGCCCCTTTACTTGCCTCTCACCTATACTATGACATGAACTCGTGTGCTTACGGGTGCACATTTTGGTATTGAGGGTGAATCTGGTTTAGGGCTTTATAATTTCAAAAGATCCCAAGTGTGTGAAACATCACACCTAGCTTTCTAGCACTGTTGCCAAGGAGTAGAGGTGCTCGGTCTAGCTAGTTAGTGTAGCTTATATTTTCCTAATGCCATCTGATTCAGCCCTATTTTAGGGCTTAATCTTGTGTCTTTTTGCTCTTCAATCACATCTATACCTGTTAGATTGCATGTCATTCCCCCTAATATGCTTATTTGTATAAAATGCACTTATGGACATTATTTGCATGTTTTACAGGCATTTGGACCACGCTTGATGGAAGAGAGAGAGAGAGAAGGGGTGATCCTAGGGTTCCTCTGCACTTAGAGAGGCCCAAAGTGAAGTCTGATGCTCTCTCGACCTACCCCTAGTGGCCAAAGATCAATTGAAGTAAAGAAGTCCAACAAAAGCCAAAGATCCAAGTTAAAGTGCTGATCCAGGACCCAGCACGACCATGGTACCACAAAATGGCCGTGCTAGGTCACTTAGAAATCGACAGGTTCAACCTCCAAATCAAGTAGAAGGCACCACAGCCGTGCAGAGCATCACATCCGTGCAATTGGTAGACACCACGACCGTGGCCGTTTTGACAAAAACCTTGTAACTTTTCCATTTTAATTCCCACGACTGTGCCCATCCACCACGGTCGTGGCCTACCCTACCCACCACGACCGTGGTACCCCACCACGGACGTGCTACTCACAGAATCCACCCAGTTTTCCACTGTTTTCCCCATTTTCCCCCTAACTTAACCCTAGACCCCTAGATCCCTATATAAGCCCTAGTGGCGGCTGAGGGTCGGGGGTTGGCTGCTTAGAGTCCCATTTTCGCCCCCTTGTCACCTCCACTCCATTCCACTTCACCTCCACCTCAAATCCACTCCATTTCACCATTTCCACCACATAACCCCCCATATCTAAGCCTTCCATCCACTTACCACCACCATTCTACACCTTTCCATCCAAGAAGAAGGAGGAAGACGACCCTACAGCTACAGGAGAGAAGGATTTCAGCCACTACTCTGAGCTCCATGGCTTCTTCTACCTCTTTCTTCTCTCTTTTTGTATTTTTCTTTATTATGAGTAGCTAGGCCCCTTGGGTGGGCTGTTTGGGGGAAAATATGTTACTTTGATACCATGTTGGGGGAAAATGGCATGTAAACGTTGTAATTTTATTTGTTAATGATTATATTCTATTTGCATCTCATTCTCCATGAATTGCTTGTTGGTTTGTGTGTGAAATCACTTGGGAATTTAGGCAAATTGCTTATATGTGTGAATTTTGGGATTTGTCCCTAGGTCCAATTCTTGGATCCCTAGGTTGCCTCCCATCTTCCTACATCCTAATCAATCTCCCTAAACCTAAGTGAGAGATCTAAGTGGCTAGATTGGATAATTCTAGTGCAATTAGTATGGAGCCTTCTCAAGGCTAGAATGTGGGGGAATTGGGGTCCAAAGCCCTAATTTCACCTCCCCATTACTACCCTCGAACCCTAATTTCCCTAGGAATGTCTAATCTAGAAACCTAGACTTGATTAGACTCTAATTGAATTGAACCTAATCCCTAACCCAATTGAGCCTCGTAAGGGTAGTAGGGGGTGTTAGGGACTAGTTCCCCTATGCACAACCTAGCATATCCATGGCCAGTTAGTAGCTGAGGTTAATTCATTAGACTCTAACTTGTCGTTTGGTTTGGATAATCTAAATGGAATCATAATGTTCACATGTCACCCACCAACTTAAGTGATAAGTTCATACCCCTAAACAACCCACACATCTCTTTACTACATAAAACCCTAGTTTTGTGCTTGCTTAGCTTAGTTAGTTCTTTTCTTGCTTAGTTAGCTTCTTGCCTTGCTCTTGCCTTGTTTATGCTAGTTTAGTTCTTTAATTGCTATTTTGCTTTTCTCTTGCTTGTCTTAGCATAATTTGTCTTTTCATACCTAGCTTAGTCCTTTCTTTCCTGCTTAAGTCTTAATCTAGTCTAGGGTGAACGTAAATTTCATTCATGACTTTAACTGCTTTCTTGTTCATCCTTAGTTTACAATCAAAACAACCTTTAAACCCTTAACCCTAGTCTCCGCAGTAGGAACCTAGCCAAACTAACCTAGCTCTAGTGCCCCCTCTTTTCCCTATGGATCGACCCTATACTTGCCACCTTCCTATACTACGACACGACCCCGTGCGCTTGCGGGTGTAGTTGTTTTAGTAGAACTAGGTGCATTAGTTAGGTTTATAAATTTCGAAAGTGAATCCACCATGTGTTCCGACCTCGTGGGGCGCATCTAGTCGGGTCAAATCGGCTAGTGTGTTGCACCTCTAGCGGAATCGCACCAAGCTTTCTGGCGCCGTTGCCGGGGATTAGAGGCGTTCGGCCTAGCTAGTTAGTTTTCTTTGACTTTTCTTATTGCCCTCATTATTGCTATTCTTTATTCATTTTTCTTTGCATTCTTGGTGTATATTGGTTTGCTAACTTGTTCTCTTTTGTTTGGTTGTGCTTTGTGCATGTGACAAGCCATTCAGGAGGAAACAAGATGGGAGACCAGAATGCACCTCACAAGCCGCTTCAAGACTACTTCATGCCTAGCAACTACAAATCGCCAATTGCTAGCAGGGTTGATCAGATGCCAGGGGAGCAATTCTCTATTCCTCCAGGTCTTCTTGGGCTCCTGCCCATATTCTACGGCTCAGAGAGTGAGAACCCCTACAAGTACTTGGACTCCTTTCTTGAAGTATGCTCCACCTTCAGGACGTCAACGACTAGTGATGATACAATTCGGTTGACCTTGTTCTCTTTCTCCCTCAAAGATAGAGCTAAAGACTAGTATGACTCAAGAAAGGACATCATGAGTTGGGAAACAATGAAGAATGCTTTCTTGAGACAATTCTACTCTATAGCAAGGTTGACACAAATGCGGCGTTCCTTGACAAGTTTTAGCCAAATGGGTAATGAGCAGTTTCATAATGCATGGGAGAGATTCAAGAAGCTGTTGAGAGAGTATCCTCACCATGAGATTCCTTTGTGGCAGCTAGTTCAATCATTCTACTCTGGTTTGTCTCTAAAGGACCAAGACACAGTGGACTCTTCTTGTGGAGGAGTTTTCATGGCTAGGCCACCTGAGGAGATATGACCTTTGTTTGAGCAGTTGGCTGAAGGATCAAGAATTTGAGCTTCTAGCATGATGAATGAAAGAGGGTATGCCTTTGGTGTGACACCCCCTACTCATGATGACTCAAGCCCGCAAGTGATGAAGATTCTTGGTGACATGGTGAGCTTCATGAAGAACCAGGTGACAAATGCTCCTTGCCACCCAGTCAATTCTATTAAGTTCTATGGGGAAGAAAAGAAGACACCTCACTCCTATAGCTATCAGGAACCAAAAAGTCCTACATACAACTCAAGGTTTGAGGAAGAGGTTCTCTCCAGATTGAAAGTGTTTGATGATGTTCAAAGGGATGTTGCAAGGTTAGAAGAGAGAATAGAGCAACTATCTTCTATAATCGCTCTCCAAGAGGAAAAATTGTCTTCAAGACCCATCATGAGCCACCATGAAGCAAGTGGACCCATGCCCTCTTCACAAGTTTTCTACAGTCCACCCCCATGCAAGTGCATCCCATTCACTCCTTCTAAGGCTATCCCCAGCCTTACACTCCTCCACCACCTCCCTCACCTGAAATTTCACAAAACTTCACTTTCCAGCCCCAATTCTCTCCTCCTCCTCAATTCTCTTCTCCACCTCAATTTCAACCCCAAGTGCCACCTCCACCTCCTCCACAACCATAACATTCTCCCCCTCCCCTTCATGAGAAAGGTAGTGCTGTGACAGTTCTAAGGAGTGGGAAAACTCTTGAGCAGCCCGCAAGTCAAAGAAAGGTTGATAAAGCAAAGCAAAGGCAGCCAAGTGGTGATACTGTGATTGATATTGCTGAAGATGATGTTGTGATACCACATGTTGAGTTTGGGATTCCATGTGATCCACCACATATCCCTTTTGCAGGTCCTACCATCCCTAGCGTTATGCCTCATGTTCATGTAAGTGCGGCAAAAACTAGTGATCCTCCATTTGTAGAAGCACTAGATGAGCCACCAGAATTGAAAAGGAGGCAAAAGCACAATGTTGACATTCTTGAGGTGTTTCGCCAAGTAAAGGTGAACATTCCACTTTTGGATGCTATCAAGCAAATCTCATCATATTCCAAGTTCCTCAAGAACCTATGCACTGTGAAAAGAAGGTCAACGAGGAGGATTCCAAAGAAGGTGAGACTGAATGAACAAGTGAGCTCCATCATACAACACTCACTTCCCGTAAAGAGAAAAGACCCAGGAGCACCACTCATACCTAGTTACATAGGGGGACATCGCATAGACAGGTCCTTACTTGATTTGGGATCTAGTGTGAATTTGATGCCATATCATGTCTATGTTGAGCTGGGCTTAGGCAAGTTGAAGCTGGTACATTGCACTCTCCAGTTGGCAGATAGATCCATAAAAGTGCCTAGGGGTAGAGTGGATGATGTCTTGGTGATGATAGATAAGGAAAAAGGCGCGGTGTTCCAGGCGGATTTCATTGTACTTGATATGGAGTCGGAGGATAAGAAGATTCCCATCATCTTGGGGAGGCCGTTCTTATCTACAGCTGATGCCGACATTCATGTACGCAGTGGCACCATGACAGTCTCATGCATGGACATGAAGATCAACATTAACATGTACAAGAACCCAAGCCGGCGAGTCTGAGATAGGGATATTGGACATGGTCACTTCATAAGTCCAAATGGGCATTTGAGAGAAGGACATCAAGGTGAAGAAGTTAATGATGATTATTGTGATCAAAGGGATGATGAAAATAGATTGAGTGCAAAGGAAGGATGCATGTTTTGCAAGAACGGACACATGAGAATGCCAAACGGATGAATTTTGAAGAATCACCAAGAAGCCTAGCTGAAGGCAAGAAACTCAGCGCTTGTAGGAGGCAACCCACCTAGGTTTGGGAATTTTTGACCCAGTCTATGTTTTTGATACTTTTGCTTTGTTTTTACTTTTTTTCCAAGAAAGCACACACACACACACACGTATTTGATAGTTTTTGTATAGTTTTGATATGTGTAGGTGAGAACAGAGTGAAATGAAGAAGAATAGATGAAATTTTGACAAAAAGTAAATAGAATATCAACTTGAGATCAATTTTGATGTTTGAACAAGATTCAAGTATCCTACTGCTGTTACAGTTCCCAACACGACCATGGTACATCAACACGGCCATGGTGGTGCACACATATTCAACAAGGAAATGATCAGAAAATTGAGAAAAATCGGTTAAGTATAGAACCAGGGCAGAACGGCCGTGCAAGGCAGCATGACCGTGGTACACGAATCCACCATGGTCGTACCGCGCAGCACGGCTGTGCAGTAGCCCAATTCCAGCAGATTTAAGTCAGAATTTACAGAACTTCTTTTCACTTGCTCATTTCTCCGAAGAACAGAACGGCCGTGCTCCGCGCCCTAGCGCCCGTGCAGCACTCTGCCCGCCTTCTCCAGCCATCAAATCCCCACCAAATCACCCCCAAACCATTCCCAATCACTCCTCTACCATTTCCACTACCTTGATCTCCATATTCCACTATTCTCCATCCACAAACGCACCACTTTCTCTCCATTCCGCCCCAACAACCCCGTTCTTCGGAGAAATCCGAAAATTTCTAATTTCACTTCATTTATTGAGCAAGAATGAAGAAGTTTGCAAGGAAGGCAATAGAAAAGACTAGGGGTGTCATCCCCTACCAAAGGAATCCAAGGAACAACCACCCCCAGTTGACGGAGGTGGAATTGGATGCCATAGTGGATCCTATCACTGAAGAAGCCACCGTACAACCACAGCGGGGGGCACCATCTTCGCCGCAGCCGCCGCCATCTGCCTCCCGACACTCTATCTCATCTGAGAGACCTTCCGCTTCAACTGCGCGACCGTCAGTTTTAGCCGCACGTTTGTCTGTCTCCTCCGCAGCACCACCACATCTCGAGCCGCGGCCACGACTACGACCACGACGACGGCTCGTGCTAGCTGATGAAGATGATACTGAAATGCCTGAAGTTGAGCAGCAACCAAGCCCGCCACAACACCTGCTTTCACAGCCAGAGGTTACTACAGGCAGGGCAAAGGAGCCCAAGCACCCAGGGTGCCTGACACGCAGAGTGCTAGCTACTCGATACGCATGCCAAGCGTCAATGGAGACAATGGGGTTCTATGCCTATTTTCAAGAGTTGATGGAAAAATTGGGGCTATTTGAGATATTGACGTTGCAGTAGGAATCATACATCGAGTTAACGCAGCAGTTCTTCGCCACGCTAGAGAAAGCAACAAATGATGGCGAGAATGCAATTAAGGTAACGATTGGGGACAAGAGATGCAAGATAACCTCAGAGATGTTAAATCAGATTTTTGCCCCAAGTGGAGAGATGGTTGCCCTCCTAGATGGAAGAAGGACAGAAAATGACTCTAGTTCCATGTATCCAGCCATGTGGAAGTGCTTCACCGGCCAAAGTACTTTTGTAGCAGGGAAATCAAAGACAAGTGGTATTCATAGCCCATTTCTCCGCTATGTTCAAAAGGTGTTGGCAAACACCATCTTTGGCAGGTATGAAAATTAAGGCAGCTGCACCAACAAAGATCTTTTTGTGCTTGGTTGGATGAAAAAAGTGAGACATGTGAACCTGGGGGCGTTATTGATTGATCACATGAGGACAATCCCGTCCAAGAGCACAAATCCTTTTATAATGGGAGGGATTGTAACATCTATTGCCACTGCCTTGGGGCATGACATGACAGGATATACAAAGGCAGAGGGTGGCAAGTTGGTTGATTTGCACTACATGGCTCGCTCATCCATGATTACGGTTACGGATTAGAAGATCATTTACCAAACCAACCCACCCTACCCAGGAGTCACATTAGAGCTGCCATACCATACTCCTCCCCTCATGGCACAATATGGACCAACGCCAGATTTTCTACAAAAGTTGAGGAGGTACGAGGAGGAGAATCCCAAAGGAGAGGAAATCCCTGAGGTGAGGTTTGCAGGGGGTTTAGGAGATCCTTTACAGGCGGCAGAGCAGAAGCGGACGACAAAGGAAAGAGCGGCAAGACAGGTGAGGCAAAGAGAAGAAAGGATGGGAGCGTCAGAGCCACAACAACCTTCAGTGAATGCATATGACATGGGTACCATTCATGCACAGCTGGAGAACATTTAGGCGACGCAGGAGAGGATTTTACAGACACAGGAGGGCATTCAGAGGACTCAGGATGCCATGTGGTTGGACCACCAGTAGATGCATTATCAGGTCAACCACCTTTATCAGTTCCAAAACGCACAGGACCAGAGGAACCCACAGTGGGGTGAAGATTGGTGGGGTTCTTTGTCAGTATTCCAGGACAACTATCCGCCTCCACAATCCGACTACTAGGGCGCCTACTACAGGTAGGGAGGAGCACCTCTACCACCTCCGCAGTGATCATCTACCCTATCACCCTAGACTTTAGTGTCATGCTGAGGACAACATGGTTCAAAAGTTTGGGGTGGTAGGGCGGTATGCCCTCATTCTTCTTTCACTCATTTTTGCATCTCATCTGCTATTTTACTTTTTGTTTGTTGTTTTTCATTTCTTTTTCTTGTCCTGCTATCTAGTCTAGATTTTTACTGCTTTGCACACCTGCATTCCACGTATTTTACCTTATTGTCATTTTTGTCATTTTTTGCGTAATTTTCAAAAATTTTGCTCTTTTTCCATGCATTGCATACCATGTAGATTTTTGGTAATTTTTGCATGTTTTAGTTAGGATTTGCTTGTTTACTGCTTTAAGTTCAATAATATATGTTTAGATGTGATTGGAGGCAACTTGGCACCATTTTGGCCAATTTTTCCCAAATTTGGAACTTCTTGTCTAAAAATTGTGTTTCGACCCAATCTCTACTGTTTTGAATTAAAATGTTGACCTTTTATAAATGCAAGTGAATCACCATTGTTTGTTGCTAAGTGGTATAAATGTTTGACTTTTTACATGTGCATCACCTCTCTTAGGATTGTGATTGAATTGGTTGAATTGTGAAACTGAGCAAGCTTTGAACGCTTAGTGTTTGGGGAATTACTTGTTTGATATATCAATTTCATTTTGTTCATTCATGTGGTGTGATATCTTGGATGAAGTGTTGGATTAATTCTCATGCAGGATGTCTTATGTGGAAAATCATACCAATGACCCCTCTTTGACCCGACTATTCTTCCACCATATTCATACCCCTCCGCCTCATAAAAAGATTCCCTAGTGCACATAATCAGCCTTGGCCACCTCTAAAAGTTTGGGGTGGCCATATCTTTATCTCCCCGCTTCACTCTATCCACCATATGCCCTATCTACACCAATGGCAAGAAAAAGAAAAGAAAAGAAAAAGAAAAGAAAAATAAAACAAAAGGATGCTCCTGTTTAAGAGCAATCAAATACAGAAAAGATGAGTGTGTAAAAACACTCCAAAAATCTTAACGCAACCCTTTCTTCCACTTTCATACCCATTGAGCTAGGAAACATCAAACTTAGATCATTTTACCCTTTTCCGCAGCCACGTGGGTCATTTGGTGTGATTTGAGATATAAGATTGAATACATGAATGTGAAACAACACTCCAAGTCATTCTTGATTAACGCCACCATGAAACGGTTTACCCGGAACTTAATGGAAGAAATATGGATAACTTGTGTATTCTATGCGCTATATTTGAAGTTCATATGCTTTGTGATCTTTTCATGATTGAATTGTGAAAGAAGGAGAGGAGAGAGGTGAAATGCATGTACTTAGTCATCTTTGATACCATTCAACAACAATCATCTTTTATATTGCATTTGTCATTTCTTTTTGTGAAATTTTGTAGAGAGATTGAGTTGGAGCATACTTGAGGACAAGTATGTTTCAAGTTTGGGGTGGTGATTCAGCCCTATTTTAGGGATTAATCTTGTGTCTTTTTGCTCTTCAATCACATCTATACCTGTTAGATTGCATGTCATTCCCCCTAATATGCTTATTTGTATAAAATGCACTTATGGACATTATTTGCATGTTTTTCAGGCATTTGGACCACGCTTGATGGAAGAGAGAGAGAAGCGGCGCTCCTAGGGTTCCTCTGCACTTGGAGAGGCCCAAAGTGAAGTCCGATGCTCTCTCGACCTACCCCTAGTGGCCAAAGATCAATTGAAGTAAAGAAGTCCAAGAAAAGCCAAAGATCCAAGTTAAAGTGATGATCCAGGACCTAGCACGGCTGTGGTACCACAGAACGGCCGTGCTAGGTCACTTAGAAATCGACACGTTCAACCTCAAAATCAAGCAGAAGGCACCACGGCCGTGTAGAGCAGCACGGCCGTGCAATGGGTAGACACCACGACCGTGGCCGTTTTGACAAAAACCCTGTAACTTTTCCATTTTAATTCCCACGACCTTGCCCATCCACCACGACCGTGGCCTACCCTAACCACCACGGCCGTGGTACCCCACCACGGCCGTGCTACTCACAGAATCCACCCAGTTTTCCACTATTTTCTCTATTTTTCCCCTAACTTAACCCTAGACCCCCTAGATCCCTATATAAGCCCTAGTGGCGGCTGAGGGTCGGGGGTTGGCTTCTTAGAGTCCCATTTTTGCCCCCTTGTCACCTCCACTCCATTCCACTTCACCTCCACCTCAAATCCACTCCATTTCACCATTTCCACCACATAACCCCCCATATCTAAGCCTTCCATCCACTTCCCACCACCATTCTACACCTTTCCATCCAAGAAGAAGGAGGAAGACGACCCTACAGCTGCATGAGAGAAGGATTTCAGCCACTACTCTGAGCTCCATGGCTTCTTCTACCTCTTTCTTCTCTCTTTTTGTATTTTGCTTTGTTTTGAGTAGCTAGGCCCCTTGGGTGGGCTGTCTGGGGGAAAATATGTTACTTTGATACCATGTTGGGGGAAAATGGCATGTAAACATTGTAATTCCATTTGTTAATGATTATATTCTATTTTCATCTCATTGTCCATGAATTGCTTGTTGGTTTGTGTGTGAAATCACTTGGGAATTTAGGCAAATTGCTTATATGTGTGAATTTTGGGATTTGCCCCTAGGTCCAATTCTTGGATCCCTAGGTTGCCTCCCATCTTCCTACATCCTAATCAATCTCCCTAAACCTAAGTGAGAGATCTAAGTGGCTAGATTGGATAATTCTAGTGCAATTAGTATGGAGCCTTCTCAAGGCTAGAATGTGGGGGAATTGGGGTCCAAAGCCCTAATTTCACCTCCCCATTACTACCCTCGGCCCCTAATTACCCTAGGAATGCCTAATCTAGAAACCTAGACTTGATTAGACTCTGATTGAATTGAACCTAATCCCTAACCCAATTGAGCCTCGTAAGGGTAGTAGGGGGTGTTAGGGACTAGTTCCCCTATGCACAACCTAGCATATCCATGGCCAGTTAGTAGCTTAGGTTAATTCATTAGACTCTAACTTGTTGTTTGGTTTGGATAATCTAAGTGGAATCATAATGTTCACATGTCACCCCCCAACTTAAGTGATAAGTTCATACCCCTAAACAACCCACACATCTCTTTACTGCATAAAACCCTAGTTTTGTGCTTGCTTAGCTTAGTTAGTTCTTTTCTTGCTTAGTTAGCTTCTTGCCTTGCTCTTGCCTTGTTTATGCTAGTTTAGTTCTTTAATTGCTCTTTTACTTTTCTCTTGCTTGCCTTAGCATAATTTGTCTTTTCATACCTAGCTTAGTCCTTTCTTTCCTGCTTAGTCTTAATCTAGTCTAGGGTTAACGTATATTTCATTCCTTCCTTTAACTGCTTTCTTGTTCATCCTTAGTTAACAATCAAAACAACCTTTAAACCCTTAACCCTAGTATCCGCAGTAGGAACCTAGCCAAACTAACCTAGCTCTAGTGCCCCCTCTTTTCCCTGTGGATCAACCCTATACTTGCCACCTTCCTATACTACGACACGACCCCTTGCGCTTGCGGGTGTAGTTGTTTTAGTAGAACTAGGTGCGTTAGTTAGGTTTATAAATTTCGAAAGTGAATCCACCGTGTGTTCTGACCTCGTGGGGCGCATCTAGTCGGGTCAAATCGGCTAGTGTGTTGCACCTCTAACAGAATCGCACCACCCTCACAATTGTTGTTCTTTATTCTTTGTTTACTCTTGCATACTTGCCTTCTAACTTGTTCTTGTTGTTTGTTTGTGTATTGTGTGTTGGTATGTATTCCCTGAGAGCCAATCATGGGATGATTGGTGGGATACATTAAGATTGATTTGATAAACATCAAAGGCAAGCTTCCAATTCTTTCAGGTTCAGTCATATGAGATTATGATAAGACATATTGAATGTCTAGAGAATGACAGTACTCAATGACGTATGCTTTCAGGTTCAAGACCTGAATGATGAGATCATACAGATGCTAAGAGTTTGTACATTCTTATCATGTCCCTAGTCGGATGTCATTGTGGAAGGTAGATAGACAATAATGACACACTAGACTAGATTGTGGTTTTGGTTGACGACAGAATATCATTAGTCATGATATGGAGATATGAAACCAAACACATAGGTACTTGTTAGAGAACAAGTGTACTGGACAGACCCACCGTGAGTTTGACACATGGAACCATGACATGGTAGTCACAGTCAGTTCTCACAGTGATGGTAGTGAGTGTGATTCTTTGACCTGAAATTACTACACTCAACACATGTCGTTGGGTACACTTTGACATCATCAAACGTCGTCCCGAAACATGGGTTGTTATAAAGGTGATGATTGGGTGGCTTTGACACATGGGGCTTTTGAGGGGTGAGTGATAGATATGGGATTTGTCCCTCCTGAGGGAGTTTGATATCCATGGCCAATTGATGAGTAGTATTGAGATAGGCGTTCACATACATGTGTGAATCAGTATCCGATATTGATGTCATACATATCTCCTCCAATCTACTCTGAGATCAAGAAAGTGAATGAACATTGACAGGATGACTGTTCCATGCCTAGAGTTCATTCAGGATATCAGTGACAAACAAATTATACATTCACTGTAACACCATTCACAGATTGTAGGATTGAAATTTGTTCTCCAACTTTCCTTTTCACTTGGGTAGCACTGATGTGTGACTAGGCACCACTCTTTTCTTGTGAAGTCATAAGTGTTAAGGACTTTCACTGTTAACGTGAAATGGGCCTGCAGGATCACACGCATAGGATTTAACCTGGAAGAGGAGTTTATCCACAAACTATGTTTAGATTGGTTACTAAAGGAGTTTAGTTGTTCAATTAAACAATCAATCAATTGATAGCTCAATATCATAGTATTCAAGGTGTTGGACCGATTGATTAGAGTATGGGATTGATTGAAACTACAATTGACTGATTTTGCACAGTATGCACTCCCAACTGATCGGCTCAGGTTGGTGAGTCGATCGACTCAGGACAGGCTGAACTGACCAGTTCAAGGGTTGAACCGATCGGCTCAACTGGTCCAAACGAGCAAGTTGGGAAAGTCAGATTGGCAAGATATTTCTCTTTGTTTCACTTCTCCAATTTGATTGGAACAAGGATTGGTATTTGGATCAATTCGAAACAAAAAAGGAAAAGTCAATCGGGAACTGACAAGGGTAGTGAACCGACTGGTTCAGAAGTGAAACGACTGGTTCAGGTGCCCCAACCGACCAGTTCAGGTATGAACCGATCGGCTCAGGTCCCCAACTGACCATTTCATGCTTGAAATGATCGGTTCAGCTGGTGCAGTTGGTTGTTTTGTGGAAAATCTTGAACCCTTCTACTCCTGCTTTAATCCCACATTACCCGAGGTAGAGAACCCTGTCCCATGACCCTCCTATATATAGGGGTATTGGGGGATTCTCAAGTACATCTCAGAACACCAATTTCTCTATAAAGTTGTCGTTCTCGCTGGTCGTGGTAACCAGGAGAGCCCAAGCAAGTGCTACCTGACAAGGGAGGCACAACGAGGGAAAGACAACTGCAGAAAGGCAACTGGTTGCTGGAGAGTGTGTCGATGACTAGTACACCGACAGGAGGGTATGACTCCTTCCGGTGCCTTGTGCGACAAGGCGATCGGAGTTCGAGGTGGTCAGTGTGGACTACTACAGAGGCGAGAGATTTCTACCACTCGGAGGACAACTGTCAAACCCAACAGTCCCGGTGAAGCCAAGAGCTGCACAGACACCGTCCAAGACCGGAGGTGAAGACTGCACAAGCCGTGAGGTAATGTCACCGAGCAAGCCTCAGGACAAGGTATGCCTCTGCAAACCATCCTTCCTAGTGTATATTCGTTGACACGATTCCTTTATATTGGGTTCGGGGAGAAGAAATTTTTTGTTTTCGTTGCCTTCTCTCTCTCCCTTAAAACCCAACAGTGGTATCAAAGCCACATCAACTTCTCTATACTTTAGGATTATCGATATGATCGATTTTGGTTTGTCACCTTTATTTATTGCATACGATACGAATAAAATTGGCTTTATGCATGGCCAATCATAAATTCACAAATTCCAATATACATATATGATATGAATGCACTCGATATGCGTCACCCTTAAATGAGTTTTGTGGTGGATGTATAGCGTAGTTATGGCCAATAAACCCTATGTATGTGTGCTTGGTTGAATGTGGTTTCTTGCATCTTGGTCTGTGCACCGATTCCCTACCTCCTTATTCCTGATGTAACTTGAGATAACTCGAGATTTTTTCCTACCTTTACTCCCCCCAAATGTAACTCGGGGTTTCCCAATTTAAATGTAAATAGGATAGATCCTTTTATATTTCCTATTATGTCAAAGAACGGAGGACAATCTGGAGACAACTGAGACGATCAGTTCAAGGCATGAACCGATCGGTTGGCGATCCAGATGACCGGCTCGAGGAGCAAGATGAGCGGGTGGCGACCTGAGGAGATGTACAATGACCAGTGAACCAATCGGCTAGAGGCACCAGTCGATTGGCTGGTGGCACCCAACCGACTGACCTGATGGTGAGATGATCAATCATGGAGATGAGTTGATCAAACCCAGAATGGCAAAGCACAGAGTTCATCTTATACATGTTGCATGAGATGTGGACCTAGATGACCGTGATTCCTCTTGGCTCGAGGAATCACATTAGGATGGCCATAATCATCGTTTTTATCATTTCATATGTTTTCTATGGGATATAGCATGTATATGATACATACTATGTATTGTGGTGATTGGATATGTATATATACCTATAAAACCAAATCCCTCATTAAATATTAAAGTTTTAGATGCCATCCAAATACGACACACGTGAAAAGCTTGATCGACCAAGTGTGGGCACGCCCTAGCGTGGTGCACCGTCTATCTCGTGGAAGCTGGAAGGATGGATATGTGGGTCTGCCCTAGCAGGGTGCATATTCATCGTGTTGGCTTTGGGTCAGACTAAACAAGGTGACCTAGATAGGATCTAGCACCTTGAGGCATGGAGGTGATCATGGCAAGGAGTTTCATATGACATCTTTCAAGAGTTGCATATGATGCAATTGGCAAAAGTTGCCTACCTGGAAGATCTAAGTTGTGGGTGACAACCCTAGCTGGTCCATGACTCAGAGGATTTCAGGATCTTGACCCACTAGAAGATTGTACACTGCAATCTTCTGAATTGATAGTGAGGGCTATCAATTTGAACAAAAATAGTGGGATCGATAATTAATTAAAGTCCTAATTATATCGTCAACCTTTCAAATCAATCAAATAAGTCAAAATTGAGTTTTGGACTAAATTGCATATATTTCCTTTTGTAGTACAAATGACAACAAACAACAATCACTTTTCGTTGTGATCGGTCCTTGAAAAGGACAAGCTGAATGGGGCTAACTTCCACGACTGGTTTAGGACATTGAGAATTGTTCTCACTCAAGAGCAAAAGCTCTATGTCCTGGATAGTTCAGCTTGAGAGGAACCTGCTCCTACTGCACCAAAGGCAGAAAGGGATGCTTATAAGAAGCATTCTGAAGATGCCATTGATGCAAAGTGCTTGATGTTGTGCTCCATGAACCACGAGTTGCAGAGACAACATGAGAACATGGGTGTCATTGAGATGATTCAACATCTCAATAACATGTATGAAGATTAAGCACGAAAAGAGAGATATGATGTCTCCAGAGCGCTGTTCAAGTATGTCATGACAAAAGGAGATCCAGTTGGTCCTCACATGCTCAAAATGATTGGGTATGTGGAGAACCTGACAAGACTGGGATTTCCCCTGAGCCAAGAGTTGGCTACTGACATGATACTGCAATCATTTCCAGAATCCTACAGTCAGTTTGTGATGAACAACAACATGAACAACTTTGACAAGCGGTTGACAGAGTTGTTGGGCATGTTGAGGACAGCCGAGGCACAGATGAAGAAGGACAAACCTAAGTCTGTGATGATGATCAACAACAAGAAAGGCAAGTCCAAGCGCAAGGGCAAGGGTAAGGGCAAGGCTAAGAAAGGTTCTGATACTAGCCAGCAGCCCAAGTCATCTTCAACTCTCAAGGCCAAGGGAGGTGTAACCAAGAGAGGCAATTGCCACCATTGTCAAAATCTAGGACATTGGAAAAGCAATTGTCCACTCTATTTGAAATAACTAAAGAAGAAGGAGGCGACATACGCCTCTACCTAAAGGTGTCATGAAATAAACTTATAACACTTTTAAGGTATATGATACCAAGATATAAGGTGTAAAGCACCCAATACATGGGGCAAGTGTTGCCACCATAAATAGGAGTACTTTAGTTTATTTTTAGCCTTGAAGGCATGTAATAGAGTTATGAACTACTATTTCATATTTTCCAATGGATAGAAACACATTATTTTTGCATATTGTATTAGAATGATAACAATTAATAAAGTTGATGTTTCAAAGATATGATCTTTATGGCAATGCCTTGTTTATCTTGTGGTACTTGATATGCATAAGATAAAATGATACCTAAAAGTTATTGATAACTCAAACAATCAAATTAGCATAAATCATGAGAAATTCATTTCTAGTTTCCATATGATGGATAAATCTAGACTCTTTTGGTTAGAGAACCAGTAAGAGACATGAATCTCTTAGACATGATTAATCAATCTTCACTAGTGGTAGTGGGAGAATGATTATCCTATTAGGTATAATACATGTGATGTATTTACATACCTATTAGAGTTAATGCTAGTAATTCAAATAGTGTTTAGAGAAATACCAATATGAACATCTTGAAGTGTTCAAGAATATCATAAATGAACTATGAATTTGGTAAAGTGTTAATTCTTGATGAGATCAATGAATGAAATACTTGGACCAAATGTTTGAGATCCTTATGAGTGATTATGATTGAGTATCATAGTGAACTCATGATTAAGGCATGGTGATGTCTAAATCAATAGGGAGTCCTACTCTAAGAAGTTAGAGAATGATTATCAAATAACTAATTTCTTCTTAAATAAAGAATACCCTACACTAATAAAGGACATTAAGAATCACAAAGGGTTGTGAGTTCTTATATCCTTGACAAATACACCTCGATTATCTATGTGATGAGTTGGTCATGTGATGAGTCAACTATCTAGATGAATATGAGGAACCATATTTTGAGTTATGGTTTATGACCATTACATCCTAAATGATTTCCATGTGAACCATAAGGTATGACCTTGATGGTAGCACCCATTGGGATGAAATCAATAAGTGCGAATGAGTCTTAAGCGTTAAGACACATGGATAACATTTTAAGAAGGATGATGCTTGTTGATTGGAACTTAATGACTAAGAGATTTGCATACAGATACTAAAACTGCATTCCTATGAGGAATAAAACAAGGATGTGTACGTGACACAACCTATAAGGTTTATGAGTCCATTAATGCAAATGAAGTCTATAAGTTACAATGGACTAATCAATGTGATTGATTACAAGCAACTCAGAGCTGGATCTTTACTTTGATAATATAGTCAAAGGGTTTGACTGATATGACAAAGATAAAGAAGGGATCTGTGATTTAGTGGGAGCGTATTTGCATTCCACATGTTGATGAGGAATGAAATGTTATAGAATGGAAATCCAAAGTGGATATTATCTTTAGGGAAGATAGAGACATTTCCTATATGATAGGAATAGAGATATATAGAGATAGTTCTCGAAAACCTCTTGACCTGAAAAGAGAAAGCATACATTGGCAATCTATACTGAAAGGTTTAGTGAGTACAGATTAAGTGGGAGAAAACTTGTCCATGTTACATGGAGTTAGTATCCCAAGGCCAAATGTCCAATTCTCATGAAGAATGGGAACACTAAGAATAGATATGGATCTATCATGTATGTAATCATCCCATTATCTTGCATGTATGGACATAGCAAGAATAAAATACATTCATCATCTTGTGTGTAGGACATGACAATATGATGTGCTCATCCTGATAACTCGTATGTGGGACATGACGAGTGGATGTCTGTCTAGTTCCAGTAAGGGTTACTGGAATACCATAAGAATTTGATAAGTACTTGAGAAGTACTAGTTCTATGGAAATAAGGAAGAGTTCACTGTAAAGAGTTACACTGATGCGAACTTTCGAAAAGGACAGAGAATTAATCGCAAAATATATGGGATATATAAAAGTGAATGTTTGTTTGAAAGGGAAATTCTGAGTATTAGTGTATTGGAGAACAACAGTGGATACTATATGGATCTGGAAGGTCATGAGATGAACTTATAGATATTCCGGTCATTGATGACAAATAAGGAGTGCTTGGTCATGCAATGTGGCTAAAGGTTAGCAAAGGAATACTAGATCGCATATTATGGCAACTCCATCTCATACGTGTGACGTACATCAAAGAGATGAGAGACATGCAGTTAATACCGACTTTGGCAAGGTGTTTCAACAACTTACTATGCTAGCACTAGAGCACAGTAACATGTGGGACATGTTTGAAGATCACTAAGAATATGATTCAAGGGTAATTGTCTCACAATGCAAGTGGGAGTCTGTTGGTATGTATGCCCTGAGAGCCAATCAAGGGATGATTGGTGGGATACATTAAGATTGATTTGATAAACATCAAAGGCAAGCTTCCAATTCTTTCTAGTTCAGTCATATGAGATAACGATAAGACAGATTGAATGTCTAGAGAATGACATTACTCAATGACGTATGCTTTCAGGTTCAGGACCTGAACGATGAGATCATACAGATGCTAAAAGTTTGTACATTCTTATCATGTCCCTAGTCGGATGTCATTGTGGAAGGTAGATAGAGAACAATGACACACAAGACTAGATTGTGGTGTTGGTTGATGACAGAATCTCATTAGTCATGATGTGGAGATATCAAACCAAACACATAGGTACTTGTTAGAGAACAAGTGTACTGGACAAACCCACCGTGAGTTTGACACATGGAACCATGACATGGTAGTCACAATCAGTTCTCACAGTGATGGTGGTGAGTGTGATTCTTTGACCTGAAATCACTACACTCAACACATGTCATTGGGTACACATTGACATCATCAAACACAGTCTTGAAACATGGGTTGTTATAAATGTGATGATTGGGTGGCTTTGACACATGGGGCTTTTGAGGGGTGAGTGATAGATATGAGATTAGTCCCTCCTGAGGGAGTTTGATATCCATGGCCACTTGATGAGTAGGATTGAGATAGGCGTGCGCACGCATGTGTGAATCAGTATGCAATATTGATGTCATACATATCTCCTCCAATCTACTCTGAGATCAAGAAAGTGAATGAATGTTGACAGGATGACTGTTCCATGCCTAGGGTTCACTCGGGATATCAGTGACAAAGGAATTATACATTCACTATAACACCATTCACAGATTGTAGGATTGAAAGTTATTCTCCAACTTTCCTTTTCACTTGGGTAGCACTGATGTGCGACTAGGCACCACTCTTTGCTTGTGAAGTCATAAGTGTTATGGACTTTCACTGCCAACGTGAAATGGGCCTATAGGGTCACACACATAGGATTTAACCTGGAAGATGAGTTTATCCACAAATGATGTTTAGATTGATTACTAAAGGAGTTTAGTAGTTCAATTAAACACTCAATCAATTAATAGCTCAATATCATAGTGTTCAAGGTGTTGGACCGATTGATTAGAGTATCAGATTGATTGAAACTGCAATTGACTGATTTTGCACAGTCTGCACTCCCAACTGATCGTCTCATATGATGAACCGATCGGCTCATCTTGGTGAACCGATCAGCTCAACTTGGTGAGTCGATCAGCTCAGGACAGGCTGAACCGACCGGTTCAAGGGTTGAACCGATCGGCTCAATTGGTCCAAACGAGCAAGTTGGGAAAGTCAGATTGGCAAGATATTTCTCTTTATTTCACTTGTCCAATTTGATTGGAACAAGGATTGATATTTGGATCAATTCGAAACAAAAAAGGAAAAGTCAATCGGGAATTGACAAGGGCAGTGAACTGACCGGTTCAGGTGCACCAACCGATCGGTTCAGGTGTGAATCGATCGGCTCAGGTCCCCTACCGACCGTTTCATGCTTGAAATGATCGGTTCAGCTGGCACAGTTGGTTGTTTTGTGGAAAATCTCAAACCCTTCTACTCCTGCTTTAATCCTGCATTGCCCGAGGTAGAGAACCCTGTCCCATAACCCTCCTATATATATAGGGGTATTGGGGGCTTCTCAAGTACAACTTAGAACACCAGTTGCTATGTAAAGTTGTCGTTCTCTCTGGTTATGGTAACCTGGAGAGCCTGAGAAAGTGCTACCCGACAAGGGAGGCACAATGAGGGAAAGACAACTGTAGAAAGGCAACTGGTTGCAGGAGAGTGTGTCGGTGACTAGTACGCCGATAGGAGGGTATCACTCCTTCCGGTGCCTTGTACGACAAGGTGATTGGAGTTCTAGGTGGTCCGTGTGGACTACTACAGAGGTGGGAGATTTCTGCCACTCGGAGGACAACTGTCAATCCCAACAGTCCCGGTGAAGCCAGGAGCTGCACAGACATCGTCCAAGACCAGAGGTGAAGACCACGCAATCCGTGAGGTAATTTCGCCGAGCAAGCCTCGCGACAAGGTATGTCTCTAACAACCATCCTTCCTAGTGTATAGACGTTGACGCGATTCCTTTATACTGGGTTCGGGGAGAAGAAATTTTTTATTTCCGCTGCCTTCTCTGTCTCCCTTAAAACCCAACATTGTGTAGGTGACAATTGTGCATGCTTGGTAGACGCTCTACTTCTACCACCTTGGTGCCCTTCAACCCCGAGATAGGTAAAAGAATAAACCAACACCGACACAAGAAACACCAAGAATCTAAAATGGATGACCCAGATGCTCAAATCCCTCCGGGGGGTGGTGTTCAAAACCCTCCTGGGGGTGAGCCACATAATCCTCCTGGGGGAGTTCCACAACAACCCAATCACCCTCTCCACGACTACTTCACCCCGGGGAACTACACCTCACCATTTGCCACCCTTGTTGACCGAATGCTGGATCAACAATTCTCCATCCCACCAACCCTTCTCTATCTCCTCCCCACTTACTACAACATGGAGAATGAGAATCTCTACCACCACATAGATGCTTTCCTAGAAACTTGCTTAACCTTCTGTACCCCAACCACCACAGATGATTCTATAAGAAGGATCCTTTTTTCTTTCTCCCTAAAGAAAAAATTAAAAGAATGATATATTCCAAGCATGAGTTGGTGACATGGGTGGCAGTGAAGAATGAATTCCTCAAGAAGTTCTATCAGATATCAAAGCTCACTCAGATGACAAGGTGCATCACCTCCTTCACCCATAGGGAGAATGAACCCTTCCATGAAGTGTGGGAAAGATTTTAGAAGCTCTTGTGGACTGCCCTCATCATGAAGTACCTCTATGACATCTTGTACGATTGTTCTACATGGGACTGGTTGAGCTGAGTCAGACTAGTGTTGATTCTTCCTATGGAGGGACATTAATGGATAAGACACCAGAGGAGTCTTGGCCCCTATTTGAGCATCTATATGAGAACTCTCACCACCGAGCTTCAATTAAAGGGGAGCATTGTGACCAAAAATGCATTCCTCCTCCTTCTCCTGTAGCTCTAGCCAAAACAGAAACCAACCCCCAAATGATGATGATGATGGCTGACATGATGAACATGATGAAGAACCAAGCTGAGGGTTCTACTAGCCAGTCTACCATGGCAGTTGATTCCATTGATGAAGAAGTGAATGCTTTGCATGCTTTTAGAAACCGGAACAATCAAGGTCATATGTCCAACTCTTATACTCTAGAATGGAGGAAACATCCTAACTTCTCTTGGAAAAAACAAGGTGAAGAGGGGCCAAGGACAACCAAGGAAACAACAAGGCCCTAGGTACAATTCTAAGTTTGAAGAGGAGGAAGCCTAGATGAAGTGAAAAAAGATGTCTCTTCTCATGAGTAGACAATCAGCCGCCTTGAACAAAAACTTGATCGAATTTTCCTCGCACTTGCCCATCGTGAGGAGGGAAGACTCCCCTCACAACCCATGGCTAATCCTAACAATGACATTGGTTCCATGGGCACTCCTCAAGGTACATAACTCCATACACCAAACCAAGTTCCCCCACTTTAATAATACCAAGGACCACTAACCCATATGCTCCCCCACCTTCTCAACCTCCATTCAACTATCAATACAATCTACCTCCACCTCACTCATACCAGCAAGCCCCTCCACAATATCACCCCCATCCATAACAACCAAAACCACCACCATCTCAGCCACAATACATCCTTTAAAACCCAACTCCCTCACACCAAACACCACCACCCCAATAGCCACAACAACCCCCACAAGGTTCTTCTTCTACCAACCATGAGCATGTGAAGGCGGTGACAGTGTTGAGGAGTGGTAGGACTTTGGAGCAGCCATGGGACACTTCAATTGATAGTGCAAGCAGTGATGACAGAGTTGATACTGTGATTAAAGACAATGATACTGAGGTCCAGGTTGAGGATATTGTGACAGGTACTCGGGAGGATACTATGATTCCTGTGATACCAATTGATGATTCTTTTGATTTGAGCTATTCGGGAGCACAACTCCCTCCCTTCCCAGATGCACTTGAGGAACCATCCACTGAGAAAAGGAAGAGCAAGAACACTGAATACATCATGGAAATTTTAAGTAGGTGAAGATCAATATTCCATTGCTTGATGTAATCAAACAAATCCCATCATATTCCAAGTTCATGAAAGATTTGTGTTCATTCAAGAGGAGGACAACATGAAGAACACCGAGGAAAGTCAAGCACATTGAGCAAGTGATCTTAATCCTACAACACACCGTGCTAAGGAAAAGGAAAGATCCCGACACACCCATCATCTTTTATTACATTGGAGCATAACACATAGTCCAAGCTCTTCTTGACTTGGGTTCTAGTGTGAATTTAATGTTGTATGATGTGTATGCTGAATTATAAACAGGACAATTGGGCCTGGCTCAATGAACCTTGCAATTGGATGACCGATCTGTGAAAATGCCTAGAGGGCAAGTTGACGATGTGTTGGCGAGGCTTGATGATGATACCTCTGCATACTTTCCTGTTGATTTCATTAGTTTGGACATGGAAAATGACTCAAGTAAAGTTCCTATTATCTTGGGGAGACCCTTCTTGGATATAATTGATGTAGTGATTCATGTGAGGACCAGTACCATGTATGTGACCTTCATGCACATGAAGATCCGGTTGAACATTTTCAAGTCTTCTGCTAAGGCAGAGGTGATAGGTGCTATAGAGGAAGATTGTTATCGTACTAAGTGTCTTGATGAGATTGTAGAGGAATGCCTAACTGCATGGATTCAAATTTCCACTCAGGGTAGAGGTCTAGAGCCTATTGTGGAATTTCCTAATGACGACAAAACACCAAACAAACCTTGACACATCATTCAAGCATGGCTGCTAGATGGAGCAAACAATCATCAAATGTCTTGCCAAATACTAAAAAATCATCCATGAAGACCTCTAAAGATGAATCAAGCATGTCAACATAGATGGATGTCACACATGTTTGAAAGGTAGAAGGAGCATTGCACAACCCAAATGCCATCCTTCTATAAGCAAAAGTATCACTTGTATAAGTGAATGTCATCTTATCTTGATCAATGGTATGGACTGCTATCTAGAAGTAAGCTGAGTAGCCATCAAGAAAACAGTAGAAGCTCTACCCTACAAGTCTTTCTAAGATCTAATCAATAAATGAGAGAGAAAAGTGGTCCTTCTTGATCTTTTCATTTATCTTTATATAATCTATACAAATCCTCCACTTTGATTTCTCTCTCACTGGCATCAACTCCTCATCCTCATTCTCAACTATTGTGGTCCCACCCTTCTTGGTCACAACCTGGATGGGACTCACCCAAGGGCTATCAGAAATGGGGTAGATAGTCCCAGCATCTAGCAACTTCACCACTTCTTGTGATATGACATCTTTTATCTTTAGATTCAACCTTATTTGCATTTTCCACATTGCTCTGGCATCATGTTCAAGGTAAATCCTATGAACATAGAAGGAAGGGTCAATGCCCCTCAAGTATGCAATGGAATATCCAATGGCCTAAATGTTTTTCTTCAAAACTGCCATCAAGGAATCTTCTTATTCTGGAGAAAGGATGGAGGAAATGATCATGGGGAGGGTGTCATCTAAACCTAGGAAATCATACTTCATCCCTTCAGGAAGAGACTTGAGCTCAAGGATTGGAGGTTCTTCAAGGGAATTATTCATAGGTTTTTCAAAAATGGATGGGAGGTCCTCACTTGCAACCACTAAGGCTAGCTCATCTTCCTCCTCCTCATCCTCATCACTTCATGGTTCCCGAAGGTATTGTTCTGGGTCACTGAGTTTCTAAGGCAGGCATTGAGGTTGATTAGGCCAAAGAGGACCTGCTTTCCACTCTTACTATCCCTTCCACCATAAGACATGTCCGTTCTTTCTTGGGACATGCATGTTTCTACCGCTGATTCATCACAGACTTCAAAAAAAATTGATGTTGCTTTTCCATTTTCTAGAAAAGGATGTGGAATTCAATTTTAACGACTACTATATGGACGCCTTCAACCAGTTAAAGCAAAAGTTAGTCTGCTCCTATAATTCAGCCCTCAGATTTCTCCTTGCCATTCGAAATCATGTGCATCAGGTATGATATGGGGGCTGTGTTGGACCAAAGGATTGGCTGGGTTCCACATGTCATCTATTATGCAAGCAAAACTCTAGATGAAGCGCAAAGAAGCTACACCACTACTGAGAAAGAGCTGCTCACTGTCATCTCCACACTCGATAAGTTCTGTTCTTATCTCTTACAAAATAAGGTGGTGGTATACACAGATCATGCAACCTTGAAATATCTCATGGCAAAGAAAGATTCTAAGCCAAGGTTGATTCACTGGATCATGTTGCTTCAAGAATTTGATTTGGAGATTGTTGTCAAGAAGGGAGTGGAAAATTCTACAACTGATCATCTCTTCCGCATTGAGCCACCTTATGATGAAGTGAACCAGATCAAGGAGACGATGCCCCATGAGCAACTCTTTTTTCTTGACTCCACTCAAAGACCATGGTACAAGCACATAGCCAACTTTTTGGTAAGTGGGAGAGTACCAAGCACATGGACTAGAGAAGAAAGCAGTAGGTTGTTTGCCATGGTGAAGAATTAAGTTTGGGATGACCCACATCTATTCAAGTATTGTCTTGACCAACTCATAAGAAGATGTGTCCATAAAACTGAGCAGCAAGAGATCCTCTCCATGTGCCACTCTAGTGTGTGTGGAGGTCATTTTGGCGGAAAGCGCACAACCGCTAAAATTCTTCAAAGTGGATTCTATTGGACAACCTTGTTCAAAGATGCTAATGAATATTGCAAGTGTTGTTTGAAGTGCCAAAAGGTGGACACCATCTCCAAGAGGGGCATGATGCCTCTATCACCCATTCTGGTAGTTGAGGTGTTTGATATTTGGGGAATTGACTTCATGGATCTGTTTCCTCCCTCTTTTGGATATGTGTACATCTTGGTGGAAGTTGATTATGTATCCAAGTAGATTAAAGTAATTTCCACAAGGATGAATCATCACAAAGTGGTTTGTGACATTGTCTAGTTGAAGATCTTCACTCGCTCCGGTGTACCACAAGCAATGATTAGTGATGGAGGAGGCCATTTCATCCATTTATCCTTTAAAGGATTTCTAAAAAGGACATGGTGTGAATCATCGCGTGGCTACTCCTTACCACCCTTAAATGAGTGGTCAAGTTGATTTAGCTAATTAGGAGATAAAGCTCATTCTTGAGAAGACAATGGGGCCGAACCACAAGGATTGGTCTTTACATCTGAATGAAGCTTTGTGGGCATATAGAACAACATTCAAGGCCCCGATTGGCACCACGTCATTCAAACTTGAGTATGGAAAGAGCTACCATCTACCAGTGGAAATGCAACACAAGGCACTATGGGTATTAAAATCCATGGACATGGATGGAGACACTGCCAGAACAAGAAGAAAATTATAGTTGCATGAGTTAGGAAAAATGATACATGAACAATATGAGATGTCAAAAAGTTACAAGGTAAGGACCAAGTTATTACATGATAAGCTGATCAAGAAGAAGAACTTTCAGCCCGGTCAATGGGTATGGCTATACAATTCTAGGATGAAGTTCTTTCTCAGAAAACTTTGGTCTAGATGGGAAGGGCCTTATCTAATTAAACATTTATATCCATCTAGGGTGATATGTGAAAAGGACGGAGCAAAATAGTTCATTGTCAATGGACAAAGGTTGAAAGTTGTTGTTGAAGTAGGTCTGGACAAAGCAAATCAAGGTTTTAACATTGTGATGCTACTTGAGGAACACTCAATTGATGAAAATATATGCTTAAATAAACATGAGAGAGACATATATTATGAGCTTGGAAAGTTCAACGAGGATGATAGTCAAGAATCAATAAGCCCGACTAAAGGTGTAAATTTAGTACTAGTGGGAGGCAAGCCACCTAGGTTTGGGAACTTTTGCAACCAACCTTCACTTTTTGATACTTTTGCTGTGTTTTTACATGGTTCTAAGAATACGCATATGCGCACTTGTGGTTGATAGTTTTTGTTTAGTTTTTTATGATATGGTAGGTGATAGATTGAAGAGAGAGAAAAAATGAGTGCAAGCATGGCTGTGTGAAGAAAATGTGGCATCCATGAAATGAAATTTGAAAATGTGAAGGTTTATGAAGTTTTCAATGACAAAACACTTTTTAAGGACTCACCACAGCCGCGGTGAAGCAAAACAGTTGTGGAGGAATTGATGCAAATGTTACAGAGAAGCGTGGAGTTTTGTGAAGGAACGGCCATGGCCATGGCAACCCCCACGAGTGAGGCATATGGAGAATAACACGACTGTGGTGTTCAACACAGGCGTGACAAGAGAGACACAACACAGCCATGGTGGTCCACCATAGTCAAGACAATTTGAGGAAAAATGTCATAGAGAGGGGTGAAATTGTATAAAGGAGTGACCAAGACCATGGAAGCCACCATGACCTAGGCACATGAAGATCACCACGACCGTGGCAACCACCACGGGCATGACGAAAGTCATTCACCAGCCACCATCTCCATCGACACGATCGTGGAACCCACCACAGTCATGCCACCCCTCTCCACCTCGCCCGTGGCCACCCACCACAACCATGGCGGGGACTGACCCCACCAAATTTTAACTTAACATACCAATCTCACCATTACCCTCCCCTCATTCAATTCTCATCTTCTCCACAAACTCCTCACCCATGGCACATGATCGATGACCTACAACTTCTCCAACTACCTCCTACATCCCTCATCCTTCATGAATCCACCTCCCAAACACTTCCTACACCTCTGCCTACTCCTCCTATTCTTTTTCCACCACCCAATCTCCACTGAATCAACCCCTAGCTCCATTCCACCACCAACAGCTGCTCCACATCCACCACCTAGAAAATCCTCAAAATATGACCCTCCCCCCTCCAAATAAACTTCCCACCCATCCATTACCACCACTACACCTCCACAAACCGTTCCCACCCCATTCTGACCTCCAGTTAACTCCTCCACCAACAAATATGAAAATCACAACCCCAACTCCACCACCACCTCCACACCTTGAAGGGGCTTGGTAAGGCTCCTAATGGAGTGGTATCCATAGAAGGATACAAATCACCCCCTCTACCCTGAATGCATGACCAGGAAGGTCATATCAACAAGATATGGATGCAAGAAGGTGATTCGTGACTTGGGTATCAAGGAAGCAGTGGAGGACAAGTTGATTGATATTCGGTTGTGGAAAGTGCTTTTCACAACACAAAGAACTTATGTGGAGTTGATGCAATAGTTCTTCGCTACACTTAAAATGGTTAGAGTCAGATGGGAAGAAGCAATAAAATTTGGAATGCTAAACAAGTTCCAAACTCACTGCTTTTGAATTGAATTGCATTTTTGCCAGAGATCCTGAGGAGGCCAAGAAGAAGAATGGTGGCCAGATTGAGAAGGACATTGACATTGAATATTACGAATTTGGGTATGAACTGATCAGAACTCAAGGGTACACAGCTAGAAAGTAAAAAACCATGGAAATTAGCAACCCTTTGACCCAAAATATACAAAAAGTCATTGATAATACAATTATGTGAAGATATGACAAGTAGGGGAACATCACATAGAAAAACCTCTTTGTGTTAGATAGGATTAGCAAAAGAAAATATTCAACCTAGGAGCATTGTTGATAGATCATATGAGATAAATTCCTTCCAAGTATAAAAATCCATTTTTCATGGGAGGAATTGTAGCCTCAATGCAATAGACCTAGGATGTGATGTATCGGGTCTCACAGAGGCTGATGGAGCCCAATTTGTTGATCTAAAATACCTCATTTTCTCCCAAATGTTCACTGTCAAAAATAAAAGGTTGAAGGATAATGTGAGGCTCGAATTAGCGGCAACAAACATTGAGTTTCCCTACCATGTTGTCCCACTCCTCACTGCCAGTGGTGTCACTGACCTTTTGGGTGTACGACTGAGGCAATGGGACAAAACAACCCCAGGGAGAACTACAATGCCAGTGCCATACATGAAGGAATAGGGGAATCAATGTCCAGGGGTAGCAAGAAGAAGAAGAAGAAGAGCAATGAAGGCAAGCCCGCATGGTGATAAGAAGTGATGAGGCAACATCCCAAATGCAACAACCTTCAACAAACGCCTATGACATGTCATCCATACAGGCACATGTTGAAGGAATTCAAAATACACAACAAGATATGCAACTCACCCAACAATACATGTGGCATGACCAACAACAAATGCACTGCCAGGTCAACCACATGTATCATTAACACTATGCACAAGCTCAAAGGAACTCAGAATGGGGTGAAAAATTTTGGAGTGGTATATCGGGCTACCAAGAGACATATCCTGTTACAACCCCAATTTTGCATATGTTTTCATAATTGAAATGTAATGATTTTATGAATTGGACTTAATTAATAAGATTGTATGCTTTGCTTCAAACAATGGATTACTTTGCAAATATTCCTTTGGATAGGAATTTCGTGATTCCTATTATTATGTTAATCCAATAAGGTATATAAAAGAAAAGTTCAAATAATAGAGAAACATAAAAGATAATGGATTTTTTTTTAAGTAATGCAATTATGAGAAATGTATAGAAATCTCTAGAAAGTAGCATTGATGGCTACAATTGATTAGATTTCATTTACAAGTGATTACTAATGGAAAGGGTAGTCAAAATAAAAAAAATAGGGAAAGAGGAAAGATAAAATATATGTTTTAATGCATAAAATATGCCTTATAAGTCTTTGACTTGCATATGAAGAAAAAGGGGTTTTCCTTTCTCTTTTTGGACTCAAACTTTGTACAATGGTAGATTAAGTCTTTATAGACTTTCTTTAAAAATTTGAGAAGAAAGGATGACTCATAAATAACAAGAATTTCTTTAATAAGATGGTAAAAGAGTAAACTTTGTAAATCCCACAAATAGATAAAGAATGGGGAGGTGGATATATATATATATATATATATTGATATAGATGGAAAGGAATTAATTCCATCCTTCTACAACTGTGAATGCCCTTAGGATAAGTTTCCTTCTTTACCGTGAGGAAAAAGAGACTTATGGTAAAAGAAGAAAAAAAATGTTTTTTTAGCAAGTTTATACATACACATGTATAATTAACCACATGGAAAAAGAACCAGGAAATGAAGTTACAAAGGTATTCCTGAAGGTACTAGAGCAACAGATGGATTTCGTGAAAGTATATATAAGTCTGTGAGTAGGCCCTTTCACGAGATACTCTTGTCCCTCCATCCCCATCACTCTCTTCCTCCGTATCCTAGGATTTATGCGCAACCATGAAAGAGATCATGGGAGGCCTCGTCTCCATCAGGGACCAGACCATCCAAGGTGTGGAAAAAATACCTTGCGAAGAGAAGTAAGGAGCAACGTCGATGATCATCTCTGCATCAACACCATGCACCATGGGAGGAAGTAAGGATGATGGAGTTTCTTCCCTGCTTTCTTGTTCGTCGCACCTTAAGCACGAGGAATAGAGCTTCGCCTGACTTGGGCGCTACCGTGTGTAGCAATGTAAGCTTCCAGCTCGCAGGTATGAGACCTCCTCCTCGCGGTTTAGTTTCTCGTTACAGAAACTTAGGGCAGAAGCCCGCCAGTTGGTCCATGGCCACCTCCAGTCATAGCCCTGGTCTGACTAGGGCCAATGAGCGCCAGTAGGGTCGCCTCGTCTCCACCCGCCTTGAAACTCAGGAACCGCGCGAAGGGGGGGGGGGGCGGCAGGCGACGTTGCAGAGCGCGAGGGCCAAAACCTGCCTCCGTCAGGAGGTTAGGGGTGATATAACAAAAAGACCAGAGTACCCCAGTCAGTACACGTAGTGAGCAAGGGCAAGATGATATTTAACCACTAAATAAAGAGCCGCCCAGAACTACACATCAGTTTGCTGATGTGTCAATGTGAGATTGGCCAGAAAGACTTTAAATGGTAAAAATCCTAGTAATTAGTAGGATGATCATATGAGGATAAATAATATATGAATCTTACTCAAAAAAATGTGAGGAACACAATAAAATTAATTTGAGAACTTGATTTTGTTCCTATTTGCAAAAGTGTGTTAATCTAATGAAAAGTGGTTATGGATTAAATTAGAAACCCTAATCAAACATTATGGTTAAGTTCATGATACTTAATTGATGAAATTGAGTAAATGTAACCTGTTGAATAGTTAATAATGAACTTGAACCTGATTTAGATGTTTTATTGCATGATTTAGGGTTTTTTATGATATGTGAATGATTAAGCACTTAGAAACCCTAATTTAGAGTAAAAAGGGAAAAGATCCTATTTAATTTGAAATATGTGATAATATGCTGTTAGAAGATGATCCTAAGCCTGTTGGATGAAATAGGTTAGAATCGTTAGGGTTTGTGAGATATTTTGCCTAACTAGGGATTGAAATAATAAAAGTGAAAGATAAACCCTAATTGCAATTGAAACCCCAAAAAGGACTAGAAACCTAAGGAAGTAGACTAGGTTTAATGGATCTTGATGACATGATTAATGATAGGAAATTATATGCATATTTCAGGATCTCTTTGTGTGCTTTCTTGTCTATTGGATTTCTTGCATTGATTGGATTATTTCTATCTCATATTAGCTTGACAGGTATGTGGTTATGCTTATGAATATCCCAAATTAGTTTTCCAAGGATTTCTGAAGTTTTCATCGGTGACTTGAATTAAACTGTTGGATGAATTTAATTCATGCAAACTATAATGTGGATATGACTATCACCTAAGATGCATGCCTACTAACTCAGATCCTAGTCCCCTCTATAGCTTGATAGATTGACCTAGTACATGGCTACCTATGGGGTAGTCCATCAGGTCATTGGGTGACTTAGTACATGGCTACCGATGGGGTAGGTCCATCAAGTCACCATGAGTAAGGGATTGGGCTACCTTTGGGTAGGGCCATGCGACTCCACAACCCTAAGTATTGGCTACCTGTGAGGTAGGGCCATGGGGGTAAGGATCTACCATATGAGAGAGGTAGTATCTAAGACTACTGCAAGGACAACACAGAGATAGGGGATAGGTAAGGATTGAGTAGTATTGCTTAAGATGTAATCTTGGTTGTTAAATAATAATTGCTTGATTACGTTGTTACCCTAGTTGCACAATTTTTGTATTCCCCCACATAGCAGTATAATCTGACTGACGTTTTGTTTGTCGGCGATTTAGGTACAAAATCCTAAAAGGACAAATAGTAAATTGGCATATTGTGAATCCACAAATTAAAGTTCAAGGAGGATTAGCTAGAATAGTTTCAGTGGTGGATAAAAATGTTTCGTAATCCCAAGTTTTAAAAAGGTATGCAAAGTTATATTTTATTACAACATTTCAGTATAGTCTTGGTAGAATTTCATAATTATTATTGATTATTTGTCGAACCTTTGATATGGAAATTGGGATAACGGCTCTGACCTCTTGGTCTCCCTTAATTGGGGGTTACCGAGAGGCGGGGTCATTACATTTGGTATCAGAGCACTGGTTCCTCATTTAATCCTTAATAATTATTAAATTTTACAAACTCTGTAGAACTCGGGGGAGTTATTAGAGGATTTTCCGAAAGACAGAGGTGTTTAGAAAAGTATCACGCCTGGGGGCTGGCAAGATTTTCCTCTGCACCACTAGTCAGAATACGAGGACTCTCGGATCCGTGTGACTGCCTGGCCAATGTCTTAGGATCTGACTCGAAATAAGATACCTTTAGGACTCTCTCATCTTGTTCGTCCCTTCTCAACCATAATTCTATTAAGAGTCTAAAGTTTAGGGTTTTTCTCTCTCTTCCTCATCCTCTTGAGGTCAGGGTATGTATAATAAGGTTAAGGAATCCTCCACCAAATTCATGAAAAGCATGTAAACAAGATGTCATGGACATAAGCTTAATAGTTAAGCATAAACTAAAGATTAGTTGCATTCTTAGGTAGTATGGCATGTGTTGTCATGCCCTCAGGAGAGACCTGAGGTTAGATCTTCTTGTCAGGAGGATGAGTAGAGATAGTTACTCTTGGAGGTAGAGACCTCCATTATAGGTAGAGACCTGACACATCTTATGAGGATGATGCTAACCCTAACCCTAAGTGGTGGTTAGAGAGAGAGATGGCATGATGAGATGGGAGTTTTGAATCCCTATGATAGTTTGAGAGAGGTGAGGTTGGATGACCTAGTACCTTTGGTGACCCAACTTATGGAAGGGTCGTGCAAGTTAGAGTGAAGGATAACTCCTTCATTGAAAAGGTTAGTGAAGAACCTATAGAAACCCTATGGGATGATATGAGCATGGCATAGTATGCACCTTGAGTACGTTAGTAGTGCTGGTAGTAGGTTAAAACCCTAGTCAGAAGGGCATGTTGGATAGCTTATGAGATAAGTATAAAGAGCTATGGATAATCTTAAGCAAACATAAGTTTGAACATAGGTTTCACCCATGTAGGGGTATGCTTGTGAGCTTGATCCACCTTCATGGAGAGAGGGCCTCTAGTAGTAAGGCTAGTTGTGGGGTTAACTCTAGAGAGAGAGAAGGACCCAAGCAATAGTTTGAGCGAGGTGAGGTTGGCTGACCTAGTACCTTTGGTGACCCAACTTATGGAAGGGCCGTGCAAGTTAGAGTGAAGGATAACTCCTTCATTGAAAAGGTTAGTGAAGAACCTATAGAAACCCTATGGGATGATATGAGCATGGCATAGTATGCACCTTGAGTAAGTTAGTAGTGCTGGTAGTAGGTTAAAACCCTAGTCAGAAGGGCATGTTGGATAGCTTATGAGATAAGTATAAAGAGCTATGGATAATCTTGAGCAAACATAAGTTTGAACATAGGTTTCACCCATGTAGGGGTATGCTTGTGAGCTTGATCCACCTTCATGGAGAGAGGACCTCTAGTAGTAAGGCTAGTTGTGGGGTTAACTCTAGAGAGAGAGAAGGACCCAAGCAAGAAGGTTGGAGGCTTAGATTCTGAGATATAAGAAACCTAGAGAAGTTGGGTATGTTACGACTTAAGTGGATGGTTGTGGTTGCCTCATTCATGGTCCTTGTGGTTCTTGAGTAACAAAACCCTAGAAGAAGGATGAGGTTGCTAGTACCTATGTGCAGTTGATAAAGGTTCTTACCTTGTAGGGATAAGAAGAAGAGTTCCTTAGACCCTGAGGAGGTTTAGTAACAAGTTGTGAGGCCTTATACCTAGTTGGTTGTCCTTAAGGAGGACTCAACTCTGAGGTGTTACTTGAGTAGAAAGATAATAGGAAGCGCATGCCATACCCTGTACATGCTTGGTTTATGGTTAAAAGGTTGAGCAGGAAGTTGGACATCAGAAAAGTGAACCTAGGGTTCTTAGACCTAAGAGGGGAAGTAGTGTACCTGGTACTCATGATGAGATTTGAGTTTCTATAATTTCGAGCATGGCACTCCTCATGTTTAGAGGAAAGGGAAACCTTGAGATTAAGGTATATGTTTGATGAAACCCCCAACTTATAGATTGGTGAAGTATGTATGTATGCTGATGGTCCAATGTTGAGGAACGAGAACAAGATTGACCTATCATGGAGACCTAGCATGGTGGAGTAGGTGGTCTGTTTGTTAGCTATGTGCCTTAGTAGCTTGCTAGGGCTAAGCATGCTCATGTTGAGGTAAACCCTAGACATAGGGGCATTTATGACCTTTGTGGCTATTAAGGGGTAGTTTCCTTCCATCCTGGGAGAGGACCCTTTTGTAGGGTATGAATTAGCTTTTGGCCGGGTTTAGGGTAACCTAAAGAGGTCTCATAGGATGTTGAGAAGCTAAGTGGAGAGTACATAGTATGAGAATGAACTTGCAGACCCAAAGATAACCATGTCTAAGTGCATATGGATGTGTTACAATGGAGGTAGCCAGTATGGGGCCTGACCGAGGTAGATAGGCCACCATGATCCTTACAAAAAGATGTAAGTCAGACCATGAATGATGAGAGAGATGACGAAGACTTGGGTAAGGTTTCAAGTTGGATATGTGCTATGTTTGGATCCTAAGTCTATCCTAGGGTCAAGTAGGGATAAGACCAATGAGAGTAGGAGTTGCCTAATTCCCTAGTTGCACATGACCATAGGGTCAGGAGGTAACAACTATCATTGTCTGAGGGCCATGGGGTAGGAGATTGATCACCTTCATGAACTCATGGGACCTAAAGGGCAGATGAGGAGGGCACTCTCTGATGCATAAGGGAAGAGGGATGACCCCAAAAGTGTCGGCACCCTACATACCTAGAGGAGACGACCAAGGATGGTATGATGACCCAAGTGGGTTTGAGACCAGTTTTCCATGGAAGTAACCCTAATGTCGAGATGTTCATGATGTAGAGACATGTGATGCACATTTCCAGTTAGATTTGAAGGTGTATTGGCAATGTGGGATGTACCATCTCTACTCTTGGAATAGGAAGAACTTTGTGTTTGGACGAACACCAAATGGTTATTTCCTCATGTTATGGGAGTGAGAGATAGGACAATACGCATGCCATACACCAAGGATAAAGATGATGTCAGTTGAAACGTTGCTATGTGGATAGAGGTAATAACGTACCCTTGTGGAGTGTATGATATGTGGATGGTTTGCAAACATCAAGAGAATTAAGGTAGTCATCTTATGAGGATGTTTTTATCATGAGCTATGTGGAATATATGAGTTATACAAGGTCGAGTTCGATAACTAAGAGGATGATCTTTGAGTTTTCTTGATGAAGATAGACTTAGAGTTTGAGATGAAATAATAACTGGAATACATGGAGGTGTATGTCTTCAACAATACCTAATACATAGGGATGTGAAGTGGCAATGGATGCTCTTGTGAGAGGCAGCTATCTAGTTTAGCTAGTGGACAGGCTGGAAGAGGGGGTTAAGTGAACCCTAAGTTTGTGAGATATGTTTGGCTAACACCCAGATGTAACGAGATCCATTGATCGAGTTAGTGGTTGCGTAGTTAGCCAACCTAGGGCTTGTCATGATGAAAGGATGGTTGTAGAACCTCAAATGCCTTCTATGGTAAAGAGGTGATGAAACCCCGACTAGAGTGTTTTAGGGTTTCCGAGGAATCAACCTTAAGGAATCATGACATATAGGAGATCATGATTTCAAGTTCACCATACACCATGGTACTACTAAGATAGTAAGTTGCGGTAGTACTTTGGATACCTAAGATGAAGTTGCATGTGGCTTGTGGCCATGCATGCTAGGAGGTGAAGGATGAACACCAATAACCCAGTGAGTTGATACAAAGGATAAAGAGTCCCCGAGAGGGAATGAGAGTTCATCACTATGGATGTTGTGGAGAGTCTCCCCTGGACCAAGGTAGGTCAAGATGCAATATGGGTTATGGTAGATTGCCTTACCTAGATGACATAATCTAAGAAAAGAGAGAGTACTGTCGAGAGACTGATCCGGTTGAACTACATGTAAGAGAGATGGTTCAACTATACTGTGATGCGAGTTCAAAGGTTCTTGAGAGTACCCTAAAGATTCACTTCCATAAGGTGGAAGTAGGTACAGGAAGAACTCGACATGAGTATAGCTTGTCACCCCTAACTGATGGTTAACATGATCCAGAATAGAGGGTCTGATGAGAGTGTGTGTGCTCAATTAGGATGATATCTGGGGACAGTTCTTGTCCTATGTAAGATGGGATGATAACCACCATAGCCAGGATCGGGATGTGAAGAGGCTCTATAAGGGAGGTTGTGTCAGTAACCACTTCATTAAAGATGATGTTGGTGAAGGGACCTTACGAATGTCAGAGAAGACCATAGTGTGTGTAGATGAAGTCACTTTGATCGTGCAATGGCTAGAAAAGAGAGCCCAGGGACGACATGAGTCGTGAGCTGATGCAAAGTAGACTAACATGCAGTTCACTGTGGGAGAATATGTGATATGAAAATCCGACCCCTCTGAGCTATAGCTGAGAAAGCTGTCCCTGATACATGGGTCCATTTGAGATGGATTGGTGGAGATGGTTATGTTTAGCCTTACCCCTCAGGATAATGTTATGTGTGATGAGTTCCATGTGTCCAATTTAGAGCACTATGTGAGGTACCCGAGTCATGTGCTGAGAAATGAACCTAGTGAGCCCCAAGGGAGGCTGAAATGTCCTGATTCACCTGTGAGGATTATAGATGCTAAGGTGAAAGAACTAAGAGAAAAGAATATGTAATGATAAAGGTTCTTTGGAAGCGCCATGGATAGGGTAAAGCCACATAGGAGCCAATGATGGACATAGAAAAGTCTTATCCTGAATTGTTGTATGCTTGATAGAATTTTGAGGAAAAAATTCTTATAAGAGGGGAAGGATGTTACAACCCGAATTTTGCATATGTTTTCATAATTGAAATGTAATGATTTTATGAATTGGACTTAATTAAAAAGATTGTATGCTCTGCTTCAAACAATGGATTACTTTGCAAATATTCCTTTAGATAGGAATTTAGTGATTCCTATTATAATGTTAATCCAATAAGGGATATAAAAGAAAATAATAAAAGAAAAGTTCAAATAATAGAGAAAGATAAAAGATAATGGATTTTTTTTAAGTAATGCAATTATGAGAAATGTATAGAAATCTCTAGAAAGTATCATTGATGGCTACAATTGATTAGATTTCATTTACAAGTGATTACTAATGGAAAGGGTACTCAAAATAAAGAAAATAGGGAAAGGGGAAAGAGAAAATATATGTTTTAATGCATAAAATATGCCTTATAAATCTTTGACTTGCATCTGAAGAAAAAGGGGTTTTCCTTTCTATTTTTGGACTCAAACTTTGTACAATGGTAGAGTAAGTCTTTAAAGACTTTCTTTAAAAATTTGAGAAGAAAGCATGACTCATAAAGCAACGAGAATTTCTTTAATAAGATGGTAAAAGAGTAAACTTTGTAAATCCCACAAATAGATAAAGAATGGGGAGGTGGATATATATATATATATATATATATATATATATATATATATTGATATAGATGGAAAGGAATTAATACCATCCTTCTACAACCGTGAATGCCCTTAGGATAAGTTTCCTTATTTACCGTGAGGAAAAAGAGACTTATGGTAAAAGAAGAAAAAAGGGTTTTTTTAGCAAGTTTATATATACACATGTATAATTAACCACAGGGCAAATGAACTAGGAAAGGAAGTTACAAAGGTATTCCAGAAGGTACTAGAGCAACATATGGATTTCGTGAAAGTATATATAAGTCTGTGAGTAGTTCCTTTCATGAGATACTCTTGTCCCTCCATTCCCATCACTCTCTTCCTTCGTACCCTAGGGTTTATGCGCAACCATGAAAGAGATCATGGGAGGCCTCATTTTCATCAGGAACCGGACTGTCCAAGGCGTGGCAACAATACCTTGCGAAGGGAAGTAAGGAGCAACATTGATCATCATCTCTGTAGAAACACCATGCATAGTGGGAGGAAGCAAGGATGATGGAGTTTCTTCCCTTCCTTCCTGTTCGCCGCACCTTAAGAACGAGGAGCAGAGCTCCGCCTGACCTGTGCACTACCATGTACAGAAATGTAAGCTTCCAACTCGTAGGTATGTGACCTCCTCCTCATAGTTTAGTTTCCCGTTACAGAAACTTAGGGCAGAAGCCCACCGGTTGGTCCATGGCCACCGCCATTCATAGCCCTGGTCTGAATAGGGCCAGCGAGGGCCAGTAGGGTCACCCAGTCTCCAGCCGCCTTGAAACTCAGGAACCGCATTAGAGATAGGGAGGGGGGGGAAACGACAGGCGACGCGGCAGAGCGCGAGGGCCAAAACCTGCCTCCGTCAGGAGGTTAGGGGTGATATAATGAAAAGACCAGAGTACCCCAGTCAGTACACGTAGCGAGTAAGGGCAAGATGGTATTTAACCACTAAATAAAGAGCCGCCCAGAACTACACATTAGTTTGCTGACGTGTCAGTGTGAGATTGGCCAGAATTACTTTAAATGGTAAAAATCCTAGTAATTAGTAGGATGATCATACGAGGATAAATAATATATGAATCTTGCTTAGAAAAATGTGAGGAACACATTAAAATTGGTTTGAGAACCTGATTTCGTTCCTATTTGCAAAAGTGTGCTAATCTAATGAAAAGTTCTTATGGATTAAATTAGAAACCCTAATCGAACATTATGGTTAAGTTCATGATAAATTGATGAAATTGAGTAAATGTAACCTGTTGAATAGTTAATAATGAACTTGAAACTAATTTAGATGCTTTCTTGCATGATTTAGGGTTTTTTTATGATATGTGAATGATTAAGCACTTAGAAACCCTAATTTAGAGTAAAAAGGGAAAAGATCCTATTTACTTTGAAATATGTGATAATATGCTATTAGAAGATGATACTAAGCCTGTTGGACGAAATAGGTTAGAATCGTAAAGGTTTGTGAGCTATTTTTCCTAACTAGGGATTGCAATAATAAAAGTGCAAGATAAACCCTAATTGCAATTGGAACCCTAAAAAGGACTAGAAACCTTAGGAAGAGAGCTAGGTTTAATGGATCTTGATGACATGATTAATGATAGGAAATTATATGCATATTTCAGGATCTCTTTGTGTGCTTGCTTGCCTATTGGATTTCTTGCATTGATTGGATTATTTCTGTATCACATTAGCTTGGTAGGTATGTGGTTATGCTTATAAATATCCCGAATTAGTTTTCCGAGGATTTCCGAAGTTTTCATCGGTGACTTGAATTAAACTGTTGGATGAATTTAATTCATGTAAACTATAATGTGGATATGAATATCACCTAAGATACATGCCTACTAGCTCAGATCCTAGTCCCCTATGCAGCTTGATATATTGACCTAGTACATGGCTACCTATGGGGTAGGTCCATCAGGTCATTAGGTGACTTAGTACATGGCTACCAATGGGGTAGGTCCATCAAGTCACCATGAGTAAGGGATTGGGCTACCTTTGGGTAGGGCCATGCGACTCCACAACCCTAAGTATTGGCTACCTGTGAGGTAGGGCCATGAGGGTAAGGATCTACCATATGAGAGAGGTAGTATCCAAGTCCGCTGTAGGGACAACACAGAGATAGGGGATAGGTAAGGATTGAGTAGTATTGCTTAAGACATAATCTTGGTTGTTAAATGATAATTGCTTGATTATGTTGTTACCCTAGTTGAACAATTTTTATATCCCCCCACATACCAGTATAATCAGTTATACTGACCAACGTTTTGTTTGTCGGTGATTTAGGTACAAAATCCTAAAAGGACAAATAGTAAATTGGCATATTGTGAATCCACGAATTAAAGTTCAAGGAGGATTAGCTAGAATAGTTTCAGTGGTGGATAAAAGTTTAGTAATCCCAAGTTTTAAAAAGGTATGCAAAGTTATATTTTATTACAACATTTCAGTATAGTCTTGGTAGAATTTCATAATTATTATTGATTATTTGTCAAACCTTTGATCTAGAAATTGGGATAATGGCTCTGACCTCTTGGTCTCCCTTAATTGGGGGTTACCAGGAGGTGGGTTCGTTACATATCCACCACATCAGGATGCCTACTAGGGTCACTTCTACCAGTTCCCTCCGGCCCACCCAAGTCCTCCACCTCCTCAAGGAAGCCGTCATTAGCACCAGCAAGACCAGCCACAATAGGGAGACCTTCCACCTAATTAGCCTCACCATCCATGATTCTTACCCTACCTTCCCTAATCTTTAGTTGCATGCTGAGGACAACATGAATCAAAAGTGTGGGGTGGTAGGGCGGTATGCACCACCCTCGCTCTCTTTTTGTTTGACATGATCACCTGAATGATTGATTGTTTGATACCACCATATCTAGCATAGAGTTCCCTTTTGCTTGCATTCATGTGTACATGTAGTTGAATTTCATGTATCTTTGCGTAATTTTTTTTTCTCTTTTTGCTTTTCCATGCCATCATTGCATTTTCATGTAGATTTTGGTAATTTTTGTGTGTTTTAGCTAGATTTTTTGCTTTATGCTTTAATTTCCCTAAAATTGGTTTAGATGTGATTAAAATGCAAATCGGCACCATTTTGGCCAATTTTAAATTTGGAACTCCTTGTCTAGAAGCATGTTTCAACTTGAATCTCCAATGTTTGAACTAAAAGTTGTTGATCTTTGACAAATGCATGCCATATTCTCAGAGTTTATTGCTAAATGGTCTTGATTGTTGACTTTTTACATGTGCATCACCTCTCTCAAGTTTGTGAATGTTTTGGTTTAATCGTGATTTGAGCAAGCTATGAACGCTTAGAGCCTATGGAATCACAATATAAAAATGTGAATCTCATGTTGTTCACTCATGTGGTGTGATATAATTTGATGAAGTATTGGATTAGTTTGCATGCATGAGATTTTGTGTTGAGAACCACACTAATGACCCCTCTTTGACCCTACTCTTCTTTCATCATCTTCATTCCCCTCTGCCTCATGAAAGGATGCCTAAGTGTACATATTTAGCCTTGGCCACCTCCAAAAGTTTGGGGTGGCCATATCTACATCTCACTTCACTCTCTCCAACATATGACCTGTCTACACCAAGGACAAAAGTAAAGAAAAAAAGAAAAGAAGAAAATAAAAAGCAAAAAGAAAATAAAAGATGCTCCTATTTAAGAGAATCTAAATAAAAGACGAGTGTTAAAACACTCCAATCTCTTACGGAAATCCTTTCTTCCATTTTCATACCCATTAAGCTAGGAAACATCAAACCTAGTTGACTCTACCTTTTTCTACAGCCACGTGGGTCATTTAGTGTGGTTTAAAGCATAAGATTGAATGCATGAAAGTGAAACAACACTCCTAGTCAACATTGATTAACACCGTCATGAAACGATTTACCTAGAATTAGATGAAGGTCACATGGAAAGTTTGTATGTTCTATGTTCTATATTTGAAGTTTGTATGTTCAATGCTCTTTTCATGATTGGATTTTGAAAGTGGAGAGGAGAGAGGTGGAACACATGCACTTAGTCACTTTTGAGTCCATTTAGTCAATAATCATCTTTTACAATGCATTTATCATTCTTGTTTGATTGAAAGAAATCGAAGAGAGAGATTAATTTGGAGCATCTTGAGGACGAGTATGTTTTAAGTTTGGGGAGGTGATGCAGCCCTATTTTAGGACTTCATATTCTGTCTTTTTGCAGTATAATCACATCTAAACAATGTAGATTGCAAGTCATTTCTCCCTAATATGAAATATTGTATCAAATGCGCTTATGACTCCTTTTTGCATGTTTTTTAGGGCACTTGTGGATGCACTTGATGCAAAGGAGATAGATGGATCTAAATCTTCACTGAGCATGCCTTGGATGTACAAGAATTGATCTAGAGCAAAAAGAAGTCATTTGAAGAAGTTTGGAGCAAAGATCAGTGGCTTGGGCCCCTACCTTTATCGTGCTACCTCACCACGACTGTGGTGAAACGGCCTAAAAAGTCACACTAAAGTTGTAAGATTTGTACATGAATGCCCAGTGCCGTGGAGAACCAAAATGGCTATGGCCATAAAAGACAACACGACCACAGTCAGCAAAACAGCTATGGCCGAAGCCCTCCATCACCCCATGGCACCACACCACAATCGTGGGGAAACATCCCAAAAACCAACAAAAACCCAACTCAAAATACACGTGAATGGCCACGGTCGTGGCTATCAACATGACTATGGCCCACGAAGGCCACCTCACCCGTGGTGACCGCCACAAATGTGGTGAGCTGAAGAAAAGATGAGCAAGAAAAGTAAGATGGTTGTGGTACCCTCCCTCCACCACGACCATGGCACCCACCATTGTCGTGGCCTCTCCATGCATTGCTCTCCACCTCACAACATACCTCCACCATGCCTGTACCATCTGCCATGACTGTTCCACTCAACCCCCACCACGGCCGTGGCACATCATGGTGACCGTGTTGACCACCTAACCCTACCCAACTTTTCCACTGCATTTCTAGTTCTACCCCCGCTTAACCTAATGCTTCCCCACCACCTATACATACTTAGGTGGCGGCCACAACTGGGGAAACAACCTACTTACCTACTCCTTAGACACTCTCTATCATTCATTGCTCCATTCCTTGCATTCAAGACCATCGCCTACCTCCCACCTTCCATTTCCACCCAAAAACCTTAGTTTTCTAGGGCTTTTCACCACAATCCTCTACCTTCTCATGTCATTTCCATCCTTGGAGGGAGGTTCTGCATTCTACAGCAGCTAGGAGGTGAAGGAGAAGGGTCTTCCATGAATTCCATGGATTTTCACCTCTCTCTTCTCTTTTTTTTCTCTTTTGTGTAGTTATGAGTAGCTAAGCCCCTTGTGGTGGGCTGTTTGGGCCAAAAATGATACTTTGATACCATGTTGGGGGAAGATAATTTGTAAACTCTACAATTTCATTCTATGATGATTGATTGCTATTTATATCTCATTTCCCATGTCTCTACTTGTGGTTTGTATCTAAACAAATGAATTGCTTGTGTTTGTGTGCTTGAAGCCAACTAAGTCTACGAGAAGATAGCATATGTGGGGATATCTTGGGAATTGCTCCTAGGTCCAATTAGTGGATCCCTAGCTAGAACCCCATATCCCCCTACTTATAGTCCTTCTCCTACTCCTAGGTGTGTGATCTAAGTAGCTAGTATAGGGTTGATTGCTGTAATTGCTTAGGAGTTTGATAGAAGCTAGGTGGTGAGTAATGTGGGGGTGAAACACCCTCACATCTACTCACCAATTTTACCTTTGGCTCCCAATTACACTTAGAAACCCTATGTTAGAAACCTAGATTAGTCAAATCCTAGTGAAATCTCACCTATACCTTAGGCTAACTAATAATGTAGGGTGATATATTAGAATTTGACTAGTTGTTTGGTTTAAGTAATCTAGAATGAATGATTAAGCTTGCTTGTTCTATCCCCCCCCCAATTTCTTAGTGTCACTCCCAAATGGCCCACCTACCTTTATCATTGCTAAAACCCATTTTGTTAATTTAGCTTGTTAATGCTAGTATAGTTGCTCGTCTTACTAGCCTCTTAGTCAATTGCTCAGTTTTTGCTAGATAGGATTTTCTTGAGTAGCTAGTGCTCTTTTGAGCTTGACAAGTTTGATCTTGTTAGTTCTTTGTAACTTAGGTTTTTCATTTCTCTAGGTCGTTAATTTCTAGTGTAGTGTAGTCTCTTGCTCTTGCTTAGCTAATTGTCTTGTCTTGCTTCTTAGTCTTAACTTGTTTAGGATAATTTACGGTTTTTGATAATCTAGTTTCCTTCTTGTCTTTAATTGCTTGCAACATTAGAGTGATCAACCAAAATCACCTTTAAACTCTAAAAAAACTTGCTCTCTGCATTAGGAATGTAGTCCACACTATCCTAGCTTTAGTGCCCCCTCTCCCTATGGATTGAACCCTTTACTTGCCTCTCACCTATACTATGACATGACCCTGTGCGCTTGTGGGCACATATTTTGGTATTGTGAGTGAACTTGGTTTAGGGTTTTATAAATTTGAGAGATTTTGAATCTCCACATATTGACTAGAATATGACCCATGATAGAGCTGAATGGTAATGAAGGATCCATGTAACCAACCCCACCATAGTTGGGACGGAGGCTTAGATGATGATGAAGAATCAAGAATAAGATATTTCTTGCATTAAAACAATGTCAAAATAAAGTATCATGATCATAAACAGTGCATGTAAACAACATGGACTAAGGTTATTTCAAGTAGGGGCTCAACAACCTAGGAGCGATGAATCCATGTGTTTTACACTTGACAATACTAGAACAATATAAACATGTCAGAGGGAAGTATCACATCTACCAAAAATATGGGGTGAACAAGAACATATACACATATACTCTAGGCAGGACACGATACACCTCTACTCTAATAATTTCACTTGCAGGAATTATTACCTTTGCAATATCAAGTGTGGGAATTTACACGTCCACATAAAAATCCACATATGTCACCTTATACTAGTAATCACCACGTGATGCATAACAAAAGAGTAAAATATGAGAGATGAAATCATCCATGGAATATTAGATGGGGTCAGAGGACCCATAGAAGCGGATCCATTAGTTTTATTGATGAAAGGTATCTATTAGAAAAAAGGATCTTTCTAATAAGAATAATTCAAAGGAGATAAATTCACTAAGAAGATCAGGTTTTCAAGTGCCAATTATGCCATGAGTGGGAAATATAAGTCAAATGCTCATTATAGAGTTTAGGAGATGCAAATACTGTTGGGTTATAGGGGAGACAGAGAAGGCAGCAGAAACAAAATTTTTCTTCTCCCAAACCCAGTATAAAGGAATCACGTCAACATCTATATAATAGGAAGGATGGTTTGTGGAGACATACCTTATCCTGAGGCTTGCTCGGCGACATTACCTCACGACTTGCACGGTCTTCAACTCCGGTCTTGGATGGTGTCTGTGCAACACCAGGTCTCACCAGGACTGTCAGGATTGACAGTTGTCCTCTGAGCGGCAGAAGTCTCCTGCCTCTGAAGTAGTCCAAACGGACTACTAGGAACTCTGATCTCCTTGTCCCACAAGGAATCAGAAGGAGTCGCACCCTCCTATCGGCGTACTAATCACCAACACACTCTCCTACAACCAATTGCTTTTATGCAGTTGTCTTTCCCTTGCTGTGCCTCCCTTATTGGGTAGCACTTGCTCGGGCTCTCTCGATTACCACAACCAGAGAGAATGACAACTTTGCAGAGCAACTGGTGCTCTAAGTTGTTGTTGTTGTTGAGAAGCCCCCACTACCCCTATATATATAGGAGGGTCATGGGATAAGGTTCTCTACCCCGGGCAATGCGGGATAAAAGTAGGAGTAGAAGGGTTTGAAATTTTCCACAAAACAACCAACTACGTCACCTGAACTGATCATTTCAAGCATGAAATAGTCGGTTGGGGAGCTGAGCCGATCGGTTCAGACCTCAACCGATCGGTTGGGCCACCTGAGCCGATCGATTCACTTCTGAGCCAATCGGTTCATGGTCCTAGTCCAACTCAAATTGACTTTCAAATTTGTTTCCAATTAATCAAATATTAATCCTTGTCCAAATCAAATTTGTACAAGTGAAACAAATTGTATTTGCAAAATAGTCTTCTGACTTTCCAAATGATCTAGGTTGTTCCATGAATCGACCGGTTCAACAATTGAGCCAATCGTTTCATGACACATGAGCCGATCGACTCACAACTTGAGGCGACCGATTCAACAACCTGAGCCGATCAGTTCATCTCATGAGCCAATCCGTTGGGGTAGTAGACTGTGCAAATCAATCAATCACAGTTTCAATGAATCCGATACTCTAATCTTTCGGTCCAACACCTTGAACACTATGATATTGAGCTATCAATTGATTGAGTGTTTAATTGAACTACTAAACTCCTTTAGTAATCAATCAAAACATCGTTTGTGGATAAACTCCTCTTCCAGGTTAAATCCTATGTGTGTGACCCTGCATGTCCATTTCACGTTGGCAGTGAAAGTCCATAACACTTATGACTTCACAAGCAAAGAGAGATGCCTAGTCACACATCAGTGCTACCCAAGTGAAAAGGAAAGTTGGAGAACAACTTTCAATCCTACAATTTGGGAATGGTGTTACAGTGAACGTATAATTCCTTTGTCACTAATATCCCGAATAAACTCAAGCCATGGAACAGTGATCCTATCAACGTTCATTCACTTTCTTGATCTCAGAGTAGATTGGAGGAGATATTTATGACATCAATATCACATATTGATTCACACATGCGTGCACGCCTATCTCAATCCTAATCATCAAGTGGCCATGGATATCAAACTCCCTCAGGAGGGACAAATCCCATATCTATCACTCACCCCTCAAAAGCCCCATGTGTCAAAGCCACCCAATCATCACCTTAATAGCAACCCATGTTTCAGGACTATGTTCGATGATGTCAAAGTGTACCCAACGACATGTGTTGAGTGTAGTGATCTCAGGTCAAAGAATCACACTCACCACCATCACTATGAGAACTAACTGTGACTACCATGTCATGGTTCCATGTGTCAAACTCACGGTGGGTCTTTCCGGTACGCTTGTTCTCTAACAAGTACTTATGTGTTTAGTTTGATATCTCCATATCATGACTAATGAGATTCTGTCATCAACCAACACCACAATCTAGTCTTATGTGTCACTGTTGTCTATCTACCTTCCATAATGACATTCGGCTAGGGACATAATATGAATGTACAAACTCTTAGCATCCGTATGATCTCATCGTTCAAGTCCTCAACCTGAAAGCATACGTCATTGAGTACTGTCATTCTCTAAACATTCAATCTATTCTATCATTATCTCATATGACTGAGCCAGAAAGAATTGGAATCTTGCCTTTGATATTATCAAATCAATCTTAATGCATCCCATCAATCATCACATGATTGGCTCTCAGGGCATACATACCAACATACTCCCACTTGCACTATGAGCCAATCACCCTTGAATCATATTCTTAGTGATCTTCAAACATGTCTCACATGTTACTTTGCTCTAGTGCTAACATAGTGAGTTATGGAAACACTTTACCAAAGTAGGTGTTAACTGCATGTCTCTCATCTCTTCATTGTATGTCACACGTATGAGATGGAGTTGCCGTAATATGCAATGTAGTATTCCTTTGCTAACCTTTAGCCACATTGCATGACCAAGCGCTCCTAACTTGTCATCAATGACCGGAATAACTATAAATTCATCTCTATGAACTTCTAGATCCATATAGTATCCACTGTTGTTCTCTAACACACGGATACTCATCATTTCCTTTTAAAACAACTTTATTGGAATGTTTCCATTTATCAACAAACATTCACTTTTATATATCCCATATATTTTGTGATTAATTTTCTGTCCCTTTTCGGAAGTTCGCATCAGTGTAACTCTTTATAGTGAACCCTTCCTTATCTCCATAGAACTAGTAATTCTCAAGTACTTATCAAGTTCTCATGGTATTCCAGTAACCCTTACTAGAACTAGACAGACATCCACTCGTCATGTCCCACATACTAGTTATTAGGATGATCATATCATACAAGATGATAAATACGTTTTTGTTCTGGCTATGTCCATACATGCAAGATGATGGGATGATTACATACATGATAGATCCATATCTATTCTTAGTGTTCCCATTCTTCGTAAGAATTAGACACTTGGCCTTGGGATACTAACTCCATGTAACATGGACAAGTTTTCTCCCACTGAATCTGTGCATACTAAACCCTTTAGTATAGATTGCCAATGTATGCTCTCTCTTTTCGGGTCAAGAGGTTTTTCGAGAACTATCTCTATAGATCTCTATTCCTATTACATAGGAAACATATATTTCTTCCTTAAAGATAATTTCCACTTTGGATTGCCATTCTAGAACATTTCCATTTCACATCAACATGTGGAATGTGAATACGCTCCCACTAAATCACAGATCTCTCTTTATCTTTGACATATCAGTCAAACCCTTTGACTGTATCATCAAAGTGAAGATCGAGCTCTGAGTTGCTTGTACTCAATCAATCACATTGATTAGTCCATTGTAACTTATAGACTTCATTTTCATTAATGGATTCATAAACCTTATAGGTTGTGTCACGTACACATCCTTGTTTTATTCCTTATAGGAATGCAGTTTTAGTATCTGTATGCTAAACCTCTTAGTCATTAAGTTGCAATTAACAAGCATCATCCTTCTCAAAATGTTATCCATGTGTCTTAACGCTTAAGACTCATTCACACTTATGGATTTCATCCCAATGGGTGCTACCATCAAGGTCATACCTTATGGTTCACATGGAAGTCATTTAGGATGTAATGGTCATAAACCATAACTCAAAATCTGGTTCCTCATATTCACCTAGATACTTGACTCATCACATGACCAACTTATCACATAGATAATCGAGGTGTATCTGTCAAGGATATAAGAACTCACAACCCTTTGTGATTCTTAATGTCCTTTATTAGTGTAGGGTATTCTTTATTTAAGGAGAAATTAGTTATTTGATAATCATCCTCTAACTCCTTAGAGTATGACTCCTTTTGATTTAGACATCACCATGCCTTAATCATGAGTTCATTATGATACACTATCATAATCACTCACAAGGATTTCAAACATTTGGTTCAAGTATTTCATTCATTGATCTCATTAAGAATTAATGCTTTACCAAATCCGTACTTCATCTATGCTTTTCTTGAACACTTCAAGATATTCATATTGGTATTTCTCTAAACACCATTTGAAATATTAGTATTTAGTCCAATAAGTATGTAAATACATCACATGTATTATATTTAATAGGATAATCATTCTCCCACTACTACTAGTGAAGATTGATTAATCATGTCTAAGAGATTCATGTCTCTTACTGGTTCTCTAACCAAAAGAGTCTAGATTTATCCATCATATGGAAACTAGAAATGAATTTCTCATGATTTATGCTAATTTGATTGTTTGAGTTCTCAATAACTTTTAGGTATCATTTTATCTTATGCATACCAAGTACCACAGGATAAACAAGGCATTGCCATAAAGATTGAAATATCAACTTTATTAATTGCCATCATTGTCATACAATATGCAAAAATAATGTGTTTCTTTCTATTAGAAAATATGAAATAGTAGTTCATAACTCTATTACATGCCTTCAAGGCTGAAAATAAACTAAAGTACTACTATCTATGGCGGCAACACTTGCCCCATTTATTGGGTACTTTACACTTTATATCTTGGTATCATATACCTCAAAAAGTGTTACAAGTTTATTTCATGACACCTTCAGGTGGAGATGTCTGTCGCCTCTTTCTTCTTTAGTTCTTCCAGATAGAGTGGACAATTCCTCTTCCAATATCCTGGCTTTTGACAATGGTGGCAATTGCCTCTCTTGGTCACGCCTCCCTTGGCCTTGAGAGTTGAAGACGACTTGGACTGCTGGCTAGCTTCAGAACCTTTCTTAGCATTGCCCTTGCCCTTGCGCTTGGACTTGCCTTTCTTGTTGCTGATCATCATCATAGACTTAGGCTTGTCCTTCTTCATTTATGTCTCGGTTGTCCTCAACATGCCCAACAACTCTGTCAACAACTTGTCAAAGTTGTTCATGTTGTAGTTCATTACAAACTGACTGTAGGATTCTGGCAACGATTGCAGTATCACGTCAGTAGCCAACTCTTGGCTCAGGGGAAATCCTAGTCTTGTCAGGTTCTCTACATACCCAATCATTTTGAGCGTGTGAGGACCAACTGGATCTCCTTCTGTCATGACACACATGAACAACACTCTGGAGATATCTCTCTTATCATGCTTGATCTTCATACATGTTCTTGAGATGTTGAATCATCTCAATGACACCCATGTTCTCATGTTGTCTCTGTAACTCGTGGTTCATGGAGCACAACATCAAGCACTTTGCATCAATTGCATCATCAAAATGCTTCTTATAAGCATCCCTTTCTTCCTTTGGTGCGGTAGGAGCAGGTTCCTCTAGAATTGGAGTATCCAGGACATAGAGCTTTCGCTCTTCAGTGAGAACAATTCTCAAAGTCCTAAACCAGTCATGGAAGTTAGTCCCATTCAGCTTGTCCTTTTCAAGGACCGATCACAACGAAAAGTGATTGTTGTTTGTTTTCATTTGTACTACAAAAGGAAACATATGCAATTTAGTTCAAAACTCAATTTTGACTTATTTGATTGATTTGAAAAGTTGATGATATTATTAGGACTTTAATTATCGCTCCCACTATTTTTGTTCAAATTGATAGCCCTCACCATCAATTCGGAAGATTGCAGTGTACAATCTTCTAGTGGGTCAAGAACCTGAAATCCTCTGAGTCATGGACCAGCTAGGGCTATCACCCATAACTTAGATCTTCCAGGTAGGCAACTCTTGCCAATTGCATCATATGAAACTATTGAAAGATGTCATATGCAACTCTTTGCCATGCTCACCTCCATGCCTCAAGGTGCTAGATCCTATCTAGGTCACCTTGTTAAGTCTGACCCAAAGTCAACATGATGAATATGCACCCTGCTAGGGCAGACCCACATACTCATCCTTCATGCTTCCACGAGATAGACAGCGTACCACGCTAGGGAATGCCCACACTTATCCGATCATGTTTTCATGTGTGTCACATTTGGAAGGCATATAAAACTTTAATATTTAATTAGGGATTTGGTTTTATAGGTATATATACATATCCAATCACCACAATATATAGTACATATCATATACATGCTATATCCCACAGAAAACATGTGAAACGATAAAAGCGATGATTATGACCATCCTAATGTGATTCCTCGAGCCAAGAGGAATCACGATCATCTAGGTCTAAATCACATGCAACCTGTCCATGATGAAGTTCTATAGCCATCCGAGTTGATTAACTCATCACATGAATGACCTGCTCGCCCAGGCCGGTCGTCTGGGTGCCACCAGCCGATCGATTGGCTTCTCTAACCGATCGGTTCGCCTGGTCTTCGTGCATCTCCTCATGGCCGCCACCCACTCGTCTCGCTCCTCGAACCGGTTGTCTGTATCGCCAACCGATCAGTTCACTCCTTGAACCGATCATCTTAGTTGTCGTCAGATTGTCCGCCATTCTTTGACATAATAGGAAATAAAAGATCTATCCTATTTTATATTTAAAAGGGAAACCCCAAGTTACATTCGGGGGGAGAAAAGGTAGGAAATAAATCTAGAGTTTTCTCGAGTTACATCAGGAATAAGAGATAGAGAATCGGTGCACAGACCGAGATGCAAGCAACCACATTCAACTAAGCACACAAACATAGGGTTTATTGGCCATAACTACGCTATACATCCACCACAAAACTCATTTAAGGGTGACGTGTATCGAGTGCATTCATATTACACATCATATATGTATTTGGGATTTGTGTATTTAGGATTGGACATGCATAAAACCGATTTTATTCGCAACGTATGCAATAAATAAAGGCGACAAACCAAAATCGATCACATCAATAATCCTAAAGTATAGAGCAGTTGATGTGGCTCTGATACCACTGTTGGGCTATAGGGGAGACAGAGAAGGCAGTGGAAACAAAATTTTTCTTCTCCCAAACCCAGTATAAAGGAATCACGTCAACGTCTATACAATAGGAAGGATGGTTTGTGGAGACATACCTTGTCCCGAGGCTTGCTCGGAGATGTTACCTCGTGACTTGCACAGTCTTCACCTCCGGTCTTGGACAATGTTTGTGCATCTCCTGGTCTCACTGGGACTGTCGGGATTGACAGCTGTCCTCCGAGCGGCAGAAGTCTCCCACCACTGAAGTAGTCTACACGGACCACCATGAACTTCAATCTCCTTATCCCACAAGGAATTGGAAGGAGTCACACCCTCCTGTAAGCGTACTAGTCACCAACACACTCTCCTACAACCATTTGCTTTTGTGTAGTTGTCTTTCCCTTTCTGTGCCTCCCTTATCGGGTAGCACTTGCTCGGGCTCTCTCGGTTACCACAACTAGAGAGAATGATAACTTTGCAGAGCAACTGGTGTTCTGAGTTGTTGTTGTTGCTGAGAAGTCCCCACTACCCCTATATATATAGGAGGGTCATGGGACATGGTTCTCTACCCCAGGAAATGCGGGATTAAAGCAGGAGTAGAAGGGTTCAAAATTTTCCACAAAACAACCAACTGCGTCACCTGAACCGATCATTTCAAGTATGAAACAGTCGGTTGGGGAGATGAGCTGATCAGTTCAGACCTCAACTGATCAGTTGGGCCACCTGAGCCGATCAGTTCACTTCTGAGCCGATCGGTTCATGGTCCTGGTCCAACTCAAATTGACTTTCAAATTTGTTTCCAATTAATCAAATATTAATCCTTGTCCAAATCGAATTTGTACAAGTAAAACAAATTGTATTTGCAAAATAGTCTTCTGACTTTCCAAACAATCTCGGTTGTTCCATGAATCAACCAATTCAAAAATTGAGCCGATCGTTTCATGACACATGAGCCGATCGACTCACAACTTGAGCCGACCGGTTCAACAACCTGAGCCGATCGGTTCATCTCATGAGCCAATCGGTTGGGGCAGCAGACTGTGCAAATCAGTCAATCGCAGTTTCAATCAATCCGATACTCTAATCAATCGGTCCAACACCTTGAACACTATGATACTGAGCTATCAATTGATTGAGTGTTTAATTGAACTACTAAACTCCTTTAGTAATCAATTTAAACATCATTTGTGGATAAACTCCTCTTCCAGGTTAAATCCTATGTGTGTGACCTTGCAGGCCCATTTTACGTTGGCAGTGAAAGTCCATAAGACTTATGACTTCACAAGAAAAGAGCGGTGCCTAGTCACACATCAGTGCTACCCAAGTGAAAAGGAAAGTTGGAGAACAACTTTCAATCCTACAATCTGGGAATGGTGTTATAGTGAATGTATAATTTCTTTATCACTGATATCCCGAATGAACTCAAGGCAGGGAACAATCATCCTATCAATGTTCATTCACTTTCTTGATCTCAGAGTAGATTGGAGGAGATATGTATGGCATCAATATCACATATTTATTCACACATGCGTGCATGCCTATCTCAATCCTACTCATCAAGTGACCATGGATATCAAACTCCCTCAGGAGGGACAAATCCCATATCTATCAGTCACCCCTCAAAAGCCCCATGTGTTAAAGCCACCCAATCATCACCTTTATAACAACCCATGTTTCAGGACTGCGTTTGATGATGTCAAAGTATACCCAATGACATGTGTTGAGTGTAGTGATCTTAGGTCAAAGAATCACACTCACCACCATCACTGTGAGAACTGACTGTGACTACCATGTCATGGTTCCATGTGTCAAACTCACGGTGGGTCTGTCCGGTACGCTTGTTCTCTAACAAGTACCTATGTGTTTGGTTTGATATCTCCATATAATGACTAATGAGATTCTATCATCAACCAACACCACAATCTAGTCTCATGTGTCATTGTTGTCTATCTACCTTCCACAATGACATCCGACTAGGGACATAATAAGAATGTACAAACTCTTACCATTCGTATGATCTCATCGTTCAGGTCCTCAACCTGAAAGCATACGTCATTGAGTATTGTCATTCTCTAGACATTCAATCTGTTCTGTCATTATCTCATATGACTGAGCCAGAAAGAATTGGAAGCTTTCCTTTGATATTTATCAAATCAATCTTAATGCATCCCATCAATCATCACATGATTGGCTCTCAGGGCATAAATACCAACAAATACATCAAGAGAAAGACAATTTACATTAGTTTCTCAATTTGAATAAGGGCATGCAACATACCTCTATATGTGAGTCAACTTGTCTAAATCCAAATGTTAGATCCAATTTAGGGTTCCAAGGTTTCTAACATTGCTGGTTGATAAAAGATCACCATGATATTACAAGTTTTTGATGCCTCATCCAAATGACTTGAATAGGAGGATAAGGGAGAAGCTTAGGAATCATGTCCTATTGGTCAAGTGATTTCTGTGTGTGTGAAGGCCATGGAGAGGGGTCTATATATATAGAAATATTAGACTTGGGTAGCAAGAAACTTATCTATTTTTGTTTACTAGCAGGGTGCACGTGCTAAACACGTGAATACCACTGAATAAAATATTAACAAACCATGTACATTGACATTGACTATTTTATAGACAATATAGATACATTACATATGTGGAGTAATGTCTACAAATTTTTTGAATTCTTAATATGTACACCATTCATTTTACATCTCTCAAGATACCCAATTCTTCTTCTCTTCTTGAACTTTCAGTAGTTCGAGTTGTACATTTTTTGTACTTATACCTGGAAGAGAAGGAAACCCATAAGTTAAGTTTTCCATTTGTATTGAGATCATATTGCTCCTATGTCATCAATTTGATAATAAGAATCATAAAAAATTAAGAAAAATAATAGATTTTACTTAACATAAGATCAAGTGTGATTAACATATTAGGGTCATATGAGAAAAGGTCTTCTACTTCTTCAACAAATGAAATAATCTGCATGGTTCCAATATCATCTTGTAAAGTAATTCACATTGATCCAGTATCAACTTATAGTTGAAGTTCTAAAATTTGTGATATCTTTGGCTCTTACCTTGATTGACCAAATATGAATACTTCCATCAATTTTGTGCAAGAGAAATTAGAAAGCTTTTTATATGAAACTTAAAAATCAAGGAATTGAATAAAAAACTATGAAAAAGATGTGAAGATAGCGTATGTGGATGTATCAGAGAATGCTGAACTTTATCAAAAAGTAATTCTTTATATTCGAAGTATCCCAACAACAGATAATATTTCATTATAGACTATACTTCTTATTGTTGTAGTACTTGATGTCTCAGTAGAAGAGTATTTCTTTATATTTGAAGTATCCCAACAATAGATAATATTTCAATACATACTATATTTCTTGTTGTTGTATTACTTGATGTCTTAGTAGAAGCCGTCCTAATAAGAACTTTAAGATCTTCATGAGATTTTTCTCTAGATAAATCCACATATAACTGGCCATGAGAGAATACAGATGGAGTGTAACATCCCAAGATTTGAGGCCTCGGATAAAACACTCTTAAAAGGAATGATTGGACTACCCATATCACCAAGGTGCACTTCCTTTTCTGGGAGCCCATCACTAAAGAACTACATAGTTAAGCGTGCTCATCTTGGAGTAGTACTAGGATGGGTGACCAGTCGGGAAGTTGACCCCGGCTTGCGCGTGAGTGAGGATAAAGCGCACAATTAAGGCTAGTGGTGGTTTGTGGGGCCAGTCATCATTCCTAAAACTGTACTAGAGCCTAGGGTAGTGGGCCCGAGCATTACAAATGATAATAGAGCCAATTCCCCTCTAGTAGGTGGGGCCCACATGGGCATGGCATGCCAATCTTGAGCCGTGCGGTCCAGGCATGTAGGAAAGGGCTGTCCATGGTTGACGTAGCCACCCTTGTGCTGGTATTCCGTGATCGGGAGCTGGGTGTCCATGGGCCATTGTGGGTCTGCACTGAAATGGGGAAGAGATTATGATGCCTTATAGTTGAGCCTTGACAAGGACGTCAAGAGTCTAAGTGGGGGAGATTGTAACATCCTAGGATTTGAGGCTTCAGATAAAACATTCTTAAAAGGAATGATTGGACTACCCATATCACCAAGGTGCACTTCCTTTTCTGAGAGCCCATTACTAAAGAACTCCATAGTTAAGCGTGCTCAGCTTGGAGTAGTACTAGGATGGGTGACCAGTCGGGAAGTTGACCCCGACTTGCGCGTGAGTGAGGATAAAGCGCACAATTAAGGCTAGTAGTGATTTGTGGGGTCAGTCGTCATTCCTAAAACTCTACTAGAGCCTAGGGCAGTGGGCCCGAGCATTACATACTAGAGCCTAGGGCAGTGGGCCCCAGCATTACAAATGGTATCAGAACCAATTCCCCTCCAGTAGGTGGGGCCCACATGGACATGGCATGCCAGTCTTGAGCCGCGCGGTCCAGGCATGTAGGAAAGGGTTGTCCATGGTTGACGTAGCCACTAGTCGGGAAGTTGACCCCGACTTGTGCGTGAGTGAGGATAAAGCACACACTTAAGGCTAGTGGTGGTTTGTGGGGCTAGTCGTCATTCCTAAAACTCTACTAGAGCCTAGGGCAGTGGGCCCAAGCATTACAAATGGTAATAGAGCCAATTCCCCTCTAGTAGGTGGGGCCCACATGGGCATGGCATGCCAGTCTTGAGCCGTGCGGTCCAGGCATGTAGGAAAGGACTTTCCATGGTTGATGTAGTCACCCTTGCGCTGGTATTCCATGATCGGGAGCTGGGTGTCCATGGGCCATTGTGAGTCTGCACTGAAATGGGGAAGAGATTATGAGGCCTTATAGTTGAGCCTTGACGAGGACGTCAAGAGTCTAAGTGGGGGAGATTGTTACATCCTAGGATTTGAGGCCTCAGATAAAACATTCTTAAAAGGAATGATTGGACTACCAATATCACCAAGGTGCACTTCCTTTTCCGGGAGCCCATCACTAAAAAACTCCATAGTTAAGCGTGCTCAGATTGGAGTAGTACTAGGATGAGTGACCAGTCGGGAAGTTGACCCCGGCTTGCGCGTGAGTGAGGATAAAGTGCACAATTAAGGCTAGTGGTGGTTTGTGGGGCCAGTCATCATTCCTAAAACTCTACTAGAACCTAGGGCAGTGAGCCCAAGCATTACATACTCGAGCCTAGGGCAGTGGGCCCCGACGTTACAAATGGTATCATAACTAATTCCCCTCCAATAGGTGGGGCCCACATGGACATGGCATGCCAGTCTTGAGCCGTGCGGTCTAGGCATGTAGGAAAGGACTGTCCATGGTTGACGTAGCCACCCTTGCACTGGTATTCTGTGATCGAGAGTTGGGTGTCCATGGGACATTGTGGGTCTACAATGAAATGGGGAAGAGATTATGAGGCCTTATAGTTGAGCCTTGACGAGGACGTCAAGAGCCTAAGTGGGGGAGATTGTAACATCTTAGAATTTGAGGCCTCAAATAACATGATCTTAAAAGGAATGATTGGATTACCCATATCACCAAGGTGCACCTCTTTTTCTAGGAGCCCATCACTAAGAACTCCATAGTTAAGCGTGCTCAGCTTGGAGTAGTACTAGGATGGGTGACCTATCGGGAAGTTGATCCTGGCATGCACGTGAGTGAGGAAAAAGCGCACAGTTAAGGCTAGTGGTGGTCTGTGGGGATAGTCGTCATTCCTGAAACTCTACTAGAGCCTAGGGCAGTGAGCCCCGACGTTACATGGAGGCAGATATATTCCAACTTTCTCTAATGTTTGACCTTGTGATTTGTTGATTGTCATTGCAAAGCATAATCATATTGGAAACTGGAGTCTTTTGAAAGTGAATGGTAGTTTTTCATGATCTTTTAGCACTAATGGAATTCTCAAAATGAATACTCTCTGTCCTTTCTTATGTCCAATTGCCATTTTAACATCAATAATATTTGTGTTGAATTTTTTGCAAATAAGTCGTGTACCATTACAATGACCTGAGAAAGGATCAATTTTTTAAGTAGCATAACTGGACAGTTCTTCTTAAGAACCAACTTGTGAGGTGGAAGACCATAAGGGGACAAAGAATTTATAAATTTTTCTTCTTGAAATTGATTGGTGTTGTCAATATCTAAATCAAAGCTGAAATACTCCTTTCTATCTTTAGAAAAATATCAATCAATATATCATTAATTTCATCAACAAACTCATTTTTTGTTGTTAATATGGCATGGCTTGTAAGAGAGTGATGTTCTTCTCATTATCCATGAGTTTGGGAAATACTTCTCGTATTAGTTCAAAATTTGAGGAGATTTCATCAGTGAATGGGATCACCATGGACTTAGGGATTGCAATTTGATCATCAACCACAGTTTCTTCTATTCCATTTCCAACATCTAGCAAATATTTAGAAAAAGATGGATTCAATACGACCCTCATGTTTTCTATTAGCTCCAATTTTTCAATATACTGCCATAACTTGGACTTTACAAAGCTTGGTGCTATTGTTTTCTCCTTACCTCCTTGTGGTACAATAGGAAGAATTTGTATAAAGTCTCCACCAAGAACAACAACCTTTTTTCCAAAGAGCATCATATTTCCAATCAAATCTTTCAATAAAAGATCTAAAGATTCAATGGCTTGTTTTTTTGCCATTGATACTTCATCCCAGACTATGAGATTTGTTCTTCAAAGGAACTCACCCAAATGATTTTGTTTTGATATACTACATACCTTTTGTTCTTTTGTGTTTAGTGGTATTTTGAACCTTGAGTGCGCAATTCAACCAAAAGGTAGCAAAGATGCTGCCACTCCAGAAGATGCAATAGGAAGGGCTAATTGGCTGCATGACCTTACTTTAGCTAGTAGAGCATGGTATAAAAATGTTTTCCAGATCCTTCTGGACCATCAATAAAAAATTTCCATATCTTCCAAAGTTTATTCGATCAATTATAGTACAATAAGCAAGTATTTTCTCATAATTTAGTTGTGATATAGCTCATATATCTTCATCAGATACAATAATGTTTAGTTTCTATTCAACATCTATGTACAACTTTTCATGTTCATATTGAGTAATTGATGGAAATTCTAAGTCACATAATGTCTTTCTATATTTTGTTTGCCATAAAAATCCTTGCTCATTGGCTTTTTGAATTTTCCCCATAAAGTGAAAGGAGTAGTTGATTCACAATAAACTATTATAGTAGAAAATAATTGTAGAAGACCATAAGGCATTCGAAATACCAATGCTTTAACAAGACGTTATCAGAACCCAATAAACCTAAATTTTCAACTTCTTCTTGGAATGTACGATATTAGATGCCGTTTACAGTCTTTAAATGATCAAAAGATATAGCAGCTCTGATGTGATTCAATAAACAATACAAATAATAGTGTTCACCTCCAGTAGGCTTTGCAAAGATGATACTTACAATAGAATATCGTTGCTTTATTTTGGTCCAACACTTTGAATTTTGTCCCAATCATAATGCTTAAGAAATTCTCTATACATATACCTTCGAGTTTCTTCATCAATGCAATTCGTTTAAAAATACCTTGTAAGTATTGTTTTTGAAAAATCATCATTCTGTACTATTTTTGATAAATCTTATCTTTCATGAAATGTAACAATATTCATAGCTTCAAGATGAAGTTGTAAACATGTGACGGATGGGTGTATTTCACTCAAAGGGAATCGGTAAATCCTCCATGCTACTTCCTATGGTGATACCCATCTCCCAGATACAAAACTTGCAATTTCATCATGCATATTTTTAGTTTGATTTTGATCCAATTGAAAGAATATGTGATCATGCCTTTTATATATGTACTTGTATAGATACTTGATGACTTTACTGAAGAGGAAATTCCAACATTTATATGGAAGTTTTATTTAGCCAATAAGTAATGATTGTATGGAATAATCCATCAATTGTCAATTGATGTGTGCCCAGCTATTATTGAATGATCAATTTCTCTTCGTCAATACAAAGGATATGAACTTTTGGTCTGAGTTGTAATAGAGCACAAATCCTTTGGGTAATATTTTTTGCATCGCCCGTTCTCCATACATACAATGCTTGAGTTTAAGACTCCAAATGGACCATGTACCATATGTTTTACTACCATACTATGTAGATGTGGATTTAAGCTTTTTCTAGTATTTATGCACAAACATATTGGTCATATATATCAGGCGTAGTAATCTTTTGATTCTTTTCCAAGATGATAAGAAAATGTGCATGCGATAGTCCTCTTTTTTAATATTCTATGACATAAACATAAGCAATAACATGCCCAAATAGATCTCTTTTGAAAAGATCAATCTTCAATTATTCTAATTTTTCTTTGAATACTCTAGCAAGTAAATTGGACCTTTTTTGTGCTTCCTCAAAACACAATAGTTCTCTTTTCACCTCAACCCATTATGGGTTGCACGTGAAAGTCAGAAATATATCCAGTTTCCCATATCGTTGAACTAATGTCATTGCATCATGATAGAGATGTCTCATATCTCTAGGACCTCAGATAAAGGAAGATGGAAGGATGACCCTTTTTCCTATCATATTTTCCTTATTTTGTCCATGATTGCAGCTATCAACAATTCCTTGATACAAATCAGCTCATATGTTCTGTTGATCTCTTCTAATATAGTCCAAGTGATTGCTTTTAAGTTTAATATACATATAACCTATAAATTTTTGTAGAAGTCTCCCAGAATGTAACAAAATAGAGTTGTCATTATCTCTAATTTATCGTTTATAACAATAATATTCACGATATGATACATTTTTCTTCACTTGTGTTTACTTTCTAAATCTGCACGTAAGAAAAGATACAATAAGTTAAAATACTTAGTAAGTACATACTAAGAAAAGATACAATAAGTTAAAACACTTTTGGTCTGAGTTGTAATGGAGCACAAATCCTTTGGGTAATGTTTTTTACATCGCCCATTCTCCATACATACACTGCTTGGATTTAAGACTCTACATGGACCATGTACCATATGTTTTACTACCATACTATGTAGATGTGGATTTAAGCCTTTTCTAGTATTTATGCACAAACATATTGGTCATATATATATATATATATATATATATATCAGATGTAGTGATCTTTTGATTCTTTTCCAAGATTATAAGAAAATATACATGCGACAATCCTCTTTTTTGATATTCTATGACATAAACATGAGCAATAACATGCCCAAACAGATCTCTTTTGAAAAGATCAATATTCAATTATTCTAATTTTTCTTTGAATACTCTAACAAGTAAATTGGACCTTTTTTGTGCTTCCTCAAAACACAACAGTTCTCTTTTCACCTCAACCCATTATGTGTTGTACGTGAAAGTTAGAAATATATCCGGTTTCCCATATCGTTGAACTAATGTCATTAAATCATGATAGAGATGTCTCATATCTCTAGGACCTCCGATAAAGGAAGCTGGAAGGATGACCCTTTTTCCTATCATATTCCCCTTATTTTGTCCATAATTGCAACTATTAACAATTCCTTGATACAAACTGACTCATATTTTCTATTGATCTCTTCTAATATAGTCCAAGCAACTGCTTTTAAGTTAAATATACATATAAACTATAAATTGTTGTAGAAGTCTTCTAGAATGTAACAAAATAGAGTTGTCATTATCTCTAATTTGTAGTTTATAACAATAATATTCATGATATGATATAGTTTTTTTCTTCGCTTGTGTTTACTTTTTAAATCTACATGTAAGAAAAGATACAATAAGTTAAAACACTTAGTAAGTACATACTAAGTATACTTGATAACTAACATAAAATTTACCTATTTTCTCTTGTTGGAAAAATGCACCCGTTTCATCAAAGTTCAAATCAAACGATGCACCACTAACCATCCATTGATCTGTCTTTTTATCTCACCGTGAGATTCCTTCATGTCAACCAATTTCACTTTGTGGAAACAACAACGAATATTGTAGGGGGTCATAACATCTATAATAGTAATGTACACAATGACTACTTCTTGTGTCACTGTAAACATGAATATCACGTCAAAAATTTATATTGTTGTTGTTGTCTTCACTTTCAATCCAAATTTCAGCCACTTGTGAAGAGGTTGGTACATTTTGGACACCTTGATGTATGACTGAATTTGACTTGATAAATATTTGAACACAGTCAAGATTATCAAGATCCTTCAAAATTTAAAAGAATTTTGAGTATGAATTTTCTCGTAATGCATTGATCAATATCCTTACGACATCTTCCTTTAATCTAGATGTTTGATGCAATTGATTTTCAATTTCATGGTCAATGTCATAGAAGTATAACTGCAAATGTGAAGGATGGCCACCCTCTGGTATCATCTTATCTATAAAGTGATACAGTTTCCCTTGCACCTTGAATGTATATACTCCTCTATTTCTTTTTGAAAGGTTTCTATCCTCATTCACACCCATGGATGTAAAAGCAAAGGTGTTATTATAAGTTCAGATACACTGTCTGAAGTGTATAGACTTTTTTATCACTTGAGGTATACATTTGAGATAATTCTATAGGGATGTTATTTATAGTCAGAAAAATTTCTCCACCATAACAACAAAAAGTCCTAACTTTATATGGAAATCTCTTGGCATTAAATCAACCACAATTTCTACAACTGGGAGGTGTATATGCCTCTTAAGGTGCCACTAAATCTGTAACAAAGTTTTTCATCAAGTTCTCACATTTTCTATTTAGTTTTACTGAGATGGAAGCCAAGTTTGTGTCATTCACAGATGATGAAGAACCAACTTCTCATATTCCAAAAATTTCAGATGACTTATATTCTTTTAAATGTTATATCAATGAAGTTGTTTGAGAAGTCAACAAATCATTTGTATCCATCGGTTGAACAATTTCATTGCATTGTGAAAGTCTTCTCGTGGTATAATTTTCTCAATCTCTTTCAAGCTTAGCTGCCTTTTTCTCTTCTGAAAGATTTGCATAATAATATTTTTGTCGTTTTCACAACAAATATTTTTTTTCCTCTGATAACTCAAATTATTTCATCCTATAAAGTTATGGATATAAAATTACATATGTTACAAACTATAAATATAACCTATATAGAATATAATATGGTTGATCAACATAGGTGACGGTATCTAGATTTTGACAATTCACATCACCACTCACAAAAATATGCTTATAATTTTTTAGGATACAAAATGATACTACATTGCTAAATGATCACACAAAGAAGAGCACAAAAGTTATGATGATATGACAGTTGAATTTTGACATAGGCAACCAATCCTCACAAACAAACAAAAATATCAAAATTTTATCTAAAGTATATTTGTTGTTACAATGTGCAAGTAAAAGTGATTTCTATTATATGGATCATCATATATGGTTAGGAGTTATGACTCTAACATGATGTGTTAATATATTGCGCAGTAGTTATTGTGATTTTTGTCATTTAAATGTATTGTAAGACTTCAGCTTCTGCTGTGGTTTTACGACATGTCTTTCAATAATGGGTGGTGCCAGTCACCAAGGCCAACCAAATGAGCGTATACCGCGGCCAGAGACAACTGGGGAGTGAAATCCCACTAATACATAGGCTTCTGTGTCTATACGATTGTTTTGTGAATATATCGACACCTCATAGATATGGACGCCAGGACAATAGGTCATAAAATAGCCTAGACAATCTAATGTCTATGGTACTTTCTGTCATCGTATGCTTGATCGAGCCGCCTCAGGAGTCCAAATATGAAGCTCGACACCATATCATCGCTCATCAAGCAGTTGTTCCAGATGTCACTGCTGGACAACAATTTTCAAGTTAAAAAACAAAAATCAGAACCAGGCTGCAGCTTCATTACATTTATTACTATACTGCACTACAGTGAGGCATAAGTCTGACTTGTTCTAAATACCCACTGAAGTTCATCGCAATGTACTATTTTGCAAATTGCATATATTGAATTTGAGAAGAAATTTCATCTGATTTTACCGAGCACATACATTTTATATGCTTATAGACTACCCATACATGCATAAATTAGAAGCATATTTGCCGATTCCATACCTATATATCGGAAACATACATCATTCACAATACATAGCAACGTCACATTTTCACACTACGATGTTTAGAATCTTCATTTGAATATCCCATCCACAAACCTACCTATATTTTAAGACTTGTGTCTCACGGTATTCTACGTCTGTAATCCCCTAGGACTCCTGCCAAAACATAAGGCATGCGATCAGATGAATTATTGGCCTGACATGCATAACCCCGAGGAGCCTCCAATACGTATTGCAAATATAGCGACAGCCACAGGGGATGATAATCAACACAACCCGGTCTCTAATGCTGTCGAGCTTCTGAATCAATTCGTCCCCTACGCTTATCACATCAGATTCCTCTGCGCTGAACCCGTCGCTGAAGTCCAAGTCGTCCACGAAAGTGATCGACATCGTCTTTGGAGTCGAAGTTGTCGAGCTGGCTGCCGGGTTCTGATACAGGTTTCGGCTAGGACTTAACTTTGGAAACGCTTGCCATCCCCTGCCGAGCTGACACTTCCCCTGCCCCCGCCCCCCCACGCGGGTCCCGGTTTTTTTTTCTTTTAAATTTTTTCTCTTTTGATTTTCTAGGGGAAATCTGCTATTTTGTTTATAACTTTTATTCTGTAATGATTTTTTTGACGAAACAAAATGCACCAGATTCGTTATAAAAAATACATTTGAACAAGACTAATATTGGTATATTTTTGAAAAAAAAATCAAATAATAAATAAGTCAAGTGTGAATGCGCCTACTTATGGTGTGAATGCGCCCACGTAATGCGTCCACTTAATGCGCCCACTTATGGTGTGAATTTGTGAATGCGTCCAGTTATGATGTGAATGCGCCCACTTATGGTGTGAATGTGTGAATGCACCCACTTATGGTGTGAATGTGCCCACTTATGCTGTGAACGCGCACACTTATGGTGTGAATGCACTAGATTCGTTATAAAAATATATTTGAACAAGACTAATATTAGTATATTTTTGAAAAAAAATCAAATAATAAATAAAAAATCAAATACTACGCGTATTGTGTTAAGATTTGTGCTAATTTGTTATTTATGCACATACTCTATTTTAGATTTGTGATAAGTAGACACATTTGCCATAAGTGAGCACATTCAATCTAAAGTTATACATTCAATTAAAAGTATGCGCATTTACCATAAATGAGCTTCTATTACAAATATAGAGCGCATTCACACCATAAATGAGCACATTCACACCATAACTGGGTGCTTTCACACCATAAATGGGCGTTTACTACTAATATTTGACACGTTAAGTAGGAACATTGACACCATAAGTGGGCACACTCACACCATAAGTGGGTGCATTCACATCATAACTAGGCGCATTCACACATTCGCAACATAAGTGGACGCATTCACATCATAAGTGTGCGCATTCACACATTCACACCATAAGTGGACACATTCACACCATAAGTGGACACATTCACACCATAAGTGGGCGCATTCACACATTCACACCATAAGTGGGCACACTCACACCATAAGTGGGCGCACACACACCATAAGTGTGAATGCGCCTACTTTTGCTGTGAATGTGCCCACTTATGGTGTGAATGTGTGAATGCACCCACTTATGGTGTGAATGCGCCCACTTATGGTGTGAATGCACCCACTTATACTGTGAATGCGCCCAGTTATGGTGTGAATGTGTGAATGCGCCCAGTTATGGTGTGAATGCGTCCACTTATGGTGTGAATGCGCCCACTTATGTTGTGAATGCGCACAGTTATGGTGTGAATGTGTGAATGCGAACTTATGGGGTGAATGTGCCCACTTATGGTGTGAATGCGCCAAGTTATGGTGTGAATGTGCCCACTTATAGTGTAAATGCGCCTACTTATGCTGTGAATGCGCCCACTTATAGTGTGAATGTGTAAATGCGCCTACTTATGGTGTGAATGCGCCCACTTATACTGCGAATGCGCCCACTTATGGTGTGAATGTGTGAATGCGCCCACTTATGCTGTGAATGCGCCCACTTATGGTGTGAATGTGTCCAATTATGCTGTGAATGCGTCCACTTATGATGTAAATGTGTGAATGCACCCACTTATGGTGTAAATGCGCCCACTTATGCTGTGAATGCGTCAACTTATGGTGTGAATGCGCCTACTTATGGTGTGAGTGTGTTCACTTATGGTGTGTATGTGTGAATGCTCCCACTATGGTTTGAATGTGTGAATGCGCAAACTTATGGTGTGAATGCGCACACTTATGCTGTGAATGTGTGAATGAGTCTAGTTATGGTGTGAATGCGCCCACTTATGGTGTGAGTGCGCCCACTTATGGTGTCAATATTTCTACTTTACGCGCCAAATATTAGTAGTAAACACCCACTTATGGTGTGAATGTGCCCACTTATGGTATGAATGCGCCATATATTTGTAATAAAAGTTCATTTATGACAAATACGCTTACTTTTGATTGAATGTATGTTTTTGATTGAATGCGCCCACTTATGACAAATGCGTCTACTTGTATGGCAAATGCGCCTACTTACACAAATCTTAAACAGAGTATGTGCATAAATAGCAAATTAACACAAATCTTAACACAATGCGCCTATTTTTTAGATGTTGTGCATAAATATAAATTAACATAATCTTAATATAATGTGCACACTATTGGTAAAATAACGTGCATATTATTTTTTTCAAAATATATCGATATTGGTCTTGTTAGATTGCATTTTCCGTAACAAGTCCAGTGGTTTTTATTTCGTTAAAAAATTCATTATGTATTAAAAGTTATTGATAAAAAATTCATTTTTGCACGTGGTAAAAAAAAAAAGGGACGGGGGGTCCGGCCGGGAAAACTACCCAACAAAGCGGAAAACTGCCGCGTCCTGGCCGCGTCATGGGTTAGCCGCGTCAACATAACGTTTTCCTTTGGGCTATGCCTAGCGGGTTTGTCCCCTTTGTGCGGCGTAGAACCGAGGGAGGCCGATAAGAATGAGGGCCAGACCACATGGGATGCAGGCGGCAAATAGAGAGGCGCGGCCGAGGAAGACGGGAGAATAGCTGCCAGCGGCAATGCTGCTATAGATCGAGTCTTACCTGGTTTATTGGGGGCTCTGCTACGGGCTGTGGAGAGCGGAGGCGGTAAAGCTAGCTGTGAGGGTTGCGACAGGGGAAAGGCCACCAGGAGTTCACGAAGAACTTGCTTCGGACTGAGGAGTGCCCTTATTCCGATTGCGAATTTAATATAACTTATAAGTAGTTGTCATGGCACAGGTCACGATTGAAATAAAAGAGAAAGAACGGGTCCCCACAACTACATACAGAAAAAGCGTTTATGCATATAACACGGACCTGACAGAGTTTGCAGAGCAATAAATTCTTACTCGCAAGCAGGTTGCAGCTTTGCCCACAAGTCCACAACAAAAAGAAAGCAGTCTCGACCAGCAAATCAGTCCTCGTAAATAGCCTAAGGTGTTTGAAGAAGTGATCACACAGGAAGAAGAGGATGCGTGATTCGGAAGTGCGCCGACAATATTTGTGCCCAGAAGAAAGCATCTGCTGGCTGCTATCATGAGATGTAATCTACAAACATGAGCATAAGCCCCCAGGATTTGCTGTTATGGTTTTGTTAAGAAACAGGCTGCACCTTGTTTAAGATGCTGACACGTGTTAAGTGAGTAAAATCCAGACCCTATCATTCAATGGGTAGAGACACGTGTAAATGAATCACAAAAGGAGCAGCCTACTCCTGAGAGAAACCGTAACAGCAAATCCGAACTCGAGCATAAGAGACCGACAGCTGTCAATAAAGCAGCTAAGCAGGTGAAGAAAAAGTGAGTGCGATAAGCCAAAGTAGCTCAACCAAGCAGAATAACAGCTAGACTGAAGCAGGATAACTGAGTTTTGTTATAGGAAAGGCAGACTAGGAAAAATATATAATGTAATTGTAAAAGGATAAAAGTTAAACAATCGTTAGCACGTAACATCAAAGAATAAATATAGAAAAACGTCATTCCTTTTTTGTTTCTTTATGTATATGTTTTTCAATATATTTTCCTTTTTTGACAATTTGGTTACAAAAATTTTGACTACTACATCTACGATAAAAGACTTCTAAATATCTCATTATGTAATTATTTACTCAATGTAAATATGTATAATAATTTAATGTACAATTGTATAGTATATATTTATTGAGTTCCTTTTCCATTATTCCATTTATAAACCTCTTATATACACTTATTCATCCCATTACGAAATAACTATCTCACAATATTTCTTTTCTTACGTTAGAGTCATTGATAATATGTATATCAATTTTATTCCAATAAAAGATATACATTTAATTAATAAGTTAGTTCCATATTTCTAAAATTTGACGCAACCATATATATTGATAATATATTTTACATTAATTATTTATATATTAGATATGTGCTAATAAATTTATATATCCAAAATTAATTATTATAAACACATGAATATCATATCAAAAGGGTGAAAACATTATCCATCAAATCTTTTTTCTTTTTTCTTGTTGTTAATAGTTTTAGGAGGTAATTACGAGATTTGCTAAGGAAATCTTTTAATAAATATTATTATGATTTCTTATTTGGGTTAAGTAATTGATTATATATATTTGGATACATTTATATGTTTCCAAGAAAAATAATAATCGAGTTAAAATATTTGTTTCCTTGATGATATGTTAACGTGATTGTTTTCATTTATTTATTGCTTTCAAACATTAAGTAGAGAGGATTAGTTATTTAAAATTTGTTCTAATATATTAATATATCTCGTGTTTTCCACATTGTTTCAATGAACTCATATTGTATTTGGAAAATAAATCCATTTTAAGATTTTTCATATATTTAACATGCATGTACAACATTGTTACCCTTTATGTTATATAATGATTTTATTTATTATAATTTCCCCTAAGTTATATAAGTATAGTCCATACAAGTTGGTTTGTACTATTTATTGAATATAATACATTTTTAATTTTATAGTTTACCCTTATCTTACCTTTTCTTGTTTTAATGAAATTAGGATAGTTATGATTATTCATATAATGTGAAACTTGACACCCAAGATGATAGACCCAAGGAGCATGTGTTTACCATTATATTTCAATTTTCAAGATTCCTTTGATGAGTTTTAATACATTTAGAGTTTTGGTCTCATCACCATTATGTTATTATATCATTACTTCATTACCATCATTATATATTATTTACATTCTCATTATCTTCATATTGTTACCAAAAAGTCCTCATATTATTATGCATGGATTTTCATATTTTGTATATTTATCATATCAAGCCCATTAATTCAATATTTGTTTAGATAATGGTACATCATTCACATTTATGGATATGGAAACACCAAATGGTATCCCAAAGCAAATTATACCTCTCATTAAACATATTTTAGTCATAATTTACATATTAGTTAGCAAAAGAAACATATGTGACATGCTTAATAAATTTACTTACATGTTAGCATTTAATTAAGTTATTATTTTAATATGAGTGCATTTTGATATGTGATGTTGATTATAGAACTTTATACCACTTAATATGTTATAGTTGTTTTCAAGCCTAAATATGCAACATGTTACCATTGAGTTATTCTAACAAAATTCATTAAGGCATACCTTTATCCTTATTTGGTCAAATCTTAGGAACCAAGCTTACTAACCTCCTAATCATGGTATAGAGTAAAACCTAGGTTTCAGTTCGTTATACAACAACTCTCAAGTGTGATAACCAAGTAGATATTCATATAGCTAATCATCCATTTTTTCATGAACGTACCAATCACATTGAGGTTGACTGCCACTTGATGGGAGACCTAATTTATGACAAGAAGATCATTACACCACATGCAAAGACTGGAGAATAGACTATTGATATCTTCACCAAGACTCTTCCACCTACATCCTTCTCCTACATGTGTGGCAAGTTGGGAGTACACGATGTGTACTCTCCGACTTGAGGGGGAGTGCTGGTGGTATTTTCTATATTTATTTTCCCTTGTATTAGCTAATTGGGCTTACTCTCCTCAGGCCCATTAGCATTAGTTTAGCTTATGTTATGCTGCGTCTCTGCTACATTATACGTTGAGATAAGACTATATATATGGCTCTCCGTAACACTGAGAATTTTTCTTCATACTTTATATTTAGTTATATAGTAAAAGGACATACATGCAATAAGTAAAATAACTTAATAAATATCCCCTTTTGACCTTTATTACATAATATAGAATAGAATGTATTATATGTGATTATAAAAATTGTTATCATAAATAGCACCTAATCCTCTCTATAAAATATAGAATGACCTATACATAGTCATAAAAATAATACTAAAAATGGTATCTCGCCCCTTAAAACTCTTTTTTATTTAGTATATATCTCTTTAGGTTGCTGATTGTTTCATCATCACATAGTACCAAATTGCTACTTAAGAAATTGAATTGGATGCCCATGTAATATCATCGAGTTGTTATATATTTTCCTACTTTAAAGGCCAAAGGTTCAGAATAGACTCCAATTCCTTCTCATTGTCTCCATTATTTAAGTATATATCTTTTTCTCTCTCTAGCTCATTTTTTCAGATTTACATTTATTTTTTCTCTTTCATTTTGTTAAGAGGATTTTATCTTTTTTGTTTCACTTTTTTTTATCAACAATCTTGCTCATTTTGAGATCACTATGGATCTCCATCATAATTAGATCGTTCTATATGTGAATGATGTTTTGCTTCATAAATATTTATGTAGTAACACGTCATATTTACTGTTAGGGAAATATCTTGACTTCCTTATGTAGAAAACACTCCATCATTCAGCTGCATAACACACAACCACGAATGCATATGAATTGATAAAAATAGTTCATCACCTATAAAGAAACTGTAATGAAGTTTACATGGCTCTCGTCTTATGATCATGAAGAATGATGTTGTTACAACCCAATTCTAGCTTATATGATAACACTAAGATTGTGAAAATCCTAAACTCAACTTTTAGCTCTGTCCATTGATTTCTATAATGTTTGCTTAAAGACAATTTATTTTAGCTTCAATTTTTACATGGGTAAGTCAATAGTATGATTTGTGCATGCATTGAAATTTAAGCATGTTAACTATGTGCATAAGTTTTAGATTCATAAACTCAAACATTACTAAACAAGTATGCGGGTGGGTGTAGTACTATTGAGATTGTCTAAGGAGAAGGATATTGTTAGGCGCATGAATGTTAGTCTTCAACAATCAAGATTGATTTCAAAGGGTTGAAACATTTTTAACTAAACTACTTAATGCAAGTTAAAGAAAACAATATTTTCTTATCACTTGGAGGAAGATTTAGATCAGATTAAGAATATCTTAGGTATAGGAATCCACTTCCATGTCACAACTTATATACAAAAATAATTTTCAACTAGATACTCAACATAGAAAGGATATTTGATATCAACATACACCTCTCGGTGATCTAAGATAGATCTAACTCCACATAACACTCCCGTGATTATGTTTAGTTTTGAACTACAAATCTAGATCCTCAACATAATCCTAGCCGCTCCAATGGTCAAGGATATGTTACAAGATAGATCCTCCCTACTTTTTAACAAACCTTCCCAGATCATATAAGAAGCATAAGACTTGCAATCAATATGGCCAGTAATGAAAACAAACAATATAACACTGAAGCGTATGTTGAAAAAGTAATTAACTAGCATTAGTTAAGAAATTTGAGTGCACATAAGTAGTGACATGGGAGACACTCTCCCATGCCTAAGAAATGGAGTTCTACTCCTACATGATGGCAATACACAAGTACAAGAGATGAAAAAAAAAACTGAACATGACTGGAGAAGAAAAAGAGCAAAGAAATCTAAAAAAGAAGAGGAACAAGTGAGAACTATACCTTGGTGATGAAGTTTTTCCCTTGCTAAAGCTTCTTCTCCAACAACTTCTTTCTTGAGGGGTTGGAATGGAGAATGGATGTCCTTACTGCAATATGATAAAGAAATGGAGTAGAGAAAGGGGTTCTCTCTCAAGTAACCACCTCTTCTTCCCTCAATTTGCCTCTCGTTCGCTTTGGTATGTTCTCTTATAGACAACTTTTCCAAATGACAAGAGATAACTGCCCCATATGTGTTCTCTCATATTTAAGAGAGTGAGAGGAGGTTGTTTTGAAAAATGTATAATTCAACCCAGACACAATTTATTGCCAGAAGTGCATGGTGTGTCGCTGATGCGATGATTTTGAGTCACATTTATAGACTTGTTTTACTTGCGTTTTATGTGTTTATTGGTCACTTTGGTGGTTAATATTGCATAATTCACTTACTTTAGTTTATGATCCTTCTCAGTGTCAAATCTCTCTTATTTTATCATTTTGAGCATAAATGATTATAATTATAGGTTTTATCTTGGCTGATTTGGTTTTGTTGTGCAATTTCAGGAAAAACACATATCTGCAGCTGTCGATACCATCGACATCAGTCGATACTATCGACACAGCCACAGGCAGGCAGCCACAAGGAGCAGTGCAGAGTCGATACCATCGACTGGGAAGTCGATGGTAGCGAGTTACCATCAGGTTGCTGGCGATCAGTCAGTCGATACTATCGACACCAAAGTCGATAATATCAACGCTTATAGATTCAGTGATGGAAAAGGGATAAAACCGACGCCTAAGGGTGTCGATACCATCGACCTGCATCGATGGTATCGATTCAGCATCAGGCGGGATGACAAAAAAGAAAGAAGGCTTTCCGATATCGCTAGGGGTCGATACCATCGACCCGCGTCGATGGTATCAACACTGTCAGATCAGAGTTTGCTTCAGATCAGCCCAAATCCAACAACTGTGATATTTTGACGACCTAAATCAGTGTTAATACCTAATGACGGCGGCCAGGAGTCATCTATCACGTCATTAGCCGCTGCACACGTCCCGAGAAGGTGTGGAGAGAAGAACGGAGCCCAGAAGCATGCCCTGACCATTCCGAAAGCCGAAGAAGACGTTTTCCACCGTCGAAAGGCTGTAGATCGCGCACTCTACGCCGAGGAATTATTGAAGCTTCTCGATTCAGGGGTTTCATCACTTTATCCACGTTTTTATCCATGTTTCCCCTTTCTTCAATCATGTCTTGCTCTGAGATGAACATGTAGGGCTAATCCCCTTTATCTTTAGGACCGGGAGTAGCCCGGGGAAGCATTGAATGACATTTTATCATAGTAATTCATAATTTGTCTCTTAAATCTATGGTATGATTTCGTTTTCTCAATTATATTATTATGCTTGATCACCATAATGATAATCTAATGCCTTTAATTACTTTGAAAGAAGAATTAACGGTTGAAAAGAGATGAAATTCATATTAATTAACAAATCCATTGAACAAGGTGATGTACGGTTAATGGTGGAAACCCAGAGGTCAATTATAATGCACCTAGTTTAGGGTATAGGTTACTACGATGGTGGAACCGACCTAGACTTAGGTAGTGAATTGTATCAAGACAGTGAACAATTATGACTACAGACCACTACCCGGATTGAGAGACGAATTTGATTAGCTATATGGAAACTCATGCAATGACAACCCTCGGTGAAACCGCAATCCTAATGATCTCCATTTGAATTGATTAAACTAAACACTTAATCGATTGCTCTGTTTATTTTATTTTCTTTTATTTTATAACAACTCTCATAACCTTTTAATTGGTCTAGCTGATTGCGAGTAGTTAGTAGTAGTCTACCAATAACTTAGTGTCCCTGAGTTTGACTCGGGCCTCACAAGGGCCTATACTACATTGACGCGTGCACTTGTGTTATACGCACGGTAAAATCGTGTCAAGTTTTTGGCGCCGTTGCTAGGGACACGACAATTGTCGGCACTACGAGTGCTGCAAGCGGTCATTCTAGGCCACTTTTATTTTATTATTTTATTATTTTATTATCATTTTTGAAATTCATAGATTATCTTTCATATTTAGTAATCGTCTAGTATGATACTGAATCTAAATTATTATTTTGCAGGTACTAGTGCATGGTGAGGACGCGTAGCACAGACTACACACAACTATCACCAGAGGTTCCACCACTGGGACCAGACGACGAGGAGAACAACATTCAAAACCTACCTGAAGATATAGATTCCGACTCTGAATCAGAAGCCACGATAGAAGAACAGACAATATGGGAGAAGATAAAGGCTTCTTCCTCATCCGCTTCAAAGGGGCCAATCAAGAAGCAGGCAGTCAACATTCCGACTTATAAGATTGATCCTGCATTAATAAATTTGGTCAAATCAAATGCATTGCATGGGCTTAAAAAGGAAGATCCGGTCACTCATATAAGCTAGTTCGTGGAGAACTGTGATATGATCAAGATAGACAGGTTTCCATAGGAGACGTTGTACTTGAAGCTGTTCCCCAGCTCTCTGGCGGGAAATGTACGAGAATGGCTACATAATCTTGATGATGAGTATGTGGAATCATGGGATCACATGGTTGAGGTATTTTTCGAGAGGTTCTTTCCGCCCGAGAAGACCAACGATCTTATATGAAAGATCCACAACTTCAGCCAGAAAGCCAACGAGACGTATTTCGAGACGTGGGAACGTTTCCAAATAATGCTGCGGAGGTGCCCACATCATGGGTTCGATAAGGAGAAACAAGTCAAGATTTTCTATTTTTCTCTTTCTGAGCATGATAGAAGTAACCTAGATTCTGTAGGTTCAAGGTTCTTCCTAAACAACATAGGCACAAGGTGTTGGGAAATTCTAAAAAATATGGCAAAGAAGCAGTCTTGGGGTGATAGGGATGCACCAGAGCAAGTTAAAGTTGTAGGTGAGTCCAGGGCCATCAAGGAGCTGAATGACAAATTAGATCTCATAGCTAAGAAGCTTGTGGAGAAAGAGGAAGAATCCGAGGAGGAAGCCCAGGTCAAATTTATGCAACAACAGGGCTATAGAAACAATGATTATGCTTGGAGGAAGGATAGGAAATTCTCATGGAAAGATCCAAACAAATTCCTACAAGATCCAGATGCAAAGCCACAATCAACGACAGAGGATAAAAGCACCATGTTGCTTAGTCAAGTGGTGCAACAAAATCAAGAGATGATGAGTATGTTTAGTAAGCAGTTGCAGTCCCAAGGTGAAATTTTGACTAAATTTGGGCAGACATTACAAAGTCATGGAGCGCAGATGAGGACATTAGAGGCGACGGTAACTCAAATCGCCAATGAAGTGGCAGCCATGAAGCATGCAAATCAACAAAGACCAGTTGGGAATGCAGAGGTTGTTCAAGCACATCATCAAGTAAAGTATATATGTGTGATTAAAGAGGCAGAGGCCCCGGTGGTGGAGGTCTAGGAAAAAGGCAAGATGATTTTTGATTCGGAGGCTACACCAAGAATTCCATATCCTCGTAGTTTTTATGGACTGCCTGGCGGATATTTCCCATTCAGAAAAACCCACCAAGAACCCATCACGGCCACTCCCACACCTAGTCAAGGAGAGCAGGTGAAGGCCATACTTCATGGTGAAGCTACAACCACTGAGGAGGATGAGCAGCCACAAGCTACACCAGTGGTAAATGATGTGCCAAAGCCTACGAAAGAGGGTGACATTGAAGCAAGCTTAGGGGAGGAGACCCCAAAAAGCCCATATGTGCCACCTCATAAGCATCTAAATGAGGCGGTTGTGTCTGGTCCGGATAGTTCGAGGCCGAAGAAAGCACATAGACATTACAGGAAGTTCTTGGAGATGTTCAAAAAGCTCCATATTAACTTTCCGTTAGTGGAGATGATAGAACAGATTCTGGCATATAGGAGGTTTATCAAGGACATCATCACGAAGAAAAGGCGAATAAAAGACACAAATGTTTGTCGGGTGAATGAGATGGTGAGATCAATTATTCATGGGAGTTTTCCACAAAAGAGGAAAGATCCAGGAAGTTTCTACATTCCATGTTCTATAGGCGGCCATAACTTCTCTTATGCACAGTGCGATTCAGGCGCTAGCATTAATCTTATGCCACTGTCCACATTTCAAAAGCTTGGGTTGAAGAAACTAAAGAAATCTGCTATGACTATTGAGTTAGCAGATGGGTCTATCGTGAAGCCATACGAGGTGTGTGAGGATGTGCTTGTCAAAGTTGACAGGTTTATCTTCCCGATGGATTTCATTGTCATGGACATGCCACAACTTAAAGGTTGTGAGATGCTATTGGGCAGGCCGTTTCAAGTGACGGCTGATGTTATCACGGATATCGAGAGAGGTACATTGACATTAGGGATTGGTCAGGATCGAGTTGAGTTCAAACTGCCGAGTGATCCCCTAGGAACACTCTCTGAAGCTCCAAGCTGATGAATTCGATGGCTTTGTCTAGCCTAAGACGTTAAATAAGGGTGCTTGTTGGGAGGCAATCCAACCATTGGTAGTTTCCTCTATTTTCGTTTAGTTTGGCTTAATTTTATTTTTAGTGTAAAAATGATACCTTGATCGTTTGTTTAGTGTGCAGGACTGAGGCATGGTCGATACCATCGACAGTTGTGTCAATGGTATCGACATAGACATAGTTAGACGGTTGCAAAAAGGGTTCTGGGTCGATACTATCGACGACCTCGTCGATGGTATCGACCTACCATCAGGTTCGCTGAAGAAATTGCCAGATCGGGGTCGATAGTATTGACATGGGTGTCGATACTCGTGAGATCCCTAAAGATTTTTAGATGAGTTTGTCTCAGTCAAGTGGATACCATCGACGGGCCTATCGATGGTATCGACCCGGCTATAGGCAGAAAGCGGCGGCTGGGCCTCGTGAGGGTGTTTAACCTAAGAAGAGTCGATACTATCGACCCGCATCGATGGTATCGACGTGACATGTCACCGATCCACGAGAGGAAATCAACTGTGATCGCTACATCAAGGAAGTCGATCTGTGGGATGGGTCGATACCATCGACACCCGTCGATGGTATCGACGTGTCATCGATCCGGGCCCCCACATCAGGCTATCGACATCCGTCGATACTCGCGAAGACCGAATTGTGCTATAGGTGTCGATACCATCGACCCGCGTCGATGGTATCGACATGTCCACAGCAGCGGCGACCACAGTTATAAAAGAGAGGGGTGGTTGTCAATTCTATTCACACTTTTAGAGCTTTCTCCCTCTACTTGTGCACTGAGTATTGCTGTGCGACCGGAGGCCTACTACGAGCATCCAAAGATCGTGATCTTCACCGAGCCCTACACTGAGCGGAGATCGTATTCTCCGACCTTCACTGAGTTCCATCTCCTATCCTTTTCTTTCTCGGTGACAATGGTGCGTACAAATGGTGCATCTTCTTCACACGCGGTCCCAATGGAGATCCCCACATTCATTCCTCCGCCTCTTGCATCGATTCCTCATCTGAGGATTGTCCACCCTTCCGCGGAGATCTGGAAGGTGTACGAGGAGTTGCTCAAGAGGAAGATTGAGCCCACCCGCTACGTCGATCGGGCAATGATCCGTGACTTGGGGTTAAATGACAATCTCGCCTACGTCCTGTAGGGATAGACGAAGCATATAGGCAGGATGCCCGATGAGATGGAGTTCCATGCAGATGGTCAACCATTTTTCAGAGAGTGGCCGACTTACAAGGAACTCGTGGCGGAGTTCATGGCGTCATTGGACATCAATGTTGTGCCCAATGACTTGATTGCCACTGACATAGATTGGAAGAAAGGGCGGGTGTCATTCAGACTCTTCAACAACAACTATACCATCACTCTCGCCCAGTTCAATTCAGTGTATAACTGGTATCATACACCTTACCAGCACCGGAGGCCAGACAACCAGACGGACTACGACGCCATCTTTGCCCAGCTGGTGACTGCGCCTCCGGGCAAATCCATTAGCTACCACAACGCTGCAGTTGCCGACTTCGAGCATCCGTTTGTGCGGATTCTGCACCGCATGCTCTACACCACACTTTTTGCTCGCGGCGACCTATCTCTTAGCAAATTCCAGGAGACGGATTTGTTCTTTCTGCATAAACTATTGAAGCACGAGGAGTGCAACTGGGGCATGTTCTTTTGGACGTGCGTGTTGGCCGTGAAGAGGAGTATGCGGAAGGCTCCTATCCACTTTGGAGGGCTCATCACACCGCTGGCCCTCTACCTTGGTTTGGATTTTTCCCAGCTTACTCCACTTTCCAACAGGAACAAGGTCAACCTCCATCATCTGCACCGCTCCAACCTCCTCCTGCTCCGTGATGGCTTGTCATATGCACATTGCCATGTCAATCACGAATATCAAGAATGTGCGCTTCCCGACCCCGTCTTCAACATTGAGGGAGCTCAGCATTTAAGGTAGCCCATCATCGCCATCGACGACTCTGATGAAGACGGCGGTGATGATGACAATAATGATGATGGTGACGAGCATGAAGAGGAAGAGGAGGCTTTCACTCCTCTTCGGGCACGAGTAGCACCCCGGAAGCGTCCCCGTTTCCACCCGGGTGAATCATCATCTTCATAGCCTCCGCCACCTCAGTCATCTCATCAAGGAGAGGATGTCTATTCGATGCAAGGGATGTACTCGATGCTGTAGGAGATTCATCAGACCCAGCAGTAGCATACAACTTCATTCGCTGGTATTCAGGATACCACAAATCGGCTTTTCGAGAACCAACAAGCTATTTACGAGAATGAGCGTCTCCTCTTCGCCAACCAACAGAACATCCATGATAGGTTGCATAGGATGGAGATGCAACAACAACCTTTATACGACAACTACTAGAGCCAAAATTATTTTGGGGGGTATCCACAACCTCCGTCGATGCCCCAGTATGATCTGAGCTTCCAGGGGCAATACCCATCTTGGGACTCCACAACCCCGTAGTATCCGCCCCCACCTACAGAATGATCGGTATCACTGTTCCACCTTTTAAGGTTGTTTTTGACTATGAGGCCATAGTCAAATTCAAGCTTAGGGGGGGAGTTGGAACAATTTCTATCCTTTATTTTTCTTAGTTTTTATCATTTATTGCTTTGTCTTTTTTCATTTATTTTTCTTAGTTCTTAGTTTTCTGTAGGATCCACACTCTATCTATGTAATTGTGGATGTCCAATGTCATGTGTCATCTCTGTGTTTGTACATGGGAATCAAGGGTAAATTTGAAAATTTTTAGTGATGTGCAAGCTTGTGTTGTTCAACCTTGAGCGCATGATTTAAGAAAATAATTAGGTTTGTCAACTTTAAAATAGGAAATCATAACTGTACATCCCTATGATTCACGAAGAGTGGATGGAATGGGTTGTTTGAGCCCAAACTAACCAAATGATAATGAGACCTTAATTTGGAATAAGAGAGAGAAACTTTTTAATTATTACACATGTCAGTAAGGAGGGACACATAATATTTTCTAAAGGTTCATTCAATTAATCTTGTGATCTATCCACCCCATTGTTTTCATACTCCACCATAAGAATTGGAAGCATTACGATTTTCATCTCTTTGATTGCATCCCATGTAGATAGGTCTTGCATTACAACTATTCTTACATATTTTTGCATGAAAAGAAAAAAAAGATAGCATAGTTATACATGCACATTATCCTTAGGTGCGTGTCATTTAATTGCATAACTATCATTTTGTAGCTGCATTCACATCTTTTGTGCATATAGTACATCATGCATCTTATGTCTTCTGAAACATTAAAGGTGGTGAATTTGTTCCATACCCTCCAAATAGAATGCTTCAGATGCACATGTAATAAGAAGTGAGCCCGACAAATAATTCATTGTCACCTATAAAAATAAGGGTTTGAAAAAAATTTTGAATTTTTTTTTGAAAAAAAGAGTAAAAAAAGAATTGAGAAGTAAGTAGGAATGAGAGGGAGAAAGGAACCTGTTCTCACTTGCATACTAAGAAGAATAAGCACATGGTGTAGTTTCTTAGATATTCCATCTCACCTTGAGATGGAATGATAGTGCATGCATCATTCCACCCAAATGTAGGCATTAGGGAATTTTTATTTGCATATGCATCATTTAGGTCATTATTGTTTTTGTGCATGTTAAAACCGTATAATGCTTCCATTTCATCCACAGCCACCCATTCCATCCACCCGTTGCTCAAATTGGTAGGCCACCGTGATTTTCTCCTCACTCATTAAGACCAGGAGAGCTGCTTCCATTTAGATGGTAGTTAGGACGAGCAATGTAGATACAAGATCACAAGATGCACCAAGTCTGGACAGGATGATTTTATTATGTTAACTGCCTTACATGATAGTGTTCATCAATTTTTAGGTAGATATCTTTTATGGATGATTATTGTCGCCTTTAGGGTAATTATCATTCTGTGGTTAGTGAGGGTCGGAATGTGAATGTCTGGTGGGGATCATATGGCGAAGTCTGTTGTGCTAATCTGTTCTTTAGTTGACCCTCACAATTCTATTCTAGAGTTTTATTGCTCGAGGACGATCAATGTTCAAGCTTAGGGGAGTTTGATGTGATGATTTTGAGTCGCATTTATAGACTTGTTTTAGTTGCGTTTTATGTGTTTATTGGTCACTTTGGTGGTTAATATTGCATAATTCACTTACTTTAGTCTATGATCCTTCTCAGTGTCAAATCTCTCTTATTTTATTGTTTTGAGCATAAATGATTATAATTATAGGTTTTATCTCGGCTAATTTGGTTTTGTTGTGCAATTTCAGGCAAAACACATATCTGCAACTGTCGATACCATCGACATCAGTCGATACTATCGACACAGCCACAGGCAGGCAGCCGCAAGGAGCAGCACAGAGTCGATACCATCGACTGGGAAGTCGATGGTAGTGAGTTACCATCAGGTTGCTGGCGATCAGTCAGTCGATACTATCGACACCAAAGTCGATACTATCAATGCTTATAGCTTCAGTGACGGAAAAGGGATAAAACCGATGCCTAAGGGTGTCGATACCATCGACCCGCGTCGATGGTATCGAGTCAGCATCAGGCGGGATGAAAAAAAGAAAGAAGGCTTGCCGATATCATGAGGGGTCGATATCATCGACCCACGTCGATGGTATCGACACCGTCATATCAGAGTTTGCTTCAGATCAGCCCAAATCCAACAACTGTGATATTTTGGCGAACTAACTTGGTGTTAATACCTAATGACGACGGCCATTAGTCATCTATCATGTCATTAGCTGCTGCACACATCCCGAAAAGGTGTGGAGAGAAGAACGGAGCCCAGAAGCACGCCCCAACCGTTCCGGAAGCCAAAGAAGATGTTTTCCACCGCTGAAAGGATGTAGATCACACACTCTACACCAAGGAACGATTGGATCTTCTCCGTTCAGAGGTTTCATCACTTTATCCACGTTTTTATCCATGTTTCCCCTTTCTTCAATCATGTCTTGCTCTGAGATGAACATGCGGGGCTAATCCTCTTTATCTTTAGGACCGAGAGTAGCCCGGGGAAGCATTGTATGACATTTTATCATAGTAATTCATAATTTGTCTCTTAAATCTGTGGTATGATTTTGTTTTCTCAATTATATTATTATGCTTCATCACCATAATGATAATCTAATGCCTTTAATTACTTTGAAAGAAGAATTAACGGTTGAAAAGAGATGAAATTCACATTAATTAACAAATCCCTTGAACAAGGTGATGTACAGTTAATGGTGGAAACCCAGAGGTCGATTATAATGCACCTAGTTTAGGGTATATGTTACTACGATGGTGGAACCAACCTAGACTTAGGTAGTGAATTGTATCACGACAATGAACAATTCTGACTACATGCCACTACCCGGATTGAGAGACAAATTTGATTAGCTATATGGAAACTCATGCAATGACAACCCGTGGTGAAACCGCAGTCCTAAAGATCTCCATTTGAATTGATTAAACTAAACACTTAATCAATTGCTCTATTTTATTTTATTTTCTTTTATTTTACAACAACTCTCATAACCTTTTAATTGGTCTAGCTGATTGCGAGTAGTTAGTAGTAGTCTACCAATAATTTAGTGTCCCTGAGTTCGACTCAGGCCTCACAAGGGCCTATACTACATTGACGCGTGCACTTGCGTTATACACACGGTAAAATCATGTCAGTCGCCTTGAGTAACTGACATTGAAACTACCTTGCTGTAATGCTCGAGCCCACTACCCAAGGCTCTAGTAGAGTTTCAGGAATGATGACTGAACACATAGACTACCACTAACCTTAACTGCGAGCTTTATTCTCACTCACGCGCAAGCCAGGATCAACTTCCCGACTGGTCACCCATCCTAGTACTACTCCAAGCTAAGCACACTTAACTATGGAGTTCTTTAGTAATGGGCTCCCAGAAAAGGAAGTGCACCTTAGTGATATGGGTAGTCCAATCATTCCTTTTAAGATCATGTTATTTGAGGCCTCAAATCCTGGGACTTTACACTCCGCCACTTGGACTCTTGACGTCCTCAGAAGAGGTAGGCTAGAATCTTTGCCATGGTAGATGAGAGTGAGGATGATAAGACTGAGTAGAGTTTAGTAGAATGGTTCTTTTCTTTTCAAAACTTTTTTTTTCATGCAATGTATGGATCTATGGTTTTACATGGTAATAATAGTATATCAATATTTTTGTGTTAAAGATATGAAAATTCCTAAGGTGGGTAGCCTAAAAATTTTTTGAGGATGAAATTTAATTAAGGTGGGTAGAAATGTAACATCCCTCTTTTCAAGAGTAAAATAAAACTTTTTATGTAGTTTTCTTTAAATGATATTTTGTTAAGGGCCTTAAGGCAAAATTTCCAAAATAGTTTTACTTCTAGGATTACAATGCAAAGATAAATAAGAAAAGGACTCAAAATAAGTTTTTCCTTTATTTTTAATGTGTTGCAAATGATTGTGTGATATTGGTAATGTGTTTTCCCTTTTTCTTTTTATCAAATAAACCTAAAAGTAATGAAAGAGAAAGAGAAAGAGAAAGAGAAAGAAGTAAGAAATTTGAAATTCAAACCACTTGGGCAATAAGTGTGCTTTTTCTTTTTATAGATTTCAAAATAAATCCTTTAATGCCCATATTTCTCTCTCCTCTTCTTGGATTTTCCAAAAAGGAATCATAATGTGCCCCTTATTCATTTATTTCAAAAATATGAGAAAATATATTCTCTTGGCATCATTAATCCACTTTCCCTTTTATTTTTATTTATAAAAACATAGGAGGGAAGTGATATTACCTCTTGTTTTCTCTCTATTCCAAAGAAAGTACATAAAAAGACAAGGAATAAGTATGCCATGAATTTAAAAGAGATAAATAGTGATACTTTCAAATTTTGAAGTAAAAAGCCACAAAGGAAAGTTTCCCCTTAATTATTTAATTAGTTTGTGCATCTAAATTAAGAAAGAGTGAAAAAAATAGAAAACATAGACTTAACATTGAATAAACCTAATTCTAATTGTCTAGGAATATTCTAGACCATTTAATTAGTCAACGGTCCAAATTTGGACTCATTTGGAGTTTGTTTGACCCTCCAATTGAAACAGGAATGTTTTGTATTTAATTTGATTAGATTTACATTTAATACACTCGATTTCCTGAAGTCTCAGGATTTAGTCCCTGTCACACATTTTATTTTCTCATTTTTTCTTCCTGGGCGCGATCAGATGGCCCTAGTTTATTTGAATCAAGATCTGACAGTTGAAAACCCGTCTTCTTCCCCAATTTTTCTGTTGGTCTGAAACCAGTTTTATGCCTTCCCTTCCTCGATTGATATCTCCCTCCTCAATGATCGGTTTTGCAAAATTTTTGATGTGTTGTCTTTCTCTCTCTCGCGCACACCCAATGAGACTTTGCTCGTCTTCTATCATGGACTACCGATAAAACACCCATTAGGGCTGGATTCTCCCTCTCTGTTGGTTTTTCGCAGCCGCCACCCTAGCCTTCTTCACTGCTCGATCGAGCCCCCATTATCACCTTCAGCCTCCGTCTTTCCCTTCTCCACCTTCAATTTCCCCTATCGCGTACCCGATCACCAGGGCCTAGTAGGCCTTCATCTCCGGCGACAACTATCTGTAGCCAAGGTTTTCGACCACCTCGACTCAATTACGCGTGCGGTAAGCATCCCCGCAAACTCTCCTATGTTTTCCTACTGTCGATTTCCCTCGAAATGTTCCCCATCGTCGTACCCTATAGAGGCCAATATAGGTGTTCACCGGTGCCAGCCCTCTCGGTGCCTCAACGCATCTCCGACCTCTGTTCTTCATCGCCTGACTTCGTAAGATGCAAGGGAGTGTTTACCTACCCTTAGTTCCTCATTTTCTTGCTCGTGGCTTCATGCCCACAGTTGGGGACGGTTCCCCTATTTTTGCTGGTATGATGCAGAGCAACATCTCCTAGTATTCTTTCATTCATGCTCATGCATCTTTAAAATCACTGGATCCTCACAAATGCATCTTTTCCATTTTCCCTCACTGTATCAGGGTGTTTTGGGATCTCGGCCATCTTGCCTCCCTTCCCGTGCTTGCGACAATAGCGAGGTGGAGCTCCAATGCTCGCCACAGTGAGGGAGTTGGCTCCCTAGATCCGCCGTGAGGCAAGGAAGGCCCCTAAGGTCTCAGCTTCCCGTAGTTGACTCCTCCTCATGAGCCGTGATAAGAGGTTTAGGCTTCAGATGCATGTCGTCGATGCCATGGTCGAGGTAAAGAACCCAGGTCACTAAATGACCGTAATACCCCCACCATGTTAATCCATTTATTACAATTGTATGGGTACTTTCGGGTTTGCACACCTTTCTTGATCCTTTAACCTCTAGTCCAACTGGGAGAGACATGCACCTAGATGGCCGACTCTCATTGGCCCACATCAGCTGGGCCCAACAACGCAGTGGATAAAGAGGGCCGCCTATGTGGCATTTATGTATTTTCCGATTGGTCCATTTTCATTAATTCATAGTAAATCACTTGATGCTCTGAAAAATGAGTGAAAATATGTTTTGGAAATGGTTTTTCGAGAGGAATATGAATATGTAATTTTTAGAGTCTATTTCTAAATTGTCATCTCTTAGTTTTTATAGAAATGAATCTAGGGTTAGATATTATGAACAAATATATATTAATGTGATATACCTTGTGAATAGGAATACTAGGGTTCTTTAGACCCAGAGAGTGATTAAGACTCACTCACCCTAGGAGAGAGAGAAGATACTCTCTAAGTGAAAAGGTAAGTGGACCATGCAATTGAACATAGTTAAATTGGTTGATTTAATTATGCATATATGAATTTTGCAATGAATGTCATGTTTATGTTATTTACTGTTCCTAATTGCTAAAGTTTGTAAAGTTAAGATGTATTGAATCGCATATTATGTATGGCATCATTCTCATGAATCTTAATGGTAATGTTACAAATAAAGTTTAATGTAAAAGATAAGTGCCTTAAGAGAAAGAAAAGGTTAATGTTAAACTTATATAAGTACCTCATAAGAGAAGAGGCACTTCGGTGCAACCTAAGAGGCACTTTGATTCATAAGAGAAGAGGCACATTTATGCAACTCGAGGTTACTTATATAGGTTAAGATAAAAGAAATTGACCTAAAAGAAAATGCATGTCTTTTCAATGATAAATGTTTTCTGTTAATGCTTATTTTTAGTTTTCTTTGTATTATAACATGTTCAATCCACTTACCATTTGTTTGATGCATAGCTGGGGGCGTGATTCCCGCATGTTGGAAGCTAGCTAAGGAGGGAAGGTCATCTAAGGAGGAAACCCTAGCTCAAGGACCCTCAAGGAGAAGAGCATTGGTGGGGTACCAACCATACCTAGTTTATAGATCTTTTCCTTTTCTATAATTATTTACATGTAAACTTTGTTAAGATTTGAGAATGAGAAATTATTGTTTTCATACTGTGATGGTTTATTTAAACTCTATTTTGTGCAATGAATATCATGTTTGTGGCATCCCCCTTGATGTGAATAATATACGTGCTTCTGCTATGAATAGTACAAGTCGGGTGTTACAATAATGGTGTCAGAGCCAAAATATGGTTGGCCACCAGGCTTTTCTCATGATCTCATGTAGTTTATGTCTTTTTCACAGTGATGGCTCCTAAGAAGAAAGGTGAGAATGAAAAGGTAGCCATGGGTGGGGATCAATGTGAATCTGTTAGCATGGGAGAACAACGAGAACCTCCACGTCAAGAAACCCCCATGGTGCCCTTTGATGTCCTTGTTAGAGCTCTAGCCACTGCCTTGGGGAGAAGAGAAGACCAAGTGGGCAACCCTAGGGTCAACCCTGAGCTTTCCCTAGTTGAATTTTTGAAGATCAAGCCTGACTCCTTTGCTGGAGAAGAAGAGATGGACATGGTAGGAAAATTCGAGAGCTGGATGCAGCACATGGAGCATTGCTTCCGTGACTTAGACTGCCCCAACCACTCCAAGGTCCATTTTGGGACGCATATGTTGAAGGGTGCTGCTAGGACATGGTGGGAGAACCTACTAGGTTCTTGTGAAGTTGATGCTCCTCCATTCACATGGGAGGAATTTTCTGAGGCCTTCAAAGACCACTACATATCTGAGGCCATGATCGAGAAGGAGGAAGAATTTCAGAACCTACGTCAACATGGTGATATGACAGTCACCCATTATGCGATGAAATTTCAGATCCTACAGAAGTACGGCTATGACTATGATGAACGATGCAAGACAAAGAAGTTCATTAGAGGTCTGAAGCCAGACCTTAGTTTTTCCTTGTCGGGACGTGGGAACTGTACACTCCAAAGTGCCCTAGATGCTGCCCTATAGCTAGAAGATCATCCAAGAAGAGCATGGAAGAAGGAGAGCCACTACAACTCCAACCACCACAATGACAAGAAAAGGAAGGCACCGACTGAAGCTGTTCTAAACCAGCATGGAAACCAACATGTAAATACCCAATGTGCAAAATGTTCCAAGTATCACCTAGGTGAATGCTGGTTTGGAACAGGTGTTTGCTATGCACGTGGCAAGATAGGCCACATTAGACCTAACAAACCCATAGTTCAAAAGAAGGAGCCTACTGTCAATCAAGCACCTAAGGAGAAGAGGCAGGCTAGAATCTTTGCCATGGTAGATGAGAGTGAGGATGATAAGACTGAGTAGAGTTTAGTAGCATAGTTCTTTTCTTTTCAAATTTTTTTTTTCATGCAATGTATGGAACTATGATTTTACATGGTAATAATAGTATATCAATATTTTTGTGTTAAAGATATGAAAATTCCTAAGGTGGGTAACCTAATGAAATTTTGAGGACGAAATTTAATTAAGGTGGGTAGAAATGTAACATCCCTCTTTTCAGGAGTAAAATAAAACCTTTTATTTAGTTTTCTTTAAATGATATTTTGTTAAGGGCCTTAAGGCAAAATTTCCAAAATAGTTTTACTTCTAAGTTTACAATGCAAAGAGAAATAAGAAAAGGACTCAAAATAAGTTTTTCCTATATTTTTAATGTGTTGCAAATGATTGTGTGATATTGGTAATGTGTTTTCCCTTTTTCTTTTTATCAAATAAACCTAAAAGTAATGAAAGAGAAAGAGAAAGAGAAAGAAGCAAGAAATTCAAAATTCAAACCACTTTCGCAATAAGTGTGCTTTTTCGTTTTATAGATTTCAAGATAATCCTTCAATGTCCATCTTTCTCTCTCCTCTTCTTGGATTTTCCAAAAAGGAATCATAATGTGCCCCTTATTCATTTATTTTGAAAATATGAGAAAAATATATTCTCTTGGCATCATTAAGCCACTTTCCTTTTTATTTTTTATAAAAACATAGGAGGGAAGTGATATTACCTCTTATTTTCTCTCTTTTTTGGTAACCCAGGAGACTCGTAAGGCTTGCGCCGAGCCCAACCTGGGGATCTCAACCCCATCCCATAAGGAGCATAGCCCATTAAGTCGCACAGAGGCCGGCTATGCTATGGGAAAAATAATTCCGAACAACACCACCAGGGGGATTCGAACCCGAGACCCTTCATGAGGGGCCCCGTGCTGTGACCACCTGAGCTACTGCGCGTCGGCTTCTTGTTTTCTCTCTCTTCCAAAGAAAGTACATAAAAAGATAAGGAATAAGTATGCCATGACTTTTAAAGAGATAAATTGTGATACTTTTGAATTTTGAAGTAAAAAGCCACAAAGGAAAATTTCCCCTTAATTATTTAAATAGTTTGTGCATCTAAATTAAGAAAGAGTGACAAAAATAGAAATCATAGACTTAACATTGAAGAAACCTAATTCTAATTGTCTAGGAATATTCTAGACCATTTAATTAGTCAATGGTACAAATTTGGACTCATTTGGAGTTTGTTTGACCCTCCAATTGAAATAGAAAAGTTTTATATTTAATTTGATTAGATTTACATTTAATACACTTGATTTCCTAACGTCTCAGGATTTAATCCCTGTCACACTCTTTATTTTCTCATTTTTTCCATCTTGGGCACGATCAGACGACCCTAGTTTATTTGACTCAAGATCTGACGGTCGAAAACCCATCTTCTTCCCCAATTTTTCTGCTGGTCTGAAACCAGTTTTACGCGTTCCCTTCCTAAATTGATTTCTCCCTCCTCAATGATCAGTTTCACAAAATTTTTGATGCATTGTCTTCCTCTCTCTCATGCGCACCCAATGAGACTTTGCTTGTATTCTATCGTGGACTATAGATAAAATTCCTTTTAGGGCTGGATTCTCCCTCTCCATTGGTTTTTCGCAACTGCCTCCCTTCTCCACCTTCAATTTCCCCTATCATGCACCCGAGTGCCAGGGCCTAGTCGACCTTCATCTCTGGTGACTACTATCTATAACCAAGGTTTCCAACCACATCATCTCAATTACACGTGCGTTAAGAATCCCCACAAACTCTCCTATGTTTTCCTACCGCCGGTTTCCCTCGAAATGTTCCCCATCGTCGTACCCTATAGAGGCCAGTATAGGTGTTCACCGGTGCCAGCCCTCTCAGGGCCTCAGCACATCTCCAACCTCTATTCTTCATTGCATGACTTTGTAAGATGGAAGAGAGTGTTTACCTACCCTTAGTTCCTTGTTTTCTTGCTCGTGGCTTCATGTCCATAGTTGGGGACGATTCCCCTGTTTTTGCCGGTATGTGCGGAGCAACATCTCCTAGTATTCTTTCATTCATGCTCTGGCATCTTTAAACTCACTGGCTCCTTGCAGATGCATCTTTTACATTTTCCCTCATTTTATTAGGGTGTTTTGGGATCTCGGCAATCTTGTCCCCCTTTCGGTGCTCGCGACAACAGTAAGGTGGAGCTCCAATGCTCTCCATAGTGAGGGAGTTGGCTCCCTAGATCCGCCGTGAGGCAAGGAAGGCCCCTGAGGTCTCAGCTTCCTGTAGTTGACTCCTCCTCATGAGACATGATTGGAGGTATAGGCTTAAGACACCTATCCTCGATGCCATGGTCGGGGGAAAGAACCCAGGTCAGTAAATGACCGTAATACCCTCGCCATGTTAATCCATGTATTATAGTCGCATGGGTACTTTCAGGTTTGCACACCTTTCTCGATCCTTTGACCTCTAGTCTAGTTGGGAGAGACCCGCACCTAAATGGCCAGCTCTCATTGGCCCACATCAGCTGGGCCCAACAACCCAATGGATAAAGAGGGCCGCCTATGTGGCATTTATGTATTTTCTGATTGGTCCATTTTCATTAATTCATAGTAAATCACTCGATGCTCATAAAAATGAGCAAAAATATGTTTTGGAAATGGTTTTTTGAGAGGAATATGAATATGTAGTTTTCAGAGTCTGATTCTAAATCTACATCTCTTGGTTTTTGAAGAAATGAATCTAGGGTTTGATATTATGAACAAATATATATTAATGTGATATACCTTGTGAATAGGAATACTAGGGTTCTTTAGACCCAGAGAGTGATTAAGACTCAATCACCCTAGGAGAGAGAGAAGATACTCTCCAAGTGATAAGGTAAGTGGTCCATGCAATTGAACATAGTTAATTGGTTGATTTAATTATGCATATATGAATTTTGCAATGAATGTCATGTTCATGTTATTTACTGTTCCTAATTGCTAAAGTCAGTAAAGGCAAGATGTATTTAATTGTATATTATGTATGGTATCATTCTCATGAATCTTAATGGTAATGTTACAAATAAAGTCTAATGTAAAAGATAAGAGCCTTAAGAGAAAGAAAATGTTAATGTTAAACTTATATAAGTACCACATAAGAGAAGAGGCACTTCGGTGCCTAAGAGAAGAGGCACTTCGGTGCAACCTAAGAGGCACTTCAGTTCATAAGAGAAGAGTCACATTTGTGCAACCCGAGGTTACTTATATATGTTAAGATAAAAGAAATTGACCTAAAAGAAAATGCATGTCTTTTCAATGATCAATGTTTAATATTAATGGTTATTTTTAGTTTTCAAGTTTTCTTTATATTATAACATGTTCAATCCACTTACCATTTGTTTGATGCATGGCTGGGGGCGTGATGCCCACAGGTTGGAATCTAGCTAAGGAGGGAAGGTCATCTAAGGAGGAAACCCTAGCTCAAGGACCCTCAAGGAGAAGAGCATTGGTGGGGTGCCAACCATACCTAGTTTATAGATCTTTTCCTTTTCTATAATTATGTACATGTAACCTTTGTTAAGATTTGAGAATGAGAAATTGTTATTTTCATCATGTGATGGTTTATTTAAACTCTATTTTGTACAATGAATGTCATGTTTGTGGCATCCCCCTTGATGTGAATAATATACGTGCTTCCGCTATGAATAGTACAAGTGGGGTGTTACACTTTCCCAAAGAGTGACGACATGTGGTTTGAGAGATACGCTATATTGTTGCTAGTTGGTGAGGACCTGGGCAGATATGATTAAATTGAACATGACATGTGCTAATAAACACACATTGTGTCTTTTGGTAGAACTTTTGCTGAGATCTTTTTATTGATCGTACCTGACATGTGGTCTGAGAGACACATCATGTTTCTACTCTTTAAGGAGAAAGAAATACATTTGTCAAATCACATGCCATGTGCTTAAACGCACACATCGTGTTCCCTTCATAATCTCCTTGTGATATGTGCAATCTTTTGGGAAATCCAACTAAGGTCGGATTTTGGTTGGATTGACCCCATTTCCTCATCAAAATCATGTACTTGTGGTCACAAACATGAAACAAGTCAAACAACTGAAAAATGAGAAATCTAGCATGATTGTGAGTGGAATTATGGTAAAAATGAGTGAAATGTGCATCCAACATTGGTCCAAAAAGTGATATGATTTGTGCAAATCAAATCCCCCTAAGCTTGAACCCATTTCTTGTCCTCAAGCAAAAATAAATAGACATATTTCTAAAGATAGACATATGGTCACAACATCATATCCTCATGAAAATGAATTAATAAATCAGGAGATGACAAATTCATCATTTAAATATGTAACTAATCATGAAATCAATTCTAACCCTCAAGATAGGAAATTAAGTTCAAAAGGATATTCAAATTTCCTTGGATGAATAAACTAGACATAAATCATAGAAATAAGATGATGAAGCAAAAAATATAGAGATTTTCCATAAGACTCTGTTGATAGTTAAAATAAAATTAAATGAAAATCCCTCTTTAAATATCCATCCATCTACAATGAGATTACTATTCAAATCATAAATATTTTTTGACTTCTTTTATACGATACTCAGTTTCTACTTTAGGCTTAGACACACATGGAATTTCATTTCAGGATTCATTTCCCTCTTTCAAACATACTCCCCTACCTTCATTGAGTTGGTAGAAAACATGGGCGACTTAGGCATCTTTTGCGAGGTTTATAATTTTCAATTCAAGATCAAAATCTCCCTTTTTAGTGTGATTTGGACTTTTCCTTGGAACCACATGGTCCTGTGCTAAATCACTTCCCCAAATTATTCAAAAGTTTCATGCATATGGATAATACAAAAGGTGCAAAATCATTCATTTTGCAAAAAAAAATTCAATTAGAGCAGTGTTAAATGCATTATAGAATTGGCAATGTCATCGTACTTCTACTCAAAGCTATACAATTGAGAGATTCAAAGCATTTTAATTGTTACATGATTTAAAAGCATGAGTGAAAGAATCACAATTCATTTGTAGCCAAATACTAAAATGTATAGATGAATAACTGTGTTTTTTTTAAATTAGGGTGATGTGTGCCCAACTATCTTGTGTAGTCAATATCTTAATGTAAGAGATGGTTCAAGCAATAGGAGAGATATTGATCACAACCAAACTGTCAACTCATCATCATGCAAGATTTAAACATAACAGAGTGAAACATATGGAGAGACACACATATAGAAACAAAAAATTATAAAAACAAATAACATAAGCAAATGACATAAACAAATGACATGTAAAGGAAATCAACTAAAACTAAAACTACCGGCCAGTTGCTTCCCACCTAAGCTTGAAATTTGTAGTATCCTCACTAAATCAACCAAACTCAAGTGGATAGAAACGGGGTGCCTGCTAGGATGAATCAAAGTGAAGGGCTAGTGCCCTCATGTCCACCTAGAAAATGTAGGCTCATAGTTCCATCATCATCGAGAATGGGAGTGGAGGTCGGCTTTTGTGGTGGTGACAATGGAGGTAAAGGCATGGCATAGTGGCCCTGAGAGATGTGCCACATGTCCATCCTCTATAACATGTTGTGCATACTAGAATACTACTGGCTCAGCCGATCTAGAAGGGTGTCCTGTTGATCAAAATGGTGTTGGACATAGCCATATAGATGTTTCATGTTAGGCATATATCGGTTGTAATATGTTTGAGTACTAGTGGGAGAAGGGTGAGGTGGTGCTGCAACTGCATTGGAAGCCTCAGGTTGATCTCCAAAGTCAGTCCCATCATAAAAAATGAATTTCCAATTGTCTTTGTTTGTTAGGTAACCCCCTCTAGATCAAAGAGTTCAATGAACTCTTCATGACAAAAAAAGTATTTCATGAATTACTATCATCAGTGTTATCCCTAACAATCAATCCTGATGAGATGAGTAACTAGAAGTCAATTTTATTCCTTACGGGTGTAGCTTCCAATCCTGATAATTTAGCATTTACTCTACTGACAATGTGGGTAATTAGCCCTCCAATCATAATGTCACCAATTTTATTACATTTGATCTCAAAAAATGATAGAGGATATAATGACCAACATCAAACTCAAAATCATGTATCATTTCCCACAAGAAAATAGATCTTGCTTCCCATAAAACCTTACGTTTCTTTCTTTGCAAAGACACAAGTGCTAAGGATGTTGTGAATATAATGGAAGATAGGATTGTGGATGTGAGTTGCTCTAGAGGATTTGGCCTCATGAATATCATCCTCAATGATTTCTCTAAAAAAATAGTCATTTTTAAATTGAAGTGGGTATGACATTGCCCCCCATATTGGCATTGAAAAGCCTCAAAAAATTGCTTGAAAGTGATTTTGTAATTTTTCCTAGGAAGTCAGAAAGTATTAGTAGCAAACAATTCATATGTTTTCTTTGGGTCATCCTCAGGATGCAAGGTGGTCAGAGATTCATAAGTGAGTCTTAGATAGGAAGGGCTTATAGTGCAACAAGTATACTTGAGCCCTAGTTTTCTAAGAAGTTCCAAGACTTCATCTTTGAACCCCAACACCTCTAGTGTTTCTTTAGAAGTGAAACACATAGGAAGAACCCTATGGGTCATCATCATTTGATAAGTTGTGTCTTCTTTTTGGTGACATTGAACTGATTTGAAGAGATGTATGTTGGAGAGGAAGAAGAACTTTCTCCCTTATGGTGCTTTATTGTTTACTTGGTGGGAGCCATGGGCACCCTGGTGTTGTGGTTGAATAGGAGGACACAACCTGTTGAAGGTAAGATACGACATGTATTTTGTGAGATGATATGGTGCTATAGTACACGTGGACATGGTGTGTATGTACTCAGACATGGTGTGTTTTCTGTGTGGGCTTCTGCATGCGTCTTCTGTGAGTGAGCTGAGCTTAAAGGTGGAAACAATGGATAACTAGACAATGGTTGAGGGAGAAATGGATCCAAATGCGTGGGCTAACGAGGAGGATGATGTGGAAGCTAGACGAAGGCAGGGATCTCATGGTCACTGGTGTCGAAGGAGTTCATGACGTTGCTTGAGCGGCAAAGAAGCTATTTGGGTGAACAACAACAACAACAACGTGGAGCTTGATGATTGTAGATCTAGAATGGAATTACAATGGAGAGGGTTGGCACTGGGCAAACACATGCACAAGGGTCAGCACACGACATAAATGCAAGGACTAAGTGGAGAGAATGAACTTGAAATCAGGTTGAAACCCTCTTTCAATCCGCCGCACACGACATGTCAAGATAGACATACAATGTGTTTCATGTGTTTTAAACTCGCTCTTACTTTTTGCTTCACTCAATAAGGACACACTGTGTTGTTAATTGACACACATAGTGTCTGATTTCAACAGACTTCTCGAATTTGTTTGCCTAATGAAGAAACATACACTGTGTATGATTCCAGCTGAAGGACATGCATTATTCTCTCAATCTGTACACACAGTGTGATACTGAACATAAGTTGTGTCCTCTTCTAGAAAAATATCAGTTGAGAATGACTCTGTGGACACACTGTGTGCGTATTGAACGTATGCCTTGTGTGCTTCCAACAGATTCCTTGAATGGTACACGCCATGTGTGAAAACCCACATGTTGTGTATTCTGGGATGTTTGCTCAAAACTCCTCATGTATGAAGGTGACATGTCACATCCTTGTCAAACACACTGTGTCTGACTAAAACTTTGTAAAAAATAAGTTCTTTTCTCAAATTTTCTCTTGCACATGTAATGATGATGATATGTATGGTATATGAGTCTAAATTATTACATTCATCCATGGCAAATTTATTTGGAAAAGCAAAATTTTATTGAGTAAATGTATTATATGAAATCGATCCTAAATGTGGGGTCAAATCCCAAAAGGACCCCCATTTAGAGTCTGGAGTGAGACTTGAATCAATAGTGTCAAACATCTAATAGGGAGAAGGAGTTTCCTTGTTCTAAATTTTCTCCATGGATGTATAGTTTGCAGCGTTGTCAGCTAACGTTGAATTTTGACTATTTTCCTTGTAGCTCCACATTTCAATTGACAATTGGAAATCTCAACCTGCCTGGAAGTTTGCGGATGATAAGGAGCTGAGATTTTATGCTTCACCTCATACTTTCTCAATAAGTTGTTGAAGTTTCTTTCATTGAATTGTCTGCCTCCATCATATATGACTGCTCTTGGAACACCAAATCCAGGGAAAATAATCTTTTGAAACAACTTAATCACTAATTTTATATATGGAGCTTGTGTGGGAATGGCTTCTACCCATTTTGATACATAGTCACAAGCGACTAGGATGAACTTGTAGCTGCTTGAAGATGGAAAAGGGCCCATGTAGTCTATTCCCCATACATAAAAAACTTCAATTTATAGAATTGAGTTCAATGCCATTTAATCTTTCCATGAAATTCCTACTGATCTTTGGCATCTATCACATACTTTTACAAATGCATGACATCTCAAAATGGAGTTGACAAATAGAAACCCACTTGCAAAATCTTAGTTGACGTATTGTCTCCTTCAAAATGTCCTCCATAAGGAGAGGAGTGACATTCTAAAATCACACTGGAGATCTCTTCATCTAGAATGCATCTCCAGATCATCCCATCTGTACAATGTCTAAACAAAAGTGGATCATCCCAATAGTAAAATTTGATGTCATGAAGGAACTTTTTCTGTTGATAAGTAAGATATCGAGGAAAGCATTTGGTGACTAAGTAATTTGCAAAATAAGTAAACTAGGGTGTCACAAGCGAGTTCACTACATAGAGATTCTCAATAGGCAAACCATATTCAACATGAATATTGTCGTTGGTGCAGGTGTTGAGATGTGAGAGATGATCAACTACATTATTTTCTGTTCCCTTTTTGTCTTTAATCTCAAAATCAAACTCTTCTAGAAGAAATATCCAATAGAGCAGGCAAGGTTTATGTAACATACCGAAATCTGGGCATTTTGCCTTTTGGTCCTCTTTTCCTTCTTTTCCTTTCATTTATATCCTCTTTGGCCTTTCTGTTTAATTTGTGGACAATATGATGGTTTAATGAACATTTGTTCACCTTTGATTCCAATATTTGGGTTTATGCACAAATACCTCAGTAAGACTTTAGATAATGGGCCTAAAATGCAAATTGTACACTAAGCAATAAAAAGAATAAAATATTTCGTCCTAGAACTTTCTAGCACTTCCTAGAATATAAGAAATAAGAAGAAAATCCGAATTTTATAAAAGGAAGAAGATAAATGTAATAATTAATGGTAATATGAGAATTTATGAGTAAAGAAGATAATTACAAAGATTTTTGCAACAAATATGATAATCTGAAACCATCATGATAATTTGATAGTTTAATTCATTTCCTTGAGCAAAGAGTAACTTAAGGGTCAAGTATTATTTAAAATGAAAATATTAATAACATTATCAATGGAATATAGAAAATATGCCAATAAAGTGAAATAAAATACTTAATGTTCTCAAATCAGAAAAATAACTCCAAATTCGTATTATAAACACAAAAATAAGCCTTTGGGCAAATTTGCATTTAATTTGGTCAATGCTTAATATTTTATTCAGGAGAGAGAAAATAATTTAAAGACCAAAAATATTAAATATATGTTGATAAAAATTAATTAATCTCAAAAACGTGTTCCTAACATTTATTATTACTTGTATACCAAGTTTTATATTTTTAGGAAGTTTCTAGATGCCACTAATAAATTAAAAAGATAAATAAGTGGTAAAATGTAAATGAATTAAATAAAATAATAAAAGTCTTCAAAAAAATATATTAATGCCAAATTCGTGTTATATAGGTTAAAATATACCTTTGGGTGAATTTTGAATCAATTTGGAAAATATTTGATGAGATGATAAAATTAGGAGAGAGAAAGTGTGTAAAACTTTCAAATCATTATTTAAAATAACAAACGATTTCAACAAATGGAAATAATAGCAAATTCGTTTCTAACATACCTAATATGAGTTATTGGTGAAGTTTTATAATTTTTGGATAATCCTAACATCATTAGTAAAGGAGGAAAGAGAAAATAGTAATTAATTTATTTGACATAATAAAATTTGTCAAAAGTCAAATCTAATTTTATATTCGGATTCCTCACCCCAAAATCAGTAAACCTACCAAATATGAGTTTATTTGGAATTTATTTGTACCCTTAAATAATTAGAGAAAGGTTTATACATTAAATGCACCAAATGACCAAAGTTAGCAAGATGTATTAAATGATCATTTCATCTTCTTCCTTGGTCGCGTGTACTGTAGCACCGCAAAAGTTAGATTTTTGATTCGCGATTTCTCCCTCATTTCTCAACGAAACTTCGCGAAACAAGTTGCATTGGATTGCAAATTCAATTCCGCATCCAACTAGTACAAAATCACATGTTTTAATCGAGTATTCCTGAAACGCCTAAAGCTTGCGCCGCCACCCTTTAACTTCACCTAGTCCAACCCTAACTCGGGGTTCCTTGCCTATAAATATCTACACCCTCGCAAACGTAACCACCTTAGCAACCTGTTCGTGCTTCTAATTCGGAGTTTCGTCGAAGTTTGGACCTCCAGCAAGCCGCCGCTAGTTCTCCCCTTGCGGCGCTCTTCCCTCTCTGCTCCGGCCACTTTGGTCCAAATTGAAGGTACCATCCTCTTCGTCTTCTCGTTCTCATTCTTTTGAGTATCTAAACGCAAGATTTGGTTGAGTATCTTGGATTTGCCCAAAATCGGGGCTTTGCCCACGTTTTCGTCGATCGGGCGAACGGAGGTTGAAGACGACTGGCTTTTTACGATTTTGCCCTTCGCCGCCTTTTTCTTTCGATTTTTCTCGCGCGGTATTTTCGTCTTTTCGCGGTCCGTCGGCCTCCACCGCTCGGCCGATCGCGAGCGATCGCGAGCGATCGCGTGGCGCGGCTCGCCGCTTTCTGTCTCCCATCACCGCCCGGCCTCACCAGCCTTGCCTACGTGGCAGGCTGTGATTGGTCGAGGCTAAACAATTTTTATTAATTAATCTGTTGGTCAAAATTTAAAAATAAATAGTGTTTTGAAATCAGGAAAACGAGATCTATCCAATAAAAATATTTTTGAAATTTGATTTTGAGTTTTGCGAAAAAGTGTTTTTAAAATCAAATTAATTAACTTAAAAATCTCTAAAAATTACCGTAATATTTATATTTCCAAAATATACAATATTATATGTTATTTTGATCAGGAAAACCTAACTAAGTCGATTATGAGGTTTTTGAAGTCTGAATCGAGAGTTTGCACAAAAAGTTAGTGAATTAGGGTTTTCAATCTTTTAAATGAATACATGTAATTCTAATTTATGAATCTAATGATGTATTAGGAAGATTGGGTTTATAATTTGTGTGAAGAGTTGAAAAGGGAAATCTAGGACACCTGAGGCTAAGGTATGTGTTTAGTATGAGTTTGATTGTGCATCTACCTATCAGTTGGGAAATCTTTAATCCATTACCTATTTTTCTTTATGAGGTTTAACTTGATCTAAACCCTTGAATCTTGAAACCTATATTTATTATTTGCCTCAAAGTAGATGTAGTATTCTCTTGTTTGGGTATTCATACCCCACTGCCATGTTATATATTCTTTTGCTTATTCTTGCCATAAATCTTTTTGTTAGCATGAAATTAAATGTTCTATTTAATCTTTAAGTAGTGGTACTTATGTACAACCACCCATAGAGGGCATGTATAAAATCGCCCTAGGGGAATGTTTATTATTCTCCCCATTAAAAATTTGTAGGTGACTTGGAAATGTTTATAATTCTTCCCTCACCTAAGGTTAGAGGTTCGGTAGGTGCCTCAACCCTACTTAGTTAGATAGACATATTAAATGACATGCTAAACCCTTTAATTATTTTGTTAATGGCAAGTTTCTCTTTTAAAAACCTCATACTCTTTGATATCTTTTTACACCCTATATCTAGCCAAGTTTACTTGTTACAACTTTCTTTACCATTGTTAGAATAGTCTTGTAACACATACTTTTTATTTTCCTTTCCCTTTTGCTGGGTGACTTCCCAACCACCCAGGTGTGAAGCAAGGTGGTTGAATAGGACTTGAAGATCTTGGCTTTGGCTTGGACTTAGATGAAGGATATGTTGCTTGGAGACAAAAGTGGAGTAGTTAGATTTCCCTCTACTTAGATCCTGTTTTTGTATAAAGCATGTACACCCGTATATGGGGAAATTTTTATGTACACTTTATTTGAAATTGAATATAGTCAAAATTTTATCTTCCGCTGCTATTCCAATTGTGTTTTGTTTACCATTCTTTTTAGTAAAGAGGTGGATTTATCCCACTCTTTACAACATGGTATCAGAGCCAATGGTAGTCGGATCTTTGACTATTTCAATTTGTCTCCCTAATTAGAACCCTAGACTTGCATAGTTTCCTTTAAGTGACATGTTTGCCTAGATTTGTTCTATGCTGATGATAGGTTGATTTAGGACCTTATAGTTTCACCTTAGAGTCTTTATGAATAAAACTCTAATATGCTTATAATTAAAATATGCATAACTTGATGTTGTTTAGATTTGCCTTTAGGCAACTATTAGGGCATGCAGTTGAAGCAAGGGTGTCTAGAAAGGATCAGGGTTTCGGGGGCTGGCAAAATTTTCCTCCGCACCACTAGCTTGGTTTACGAGGACTCCCGTGCCCATATGATACCGGCCTGGCCTGCGCTGATACGAATTGCCCTGAAAAGCTTGCTTTTAGGCAATAGTTACCTTAGACATATATGTTGGATATCTTTGAGAACCCTAAGTTTCATATGTATGATGATATTTTTTTTGAGGATGGATACCAAGATAAGTTTCCTTATGTCCCTTAGGACTATATGCTTGAATAGTTTATTAGTAGAACCTAGACCTTGGAGTTTGGGTGTTTGAGAGAAGATCAGAGTGCGCAGTGGAAGCATGATGGATCTTGAGAATGGTTTAGTTAGACTTATCCTTTAACCCCTAGTGTAGTAGGTCAAACCCTTTAAGGGGTGGAGTATGGTTAGTTGATGATGTTTGAGTGGTTAGATTTCGAGGACGAAATCTTCTTTAGGGGGATGGAACCCTATAACATCTTGATCTATCTTTAGAAACCCTAACTCCATAGATAGGAGGTTGTTGTGCTTAGAGTTCTCCAAACAAGTTAATAGTTGTAACCCTAACGTGCTTGTTTATATATTAATAAACACATAATTATCATCTAAGGAATAAATCATATGCTTGAACCCTAATGAATATCCAATGCACATAATATGAATATCAATGCTAATTGTCAATAAGTAAGATGTTAATAATGTCATGAACCAATAAACCCTAATGATATGATAAGTAAGGTTATAATTCGTAATTAATGCATGCTAAGGATGAATAAGTGCAATATAATGGTCATGTTGACCTAAACCCTAAGTTGTAATATCTAACCCTAATCTATGCATCCTTAATGCCTTTCATGATACATTAATGATGTTAAGAGCCATAATCAATTAACATACTTTGTTACACATAAATGATATATATGATCATCTAATCACATATTAATTAAGTCATCAATATGAATGCATGTTACCTTGTTAACTAATATACATGTTATTAGTCACTTAATGTGAATTAAATCATTAATATGACATATGTTCCACCTTGATCATTAAAATACATATAATGGATTCAATATGAAAATGAGATGATTGGAATTTACATAAATGTGCAAAATCAATAATATAAAGGAATAAATATGAATAATGATTAATGATGACATTAATGTGAGCAATAATGATAATGTGACATTGTGACAACGTTAATATGAATATAAGTAACTAATGTGACATTAATTGAAATAATTGTATGCTTAACGACAAATTGAATAGAATGTATTATTTCATGTAAAATAATTTTTTTATAACTTAATAAAGTGATAACATGAGGATAATGAAGTGTAAATCCAAAATTATTAATGATCAAATATAATAATGAATGTTGAGATAATTGAGTAACCTCTAATTGTGCATAATAATGAAATATAACCCTTTTGGCAATAAAGTGTATATGGCATGACGTAATTAATATAATGATGATAATGTGATATCATAAAGAGTATAATGTTAATAAGTCAAAAATGTAAATAAAGTTAAATCTCTTAAAAAGAATATCTTAATCATGGACCCTAGGTGATCCTTAAAAACATGACCTATGTTGAGCTTATGTGAAGTTTATGAACCCTTAGGTGTAGTTGAAGTATAAGTTTTGGTGGAAGTTGTATGGTTGGAGGAACAACCTGAAATTTTGTGATGTGAGGTTGCACACTCACCCTTCCCTAATTGCTAGTGATTTCGGGGACGAAATCCTCTTTAAGGGGTGGAGTGCTATAACATACCGAAATCTGGGCATTTTGCCTTTTGGTCCTCTTTTCCTTCTTTTCCTTTCATTTATATCCTCTTTGGCCTTTCTGTTTAATTTGTGGACAATATGATGGTTTAATGAACATTTGTTCACCTTTGATTCCAATATTTGGGTTTATGCACAAATACCTCAGTAAGACTTTAGATAATGGGCCTAAAATGCAAATTGTACACTAAGCAATAAAAAGAATAAAATATTTCGTCCTAGAACTTTCTATCACTTCCTAGAATATAAGAAATAAGAAGAAAATCCGAATTTTATAAAAGGAAGAAGATAAATGTAATAATTAATGGTAATATGAGAATTTATGAGTAAAGAAGATAATTACAAAGATTTTTGCAACAAATATGATAATCTGAAACCATCATGATAATTTGATAGTTTAATTCGTTTCCTTGAGCAAAGAGTAACTTAAGGGTCAAGTATTATTTAAAATGAAAATATTAATAACATTATCAATGGAATATAGAAAATATGCCAATAAAGTGAAATAAAATACTTAATGTTCTCAAATCAGAAAAATAACTCCAAATTCGTATTCTAAACACAAAAATAAGCCTTTGGGCAAATTTGCATTTAATTTGGTCAATGCTTAATATTTTATTCAGGAGAGAGAAAATAATTTAAAGACCAAAAATATTAAATATATGTTGATAAAAATTAATTAATCTCAAAAACGTGTTCCTAACATTTATTATTACTTGTATACCAAGTTTTATATTTTTAGGAAGTTTCTAGATGCCACTAATAAATTAAAAAGATAAATAAGTGGTAAAATGTAAATGAATTAAATAAAATAATAAAAGTCTTCAAAAAAATATATTAATGCCAAATTCGTGTTATATAGGTTAAAATATACCTTTGGGTGAATTTTGAATCAATTTGGAAAATATTTGATGAGATGATAAAATTAGGAGAGAGAAAGTGTGTAAAACTTTCAAATCATTATTTAAAATAACAAACGATTTCAACAAATGGAAATAATAGCAAATTCGTTTCTAACATACCTAATATGAGTTATTGGTGAAGTTTTATAATTTTTGGATAATCCTAACATCATTAGTAAAGGAGGAAAGAGAAAATAGTAATTAATTTATTTGACATAATAAAATTTGTCAAAAGTCAAATCTAATTTTATATTCGGATTCCTCACCCCAAAATCAGTAAACCTACCAAATATGAGTTTATTTGGAATTTATTTGTACCCTTAAATAATTAGAGAAAGGTTTATACATTAAATGCACCAAATGACCAAAGTTAGCAAGATGTATTAAATGATCATTTCATCTTCTTCCTTGGTCGCGTGTACTGTAGCACCGCAAAAGTTAGATTTTTGATTCGCGATTTCTCCCTCATTTCTCAACGAAACTTCGCGAAACAAGTTGCATTGGATTGCAAATTCAATTCCGCATCCAACTAGTACAAAATCACATGTTTTAATCGAGTATTCCTGAAACGCCTAAAGCTTGCGCCGCCACCCTTTAACTTCACCTAGTCCAACCCTAACTCGGGGTTCCTTGCCTATAAATATCTACACCCTCGCAAACGTAACCACCTTAGCAACCTGTTCGTGCTTCTAATTCGGAGTTTCGTCGAAGTTTGGACCTCCAGCAAGCCGCCGCTAGTTCTCCCCTTGCGGCGCTCTTCCCTCTCTGCTCCGGCCACTTTGGTCCAAATTGAAGGTACCATCCTCTTCGTCTTCTCGTTCTCGTTCTTTTGAGTATCTAAACGCAAGATTTGGTTGAGTATCTTGGATTTGCCCAAAATCGGGGCTTTGCCCACGTTTTCGTCGATCGGGCGAACGGAGGTTGAAGACGACTGGCTTTTTACGATTTTGCCCTTCGCCGCCTTTTTCTTTTGATTTTTCTCGCGCGGTATTTTCGTCTTTTCGCGGTCCGTCGGCCTCCACCGCTCGGCCGATCGCGAGCGATCGCGTGGCGCGGCTCGCCGCTTTCTGTCTCCCATCACCGCCCGGCCTCACCAGCCTTGCCTACGTGGCAGGCTGTGATTGGTCGAGGCTAAACAATTTTTATTAATTAATCTGTTGGTCAAAATTTAAAAATAAATAGTGTTTTGAAATCAGGAAAACGAGATCTATCCAATAAAAATATTTTTGAAATTTGATTTTGAGTTTTGCGAAAAAGTGTTTTTAAAATCAAATTAATTAACTTAAAAATCTCTAAAAATTACCGTAATATTTATATTTCCAAAATATACAATATTATATGTTATTTTGATCAGGAAAACCTAACTAAGTCGATTATGAGGTTTTTGAAGTCTGAATCGAGAGTTTGCACAAAAAGTTAGTGAATTAGGGTTTTCAATCTTTTAAATGAATACATGTAATTCTAATTTATGAATCTAATGATGTATTAGGAAGATTGGGTTTATAATTTGTGTGAAGAGTTGAAAAGGGAAATCTAGGACACCTGAGGCTAAGGTATGTGTTTAGTATGAGTTTGATTGTGCATCTACCTATCAGTTGGGAAATCTTTAATCCATTACCTATTTTTCTTTATGAGGTTTAACTTGATCTAAACCCTTGAATCTTGAAACCTATATTTATTATTTGCCTCAAAGTAGATGTAGTATTCTCTTGTTTGGGTATTCATACCCCACTGCCATGTTATATATTCTTTTGCTTATTCTTGCCATAAATCTTTTTGTTAGCATGAAATTAAATGTTCTATTTAATCTTTAAGTAGTGGTACTTATGTACAACCACCCATAGAGGGCATGTATAAAATCGCCCTAGGGGAATGTTTATTATTCTCCCCATTAAAAATTTGTAGGTGACTTGGAAATGTTTATAATTCTTCCCTCACCTAAGGTTAGAGGTTCGGTAGGTGCCTCAACCCTACTTAGTTAGATAGACATATTAAATGACATGCTAAACCCTTTAATTATTTTGTTAATGGCAAGTTTCTCTTTTAAAAACCTCATACTCTTTGATATCTTTTTACACCCTATATCTAGCCAAGTTTACTTGTTACAACTTTCTTTACCATTGTTAGAATAGTCTTGTAACACATACTTTTTATTTTCCTTTCCCTTTTGCTGGGTGACTTCCCAACCACCCAGGTGTGAAGCAAGGTGGTTGAATAGGACTTGAAGATCTTGGCTTTGGCTTGGACTTAGATGAAGGATATGTTGCTTGGAGACAAAAGTGGAGTAGTTAGATTTCCCTCTACTTAGATCCTGTTTTTGTATAAAGCATGTACACCCGTATATGGGGAAATTTTTATGTACACTTTATTTGAAATTGAATATAGTCAAAATTTTATCTTCCGCTGCTATTCCAATTGTGTTTTGTTTACCATTCTTTTTAGTAAAGAGGTGGATTTATCCCACTCTTTACAACATGGTATCAGAGCCAATGGTAGTTGGATCTTTGACTATTTCAATTTGTCTCCCTAATTAGAACCCTAGACTTGCATAGTTTCCTTTAAGTGACATGTTTGCCTAGATTTGTTCTATGCTGATGATAGGTTGATTTAGGACCTTATAGTTTCACCTTAGAGTCTTTATGAATAAAACTCTAATATGCTTATAATTAAAATATGCATAACTTGATGTTGTTTAGATTTGCCTTTAGGCAACTATTAGGGCATGCAGTTGAAGCAAGGGTGTCTAGAAAGGATCAGGGTTTCGGGGGCTGGCAAAATTTTCCTCCGCACCACTAGCTTGGTTTACGAGGACTCCCGTGCCCATATGATACCGGCCTGGCCTGCGCTGATACGAATTGCCCTGAAAAGCTTGCTTTTAGGCAATAGTTACCTTAGACATATATGTTGGATATCTTTGAGAACCCTAAGTTTCATATGTATGATGATATTTTTTTTGAGGATGGATACCAAGATAAGTTTCCTTATGTCCCTTAGGACTATATGCTTGAATAGTTTATTAGTAGAACCTAGACCTTGGAGTTTGGGTGTTTGAGAGAAGATCAGAGTGCGCAGTGGAAGCATGATGGATCTTGAGAATGGTTTAGTTAGACTTATCCTTTAACCCCTAGTGTAGTAGGTCAAACCCTTTAAGGGGTGGAGTATGGTTAGTTGATGATGTTTGAGTGGTTAGATTTCGAGGACGAAATCTTCTTTAGGGGGATGGAACCCTATAACATCTTGATCTATCTTTAGAAACCCTAACTCCATAGATAGGAGGTTGTTGTGCTTAGAGTTCTCCAAACAAGTTAATAGTTGTAACCCTAACGTGCTTGTTTATATATTAATAAACACATAATTATCATCTAAGGAATAAATCATATGCTTGAACCCTAATGAATATCCAATGCACATAATATGAATATCAATGCTAATTGTCAATAAGTAAGATGTTAATAATGTCATGAACCAATAAACCCTAATGATATGATAAGTAAGGTTATAATTCGTAATTAATGCATGCTAAGGATGAATAAGTGCAATATAATGGTCATGTTGACCTAAACCCTAAGTTGTAATATCTAACCCTAATCTATGCATCCTTAATGCCTTTCATGATACATTAATGATGTTAAGAGCCATAATCAATTAACATACTTTGTTACACATAAATGATATATATGATCATCTAATCACATATTAATTAAGTCATCAATATGAATGCATGTTACCTTGTTAACTAATATACATGTTATTAGTCACTTAATGTGAATTAAATCATTAATATGACATATGTTCCACCTTGATCATTAAAATACATATAATGGATTCAATATGAAAATGAGATGATTGGAATTTACATAAATGTGCAAAATCAATAATATAAAGGAATAAATATGAATAATGATTAATGATGACATTAATGTGAGCAATAATGATAATGTGACATTGTGACAACGTTAATATGAATATAAGTAACTAATGTGACATTAATTGAAATAATTGTATGCTTAACGACAAATTGAATAGAATGTATTATTTCATGTAAAATAATTTTTTTATAACTTAATAAAGTGATAACATGAGGATAATGAAGTGTAAATCCAAAATTATTAATGATCAAATATAATAATGAATGTTGAGATAATTGAGTAACCTCTAATTGTGCATAATAATGAAATATAACCCTTTTGGCAATAAAGTGTATATGGCATGACGTAATTAATATAATGATGATAATGTGATATCATAAAGAGTATAATGTTAATAAGTCAAAAATGTAAATAAAGTTAAATCTCTTAAAAAGAATATCTTAATCATGGACCCTAGGTGATCCTTAAAAACATGACCTATGTTGAGCTTATGTGAAGTTTATGAACCCTTAGGTGTAGTTGAAGTATAAGTTTTGGTGGAAGTTGTATGGTTGGAGGAACAACCTGAAATTTTGTGATGTGAGGTTGCACACTCACCCTTCCCTAATTGCTAGTGATTTCGGGGACGAAATCCTCTTTAAGGGGTGGAGTGCTGTAACATACCGAAATCTGGGCATTTTGCCTTTTGGTCCTCTTTTCCTTCTTTTCCTTTCATTTATATCCTCTTTGGCCTTTCTGTTTAATTTGTGGACAATATGATGGTTTAATGAACATTTGTTCACCTTTGATTCCAATATTTGGGTTTATGCACAAATACCTCAGTAAGACTTTAGATAATGGGCCTAAAATGCAAATTGTACACTAAGCAATAAAAAGAATAAAATATTTCGTCCTAGAACTTTCTATCACTTCCTAGAATATAAGAAATAAGAAGAAAATCCGAATTTTATAAAAGGAAGAAGATAAATGTAATAATTAATGGTAATATGAGAATTTATGAGTAAAGAAGATAATTACAAAGATTTTTGCAACAAATATGATAATCTGAAACCATCATGATAATTTGATAGTTTAATTCGTTTCCTTGAGCAAAGAGTAACTTAAGGGTCAAGTATTATTTAAAATGAAAATATTAATAACATTATCAATGGAATATAGAAAATATGCCAATAAAGTGAAATAAAATACTTAATGTTCTCAAATCAGAAAAATAACTCCAAATTCGTATTCTAAACACAAAAATAAGCCTTTGGGCAAATTTGCATTTAATTTGGTCAATGCTTAATATTTTATTCAGGAGAGAGAAAATAATTTAATGACCAAAAATATTAAATATATGTTGATAAAAATTAATTAATCTCAAAAACGTGTTCCTAACATTTATTATTACTTGTATACCAAGTTTTATATTTTTAGGAAGTTTCTAGATGCCACTAATAAATTAAAAAGATAAATAAGTGGTAAAATGTAAATGAATTAAATAAAATAATAAAAGTCTTCAAAAAAATATATTAATGCCAAATTCGTGTTATATAGGTTAAAATATACCTTTGGGTGAATTTTGAATCAATTTGGAAAATATTTGATGAGATGATAAAATTAGGAGAGAGAAAGTGTGTAAAACTTTCAAATCATTATTTAAAATAACAAACGATTTCAAAAAATGGAAATAATAGCAAATTCGTTTCTAACATACCTAATATGAGTTATTGGTGAAGTTTTATAATTTTTGGATAATCCTAACATCATTAGTAAAGGAGGAAAGAGAAAATAGTAATTAATTTATTTGACATAATAAAATTTGTCAAAAGTCAAATCTAATTTTATATTCGGATTCCTCACCCCAAAATCAGTAAACCTACCAAATATGAGTTTATTTGGAATTTATTTGTACCCTTAAATAATTAGAGAAAGGTTTATACATTAAATGCACCAAATGACCAAAGTTAGCAAGATGTATTAAATGATCATTTCATCTTCTTCCTTGGTCGCGTGTACTGTAGCACCGCAAAAGTTAGATTTTTGATTCGCGATTTCTCCCTCATTTCTCAACGAAACTTCGCGAAACAAGTTGCATTGGATTGCAAATTCAATTCCGCATCCAACTAGTATAAAATCACATGTTTTAATCGAGTATTCCTGAAACGCCTAAAGCTTGCGCCGCCACCCTTTAACTTCACCTAGTCCAACCCTAACTCGGGGTTCCTTGCCTATAAATATCTACACCCTCGCAAACGTAACCACCTTAGCAACCTGTTCGTGCTTCTAATTCGGAGTTTCGTCGAAGTTTGGACCTCCAGCAAGCCGCCGCTAGTTCTCCCCTTGCGGCGCTCTTCCCTCTCTGCTCCGGCCACTTTGGTCCAAATTGAAGGTACCATCCTCTTCGTCTTCTCGTTCTCGTTCTTTTGAGTATCTAAACGCAAGATTTGGTTGAGTATCTTGGATTTGCCCAAAATCGGGGCTTTGCCCACGTTTTCGTCGATCGGGCGAACGGAGGTTGAAGACGACTGGCTTTTTACGATTTTGCCCTTCGCCGCCTTTTTCTTTTGATTTTTCTCGCGCGGTATTTTCGTCTTTTCGCGGTCCGTCGGCCTCCACCGCTCGGCCGATCGCGAGCGATCGCGAGCGATCGCGTGGCGCGGCTCGCCGCTTTCTGTCTCCCATCACCGCCCGGCCTCACCAGCCTTGCCTACGTGGCAGGCTGTGATTGGTCGAGGCTAAACAATTTTTATTAATTAATCTGTTGGTCAAAATTTAAAAATAAATAGTGTTTTGAAATCAGGAAAACGAGATCTATCCAATAAAAATATTTTTGAAATTTGATTTTGAGTTTTGCGAAAAAGTGTTTTTAAAATCAAATTAATTAACTTAAAAATCTCTAAAAATTACCGTAATATTTATATTTCCAAAATATACAATATTATATGTTATTTTGATCAGGAAAACCTAACTAAGTCGATTATGAGGTTTTTGAAGTCTGAATCGAGAGTTTGCACAAAAAGTTAGTGAATTAGGGTTTTCAATCTTTTAAATGAATACATGTAATTCTAATTTATGAATCTAATGATGTATTAGGAAGATTGGGTTTATAATTTGTGTGAAGAGTTGAAAAGGGAAATCTAGGACACCTGAGGCTAAGGTATGTGTTTAGTATGAGTTTGATTGTGCATCTACCTATCAGTTGGGAAATCTTTAATCCATTACCTATTTTTCTTTATGAGGTTTAACTTGATCTAAACCCTTGAATCTTGAAACCTATATTTATTATTTGCCTCAAAGTAGATGTAGTATTCTCTTGTTTGGGTATTCATACCCCACTGCCATGTTATATATTCTTTTGCTTATTCTTGCCATAAATCTTTTTGTTAGCATGAAATTAAATGTTCTATTTAATCTTTAAGTAGTGGTACTTATGTACAACCACCCATAGAGGGCATGTATAAAATCGCCCTAGGGGAATGTTTATTATTCTCCCCATTAAAAATTTGTAGGTGACTTGGAAATGTTTATAATTCTTCCCTCACCTAAGGTTAGAGGTTCGGTAGGTGCCTCAACCCTACTTAGTTAGATAGACATATTAAATGACATGCTAAACCCTTTAATTATTTTGTTAATGGCAAGTTTCTCTTTTAAAAACCTCATACTCTTTGATATCTTTTTACACCCTATATCTAGCCAAGTTTACTTGTTACAACTTTCTTTACCATTGTTAGAATAGTCTTGTAACACATACTTTTTATTTTCCTTTCCCTTTTGCTGGGTGACTTCCCAACCACCCAGGTGTGAAGCAAGGTGGTTGAATAGGACTTGAAGATCTTGGCTTTGGCTTGGACTTAGATGAAGGATATGTTGCTTGGAGACAAAAGTGGAGTAGTTAGATTTCCCTCTACTTAGATCCTGTTTTTGTATAAAGCATGTACACCCGTATATGGGGAAATTTTTATGTACACTTTATTTGAAATTGAATATAGTCAAAATTTTATCTTCCGCTGCTATTCCAATTGTGTTTTATTTACCATTCTTTTTAGTAAAGAGGTGGATTTATCCCACTCTTTACAGTTTAACACATTTCTTGTTCATGAGATATCTGATTGGCGCATGTTCTATATAAACAATGACTTAAGACCCCACAAGATATTGTTGAAACTTATCAAAAGCATAGTCTACTTTAGGCATCTCCTTTTGTGTTGTGGCATAGTTAATATGGGCATCATATAAGGTTTTGCTCTCATAATGAATGGAATGAAGCTTGTTGTTGTATAATCACTAGCATACACATGATTTCAAGTGGAGCATTCTAGTCCAATGGCTGAATGATAGGGGCTAAAATATGAGAATCTTTCAATCTCGGGAAGGTTGTTTGACATTCTATATTGAATATGAATTTAGTGCCTTTGCAATAAGGAACATAACGGCTTTGTAATATTTAAAAAATCTTTTATGAACCTTCTATAGAACCATGGATGACCTAATAAACTTCAAACTTCTTTAACTATGGTTGGTGGTGGCATCTTCTCAATGTCTTTTATGTTTGCTTTTTTCTATGTCAATTCCTTCGTTTGATATGACTTGATCGAGTACAACCCCTGATTGTACCATAAAATGTCACTTCTCCCAATTGAGAACAAGGTTGACATGTTTACAATGTTGCAAATCTTTTGTTAGAATTAATAAACAATCATCAAAGGAATTACCATATACACTGAAAGCATCCATAAATATCTCTATGATCTTTTATATGAAATCAGAAAATATGGCCATCACACATCTTTGAAAAGTAGTGGGTGCATTACATAGTCCGAAAGGCATTCTCCTATAGGCATACACCCCATAAAAGCATGTGAAGGTTGTTTTCTCTTGATCCAACAGATAAATAGGAATTTGGAAGGATCTAGAATACCCATCTAAGTAACAAAAGTAAGAATTATTCGCAAGTCTTTTCAATATGAGGTCAGTCAAAGGCAAAGGAAAATGGTCTTTTCTAGTGTCCTTATTTAACCTCCTGTAGTCAATGCACACACACCACCTGATGACTGCATGTGATTGAATTTATTATTCATTATCCCCTTTCATTATAGTTATTCCCCCCTTTTTAGGTACAACATGTATGACACTTACCCCTGGGCTATCACTATTAGGATAAATTATTCCAACATCTTTTAGCTTAAATATTTCTTTCTTTACCACTTCCATCATGTTTTGATTCAGTCTTCTTGGTGGTGCATGGTTTATCATCTTCTTCTAAAGCAATGCAGTGCATACAATAGATGGGTTAATTCCTTTTAGATCATAAATGGAAAAACCTATCACATCTTTATAAAGCCTAAGTTCTTTCAACAATTTTTCTTCTTGATCTTGGGTTAGTTCAACATTTATTATGTCAGGAGAAGTGAAATTCGGGTATAAGAAAGCATACCTCAATCCCGAGGGAAGGGGCTTAAGTTGTACCTTTTTTTTTGCTAGAGTGGTGGCATCACCTGCCTCCTCTGATGATGTTTCCTTACAAGATGAGCTTGACGTAGATTCAAAATTTTCTTCATCAAGGATGGGCAGAATGTCTTCTTTGTCTTCTTCACCTTCAAGATCATCAAAAACTTGTTCAAGCTAATCCTTGTCCCCCTCTAGCAAAGTATCAATGCTATAAATTAACTAAAGACATTCCTTTGTACTCGGTGCTTTCATTACATCATACACAAAAAATACTTGGACTTCATTCCCTACTCTAACAGAAAGCTTCCCTTCTCTCACACCTCCAATACAACCGACTATCATGAGAAATGGTCTCCCAAAGAGGATGGGATTTTCTAGATCTTCATGCATGTCAAGGACTACAAAATGACAATGAATGTAAAAATTTCGTATCTGCACATGAATGTCTTCAAAAACCCCTCTTGGATATTTGATAGATAAATCAGCCAATTGTATCGACATTGAGGTGGGCTTCAAGTCTCCTAAATCTAGTTTTTTCCATAGAGAGAATGGAATCAGACTAATACTATCACTGAGATCTACAAGTCCCTTGTTAAAAGTCGAATCTTTAATTTTACAAGGAAGAGTGAATGCACCGATATCATAAAGTTTCTTTGACAAATGGTTTCGAATGATAGTACTAATTCTTTCAAAATGCATTACAGTTTCAGCTTGATCATGCCTCCTTTTCTTTGTAAGAATAGCTTTCAGAAACTTAGCATAAGAAGGCATTTCAACAATAACTTCAACGAATGGGAGATTGACATAAAGATTGTTCAGAATATCCATAAACTTGTTGAGTTTAAAGTCATCCTTTGTGTTAGCAAACCTATGAAGAAAAGGGGAAGTAGGTTTCCTACAAGAATCACCTTGTTGAGAAATTCCACATGACTTCTTCCTTTGATTTTTAGATTCCTCCTCCGCATTTATCTAAACAACCTCATTAGATTTCCTCTTTGAAGGCAGTGAGGATTCTCCAATCAGAACTCCACTTCCTAGTGTCATAGATTTGCATATCTCCCTTAGATTCATTTCGGGTTGGCTAGGTAGGGAATCGGAAGGTGCTTTTTCATTAACAAGGGCTTATTGTGAAATTTGGTTCTCCAACATCCTTATATGTGTGGTAATTCCATCCACTTGGAGGGAAGTTGTTGAATATAATCTTTCATAACCAGACCATGTTGGTAGAACTCCTCATTTTGCTTCATTTCAGTTGTAAGAAAACCTTCTAAAATAGATTCTAAGTTTGACTTTAGTTGTTGTTGTTGGTTGAAATTTTTGCAAACATTGTTGTTTAAACCTGAAAAATTGTTGGGCATTGGTGGTATGGTCCCCAAATGTAATGATTGTTGACCATTTTGAGAATTGTTGTTGTAGTAGGAAAAATTTGGATGATCACGCCAACCCAGATTGTAAGTGTTTGAATATGGATTGTGAGGTTGCTTTCTTCCAAATTTCCCCATTGCATTGCATTGCTCTGTAGTTTCCTCCAAAGGAATAAAAGAAGAGTGTTGGAGTAGCTACATGTCCCAAAGATCCACAAATAAGATTCATCGGCTGAACTGATTGAGTGTTCAACATCTCAAACTTTTGTGTAAGAACATCTAACTTGACTGCAATAAAATATATGACATCAAAAGAATGCATTCTAACTTGCTTCCTGAAATATACAAATGATCAGAGCGGCTGGTTGTTCCTCTCAGTACTCCATTGAAAATAATTAATTGCCATGTCTTCAATGATTTCATATGCTTCCCTGTAGGATTTGTTCATCAAAGCTCCATTAGTTGCAGAATCTATAGACAAACGTGTGTTATATTACAACACGTTGTAGGAAATCTGAAGAAGTAGCCAGTTGCTAAGACCATGGTGAGGACAAAGACATTGGAGGTCTTTAAATCTATCCCATGTATCATAGAGAGTCTCTCCATCTCTTTGAGAAAAAATTATAAGTTGGCTTCTCAACTAATCTATCTTGATTGGTGGAAAATATTTGGCAAGAAAAGATTTTAGTAGTTCCTCTCAACTATTTATAAAGTTCCTTGGCAAAGAAGAGAGTCACACCTTGTCTCTGTTCCTAAGAGAAAATGGAAACATAAGTAGTAGGTGTATATCGTCAGGAGCAACACCATAATCTTGAAAGTTTTCAAATGTTATAGAATTTCAGCTACATGAAAATTAGGTCCTCCATGAGAGTCCCTCCAAAATAGTTATGTTGAATCATCTACATGATCATCAGGCTAATAGAAAAGATGGTGATAGACAAGTATAACAGATGGAAGATGAAACTGAACATGATAACATAAGAGAAATAGAAAATAAATATGAGAAAGAAGAGGAACCAATGAGCACTCCAACTTGGAGACAAAGTTTCACCCTTGCTAAAGATTTTTCTCCAGCAACCTTCCCTAAATGGGAAGGGAGAATGGGTTGCAATCTGTAGAAGAATTGGAGTAGAGAAAGGGGTTCTCTCTCGAGTAACAACCTATTCTTCCCCAAAATTGCCTCTCTTCTTCTCTGGTCCATTATCTGGTTGAAAACTCTTCCAAAAGATGAGAGATCATTTCCCCATATGTGTGCTCTTGTATTTAAAAATGAAAGAAAATTATTTTGAAAACTACATAATTTGATTCAGACACGGTGTGTTAGTGGAGGCATGGTGTGTCACCTTGAGTAACTGACGTCAAAACTGCCTTGCCCAAAGAGTGCATGACATGTGGTCTGTGAGACACATTGTGTTTTTTCTAGTTGGTGAGGACATGGGCAAATCTGACTTAATTGAACATGATGTGTGCTACTAAACACACGTCATATCTTTTGGAAGAACTTTTGGTGATATCTTTTGATTGATTGGGCATGGCATGTGGTCTAAGAGACACACCATGTTTATGCTCTTTAGGGATAAAGAAATCCATCTATAAACTCACACACCGTGTGCTTAAATGCACATGACATTTTCACTTGAAAAACTTCAAGAAAATCCTTATGATATGTGCAATCTCGTGGGGAATCCAACTAAGGTCAATTTTTGGTTGGATTGACCCCATTTCCTCGTCAAAGTCATGTACTTGTGGTCACAAACATGAAATGAGTGAAACAACTAAAAAATGAGAAATCTAGTATGATTGAGAGTGAAATTGTGGTCAAAATTAGTGAATTGTGCATCCAAAATTGGTCCAAAAAGTGATATGATTTGCGCATATCAAATCCTTAAGAGAAGTAAGGCAAAAAAGATGTACAAAAGCATGCACATACATGTTGAAGAATCCTTTCAGACTTAAAAGAATTAAATAAGTAAGAAGAAAGAAGTTATTGTCTAAGAATATTATTAGATTTAAGTGAATATTAGTAGAAAATTCAGTTATAAAACCCATCAAAAAATTGTGGATGCAATTGGAGTTCAAACAAGAAAGATTTGGTATTTTAGGTGAAATATGTGTAGAGTAGCCTAACACATGCAACAACCCAATGCACAGAGTAACCCAATGCTCGTCCAACCTGATGTATGTACAAATCAATGTCTGTGCAACATGATGTACATGCCAATGTTGGTAGACGGATGTGGCTATTTCTTGGTTCAACACTTCTTCGAACGTAGACAATCACTAGAAAGCCCGTAACCTAAGAGAAGTACCCATTGAAAATTTATTCCCTAGCTTCCTAATTTAATTCAATACCTAGTCAAAACCCTGAAACACAATAGAGGCAATCTTAAAGGTGAGTTGAAGGTTTGATTTGAGGAAGAATATAATGAAGAGGAAGAACATGTACCTATGCTAGATCAGTCAAGGTAATCATGTTTTAGTGTCTTATTCTTTTTTTTCTCTCCATTCTTAAAGTGATTTTAGCAATAGGATTAGATCAAGGCTTTTTTCTTTTCCTTCCTATCTTCTTCTTCCTCCAGTAGACCCTATTACATGAAAAGTTAGGGTGTGCCCTACAAGAGACATGTTTTAAAGTTGTTGACTCAAACCAAGTCTAAGAAAGATGAGATCTGGTCAGAGGTGGGCTACACTCGTGGTTAGTATCTAGAATCAAAGTAGATGTGATAGCCATAATTTTAGATAATCAAATCCAAAATGTGAAGAAGGCATATATGCCATGATACTATTTTTATATTTTCAAGCCTTTTAGTCAGAATTCAACATTTCAGTAGTGTGTATGAATGTATTAGCAAATTTATAATATTTTCATATGTATTCAGACCTATATAGCTTATATGTTCTTTTCTAGTGAATTGATGTAGTAAAATTGAGAGGCAAAGGTAAGATTGTGTCTCCCTAATTGTATAGTGATAGAATAAATGCCATTAAATATGATTAAATTGTCAGATTTTAGCCACAATTCCAAGTTGAGAATGCAAGAATGTTCTTAGTTTATTCACATCAATTCATAAAAAACAATATTTCATATGGAGTTACAATAGTTCCATTGTCCAGTATATTTAGTTAGTTCATTATTATTTAAATTTAGTTTAAGAGTTCAATAGTATCATTACAACACAAATCATTTAGTATATTCAAATACACATAGGTTATGAAACTCAAGTGAGATACAATGACGAAAGTTAGTAGTTCAATTAAATGTATTTTTAGAATATAATAAATATCTAGATATATTTCAACATGTTTTGAGTAGAACATGTACAATATAGAATAAAAATTGAATATGAAATAATTAATTACAAGCTAAAGCTAAAAAAGTTTAGTAGGTCATTGTACAATGAAATGGAAAAAATCAATTAGATAATTTGATGCCCAGAACACCATAGAGTCCTTGTGGATGTCTATTCCATAATGAAGGTAATGACTTACCCACCAACATAGTGCAAGAGAGGAAGTTAGAGCTTGCCAATGGGGAAAAAGTGTTAAATCCAGTGTAGACGACCTCTTGAATAATAGTAGGGGTATCTAGCACAAATTATATATTCTAGTGCTATCCATTGGTACCCGATAATGCCCATAAATCTTGATGGTACAAAGTTTCATCACAACTACTATTAGGTACCAACGTTACCCTAATATTTTTGTGGTACCCACTTCTATTATTACTAAGTGAGTCGGTCCTTGTGGAACCAATGATGTAGTCTGTTTAAGTAAGAGTGCTTGGATTCTCTACATGTGTATCTAGGTTCTAGAGAGAAATCTAGTTTATACAACCAGATGATATAACCATTGGGCCCATATGTGGTGAAACCTCATATTAGACTGGGGAGCTGGTTAGCATACTTAGAATCCCATCTCGACACTACACCTGGTACATTTTGATCTGAGCTTGTTGTAACATTTTCAGATAGTGTGGTACATTTCAAGTGGATCTATGTCATTCATCAAAATAGGTAACAGATAAAGTAACTAGATTTAGTAACTTATTTTTTTGGTTACTCTCAATATATTAGCATGTTAATGGATTTTACAATATTGTTCATTTACTTAAGTATTTGATGGCATTGCTTATTTTGTATATGTTGCCATGCACTTAATAAACCATAGTTGTATTATCTTGTCTAGTGGATGAAATTTCCATTCACTGAACCCATAGCTCTTACTCTACTAAACAACTTTGAAGGTAACCGTATATATCATGGATATAGAAATAGATTCAAAAGAGTCCTATCATAGAAATTTATATTTGTGTTTAATTGTAGAATTAGTTAGGATTGGTCCCTATCTACTCTAGGCACTTCAGTGTGGTAATTAAAAGATTTTTTTAGTTGAGTGAGAAAGCAATGCAATTTCTCTTATTGTAGTAGGAATTGTAAATATATGCTTCATGTATCTGAACTTGTTAGAAATATCAAGTGATGATAAGATCAATTCTCATGGTTTGATTATGAGTTGAATCTATATGGAAAAATATTCTCATTTATGTTCCTAACTTATAAATGTAGAAGGGAAAAGGTTCAGATGTGTTTGTATTGGCTGTTGAATACATATTCATTGTACTTTTGTCACAATTCTTAGACCATTTTTACATTTAGATCGCTTAGTTTGCTTTAGAAATAGATTCAACTTTGTTATATTTAGATTTATGTCAAATTGTCAAGGTTGAAACTTTCCTCAAGTTCCTTTATAGGTTTTGAGTTTTATCACTTCATACCAAGGTGGCACATGGCATCCCTCCACTCTTTAGCAAGTAGGAGTCAAGAGGGGGTCGGTCACCTCCAGTGAGGTGTGAGGCTATAAACCAAACTAAAACTAAATTTGGCCATGTTTAGAAGGTAAATCAATCAACATTTTAGGTTCAATACAATGGTCAAGAACTTTGATTGACCTGATATTCAAATATCCAACAATCGATGTCTTCTGATTGAGCTTCACCAATTAAGCTCTTCAAATTAACCAATCGATTATCCAATTGATGACCTTGATCGACCACCCCGATTGGCATGGTGACTGAGCTCTGATGATCGATCACTTTGATTGACCATTCAACAATCGACCAACACCAATTGGGATTTAGTGATTAATGATCATGCCTAACTTCCCCCAGATCGAGCTCCACATATTAGGCTGCATTGCCCAACCTTTAGCTTGTTCAATAATGCCCTATGTAATTGACCAAGTCAAGTCAGTCAAGCCTATTGAGCATCAAGCAATCTTGCCACCTTAATGACCCCTCTAGCGATCTCTCGATCTCTAGACAATGACCAATTCTACATCTCAAGCATTGATGACTGCGTATCAAATAGTCATGCACCAAGAATCTTTCCACCTTGATGACCCCTCCTAGTGATATCATTTTGTTCAACATCAATATCAATCAAGCACTCACTACTCAACCACCAATCATCAACCTATAATTGTAGGTCGAGCAAATTCCAAGTGAAAACAACAACAACCAATTGACCTTGACCTTGACAAGCTTCGGTTGACCTGCACCCATGATTGAGGTATGCATGAAGTAACATTTATCAATCTTGAGATCAATATCTTTGCCCCAGCTCATCCAGTCCACACTCGACTATGGTTGCTCAAGCAAACAACTGACCAACCATACTATGATGATTGATCTATATCCACAGACCTATGGAACACAAAATTATCAACCTCCACCTAGGTTCATCTACTGTAAAGAACAAAAGAGGTCAATCATCCACATGGAACATGTCCCACATCTTGCACCTCAGTACAAAGCCCTATAAATAGGTGGTGATCAACGACAACTCACCAGAAGACTCTCTCGAACCCTGAGCTAACCAAAGGAGATTGATGTCTCTCTAGCTTTTCTAGATTGATCTAACTGATTTGTTCCAGAGTGATGGACCTACTACTTTCTCCATGTGATAAGCAAGTTCGATCAAGTTGTATATCTCCATTCCCTCCAAATTTAGTAGATGTTCTCCATGATACAGTGGTGTTTGGGATTTTAAGTTATTGACCTCCCTGTGATTGATCTCTAGGATATCTAGCTCCCTTTGATTGATCTCTAGGCTATCAACCTCCCTGCATAAGAGCATCGATTGACCATTGATCAACCGAGAAACCACCAAGCTTGTCCATCTACCAAAATCAATCAACCAGAATGGTGTTTCCTGCCTATATTCATTTTTGAGATTGCCTCTTCTATCTCTTTTGGTTGTAAAAATCTTGCTAGATCATTTTACAACCAATGAAAGGACTCTTATATTTCTTAAAATTAGGTTAATTCCACCAACTCAAATTTGATTTTAAATACCTGTCTTGGTATAACTAGATAAAACTAGTAAGATTCTTAAAAAGGTTATTCCTCAACTATAGTGCAATAAGACTCGTCCGCTTGCAGGTGGTATTATTGCATGATTTTTTTTGTTGAAACTAGAGATTTATATCTCTTAACAATTTTTTAATGTGATAATTTCCACATTAAATATTGGTATCACTGACAAGGACAATGAAATTTTCCAATTTAATTCATATTTTTATAATATTAATTTAGGATTTTTATTTTACCGTTGATACAATTGCATATTCACTTGAACTCAATCTATCTATATCCATCGAACTTGGGAATTTTTTTTTCATTTTATCTACCCAAAATTTGTGCATGCTACACTTCACTAATGTTGATTCTACACAAAGTTTCAACCCGAAGATAGACCAAACTTTTCACCATCTAAATAGAGAAAATAGAGACAAAGTGGACAACTAAGAGGTACACAAAGGGTGAATCTGGAAATTGCAATAGAGAGAGAGAGAAAAGTCTTACACAAGAAGACTAAGCTATTGTACAAGATGAAATATGTACAACCTAAGAAGCTACACATGAAGTTGTTTAGTAGCAACATCATTCTCATAGGCTATCTTTTCACCATCCAAGTGATCCCTTCCAAGTACATTGGGATCTTCATTGAAGGTAAAGTGGAATTTTGAATGAGGTTGGGAAGGTCAAAGAGTTCCCTTTCCCAAGTATTGACAGTTGTGTTTCTTTGCAACCACAAATATAGGATTGTCAATGATGATTCCCTCCACGTTCCTTCACAGTTTGTTCACAACTTAACCAATGTATCTAGACGTTGAGGAAATAGAAAGGTCAATTTGCTTACTACATTCGAGTCAGATTCACACTAATCCATGCATGATCACTATTCAGTTGACCACCTAGACGCACCATAACTTCCTGGTAGACATTCAACCAAGCTAAGTTGACAAGCTCTCAATCAAGATTGTTGGTAATTCTGTATCCCTGATTGTGTTTATTTTTCCAAGGAAAGATCCTACCAGTCATGTTGAGTTCCACATGCTGAAAAAAGTTAAGAATTTCATTAAACCTATAAAGGATGGAGTTAGGTATTTTCTTCCCACCAAAATTTTCAACCGATCAATGTAGGTGGTTGAAATTGTCTCTCATAATCTGAGGATGATCATGTTATATAAAATTGGATATAACATCCCAAACACTTCACCTACATTGTTCATTATTCAAACCATAAACAAAGATGATCAACACTGGAATCCTCCTCTTTTGATGTATCTTGCAACCTTCACCTAATCATATGAAGCCCTTGCACATTCTAGATGTCCTTGGTCCATGCCACTATAATATGACATCTTCAACTTGATTGATATTAGAATTAAAGCCCGAATCAATAGGGAAGCATTTCATATTTTGTTGGAAAATGATCTCTTAATCTTGGTCTTTAGACATATGATGAAACACGCTTGATTATCCTTGATTACACTCCTAAGCCTCCTCTGACGTGTTAGCCTAGAGTTCCCACTCACGTTCCATGTGGGAGGTCATAAAGCCTGATTGAATCCACCACTTCCCAGGGTGGATAGTGTAAGGACCTTGACCCATGTTTTGGGATAACCCTATTTGTTTTGCTTAAGCATGTTTCTTAACTCCTTTCTCTAATCATATGAGATGTAATTAGGGCATGTCAGAAGCTTGGTTTTCTTGTTTGAGCTTGATGATTGTGTTTTGTGGAGAGGTTTTGTGCAAATTGCAATTTACCTAGAGTAGGGCTTGATGTGCAAGTTTTCCACCTCTAGGATGTTCCTTCTCTGTCTTGGCATCATTTGGAGGAAAGATAAAGAGATGGGCACCTTGTTTGGACCTTGGTTGTGTGGTGACATCCTTGGTGGTGTTTTGGACACATGTTTGAGGTGTGCCTTGCACCTAGGATTGTTGTCTCAGGCTTGAGAGACTTAGAGACGTCTTGTATCAGTTTGAGGATGTCTTGAGGGACATCCTATAAATTTTTTTATGCCTAGAGGTGCACCATATCTGTTTGTGGTGCCTAGGGTTTATCCCTATCAGTTTGTGAAGAGGGTAGATGTCTATATTGTCCTTGACCATCTTAAGCGACCTAGTGGGCGAGACATAGATCTTATCACCTTATTGCATGGTGTTGCATGTGGCTCCTTTTTTGTGGATAAGTGTCACCTAGGGTTCTTTGGTGGTGACACATTCCCCTTTCTCTCTCTTTCATCCCTTTTGTATATATACCTCTTTCTCTCCATCCAAGAGAATCCTTTTGGCTATCCTTGCATTCTCTCTTTAGTGGATGACCTTGAGCTAGAGGAGTCTCTCCCTTAGAGCTTGGAGGATGAGTCCCATGCTTGTGGTGCTCTCTTCATCCTCTACCTTGATAAGACATGATCCTTAACTTCATTTCTCTCCTTCTTTTTTCTTCCTCCCGTCCATGGACCTTGATTATTTTCTTTTCCCTCTCATGATCTCTTAACCTCGGTTCCCTCTTCTTCCTTGGAGGTGTTGTGGTGATCAAGCTTGGAAGATCTTCTTCCACATTGAGCTTGTAAATCTTGGATCTTAGTGGTGATCCTTGAGGTGGGTTATATAACTCTACCCTCTTTGTTATTGTCACCCTTTACTTGCTATCTTTTCTCTTTATCCTTAACTCATTATATCTTGCATGTTAGGAGCTCTTCTTGTTAGTTTCGAGCGTTGTTTTAAAGAAGATGAATCTTGCTTAGTTTCTACCCATATGTTACCCTTTCTTGCCTTGCTTGTAACATTGTTCTAAGGTGGAAGACGATGAGGCCAATATGTTGGAAGGTGGTTGTCATGACATGTGATGCCACACATTATCACACCTTATGATAGGTCGTCACGACCTTGGTGGAGTGTAATTTGAGACGTTATGGGTGATGCTTAAATATTCATTCTTTGTGTGTAAGTAGGATGTTGTGGGTCGAGATGTTTATCTTGGCCTGTGGTTGTTAACTGTCATAGCGATAGATGTGTTGCTTGGAGGGTGTTATCCCGTCATGACCTAGAGGCACCTAAATTGATACCTAGTGATGGCTAACTATTATGCATGAAGGGTAGTATCCATCACACTCTTGGAGTACCTAGATGGTTTAGGTGTTAGCTGACATGGCTATGAGTGTACCTCATGGAGATAGTCCGTTATGAAGGTTAGATCGCAACACCTTGGTTGAGTGGAGGCTGACACACCTTAGAGGTGATGCTGCCTGATACACCTTAAAGCGTGATGCCAGTTAATTCCTAACCCTAGAGACTGTCACACTCTACTAATGTCCATCACACCTTTGTAGTGTTGACCTTCACACTCCCCATGGTGATAAACTGATACATGTCTTATGAGGTTAGCCCGACACCTTGAAGTGCTCAACTAATAAACCCTTAGTGTGTTTCCCGACACATTGATATTGCCCTTTACACATAGGATTAACCTGATACCCCATGTTGTAACCCTAATCAATATCTTGTGGTGGCGTTTGTGATACACCATGTTGATTATAGGGTGACATGATATGATGTGATACCCCTTTGGATGGTCGTATGTATGATAATGAGAGCCATTTTTCTATATCTCATAACATACCTTATAAATGATGTTGAAAGCTATGTTTCTATACCTCAGGACATGTGTCATGATGATGACGAAAGTAATAATCTAAGGGTGGTTGTTGATCCAACCATATAAACCCTAATTGAGTAAACAGAAACCATAATTCTAATGATGTAAAATGTATGGCATGATCCCTATGAGATGATGGTGTTAATGATGTATTGCTTTCTTCTTATCAGTTACTAACCATGCAGGAGACATCAGTTGATGTACATAGCCATGTTTGAGCTATGGTGGTTGTGTCCTGTTTGAATGGGCCTTGTGAGGCATAAAGTGTTGATAAAGTAAATGGTCTTATGACCTGATGGTGGCTTATAGCCTTGCATGAGATGATTTCCTCAGTGATGAAAGGAGGGGTTGTCACCCCAAGATATGTAGTCCTTATGATGGACACATGTTGAAGGATAGGTGTGAAGTGATTATGTGATGATATCACACCTTACATGTGTCAGTATGTTCTGGTGATGTGTCAACCCTTGTTTATGTAGATTTTGTTTGGAGGTTGAATGTTGTAACTTGATTGATGCTGAAAGACATCTTAATTGGTCTAATTAATCAAGTGGAATTTAATAGTGTAGCTTGCCCTGTGCCATAGATCCATTCAGTGTCAGCATTTACTGAATGGTGAAACGAGTTTAACTTAGAGTGCATATTTTTAAATATGTGGGGTACATGTCGAGTACTTCCTTGTATCCTTAACTACAGGATGCATGAGATAGCCATGCGTGAGTCGATCTCGTTGTGATGTAGATGGCCATGCATGAGCCACTCCTTCTTGTTAGAAGGGCCATGAGTGAGCCTATTCTTCTAGCATCATACTTGTACCAAGGTGGGCTAGTTATGATTATATATGTGGATGGTCATGCGTGAGCCAATACCTGAATTTTGACTATACGTCATTGTTGTAGTTGACTGATATGTCACTGTGGTGTTTTCTCTTATGCTGACCAAGAGGTGTGGTGAGGTCATGGATTCTGGCTCTTCCATTAGACCTTGTATGGCACCAATTTAAAATTTTCAAGTGGTCAGTGGGATTTGGGTGGTACGACTCAAATCCTTGGGGCATATTAAAATGCATAATCAGCAGTGTAGTATAATTGTATAGGATCAAAATATGGAAATATTGGATGAGGCCTTGCTTGATATTTATACAATGTTGTTGATAGGGAATATACATGTTATTCATATTCCTTTTAAATTATTAAGATGTTTCATAATTCAAAAATAATTTCTCTTCCTATTAATGATCATTACCTACTTCACTTAGCTATAATTTTACTACTGCTTTGTTTATCTTATCTGTGATAATAATAGAGGTGGTGGTGAGTTATATCTCCCGCTGAGATTTGAAATCTCAACCCGCGGGTTTCCCACACCCTTTTAGGTGTACAAGCATGAAGAGATAGAGATTGTGTAGCGGAGGTTGAGGAGCAGTAGGAGGGCTAGTAGCTGAGGAAGTTGGCAATGGTGCTGGATGTCTTTTGCTGATAGAGTCCTAGAGTTGTCCCTATACACTCGGGTCTTTGGAAAGGTTTGTAGATGTTTCACAAACGTGCTTTCTTTATGTGCCCTTTTGTATACCATATGTGGTGGAATCATGTATATATGTTCTAGAACAGTTCTTTGGTTATAGGATGATAGCATTCCTTGTTTATGATTTGAGGCATGAAAGGACTTACATGTGAAGGTTCTTGCTACCTTGGCAGTTTAAAGAAAATGTTTTTTTTTTAGTGTTTCTAGATATCTATTTGTTAATTTTTCTTCGACGGTTATGTTTTGAGTAATTTGGCTTTGTGTGGCGCAGGGCATCACACATGTGACAGATAGCCTAGAGCACTTGTGCCTCCCTTTTCCTTTGGCATAGCTCCTAGTATGAGAACATGCATTTCCTTATGACAGTTCCTGCACAAGTACCTCCATCCCTAGATTCTCTAGAATAGGGATTTAGTTGCTGGTGGTTGGTCTAGGAAATCTAGTTGATCAGGGAGAATTTCCTTCTCTTACCTATCATAATGAGCAGAATTGGCATTGCCTTCCTCCCCACCAGACTAAGGGCTGGCGGCTGGTGTGGTTTCAATATGTGGTTGTATCCAACAAAGGAACTTGATTGTTGTGTTTTTCGTGCTATTGGAGAATCTTTCTCTTCCTACATCCTGGTCTATTTATTGTTGAACACTTTCTATTCTAAAGGGGTTAAATATGCACTTCTTGGACTCCTAGACATCCCCCAGCCACAATATTGACCACCTTAAAGAGGTTGCATCTTTCTTATAGAGAATAATAATCCACCTAGATATCTAACTCCTCACCGCCATGTATCTCCACCATGACCACTGATGGAGGTTCCTTATTTGAATTTATCTCAACGCCCATGTGGAAAGATCATGCATTCTTTCTTACCATCAGGAAACCGATCACCTTGGGTGTGCCTATTAAGTAGCTTATTATGCTGATGGCTCTTCTTTTCCAATGCATTTCCACATACAGAAAAGTAAACCAATCTAGGGTAGATGTGAGAAATCTCTATGGGTTTCATCTTCGGGTGACCACTTCCTAGTTAGGACCAGTTGGTTTCCAAAAACAATGGTCTATCTTCGTCCTCATTTCTTCCTCGAATGAAATCATGCCAAAAAGAGGCCATCTTTGATTGAGGACATTTGGATTTATCATTTAAGCTTCCAAGACCATATGATCCAGGAATATAGTTGAGAAATGAAGCATCTCTTGCCCATCATCTAGATGAACAATATCTACTGATCAAAAGGAGCGATGAATATCTATAATTTTGGATACGATATCCATGCATAAAATCTATGGAGGGCTTAGACTAGGGAACGACCGAAGGTGAGATGAACTAGTAGAAGGGGGTTATGGAGTGGTTGTGGTGGTGGAGTTGTTGGTGGTAGAAGAGGCAACAACATCGGAAGGGTCGCTAAAACTTGTCATGGGTGCGAACCTAATCTCCACTGTCAAGATGTAATGTAGCCTCTCTTAGAGAAAGAAACTGGGATAAGTGTGAAAATCTTGTAATGGTATACTTCTTTTTAGATAATGCATATTTTAACATATGTTTGATCCATATATAATATATAATACCCATGATAAAGTATATGGATTTAGCTATATAACATATATAGTTGAAGTATAGAACTCTATCCCCAACTTCTTACTCATTAGTTTGTATAGGTAGAGAGGGAAATTTCTTTTCCAATGCCCAACCTGGTGACAATGGTTACAATTACCTTCTTTACCCCACTCCTCCTTTTACCTTAAGTGCATAATACTTTGACTTATGTACAACCTTAGAACCTTTCTTAGATTTGACTTTTCCCTTACACTTTGCTTTTCCTCTGTTGACCATTGATCGCTCTTTTTTGTAGGTCAAAAGTGTGAACATGATTGTCCAGTCAAAGATATTAGACTTTCAATCTATACCCGGCTTAGAAAAGACATCCACAACTAAATACAAAGTCTACTGCAGTAGTACGGGGTTGAACACAGGGATACAGAGAATAATTGAATAAAATGTGGGATCTTGGCTTAGTCTAGCCTAACCGAAAGAATAATTTGATGGTGTTCCAATGAAGGAACGGGTTATCCTAAATTGAGAGGTAATTGTGAATTAAAAAGAACAAATGAAGAAACAAAGATGGGATTAGAGAAAATTATAATAGAAAGGAACTTGGATTGAGTTTCACCAATCAAGCCAACCACAACCATGTAAAACCTTCACTCCTATTTTATATATATTCTCTACTCATATTACAAACAACCATAAACAATTATCTAGTCCTTCCTTTCTCTCGAGATCCAGACAAATTTCTATCTAAAGGGGTTATCTCTCTCGAGGTATTAACTGAAAGATGAAGGGAAGAACTGTATGACTTTTTTTTATATAGAAACTCCTCACTTATGTGTATAGTTACTATCCTATACTCCATATCTAGTTGAAATATTTCTCTAGAACAATATTTATATCAAATGTCAGAAGAGGGTAGGTAATCATCAATCGATGCAGTAAAATGAAAAAAACTTTAAAGAACATATGCCTTAAAATAGAATGATGATATATTAGATTGTTGTGAGGCCTGACAACTACTCCCAAACCAAGTTATGGAGTTTAGCTGCACATGGATAAAGAAATGAACAAAGTACAACTATAATAAATCATGATGAAGAACGAAAGGGACGGGGATTAATACAAAGGTAGATCAAATGATCGATCTACCAACCTCTCGAATAATCTCACCATAGTCGACAACAAGGTCGACAACTTCCTCCTCTATATGATCTTAGCTTAAAGCAAGAAGGTCCTTCGAATCTGTGATGATGTTGGAATGGATCCACAAAGGAGTGATGTTTCTAGTAGATCGATAGATCTAGACAGGTCAATAGGTCTCGTCCTTCAACTCTAGAACATGGGGGAACTTGGTGGCAACCTCTCAACATTCTGAATCCATGGATCCAAGATCCTTTTAAGGTGAGACTTTGGGGGGTCTATTTATAAGCTTTGACCAATGTCTGTCGAGGTAGACAATCCACGTGGCATCGACCTTCCTGTCGATGCTCAATGTCGGTGAAGTGTTCCTCGATAGGCCTGTCACTTGACAACAAGATCAATGGGCTTGCTCTCGACAAGGAAGTATTGATCTTTCGTTCGTGTTGAGAATAATGTTGATAGTGCCATTGAGAAATTTCTTTGAAGGGTGGCCTCTGGTCGTCGACAAAGATGTGGACGTGATCTATCATTTGGTTTGTCAACCGATGTATCGATGATTCACTTCTTGATAGGATTGTTGAGGACTCATTTGATAGATTGACACTGACAAAATCGTATCGATGTAACTTCTATCGAGGCAGTCTGTCGGCTTAGCTTCAACAAATGGATGATTGTGTGAATTGCTCGATAGTCATTATTTGACAAGTAGCTATTAAGATTTCTTTGCTTATCAATGTAGCGCTTGATAGTGTTGTTAATCACCCTGCTTGATAGAAATCTTGAGCGTGTCGAAAAATTGTTTAGACTTCACTATTTTCATCGAATTTGTGCCAAACTCCTTCAAATATCAATAAAAATTGATTTAGAACTGATCATTAGGTGAATTGAAGTTAAAATGAGTAAAACTAAACATCTAAACATTATTTCTAATAATTTTTCTTATGAAAAAGGCTAATAAAGGTGCATCAAAACTGATGTTATCAACTCCCCCAAACTTAGAATTTAGCTTGTCCTCAAGGTAATGGAATCATTATTTCTCTGATCAAATAAACAAAAATCTAGAAATTACTGAAAACAATTTTTTATACATTCCTCTTATCAAAACTATTCATTTATTCATAAAATGATCTAACTTTATCAAGAATGTCATTTTGCCAAAAGACTCTTTCTTTGTTCGAGCCATACTCTTGTCTCTAGTATATCTGTCACTTTTTCAAAGTAGCTTTCACTCTCATCTAGGTATTATCTGGAACAGATAGGTAAGCAAAAAGGCTTATGGATGTTCCTTTCTTCTTTTGTGTCATTCAAGTACAAGTCCATTTAGATGGACAAGTGATCCATGCGTTCCAAACCAGTTGGTTTTAGAGCACTGATTGCATGTCCTAAGTATCACCGCCCTAGATCACAATACCTTTAAATAAACTCCATTAGAATTGAGGTAGTGTTTTTAGAGGCTAAATAAAATTGACATATCTTCATTCATGAGCACATAAATACACCGTTCTAATAGCTCTAATTCATGGCACAACTATCTGAATTTTTTTGCTCCTGACTCTTTTTGAGATTTTGATAAATTTTTTTGGAAGAAGACACGAGGTAGCTCTTTATTTGTTATTGTGAAAACATACCTTCGACAAGATAAGACTTTATTGATTATATTCTTTTGCTAAGAATCAATTGATGACATCGTAAAGCTAAATATCAAAATAGAGAAATAAATGACGTTTTTCTAAGAGGAAAGTTTAAAAATTATATCAGTAACAAAAAGTTTTTTCCTTGAGATATATTATAATTATTGCTAAAAAGTATAGTTTAAGACCAAACTAGATTCTTTAAAGAGGGAGTTTTCCATCATCTGCAACTTCATTACACAAGAAAACTTGAAATTTGTGATGAAAATAAAGAAATTATGAAATGAAATACTAAAAGAAAAGAAAGCAACGTTTGTGATAATGTGGATATGTTACAACCCCAATTTTGCATGTGTTTTCATAATTGAAATATAATGATTTTGTGAATTTGGACTTAATTGAAAAGGTTGTACGCTTTGCTTCAAAGAAGGGATTTCTTTGCAAATCTCCCTTACATTAGGAATTTCGTGGTTCTTATTATTATATTATTACAATAATGGATATAAAAGAGAAGAAAAGAAGAAAAGTCCAAATAATAGGAAAAGATATAAGATAATGCATATTAAGCAAAGTATTTATGAGAACTACTTGGAAATATCTAGAAAGTGGAATTAATGGCCACAATCGAGTAAAATTTGTTTACATATGATTTCTAATAAAAGAAATATGAAAAGATAAAAAAGGAGATGAAAGATACTGAGAAATCCTTGCAAAATAATATCTTAATAAAGAACTAAGTGAGATAATGAAAAATGAAGAATGTAGATGCATCTAGAAGGATAATAAGTATTCATAAGGAATTTCAAAATAGTAGAGTTTCTTGGGGTCCAAGGAGTCCTAATGTAAAAAAAGAAAGAGAAAATACAAATAATAGAAAATAAGAGGATAATGTGATACATAATTAATGAATTTTGTGGTATTGATAAAAAGAGGTATTTTCTACTAAAAGAAAGTATAATTTCAAGCCAATTGATAAAAAGAGGTATTTTCTACCCTCTCCTATATAAGGGTAGAGCCCATGGCCGAGCTCAAGGAGATCCCACACATCTCTCTCTCTTCTCCTCCTTCCTTACGTATAAAACCTAATCTAAGGGCATAGTTCTAAACCCCGGAGCAATGAGGGGCCATGGTGTCATCATGGTGGAGGCCTGGTGGTTCCCCGTCGACCTAAGGCTGACTGGCTATCTTCCCTGAGCACTCGACTTCGCACGACCACCTACAGTAGGCCTGCATGGCTAGCCGGATAGGGCCGACCATTATTCTCGATACTGGCCACCTCGACCACAACTGGGTGGCACCCCAGGTGCAGCGGGATGCGGCGGAGCTAGGGCAATGATCGGCGATGGTTGTCGAGCCCTGGGGAAGGAGTGGGCAGCCCCGCATGGGGCTACAATCGATGCCAGGTCGGGCGTCGGGAGCTTGAAGATGACCTAGCAACTGTTGGACCATTTTGCCCCTCCACAGATTAAAGAGCCAATAACTTACATGAGGGAAGACGTGTAATTTGGTTATATTTCCAAATCGGGCTACGTTGCATGCAAGAGATGACGTGGTGTCGGAGATTGGTCCAAGTAAGTTTATCTTGCAAAATTCAGTTCTAAATAATGGTAGCTCGGATTGGTACATATAATATATCAATTTTGCTCAGAAAAATATGAGGAATCCATTAAAAATATAATTAGAAATTAATTCCTCTTGAAATTCGAAAAGTAGTGGAAGTTATCAAATTTAATGCATTAATGATTAAGAAACCCTAATTTGAGATGATCAATGTATTGAGAAGGGTTTTACGGATGATTAAAGTTGATATTAACCTGTTGTTTATAAAAATACATATCAAGATCTAAAAGGATGAACTTTACATGTAACTGGATTAAATTAGAGTTCCATATACATGAATGAGCTTTAATGGGCCTTGAAACCCTAATGTTAGTAATTATGACTCTTAATGGCCTTAATTGTTCAAATTCATGAATAAAGCTGAGATGTGATGGTTCTAAGCTATTTTGAGTATAAAAGTTCCTAATTGTGGATAAATACCTTTAATAGGATAAATAGGATTTTCTAGTGGATAAATGTGGAATTAGTGATAAATAGAGTTCATGAAAGATAAGTTGCTAATTTGAAAGGAACCAAAGATGATAATTGGGCCTAATGATTGTGTCATGACTTAAAAGGATAAAATGGTAGTCTTAATGTAAAAGAGGCATAATAGACTTAATGGACTTTTTACTGTGCCTTTAATCTGAAATTAAGGTTATATGTTGCTAAAAGGTAACCTTAATATCTTCCGCGAAGAGTAGATGCGATAATTAGGGTTTGTGAGTAATTGTATAAAATTGGAGTTTAAATAGTAAAAATGAAGTGAAACCCTAATTGCAATGGAAACCCTAAAAGTGGACTAGAAACCCTAGGAAGCAAGCTAGGTTTAATAGACCTTGATGGCCTGATCTATGATAGGAAAATTGGATGCATATTTTAAGATCATCTTGTGTGCTTGCTTGTTTACTGGATTTCTTGCTTAGTTGGATTATTTATGCACTCAAGTCATCCTGAGAGGTATGTGGTTACACTTATGGTTAATCGCTTTAGTTTCATGGTGATTCTCGGATGTTTTATCATTTGCCTAAAAAAAACTGCTTGGATGACTTTTATTTCATGCAACTATAGAGTTGACTATGATTATCACAATTATAATATAAGTGTGTATTCTCACACCTACATGCCACCCTGATGGATGATGCCAAAAGGTCAAGCCCAGGAGGGAAGACCCATGGGCACCATGAGTGGTGACCCCAGACACCAAGCTCAGGATTGAGAAGGTGACCTTAAGTCATTGGCAAAAGAGAAACCCTACGGTGGGTATGCCTGGGTTAGGGCAAAAGAAGTGGAGAATGTCACATTGAAAGCATAAATTGGCTTGTTAATTAACTTGATTGTGATATTTAGATTGTTAACAATATGTGTGAAATTTTGGTTGTCCCCGCATACCGGTATATTCCTCTATGCTGACCGACGTCTTGTTTGTCGGCATTTTAGGTACAAATTGAAAAGGACAAATAGTAAAGTGGCATATTGTGCAATTAAGAAATAAAGTGCAAGGAGGATTAGTTAGAATAGAGTCCCTATGTGGATAAAAGTTAGATATCCAAGTTTTGAAAAAGGTATGCAAAGTTTTATTTTATTACATCTTTTCAGTATAGTCTGGTAGAATTTGATAACTATTATTGATTATTTGTTGAACCTTTGATCTGGAAATTGGGATAACGACTCTGACCTCTTGGTCTCTCTTAATTGGGGGTTACTGGGAGGTGGGGTCGTTACATTTGGTATTAGAGCACATGTTCCTCATTTAATATTTAATAATTATTAAATTTTACAAATTCCATAGAACTGAGGGAGTTATTAGAGGATTTTCTTAAAGACAGAGGTGTCTAGAAAAGGATCACGTCCGGGGGCTGGCAATATTTTCCTCTGCACCACTAGTCAGAATATGAGGACTCCCGGATTTGTGTGACTGGCTGGCCAATGTCTCAGGATTTGACTCAAAATAAGATACCTTTAGGACTCTCTCATCTTGTTCATCCTTTCTCAACTCAAATGTTGTTAAGGATTTTATGGAATAGGGTTTTCTCACTTTTCCTCACCCTCTTGAGGTCTGGGTAAAGTTGATAAGGTTTAAGGAATCCTCCACCAAATTAATGAAAAGCATGTAAATAAGATGTCATGGACATAAGCTTAATAGTTTAATCATAAACTAAAGAATAGATACATGCTTAGGTCATATGACATATGTAGTCATGCCCTCAGGAGAGAACTGAGGCTAGCCCTCCTTGTCAGAAGGATGAGTGGAGAGAGTTAGTCTTGGAGGTAGAGACCTCCATTATAAGTAGAGACCTGGTACATCCTCTGAGGGTGATGCTAACCCTAACCCTAAGGGTGGTTAGAGAGAGAGATGACATGATGAGTTAGATGTCATGATAGACCAGGTGTGTGGGTGGACATGCTTTTGGATGCCCATGATGATATGAGCCATGCGAGGATGGGTGACCTAGTACCCTTGGTGACCCAACCCTGGAAAGGGTTGTGCATGTTAGAGTGAATGATAGCTCCTTCAATGATGAGGTTAGTGAAGAACCTATCGAAACCCTATGGGCTTATTTGAGAATGGCATAGCATGCACCCAGAGTACGTCAGTAGTGCGGGCAGTAGATTGAAACCTTGACCAGGAGAGTATGATGGATGGCTTATGAGATAAGCTTAAAGAGATATGGATAATGTTAGGCAAACATAGGCTTTCACCCATGTAGGGGTATGCTTGTAAGCTTGATCCACCTTCATGGAGAGAGGATCTCTAGTAGTAAGACTGGTTGTAGGGTCAGCTCTAGAGAGAGAGAGAGAGAGAGGGTAGGTCCCAAGAAAGAAGGTTAGAAGCCTAGACTCTGAGATATGAGGAATAGTGGGGAGTTGAGGATGAAGCGACCCAAGTGGATGGTTGTGGTTGCCTCATGCATGATCCCAGGAGGCTAATGATATCTTGGTTGTCTTTAGAGGAACCAAACCCTAGAGGGAGGATGAGACTGCTGGTACCTATGTGCCTATGGTATAGGTGTTTATCTTCATAAATGGGAAGACGAGTTCCTTAGACCAGGGAGAGGTTTAGTAACAAGTTGTGAAACCTTACTCTTAGTTGGTTGTCCTTGCGAAGGACTCCACTCTGAAGTGTTGTTCAAGTAGAAGGATCATGGGAAGTGCATGTCATACCTTGTACATGCTTGGTTCATGGTTAAAAAGGTTGAGCATGTAGTGGGACATCTAAAAAGTGAACCTAGGGTTCCTAGGCCTAAGAGGGGAAGAGGTGTACCTGATGCTCATGATGAGATTTGAGTTTCTATAGATTCAAGCATGGCACTCCTAATGTTTATAGGAAAGGGAAACCCCTTAAGTCTAAGGTATGTTTGATGAACCCCTCACAGCTAAATTGGTGACATGGGAAGGTATGATCTTGATCCAATGTTGAGGAATGAGAACAAGTATGACCTAGCATGGTCTAGTAGGTGGTCTGCTTGTGCCTTAGTATTTTGCTAGGGTCAACATGCTCATGTGGATGTAAACCCTAGACATAAGGACGTTTCTAACCTTTGATGTTTCCTCCCATCATGTGAGAGGGACCCTTTTGTAGGGTGTATACCAATTTTGTTGGTTTTGAGGTAGCCTAAAGAGGCCTAATAGAATCTTGAGAAGCTAAGTGAAGGGTACATGTTAAGAGAATGAACCTGTAGACCCATAGATAACCATCTCTAAGTGCATGTGGATGTGTTACCATGGAGGTAATCGATATGGGGCCTGACCAAGGTAGGCAGGTCACCATGACCCTTATGAAAGGATGAAAGTCAGCCCTTGAATGCAGAGAGAGAGATGATGAAGATGTGGGAAAGGTTCTAAGTTGGACATGTACTATGTTAGAATCCTAAGTCTATCCTAGGGTCAGGTAGGGATAAGACCGATGGAAGTAGGAGTTGCCTAATTCCCTAGTTGCACATGACCATAGGGTCAGGAGGTAACAACTATCATTGTCTAAGGGCCACGGGTTAGGAGATTGATCACCTTCATGAACTTGTGGGACCCAAAGGGCAGATGAGGAGGGAACTCTCTGGATGCATAAGGGAAGAGGGATGACCCCAAAAGTTCCGACACCCTACAGACCTAGAGGAGATGACCAATGATTGTGTGTGGACCCAAGTAGGTTCGAGATCAATTTTCCATGGAAGTAACTTTGATATCGAGGTGATCGTGATGTAGAGACATATGTTGCATGTTTCAACTTAGATTTGAAGGTGTACTGGCAAGGTGGGATGTACCATCTCTACTCTTGGAATGGGAAGAACTCTATATTTGGACTGCAGCCAAATTCTTATTTCCTCTTATTATGGGAGTGAGAGATAGGACAGTACGCATGCCATACACCAAGGATAAAGATGATGTGAGTTGGAACGTTGCCATGAGGTATGAGGATAGAGATGATAACATATCCTTGTGGAGTGAACGATGCAGGGATGGTTTACAAACACTAAGAGAACTAAGGTAGTCATCTTGTGAGGATGTTTTTATTATGAGCTATGTGATATACAAGGTTGAGTTCGATAACCAAGAATATGAGCTCTAAGTTTTCTTGTTCAAGATATGCCTAAAGTCCGAAATGAGATGATAAGTGGAATACATGGAGGTGTATGTCTTCAACATTACTGAACACATAAGGATGTGAGGTGGTAATGGATGCTTGTGTTGAGATGCATCTGTCTAGTTTATCCAGAGGCTAGAAGAGGTTGTAGGGTTAGCACTAAGTTTGAAAAAGAGATAAGTTTGGCTAACACTCAGATGTAACGATATCTGTTGATCAAGTTAGTGGTTGTTTGGTTAGCCAACCTAGGCCTTGATGCAATAAAAGGATGGTTGTAGAACCTCAAATGCACTCCTCTAGAAAGGAAGGTGATGAAACCCCGACTAGAGTGGTTTAGGGTTTCCAAGGAATCAATCTTGAGGAATTATGACATATAAGAGATCATGATTTTAAGATTACCATACACCATGGTACTACGAAGATAATAAGTGGTAGCAGTACTTTGATGCATAAGATGAAAAGTGTACAAAGATGCATGTGGTTGATCACCATGCATGTCAAGAGGTGAAGGACGAACACCAATAACCCACTGAGTTGGTATAGAAGATGAAGAGTCCCCGAGGGGGATCGGGAGTTGATCACTATGGATGTTGTGGTAAGTCTCCCCTAGACCAAGGAAGGTCAAGATGCAATATGGGTTATGGTAGATCGCCTTACATAGATAACATGAGAAAGAAAGAATACTGTCAAGGGATGGATCCGATTGAACTACATATGAGAGAGAGATGGTTCAACTACACCATGATGCGAGTTCAAAAGTTCTTATGTTTAACCTAAAGGTTCACTTCCATGCGATGGAAGTAGGTACATGAAGAACTCGAGGTTAACACAATTTATCACCCCTAACTAATGGTTAGTATAATCCAGACTAGAGGGTCTAATGAAAGCATGTGTGCTTGTTCAGGGTGATATAGGGAGACAGTTCTTGTCCTCTATAAGATGTGATGATAACCACCATAGCCAGTATCGGGATGTAAAGAAGTTCTGTAAGGGAGGTTGTGTCGGTCACCACTTCATTAAGATGATGTTGGTGAAGGGACCTTGCGAAGGTCAGAAAAGGGCCACAGTGTGTGCATATGAAGTCGCTTTGATCGTGCAATGGATGAAAGAGAGCCCAGGTGCGACATGAGTCATGAGCTGATGCAAAGCAGACTGACATGCAGTTCACTGAGGGAGAACCTGTGATATGAAAAATCCACCCCCTCTAAGTTATAGCTAAGAGAGCTGAGTCCCGGCTGCATGGGTCCATTTGAGATGGATTGGTGGAGAAGGTTATATTTGACCTTACCCCTCAGGATAAAGTATTGTGTGATGAGTTCCATGTGTCCAATTTACAACGCTATGTGAGGTACCCGGGCCATGTGCTGAGAAATGAACCTCGTGAGCCCCAAGGGAGGCTAAAATGACCTGAGTCACCTGTGAGGTTATAGAGGCCAAGGTGTAAGAACTCAGAGAAAAGAATATGTGATGAAAAAGGTTCTTTGGAAGCGCCATGGATAGGGTAAAGCCACATAGGGGTCAATGATGAAAGTCTGATCCTAATTGGTTTATTTGCTTGATGGAATTTTGAGGACAAAAGTCTTATAAGAGGGGAAGGATGTTACAACCCCAATTTTGCATGTGTTTTCATAATTGAAATATAATGATTTTGTGAATTTGGACTTAATTGAAAAGGTTGTACGCTTTGCTTCAAAGAAGAGATTTCTTTGCAAATCTCCCTTACATTAGGAATTTCGTGGTTCCTATTATTATATTAATCCAATAATGGATATAAAAGAGAAGAAAAGAAGAAAAGTCCAAATAATAGGAAAAGATATAAGATAATGCATATTAAGCAAAATATTTATGAGAAATACTTGGAAATATCTAGAAAGTGGCATTAATGGCCACAATTGAGTAAAATTCGTTTACATATGATTTCTAATAAAAGAAATATGAAAAGAGGAAAAAGGAGATGAAAGATAATGAGAAATCCTTGCAAAAGAATATCTTAATAAAGAAATAAGTAAGATAATGAAAAATGAAGAATGTAGATGCATCTAGAAGGATAATAAGTATCCTTAAAAGGAATTCCGAAATAGTAGAGTTTCTTGGGGTCCAAGGAGCCCCAATGTAGAAAAAGAAAGAGAAAATACAAATAATACAAAATAAGAGGATAATGTGATACATAATTAATGAATTTTGTGGTATTGTTAAAAAGAGGTATTTTCTACTAAAAGAAAGTATAATTCTGTGCCAATGGATTAAAAGTCAAGCATAAAGTGAATAAGAGAGAGGATTTTCGAATTCCTAAATATCTAATGAATATCGTTTATTAAGAAGATAATTAGGAGAGAGAAGATTGCTTCTTAATGAAGGAACTTGGTTTCCTATTGAGAAAAGGACTTGTTATCTCATGGATAGTCATCCTAGGGCTTCATTACCCTCCCCTATATAAGGGTAGAGCCCATGGCCAAGCCCAAGGAGATCCCACTCATCTCTCTCTCTCTTCTCCTTCTTCCTTACGTACAAAACCTAATCTAAGGCCATAATTCTAAACCCTGGAGCAATGAGGGGCCATGGTGTCATCATGGTGGAGGCCTGGTGGTTCCCCATCAACCTGAGGATGACTGACTATCTTCCCTGAGCACTCGACCTCACACGACCACCTACAGCAGGCCTGCACGGCCAGCCGGATAGCGCCGGCCATTGTGCTTGATACCGACCACCTCGGCCACAGCTGGGTGGCGCCCCAGGTGCGGCGAGATGTGACGGAGCTAGGGCAATGATCGGAGGCATTCGTTGGGCCCTGGGGAAGGAGTGGGTAGCCCCACGTGGGGCTGTAATCAGCGTCAGGGCGTCGGGAGCTTGAAGATGATCTAGCGACTGTTGGACCGTTTTGCCCCTCTGCGGGTTATAGAGCCAATAACTTATGCGAGCGCAGAAGTGTAATTTGGTTATAGTTCAAAATCAGGCTACGTTGCATGCAAGAGATGACGTGGCACTCAATGATTGGTCTAAGTAAGTTTATCTTTCAAAATTCATATCTAAATAATGGTAGCTCAGATTGGTACGTATAATATATCAATTTTGCTCAAAAAATGTGAGGAATCTATTAAAAATATATTTAGAAGCTAATTACTCTTGCAATTGGAAAAGTAGTGGAAGTTATCAACTTTAATGTATTAATGATTAAGAAACCCTAATTTGAGATGATCAATGTATTGAGAAGGGTTTTACGAATGATTAAAGTTGATATTAACCTGTTGTTTATAAACAGACACATCAAGATATAAAAGGATGAACTTCAAATGTAACTGGATTAATTTAGAGTTCCATATACATGAATGAGCTTTAATGGGCCTTGAAACCCTAATGTTAGTAATTATGACTCTTAATGGCTTTAATTGTTCAAATTCATGAATAAAGCTGAGATATGATGGCTCTAAGCTATTTTGAGTATAAAAGTTCCTAATTGTGGATAAATACCTTTAATAGGATAATTAGGATTTTCTAGTGGATAAATGTGGAATTAGTGATAAATAGAGTTCATGAAAGATAAGTTGCTAATTTGAAAGGAACCACAGATGATAATTGGGCCTAATGATCGTGTAATGACTTAAAGGGATAAAAATGGTAGTTTTAATGTAAAAGAGGCATAATATACTTAATGGACTTTTTATTGTGCCTTTAATCTGAAATTAAGGTTATATGCTGTTAAAAGGTAACCTTAATATCTTTCGTGAAGAGTAGATGAGATAATTAGGGTTTGTGAGTAATTGTATAAAATTGGGGTTTAAAATAATAAAAATGAGGTGAAACCCTAATTGCAATGGAAACCCTAAAAGTGGACTAGAAACCCTAGGAAGCGAGCTAGGTTTAATAGACCTTGATGGTATGATCAATGATAGGAAAATTGGATGCATATTTTAGGATCATCTTGTGTGCTTGCTTGTATACTGGATTTATTGTTTAGTTGGATTATTTCTACACTCAAGTCAGCCTGACAGGTATGTGGTTATGCTTATGGTTAATCGCTTTAGTTTCACGGTGATTCCCGAATGTTTTATCGGTTTCCTGAAAATAACTGCTTGGATGCTTTTTATTTCATGCAACTATAGAGTGACTATGATTATCACAATTATAATATAAGTGTGTATTCTCACACCTACATGCCACCCTGATGGATGATGCCAAAAGGTCAAGACCAGGAGGGAAGACCCATGGGCACCATGAGTGGTGGCCCCAGGCACCAAGCTCGAGATTGGGAAGGTGGCCTTAAGTAATTGGTTAAAGAGAAACCCTAAGGTGGGTATGCCAGGGTTAGGGCAAAAGCAGTGGAGAATGTCACATTGAAAGCATAAATTGGCTTGTTAATTAATTTGATTGTGATATTTAGATTGTTAGCCATATGTGTAAAATTTTGGTTGTCCCCACATATCGGCATATTCCTATATGCTGATCGACGTTTTGTTTGTCGACGTTTTAGGTACAAATTGAAAAGGACAAACAGTAAAGTGGCATATTGTGCAATTAAGAAATAAAGTGCAAGGAGGATTAGTTAGAATAGAGTCCCGATGTGGATAGAAATTAGATATCCAAGTTTTGAAAAAGGTATGCAAAGTTTTATTTTATTACAACTTTTCAGTATAGTCTGGTAGAATTTGATAATTATTTTTGATTATTTGTCGAAACTTTGATCCAGAAATTGGGATAACGACTCTGATCTCTTGGTCTCCCTTAATTGGGTGTAACCAGGAGGCGGGGTCGAAACCGGATACCTATCTCATGGGATTACACTCCCCAAAACTTGCAACACACACTACACTTAGAGTGTGAAAAAGAAAGGAAAAGAAAATGTAAACATGTGAGATTCTCAACGAAGGTCCACTGTTGCCCATGGAGACTCAAGCGACATCATATCATAATTCTCCTGAAGGCAGTAATAGTTATCATTATGAGCTTCTTCAACTGCAGCATGGAGGACTTCAATGGTTTACATCTAGTGCAAGTAGTAGAAGCCACAATCATTGGAGAGAAGACGTTGTTGAGGACAACGATGCCAGAATCAGGGAACTTTCCATCTTCTTGGTTCCTGAGAGTATACCCACTTCCAAATTCTCAAATTAGTGGAATGAGTGCCTTTATACACACATCAACAATGCTTTCGTGTGTACTTCAGATGAGCATAGAATATTTAGAGCCTTCCAGGTCAAAAGAAGCAGCATAACTATTATAAAGCACAACCTCCCTTTCCTGAGTAAAAATAGTAAGTAAAGTCCAATGCACATTATGAAGAATGAGTATGAAAATATACTAAGTAATAGAATGTAGCTGACGAAGTAGGAGATCTTTTTCACCATAATCAATGCTTTGGTAGACATCAATGACAAGATTAGGGCTAGCCATACAGACATCGTCAACATTCTAGTCGATAAGAGATTGCTAAGCCACCATGAGGCTATGAGATAAACATCCTTGTGGTTGAAGAGTCTCTAGAAGGTTATCTTTCATGAGAAGAACATCATCTTTGCTGAATACCACATGATTTCCACCAAGTTTGAAACATTGCATCAACATCATTATCTGAGAACAAGTGATTTCACAATACGAGCTGCAATTAAAGTTTTCAAAACTGGGTTGTATAGAATGATATTGGACACAGGGAACAATACAGGCTCATCTAAGAACTTGAGTATATCAAAAACCTCTTTAGCCTTTGTAGTTGTTGTAACGGTAGCAGAAGATGGTGTTATCTTCCCTTCTTCTACTTCTTCTTTTTGTAATACATTGAGGAATGGCTCTTTAGAAGGCCTCACAATTAGCGGGTAGAGATCTCACAAATTCTCAGGGAGTTCAAGATATTTAAAGAACCTTCTATTGTGGATTACTTACATTGCATAACGTCCACAAATAGGGGTAAAACCTTCTATATCTAGGTTGGAGGCATGTGTTTCATAGTTTAGAGCTTCCATGACTCTAAGGATGATGAAGGCATTGTCATTCTTGTCATGGTTATGGTGGTAGGTTAAAGGTGCAATGACATAACTTGTCCAATTCGGTTGATAATAGCGGACCTCACAAATAAGCCTTTGCATGCGAATAGGAATGTGAGATAAATTTTCTACAACACGATCTTTGAAGCGCATGTCAAAAATTTCCATCTCTTCAATGCACGTGTTGAACAATGTGACTTGATATTTAATCAAATCATCTACGCATAGCAACCATAAACCCCTAAAATGAAAAGGTAACAAGATAACTCTTTTCTTCTTTAACTCGAGCTTATCCTTTAGGGTTGAAATGGTTCGAGATTTCATTCGCTTCTTAAATAAGCAGCTGGCCAAGGATGGCATTGCATTGTAAACAGTCTATCCTTATCACTTGGCATGACATTCTCCAGTATGGTTGATGCTAAAACAATGAACATATTCTTGCTATCCTGGGTAGGATTGCAAAATATGTTTCTAAAATCACCACGAGAAAGAGCGATCGAGCCGCTATTATAGATGATATGGCTCTCATCATGTTGGTTATCAAAATGTCTTGTAATACAAAGATATTATGGATGGCTAATCCTTTCAAGCAATCAGGACTAAGTCCACTCATCTTCAAAGTTGAGGTGGAAGTGGCAATAGTGGTTCTGGAAAGACAAGATCAGATAATCTGGGTGGCGTTGCTGATAGAAAAATTGAGAGATCCCCTGCATCCTCATCAAAAGAAGCATTCTCAGTATATGAAGGGCTATTAGCATCAACCTCAAGATCCATATAAGTAGTGTAGTAGACAACAAAAACATCTTCTTTCGATGTGCGTCGACTGATGAGGGTTCATATCAGGCTCAGATTGAGAATAGCTTCATCCAACTTCCTCATCATATCATTTTCAAAAGAATCAATGGAAGATGGCAGAGATAGAGGTGGACTGTTCTCTGATGGATATGCATGTATATCTTTAAATGGGATAGAAATGGGTGCAATGTTAGTGGGAGGCAAACCACCCGTCTATAACTGAGGGATGTTGTCAGATGGTAAGACTTTAGATGTCCCCATAATTGACTCTGAGATATGGTAGATAGATTGATTCAACTGTTCTGGTTGGCCCAAAACTACATTAACACTGCTCGAAATATAACTATTTCCTTGAGAAGAAGAAGACATGGATGAATAAGCCTCAGTAGAACATGCGTGAGGTTTTACGACGTTGTTCACACAGGAGAGTGCACTGGTCATCTCTAAGCTTGAGATCATTCTCATGTCTTGTAATGTAGAAAAATATGGTTTTGTACCATTAAAATTTCATTAAGCTAGTGACGTGGTTTTTATTGCACTAACAAATCCACCTAGGGATGAAATACCTAAATTTTTACCAAAACCTTGTGCAATAGTACCACCTGCAAGCAGACGAATATTATCACAGTATAGTTAAGGACCAAATCCCAAGGGACAACATTTTTAAGAATCTTGCTATTTGAATCCGGATCGACTAAGACTAATGTTTAGAACAAAGAGTTGATTTGGGTTTAGTTAAACTAATTGCAAGGAAATTAAAAGAGCGGGATTAAAATTGACTTTAGATTAATGATGGGAATCACTGGGGTGGAATTGAGTTTCACTACCACTACACATGCAAACACATCCAGGCAAGATACAACTATCCAAATGGAACAACAAACCATCCGTTAGGAAATAGAGTTTGCGTAACCATCTCTGTGGGCTCGATGTCTCGTTACCCCTGGGTCACACACTTACTACTCCTAAGATATCCCTTCATAAGTTCTCATCCAGGCATCAACCATGTTAATCGATATTCAAATCCTAAGTATTAAAGTTCTCACAACAAATAAATATAATAGATCATGCAAGGTAGGTGATCAATCCACAAAGCATGCATTAAATGATTAAAAATGAAATAGAAAGTTATATACAAGCCATGGAATGTTATAAGATGAACATATAAGGACGGGTAGCAGGGCTAGTCCCCGCACCCCAGTGTAAAGGACTACTCACTCCTTGTGATAGAAACAAAAAGAACAAGAGAGAGGGAAGATTCTGCCATGGTCATGGTGAAGAAGGTGGTCGCGGATTGGTAGAGAAACGATCTTCTACGTGATGATGGGGTAGATCTAGATGAGGAGGGGAATAACACCAAGATATATGAGGATGATATTCTCTCTCCTTCTTCCTTCTCTTCCCATGCTCTTTCTTGTAGGAGATGGAGCAGTAGATGGCTGATGGATGAAGGTGCTATAGATCTGAAATCCCACCACTTTCATGGCTAGGAGATAGATCTTGATGGAATGGAGATGGTAGAGTAGCAAGGATACCACAAAGGTAGTCTTTCATGGAGGTTTATCATCTTCCTTGGAAGGGCACAGAGCAGTAGCCTGTCAGTGTGGATGGAGCAGAAGTGACGCCTCAAATGAAGGAGGGGGTCATCTATTTATAGGTGCATGTCTGTGGAGCACTGTCTTAACTTCCGCGATTGTGGCCTTCGGTATCGGTCACGATACTCCTCGGAATTACCGTGCCGACTTTGTGCCAACCGTGCTGAGGTGTTTTCCATGGTCGAGGTCTTTTCCACAGTCGAGGTCTTTCCTGCGGTCGAGGTCTTTCCCACAATCGAGGTCTTTGCCGTGATTGAGGTCTTTGTCATGGTTGAGGTGGCGTACCGCGGTCATGGGTAAGATTTGTGGTCGAGGTGGCTATATCAGTCATGTTGGGTTATGCGGTCACAACACCTTGTCCTTGGCCCGACCGTGCTGAGGTGGGCCCGGTCGTGCCGAGGTCGGTCGACACTACATCTTAGCCACGGTCGCAACATTGTCTTCTTGGTCGCGGTCGCAGACCTCATGGAACAAACCCACCCCCACGGGTGGGGGTATTGCTATGGGATTATGGGCCTATGTCAATGAATCTTCTGACTGATGAGGATGCTTTGTGATGAAGGAACAACCCATAAAAAATAGGGTCCAAATTATCAAAAGTTTCTTGGGCCCGCTAGTCAGTTAGCGGGACCACCATCTCCCACACTGGTGCACATAGCGTGATGTTGAATCCTACAATGGAGATGAATGGATTCGATCAAAACTCTAAATAATCATCTAAAACTGAGGAAAATTGTATACAAGCAGATTAAGGTGGCATATGAGAGCTTTCAGTGCTAATCACGGCCAAAAATAGCAAATAAAACTAAGATGAATATGCATTCATCAGCTAGCGCTGAAGAGTTTCCATATGGCAGGGAAGATTGCCAAGCTCATTGACTTACTGATCCAAAGACTGGACCTATTTAGCTATATTCTACACATCCTTGTGAAGGTTAGGAATAGAGGCCATAGTTGCAGTTATTACTTTGTCGATGGTGTCAAAGGATTGTGAGAAAGCTCCTCCCACAATGGTCTCTGGATATTCATAGCAGAGGGGGACAAAGAATGAATTTCTGATGGCCGAGAAGTAGAAGGATGATCAGATAGGTGAGTACGATGAGACAGATCATCGACCACATCTTGTATATTCCTTTTTGATGACAAGGGAGGGTTTCTTTGCACCCCAATTGTATCTAGGATGGAGGCGTGACTCTTTGAGGTGGTTGGGGGATCAACCTTAGTGTTAGAGACATGTTTTGAAGAAAATTGGGGTGCATTCAAGTCATAATCAAATATTCTCTCTTGTTTACTCCCCTCAAAAATCTTAGACAGAGGTTGGTTTGGAAAGATAGGTTTAGGGAGGACTTGGCCAGACAATGCACCCTATGGAGCTGGCTTGACGTTGTGAGATTTGTTGAGAATTGTTGTGATTTCTTCCTCTGAATAAAATAATTATTCTTTGTCATAGTCAGTCAATTCAGGTAGTGGGATTGAGATATTGGTCTTGGTGAACTTGTAGCAGTTGACATTATTCTGGTGAACCGGAATACTAGATGAATTAAGTACTTTGATGATATAAGGTTGTCTCCTTGCATTTCTCTAAAATCTTTGGAAGGAGGGTGTCCATAGGCGTGGTAAATAAATCGAATAACACCACCCATGCAATATTGTTTGGGTGGAGTGGAACTGACAAGTAACCATTTGTCTATCAGAAGGAGGCCAATATTGACTGGAAAACCTTCCATTAGGAGAGATAACACATACAATTCTTCAAGGTAAATGCTACATGTCTCAGACTTTGTAAAAAGAATGTTGGCTATTATCTTGTGCATGATTCTCCGAAATCCAGAATGTACGATAGATGCCTTAGAATGGCTAGACTGATACTTCTTATATCTTGTCAAACATGCCCAATACTTAGAAGTGTTAAAGTTGGAATCTTCCTTCTTAAGAAATCCTTCAGATGCTCTAGTGACTTATTCCTCTGAGCTATAGAAAATCTTATTCAGTATCTTGTCAGTGAGAACATGATCAACATTATTGATCTAAACTTTCAACTCCCGAGAAGAGACCTCTTGGATAGATGATATAAACTCCATTTCCTCATCTACATAGGATTTGGGTTTGAGGAAGTAGAGACGGTCCAAGTTGGACTTGGTAAATATCTCATGAACTCGAGTCTTGATGCCTAATTCCTCTAGAATAGATGATGAAATGAACCTGGTTGGCTTGAAGGTTCTACAGTACATCGCCCTATATGCGTCCAAATGGGCAGCGTTGTAAGGTCGGAAGGATCCACAATAGGTTAGAGCTACTTGTGAGCCATGAGGAGCAAATTCATGCTCAATGACACATACTCTCTTGTCACCTTCATTAGCAGGCTGGTTAGAACGAGGTCGTTTGTCTATGCTTTTAGACGGACCTCCCAGGGATGAGGTGGAACTTCCTTACCAAGCCATCACTATAGAACAACCAAAAAGTTGTACGTAATTAGTATTTATGCAATGCGTGGGAGAACTTTAGTCGTCTGATGGGTCGATAGAATAATGGAAAAATTGTTGATCCAAATACTCAAAAACATGATATCATTGACTAATATCCACATGAATAGATCGACAAGAATCAGATAAGGTAGTCCGATAGGTTTGTCGAGTGAGAATGATCGAAAACCATCATTTGGTTCGAATGTAGGGTTGATATAAAAAAATCAATTGGCATTTGATCAATCATCAAGAAGTGTTTGAAGACACCGATAACTCTATCAATCGATAAGATTGGAATACCTATCGATTGATGGAGATGATGGAAAAGGTGGGGTGATGGTTGAAGTTTGTTGATTGGGGTTGTCGATTAGAAGGTCGATATGTAGGTAATCAAAGAGGCAAGGCTTCACTTTGATTAGGATGTGGTAAGAAAAACTTACCGCTAGTCTTATATTTATAGCTGAGGGTTAGGGTTGGTGAAACCTAATCAGGTACCCGAATGGTGGATCTGGGTCAAACCAATATCAATCGACATAGTCCTGGAGTGATCGACGGAGCTTTCGACTGGTAGATTGAGTGGAAAACTAAAGCACCATCAACATTTGTTGATTGACATGTTGTTCTTTGATTCTATCGAGCAGAAGGAGCAACAAATGACTAATGAGGCTATCAATCGAAACTATCAATTGCGTTGTTGACAAGATGTACAAAATTTAAAGTCGATAACGCATATCAAAATTTAGATCAACAAATCACAATAAAGTGATTGTCTTCCAATCATCATTTAGAAAACATATGTTTATCTTGATTTAGATGGAACTTATTTAAAAAGTTTTTCTTTGAGAAACAAAAATCAATGAAAAATAACACAATTCTAAAACAACAGAAAGGAAAAATCTTGGATTGCCTCCTAAGTAGCGCTTGTTTATAGTATGTTCGTTGGACTCTTGGATGCCTTATTCAGCCTATGGTGCATCTAACAGTAGGAAGTGAGATTTTATGGTGATATATTCATCTTTGTAATATCTTTTAAGATGGTGACCATTGAGTGTGAAGGTGCCAACTTTCTCACTAAGGATGTCCATCATACCAAAGGGATAGATGGAAACAACTGTGAAGGCCCCCAACCAACGGGATCGGAGTTTTCCTAGAATAGATGAAGTGCTGAATTAAATACTAGAACTTTGTAACATTCAGATATATCTTTCCTCTTGATGCAAGAATCATGCCAAATTTTGCTGCATTTTTTTTGTAGATTTTGGTGTTCACATAAGTGTGTAGATGAAGTTCTTCTGATTCTTGTAGCTGTAGGAAGCGCTTCTCTTTCACTCAGTCCACATCCATATTTAGAGTCTTGATTGCCTAATAGGCTTTGTATTCCAGTTCTATGAGAAGGTGGCATGAATTACCATGGATAAGGTGATAAGGAGTTGTCCCAATAGGTGTCTTGTATGCTGTTCGATATGCCCATAAAGCATCATCGAGTTTGTACGAACAGTCTTTTTGAGATCTCCCTAGTGTTTTTATCAAATATATGCTTAATCTATCGACTAGAGACTTCTACTTGGACAATAGTTTGAGTATTATATGGATTAGATATTTTATGTTTGACTTCTTCAATAGAGCTTCAAACTATTTTTCTATTAAGTGTGAACCACCATCGTTGATAACTATTCTAGGGCCACCAAATATGGGAAATATTATCTTTGTGAAAAGGAACATGACCATTTTTGAGTCACATGTAGAGGAATGTATAACTTCCACCCATTCAGAAACATAATCAACAAATACCAAAATATACTTGTTGTCCGAAGATTGTGGGAATGGTGCCAAAAAATCAATCCCCCCAAAATCAAATATTTTGACTTCAATCCACTCAACCATCAAAATTTCATTGCTTTTGCTGATGTTCCCAAAGCGCTGACATGCATCACATTGTTTGGTATAAGAATGTGCATCTTTGAAGATGGTCATCCAATAAAAACCAGAATTTAGGATCTTTAGTGCAATCTTCTTAGCGCCTAAATGTCTGCCTTAAGGAGCTGCTTGACATTTTTATAAAATAGAGCGAGCCTCATCATGATCTACACAACAACAATAGATGTTATATGCACATTTCCTCAACAGGAGAGGACCATCCCAATAGTAGTTCTTGATGTCAGAAAAGAAATTCTTCTTATGATTGTATGTCATCCCGGGAGGTAACTATTGACATGCGAGATAGTTGCAAAAATGTATGTACCAGGGTGTGACTTGGTCTAAAGAGTGAATAAGAAAAAGGGACTCATCTTGATAGGATTCATTTATGGGAAGGGGGTTGTTTTCCTCAATCCTTATTCGTGAGAGACAATCAACTACCACATTGTCTAATCCCTTTTTATCGATTATCTCATGATCAAACTCTTCTCGCACCATAAAACAACTCCCTCTCGCACCATAAAATGGCAATTTTCCCAATTAAGAACTGGTTGTTTTTCTTCACATCATTTGAGAAAAAGGAATAGATTCTTCAAACAATCTTCAAAGGACATCCTACAGACTGAGAAGTCTTCCATAAAGACTTCCATAATATCTACTATCAGATCATAAAAAATGGTAAACATACACCTCTAAAATATGGCTGGTGCATTACATAGGCCGAAAGACATGCGACAAAACGTATACGTCCCATATAGACAGGTAAATGTGGTTTTCTCCTGATTGTCAGGATGAATAGGTACCTGAGAGAATCCTGAGTACCCATCCAAATAGCAAAAATGTGAATGATTCACCAATCTCTCCAAAAATTGGTCAATAAATGGGAGGAGAAAATTGTCTATGTGAGTAGCTGCATTTAGTAAGCTATAGTCGATGCATACATGCCATCTCATTATTGTGTGGGTGGATAACTCTTTTCCACCACTATCTTTGACTATGTTAATGCCTCCTTTCTTTGGTACCACATGTACTAGGCTCACCCAGTTGCTATCGCCGTTAGCATATATTATACCCACATCAATGAGTTTGATGACTTTCTTGTATACTAATTCTCACATATTGTCATTAAGCTTATTTTTCCATTGCATGTGTGGTTTTGTGCTTTCATCGAGGTTGATTATATGCACACAAATGGTGGGACTTAGACCTTTGATATCATCTATGCAATATCCAACGACTTTCTTCCTAGCCCTAAGTTCAGACAAAAGAAGTTGTTTTTGTTCTAGAGAGAGTTGTGCATTGATTATCACCGAGTTTTATTTCTCGTCATCTAGAAATTTGTATTTTAATCCTTATATAAGAGGTTTGAGTTAAGGTGGAGTTCTTGCAATGGATGCATCTTTCAGTTCTCATTAGAGGGAAACATATTTTTCTGTTTTAATGGTCCACTGAAAATCTTCTTCTTCTGTAGCCTCTAAATATGCCAAGATTTCTTCAACCTCACGATCTACAATTCCAAAAGTAAGATTTATAAAATCTCACATCAAAGGATCTACTATAGCATTGTGCTCTTGAATTTCTACAAAAATATGGTTATAAGAGTCGGCAAAATAACTTGTCTTGACTGGAGAATGGCCCTTCATTTGATTGAGGATGTGGAATTGATAGATTCATGTCCTACCCTTATGGTAATTAATCCATCTACAATGGCTATCAAAGAGTGTGTTGTTGAACGAAAGGGTTGACAAAAAATCATTGGGCAAGGATGGTCTTCTACCACATCAATTATGACTACAACACATGGAATAAAGAAGTTTCTGATCTTGATCGGGACATCCTCCACGACCCCAACTGGTTTGGTGTAGGAATTATCATCCAACTGAATTCACATATTGGATTTGATGATGTCTATCAGCCCCAACCTGGTGACCAAGCTATAGGGCATGAGGTTGATGATGGCCCCCAAATCTACAAGACCATATCATGCCAACTTATCTCCAATATGTAAAGGTATCGTGAAAGCTCGAGGATCTTTTTGCTTTGTAGGCATGGTTGATTGACAGAGAGCAGATGCCATCCTTATGAGACAAACTATCTCCACCTCTCCCCTCTTTCTTATCTTTGTGATAAGATCCTTTAAGAATTTGGTGTATGTAGGCATCTCATCAATGATGTCGAGTAGTGGAATATCCAAGTGGATTTTCTTAATGGTATCAAGGAACTTGGTGTATCTCTTTTCCAATTGTTCTTTGAGGAAACGATGCGGAAAAGGTTCCCCTGACAAAACCTCTGGCGTTCTCAACAAAGGAATGGAGTTGGTTGTCCCCCGTGACTTCTTTATTATTGGGACATCTTCCTAAGTGGCTTCTTCTTCAACTATCAATTCTTCTTGCTAAGGTTTAGAGGATGTATTTCCAAAATGGAGTGCAACCATCTTTGGAGTTTCATTCCATGGTTTTTTTTAGTGCTCGAAGGGAACCCTAAACCTCTGTGCGTCCGATTAAGGATGCTATAGACACCAATTGCTGATCAATGATCCTATTATGAGATTGTAGATCACTAATATGGGTGTTTGCATTGCACATTTTTGTCTGCATGTTTGCAAGGATGTTGTTGCTTCTCACCACACATTCTCTGAACATTTTAGTTATGGATTCTAGATTAGATATATATTTCTGGTGTTGTTGAAACAAACTTCCTCATTGTCCATTGAAGTTTCCTCAAGGCTAAGGCATGTTTTGTTGAAATCCAGGTGAAGTTCCTCTTCCCACGTCTTGCCCTTGTCCCCTACCCAAGGCTTGGGTTGATTGATTCAATTGATATGAATTATCTACTACTGACGTATTCCCATAAGAGAAACCAAGATGATCAGGGCATTTGTAATTGACTTATGAAACATTTTTTGTCTGCATGTCTTCTGCTTCATGAGAGTAGATACAATGGTCTACATCATGACCACCTTCTTTGCAAGTGACACACTTTATGGTTGCTTCATTAAAGCACTTTGAATTGGCCTCCTTCAGATTCTAGACGTCGGCTGCCATCTTGTCTAATTTATTGTTGAAGTTTTCCAGTAACCTTGAGTTGAGAGAACTACTGCTAGTAAAAGACACTATTGTTGTAGAATTTGTTTTGTAGTTTCTGCCATCTTGGAGTTGGGACATGTTGTTGATGATCTCTAATATGGCCTAAATCACACATCCAGAAAGGAGGTGGACTCAGAAGGAATCAAACCTTAAATTTATAACTCAAAACCTTCAAGGACCCCCACAATTTTATTATGGGGCCGAAGTAGAAATATGGGGTCAAACACAGGGATGTGGGGACATTTAAGATGCTTATGATCTCACTCTTAAGTCAGATAAGCCAATCTGATAGTCAATAAAAGTATGGAGCTAGAACTAGTCTAGAAGATTGTCATGAAATAAAACAAAACAAAGAAAAGAAAATAAAACAGAGTCTGTAGGATTCTACTATTCAAAGCGAAGGAGTTCCTGGCTATGTAACCACAAGTTGGGCAGTCTCTGCACCCATTCTTGGACATAGAAAACTCTTGAACACCCAAGCAAGCAACCTACATCCAAACATGGTACATATTGTGGTATCTATTCCTGTGGGGTCATCCTACTCGCTCTCATGCAGCGTGACTAAAATCCATCAATGACATGAAAGCTCTCTTGGGGATGCCAAATCAGCACCCTAGAATAATCTAGATTCCCTCTTAGGTCTAGAATGTTCTGAGGTGCTAGGAACAAGTGTGATCTATGTAGAACTAGGTAGTGGGACCAATTGTGCTGGGCTGGGTCCAGCCATGCCCAGGTCTATAGTTCTACACAGATCACCTTGAACCATCATCTTTTTAGATTCCAATCCAAACTACCTTCTCTTATCTATTTATACAAAAAATCTCTCGATATAGTCAGAAATAAAAGTTCAAGTTAGAAAGAGATCAACCAAACTAGCAATCATAACTAGAAAGAGAAGATAGAATAAGAAATGTGCTAGATCTGGAATAAAACTTCTTGCTTAAGGTAAAACTACATAAACATGCCCAAAACGGGCTACATAGCTAATAAGGAGCTCAACTAGCCATGGACAAGCATAGTTGGCACCGAAAAAAGATGGAAGAACATCATTTATACAGAAATAAAGGAGAATAGTATAGAAAGGAGAAGAAGAAGAGATTTAGCCCATAGAGGAGAAGTGGCTCTCACTCCTTGGCCTCCGTATAGGCTGGATCTCATCCTTTGGGTCATCCTCCTTCATCTTCTGGACTCCTTGGCCTCATTTCTCTCTAGATCCACCCCGAACATCAACTTGGTGAGTGGATCGAGGTGAAAATGATAGTGGATGGTAGGAAATGGGAGAAAATGGGTGGATGATGGTGGAAAATGGTGGAGGATGGAAGCACACTGAAGAGACAGGTGTAGGGTGAGCACTTCAGCCTTCTTGGACCTCTGGACCCTCCCACGGGGCTCTGGGAACCTCCAAATGTCAGAACCAACACGTGGAACCTCCAAAAATTCAGAACCTCCCTTTAGGTGGAGAGGGATGGGTATTTATAGGTGAAATGGTCGATGGTCGTGACACCTGCCTTGGTTGCAGTGGTTCTGTGGCTGCGGTCAATCCCGCTGTGACGGTCGATTCCACAGTCGTAGTTGATCCCGCGGTCGTGATCAACTCTGCGGTCACGGTCAATTCTGTGGTTGCGGTGGATTCTACAGTCGCGGTCGACTCTGTGGTTGTGTTGCCTTCTCGATCGTGGTCGTGGCAGATGGAAGCCTAGCTTCTACAAAAATCATGTGTTGGGGACAAATCTTGGAGAGTAGATGTCTTTTCAAGTTCGGTGCCTGCAAGTCTCAAAATTGGCTAGTTGAGCAACTTTATCTATGAAAAGATATAAATTACTAAAAGATAACAATCGAGGGTAAATTATTAAAAGATAATAATCTAGGGTTATTTTGGGCATAATTAGGCTATAATGACACAAAACCATAAAAATATGCTGAACATAGATGCCTAAATTTGGGTGTTATCAACCACCCCAAGCTTTAACCTTTGCTTGTCCTCAAACATGACTATGCTCAAAGAACAAAAAAATAACATCCAAATTAAGCTTGGCGATAAATGCTAAGGTTAAGAAAAAATAATTTAAAACATCTATTCTCTTGACCCATGTCATTTAAGAGAAAACCCCCACCAATCAAGCACAATCCTGCTAAAGTAAGATCAAAGACTTTCCAGGAAAGAAAACAACCTATAAATACTCATAAGGGTTTAAATCATAATTATAAAGCATAAAAGCATTATCACATAGGTGATCACACGGGTGATGATGTCACAAAACCATTCTTACCCCAATCCCAATCCTACTACCTAGACAGTAATAAGAGGATTGAAGCGCCCATCCCTGAGTGGCCTGATAGGATATATCACACTGGAATATACAATAAGAAATAATAATATCAAAACTGGATAAATAAAGAACAACTAACCCAATATGGAGATATATCCGATTTATCTTTGTCATCAGGGTATGTAGAGTGTGGAAGCGATCTTATTCAATATTCCATTTGTATTTCCTAAAATAAAGAAAATTGAGACACAATCATGCAATTGCATGGTACGCTATCAAAATCAAGTAAAACAATTTGTAAGAAAGTTAGTATACTTGGCAGGACTTATATTTCAAATGTAAAATGAACAATTTGGAAAAACCAATATTATTTGACAAGTTTTTCAAATGATCCAATTTTTATTATGAGTTCCCATTATGCTGTAATTCAAGAAGCATGCTTATATATTTTGAGTGACTCTATTACCCCAATGTGATGGGGAAGGTCACTAGGCTCCTTCTTACCATAAGAACATAGGAAGCCAATGTACAAGTCCCACCTCTCAATGAGGGGTTTGTTTGCACCCAATATCAACATTATCAACATTATCAACATCATCATCATTATCAATATACAGGCAGTCATAATGGGCATGCAATTTATGTTATCATGTCTTTTCAAAATATAGTATAGAAAAATGGAATACTAATCATAGGGAACAGTAGCTCATCCAAGTAAGTAGCCAAGTATAAAATCAAGAGATACATAAAAGTATCTTCAATACAATCAAGGAGTTATATAATATCATACATTTCACCATGATTTTGAGTATAGATTCACTAGTTATAGGTCGAACCTTCAAGTTAGATCCTAAAACACAATGTTTGGATCAAGGGTCAAGATCAAGATATTTGAATATCATGTTTCAATATTCGAGATTAGGGTTACACTTTTCCTATGTCAACCTTAGGGTTGGGTCATTCACTTATAATCAATATTTCAATATGTCCAACATTATTTCAAGTGTACAAGTATTTTGAGTGTGAATGAATTTCCTAGGTTTTCTAGGATCATATGTGTTAACCCTAATGATCAATATTCAAGTCATCATCACATTCTTAAGTCATCATCATGATACTTAACATAATTGGAAATCAAATATTAGATTGATTGGTCAAATGTATATATAGGGTTTTGCAAGATTAACATCAATATCAAGATAACACATTATTCATTGAGATTATATTAAAGATTGGATCAAGTATATAGATCTAAATCACTAGTGAGCCAAGTCTATATTTTTGTGTCTCAAGATCATCATTAGAGTCAAATCATTAGGGATTTCAAAGGTTAGTCAACGAGTATTGTCATTTGCTAATTTTGGATAATCAAAGATCATGTTTCAAGGATATTAGAAAAATATATCAAGAATTAGGCTTCCAAAGCATTTTTAAATGAATCTTAAGATTTTTCTGATCAAAATCGACTATTTACTCGAATTATTTGGAGCTAGTATGCATTTATTATGATTAAAACAAGATCTGACTATTTTTCTAAATATTTGTCAATAGAGATAATTACCTTATTGGCGAAAAAAGAGAGGGCCGTTGGATCTACAAATGGATGGTCGAGATTGTGCCACATAGGCAAAAGTGAATTGGTGTTTTAAGGGTCTAGTGAAATTGGTTCAGATCTTCAATTGACTGGTTCACTCTCCCTGATTAGCTGGTTCGGGCTGGTTTGTTGGACCGGGTCCTTCCTCATCTGGACCAACGGTTTGGGATCCATGTTTCCCATCCGCACAAAGCCTCACGCGAGGCACAATGGTAGGGCGGCGGGCTCTCCGGAGTGGAGGGGGTTCAGGAGCAGGAGGGGATGATGAAAGAAGCAAGAGTGTCGAACGAGTTTGTCTTGGCCTCGCAAACTCAATGGGAGCCGAGGGCATGGGCGGGGAGGCTAGGAGAGAGAACGCCCAAAGGGCCATGTGTGGAGGCACTTAGAGAGAAGCAGGAAGAAGGTGAGGTAAATAGGGGGTGCTCAAGGCCGATATGGCATGGAAGGCCGTAGCATGAGTGAGGCTTGGTTGCTTCAGACCTTGGGGGATCCTTTTATAGGTGATCGAGGCTAGAGTTAGGGCTAGAGGACTAGACCAGAAGCCATGGCCACTGGGATGAGAATGGGAGGCAAAGTGGTCATTTTAGCGGTACAACAGAGCACTAAAGGTGTTCAAAGTAGGGCTGGATCAAATTGAATTCACAAGAGGATCAATTTGGCTCGCTTCAAAACTTGAATGCAGGTCATGGGCCAGAGATCTCGCTCTCGGCCTTCATTTACTCCTCCCTACTGATTGCGGGAGGTAGAAGACATGTCCATGGCCACTGGATCAGGCCGGAATCCACTAGGGATAGATCCAAGGGTTGGGATCACCCCCGGATCCTTGCCTTGGATCACTGACATGGAAAAAGGTAAAAAAAAGACAAAATAATGGTTTTCAATACATTATCTTCAAGAAATCATAGTAAATTGTAGGAATGTCCAATTATTCTCACATTTGGACCACAGCTTCAAAAAAATGTGGAGAACCTTTAGAAAAAGTTTGATAACAAAAATATGAAGTTTGATGGATCAATCTTCTTATTTGAACAAAGTGATGATTGAATCTAATTTGAGGAGTGATAATGTGTATAAAAACTACATTGATCACCATATTTTGTTCTTAAGTGTCAAAATCGATTATGAAGCCAAGAAAATGATTTGGCACCATGAGTGAGCATAATGAGGGCAAAATTGGAATTGATTCATATTATTGCTAAATTTCACTTTGTCAGACCAGTCGGGAACAATGCACCTCCTTCTCATTCAGGTCCTAAGAAGCAACAAAAGCAAAAAGACTCTAATGACTTATGATGTTCCCGATTAGCATTAGGTTGGTCCATGTAATGAGAAATAGTCCCTACAGTCTGGGCCAGTTGGCCCAAAGTAGTGAGATGAACTCCTCGTACTGTGCTCGAACCAACCCTTCTACTGGGATGATCTTATATGTCTCCTAGGTGTTCCTAATGGCTCTCTAATGAGACTTAGAGTGGCACTACCAGGAACGACATACCCACATTTATGAGTGCAATCATACACCAGTTGGGCACCGTCCTCAACTCTCCCAAAAGAGAAAACAATGCTCATTTATTTGCACTCAAGCTTTTATTCTCTGCATTCTATTTTGTAGGCTTGGGTAAGAACTATTTTTATATTTTTGGGATTTTGTGGGCGGCCAAGCCTCTATTGCAAATTTATATTTTTCATCTTTTTGACTCAATCTAGGGTGAGAGAGCGTGCAGTCCATCTAGGAAAACACTTCAACCTAATTATAGCTCAAAACTCATCGTTATCTACTTGATACCTGTGTGGAAGTAGTAATTATGATTCAAGGATCCTTATAATAGAGGCAAGTTGTGAACAACGTGGCTAGGAGTTTTGATCAAACTATAGCTCTTTCCAACGGTCCTTTATCTCGGATTTGTCATTTACAACATTGATCAAGGGAATAATGTTTTAAGCTATGAAAAAGGCGCATAACCTTAGATTTATTACCAAAATTAAGGAAAGAGTCAAAGAACAAGTCAAGCAAAAGGTCAAGCAGTTTAAGATGAAAATTGTGCATTTAGGCAAAAAGATAAGCATTTTGTTCTAAGATTTGCATCACATAGCCTTAATTGCAAAGCTAAAAATTATGAAACAAGGTCTTACAAAGCTGAAAATTTATTCTAAACGCAAGGAACATTGAAAACAAACATGCATGCATGTAAAGAAATAAAAGGGCAGAAGATAGATGGTGATACACCCTACCACCACCCCAAGATTAATTTTTTTTGCTCATCCTCGAGCAAATCTCAAGCTCTAGATGACACGGAAAACAACTACTGCTGGTGATACCTGTTTATATACTGGTTTAGATCGTTGATGCCCCTGGTGGATTCTCATAATTCTGGTGTATTCCTTGCTGAAAGTGGAATGATTTTCCAAAGTCCTGGGTCAGCTGGTAGAAAGGCTGGAGGTGTTGCTGAAATGGCTGCTGAAAAGTTGGTGGAGGCAGTGGAGGGAATGCTATGTCAAACCTCTGTCTGAGGTACCGCACATTCTACTCCAGCGTATCAAACTGTCTGCCAGAGTCAGCCCTAAAATCTGTCATAAACTCATAAAGGTTCCCTGAGTTGAGATTTGGGGTGTATTGCTCCTGCTGAGGAGGCTGCTGGTAATCTGCTACAGGCATCTCTGTGTATGGTCCCCCTGATATGGTATGTCATGGAAGGTTGCCCCAGTCTACTGTCCGACCTCCTAAGTCTCTGGCACTAGTGGTGCTGAAGTAGATGCTCCTGCAGTTCTACCCACTTGATGAATGTTTCCCTAGGCGTCCAATAGAGAGATGTCCATGAGTGTTGCCCGACATGCAAACTATGCATTTACTAGAAGTATTAATCTATGTTTGTTGTAACCAAAGATATAAAGGTATCATGTTCTACACTACTTGATTACCCCTGCACAAATCAAGTAATCTAAGTCCAACCTGGACCACTCAGCCTTTTCCTGCATAAGTGCCAGGTGTTCATCTCCAATTCCAAGATGATGCACTATGAAAGTGATAATGCCTGCCATCAGTATGAAATGGACCTGCTTCTTGGAAGAGTTGTGAAAGTGGTGGATGATGAAGTTCCCCACATTCAATTTTCTTCCTATTATTGCACACCACAAAATGTAAAGGTCTACTGAACTGAGCACCCCTTTACTATCTTGCTTCTCTAAGATGAAGTTCACGATCACCCGATGTAGATAATGAAGTGCCGAGTTGTGGATGTGTGAAGCTTTGGCACTTCTAGCAACATATTTATCTTCCCCTGTAAGCATCTTCCATGCTTGAGCAATTTTAAAGTTGTGGTCCCCTATCTCCAGCTGGCCCATGGACATCTCAGTGTAGTCCTCAATAGAGTGTGACAACCAACTACTGAGGTGATCCTCAGTGACTTTGTGGCTCTGGTTCAAGAGGTAAAATGCATGCCAGTGTGTTGGCGGTCCTTTGGGGTCTCGAGCGTAGCATAAAACTCGTAGGTGAGTCTATGATGAGCATCATATTGTGTATATGCAAGGACTTCTAGGCCAACAACTGCAAGATATCTGTCGACTTGTGCTTGTATCCCGAGCCTAATGAGTGTTGTAGGGTTGACATATCTTGGGCCTACTCGTTTGCACTTGTCTTTATTTAAAGTATCAAACTGCTTCTTTTGCTTCATACTTCTAAATAGGGGAGAAGGAAGGGAGCTTTGGTTAACACCTTCAGGAGTGGGGTGGCATCTACTACCCTGAACTGAATCACACAATGAAGTTGACCGGCGTAAAGACATTGACCGTTCTATTTACTGTCATCATTGGTCCTCTACATATGAGGCTCTGTGCAACACTGACAGGCTCTCCTGATAGCCCGCCAAGTATGGAGCTTAGCATCATGACGTGCTCTCAACCTTCTCTCACTGGAGACTTCTTGCAAAGAATCACCACTACTGGTGTCCATCAGAGTGGTGAACATGTGGCGATAGTCTAAATCAATCTCCTGTAACCCGAACCGTACTGAAGCAGAAAGCATAGTCTCATCTTCATACACTGGGTTCGTGGTTCGTGTGGCATGTGGTGGATATCAACTACAGTTCTCTATCGATGACGAGGAGCTTCCTTCCCCTTTCTTTCGCAATGCAGTCTTCTTAAGCTTCTTAAGGCTATTTCTCATTGCGTCTATGGTGCTGATCTGGTCAGCACAACCAGACTTAGGGTTGGCACGGTTAGGCTAAGGCACATCAAACTTGACCGCATTGTTGACCGCGAATTTGATCACCTTGACTGAAGCACTCACGGTTTATACCCCATCCACGAAGGAGGCAAACACGACCGAGGTGACCTTGATCACGACGACCTCGACTTGCACCCCGACTGTGACTGAGGCAACCGCAACCTAGACGGCCGTGACCACAATCACGGGATGTGGTGCACCCTAGCGTAGATGGCGGTAGTGTCAGAGTAGCGGCTTGTGGTAGCGAGTATAGGGGGGTTTCAAGGAAGTTGCTGCTACAGTTGCCTCTGTGCCTACTTCAAGTCTGCTAGACAGTGAGGGAAACAAGTGGAAGAGGGAAATGGGCCAAGGGCTGCGTGAGGGCTTCACGGGAGATGGGAGAACTTGGGCGGTGGGCGTGGGAAAGAATGGCTTGACCCGAGGGTATTTATAGGTCAGGTGCATTACCCTGCCTGAGGCCTGACCATGCTAGGCCGTGTGTCGGGGTGGCGGGAAAATTGGGAAAGACACAGAAAAACTCGGCTAAAAGTGGAAAGTCGGTTAAAATATGAAATATATTTGGTCAAAAGTGCTACAGTCGGTAAAAAAGGTGGGGTCAAATCGACATGCTATTCAGCCAAGTTGATAAGGCATACCTAGGTCCTGCATGGGCATGCCCGCGGTCATGGTCGTGGAGACCCATGGTCGCAGTTGCGCTGACCCACAATCACGGTCGTGGCAAACCCGCGGTCGTGGTCGTCACTACGCTCGTGGTCTAGGCTATCAGACCGTGGTCGCGACCCTTGCACTGCCAAGAGAGAAATCTAAATTAAACACCGTCTAGCGCCATAAGTAGATAAAACGAGGGTGGAAGGTGTTGAAAATAGTTCAGAATCAAACACCGCGGGAGAGCAAAAAGATATACCAAATAACTTTTTACAAAAAGATAGACCAAAAGCAGCTACTAGGGCAAACAAGGAGGAAATGTATGAATTAAAGAGTAAAAGAAACCTAAATGATGTGAAGGAAACTAAATTTGAATAGTTAGAGGAAAGGTAAAACTTTAATTGACTTTATTATGTAAAATTTTAAAACTTAAAATTAAAGAGAAATTGTATAGGTAGTAGGGGGTGGCTTCCCTACAACTCCTACACTTGGATCCCAAATCTGTTGTTTTGGGGTCCGTGTTACCCGTGTCTCGCCGATCGGGTCCACCATGTAGTCACAGAATAGGTGGAGAGGTGGGTCCTTCCGAGTCTAGAGAAGAGGAATGAAATCCGCTGACTCGGTGAAGTCGTCTCTGTGCTGGGATTTACTTGAACTGCACTGAAATGAATTCTTCGGTAGAACATCCTTAAGGTATCCATAGATGTATGAATTTGAATAGGAAGGCCCTAGGATGTCGATACAAGATGAGATGGAGTGAAGAGGTTGAAAGTCTTCTAGAGGGATCCTCTCTTCTCTCTCCTCCCTTGAACTTGAGGTTGGATGCTTTGATAAAATTTCATGTACAGTCTGAGTCATCCAGTCATCATCCGAACAAGAAGTATCCCCAGGTAAATCTATTTGTGGTTCTACCACCCCAAGCTTATCACATTCTATGGGGTCTGGGGTGTCTTCATGCTCAACAACCATGTTGTAGTGGATTTTCCATCATGATCCCTTGATGTCAACTCTTCCTTGAAAAGGGATTGTGGACAATGTATGCTCATGCTGGTCCAGTTCATCTTCATCATTATACTTGCTCCACATAGATGAATTTTTGTCATCACTTTCATCGAACAAATTGTTCCAAACCATGAATGGTTGACTACTCAAAGCGAAGTGACAAGTCTCAATATGAGATGTATCACTCTATTCTGGATCAATGCCTATTTTAGGTTCTTCAAATTGACCTTCATGTTGTGAGGTTGTTTGACTACCCCGATCAGCATCATCGTAGAACCATTCATGCATGTGGGTTATATCTTCCATTGGTTGATCAACTGAATCATCTAGATAGAATTAAGGGCTTCCCCAAGTGGGTCGGTCTTCACAGAAAAATCTAGGTGAATCCAGTTGATGGTCTGAATAGGATGGTGAGGCAAGTTCCAATCCAGGCCCAATGGAATGGTTATGATGATTGTAATCTTCATGGTTGTGTGATGGTGTATGAAATTGAATGGTAAACAAATCAATGATCTCTTGAAGCCTCCTTCCCTGTTCAACATCCTTATCATGAAGCTGTTGTACTTGACCAACAATGATTCATCCGTCAATTCTATCATACACTTATGTTGGGATTCCGATGTATCAAACTGATGCACTTGGATGAATCCTTGTTCAACAATTTGGAGTATATTTCTACTATGGTTTGCGATCTCAGTGGCTACTTGGAGCTGATGATCTTGCTTTTCTAGTAGCTGGTGGAGCAGATCGATTTGTTCTTGGAGATGAGGAGCTAGTGTGTTGACACTTCCTTCAGCTATCTCCACTACTTTAATCAACTCTTGATCCCATGTCAACGTGGAAGTCGAGGGCTGATCTACCACCTCCTTTGTTGGAATTTCAGCATATTATGATGCTGGAAGCGAGTATAGCTCAACTAGCTGTAGAGCGTGGCCTTTAATTATTTGCAAGTAGTCAGAACTACAGAAAAACTTGGGAGGACAGGTGGATAAGATAACTTGTCTTGCGGATGCAAGATCCATGGCTGAAAAAGTATAAGAAAAAGAAAAGAAAAGCTATTCAGTATATATGAACAAGTATTCATAAAACAAAAGAAGAATTATGCATATATTTATATGCTTATGGATGACAGAATAAAATCCTTTATGCTTATAGATGACAAAATAAAATCCTTTAGGCATGTAAATGTGGAAAATCACGTCCCCGACAATGGCGCCAAAAGTTGAGATGGCCTAAATCATGCGTCTGGAAAGGAGGCGGACTCAGAAGGAATCAAACCTTAAATTTATTACCCGAAACCTTCAAGGACCCCCACAACCATATTATGGGGTCAAAGTAGAAATACAGGGTTGACCGTAGAGACATGGGGACATTTAGGATGCTTAAGAACTTGCTCTTAAGTTAGATAAGACAATCCGATAGTCGATAAAAATATGGATCTAGAACTAGTCTAGTAGATTTTCATGTAATAAAAGAAAACAAAATAGAGTCTGTAGGATTCTACTAATCAGAGAGAAGGAGTTCCTGGCTATGTAACCACAAGTTGGGTAGTCTATGCACCCATTCTTGGGAGTAGACAACCCTCGAACACCTGAGCAAGCAACCTATATCCATACATGGTACATACTGTGGTATCTATTCCTGTGGGGTTATCCCACTTGCTCTCGCGCAGCATGACTAAAACCCATCAATGACATGAAACCTCTCTTCAGGATGACAAATCAATACCCTAGAATATTCTATATTCCCTCTCAAGTTTAGAATGTTCTGAGGTGCTAGGAATAGGTGTGATCTAGGCAGAACCAGGTAGTGGGCCCAATTGTGCCTGGCTGGGTCTGGTTGTGCCCAGGTCCACGATTCTACACAGATCACCTTGAACCATCCTATTTTTAGATTCCGATCCAAAATATTTTCTCTTATCTATTTCTACAACAAATCAGTTGATATAGGTAGAAATAGAAGTTCAAGCAAGAAAGAGATCAACCAAACTAGAAATCATAACCAGAAAGAGAAAATAGAACAAGAAACATACTAGATCTAGAATAAAACTACTTGCTTAAGGTAAAAGTACATAAACATGCCCAAAACGGGATACATAGCCAAGAAGGAGCTCAACTAGCCATGGACAAGCATAGTTGACACCGAACAAAGATGGAAGAACATCATTTTTATAGAAACAAAGGAGAACAGTAGAAGAAAGGAGAAGAAGAAGAAATTTAGCCTGTAGAGGAGAAGTGGATCTTGCTCCTTGGCCTCCGTATAGGGTGGATATCATCCTTTGGGTCATCCTCCTTGATCTTCTAGACTCCTTGGCCTCCATTCTCTCTAGATCCACCCTGAACAACAGCTTGTGAGTGGATGTAGGTGGAAAATGATAGTGGATGGTAGGAAATGGGCGGAAATGGGTGGATGATGGTGGAAAATGGTGGAGGATGGAAGCACACTAAAGAGATGGGCATAGGGTGAGAACTTCGGCCTTCTTGGACATCTAGATCCTCCCACAGGGCTCTCGGAAACTCCAAATGTCAAAACCAACACGTAGAACCTCCAAAAATTTGAAACCCCCCTTCAGGTGGAGAGGGGTAGGTATTTATAGGAGAAATAGTCGATGGTCGCGACACCTGCCTTGGTCGCGGTCGATCCAGTGGTCGTGGTCGACTCTGTGGTCGTAGTGGATCCCGCAGTCGTGGTCGACTTCGCGGTCGCGGTCGATCCCGTGGTTGCGGTTGACTCCGCGGTCGCGGTCGACTCCGCGATCACTATGGATCCCGCTGAACTTGTAGCATGCTTTGAGGCTACGGTTCAAATCTCCTTTGTAGTCTCTGCATCGTTCTTATTGCAGTTTATGCTAATGTAAGACTTTCATAGAAAGTGGTGACAATAAATTCTTCTCCATACCCATGATGTAGATAGTCTCTCAGATATTCTTGATATCTCTACCATGAGTGATATAGACTTTCTGAGGGTTTTTTCTGGAAGCCAATAATCATGTGCTTGCTTCTCACAGTCTTTTCCACATGATATAATTTGTTCACAAAAGTTTCAGACAGTTGTTGACAAAATGTAACCCCTTTTTGAGAAAGGTACCATTGCAGGGCTTTATCCTTGAGAGAGAAACAGTAACCCTTCATAGAAATAACTTCCTGAGGAACCCTTTTCATCTTTAAGGTGTCACATACATTTTTGAATGTGTCAATATGATGGTAAGGGTTTTCCTCAATAGAATTTCCTCTGAACATCTGCTATCGAATCATGTTGATGAATCCAGAGTTCAATTCAAAATTAGTCGCCGGTATGTGAGGAAAAATAATAAGGTTTCTATTATCATTTACACGTTCTGTTACTATTGAGTGAAAAAGGGTTTATTCTCAGGATCAATGGGTGGCTCCTGTTCTGTCATTGGTTCAATGCGGAAAATATCTGCCTCTGGAAATTCAACAGGGAACTCCAAGGTGGACTAGAAATTATGTTTGACTACCTATAGAAAAAATATTGAATGGATTAGATTCTAAGACTGCAAACGTAAGCAATATACTGAAAAATAGATAATTTTAAAAGAATGCTAATAAACATTTATGTAAAGTTTAGAAGCAATGACTAGTGTGAAGTAGACCACAAGGTCTTAAAGATTATTCATCACCTTATTCCCGACAATGGCTCCAAAAGTTGTTCTCTCTTTTTAGTAGGTCAAAAGTGTGAACATGATTGTCTAGTCAAAGATATCAAACTTTAAATTTATACATGACTAGAAGATACATCTGCAACTAAATAAGAAGTCTATTGCAATAGTACGGGGTCAAACACAAGGATAAGGAGAATAACATAATAAAAACATGAGATCTTGGCTTAGTCTAGCCTAATCGAAAGAATAATTTGATGGAGTTCTAATGAAGGAATGAATTATCCTAAATTTAGTAGTGATTGTAAATTAAAAAGAACAAAATAAGAAATAAAGATGATTTTAGAGAAAATTGTAATAGAAAGGGACTTGGATTGGGTTTCACCAATGAAGCCAATCATAACCATGTAAAACCTTCACTCCTAGTTTATATATGTTTTGTACTCATTTTGTAAACAACCATAAGAAGTTATTTGTTCCTTCCTTCTCTAGAGATCCGAACATATTTCTATCTAATAGGGTTATCTCTCTTGAGATATCAACCAAAATATCAAGGGAAGAATTGTATGACTTTTTATTATAGAAACTCCTCACTCTCATGTATCATTACTATCCTATACTCCAGATCTAGTTGAAATCATTCTCTTGAACAATATTCATATCAAATGCCGGAAGGGGGTAGCTAATAATCAATCGATGCAGTAAAATAAGAGTATAGGAACAAAACTTTAAAGAACACATGCCATAACATAGAAAGATATAAAATTACATAATTGAGAGTCCTGACAGCTACTCCCAACCCAAGTTATGGAGTTTAGCCATGCATGGATAAAGAAACGAACAAGGTACAACTAGAATAAGTCATTATGAAGAAAGGAAGGGAAGGAGAATAATACAATGGTAGATTGAATGATTGATCTATCAACCTCTTGACTGATCTCACGACAGTCGACAACTTCATCCTCCATCAGATATTGGCTAAAAGCAAGAAGGTCCTTTAGATCAGTGATGATGTTCGAACTGAGTCACAAAGGAGCGAGGTGGATAGCTAGATCGATAGATCTAGATAGGTCGAGATGTCTCGTCCTTCGACTCTAGAACTTGGGGGAACTTGGTTGTAACCTCTCACTTTCTGACTTTGGGGGTCTATTTATAATCTTTGACTAGCATCTGTCGAGGTAGGAAATCCACATGGTATCGACCTTCCTGTCGATGCCCAGTGTTGATGAAGTGTTCCTCGATAGGCATGTTGCTCGACAACAACATCAATGAGGCTTGCTCTCGAGAAGGAACTATCAATCTTTCGTCCGCATTGAGAATAATGTTGACAGTACTGTTGAGACATTTATTTGATAGACAGCCTCTATTCGTTAAGAAATATGTCGACATGATCTATCATTTGGTTCGTCGATAGATGTATCGATGATTCAATCCTCAACAAGATTTCTGAGGACTCATTCAATAGCTTGGCACCAATAGAATCCTATTGGTGTAACTACTGTCGAGGCAGTCTGTCAGCTTAGATTTGACAAATGAATGATTGTGTGAATTGCTGAATAGTCATCATTTGACAAGTAGGTATTGAGGTTTCTTTTCTTGTCAATGTAGCTCTCGATAGTGTTGTTGACCACCCTACTCGATAGCAATCTTGAGCGTGTTGAGTAATTTCTTAGACTTCATAATTTTCATCGGATTTGTGCCAAACTCCTTCAAACATCAACAAAAACTTATCTAAAACCTATCATTAGGTGCATTGAAATTAAAATGAGTAAAACTAAACATCTAAACATTATTTCTAATATTTTTTGTTATGAAAAAGGCTAATAAAAGTGCATCAAAACTGATGTTATCAACAATCAACATAGATTTTGGCTTCTCTTTGTTCATTTGTTGTGTAGCTATTCTTAACATGCCAAGTACCAGTGTCAATGATTTGATAAAATCCTTCATGCTGTAATTCATAACTAATTATTTATATGAATATGAAAATGATTGCAAGATCACATCTATGGAAAAATGTTGACGTAAAGGAAAACCCAGTATTTCTAGGCTTTCTACATACCCAACTAAATTGAGTGCATTGGCCCAATTGGATCAGTTTATACCATATTGCAATTAAGTAATGCATTGGATACATCACAACTCTTGTGCCTTTCTTGTTCTTCTAACATGTTCCCAAGATGTTTTATCATCTCAACAACTCCCATGTTCTCATGTCACTTCTGAAGCTCATGATTCAAGGAGAACATTATAAGGCATTTGGTGTCCACGGGGTCATCAAAATGCTTATGATACATTTCCCCTTCTACCATAGGAATATTTGCAATCGGTTCATCTAGTATTGGTGTATCCATGATTTATGCTTACAATCATGTGTGACAACAAGTTCAGTGTCCTAAACCAATAACTTAAGTTATTTCCATTAAGTTATTCCTTCTTAAGGACAAAACACAGTGAAAACATGTCGTGGTCGTTTGCCATTTGATATACAAGAAATATTTGTATGAGTTAATAATTTTTTTGGAAACGTTTTATCAACATTAATTTGGTCTTTGGCTAAATATTTCTCCCATATGTTATTTTAATTTATTATCCCTCACTATTAATCTTGAAGATTGCATCTTTTCAGCTTTGGATTATCACCCACAACTTAACTATTTAGGTAGGTAACATTTTGCAATTACATATAATACAACTCTTGATATTTGGATGAACAACTATTTGTCATAACCATATATATGCATTTAGGTGCTCAGTCCTATTAAGCCCACTTAGTGAAGTCTGATCTAAATATCAACACAACATAATATGCACCCTGCTTTAGTTGGTCCACATACCCATTGTCACACTTCCTCGAGATACGCAGTGCATCATGCTTTGGAGTTGCCCACACAATTCAATCATGGTTTTCAGTGTGTTCCATTTTGGAAAGCATCTAAGACTTAATATATGTGCATTCCATATTGGAAAGAATCTAAGGATTAATATTTTATTTTAGGGGTTTATACATACATATCCATATCCAAACACCACATAATTATAATATGTACCATATACACACTATATTCAAAATCCAAAAACACAATCACAAACATACACCATTATCTGTGGCTATACTAATGTAATCCTTTAGAGTACCAAAGTATTACTTTCCACCTAAGGTCTATCTACATCAGATGCAGCCTTAACTTGTGAACTCCCATGTGAACTTGCATTTGTGTTGCGCCATGATCAATGACTTCATGGGCACACCTTGGATCTTTATGGTTGCCTCATCACACCAAGTCCACCAAAACTTATTATATTCCTATATAGTATTACATGATATGTAGAAATCTTGATTTACATTCAAGGGGAGTAAGAGTCGATAGAAACCATTACATATGAAGTAAGCGATGAGGCTAGACATGCAAGATGAATACATGTCAATCAAAGAGTCCAAGAACCATCCATACATGACTACATACATATACAAAAGGGGTCCTTGTCCATAACCATGCAAGCATCCACCAAATAAAAGATATTTCAAAAGGCAAAATATATCATTTGTAGATATATTATATCCAATATATCTATAAAAGATTGCATCTTATTACATAGACATTTCGTATGAGTATTTTTACATCCACAAAAACTAGGAGGGGTACGTAGGAGCAATGCCCTTGCATGGGGATCTCACTATCCTCTCAACGGGCGGCGGTCAAGGGGAATCCAACCCTAGCAGGCTCATAGGGGCAACATCTTAAAAAGGTATATGGATTTGACCTTGTGCACATGAAAAAATCAGATATTTCCATAGCCTACCCCATCCTATATATATATATATATATGCAATGTATGTTGAATTAAATAGGATATACATATTTATTTTATCATTAACATCAAGTGTATACTACAAATAATATAAAATAAAATTTGATCATATGAGTGTATCAACAAGGCTCTGGTACCACTATTGGGAATCATGCAAGTGATAAGCACAATGAAAGAAAAAAAAATTATCCACAAATTCCAAAAGGATCTTGTCAACAATAAAATATTGGGAATGAATGATGTGAGGTATACCTTGTTGCTGAGTAGATCCACTAATGTTTCTCACGAGTAATATATTCATGAAGAAGATGTTGATTATGTTCTCCCAACAAAATCACAAAAGTGTTTGTGTCTCTATGTAGTCTACGCAGATGATGAGAACTCCATGTCGCACAATATAATTGATGGGAAAATAGCATCCTTTTGGTTTGCAACATGCTATTGTTTCACTTTCTCTCCTTCCTCTCTCTCCTTTTGGAGAATGATAGCTTGGATTCACATGTCAAAAGGTGTAAGCAAAAACATGGCCGTAATGCCCCTTTGTATAGAAGAGGCATGGAAGCATGCTTTCTTAATAAACCCTAGGAAAAGAAAAGTCAATGATTGCATATAGGAAGTTAATTTGAGGACAACTAGCCAAACAACTGCCTATTCTAGTCAAATGAGTGGTCAATAATAGATCACTCTAGAATAAGTCAACTGACTTATTGATCTAGTCTGTTGGATCTAGGGATCTAGAGGGGGGTGAATAGAGCTTCAAAACTTGCACATGAATAGTTAGACCTTCAAATTATATCAAATGAAACCAAATATTAAAAGTGAATTTGAAGTCATATCCAACAAGCATAGAAACTATGAGAGAGATTGAAACAAACACTTAGACAAGGTGTTTAGAGTGGTTCCAATCTCCAAACTAGGAGACCTCCAGTTCACTATCTAGAGAGGTCAACCTCTAAGACTTTGCAACCCATATATACTTATATTCTATTATAAGAGATACAATAAGACCACCTTACATCCATGGAATTACCTATCAAAGATCTAGCCTTCTACCTCACAACAAATCTTACCCACTCTTGTAAGCAGCTCGATTCCTTCTCCTAGGGCATCTCCTCCTTGCAACAAATCTTCAACCTTGAGGATTTACCCACCAAGCTCCTTGGATCTTTTGCCTTGTCCTTCTCCTTCACTTGGAGAAGATCTTCACACCTTTTTTAGCCTTGAAGAAGAAGAAGAACAACCCCTCCTTCACTCAGAGAAGATCACTTTAACATTTGCTCTTTGAGAAAGTGGATTGGGAAGTGGAGAGATGGAGAGATTTATAAGGTAACAATGAGGTATCTCTCTTACAACATGCCTAACTCACTAATAATTATGAAATGCTTTATAAAAGAGAGAGAAAGGGTCTCAAAGGGGTTTAGCACACTCAGCTATAGCAAGGACCAACCTTGGAATGACTCAAAGAGGTCCTATTTATAGCTGTGGATGTTCCTTTGAGTGTGGGATCGCTTAAGAATGAAATAATAGCTATTTTACAACTTGTAACAGATCTATTTTCATTTCTAACAACTCTCCAACGGTTGGAATCCCTTTTTCTGCATTTTCCATATAGTACATTTAGTCGAGTTTCAATAAAGGTAACTCGATCCATCCATTATCCAACAAAGCCAAATTTTAAAGTATCGACCGAGTTTGTCATGGGGGTTTCTCGACCGATAAGCTAAAATCAACTTTGGTCAGAAAGTTGGTCGGTCGATTACTATGAGTGTATAACTTGACTGATCCAATCATTTCCAAAAATCAATTAATAATCGGTCAAGATTCAAACTCGACCGATTAAGTTACTATGAAAAATTTTCCAAAATGATTTTTAAGTGATCAAATGATGGAATTATGTGTCCCTAATTTTTTCTCATCTTACTTACAAGTCATATCAACAATACAAATGATTACAAAATATTCTAAGGTGGTTTGGAGTGTTTTCCCAAAATGCATATTTGCATTGCTTTTGACTTGAACTTGGACAAGCTAGGGCTTGGGGAATTTGATACTTTTCTTGTACCTAATGTCTGAAGTCAATTTCAAATAAACATATTAGATACATATGAATGGAATGGTTAAGTCATCATCAAGATATGGGCAATGTATAACTCTCAAGTCAATATGGTCTAGTTAGTTGAGTGGGCTGGGCAATCGATGGATTGGACTAATTTGTACTTTATCCAAATGGACTGTCCATTCAACAGGCCAGACCGAGTTTGGTTCAATCAACCAACTAGACTTTCTAGTTTGATCTAATGGCCTATCCAATTGGGCAACTCAATATGCCAACTAGTCGATTAGTCTTCCAATCAGTCCATCAATGATCTAATTGATTACCTAAACCTTTTAGTAATTAATTAATCATGTTTCCATGATTATAATCCTCTTTCCTATGCTTCCTATGTGTTGTTGACTAACAATTATACATTGTCCATGTATTGATAATGACTTAACCATTCCATTCATATGTATCTAGTATGTCTATTTGAGATTGATTTCACGCATTAGGTACATGAAAAGGATCAATTCAATCAAGCCCTAGCTTGATCAAATACAAGACCAAGTCAATGCAAATGCACTTTTGTGGAAGTATCCTTAAACAACTTAGGACAATTTTTGTAATCATTTGTATTGATGTTATGGCTTGTAATTAATATGAGAAAATCACAAGCATTTACTTCGAACAGAACTCTAATGATGATTTCTAAACTTCATCACAAAGTGTGAGTTTCATCCTTGATAAACTCGACCGACACCCTTGATGGATTTTGGAAATTGTCAGGGTCGGCCAAATTTGTCCCAGATCAAACTCAATCGACACCCTACACAGTCAGAACAAATTTAAGGAACCGACTGAGTTTCATCTAGGATAAACTTGACCAATGCTTCAAATTTGCTTTGTCATATAATGCAATTGGTCAAGTTACCTATATTGAAACTCGATCGACTACACTATGTGGAGTGTGTTAAAAAAGGGATTCTAGTCGTTGGAGTGTTGCAAACATCAAAAATGGATCCTTTGCAACACCCCAAATGATTATAAATCATTCCCAAGTGCTTCTAGTGGCTAGTGTACTTCTCCAACTATAAATATGGACCCTTGGGATTCGTCCCAAGTTTGCCTCTTATGATCCTAGTTGAGTGACTATGTCCACATAGAGCCCCATTCTCTCTCTTGCTTACTAATTAAAACGTCCATATGAGTGAGATAGGTTATTGTGAGAGAGTTAATTTATTGTAATCCTTGTGAAGCTCTCAATCTTCTATTTCCCCTACCCCTTTCTTCAAGCAAAGTTGGTGAAATCTTCTCCAAGTTGAAGGAGAAGGTGAAAGCTGAAGATCCTTGAGAAGAGTGGGCAATTCCTTCAAGGTGGAAGACTTGTTGCAAGACGGGGAGCTCCTTGGAAAAGGTGTCTAGATCCTTACAAAGGTGGGTAAGTCCTTGTAGAGATTGAAGACTCTTACTCAAAGGACATGCCAGACCTTGTAAGGTTTATTGGCTCCTTTTGGTTCTTAAAAATGAAGGCTAGGTATCCTTCCCCTAGAATAGGAAGGCATTATTGCATGTCTTATAATGGAATATAAGTATACAATGTACAAAATCCCAGGGCTTGACCTCTCTAGATAGTGGACTGACTTTCTCCTAGTTTGGATATTGGAATCACTCTACATTGCTTGTTCTTGATCTCATTCAATATCTCTCATCCTTGTATGTATGCTTAGTGGCACATCAAATTCCATATTTGCAAGTATATCTCTTAAAGCAACTTGAAGGTCTAATAAACTTTGTTTAAGTGCTTTTTAGATCTATTCAACCCCTCTAGAGCCCTTTTGATCCAATGAGTGGTATCAGAGAAACAATTTTCTCTGAAAACATCTCCTATGAGACAAAAAGATGGGCATCAACCTCTTTGGTTCTCCCAACTTGGAGGGTGTATTCTCCATGAGACCTCCAATCTTCAATGACACAAACTTCCTCTACTGGAAGCTACAAATTCATTTATACTTGCAAGGAATGAGCTATGATATGTGGAAAGTAGTCATCCTTCCATACAAGGAGCCGATGGGAGATGTAGCTATTTAGGATGAAGCTACAGTCAAGAAGGAACAAATGAATGCAAAGGCCACAAGAATGATTTATGCAACCCTCAATCCTTACGAGTTCAACCAAACCCTTCATGCGATACGACCCATGAAATATGGAACAAACTTTGTATCACCTATGAAGGGACCAAGCAAGTCAAGGAGTCTAAGATCTACATGCTCAAAGGTCTCCTTGAGAACTTCAAGATGTAAAAGAAGGAGAGAGTGGTAGATGTGATCAAGACTGAACACCATCATCAATGGACTTGCTTCATTGGGACATCATATCGATCAAGGAACCATCAACTACAAGATCCTTAGGTCTCTTCCCAAATGGTGGGAATCCAAGGTGACTTCTATTGAAGAAATAAGAAACCTTAGTGTCATTGCCATCAAAGAGATTATTGGCAATCTTCAAGCCTATGAGCCTAGAGTTGACAAGCAAGAGGAAGATGAGAAGCAAGAATAGAAAGAGCCAAAGAAGATAAAAGGCAACACATTCAAATCTCAAGTGGATGCCATTATTCTCCAACAACAACTTACTTTCCGGCCTGCCCCTCCTTCCTCAAGTTAAGATGAAGCCCCTAGTGATCATGAAGCTAACTACTCCAAGGGGAAGCACTTCAAGGGAAAGACCTCCTCCTCCTCTACTCCAACATTCTATGAATGTGTCCAAAAAGGATACTACAAGAATGATTGCCCCAAGGCATAGAAGTCCTACCACAAGGCAAAGAACAAGAAAGAAAGAAGAAGCAAAGATGCAACCCTTAACAAATGGGAGGAGTCTTCTTCTAGTGATTTTATATCCAATGGGGAGACTGTCACCTTGCTCTCGTGGCCCCAACTAGTGATGACATATGTGAGGTAAAATGAAAGTGGATGGTTGGTATTGGATGCTCCAAGCATATGACTGATGAGATAGACCACTTCAACAATTTCACATAGAAGAAAGGAGGATAGATGAATTTTGGTGAACAACAAAGGTAAAATGATAGGTGATGGTGATGTGGGTGATTTACTGTGCATCAAGAATTTACTTCTTGTGAATGGCCTACATCAAAAATTAATTAGTGTTAGCTAATTATGTGATAATGGTTATCTTGTTTTATTTATCTCACTTGAATGCTTGCTTCTAGATTCACTCTCCTACAATGTTATATATAAGGGAACTAGAAATGGAATTCTTTATGTTATTTTTCTTTATTCTCTTAAGCCTATTCTTGGTAAATGCCTTGTTGTTGATAAGAGTGATATATATTTGTGTCACCATAGGCTTGGTGATGTAAATATGCATTAGTTTAATAAGTTCAACAAAAAGGAATTGGTTAAGGGACTTTCTAAATTGGATTTTGAGAAGGATAAGGAATGCCAACCTTGTATACAAGGAAAGAAAACCAAATCCTCCCCTAAATCTAAAGGATTCCTTAGTACCAAGAGAGCTCTTGAACTTCTTCATATTGATCTATTTTAACCTATGATAACTCAATCACTTCATGGTAGAAAGTATTTCCTTGTGATTGTCGACGATTTCTCTCGCTATACTTGGATCTAGCAATATTACATCTACCTATCCCTGACCCACATAATCACACAAATTTCCTTCCAATGTTTGGGGGAATTAGAGAGAAAGCATAGTTGGTTTTTGCTTGTTTTGGATTTCTCTTCCATTCCATTTCCAGATGTAATTTGGCCTTTTTGAGTTCATACTTCAAACTTAGGAAAAGGAGAGAGGATACACTAAGATTGTTGATTCACTCTTCCCTCCAATCCTTTCTTCTTAGTTTAAAAAAGTGATACTCTCTATGTTTTCTCTACTTTCTGCAAATGGGTTTAAAATGAAGCTTCTTGCCAAATCATCTCTATCTATAGTGACCATGGGAGAGAATTTGAAAATGATATGTTTGAAAGGTTTTGTGAGGAATCCGGTTACATGCACAATTTTCTTCCCATCGCACACCTCAATAAAATGGGGATGTTGATAGAAAGAATAGGTCCTTAGAGGAAATGGCTAGGACCATGCTTCTAGAGTATGATACTACAAAGAAGTTCTAATATGAGGCCATTATCACCTCATGCTTTGTGAAAAACTTGGTTTTCACTCATCCTTCTTCAAAGAAAACTCCCTATGAGTTATGGCATGGTAGAAAACCCTCCATTGATTTCTTTCATGTTTCTGGTTGTCCTTGTTTTGTTTTAAACACCAAGGTTTCTCTCAACAAATTTGATGTGAAATCTTACAAGACTTTATTTCTTCGCTATAACACTACTAGTAGAGCCTTTAGAGATTTTATCATTGAATTTTCTAAAGTAGAAGAATCTAGCAATGCTAAATTTGTTGAAACTAACCCCTCTATTTCTAGGGATATTGTAGATGATGATGTTGTAGATGAGGTGATTCCTAGATTAAAAGAGATTAACATCAATGACAAAGGAAAAGTGGTGCTAGTAGATGAATAAGAGAAAGAAGAAGAAAAGAAGGATCCAATACCTTATTTTGCTAGAGATCATCCTAAAGAGCTCATAATTGGCAATCCTTTTGAAAAGGTGAAGACACGGGCTACCTTCAACAAAGAATAAGGCGACAATGCCTTCATATCACAACTTCAACCCAAGAATGTAAAAGAAGATCTCAAGGATGATGAATGGATCCTAGATATGCAAGAGGATCTAGAGAAGTTTGAAGAGAATAAGGTGTGGACCTTAGTGCCTAGACCAAATGATAGGAAAATCATTGACACCAAATGGGTCTACCACAACAAGCTAGATGAAAGCGGAAAAGTGGTAATGAACAAAGAAAGCTCTCTTTGCAGAGTGAGTTCAAGATGAGTATGATGGGGGAGGTTACTTTCTTCCTTGGATTCCAAATCAAATAAATAAGGGAAGGGAACTTCATCAACCAAGTCAAGTATAAAAGTGAAATCTTGAAGCACTTTGGGATGGAGAACACCAAGCCGGTGGATACTCACATGTCAAACACCACCAAACTTGATAGATATGAGGAAGGTGAGAAGGTAGATGAGAAGATCTATAGAGGTATGATTGGTAGCTTACTTTATTGAACTGGCACTAGACCTGATATCATGTTCAATGTTGATTTGTGTGCTATATTTTAATCAAGCCCTAGAAAATCCATATTATAGCGGTTAAGAGGATTTTAAGTTGCGTAGCCGAAACCCAAAATTTGGACTATGGTATCCCAATTCAAGGGAATTTAGCCTTACTATTTATAGTGATGTGTATTTTGTAGGGTTCTAAATTAATAGAAAGTGCACAAATGGAACCTGCTTACTCCTAGGACCATGCTTAGTCTCTTGGTTTGCTAATAAATAAATAAATCATAATGGCTCTTTCAACTACCAAGGATGAGTACATTATATTTGGGAGTTGTTGTGTCCAAGTCCTATGGATGAAGCAAATTCTCCCAAACTTTAATGTTCATTATGATGCTTCTCATATCTTTTGTGATAATATTAGTGCAATTAATCTTTCTTATAATCCTATACTACATAGTAGAGCCAAGCATATAGAGGTCCACCATCACTTTCTTCATGACCACATTTCCAAAAAGGATATATATATCATGCATTTGGAAATAGAAAATCAACTTGCAGACATTTTTCAAAAAACCTCTAGATAGAGAGAAATTGTACTTTATTAGATCAAAATTACTTATTATTACTCTTGATGATATTGACATGACTTCTAGCTAGATATTCTCATACCTATATGTTCTTGCTCACCTTTTTTCCCATCTCATACTTTCCTGTGCTATATATGTCTTGTTTTGCTTATCTTACCACAAAATGAGAACCAATGATGAGTGGAATGTGCCTCAATATGTTCATAATACATTATAGGCTATAAAAAATAAATTTATACAACACTATTGGCCTAGAATTAAATTTTTTATCTTTTGGACAGACACACCTGTTGGTCGAGTTTGTTCTGGGAGAAAATTGACCAACAATAGGCCAAGGATGGAACTAAACTGCTGTGTTAGTCGATTTACCCAAACCTAAACTCGACCAACATTATTGATGGGAAAAAAATTTATACGCAGTCAACCACCTTTACTCCCTTTCAACTAGAGAAAAGTCAACTGATAGCCCCTCATTCTTGTTTGTCCTTAAACCCTAGGGCCAGCCAAACATCTCCCTTACCCTCTCCAACCCTGGATCACCTGAACTCTCCCTATCCTGACCTAAATCCTTAGGTGGTCTGCAGGTCTTGCTATCTTCTCCATTTTGTTGCCATTTTATCTCCTTCGATCTCTATGGCTTCAAACAAACCAAAATAGACTAGACTAGATGGAGTACCCATGTCCTCCACTGCTTCGAGGCATGTTTCCTTTGATGTCCCCTCATTCATCTCCTCTCAAGTAGTAAATAGGTATAAGGAACTTCTTCCTAGACATCCTCTTCCGTTTCGTGCATTTCTTGAATCACATAGTGCTTTAATGAAAGAGGTTGCCACTGTGTTCAAAGAGCACCACCTTAGTGCACTCTGTGTAGAGATATTGTACTATACCAGCTCTCTTTCTATCACAAAATATGTCCATGAATTCTATTATAATCTCATGTGGAACTATACTTCCCTCGTGCCACCCCTAACCACGAGTTTTTCATATTTGATGATTCATTGAATTCTTACTTAAATGGTACTTCCATCACATATACATGGTTGACCACCTATCACCAGTATCTTGACCTTCTTGACCCTAAGAAGTTGTACTAAGGTTTTGAGACTGAGCTCACCCTTCCCACATCCATAAGTTCCTGAAGAAACTAGATGTTTCCTATAAGAAGAAAGCAATCCTTACCTCTTCCTCCCTTAACATCAAGACTCACCTCATTGCACTTGTAGTCAATTGTAATATCCATCCAAAGAAAAACCAAACAGATATCATAGGAAACACTGCTACGATGATGTACTATCTCGTGAAGATGTCAAAGTCAAATGGGCTCATTACATTCTCCACTACATGACCTATTTTGATACTGGGAAGAATACCCATGGAACCCACCCACCTTATCCGAACTTGATTTATGGTTTGTTTCCTCACCACACTGAGAAATCCCTTTTCCATGATCTTGGTTACAAAGCAAGTAGAAAAGGTGTTTACGTCAGTGAAATCACTATAAGGAATTTGTTTCATCCTACCTCTTCTACCACTCCTAGTGCTTCGACCTCCACCCAAGAACCTCCACCTCCTAGACTTGACCATGACATATTCTCAATGTCTAATGCAATCCTTATGGGTTACATGATGCACCAACATGCATACCACATGTAGGTCTAGGACCACATCCACCAGGATCTAGTTCAAATCATGTCTAACATGAACTTATCGTGCACCCACCCTTACCCCACCTACCAACCCTATGATTCCTATGCATACAATCAGTTATACTCAGACCACCAGTAGGACACCACCCTGTTGGTTATGTTGTACCCCCTACCTCTAATGGTGGAATTATCCCTACTGCCTCCTCTCAGCTGCTTGCACTTCTAGTTGGTCCTTGTACTGCCCTTCTTGCTGACTTGGTTGGGCTTTTGTACCCAATTGCGAGCAAGCTAAGGCATTGCACAAGTGTGCCATCTCTTGGGAAGAGCAAAACGACATATGATTTGGTCCTCTCTCTTTCATTTTTGATGAGAAAAATGAGATGTCTGATGAGGATGTTGATGATGATGAGGATGATGGTGATGAGGATGAAGGTGATGATGGCTCAAATGATGATGGAGATTGTGGTGAGGCTACACCTGCTTCCCTAGATGCACCTTTAGATGGGTATGAGGATTATCAACCTGAGGATGATGAGGAAGTTGACATATATGCCTTAGATGTTTATCTCTTAGTCTATAGGGTGCTTATATCTATATCTTTTTGTAGACTTACATGTACATAACATTTGGGCACTGTATCTGTGGCGTACTATTTTATATCTCGTTGTTTCTCAATGTTTTTTAGTTTTCACCTAGAGATGACTTATCTTTTGTTTTAATATGGTTGTATGTACCTTAACTCTATGCTTGGATACATCTTATGAATTCTGGTTATGTTCTTCCATATTTTGATTATGACTCTAGTATGCTTGTTCTCTCTGATTTTAGTTGGTTCTTAATATGATGGTTGCTTTTGTAGTTTGTGCCTGGGGATAAGACATGTGTTATAGCTCTTGTACCCCCTACCTTTTTGATATGACAAAGGGGGGAGAAGTGATCTCAATACATATTGAATGGTGATCCTTTTCTAGTTATTTCTCTTAAATACCATGTGACTTGTTAAAGGACTCAATAGTATATATGTGCTATGGTTGCTTTTTGGAGAAACTAGCCACACAAGCAAAGGTAAGCATGAATTGAGGGGGACAAACTACTATTGTTCATTCATTTATACCCTTACAATTCACAAGATAAATGTTTAATTTCCATGTCCTTTTCAATATGTTGAGGAATGGTTTGTCATTATCAAAAAGTGCGAGTGGGAGATTGTTGGACGGGTGCGTGGGAACCGGTTCACCTAGACCCATGCCATTTGGTTCCGTCCAGCGGATTGAAAATCAAAGGTGTGGGACAGTTGAAAAAAGAATAGGAGAATGTACATATGTATTATACATTGTCTATATTTTAATAATGACTTAACCATTCCATCCGTATGTGTCTATATGTCTGTTGGAGATTGATTATAGGCATTAGCTACATGAAAAGATCAATTCAATCAAGCCTTAGATTGATCAAATACAAGACCAATTCAATGCAAATACACTTTTGTGGAAATAGCCCTAAACGACTTAGGATAGTTTTGTAATCATTTTTATTAATGTTATGATTTGTAATTAAGATGAAAAAAAACTAGGATCACTTAATTCGAACGTTTAAACACTCTAATGATGATTTCTAAAAGTCATCACATAATGCCTATTTGGTAGAGTTTCATCCTTGATAAACTCGACCGACACCCTTGATGAATTTAGGGAATTTTCAGGTTCGAACGAGTTTGTCTGAGATCAAAATCAATTGACACTCTGCATAACCAAAACAAATTTAAGCCATTGGCTCAGTTTCATCCAGAATAAACTCGACTGATGCTTCAATTTTCTTTATCGTATAGTACAATCAGTCGAGTTACCTTTATTGAAACTTGATCGACTGCACCATATGAAGTGTGTAGAAAAAGTGATTCTAGTCATTGGAGTGTTGCAAACATCAAAAATAGATCCTTTGCAACACCCCAAATAACTTGAAATTGTTCCCAAGTGCTTCTAGTGGCTAGTGGACATCCTCAACTATTAATAGGGACCCTTGGGCTTTATACCAAGTTTTCCTCTCATGCTCCTAGCTATAGTTGAGTGACTTTGTCCACATAGAGCCCATTTATATCTCTTTCTTACTAATCAAAATGTCCATATGAGTGAGATAGTTATTGTGAAAGAGATACTTCATTGTAATCCTTGTGAATTTCTGAATCTTCTTTTTCTGTAACCCCTTTCTTCAAGCAAATTTGCTGAAAGCTTCTCCAAGTTGTAGGAGAAGGTGAAGGCTTAAGATCCTTAAGAAGAGTGGGAAATTCCTTAAAGGACGAATACTTCATTTCTACCCAAGTGATTGGAGAAGTTGGAGGAAAACTCTACCTAGTGTTGTGACTAGTGATATAAAGATCATATAATCCCATTGTCTCTAATATCCAAATTGACTATGAGGCATGGAAACATCATCCAATTAATGTTCAATCTATGTTCCTCGATCTAGAGTAGATTATTTGAGATACATTTGAGCTCAATATCAAATAGTAACATACATACATACCCATGGGCATGATATTTCATAGTCTCAACCATCAAGTGACCAGGATATCATTCCAACAGGAGGGACACATTCCATCTACATCATTTGAAATAATATACATGTGTGATAGTGTACCCAAACACTACTTATATGGAAACCTTTATTCATGGTTATGTTGAGTAGTGTTAAATTATAATGAACAACATGTGATCATTGTAGTGATCTCATGTGTAAGGACTAGAATCACGACTATCACATTGAGATATGATTTTGACTGCCACTTATGGATTCCTTGTATCATATTCAAGTTGGGAACTTGATATCCAATATCACGAATGATGAGATGTAGTCATCAGTCAACACACATACTAGTCATACAATGTTATTGTCATCCTAATTTCCAAAATTATATCCAAACATGAACTTAGACCAAAATGGATAGTCTTAGCATGCACATGATCTCATGTTCGGGTCCTCAACCCAAAATCACATCATCAAGTCATACATTCTTAGGACATTATTATATTTAGTCGCTATATCATACAAAAGAAAACATAATAATTGGAATTTCCTTTATTTATAATCAAACCAATTATCGAATGTGCCATTACAATCATCATATGACTAGATATCATGGCAAAGTACCAACACTATCTCCAAAGAATCCTAAAAAATCTCCCTCATTCCTAGTTGTAGGTATTAATTGTTGTAGTTCCACATTCTATCCTTCCTCAAACATCCAAACATCTCTTCATCTATAGGGGCTAACTACAAGCATGAATGCAGTCAATATATATTTTAAGACATGGTTCACCATATCAAATTATTGAAGTGTCTTATCTTTATCTGTAGATATGATTAAGGGAAGTATCGATTCCTAAGCTCTTTCCCAAAGCCATCCCAAATGATTTATCCACCAATTTTTTATCTTTTTCCGTAGACCATAAGTGGACAATGCTTTATTTGAGGAGAAATAACACATTTGTAGTCTAATTCTCTTCTGAGATATCCAATATAAAAAGATTTCTAATGTTTCATTCACCATTGATCACCATCTAGTGGGCTTGTGATGCCTATATGGTTTTCTTGACATACATGATGTAGATGCTCAAAAGATCTGATGTGAGCTTCATGCATGTTCAACTAGTTGTGGTGGGGAAAAATTGAGTTTTTATTTATTTTAACGTCTCACGTGGGTATCCATTAATTCAATATAGTGACGACGATGGTAGTGCCTCCCGTTAGCGATGACGGCCGGCGGCGCGATGCAGGATCTGGTGAGACGGGAGATGCTGCCTCTCCGGGTCTGATTCTCGCTGCTGAGTCTGCAGATAGCTCCGGTAATGTTAACACTCAAATACCTAATGGCGTGAAATCTTGGGCGGACTTGATTAAACCAAGAGTCTATGACACTTCTCTGGAGAAGATGGACATTGAGTTTCGTGGTTAAAAGCTCATTTATCCCAGAGAGGAGGCGGATAGGAATGCTACCAGATGGAAAAACTGTCTCGCTGGATACATTGTTGGATTTAAACTGCAGCTGGCAATTTTGGAGAGGTACCTTTCGTAGATCTGGATCTTGAAGGGGAAGATAGAAGTTATGAATCATGGTCAGGGCTTCTTCTTGATTAAGTTCACTGATGAAAACGATCTTGAGAATGTGCTTGATGGAGGTCTTTACTTCGTGAGGGGTAAGCCTCTGGTTCTATTGAAGTGGAAGCCTGGAGCGACGCTGAAGAGGTTCCGTGTGTCGGACATGCCAGTTTGGGTTCGGATTCATGATCTTCCACTTGAGTCGTGGGACATGAAAATGTTTTCTCAAATTGGTTCCTACCTCGGCACCCCCCTGCGAGCGGACAAAGCTACTTTTGAACTAAGAAACATGGATTTTGTGAGATTGCAAGTTTTAATTCCGGCTAACTCTGTTTTTCCATCGGAGCTTGAAGTGGAAAGTGATAAGGGTGTCACCCACATCATCTACTTTGAGTATGAATGGAAACCTAGAGTCTGTCAAGTGTGTAAGCTCTATGGTCACAGTGATTGTGAAGCGAGGGTCCCTGTTTCGAAGAAAGTCTGGGTATAGAAAGCTGCTACAAGCAATGCCGCTGAGGTGACTGCTGGAAAGTTTGTTAAGGATAGTGTTCCTCCTTCTTTGCAGACCAACAATGAGAGTTCTATGCCAGTCAATAATTCCGAACTTAGTCAAGGTGATAGCAGTAATCTGATTGTCGTCAATGAAACATTGGATAATCCACCTGTGAAAGAATCTATTGAGGAAGAAGGACAATCCAGGCCGCCTGAGTTATAGGGACTGGATTCAGTTGAAGGTGATGATGAATTTCATGTGCCGGCTGACTCTTTTGAAGAAATTGTGGCTTCCAATTCTGATACTTCTGAGGCAGATGGGCTCGGTCAGGAAGGTGTTGTTGACTTATCGACTCCTCCACTTCAAGAAGGGATTTCTATTGAAGATGATGGTTTTGAGCCTCAAAAGGGAAACAAAAAGAGGAAAGGTAAAGCGAAAGGAAGGAAAGGCCCGACTAGCACAAAAGATTACAGACATGTTGCTCAAACTTCATTGTCGAATAAGTTTGATAATCTGGGCAGTAGTGGGGAAGAGAGGGCATTGTCTCACACCAGTGAAGTACTGGTTTCAAATAGTTATCATGGATAGCTCCTTCAGTATTCTTTCGTGGAATGTCAGAGGACTCAATCTTAAGGCTTCTGCAGTCCACAATAAAATAAGGGATTTTAAACCGCAGTTGATTCTGTTGAATGAGACGAAGGTTAGAAGTAGAAAGGTTGATAAACTCATTAAAAAGTTCTTTCCTGGATATAGTTGGTGTTCTAACCATGACTTGCATGTTCTAGGCAGAGTTGTGGTTCTTTGGAGGGATTCTGTTTGTCTTATAAGGAAGATTAGGGAGACTGATCAATCTGTGCACCTGGAGGTTTTGTTTGATAATAGAAGTCTCTTTGTTACTGCAGTTTATGGGCATAATCCTGATATCGATAGGGTTCATCTATGGGAGGAGATTGTTGACATCAATTCTTCCATGGTTGCTCCTTGGGTGATTCTTGGCGATTTTAATTCTGTTAGGAAGACTGATGAAAAGATTGGCAAGGATCCGCCTACTAACAAATCTATGGAGGATTTCAATAATTGTATTTTATCCATTGGTCTTTTCGAGCTTCGCCTGAATGGACCTTTATTTTCTTGGGACAATCATCAAAGTGGAGATGGTTTTGCCACTTCCTATATTGACAGAATTCTCTATAATGCTGGTTTTATGTCGAAATTCAATGAGTTTAAAGGTATTCTCCATTCGAATGTGATTAGCGATCATAAAATCCTCACACCGGACATTAGTGAAAGAGTCAAGGTGGTCACCCCTTTTAGGTTTATTAATGCTTGGGTTGATAGGTCTGACTTTCTTGAAGTTGTAAGGAGAAGTTGGAGCAATGAAGTGGCTGGGTTTCCTGCTTATAGACTATATTCGAAGTTCAGAACTCTTCGTCATTCCCTTTCTGTATGGAATAGAGATATGGTTGGTAATTTCTCTGAAAAGGTGAAAAGATTGGAGGTTTTGGCATTTGAAGCTCAAGTAAGACTTGATGATGATCCCACTAATATTGTGTATCAATCTGAAGCTATTGAGAGAAGGAAAGAAGTGGCTATTGCTAGGATGCATGAGGAATCTCTTTTCAGGCAAAAATCAAGAATTACTTGGCTCAAAGAAGGCGATACTAACTCAAAATTTTTCTATTCCACGGTCAAAGTTAGAAGGAACTTCAATCATATTAAAGTTTTAACTATTGATGGTGTTTTAACTACTGATGCAAATAGTATTAAAAACCATATTCTGAAGTATTATCATGATCTGTTTAACAGTGGTTTCATTGCTGATGTGAGTATTTTGCATAATTATTCTTTTCCTAAGCTCACGGATGTTGACAGGATGAGTTTGGACAGATTCTTTTCTCCTAAAGAGGTCATTGATGTTATTTCTAACCTGAATTCCGACAAGTGCCCAGGGCCTGATGGGCTGAATGGCAAGTTTTTCAAAGTCTCTTGGAGCATTATTTGCACGGAGGTGATGGAAGCTGTGTTCAATTTTTTCAGGTCTAGTCGTCTTCTCAGAGAGGCAAATAGAACCTTTATTACCCTCATCCCTAATGTTAAAGATTCATTTGATCTCAAGAATCTAAGACCTATTGCTCTCTGTAACGTTTTTGTCAAGGTTATCTCCAAGCTTCTTATCAACAGACTTCGTCTTGTTCTTCCTTCGATCATCAGCAAGAATCAATGTGCCTTCGTTCCCGACAGGAGCATTAGAGATGTTGTTCTTCTTTCTAATGAGTTAATCCATGATTTTAATAGGAAAGGAGGAGCTCCGAAGATGTGTTTGAAGTTTGATATTTCTAAAGCATATGATTCGGTTGCTTGGGAGTCCATCTTTCATATTCTGAAGATTATGCAATTTCCACATTGTTGGATTATTTGGATAAAAGAGATCTGTGATACAATTTCCTATGAAGTCTTGATTAATGGTGAGGCCAGTGATTCCTTCAACCCTAGTAATGGCATTCGGCAGGGAGATCCCCTGGCTCCGTATATCTTCGTGCTTGTTATGCAGGTGGTTTCCGTTCTTCTTGACAAGGAAGTGGCTGATGGTAATCTTAAACCTCTTAAAGCTTCTGCTTGCTGTTCAGTTTCCCATATTATTTTCACAGATGATCTTCTTGTCTTCTCTAAAGCCAATGAAAAAAGTGCTCGAGCTATCAAGAGGGTTATGGAGTTGCTTTACACCTCTACTAGGTTGAAGATTAATGTTGAGAAAAGTGCTGTCATTTTCAGTGTTGGAGCTGACAAGGAGTTGACCAGTAATATTCTTGGCATTCCTGGAAGTAGTTTACCGATGAGATACCTTGGGCTTCCTCTTTTCATTGGTAAACTTTCTAAAGCCCATTGCTCTCCTCTTCTAGATAAGATTAAAAGAAGGCTGGAGGGATGGAAAGTGAGCCAGTTATCTATGGAGGGCAGAGTATAACTTGTCCAATCTACTCTCTCTTCTATCTATCTTTTCTGGACGTCCACTCTTCCTCTTCCTGCTGCTGTTTGTGAGGAGATTGAGAAGCTTTGTAGGGATTTCATCTGGGGCAGCTCTGAAACTAAAAGATCTGTTCATTTGATCAAATGGAGTAATATTATTAAACAGAAAAAAGAAGGAGGTTTGGGTCTTAACAATATTAGGGACACTATTAAGGCTTCGGTGATGCTCAACAGCTGGAATCTGGCTCTTAAGAAAGATAGTATTTGGATCAAATGGATCCATGAAAAATATTTATCGAAGAACTCCTTTTGGTCTGTTCATATTAGTGAATCATTCTCTTGGCTTCTTAAAAAGTTTTTGCTGTCAAGAGATGATTTGAAAGATCATTTAAGGATTGTTATTGGTGATGGATCTTCTATTTTCATTTGGAATGATCCTTGGCTCCCTGGGTCTAAATTCCTTGCTGATATGCTTGGGCCTCAAGGGTTTATTCAACTTGGTATTGGCTTTGATGCTAAGGTTAGTATGTTCATAAGGGATCGAGATTGGGTTTTTGAAAAGTGTAGACTGCATTCTAATATGAATGTGATTCTGGAGATTCTTCCTGCTCCTACTGGTGGTGCGGATGAACTTTTGCTGGGCGGGTTTCGTGATGTTCGTCTCAGAGAAATTCTGGATATTATTAGAGTAAAGTTTGAGGTCAAGCCTTTCTTTCATTGGCTTTGGAATTCGAAGGGGCCTAAGAGTTTTCTTCTTAATGCCTGGAAAGTTGGACACGGCAGATTGTTGACTTCCTGCTATATCAAGCGTCCAGGCATCAGCCTTGCCTCAAGGTGCTCGCTGTGCAGATGCGATGACGAAGAGGTGGCACATGTTATGTTCAGCTGCTCCTATTCTAGCCTGGTTTGGAGGTGCTTTAGCTCTTACTACAGGTGTTCGAGTCCTTCATCTACTGAAGACTTTTGTGCCATCATTGATATGGAATGCAGATTGGCTAGTATTGCTGTCTTATACTGGTTATGGAGGGAAAGAAATGATAGAGTGCATAGAAATTTTGAAAGAGATGAGAATAAGCTTTGGCATTGTATTCTTAGTGATGTCAAAGCTTTTCTCTCTTTATAGTTTCTTTCTTTGATAGTGAGATCTGTAAATGCTTGTACAATCTTTTCTTTTTGGCTACACTCTATTGGAGGATGTTCCTATGAGTGTTGTTACTCTTGTAACTATCATAATACCAAAAATAGTAATACGATGAGCTAGGTTCACCCAAAAAAAAAACTAGTTGTGGTGGTGCATGGATTGTAGAATAGGCATCCTATCTTTCAAATGCACAGAAATGAACATCAGTTGCCCAACATATCTTGCATAAATGGATCGAATGGTGCATTATAGATTGGGTTGGTGGTGGAGGTTGTGTAGGTTCCTCATGGAGCATCATAGCTGCATGTTCCCTCCTTGACTCTTCTACCTAATTTGTGTTACATCCACATATCACAATCACCACTAATCATGAGATTATGACATAAACTAGAGACTAAGCATGCTAAACAAGACTATTATCTTTGAAGTTGTGAAATCCTTTATGTTATCATAAGGAAGCCACATAAAATAATTAACATAAGAAGTAAACCTAATTCCTTTGATTTAATTGTAGTTACTACGAGTCACTTTCAAATCATTCATAATAACCTTTTCATATAAGGGTGAGGTTGCACCTTGAAACCCTAGATTATGCCATTAAATTTCAACTTAGGTATTCATTCTCATACGCTAATTTCTATGCATAAAATGTGTCTACCAAATCTCTATAACTCATAATAAGATGAAATGAATATTTGGATACAATTCAAATACAAAGGAATCCCATTTCAAGAGCTGAGATTGTGTAGTCACACATTACCTCCAACTTCAAAATTTTAGCTGAATCATCCTTAACTATAATTCCAGACATTCCTCATTTTTTTTTAATTTTGTTCATTGATGGGGAGAGTGATTTTCTCATACTTCTTGAGTTTATGCACAACTCTTTTAAGATTCAATTCAAACATCATTACATTACTTCTTGTATTCTTTACATTTACATCTCATGTCTCATTAGCCTTAGTCATTCCTTTAAAATTTGTAGGGGTATAAATACCTATGGAGTGATCTCTTCTTGACCCCAAGGGTCTCATGCACTTTTGGAGTGCCAATTAAATTGACCCCTTGGTCCTCATGAACTCATGTTGGTGGACAATCACGTGATGCCATGGGTCTTGGGTACATATGGATGGCTATCTCTTGATCTCATGGTCTTCCACTTGACCTCATATGTCCTAGGTACCTTTAATCATCCCTACTTGACCTTAGAATTGACTACCCTCCTCATGGGTTATTGAGATGTCAAAAATTCATTTCATTACACTTTTTGATATTTTTCTAAAAACATTCAAGAACTTTATTTTCTATATAATTTCTTTAACCCAGAGCTCCTGCATCTTAACTTTATTTTCTATATAATTTCTTTAACCCAGAGTCCTGCATCTCTTATAATGCACAATTTTCACTTTATGTCCCTTCATTAGGCTCATGCCGAACTCCCCCCATGGGATTGGTCTTCATAGTGACCTTCCCCTTTGGGCTTGGTCACACATTGTCAGCCACAACCTCAATGCCTTTTCCTTATGTCCCTCGGAGATGGCATTATTGGGTTCAAAGAACTATACACAATATGTGTGATTTCATGCTTTATATACTCAATGTCTCAAACTTTGGGTGGAATTCTAGGTTACCTCACTTCTCAAGTTGATTTGTGAACTCACCCCTCTAGGGAAGGTCCTAACCTAGGGTAAGATAAAACTAATACATGGAAGTAACAAAGGATGACTAAAGCTTACTTGAAAGAAAATTTATATTAACAAAAGATAACATGTCTTTTTTTGCATTTTCCCATTATATCATCCATGCATTTACTACTTAAGGGTTGGATGCATTAAGTCATTATGATCTACTACCAAAGGGTTTGATCATTATACAAAGTGATTTATTACTAAAGAGTTGGATAACTATCAAGCACTTCACTGCCAAAGAGTTGAAGTACTTTTCTAGAACTTTATTACCAAAGAATTGATGTGCTTGGATACAACAGAAGAGATACATTATGTTTCATGTGTTTAAGACTATATATAAAGAAAATTAAGCAATATTACACATAAGACCCATTACTTTATCCAATATCACTTACCTAATATTTTGTATTCACATAATATAACCATACTTTATATAAAGAGGTAAAGTGTACCTTGAAGAAGACAAATATAATCACCGCATACTCCTCATGTTAATTACAAGAACATTCAATCTTTATCATGAATATTATCTCATTTTACTTTCTCATATTAGGTCGTAAGCTTTATTAAAGGTTCATCTTGAGATTAGCCAACTATTTCACATTATCATAGTGCATGCATATGGCTAGCCAATGATAGATAAATAACTTTTAACCCATTTCTAAGTGATCCATCATGTCATATCCATATATCACATCTCAAGGTTGGATCAAGTTCACACTTATATTATATTATGTTTGTGCTAAACGAACTTACATGACTGGCTTGTCAAACATATATCAAAAGATCAAGTCACTCAAGCACAAATCAAGTTGAAACATGATATGGAATTCTCTTCATAGGTCTCTACCCATGAAATATTTTGACCCAAATCTCTCTTTCTCCTAAATAACCATTATAGTGCTATGTAGGAAACCACAACCTTGAGCATGAGGCTTTACAAAATACAAACATTCCTAACCTCCTCAAGATCATGGGACTCTCTCTCCCTCACCTAGATGGCATGTACTCATATCATATTCACATATATGTAAGTAGCATCTTTCTCTATCTTTAGGGTTTGGTCCTCTAATACATCTAGGGTACAACAAGACTATAGGGATCATGCATAAAGCAACTCAACAGATTCGCTAAGGAGTAGACTAGTTTAGGATATATCACAAAAATTATTTCTAATAATTTCTCATATCGTGGAGTTTAGGTTTTTGACCTTCTCCCTCTGGACATCACTCTCTCTCAACAGTTAACCCCATACCTATTCCTAAAACTAGAGGTCCTCCTTTATAGAAGATATTGATCCTTTTTTTTATTCACATCTTACCTTAACTTTGCTTATCTTATCTCATAGAAGCACACATGCTTTCATCGTCAAATCTTATGTCAATCCTCAAAAATGAAATCAAAATTCCAAATCTGAATATCATCATAAACCATATTATCTCATTATATAAAAGTTAGAACTTATTTGTTATTCCATCTATCACATATCAATAAGGCTTTAGACATCTAATCTAGAACTAAATCCCTCTTCTGGTTTGATTTCACTCACTTTCACTTAGGTGAATAACTACCTCCTACATGTTAGTGTGCCTAACTAAAGGAGGTTAGGCTTTCTAGCCACAACCTGACTTCATGAGTTTAATATTTTACCCCCCATATGTATCTTATCCATTCTTGGATTGAATCATACCAGGTCAGGACACCAACCCTAAAAGTTGAATTGAGGGTTTCACATTTTCATTTTTATTTAACCATTGATTGCCTATGATTCGTATATACATTCAAAACTCTACACATGAATTATGCATGTATTACTCCATGTATGGGTATCCGACTTATTTGTACTTACTCTTTCCTCTTATCCTATTAAGTGCAACATCCCTGACCTCGGTTAAGGCTTAAACCTAGAAGTTTTTCTTGAGTAAGTCATTTATATTCTTGTCTTTATCTTTTGAAAAGTAATTAAGACTCAAGAGGAACTTATATTTCAATTTTGGTCCTATTTGAATAATGTTGAAATAATGTTTTACTTGTTTTGGATTAAAGTGAAAATTACCCAAGTTGAGGGGTTAACTTGCAAATGTTACATGATAAATTTTTCCTCAAGTGTTGAAGCATCATAATAATGAAAATGATGCAAAGGTATGGCTTCCACAAGCCTGAACACCAAGAAAGAGCTTATTAAGCAATGTTTGTGCATTAAAACCTAGTTTTGGTGTAATGTGTAATTTACCCAAAACCTAGGGTTCAATATGAAAAATACCAATTCTAGAGATTCCCTAATGTTTCTTGGTATCAATTAGGGACAAGAAAATCAGAGGGGCATCTCATTTGAATCTCTTTGGAGGAGAGAGAATCTTGATATTTAATAATTAAGATTTAAGCATAATTGAAACCCTAATTCAATTTAATGCAAAAATAAATATATTAATGGAAGTGCCCTTCAACCAAAAGTATGATGGTTGAATTTATATAAGTATGGAAGTCATTGTGCCTTGCAATGGCACTGAAATATCTAAAGTGAGTGGAGAGCCCACTCACATTAGTTAAAGAAAAAGTAATATCCACTAATTTTTGGATATTATTATTATATTGATTAAGGTGCTTAATTTGTTTTCTTTTAATTCATGGATAAAGAAGGGGAATTATAAGGGGAGGATGATGGCTTCGTATGCAAGGAAGTGAGGGGGATAAGTGGCACCAAGTTAGGGAATTGAAGGACTTTTATAGCACTTTCTCTCTCTTGAATTTCCCTTATATACACTCCATTCTTTCACCCACATGAAAGACTTTTTTGACTATTCTTTCTTTCCTTGCTTTGGCCAAACACAAGGGAACTTAGAAGTAACAGGAGGATGTACCCCAACCTATAGGTGAGCTCCTTCATCATATTTAACCTTGATTTCATGGTGGAAATTGAAATTAAATGCTTGTTTTCTTCTTTTCTCCATTCAATCTTCAACTCAAGCCATTCTTTTCACCCAAAGACTTGAGGATGGATCTTGGGAAGTTGAGAAAGCTTCATTCACCATTAAGGACGTGAAGCTTGAATCTTGGATTTAACTCTGAAGGCGGGTTATATAACTTGAACCCTTAAATGTTATTATTGATTTCATTTCTTCATCATATGTTGATTCCTTTTTCTTTCCCGAATTTCCTTTTTATTAATTGTTGAAATCACCACAAAGATCATAGAAAATTTCGAAGGTTTGTAGCTTGAAGATGATGATGTCATCTTAGCACACACCTCAATAAATATTATGAGCAAATAGTTTGCAATTTTGATGACCAAACGGTCTCAAGACCGTTTGGGGTCAATTGCTGGTATGAATGGATGAAGATCCAATGGTCCCAATTGATCTAATTACAATGGTTATAGTGATGGATGATCCATTTATTACAAACCCTAAATGATTGATTGAAGAAACCCTAAATTGATTCAAATGTTTTCAAGGTGAAATGGACCAAACGATCTCAAGACCATTTGAGGTCAAATAGTATCAAGACCGTTTGAGGTCAAGTGGAGTCATGGATGGATGGAGATCCAAGGGTTACATTCTGATCTACTCTCAATGGTCTAATTGATGAGTGATTCAATGAAGCAAACCCTAATTGATTGGTTGAAGGAAACCCTAGATGACCCTTTTAGTTTCAATGTAGTTTGGACCAAAAAGTCTTGAGACCGTTTGAGTCCAAACAATCTTGAGACCGTTTGGGACCAAACGGTCTTCTAACTGTTTGAAGGGCAAACAGTCTCAAACTATTAGGAGGTCCAATCAGTTTCAAGGTTAATTTATCCAACCGGATTCAAATGTTGATGGGTCCAATTGGTTTCAATGTATATGTGATCAAATGGTTTCAAGGATTGAGTGCCTAAACGGTTTCAAAACCATTTAGAGGGCAAATGGTCTCAACCCTAGATGCTCAAACGGTTTTAAAACCGTTTGGAGGGCAAACAGTCTCAAAACTATTTGGAGGTTGAGGGGTCAAAATCATTTGTAGGTTCAATGCAACCAAAACTGTTTGAAGACCTAATGTGATGAAAAATCAATTAACCCCATGATTGTTAATGATGTATATCAAAGATAATTACAATGGTTGTACCTTTAAGGTACTAGGGTGATTAGTACCCTTAGAGGGGTTAACCTTTGGTGATTATGGAAGCACTATCTCAATACACTATGCTAACCTAAATATATGTACTTGAATGAAGGGTTGACCTAATCTAATCAAGCTTGAAGTAATCAACATCCTAGAGAGGATGAGAGAGAGAGAGGAATTCATGCATGTATAATAATCATGTAGTGGTTAAGCCTCAACACTTTCAACATGAATAAAATATGTAATTAGGGTATGATCCTTGATAAAGAGATCATGAAACCCTAATCGAGAAGGTTGATGAGCCCTAATCCTAATTTAGGGCAATGCTAGGTGAAACCCTAATATAGAGTAATGGTGTAACCCTAATCTAGGGTGATGATATGAGAAATCCCAATTCAGGGTAATATAATGAAAAATCCTAATTTAAGAGAATGCTTCATGAAATCCTAATTTTGGGTTATAGTGTATGAAACCCTAATCTTGGGCAATATGATGATAAACCATAACCCTAATTTTGGGCTATGGGTTGAGAAACCCTAATTTTGGGTAAAGTTATATGAAACTTTAATTTCGGGTAAAGTTATATGAAACCCTAATTTGGGGAAAAGTTATAAGGAACCTTAATTCAAGATAATGATGTGTGAAACTCTAATCTAGGGTGATGCCATGTGAAACTCTAATGCAGTGATGTGATGTGAAACTCTAATCCAGGGTGATGCTATATAATGCTATATGAAACCCTAATATGAAACCCTAACCCTAATATAGGGTGAAGGCATGTGGAACCCTGATATAGGATGATGTTATGTGAAATCCTAATGTAGGGTGAGATTATGTGAAACACTAATAGAGGGTGACATTATGTAAACCCTAATTGATAAAGATGGGAAACCCTAATCCTAATAATGGAATAGTTACTAATATATTGATAAGTGAAACACTTAAAGTGGTTGATAATGGATAACCTTATATCAATAATGCTTTAACCCGAGATGAGTCCATATCATTGATAATGGTTGAATAATTCAAATAAGTGACTTATGACCAATACATTACATGATAAATGTGATGAACTAGTGCATAAAGTATTAGGATGGGAAATTCCCTATTACAATATAAGTTGATGAACATAAGTAAAAGTGATGAGGAAAGTGATACATGAAAACATGATAGATATCACATTCAACACCTCAAGGTTGATATACCTTAATGTACCTTAAATACAATATACTTGGATGAGTAACACATGAAGCGTGTCATGTCAATTGTTACATTGAGATGTAATGCACTTTGATAAGTGTATGCTAACATACCTTATGAAAAGTTTAAGCCAAATCAATAAAGTATGATGTAATCATATTCTGGCAAAGTTGAGAGAGGAACTCATATCTTGTGTTGATAATTCATTTAATGATAAATGATGAGAATAAATAAGCATGATTAATTACTTATGTTATCAGTGTTGGCTCCTAGCTTTGTGGAGCAATGAATTAGGGCTTGATCATTAATAATATGATCTTGAGAACCTAAATGGTTAATAATAGAAAACCCTAAACCTGATGAAGGGTGATGACATGTAAGAGAAACCCTAATCGATAAGGAAGGGAAACCCTAACCCTAATGATGGGAAGGTTGTAATTCTTTTGTTGTATAAACCTTGTAAGGCATGTTAAATACTTGAATAAAAGTATGATGTGCAATGGCCTCGTGAGCCATGTGAATAGGTTGTTGCCTAGTGAGAAGTGAGAAGATGTGCAATGGCCTTGTGAGCCATGTGAATAAGTTGTTTCCTAGTGAGAGGTGACAAGATGTAATGGCCTTGTGAGCCATGTAAATAAGTTGTTACCTAGAGAAAAGTGACAAAATGTAATGGCCTTGTGAGCCATGTGATAATTTGTTGCCTAGTGAGAGGTGACGAAATACTTAGTGGGCCTTGTGAGCCATGTGAGATGCCTGTGTGACAAGTATTCAGAATACCATGGTCAGATGACCTGGAGGTAATAGTTATCTGATAAGTGGTAACCATGCTCGGTGATGAACTAAGGGTTTGAATACCCAAACCCAGTAAACATGATGATGATGTTGAGGGATGTGAATTCCCAGAAATATTAGGTTATTATGAACATCTAGATCAGTTCATGTGCATTAAGGTTATAGTAACATATGTGTTGGTTTCATAACCCTAATATACATGTATGTGATTATCAAATATTCATCATCATTATCATCATCATCTTGTTCTCATTATATTTAACAATATCAGTTTATATGGTAAAATATAAAACTCAACATGTAATTTTTATATCTAGGGTTTCCATATATTAATAACCAATCAATCATTCATTTAGCCTTACTTTTAGAATTGTAAGCATAATCAAGTTTTGGAACTATTTTATTTAGATTCTACTCATTCTACCAATCAATTTGATATATAGTTTTGCTATATTTTGATTAACCAATTATTTAGTACCAATTTTACAATATAATATTAAATCCAACATATTTCTAGGAAATTACCTTTCCTTTGTCTGACGTGGCTAATTCTTATTGGGTCATGCCTTTGCCAACTCACCTGTCTCTCCACTATGCTTTAAATCCTAGACCGACGGCTCAATGGGTGTCAAGTTAGTATTGAACCATTAGAATGCGTGAGAGAGGTGCCTGGTTTATCACCTAGCTATTGAATCATAATCGTGGGGTATCTGTGCATTGACTCCATTGCAAGAGGTAGCAATCCCTCATAGAAACACATCTCTCCTGAGAGAGAGAGGGAATTGTAAAATGGGTCATATGAAGGGATGAAAAGCTACCAGGCGAGTCCATTTCAGCCTCATGGAGTCGAGTACAACCTAAGGGTGAGACGAGGTGGCTTAGGGAAGTCTCCTCTTTACAACAGAGCTAGGGCAGATCCTAGGTGGAAGATGAAGGATTCATAGGACTATGGTGATTTACAGAGGCCACAGAGGGCACGATTCAATCTAAAATCTAGTTGTGGAGTTCTTAGGTATGGTTTTATAGTGGGTGATACCCAACGATTAGGGTTGGAAGCCTACTCCTGTGCAAGGTGAGAGGCTAAGAAGTCAGCTACTAATTTCTTGGCAGACAAGGCAGACAATGCCATAAAACATGTGAGAACTGAGTTTGTGAATAAGAGAGGAAGGTCATGGCAAGATTTCCATGTGGTTAAAGTAATCTGAGAGAGAGTTAACATGGACCGAGGTTGAAGAGGGAGAAAAGGCATACTTTCCTTTTCTATTGGAGATAGAAGTCGATCTCAGAATCATTAAAGATTGAAGGGCCAATAGGCCGCATGACAATTAAAGGGGCATGAACTTGCCTCCCTAAAGTCCTAGTCACATTAAATGTGACACATATCAACAATAAAGAAATAACCACATTATTATATGTAAACTAAAAAAAACCATATATCTCTATCCTCAATTCTAATTGGCCCAAACTTTGATATGTTCCTTATAATCCTATAATATCTCATTGAGACAAGTTTGGTGAATAAAGGATGCTTCTAGATACTCTTTTCTCTCTCTTAAAACAAGGGAACAACATTTAATTATTACAAGTAGGTCTCTCTTTCTTCACAATTTTCTATAGAATTATAGGAGAATGCTTTTTCTATGAAACTTGGAGGAAGACTTATTACAAACCTTTTCAACTTATATCTATCTTTTGGATATTTTGGAACAACATTTACATATAAACTTTCTCTTGAATTATTTCTTTAAAACAATTACGTACATCACAAGGAAATTCCTTTTTTGTCACAAAATTCTAAAATTATCCTAGTTTCCTCATTATATTAAGTGTTACAGAAATTAGATTAAATTATATTTATTTGATGCCTCAAAACTTGTATGTGAGATAAGATTAGATAATTACTCCATTGATTATATAAACTACAACTTATGTTCTAATCTTTTTGAAACTAGCATATTATCCCATATTTTGATTATATAATAGCTCATTAAGCCATTGTCATTCATTTATGCACGAAATCTATTATTTCTTAAATATGTGCCACAAGGACCTATTTGCAAATCAAAGAGTCTCACGGGCCTCACTTGGGGCATGGGTTGATCCCATGGCACAAAATGGATTCAAGAACGTCATTATTCTATTTTTCTTATCAACGTGAACCTTGTATCCATAGAATTATACTATACCAATTTTGAGGATCTTAAATCCACTCTTCTTGAAAAGATTTTTTATCCCCAAAATTTAAACACAAACATGTTAAGGTGAATGCTAACTTATACTACCTCAAACATGCAAATAACTTTTATTGATATGGGGATTCCTCACATCACTAAGGTTGGAACCTGAGTTCAATTGAGGGTATTCCACATACTCATTTATTACATGACATTATCACTTGGTGTTTACATTTATAGTTATGATTTCAATTTCACTTGGTGATTACCTTCACCCAGGTTTCCAAACTATCATCATTTATTTTTATATAAGGGTGAGGTAGCACCTCAAAACCCTAGATAATGCCATTGATTTTCAACTTAGGTATTCATTCTTATATGTCAATTTTTATAGATAATATGTGTCTACCCAATCTCTCTCACTCATAATAAGATGAAATGAATATTTTTCTACAGTCCAAGTACAAAACTCATCACATTCTAAGAATGGAGATGGTGTAGTCACACATTACCTTCTAATTCAAAATTTTGGTTGTATCATCATTAACAATAATTCCAAATCATGAATACTTTAATTCCACATTAAAAAAAAATTCATGCACTCATAGGGAGAGTGATTTCCTTATAATTCATGAGTTCATGCGCAACTCCCTTTAGGATTCTAATTAAACATCATTAATTAATTCTTGTATTCTTTACAATTACATCTCATTTCTTATTAGCCTTAGTCACTTCCTTAAGATCTCTAGGGGTAAAGGTACTTCTGGGTGATCTCTTCTTGACCCCTTAGGTTCTCATGCACTTATGGAGTGCCTCTCACATTAACCCCTTAAGCCTCATGAACTCATGATGGTGGCCAATCTCATGACCAGATGGGTCTTGGATACATGTGGATGGAAATCTCCTGATCCCATGATCTTATGCACTCAAAACATGATCACCTCTTGACCTCATAGGTCCTATGTACCTTTAATCATCCCTACTTGATCTTAAGATTGACTACCCTCCCCATGGTTTATTGAGATGTCAAAAGTTCATTTCATTATATTTTTTATGCTTTTTTTTTTCTGACAGTGTTCAAGCACTATACTTTCTATAAATTTTCATCTGTTACTATGCACATTATTCACTTTATATCCCTACATTAGGCTCGTGTTGACCTTACCTTATGGGCTTGGTCTTCATAGTGACCTTCCCCTCCGGTCTTGGTCACACATTGTTAGCCACTTTCTCAGTGATTTTTTCTTATGTCCCTCAGATATGACATAATTGGGTTCAAAGAAGTATACTCAATATATGTGCTTTCATGCTTTGTATGCTCAATCTCTCAAACTTTAGATGAAATTCAAGGTTACCTCAATTCTCCAATTGATTTATGAACTCACCCCTCTAGGGAAGGTCCTAACCTGGGGTAAAATAAGACTAGTACTTGGCAGTAACAAAGGATAACAAAAGCATACTTGAACAAAGATGTATATTAATAAAAGAGAAAACATCTTTTAGGCATATTTTATAGTATACCATCCATGCATTTATTACCTGAGAGTTGAATGAATTAAGGCATTATTGTCTACTATGAAAGAGTTGGATCATTATACAGAGTGATTTACTACCAAAGGGTTGGATCACTATCAAGTACTTCACTATCAAAGAGTTGAAGTACTTTACTTTCCAACACTTTACCACCAATGAGTTTAAGTGCTTAGATATAATGGAACAAATATATTATTTTTCATGTGTTCAAGAATATATATATAGAAAATTAAGAAAGATTGCATACAAGAATGATTCCTTCATCCAATATCACGTTCCAAGTATTTTGTAAACACATAATATAACCATACTATATATTAAGAGGTAAAGCATACCTTGAAGAAGACAAATCTAGTCACCACATATTCCTCATGTCAACTACAAACACATTCAATGTTTATCATGAATATTATCTCATTTCACTTTCTCATATTAGGTTGTAAGCTTTATTAAAGGTTTATCCTGAGATTAGACAACTATTTCACATTATCACATTCCATGCATATGGGTAGACAATTATAGATAAAGAACTATTAAACCATTTCTAATTCTTCCATCATGTCATATACATATATCACATCTCAAGGTTGGTTCAGTTTCATACATATATTATATTATGGTTGTGCGGAACATTCTACATGAGTGACTTGTCACACATATATCAAAAAGTCCAATTGAGATTCTCCTAACCCATTACCTGAGGGTGGTGCTATGCTCAATATCTATGAGCTCACTCAACTATATGAGTATTATATGTGCTAGCTCTGTCTTCCCTCTTGGGTCTAGGTTTCTTAGGTCTACCTCATTATCATTGATCATCAACTTCACAAGATCTAGTCACTCATGCCCAAACAAAACCAAAACATGATATGATATTCTCTTTAGAGGTCTCTACCCATGAAATATTCTTACCCAACTCTCTCTTTCTCCTAAACAACCATTAGAGTCCTATGCAAGGACCCACCAACCCGAGCATGAGGCTTCACAACATACTAACATTCCTTACCTCCTTAGGATCTTGGGACTCTCTCTCCCTCACCTAGATGGTAGGTACTCATATCACATTCACATATATGTAAGTAGGCTCTTTCTCTATCTCTAATGTTTGGTACTCCAAGGACATCTAGGGTTCAATAAGACTATAGGAATCATGCATAAAGAAACTCAACCAATTTTCTCAGTAGTAGTCTAGTTTAGGGCATATCACAATAATTATTTCTCATAACTTCTCATATCTTAGACTTTAGGCTCCCGACCTTCTCCCTCTGAATCTCACACTCTCTACAGAGTAAATCCTATACCTAGTCCTTACATTAGAGGTCCTCCTTTCTAGAAGATATTGATGCTCTTTCTGATTCACACCTTATCTTAACTTTACTTATCTTATCTTGGAGAAGCACACATGCATGCATTGTCAAATCTTATGTCAAATCCTCAAAACTGAAATCAAAATTTCATATCTGAATGAGATCATCATAAAACACATTATCCTTTGATATGGAACTTATAACTTATTTTGTTATTCCATTTATCACTTATTCCAAGAAGGATTTAGACATATAATCTAGAACTATCCCTCTTCTGGATTGATGTCACTCACTTTCACTTAGTTGCATGACTACCTCCTACTTGTACATGTATGGGGACACATTTTCCTGTTAGTGAGCCTAACATAAGGAGTTTAGGCTTTCTAGCCACAACCTAACTTCATAAGTATACATTTTTTCTCACCTGTATCTTTTCTCAGCTATTGCATTGACCCATTCCAGTTCAAGACACCAACCCTAACAATTGAATTGAGGCTTTAATATTTTCATTTTTATGAAACAATTGACTGCCTATGTTTCATATGTACACTCAACTCTTCACATGAATCATGTACGCATTATTGTATGTATGAGTATCCAACTTATTTGTATTTCCTCTTTCCTCTTAACCTATTAAGTTTCATATGGTCAGGATTACTATTTTACCTGATACTACTCCCATTACCCAAGATTAGGGTTTAGGGTTAGGGTAAGGATTTCATCCCCATATTAGGGTCTTAGATATCCCTTGACCTACTTAGGGTTTATTCTAAACCAACCCTAGCTCCCTCTAGGGTTTACCCTTTTAAGAAGAAACCCACAGAACACTTTTCTTAACTATATCATTATTTCTACATTAAATGTGCATTAGTTGGTGGAGGACGCCTTAATCCTACTTCATATCAAAAGCCTAAATTGAGATGAGGAGGGAACTATATTTTAGGGTTAATTAAATAATAGGATGGGAAGTGGATGAAATTAGAGATTAGAATCTTAGAGGAAACATTACTTTAGGAAAACCCTAGGTTCTAGCTAGACATGTATTGATGGATTTATTTTTAGTCATTATTTCAGGCACATTTTTCCTTGATTTCATGTATAGATTAGTCATTAATTTGATTTAGTATGCATGAAATGACTTATCCTATTTCTATTAATGCATCAAATTATATGATTTTTACTATTTTATATAATATTTTATGCATCCCAATTTCTTATGACAATTTTGTGTGTTTTCAGGTACAAGTAAGAGCCACAGAGTCGGTGCTACCGACTTGGCAATAGTCGGTGGTACCGACTTGACATCAGAGACCCATTGGAAACCCACCCAGACTCAGTGCTATCGACAACTGAAGTCGGTGCTACTGAGTCAGCATCAGCAAGCCTCGGCATGAATTGACAAAACTCGATGCTATCGAGTCTAGTCGATAGTACTGACAGGATTGGGATCACGTGACCAAACCTAAGTGACTCGGTACTACCGACTCACCTAGTTGGTACTATCGAGTCTGCCTGATCAGGCCAGCCACAAATTTATTTCTAATCTAATAGTGGACATTAATTCAGACCCTAAGTGTCTCCTATGACCTAGGGGGATGACGACCAAAGTAAAGGGGGCATCCATTTTCACTGCACGACGACTGAAAATAGAGAACAGAAGAACTGAAGACTGAAGGATTTGACTGAGGAGATCCGAGCAACTTTGGAGGATGATTCTATAGCCAAAAGACAGCAGAACACTTGCATGACAGAGGGGATCTTCCAGATGGGCAGAGATTAAGGGGTTACTTTAGTTTCTTCATGTTTCCCATGTTTTTATTCTTTACTCCCATGTATTCGTCGATGAAAATCATGTATGGCTAAAAACTTATATTCCTTAGGATCCAAGAGTAGCCTAGATTTACACTGTGATTGATTACGATGCATTAATATTATTTTTTTATCTCTTTTTACTTGATATAAATCTATGAAAGCTTTATGTTCTACTTGTTCTTGATCACCATGAGTGGATTGATAAATGCTTAATCATCTCGGGAGAGATTCTAAGGGTCAGAGAGCATAGATTTACGCATCTACTATGCCCTTTGGGAAAAGTGGAGTGTAAATAGGAGGAGAAACCCATAGAATAACCATAAAGCATCTAACTAATCAACCAATAACTGCGGAAGTGGGATTGACATTAGATTAGGTAGTGAATTACACTGTGGGAGAAGCTAGTTCTAGTTATAGGTGTTGGTATGTATGCTCTGAGAGAGTGAATTACACTGTGAGAGTCAATCATGGGATGATTGGTGGGATACATTAAGATTGATTTGATAAACATCAAAGGCAAGCTTCCAATTCTTTCTGGTTCAGTCATATGAGATAGTGATAGAACATATTGAATGTCTAGAGAATGACAGTACTCAAAGGTTGAGGACCTGAACGATGAGATCATACGGATGCTAAGAGTTTGTACATTCTTGTTATGTCCCTGGTCAGATGTCATTGTGGAAGGTAGATAGACAGCAATGACACACAAGACTAGATTGTGGTGTTGGTTGATGACAGAATCTCATTAGTCAAGATATAGAGATATCAAACCAAACACATAGGTACTTGTTAGAGAACAAGTGTACCAGACAGACCCACCGTGAGTTTGACACATGGAACCATGATATGGTAGTCACAGTCAGTACTCACAGTGATGGTGGTGAGTGTGATTCTTAGACCTGAAATCATTGCACTCAACACATGTCGTTGGGCACACTTTGACATCATCAAACGCAGTCCTGAAACATGGGTTGTTATAAAGGTGATGATTGGGTGGCTTTGACTCATGGGGCTTTTGAGGGGTGAGTGATAGATATGGGATTTGTCCCTACTAAGGGAGTTTGATATCCATGGCCACTTGATGAGTAGGATTGAGAAAGGCGTGCACGCATGTGTGAGTCAGTATGTGATACTGATGTCATAACATATCTCTTCCAATCTACTCTGAGATCAAGAAAGTGAATGAACGTTGATAGGATGACTGTTCCATGCCTCGAGTTCATTCGGGATATCAGTGACAAAGGAATTATACATTCACTGTAACACCATTCACGGATTGTAGGATTGAAAGTTGTTCTCCAACGTTCTATTTCACTTGGGTAGCACTGATGTGTAACTAGGCACCGCTCTTTGCTTGTGAAGTCATAAGTGTTATGGACTTTCACTGCCAACGTGAAATGGACCTGCAGGGTCACACATGTAGGATTTAACCTGGAAGAGGAGTTTTGTCCACAAACAATGTTTAGATTGATTACTAAAGGAGTTTAGTAGTTCAATTAAACACTCAATTGATTGATAGCTCAAAATCATAGTGTTCAAGGTGTTGGACAGATTGATTGGAGTATCAGATTGATTGAAATCGCAATTGACTGATTCTGCACAATCTGCACTCCCAACCGATCGGCTCATGAGATGAACCGATCGGCTCAGCTTGGTGAACCAATCGACTCAAGTGTTGAGTCGATGGGCTCAAGATCAGGGTGAACCGATTGCTTCAAGTGTTGAAATGATCGATTCAACTGGTCCAACCGAGCAAGTTGGGAAAGTAGGATTGGTGAGAATTTTCCTTTCGTTTCACTTGCCCAATTTGATTGGGAAATAGGATTGGTATTCGATACCAATTAGAAACAAAAGAAGGAAAGTCAATCGGGAACCGACCAGGATCACCAACCGACCAGTTGAGGTGTCCCAACTGATCGGTTGAGGTGTCAACCGACCAGTTCAGGTCCCCAACTGACCATTTCAGTTGTGAAACGATCGGTTCAGGTTGCGAGTTGGTTGTTTTGTGGAAAATCTCGAACCCTTCTACTCCTTCTTTTAGTCCCACCTTGCCCGGGATAGAGAACCCTGTCCCATGACCCTCCTATATATAGGGGTATTGGGGGCTTCTCAAAGTACAACTCAGTGCAACCAGTTGCTCTGCAAAGTTGTCATTCTCTCTGGTTTTGGTAATCGAGAGAGAGCCCAAGCAAGTGCTACCCGCAAAGGGAGGTGCAGCAAGGGAAAGAAAACTACAGTTGCAACTGGAGGCAGGAGAGTGTGTTGGCGACTAGTACGTCAACAGGAGGGTGTGACTTCTTCCAATTCCTTGCGGGACAAGGACATTGGAGTTCCAAGTGGTCCGTGTGGACTACTTCAGAGGTGGGAGGTTTCTGTCGCTAGGAGGACAATCTTCAATCCTGTCTGTCCCGGTGCGACCAGGAGCTGCACAAACACCGTCTAAGACAGGAGGTGAAGACCGCGCAAGGCGCGAGGTATTATCGCCGAGCAAGCCTCGAGACAAGGTATGATTCCACAAACCATCCTTCCCTATTGTATAGACGTTGACGCGTTTCCTTGTTCTGGGTTTGGGGGAGAAATTTTTGTTTCCGCTACCTTTTCTGCCTCCCCTAAAACCCAACAGTGGTATCAGAGCCACGTCAACTACTCTATATTTTAGGAATATCGATATGATTGATTTTGGTTTGTCGCCTTTATTTATTGCATACGATGCGAATAAAATTGGCTTTATGCATGTCCAATCCTAAATCCACAAATCCTAATTACATATATGATATGTATTATTAATTCACTCGATACGCACCACCCTTAAACGAGTTTTGAGGTGGATGTATAGCGTGGTTATGGCCAATAAACCCTATATGTGTATGGTTGTATGTGGTTGCTTGCATCTCGGTCTGCACACTGATCTTCCTTCTCCTATTCCTGATGTAACTCGAAATAATTTGAGATTTCTTTCCTACCTTTGCTCCCCTCGAATGTAACTCGAGCTTTCTCTTTTTATAATGTAAAATAGGATATATTTTTATTTCCTGTTATGTGAAAGAATAGAGGACATCAAGACGACAAATGAGACGATCGGTTCAAGGCGTGAACTGATCGGTTGACGTTCCAGACGATCGGTTCAAGGAGTGAACCGATCGATTGATGATCAGTTTGAGGAGTGAGATGAGCGGGTGGCGGCCATGACGAGATGCACGACGACCAAGCGAACCGATCGATTGGAAGAGCCAACCGATTAGCTGGTGGCACCCAGACGACCGGGCCAGAACGAGCAAGTCATTCATATGATGAGTTGATCTACTCAAAAGGCAAAACATAGAGTTCATCTTGTACAGGTTGCATGTGATGTAGACCTAGATGACCGTGAGTCCTTTTGGCTCAAGGAATCACATTAGGATGGCCATAATCATCGCTTTTATCGTTTATGCATGTTTTCTGTGGGATATAGCATGTATATGATACATACTATGTATTGTGGTGATTGGATATGTATATTTATATAAAAACCAAATCCCTCATTAAATATTAAGTTTTAGATGCCTTCCAAATGCGACACACGTGAAAAGCTTGATCGACCAAGTGTGGGCACGCCCAAGCGTGGTGCACCGTCTATCTCATGGAAGCGTGAAGGATGAATGTGTGGGTCTGCCCAAGCAGGGTGCATATTCATTGTGTTTGCTTTGGGTCAGACTTAACAAGGTGACCTAGATAGGATCTAGCACCTTGAGGCATGGAGATGATCATGGCAAGGAGTTGCATATGACATCTTATCAAGAGTTGCATATGATGCAATTGGCAAAAGTTGCCTACCTGAGAGATCTATGTTGTGGGTGACAGCCCGAGCTTGTCCATGGCTTAGAGGATTTTAGGATCTTCCCCACTAGAAGGTTGTACACTGCAATCTTCTGAATTGATGGTGAGGGCTATCCATTTGAAGTAAAATAGTGGGAGCGATAATTAATTAAAGGCCTAATTTTATCGTCAACCTTTCAAATCAATCAAATAAGTCAAAAATGAGTTTTTGAACTAAAATTGCATATTTCCTTTTGTAGTGAAAATGACAACAAACAACAATCACTTCTCTTTTCGATCGGTCCTTGAAAAGGACAGACTAAATGGGACAAACTTCCACGACTGGTATAGGACATTGAGAATTGTTCTCACTCAAGAGCGAAAGCTCTATGTCCTAGATACTCCAATTCCAGAGGAACCGACTCCTAATGCACCAAAGGCAGAAAGGGATGCTTACAAGAAGCATTCTGATGATGCCATTGATGAAAATTGCTTGATGTTGTAATCCATGAACCATGAGTTGCAGAGACAACATGAGAATATGGGTGTCATTGAGATGATTCAGCATCTCAGGAACCTGTATGAAGATCAGGCACGACAAGAGAGATACGATGTCTCAAGGGCACTGTTCAAGTGTGTCATGACAGAAGGATATCTTGTTGGTCCTCACACACTCAAGATGATTGGGTATGTGGAGAACCTGCAAAGATTAGGATTTCCACTGAGCCAAGAGTTGGCTACTAACCTGATACTGCAATCGTTGCCAAAATCTTACAGTTAGTTTGTGATGAACTACAACATGAACAACTTTGATAGGCCGCTGTCAGAGTTGTTGGGCATGTTGAGGACATCCAAGACACAGATGAAGAAGGACAAGCCTAAGTCTGTGATGGTGATCACGAGCAAGAAAGGCAAGTCCAAGTGCAAGGGCAAGGGCAAAGCTAAGAAAGGTTCTGATGCTAGCCAGGAGCCCAAGATGACTTCAGCTCTCAAGGCCAAGGGAGGCGTGACCAAGAAAGGCAATTGCCACGATTGTCAAAATCCAGGACATTGGAAAAGGAATTGTCCTCTCTATCTAGAAGAACAAAAGAAGAAGGAGGCAACAGACGTCTCTATTTAAAGGTGTCATGAAAGTAAACTTGTAACACCTTTTGAGGTATATGATACCAAGATGTAAAGTGTAAAGCACTCAATAGATGGGGCAAGTGTTGCCGCCATAGATATGAGTACTTTAGTTTATTTTCAGCCTAAAAGGCATGTAATACAGTTATGAACTGCTATTTCATATTTGCCAATAGATAGAAACACTTTATTTTTGCATATTGTATGACAATGATGGCAATCAATAAAGTTGATGTTTCAATCTTTTAAAGATGTGATCTTTGTGGCAATGCCTTGCTCATCTTGTGGTATTTGATATGCATAAGATGAAATGATACCTAAAAGTTATAGATAACTCAAACAATCAAATTAGCATCAATCATGAGAAATTCATTTCTAGTTTCCATGTGATGGATAAATCTAGACTCTTTTGGTTAGAGAACCAGTAAGAGACATGAATATCTTGGACATGATTAATCAATCTTCGCTAATGGTAGTGGGAGAATGATTATCCTATTAGGTATAATACATGTGATGTATTTACATACCTATTGGAACAAATGCTAATACTTCAAATGGTGTTTAGAGAAATACCAATATGAATATCTTGAAGTGTTCAAGATTATCATAGATGAAGTGCCAATTTGGTAAAGTGTTAATTCTTGATGAGATCAATGAATGAAATACTTGGGCCAAATGTTTAAGATCCTTTTGAGTGATTATGACAGTGTATCATAGTGAACTCATGATTAAGGCATGGTGATGTCTAAATCAAGAAGGAATCATCCTTTAAGGAGTTAGAGAATGATTATCAAATAACTGAATTCTTCTTAATAAAAGAATACCCCTCACTAATAAAAGAAATTAAGAATCACAAGGGTTGTGAGTTCTTATATCCTTAACAGATACACCTTAATTATCCATGTGATGAGTTGTTCATGTGATGAGTCAACTATCTAGATAAATATGAGGAACCGAATTTTGAGTTATGGTTTATGACTATTACATCCTAAATGACATCCATGTCAACCATAAGGTATGACCTTGATGATAGCACTCATTGGATGAAATCCATAAGTGCAAATGAGTCTTAAGTGTTAATACACATGGATAACATTTTGAGAAGGATGATGCTTGTTGATTGCAACTTAATGACTGAGACATTTGGCATATGAATACTAAAACCACATTCCTATGAGGAATAAAACAAGGATGTGTACGTGACACAACCTATAAGGTTTATGAATCCACTAATGCAAATGAAGTCTATAAGTTACAATGGACTGATCAATGTGATTGATTGAGTACAAGCAACTCAAAATTGGATCTTTACTTTTATGATATAGTCAAAGGGTTTGACTGATATGTCAAAGATAAAGAAGGGATCTGTGATTTAGTGGGAGCGTATTCACATTCCACATGTTGATGTGAAATGGGATTGTTTTAGAATGGAAATCCAAAGTGGAAATTATCTTAAAGGAAGATAGAGATGTTTCCTATATGATAGGAATAGAGATCTATAGAGATAGTTCCCAAAAACCTCTTGACCTGAAAAGAGAAAGCATACATTGGCAATCTATACTGAAGGGTTCAGTATGCACAGATTCAGTGGGAGAAAACTTGTCCATGTTACATGGAGTTAGTATCCCAAGGCAAAGTGTCCAATTCTTATGAAGAATGGGAACACTAAGAATAGATATGGATCTATCATGTATGTAATCATCCCATTATCTTGCATGTCAAGAACAAAATGCATTCATCATCTTGTATGTATGACATGGCAATATGATGTGCTCATCCTAATAACTCGTATGTGGGACATGACGAGTGGATGTCTGTATGCTTCCAGTAAGGGTTACTGGAATACCATGAGAACTTGATAAGTACTTGTGAAGTACTAGTTCTAAGGAGATAAGGAAGAGTTCAATGTAAAGAGTTACATTGATGTGAACTTCTGAAAGGACAGAAAATTAATCGCAAAGATATATATATAAGTGAAAGTTTGTTGATAATTGAAAATGTTCCAATAAAATCACTTAAAAGGAAATGCCGAGTATCTATGTGTTAAAGAATAGTAGTGGATACTATATGGATCTAGAAGTTCATGAGATGAACTTATAGATATTCCACTCATTGATTACAAGCATGGAATCCTTGATCATGCAACATGGATAAAGGTTAGCAAAGGAATACTAGATCGCATATTACAACAACTCCATCTCATACGTGTGACGTACAACGAAGAGATGTGAGACATGCAATTTATACTGACTTTGGCAAGGTGTTGCCATTACTCACTATGTTCGCACTAGAGCACAGTAACATGTGGGACATGTTTGAAGATCACTATGAATATGATTCAAGGGTGATTGGCTCGCAGTGCAAGTGGGAGTTTGTTGGTATGTATGCCTTGAGAGCCAATCATGGGATGATTGGTGGGATACATTAAGATTGATTTGATAAACATCAAAGGAAAGCTTCCAATTCTTTCTGGTTCAGTCATATGAGATAGTGATAGAACAGATTGAATGTCTAGAGAATGACATTACTCAATGACATATGCCTTCAGGTTGAGGACCTGAACGAAGAGATCATACGGATGCTAAGAGTTTGTACATTCTTGTTATGTCCCTGGTCAGATGTCATTGTGGAAGGTAGATAGACAACAATGACACACAAGACTAGATTGTGGTGTTGGCTGATGACAGAATCTCATTAGTCAAGATATAGAGATATCAAACCAAACACATAGGTACTTGTTAGAGAACAAGTATACCAGACAGACCCACCGTGAGTTTGACACATGGAACCATGATATGGTAGTCACAGTCAGTACTCACAGTGATGGTGGTGAGTGTGATTCTTAGACCTAAAATCACTGCACTCAACACATGTCGTTGGGCACACTTTGACATCATCACACACAGTCCTAAAACATGGGTTGTTATAAAGGTGATGATTGGGTGGCTTTAACACATGGGGCTTTTGAGGGGTGAGTGATAGATATGGGATTTGTCCCTCCTGAGGGAGTTTGATATCCATGGCCACTTGATGAGTAGGATTGAGAAAGGCGTGCACGCATGTGTGAGTCAGTATGTGATACTGATGTCATAACATATCTCTTCCAATCTACTCTGAGATCAAGAAAGTGAATGAACGTTGACAGGATGACTGTTCCATGCCTCGAGTTCATTAGGGATATCAGTGATAAAGGAATTATACATTCACTGTAACACCATTCACGGATTGTAGGATTGAAAGTTGTTCTCCAACTTTCTATTTCACTTGGGTAGCACTGATGTGTGACTAGGCACCGCTCTTTTCTTGTGAAGTCATAAGTGTAATGGACTTTCACTACCAATGTGAAATGGACCTGCAGGGTCACACACATAGGATTTAACCTGGAAGACGAGTTTTGTCCACAAACAATGTTTAGATTGATTACTAAAGGAGTTTAGTGTTCAATTAAACACTCAATTGATTGATAGCTCAAAATCATAGTGTTCAAGGTGTTGGACAGATTGATTGGAGTATCGGATTGATTGAAATCGCAATTGACTGATTCTGCACAATCTGCACTCCCAACTGATCAACTCATGAGATGAACTGATCAGCTCAGCTTGGTGAACCGGTCGGCTCAAGTGTTGAGTCGATCGACTCAAGATCAGGGTGAACCGATTGCTTCAAGTGTTGAAACGATCGATTCAACTGGTCCAACCGAGCAAGTTGGGAAAGTAGGATTGGTGAGAATTTTCCTTTCGTTTCACTTGCCCAATTTGATTGGGAAATAGGATTGGTATTCGATACCAATTAGAAAAAAAAGAAGGAAAGTCAATCGAGAACCGACCAGGATCACCAACCGACCGGTTCACTTGTGAACCGACCGGTTGAGGTGTCCCAACCGATCGGTTGAGGTGTCAACCGACCAGTTCAGGTCCCCAACCGACCGTTTTAGTTGTGAAAAGATCGGTTCAGGTTGCGAGTTGGTTGTTTTGTGGAAAATCTCGAACCCTTCTACTCCTGCTTTTAGTACCGCCTTGCCTGGGATAGAGAACCCTGTCCAATGACCCTGCTATATATATAGGGGTATTGGGGGCTTCTCAAAGTACAACTCAGTGCAACCAGTTGCTCTGCAAAGTTGTTGTTCTCTCTAGTTTTGGTAACCGAGAGAGAGCCCGAGCAAGTGCTACCCGCAAAGGGAGGTGCATCAAGGGAAAGACAACTACAGTTGCAATTGGAGGTAGGAGAGTGTGTTGGCGACTAGTATGTCAACAGGAGGGTGTGACTTCTTCCAATTCCTTGTGGGACAAGGACATTGGAGTTCCAGGTGGTCCGTGTGGACTACTTTAGAGGCGGGAGGTTTCTGCTTCTAGGAGGACAGTCTTCAGTCCTGTCAGTCCCAGTGCGACTACGAGCTGCACAGACACCGTCCATAACAGGAGGTGAAGACTGCGCAAGGCGCGAGGTATTGTTTCCGAGCAAGCCTCGGGACAAGGTATGATTCCACAAACCACCCTTTCCTATTGTATAGACGTTGACACGTTTCCTTGTTCTGGGTTTGGGGGAGAAATTTTTGTTTTCGCTACCTTTTCTGCCTCCCCTAAAACCCAACAATAGGATCCTTATCCTGGGTTTGAGATAATAGATATTAGTTTATGTGATATCAATTATTAGTGTTATCCGTGGTGAAACCACTGCCCTAAGAAATGCACCCCATCTCTGATTACTTCCAACTTTAATTCATTTTATTTCTACTTTTGTTCTTTTGTTCAACCCAATTCAACCATTTACAGTTGGCTTAGCTAATTTGATCGTAGTTAGTAGTAGTCTACTGGAGAAATGCTTCCCCATATTCGACTCGGGCCTCACAAGGCCTTATTACTTTGATACATTTTCTTGCATACTATGAAAAGTAATCTCATGTCAAGATTTTGGCACCATTGTTGGAGAAGAGGCAACATACAACACTACAAGTATTGTGGTCGGCCACTCTAGGCCAATTTTTCTTTTTATTTCATTCTTACTTAAAAATTTCTTTGAGCTAAATCATAAGATTTTTCTTGATACATTATACAATTCTTGTGCTAATACCTACTTTCTATTGTATTAGGGAAACTAGTGCATGGTGCATACCAGGGCCATAGAATACAGAGAACTGTCCTCACCAGGCTTTGGACACGCAGAACTCTTACAAGGAGAAAGGAAGTTTGATAGATATGTGGACATGTTTAACCGAACCCCTCCACCAAAACCTCCACCTGAGAGACTTGCTATGCTAGAAGAACCAGAGACAATAGAAATGAAGGGAGAGGAAGAAATGATAGTATGAGAAAAGATAAAGGCTTTGTCAGCTATGGCCTAGAAAGGGCCCATCAAAAGGCAATCCATCAATGTAGGCAACAACAAAATAGATCCTGGACTTGTGGCTTTAGTCAAATCTCAAGCGTTCCATGGCCATCCCTCTAAAGATCCAATGACACATATTAGTATTATCGTGGAGAACTGTGACATGGTCAAGATAGATAGGGTCCCAGTGACTACAATATACCTTAAGATATTCTCATCGTCACTGGAAGATAGTGCAAAATCATGGTTTAACAATCTAGATGATGAGATCATTGAGACATGGGACTAGATGATAGATGTTTTCTTCGAGCATTATTTCCCTCTACAAAAGACGAATGATCTAGTGAAGAAGATTCACAACTTTAGATAGTAGGCATATGATTCATACTCAGAGGCATGGGAAAGGTTTCAGAATATGCTGAGAAAAGTGCCTCATAATGGCATTGATTTACTAGGGCAAGCCAAGATTTTCTATTATGGCCTACACAAAGGGGAGAGAACAACTCTTGACAGTACATGAGGAGGTTTCTTCCTCAACAACAAGCCTACTCGCTGCCATGAAATCTTCAAGAACATGTCTAAAAACCAATCATGGGGAGAAGAAAGAGAGCCATTGACAACCATCAAGAGTGTCAGGGAATCCAAGGTGATATTTGCATTGAACGAGAAGTTAGATCTTATTGTTAAGAAGCTATGTGCTATGGACAAAGTTCTGGCTAAGGAATAAGAAGAAGAGTGCAAGTATGTGCGTCAAGGGCAATATAAGAACAATGATTATTCTTGGAGGAAAGACCCCAAATTTTCTTGGAAGGAACCTAACAACTTCCAACAGGATCCATCACAGGCGCAACAATAACATCCTAAGCCACAATAGTATGGCCAAGCAATTTATCATCCAGAGCAGTAGAATATTGATAAGATTGAAGAAATGCTAGGTAAGTTGTTGAGTCAGAATGAGCTGCAGATTGCACAAACTCAAAGAGATCTTCAAAATCAAGGGGCACTCTCAGATAGCGGTAGATGTCAGTGCATTAAAGCAACCTGCCCAACAAGGATTTCCAGTGAACACTAATGTACCTTCCAGGACCCAACATGTGAAGGTTGTGCTGCTTTGTAGTGGCAAGAAACTACTAAATGATGCATCACACAAGGTAGTTACTGAAGAAGATACGAATCAAACTATGCTAGTGGATGTAGAAGAACCAGGCATGGTAGCGTAGGAGAATATGATAGAGGAGAAAGTTGATGAGGTTGGGGGTAATAAAATGTAGGCTTATATTCCACCTCACCAATAGGAACTAGTAGTTATAGTGCCCTTTCCAAACAGTTTGAAAGCAACTAAGATGGATCGACAGTTCAATAAATTTTTAGACAATTTTTAGAAGTTATCTGTGAACATTCCCTTGATAGATGCTATTGAGTAGATACCATCTTACAGGAAGTTTTTGAAGGATATAATTATAAAGAAGAGAAAGATACCAGAGTATGATGTTGTGGTTCTAAAAGAGAAGGTTAGTGCCTTCATGTTGGGGACACTACCTGCTAAAAAATAGGATCCAAGATGCTTTAATATCACATGCTTCATAGGCAAGACAAAATTTGGAGAGGCTCTATATGATTTAGGGGAAAGTATAAATCTGATGCCTCTATCTACCTTTAAGAAGCTCAGACTTAAGGAATCCAGGAAGAGTAGCATGACAATCCAGTTGGAGGACAATTCCATAGTTAATCCATATGGTATATGTGAGGATGTCCTGGTGAAAGTGGATATGTTCATCTTTCCTATAGATTTTATTGTAATGGAAATGTAGGACGACCATGGAAATGAGCTTCTACTTGGAAGACCGTTTCAAGATACGACACATATGATACTTGAAATGGGAAGAGGATGTCTGACTATGGGAATCTAAGATGATAGGTTCGAGATCAAGATGCCAGAGCACTCTAAAACCACAAGATATAAGGAGCAATGCAACATGCTTCAACACATGGATGGCAAGTTTTCTCTATTTCTAGGGAAGCCATTCCTAGATATGACCCGTGTTATAACTACAGTAGAAAGAGGTAATCTAGCGGTGGACATCCTAGAAAATACAAAGGTAATCTCATTGACTCAAGCAATGTGCTATCCAGACAATGAAGGAGATGACTACGACCCTGTTGTCGAGGAAGAAGCCATAACTGATTTTGTGATACATTCATCACCCAAGTTACCCTTAGAAGCATGCTTGATGAACATAATGGAGGACATCATATGAAACAACCATCTAGAGGATTGCATTTTGATGCTGAAGGAAATACCTTGCTACTATGTAAGGTGCTTTGAGGACCTTGGACCACCGCCCCCACCATTGGTCCCATCTCTATTGAACCCACTAGATTTGGATCTGAAGCCATTATCACCGCACCTGAAGTATGTCTTCTTAGTTATAGAGGAAAAGCTCCCAATGATTATATCATCTTCTTTGAGTGGTGAGGAGGAAGGAAAGTTACTCACCGTGCTGAAAAACCACCGAGCTACATTCGGGTGGTCCATAGCTGACATTAAAGGGATCTCTCAAAATTTGTGTCAATACAAGATCCAGCTCAAAGAAGGAGCCAAGGAAATCATCCAACCTTAGAGGCGTCTCAATCCGATTATGACTATGGTGGTGAAGAAGGAAGTTGTCAAGCTACTTTCGGCATGAATAATCTACACAATCTCTGACTCAATATGGGTTAGTCCTACTCAGGTAGTTCCTAAGAAAGGGGGGATCATGGTCCCTACTAATGTGGCTAATGAATTGATTTCCACTAGGCTAGTGATAGGATGATGAGTGTGCATAGATTATCACCGCTTAAATGCAGCCACTCTTAAAGATCATTTCCCTTTACCCTTTATAGATTAGATTTTGGAATGATTAGTTGGCCATTCACATTTTTGCTTTCTTGACTGGTATTTTGGGTATAATCAAATTTCCATTGAGCCTAAGGATCAAGATAAATCCACTTTCACCTACCCTTATGGAACGTTGAATACTGACGGATGCCTTTTGGTCCTTGTAATGCCTCTGCTACATTTCAATGCTATATGCTCTCCATTTTTTCTAACATGGTAGAGCGGTGCTTAGAGGTTTTTATAGATGATTTTTCTATGTATGGGGAATCTTTTAGTGATTGTCTATATAACCTTGACAGGGTGCTATAGAGATGTGAAGACACTCACCTAGTTATCAACTGGGAGAAGTGTCACATGATGGTAAGTGAAGGGATCGTCCTTAGATATAGGGTGTTCAGTAAGGGCATGAAAGTGGATCCAGTAAAGATTGACATCATCTCCACTGACATCAGTGAAAGGAGTGAGGAGCTTTTTAGGACACACTGGATTCTACCATTGTTTTATCAAGGATTTCCCAAAAATTGCCAAACCTTTATCTAAGCTTTTAGAAAAAGACGTCGAGTTTTCCTTTGACGAGCGATGTTTAAAAGCTTTTGAAATCCTGAAAGAAAATCTGATCTCTGCACCTATGGTGCAGGCTCCTGACTGGAGCCTGATGTGTGACACATCAAATTATGCAGTAGGAGTTGTGTTGGGTCAACGCAGGGACAAGACTCCAACTATCATATATTATGCGTCAAAGAATTTGAATGATGCGTAGTTGAATTACACCAGTACCGAAAAAGAATTGTTGGCGGTAGTGTTGTCTTTTGAAAAATTCTGCCAATACCTAGTTGGGGCTAAAGTGATAGTTTGGACCGACCATGCTGCTATTAAATACTTGTTACAAAAGAAAGACACCAAACCTAGATTGATTAGGTGGATTCTTTTGCTTCAGGAATTTGACATTGAGATTAGAGACAAGACAGGGGTCGAGAATGTTGTAGTGGATCATTTGTCTAGGTTGGAAAGGGAGGATGAAAAAGATACATCTATCCCCATTATTGAGGTATTCCCGGATGAGAATTTGTTTGCAATAAAAAATGATGATCCTTGGTTTGTAGATATTGTTAATTACCTAGCTTGCCAGGAATTGCCTACAAATGGGGAGTATCAAGAGAAAAAATGAATTTTCCACTCATTGAAGTTTTACATTTGGGATGACCCAATTCTTCTTAAGCAATGTAGGGATGAGCTATTAAGAAGATGTGTACCCAAATGTGAGGTAGAGAGTATCTTGTCACATTGTCATTCTCTACCCACAGGTGGACACCATGTGAGCTCTAGGACTACTGCTAAAGTCTTAGAGAGTGGGTTTTATTGGCCTACCTTGTTTAAGGATGCTCACAACTTTGTTCGTCATTGTGACACATGTCAACATGCATGTAATATATGTAAGCGACACGAGATGCCCTTGTATGTTTTTAGGAAGTTGAAGTTTTTGATCTTTGGGCTATAGATTTCATGGGCCCATTTGTTTCGTCTAATTCTAATTTATGTATATTACTTACAAGTGATTATGTGTCTAAGTGGGTGGAAGCAATTCCAACCCACACCAATGATGTGACTATTCCATTCGGTGCTACAGACTTTTGGGTGCGACCACATTCAGTATACTAAGTCTACCAATTTGAAAGCACTGACACATCCCAACACTTGGTACTAGTGACTCAAGAAGTCAGTACTATCGACTCACCACATCAGCAATCCCAGTGGTCGTGATCCAACAACCATGGAGAACTTCATTGAGCGGTCAGTGGCACCGATCTGCGACACAAGTCGGTACCACAGATGGGTCATCGGTATCACCGACTTAAGGCGATCTATGCCATCTACGTCAAGAAATCGTTAGATGTTGATGCATTTGACCACAGATTGTGCTAGCCAACTCAGTACCACCGACTCAGAAAGTCAGTAGTACTGACTCTATCATAGTTAGCTATAAAAGGAGGGGTAGTGGATCCATTTTGTTCACACCCTCAACATCCACTCATGCTACATTATAGAGCAAGGCTAGACTAGGTGCCGACGGTCTTCCTCGAGATTCCATTCTCTTAACCTCCTTCTTACATCCATGAGATGGATCCTAGGAGAGGAATTGTTCCCTTACAGGGTGAGTTGGTCCCTCGACGAACCCACATTCAACACTCATCCTCAGACATAAGGAAGCTCTATGAGGAGTTGTAGACAAGGTAGGTCATCCTAATGAGATATGGTGATCACAAATGATTGAGATGGTGGTCTTTACTGACAACATGCGCTGGGTATGTCAGAAGTAAGAAATAAGGGAGATAATCCTTTCTTCAGTGACTAGAAGATCTACCCAAATCTTGTCTAAGAGTTCTTGGCATTGCTTGATGTTCTCGTCGCCCCTGAGTAGAAGATAGGAGGAGAATGGCAAGAAGGCAAGTTCAACTTCTTCCTCTTCAATAACAACTACTCTCTCACGCTGAGGGCCTTCAGTCATATCTTCAACTGGGCTCATGTCCTAGAACACTCAATGCCATTAGACTTCGACTACTACTTGGCCTGGGAGCAGCTGACTGAGGCACCGACGGGATTCCAGATAAATTGGCACATCAGTTCTGTGACTGATATTGAGCATCATTTTGCTCGTATGCTTCATCGTCTCTACATCAACACTATCTTCACTCAATCTGGTCAAGCTCAAGGGAAGGTCCAGAAGGCAGACCTCTACTTTCTCTACCGGCTACTAGAGGGGGATACAATTAATTTTGGATCTTTTCTGTTGCTCCATATGATTTATGTGAGGCACAATGTAACAAGGAAGGAACCAATATTATTTGGGGGTCTCATCACCCCTATTTCTCTCTACTTACGCCTTGATCTATCCACCCTCAAGCCATTAGAGGATACAACAAAGCTGGACCTCCTTCACTTCTGCAAAACAAATCTTCTCTAATACCACCACAATATAGTCTATGTGCATTGCAACCGCCGAGGCATATTCTGGGAGTGGAGGCTCCCCAACCCTGTCTTCAACCTGGGTGGAATATCTCATGTGTCCATTGAACGAGGGGGATGCTGAAGATCCGCACAGGGTAGCAGCTTAGGGCGATGATGAGGAGCACAGTGGCGAAAATGCCGATGAAGTTGAGGAGGTGGAGCCCACCATTCCCATGACCAGGAGAGTGGTCCCATGCAAAAGGGCCCGCACATATGCTGCCTTGACTTCCTTGGCCCCACCACTGTAATATCCTCAAATTTTGTTAAAATCGAACTATAAAATATGATGCATGAATTAATTTGATAGTTCCTCAATGGTTTTATTGGTAGAATAGTAATGTTAATTTCCTTTGTCGCAGAAGTGTGTTTGGCAAAAGACAAATAGATAAAAGGAATTCATGCATTAATAAATAGTAATGAATTTTGATATTGATAAATGTTTTCCAAAGGAGAATACAGTTAATGATGTGTTAGATAGTTAAAAGAATACTTATCTTTCCATTATTGGAAACACAATGGTTGGGATACCAAATAGTGTTACCTTGGGTTGCTTTTTTATTTTTTGAACGATAATTACAAGATAAGATAATGAGAGGATTTATAAGATAATCCAAGATAATATGTGGCTTAGATACTTAATTAAAGGATTATCCACTTTTTTTCTTGGAAGCCAAATAAAGGAACAATATGAAAGTTTCCTAAAAGAAATAGGAGACATGGTTGAAAGGAACTGAAAGATTTGGTATGTAAAAGGTAACCTAATGAACCCCATTATGAAGTATAATGGGAAAAGGATGTAATAAGTTTCCATGTGGGGAGAATATTTGGTAATATAAAAAGAAAAGAAAAGAAAGAGACATTGGCAACTCTTCAAATGAAACTGGAGAGGCAATATTGGGGAAGGTTTCATGGAATAGTATATATAGGGGGGGGGGTCTCCAGCCTTCTCATAGAACATCTTCCCCCTCCTATCATCATCATTCTTCTTCTAGGATTAGGGTTCATTCTCATGACACGGTACCATGACGGTAGACAATCCCATTAGCCTCGACGAGGCAAGAAGCAGATTGCACCACCCTTGCAATTGTGACCATCTGCCCAACCATGTACGCCCCTTCTCCACCCTTAAAACATCTTTCTTCCTTCACTCCTGTGACTAAGGACGCCCATCATGGTGCAGGGTGCTAGACAACGCACCCGCCTGCGGCGACCTGGGGACGGACCCAAGGATGGTCGGGATACGCAGTGCCAGTCTACCCTGGCCTAGTGAGAAAATGCAATGTTAACAGTGGATGTGTAGCGGGCAAAAACGGATGGTAATGTAGCAGCCGGCTGGGGAAGACATGGGAGGAGTTGAGCGGGCGGACTAGGTTGGTCCACGGGGAGACCATCTGCCTTGGGGCAGTACTGCCGCCTAGACTTGAGTTTTGACAGATCTTACTGGAGGAAGGCCACTAGTGTAAGGGAGGAGAAGGCCCTCGCGAGCACTAGCCATCTCATCCATCGCTGGAGCAACTCTTCTCAGAGCCTTGTGCATGATCGGTTGCCCTGGAGGTGGAAGAGAGAGAGAGCTGACCTCCCATAGGATCACCATGAAAGACTTTGTGGAGGTCTGAAACCTCCGCCATCTTGGTCGAAGTGAGCCAAGGAGGATCGGGTAGAGTGGGACATGTTTTTGTGCGCTAGGAGATGCTAGCGTGCGGATGCCAGGGGAGGCACAAAGAATCGTCGCAATCTGCAGTCAAGCCAGCCCTAGGCAGAGCCTGGGTGGTGACGCCATAGCCTGCGGACGAACTGCTGATGTGCCCAAGATGGGCAGAAGCAAGTTGAGAGAACAAAGGAAAAGAGGGAGGCATCGAGACCCCACCCTGGTCATCTAGTATGCAAGGACGACGAATCCAGGAAGGGGGAAAATCCATGGGCGCACAACTTGCGCTTCCGCGGACGGTGTCGGGCTGCAGAACGGGATTCGAACGAGGAAGAAAAGAAAGGGCATAATGACCCTAGTGCCCCTATGATCATGTTAATGAACTATGGATACAAACGTCTTTCCCTGAGACCAGCTGGTTGCCAGCATGGAGCAAAAACAAGTAAGTTATGCTGACTTGGCAGCTTTTGATTGGCCAAGATTTGATAATCTTTAGTAAATCATAACTATTTATTGGTAAGTCGGATTGCAAGGTATAATCTATCAAAATTGATCTGGAGAACGAGAGGAATCTAAATAAAATAGTTTTAGAGTCTAAATATGCTTCCTATTCTAAAATTATGTACAATACATGTCCTAATGTGTTAATGAGAAGGAAAGCCTAGATTTAGGTTAATATGATGCTTAATTAAGTAGATTCGTTCATGTTAGGCTAACACCTGATATTTTCATGTATAATGAGTAAAACCTTGATAATGTTGAATAATGGAAATTTCCAGATTAGTAATCTTACATATGTTGAATTAGGGTTTTGAAACCAATATATACATCTTGCTATGATCATAATGTTAGTCATGTGATCTAGGTATCCTGAGTAACCTATTATGCATAATAGAATTTGTAATATGAGAAACCACAATATGATGGAATTAGGTTTTTAACCCTAATCCCTATTCCAAACATGAGATAGCCCTAAACCCTAGTTTAGGAGTGAACCTAGATTTGATTAATGTAATGTGAATATATTGTGACACATATGTAGTATGTATATTTCAGATTGAATGCTTTGTTGCTTGGATGTTTGGATACACTCATAAAGTATGTGATGTTTTGCATGGTTTCTACAATGGCATAAGGTACGGGGTTACACTTATGAATACATGTATCGAATTTCAAGATTTCCGATGTTTCTCGATGAGATTGAACGACAAATAAACTGCTTGCTTGTTTATTTAGTTCTTGCAAACTATAAAGTTCATATGAGTATCATGTCAAGTAAATAATTACATTCTGAACCCTGGGTCAGACTGATCTTAAGGGTAAAGCACATGAGCCCCAGAGGGACAGTGATTACACCTGAGGTAGTGGACCAAATAAGGGTTAGAATATGAAAATGAGTTTATATTCAAGATAAAGATGTTGGCTTATAACTGTACTTGTGATTATTGTTTGAATCCACGTACCAGTATAGAAATATACTGATCGCGTATTTGTTTGTCGGCGTTTTAGGCATCAGATATACTTGATTCGTGGACATGAGGGTACAGATAGAGATGTTGAAGACACTATAGTTTAATCATGAAGGTTTCGTCTTAATGGTTTATCTTTATACCTGTAAAAGTTAATTATGTTTAAAAGGTATGTAACTCCTTAGAGGAGCTTTTTATCTAAACATGTAAATATTTGATCATTAATGGAAATTGTTTACTATTTTGTATTATTTCATGAATCTGATCCTGGAGTATATGCTTAACGATCTGTGACTTTAGGGTCTTTTAGACACTCAAAAGTGCGGGTCATTACATTTGGTATTAGAGCACAGATTCATCAACTAATACTTAATAGTCTATAATTTTCAAATAATCCTTAGAAATTTGAGAAAAAAAACACAAGTTCCTCTTTTCACATTTTCAACTACTCCTCATCTCTTTGCTTAATAAGTCTTAGAAAGAAATTGTTAATTAGAGAAGTAAAATGTGAAAAGATGTAACCTTTCGTGTAGATCCCTCTAGAGAGGGTAGACACTAGGAAGATACATTTTTGGGTAAGCCCTTTCTTCGAGGAAGGACTTGGAATAGGGTGTGAAAACTCTAGAGAGTCTAGGGGTAGGGAAACTCTAAGAGATAGAGTGTAGTCCCTAACCATAACCCTAAAACCTTAATCCTAATTAATGAACATGGTGTGGTGTTATGGGACACTACCCATGTGAAACTTAAAATTGGTAATGAACATGGTGTGGTGGTATGGGACACTACCCATGTGAAACTTAAAATCATGAATAAGAAAGATAAGGAATGGCTTAGGTAATCCAATCTCCCATGCATGTGGGCATGAGGAGCATAAAACTTATGTGATAAGTCTTAAGAGATATAAAAACCCAATAGTTATATATATAAATGAAAATGAAAGGTTGAGTATAACTTGTTCAAACTCCTCATGTTGTCTCTAGAAGTTTAGTGATGGTGGCCAAGCCCCTGGAGGGGAAGGTTGAGGTAACAACAAGCCCTGGAGGGAAGGTGACCCAAGTTCATTGAATGGACAGAGACCATGAGGGGGTATTCCAGAGGTTGAGCAAACATGGGTTGATATGTTATAATGATAAAAGTTATACTTAATGAAAACAAGGAGGTGTCTAAGAAACCTTTAGGGTTAGTGTGCCAACCTGGGGTGGGTCAACCCAAGGAGTGGGAATATGACCTATGAAGGAGGAAAAACCTAGATCTTGGGATCAGGTTGTGGCTAGAGAGCCTAACCCCCTCCTATGAGCCAAGAAGGCACCCTAGGGTAGGATTTCCCTTAAAATGTAAGTGAATAAATGTATTTAAGTATTTAGATAACCATAATTCTTGTCTAGAGGAGTGAAGAGTTAAAGATATAAAAAAAAATAAAAGTACATAAATTCTTTGAATCCAAGGATGCCGACTCTGAGTGACACAGTTGGTCAAGCCCAGGAGGGAAGACCAGTAAGGCACCAAGCCCAGGAGGGAAGGTGGCCTAAGTGGATGACCAAGCCCAGGAGGGAAGGTCATGAAATGGTCATGCCCAGGAGGGAAGACCAGGCAGGCACCAAGCCCAGGAGGGAAGGTGGCCTAAGTCCACAATGTAGTTGTTTAGGATCAAGCCCCTGGAGGGGAAGATAACAGAGGTCAAGCCCAGGAGGGAAGACCGAAATGGCACCAAGCCCTGGAGGGAAGGTGGCCCGAGCCTAATGATGGGACGACACTGCATTATGTGTACTCAAAAGAGAGATATGAAGGCAATCCAGGTTAAAGAATTTAACAAGATAATAATGTGTGACATATCAGAAGAAACCCTTAGGGAGGGTAGAGTCCTAATGCAATCCTAGGGTCAAATAGGGTGTATTAGAGGTGCATTGGACTGATGGGTTAGGAGTTGATTGTTCCCTGAATGCACAAGACCATGTGGTCGGGAGGTAACAACTAGGTTTATCCAAGGTACATGACTCAGGAGATTAGCTACCTCATGTAGCCTAATGGGTGAATGTGAAAGGCACTCCCTTGATGCATAGGGATGAGATCACTCCAAAAGAGTACCTATACCCCTAGAGACCCCAAGGATTTGGCTAAGGCTCATAATGATACATGAGATGTAAATATAAAAGATATAAGGAAGTCATAGAAAGTGGAGAGAAGTTGTGTCATAACTTAAGAGTAAGAAAAGGGACACTTAACTTTGTGAAATATAAAAACGCTATGAAAATAAGAACAAGTAAGTTTAGAGTAATATCGGGTATGATTCAACTTAATATGTGAAATTGAAAGGTAATGTGTGGATGTACTATCTCCGCTCTTGGAATGAAATGAACTTTGTGTTTGGGCTGCAACTAAATGCTTATTTCATTTCATTATGAGGAAGGGAGATTGGATAGACACACATTATGTATAAAATTGAGATAACGAGGATGAATATCCTACATTGAATGTGTAATAACATGAACTAGGGTTAGAGGTGTTACCTCACCCTGGTGTTAAAATAATGAATAATAGGTTGGAAACCTAGGTGATAGGAGAAATCACCAAGTAATAATGAAATCATTAAAGAGAACAGAAGCATCAAGAGATGATAAGATGTGTATACTATAGATGTGGATATACTTGAATTTAGATTCAGGTGCCAATCTTAGTAATAAAATGAAAATTTGATATACCATGGAAAAGTTGTTAAAGATGTCTAAGTAGGGTGCTAACCCTAAGACTTGAAACTAAGATGAGTTGTAATTCACCTTTTTCTTTTGGGTGTGAATTTTGAGGACAAAATTCCTTTTAAGGAGGGGTGAATGTAATATCCTCAAATTTTGTTAAAATCGAACTATAAAATATGATGCATGAATTAATTTGATAATTCCTCAATGATTTTATTGGTAGAATAGTAATGTTAATTTCCTTTGTCACAGAAGTGTGTTTGGCAAAAGACAAATAGCTAAAAGGAATTCATGCATTAATAAATAGTAATGACTTTTGATATTGATAAATGTTTTCCAAAGGAGAATAAAGTTAATGATGTGTTAGATAGTTAAAAGAATACTTATCTTTCCATTATTGGAAACACAATGGTTGGGATACCAAATAGTGTTACCTTGGGTTGCTTTTTTGGTTTTTTGAAGGATAATTACAAGATAAGATAATGAGAGGATTTCTAAGATAATCCAAGATAATATGTGGCTTAGATATTTAATTAAAGGATTATCCACTTTTTTTTCTTGGAAGCCAAATAAAGGAACAATATGAAAGTTTCCTAAAAGAAATAGGAGACATGGTTGAAAGGAAACAAGAGATTTGATATGTAAAATCTAACCTAATGAACCCCGTTATGAAGTATAATGGGAAAAGGATGTAATAAGTTTCCATGTGGGGAGAATATTTGGTAATATAAAAAGAAAAGAAAAGAAAGAGACATTGGCAAGTCTTCAAATGAAACCGGAGAGGCAAAATTGGGGAAGGCTTCATGTAATAGTATATATAGGGGGGGGTCTCCAGCCTTCTCGTAGAACATCTTCCCCCTCCTATCATCATCATCATTCTTCTCCTAAAATTAGGGTTCATTCTCATGACACGGTACCATGACGGTAGACAATCCTATTAGCCTCGACGAGGCAAGAAGCAGATTGCACCACCCTTGCAATTGTGACCATCTGCCCAACCAGGAATGCCCCTTCTCCACCCTTAAAACATCTATCTTCCATCACGCCTGTGACTAAGGACGCCCATCATGGTGCAGGGCGCTAGGCAACGCACCCGCCTGCGGTGACCTGGGGACGGACCCAAGGATGGTCAGGATACGCAGTGCCAGTCTACCCTGGCCTAATGAGAAGATGCAGCGTTAACAGTGGATGTCTAGCGGGCAATAATGAATGGTAATGTAGCAGCCGACTGGGGAAGACATGGGAGGAGTTGAGTGGGCGGACTAGGTTGGTCCACAGGGAGACCATATGCCTTGGGGCAGTGCTGCCACCTAGACTTGAGTTGTGACAGATGTTACTGGAGGAAGGCCACCAGTGGAAGGGAGGAGAAAGCCCTCGCGAGTGCTAGCCATGTCATCCATTGCTGGAGCAACTCTGCTCAGAGCCTTGTGCATGATCGGTTGCCCTGGAGGTGGAAGAGAGAGAGAGCTGACCTCCCACAGGATCACCATGAAAGACTTTGTGGAGGTCTGAAACCTCCGCCAACCTGGTCGGAGTGAGCGGAGGAGGATCGGGTGGAGTGGGATGTGTTTTTGTGCACTAGGAGATGCTAGCGTGCGGATGCCAGAGGAGGCACAAAGAATCACGGCGTTCTGCAGTCAAGCCAGCCCTAGGTAGAGCCTGGGTGGTGACGCCACATCCTGCGGACGAACTGCTGACGTGCCCAAGATGGGCAGAAGCAAGTTGCGAGAACAAAAGAAAAGAGGGAGGCATCAAGACCCCACCCTAGTCATCTAGTACGCAAGGACGACAAATCTAGGAAGGGGGAAAATCCATAGGTGCACAGCTTGCGCTTCCGCAGATGGTGTCAGGCTGCAGAACGTGATTCAGACAAGGAAGAAAAGAAAGGGCATAATGACCCTAGTGCCCCTATGATCATGTTAATGAACTATGGATACAAGCGTCTTTCCCTGAGACCAGATGGTTGCCAGCATGGAGCAAAAATAAGTAAGTTATGCTGACTTGGCAGCTTCTGATTGGCCAAGATTTGATAATCTTTAGTAAATCATAACTATTTATTGGTAAGTCAGATTGCAAGGTATAATCTATCAAAATTAACCAGGAGAACGAGAGGAATCTAAATAAAATAGTTTTAGAGTCTAAATAGGCTTCCTGTTCTAAAATTATGTACAATACATGTCCTAATGTGTTAATGAGAAGGAAAGCCTAGATTTAGGTTAATATGATGCTTAATTAAGTAGATTCGTTCATGTTAGGCTAACACCTGATATTTTCATGTATAATGAGTAAAACCTTGATAATGTTGAATAATGGACATTTCTAGATTAGTAATCTTACATATGTTGAATTAGGGTTTTGAAACCAATATAGACATCTTGCTATGATCATAATGTTAGTCATGTGATCTAGGTATCCTGAGTAACCTATTATGCATAACAGAATTTGTAATATGAGAAACCACGATATGATGGAATTAGGTTTTTAACCCTAATACCTAGTCCAAACATGAGATAGCCCTAAACCCTAGTTTAGGAGCGAACCTAGATTTGATTAATGTAATGTGAATATATTGTGACACATATGTAGTATGTATATTTCAGATTGAATGCTTTGTTGCTTGGATGTTTGGATACACTCATAAAGTATGTGATGTTTTGCATGGTTTCTACAATGGCATAAGGTACGTGGTTACACTTATAAATACATTTATCAAATTCCGAGATTGCCGATGTTTATCGATGAGATTGAATGTCAAATAAACTGCTTGCTTGTTTATTTAGTTCTTGCAAACTATAAAGTTATCTGAGTATCATGTAAAGTAAATAATTACATTCTGAACCCTGGGTCAGACTGATCTTAAGGGTAATACACACGAGCCCCGGAGGGACAGTGATTACACCTGAGGTAGTGGACCAGATAAGGGTTAGAATATGAAAATGATTTTATATTTAAGATAAAGATGTTGGCTTATAACTGTACTTGTGATGTTTGTTTGAATCCACGTACCAGTATAGAAATATATTGATCGTGTATTTGTTTGTCGGCATTTTAGGTATCACATATACTTGATTCGTGGACATGAGGGTACATATAGAGATGTTGAAGACACTACAATTTAATCATGAAGGTTTAGTCTTAATGGTTTATCTTTATACCTGTAAAATTTAATTATGTTTAAAAGTTATGTAACTCCTTAGAGGAGCTTTTTATCTAAACATGTAAATATTTGATCATTAATGGAAATTGTTTACTATTTTGTATTATTTCATGAATCTGATCCTGGAGTATATGATTAACGATCTGTGGCTTTAGGGTCTTTTAGACACTCAAAAGTGCGGGTCATTACAACCACCTTCCCAGGAGGAGCATGACCCATACAATATCACATGTATGTATATCATGCTACAAGAGATCCAGACATGACAACAACAACATTAGGCGATGATGGAAGGCATGCAGGATATTCAAGGGAGGCTGTACCAGAACCAACAGGCGATCTACAAGAATGAATGCCTTCTCTCAGCCAACCAAGAGATTGTTCACATGCGCCTGCAATAGATGGAGTAGTACAACAACCTTTCTTCAACAACTACTGGAACAGTGGATACTTCAGGGAGTACCCACAACTACCTCCTATGCTTCATACAGACCTCTCATTCCAAGGGATGTTCCCTCCACAAGACCCCAACATGCCACCTCTACCATTCTGAGCCATGGTACCACTGTTCCACCTCTTGGGTGGTCATATTCAAACTTGGGGGGGGGGGTGCTGGAATAACATTCTATCTTTGTGTTTATTATTTTTATCATTAGTTGTTTATTTTTTATGGTTGTACAATTATAGAATCCACGTCAATCTAGTGTAATTGTGGAGTAGTAAATGCATGATTTTATTTTTGAATAGATTGCACTCTCTGTGTTGTTGCATGAAAATGTTCATATCCTTAAAAGCTTGAAATGCAAAATCTTTCTGTAACACCACTTGAGTAAGTGTTTGGACTAGTCAGCATTAGGACTTAGGACATAATGAAAGTCTGAATCAACTTGGGAATGTGAATGATGAACATGTTGAGCCTAAACTGACTGAACCATAACAAGATCTTAAATGAAAATACAAGAAATAAACCTTTAGATCACCTTGAACATAGGTCAATTAAGAGGGACACATCATAATATAATGAAAGGCATTGTCTCTTAGTTTTGCAATTCCATCTCTTTTCCATTCATTTTTGACTCACCATCTAAAAAATTCATGAGTATTCCAAGCTATTTTCTTGATTGCGTTGCATGGCACAACAAGAACATGATAGTTAGTTTGCTTGCATTTGAAAAAAAGGAAGAAAAACATTGCATTTGTATGCATCAACTTTAGTGCATACCATCTTAGCTTCATAACACAGTTCATGTAGTTGCGCACGTTTCTACATCGGATGCATATTGTCCTAAACATGTGGATTTTATTCTTGAGTTATAAAGCTAAAAGTGCAGCGATACACCTCCAAGAAAACAAGAAAAGGATAAAAAGGAAGAAAGGATAAGAATTAAGAAGGCAAGAAGCATGAAACTTTGCCTTTTTGAAAAAAAGAAATAAATATAAATTTTTGTTCACAAGAAACAAGGGGAAAGTGTATCCCACATGTTTGGTTTAGTGATGATTTAATCCACATGTGCATTCTTCTGAGTTGTCAAACATAATCAACTCGTTTATACATGCACCATCTCATAAAAGAAAGAAAAAAAGTTTTTTTAGGCATTAAGATTCATTCATGGCATTCTTTTCATCCATCTTGGTTCATTTTTCTTTATGCATAAATAGGTTGGATATACTTTTGAATTTTCATTTGATACCCGTTTTGAACCATTAATTGCTGTTATTGGTAGGACACTCCAATGATTTATCTCCTCATTCATGCTTATATGGAGATATGCTTTCAAATAGTTGGTAATTAGGAAAGAGCAGTTTAGTGTAGGGAATAACACAATGAACCCAACAAATTTCTGAGTAATTATGATGTTAACTGCTTTTTTGATAGTGTCATTGACTGAAGGTGGACATCTTATATGGAAGTTTTTGGTCACTTTAGAGAAGTTATTGGTTTAGTGGTCAGTGAAGGCCGGTTTAGGGCTGGATAGGTGGATTTGATTAAGAAAGGAATGTATGTGTTATGTCCTTCTACTGACTCTTCTCATACAGATCTGAGAGAGTGTTGCTCGAGGATAAGCAATATTTTAGCTTAGGGGAGTTTGATGAATGTGTTTTTAGTCATTATTTTAGGCACATTTTTTCTTGATTTTATGTATAGATTAGTCATTTATTTGATTTATTATGCATGAAATGACTTAGACGACATGTTTCTATTAAATGCATCAAATTATATGATTTTTACCATTTTATGTAATATTTTATGCATCCCAATTGCTTATGACAATTTTGTGTGTTTTTAGGTGCAAGTAAGTGCCATAGAGTTGGTGCTACTGACCTGGCAACAGTCGGTGGTACTGACTTGACATCATAGACCCATTGGAAACTCACCTAGACTCGGTGCTAATGACAGCTGAAGTTGGTGCTACTGAGTCAGCATCAGCAAGTCCTGACATGAATCGAAAAAACTTGATGCTATCTAGTCCATTTGATAGTACTGACGGGATCAGGATCGCATGACCAAACTTAAATGACTCTGTACTACCGACTCACCTAGTCGGTACTACCGAGTCTGCCCAATCAGGCCAACTATAGATTTATCTCTAATCTAACGGTGGACATTAATTCAGACACTAAGTGCCTCCTATGACTTAGGGGGACGATGGAAAAAGTAAAGGGGGCAGCCATTTTCATTGCGCGATGACCGAAAAGAGTTAAAAGAAGAACAAAGACCGAAGGATTTGACCAAGGAGATCCAGGAACCTCTGGAGGATGATTCTGTAGCCGGAAGATAGTAGAACACTCACACGATAGAGGGGATCTTCCAGATAGGCGGAGATTCAGGGGTTACTTTAGTTTCTTCATGTTTCCCATATTTTTCTTCTTTCCTCCCATGTATTCATCGATGATAATCATGTAAGGCTAAAAACATGTATTCCTTAGGATCTGGGAGTAGCCCAGATTTACATTGTGATTGATTCCCTTGCATTAATATCATTTTTATCTCTTTTTACTGGATATAAATCTATGAAGCTTTATGTTCTACTTGTGTTTGATCACCATGAGTGGATTGATAGATGCTTAGTCATCTCGGGAGGGAGGTTAAGGGTCGGAGAGTGTATATTTTACCATCTACTGTGCCCTTTGGGAAAAGTGGAGTGTAAACGGGAGGAGAAACCCAGAGAATAACCATAAAACATATAACTAATCAACCAATAACTGTGGAAGTGGGATTGGCATTAGATTAGGTAGTGAATTACACTACAAGAGCAGGTAATTATGTCTACAAGCTCCTTATCCAGGGATTGAGATAATAGATGTTAGTGTGTGTGAGATCGATTATTAGTGTTGTCCATGGTGAAACCACTGTCCTAAGGAATTCACCCCATCTCTGATTACTTCCAACTTTAATTAATTTTATTTCCACTTTTGTTCTTTCGTTCAACCCAATTCAACCATTTACAACCGGCTTAGTTGATTTGATCGTAATTAGTAGTAGTCTACTAGGGAAACACTTTCCCGTGTTCGACTTGGGCCTCATAAGACCTTATTACTTCAATACGTTCACTTGTGTACTACACACAGTAATCTCGTGTCATGTATCACCTTTGCTAAGGGAGTCCTCATATACTAATAATGTTGTGGATAAAAATATTGCCACCCTAAAACTGTGTTCCTCTCTAGACACTATTACCCTTAGGATAAGCCCTAATAGTTTTCCTTACATTTCTAAAAACTACTTGAAATTATCAACTATTAAATATTATTTGAAAAATCTAGGGCTATGATACCATTTGTAAACACCCGGGCCTACTGCCCAAGGCTCTAGTAAAGATTCAGGAACGATGACTGGACTCACATAATACTACTAGCCTTAACTGTATACTTTGTCCTCACTCACGTACAAGTCAGGGTTAACTTCTTGACTGGTCACCCATCCTAGTAGTACTCTGGGCTGAACACACTTAACCACAAAGATCTTTAGTGGTGGGATCCCTAAAAAGGAGGTGCACCTTGGTGATGTGGATAGTTCAATCATTCCTTTTAAGATCATTTTATCCGTATCCTCAAATCTTGGGACATTATAATCTCCCCCACTTATACTCTTGACGTCCACGTAAAGGCTAGACTATATGGCCTCATAATATTTCCTCATTTCAGTGCAAAACCATAATGGTCCATGGGTACCTAGCTCCAGATCATGTGTACCGGTGCAAGGGTGGTCGCGTCACCATGGATAACCATTTCCTACATGCCTGGATCACACGACTGAAGACTGGCATGCCACATGCCCATGTGGGCCTCTCCTACTAGATGGGTATGGATCTGATACCAAATGTAATGACCTCACCTTTTAGCATCCTCCAATGAAGAAAGGACCTTTAAGTCGAAAGCCATCACCTAAATTCCAAAGATCTAGATTTAGCAAATAACAAATGATAGAAAATAATTTCCATTATTTCACAAATATTGTTAACAAAATGCATAATGATGCTCCTCTAAGGAGTTACATGAACTTTCAACATGATAAATATTACATATGGGAAGAATCATCTAATTCCTCCTCCTTAGCTTTAATATCTTGAATTGATTTCTTCTGATTCAGCATGTCCTCATATCTTCATATATGACAGTTACCAAAAAATAGTGACAATTCAAAATGCGGTCAACATATTTCTATATTGTGTACGAGGTGCAACCAAAATATGTGCATGTACGTGTAATAACACAATAACTATATCAACAATTATCATTAAATAATCGAACATGTATTTTCTGTTATAACTTCTCAATCCATAATTTCTCAATGTCTATGGTGTACCCTCTCGCCGGGGGTTTTGTCCCTACAATGGACTCACATGACCTTCCCTTTGGGGCTTGGTATTCTATTGGCCTGACGTCTGGGCATTGCAAATGGTACCAGAGCCATAACTCCTCCAGTAGGTGGGGCCCACATGGACATGTGTCATGTTAGTGTTGAGTCACGTGTTCCAGGTATGTTGGTAATGGTGGTCCAAGGTGTTGTAGCCACCCTTGCACTAGTACCTGTGATTGGGAGCTAGGTGCCTATGGACCATTCTAGGTTTGCACTGAAATGAGGAAATATTGCGAGGCTATATAGTTGAGCCTTGATGAGGATGTTCAAGATTCTAAGTGGGGAAATTCTAATGTCCCAAGATTTAAGACCTAAAATAAGGTGATCTTAAAAGGAATAATTGAACTATGCATATCACCAAGGTGATCCTCCTTTTCAGGGAGCCCATCACTAAAAAACTCTATGGTTAAGCATGATCTACTAGAGTAGTACTAGGATGGGCGACCAGTCGGTAAATTGACCCCAACTTGCACGTGAGTGAGGAAAAGTGCACAATTAAGGCTAGTGGAGGTCTGTGGGGCCAATCATCATTCTTGAAACTCTACTAGAGCCTTGCACAGTGGGCCCAAGTGTTTAACAATATTACTATTGTATTATCTACCAATATATTTCTGGATCCCTTTTTCTTTTTGTATTTTACTAACCAACATATGTAGTCAACTGAATTCACTAAAACTGAACATGCTATACATTTAGTGTAGTCATTACTCTTCATTTGTCTCGTACATATTCAACACACCTCACATACGAGTGTGATATCAATGGAAACCCTAACTAAGGAATATGTCATCTCCAACCCCTCATAATAATTGAATAACTCAATCATTTCTCTATGCAAATCTAAACTCATGTTTACATAACATTTGTTCACATTAGTGTTGCTTGCATGTACAACAATATTAAATTAGAGACACTAACAATCACAAGAATCACTTAAATAACTAATTATGACTTGTACAAGAGATGCTCCAGAATAACACTAAACTGAATTTCCATTACTAACTAATAAATTTTCACAAAAAATTAGTATATAATTTAGAAATGATTAGAAAAACATAAAATTACTAACTACTAAACATGAGTCTAGATATTATCAATTTAAACTGATAAGGCATAAATAATTTATTCACTAATTCCAAGAGTAGGAAAATATTCACATATATCTATGTTTTTTCTAGACTACATTTCAAACACCCAGAAACCCTTGAATTCAAAAGAAAATTATCTTCATTCTCTATAAGCTAAATTACATTCACTCCCATGCTACATTTCATTTAATAATCATATGGTCAAGTTAAAACAAACAAAGAGTTATCATGCATTCAATTTTATAGAACAATAAGTTTTGAATTCTAGCAAATCAAGCAAGTTCAATAGTTTATGAGGATTTGTCTATTTATGTGAAAATGATTGAGAGATTGATATACATGGTAACCAACCATCACTCAACTTTTGATTCTGATCCTATATAATCCACTTCAATCTCCATTTGAATCAAATCCTCAAGGACATGACACTAAATTCATAAACATGATTTTACTTTGAATGGGATATTTCAAATGGGGGGGGTTCCAATTATCAAAATAGTTCAAAAGGAAGTATTTGCATAAGATTTAACATGTCAAATAGATTAGGCATTTAATTTAGCAAATAACTTCAATAAAGAGATGTTACCAAATACTTGAATGAAATAATGACATCCATTTGTTTATGTGTAACAACTATTAGGCATGTAGGTAGAAAATATAACATCTACTAGAAATATAGGATAAGTAGGTATCTTACACATCTGGTGTGACTAGAACTTGACACACATATGCTTTAATGAATTCATTTACAAGAATTATTACATGTGCATAACATAAGGTGTGGGAATTTACACATACACACAAAAGAACTTATATTACACCATGAAAATAAGTCATCACATGGTGAAAAATAAAAGGTTAAAAAAATTCAAGTGAAGAGGGGATTGAGAATATCTACGAATAACATATTTAGGTCAAATACCAATAACAATTACTTTATATAATTTTAGTAAACAATCACAGAGGTAATCCAAAAATAAGCATAGCACTAAAAATCATAAGAGTAAAACAAAGGATGATCATATTTAAGGTATATGCCTCATACATGAAATCATAGTTTTAGTTATAATAATGACCAATAAATCAAGTTGATGCATATACCTTAAAAAATTCCTAAGCTCTTACATCACCTCTAAAGTTTGGGTCAGATTTTTACCAAACTTACATCAAATTTTCATTTCCACACTTGTGTGATATGTAAATTCCCACACTATATAACTATTCAAAGGTAATAATTCATGAAAATGAAATCATAAGAGAATATGTGTATTCTATTTTTCTCAGAGAAGATGTGTATTTTTCCTTCTCGTCCTATACTTATTGTAGATGTGATATTTCCTACATACATGGTTAATACTTGTCATGTGCAAACAAATATGTCTTTCTTTTATTCAACTCATCTATTTATTGAAGTTATTTCTTACTAAATTAAATGACAGATTTGTTTAACCTGTTAAATCTTTGAAAATACCTTTTTCAACTATTTTGATAATTGGAACTCCCACTTATTTGCAATCTCCCATTTAGGACCCAATCCTTAGTGCGCTAGATTTTTTTTTCAACCTTTATTCCCATGAGTTCCACACAAAACATTATAGGGCCCTTGAATTTCATTTCCACCTTTGCTCACTTTGAGAATGTAATGCTGATGGATTCAACCAATGTAACTCAAGCTTTGATCAAATGAAGATGAATTTACCAAGTCACAAAGTTATTACTTCATATTCTTGAAATGGAAGCATATGGACTTGACATGATAAAGGTGTCCTTGGTCCAAAATGTACATTTGAAGTCCAAGCATCAATATTGATTGGAGACTCCGCCTTGTTCCTTACCCCGATTATTGTTATTTCCTTTAAAAATTGAAAATTAGAGTTACACAATTCTTTTATTTCCAACGATACCTAATTTGAACTACATAATTTCTATTTTACCTTTTTACCCTTCAACGTTTTTAAAAATATAAATCATAATAAAAAGTCAATTATATTGGCTCATGATTGAATTCTATTGACTCAAAATTTGAACTAAATATGTTCTTCATTTCAAACCTTTTCTCCAATTATGAGTTTCATCCATGATTGTTTGATGCTGCAATGTACAAAATTTGGTGCTAAATTTAATTTTGAGCTATTATTCATAATTCTCTCAAATTGAAAACCTCTTTTTGTTAATTTTTCATTCACAATTTTATTTCATGAAATTATCCTAAAATTTGAGAATCTGAATGCAATTTGCCCTCATTTTGATTTAGTCATCTCAATTGGGACCCACAACCAAAAAGTTGAACTCAATTTGAAACTCTTGGCTTTGGAGTCACATTAAAAGATATTATTGAATTTCAGATAAAATGTTTGGATTAGTTGTGAGAATAAACATTTGGCCATATTAGAGTGATGAATTAGGGGAATTAGTACTTTTAATAATTAGATTGATAACTATAAAAGGTATGTTGAAAATATCAAGGGAAATGGCTCTATTGGGTAGAAGATATAAAATTCGGAGGAGAATAGGAGTTTTACGAAAAAAGAGAAAAAAGACCAATATATTAGGAGATAGGTAGTCAAACAACCAATTCACCAGGACTGGCGTGCCTCATGTTTCCCCAACCCCACGTGTGCCTGCGTTTTCCAATCGCATGGACCACAGCGACGGTGAGGGAATTTCCTCCCCACAAAGCACCTCGCCTTCCGTTTCAATCCCCACAAGCTTGAGATTCACACCCCCTAAACGGCCGGCAACTCAATTAAAGGTATGGGGAGCCGAAACAACAAAAGACATAAACGGTCGGCGAGCTCCAAAAGAAATGGACAGAGTCATCAACACCTCCCCGGAGTAAATTGGAACAGCCGATACATAAAGACTCTAAACCCCAAATGTAAACCCTAAGTTCCCTAGTTATTTATATAACCAAGCTATGCCGTAAACTAGCCACCACTTCCATAACCATGGTTTTTGGTAACCTAGGAGACTGTAAGGCTTTCGTCGAGCCCAATTTGGATTTTCGTCGAGCCCAATTTGGATAGCACAACCCCATCCCTAAGGAACATAACCCATTAAGTCGCGCAGAGACCGACTGCGCTACGAGAGAAACAATTCCGAACACCACCTCCATAACCATGGTTGTCGGGCTCTACATGATAGCCACATAACCTCTCCATCATCGTGGAGTACTTTCCCACTTCTTTCCAGCGGCAAGAAGATCTCCACCTTGATAGGCGTGGTCAATCGCCATCTCCAGTTGCCTCCGACCCCCGACGAACAGGAGCCCTGCTGCGGTGTACTAGCAGCGGCACTACGTCGCCACACACCTCGACCACCTCGCCAGAGAGAAAGGGCCACCGTGTGGGTTCCCAACCACACATCGAGCCCCCTTTTACTCTGTGCTCTGCTTGGAGAACAGAAGCGGGTTACATCGATCAAACCTGACTGCTGCCCTCCTGGAAAACGAACTAGCTTCTACTTACCATGTCTCTCATGACTACCAACGGCCCCTTAACACAGGATGGCCATCTTTCGACTCCAAGAGCAAGTGCCACGACTAGCAACCTCACCTCTGCAAGGTGCCTCGATGCCCGGTTTGCTCATTTCCTTCCTTCAGCCACAACCACAGCAATCTGAAACTGCGGGATTAGGATCACGTATGGCAACCAACAGACCAAGCGATTCTGGTTAGTGATTCGTAGCATGAAAATTTACCATATTTCATATGATCATCATTTCAATAATGCATTGCACATCGTGACCCACCCTAGCCATCTAGCACTTTCATCAAAATACATCACAGTCATATATGTAACATGTTACATAAGAAATCTGAGAGATATAATGCATTCCTAGAAACTAAAGAGAAAATAAATAAAAGGAAAATCCGAATTAATGTAATCTACTATTTTAGACTACTACATTATTGACCCATATTTCCTTATTGATTCATATAATATGAGCATCACCTAATTTAGAAACAAAAATGAAGAAACAAGAATGAGAAGGAATATATGTTTGGAAATCGAATTCAATACTCCCTTATTTCTAACTATGATATACCCCTAGTAAATGTTTTTCCTAATACCAACATGAATCACTATATGTTTTGAATCATATGTGGCATATAATAGTTAATTACATCATGCCAATACATAGGAATTATTGATATTATAAGTTGCATATTAGTTTATTACACGAATATGAATTAGTTATATTTGAGTAATGACCAGGACACCATATTTCACTATATGTATGAATATACTAACCTTTTGAACAACCTGTTCTAGTAGGAAAGTCTTATATTCTTAAATTAATTCACCAAGTTGATGATAAAATCCATGGGCATTCTAGTGGGAATAAAAGAAATGAACTTAATGATTTAAGGATGAGATGTTATAACTGCCACAAGATGATTATTAATTATACATTTCACAACTGATAAAAAAGGTGATTTCACCTAATAAGAACTAGAAAGTGATTTCTAAGCCAAAAATAACCCTAGTACCTTCGCTTTTGCTAGATTCGTGAGAAATTGACATCTTTGATTTGTGTGGACATCAGGACTGGAAATTCTTGTTTGGAACAAGTACTAAATTCTCAATTCTTTATTGAATTATTTATTTTCCTCTTGAGTTTCATCTACATAATTTTGCAAAGGTGGTGAACCAGTATCATTATTAGCCTCTCCCTCTCATTGAAGGTCACCACAAGTAATTTGAATATTGAACATTGTTGCATAATCAACATATTGGTTGATTATTTGCAAAAAAAATCAAAATATTGGCTAAGAGTTTTGACTCACTACACTCGACGGGTCATATCCCCCAACCCTACAAAGTGGATAATGGACAATTAGAGGTCACCAAGTACTAATTACCCCCACAGGAAAAAGTGTTGTTCTCTCATAGAGGAGAGAACACTAGGGACCTAGCCACTAGAGATGACACAATATTAGATTGATTGTGCAAATGGATAAATCATTTCATTTTGAATAATTTGATATTTTGATATTAGTTTTGAGAGATCTTTTTATTAATTGTAGTTACCACTTTACATTTTTGTACCCTTTTGAAATTAATATAGTAACTAGATTTTTCTTTATTATTACCATAGTCCACCAAGAAAATTTACCTAGATTTGATATCATAAGTTCTTATTTTTTAAAATAGCTCAATAATTGAATTTAGTACCAACCTAGCTTATATATTTCCTTCATGGGTTCCATATGTGGTTTTGTTCTCTCTGGGAACTCATTGAGAAGAGATGTGTAGGAGATTTCCTCTATTGGAGCATATATATGATCATTCTTATTCTTATCCTTGTAATCTTATGTTTAAAACTTTTGCGACTCTGATGTAAAAGAATGATAGTAATACAGATTTGTTTTTACTTTTGATACAATTTTGTAAATATTTGATCTTTACAACATGGTATGAGATCTATGAACAGTCAACACTCATGCATGTCTAATGGAAATTAGGGTTAAATAAATAGTACACCTAGAACTTGGTCAAGTAGTTTACAACCAACCTTAGTCTTGACAACCCTATTCCCTTAAAATAAAAATAGAAACTTAGGTGAAATTAATTGTGTAATACACCATTTAATAACATCACCATGTAGTGGATTGAGTTGAGGTGTCTAAAGAAGGATGTCTATTGAAGGTTTTGGCATAATTAATCCCGATCTACTTAGGTGGTGGTGGGGTTTCCTCACTTTACATATCAACCTGGCCAAGGCAATTTCTGCTACTTGGAGAAAGTTACAAATTATAGACATAATCGTCAACCCAAATTAGGATGTCAAAGAAAAACATGTGGTTACAACTATTCAACCAACTACTAATTCAAAGATGAGGCTAGAAACCAAGGTTGAATTTCTGAATTCCCTTTTGGTAAAAAAATAATATCCTTCTTCCTTATCATAAGTGAAATTACCTTAGTGGCCTTTTAGGTTCATTGTAAATTGTTTTTTGACTATTTGAGTCAAGTAGTTCAGATAATGTTGGTAATAGGTGATTGTGACTTAGTCACCACATTAATTTTGGCCATTTTTAGTTTTGCATTAAAATGTTTTCCCATAAAAAAGTTGCTTTCTTTATAATAGTATATGTACAAGGAAAATGATTTCATGGATTTTTTTCCGATGATTTCTCGAGCTAAGTCACACTCAATAAGGTATGATGCAAATTGTATAGGAGAGTCACATGAAGTCCTTAAAGCCTATATTAGGGTTTAAGAGAGTGAAGGATACTAAGTTGTAGTTGGTATGTCTATTTAAATGTCTAGTTGAATCCTTCTAAGGGATGGTGAGTAGCACCTGATTAGACCATGGTTGTGTCAATTCTGAGGACAAAATCATTTTTAATGGGTGGAGAGTTGTAAATACCATATTATGGTGCTAAATTTATTTTTGAGGAATTGTTCATAACTCTTTAAAATTGGAAACCTCTTTTTGCTAAATTTCTATTCAAGTTTACTTCATGGAATTATCATGAAATTCAAGCATTTGAATGCAAATTTTCCTCATTTTGATTTAATCACCCCAATTGGGACCCACAACCAAAAATTTGTACTCAATTTGAAACTCTTGGCTTTAGAATCACATTAAAATATATTATTGAAATTTAGATATAATGTTTGGATTAATTGTGAGAATGAATATTTGGATTTAAGAGAGTTCATATTTTTAGTAATTGGATTGATAACCATAAAAGGTATATTGAAAATCTCAAGGGAAACATATAGATAGGTTATAAGATACAAAATCTTGAAGACAATACGAGTTTTTAGAAAAAAGGAAATAAAAGATCAATATATTAGCCAGTCAAACAACCAATATGACCAGGATACGTGTGCCTGATGTTTCCCCAACCCCACATATGCTTGCATTTTCCAGTCGCATGAACCAGAGACACAACGAGGGAATCACTTCCCCACAAAACACCTCACCTCCATTTCAACCTCTACAAGCTTCAGATTGAATCCCCCTCAACTGCCGACAACTCAATTAAAGGGATGGGGAGCAGAAATAACAAAAGCCATAATGGCCGACGAGCTGCAAAAGAAACATCTAGAGAGGAATCAACAACACTATGAACTGCCCCATAGTAAATTGGAACCCTCAGTACATTCGACTCTAAACACCAAATGTAAACCCTAAGTTCCATAGTACTTTATATGACCCTAGATATGCCTTCGAATACCAACCACCTCCATAGTCATGGTTGTCGGGCTCTACCTCAAACCAGACCTCCTCATAATGAAATGATAACCAATATTACCTCTCCATCATTAGTGGAGTACTTTCCCACTTCTTTGCAATGACAAGAAGATCTCTACCTTGATAGGCATGGTCAATCACCATCTCTGGTTGCCTCAGACCCTCAATAAACATAGAGCTCTACTACGGTATACTATCAGTGCCACTACATTGCCACACACCTCGACCACCTCACTAGAGAGAAAGGGCCTCCATGCGGGTCTCCAACCACACATTGAGCCTCCTCGTACTCTACATTCAGTCTGGAGAACAAAGTCGGGTTACACTGATCAAACCTAACTACTACTGCCCTCCTGGAAAATGGACTAGTTTCTACTTAACATGTCTCTCACAACTACCAATGGCCCCTCAACACAGGTTAGCCATCTCTCAACTCCAAGAGGTAGTACCATGACCAGCAACCTCACCTCTGAAAGTCCTCGACACCCGATTTGCTTGTTTCCTTCCTTCAGGCACTACCACAACATCCTAAAATTGCAGGACTAGGATTGCATATGGCAACCAACCAAGCGATCCTGGTTAGTTATTCATAGCATGGAATTCACCAGATTTCATATGATTATCATTCAAATAATGTATTCCACATTGTTACCCACCCTATCTATCTAACACTTTTATCAAAATACATCAAAGTCATATATGTAACATGTTACATAATAAATCTAGGAGATATGATGAATTTCTAGATACTAAAGAGAAAATCAAGGAAGGAAAATCCCAATTATTGTAATCTATTATTTTAGACTACTACATTATTGACCAATATTTCCTTATTTATTCAATAATAAGAGCATCACCTAGTTAAGAAATGCAAATGAAGAAATAGGGATGATAATGAATAAAAGTGGGGAAATTGAATTCCATACCCCCTTATTTCTAACTATGCTATTATTTTGCAACTCAACCCCTGGTAAATTTTTTTCCTAATACCAACAAGTGTCACTATATATTTTTAATCATATTTGGCATATAATAATTAATTACATTATGTCAATACTAAAAATTATTGATATTATATGTGACATATTAGTCTATAACACAAATATGAATGATTTATATTTGGGTAATGACCAAGACGTCATATGTGACTATATGTATGAATATACTACTACAATAAAAAAATGAACTTAACAATTTAAGGATGAGACGTTCTAATTACCACAAGATGATTATTAAATATACTTTTAGAAAGGATAAAAAATGGTAATTGCACCTAATAAGAACCTAGAAAGTGATTTCCAAGACAAGAAATATCAAGTAACCCTAGTACCTTCTCTCTTGCTAGATTCATGAGAAATTGATATCTTTTATTCATGTAGACATTTGGATTGGAAATTCTTTCTCAGAATAAGTACTAAAAATACTCAATTCCTTAATGAGCTATTTATTTTCCTCTTGAGTTTCATCTACAAAATTTTACAAAGGTAGTGAACTAATTTTGTTGTCAACCTTTCTCTCTTGTTGAAGGTCACCATGACTCATTTGAATGTTGAACATTGTTGCATAATTGAAAATTGGTTGATTTTCATATTGGAAAAAAAATTCAAAATATGGGCTAAGAGCTTTGGCTCACTACACTCAGCATGTCATATCCCCCAACCCTACAAAGTGGATAATGGACAATTAGAGGTCACCGGGTACTGGTTACCCCCACATGCAAAAGTGTCATTCTCTCACAGAGGAGAGAATTCTAGGAACCTAACCACTAGTGAGAAAAAAAATATTAGATTGATTGTACCAATGGATAAATCATTTCATTTTGAACAATTTGATATGTTGATATTAGTTTTGAGAGATCTTTTTATTGATGGTAGTTACCAATTTACATTGTTGTACCCTTTAAAATTAATACGGTAACTAATTTTCCTTTATTATTACCATACTCCACCATTACCTAAATTTGATCTCATAAATTCTTACATTTTTAAAAAATCTCAATAATTAAATCTAGTACCATCCTAGCAGACCTATACTTTCCATTTATGGGGTCTATGTGTAGTTTCGTTCCCTTTGGGAACTCATGGACAAGTTATACAAATATAGACTAGAAGAAATGTGCAGGAACTGTCCCCTGTTGGAGCATAGATATGACAAGTCTTATTCTTAAACTTGTAATCTTATGTTTAAAGCTTTTGTGACTCTGATGTAAAAGCATGATTGTAATAAAGATTGCTTATACTTTTTGTAAAACTTTGTAAATATTTGATCATAAAGATCAGGTCGTTACATATACATTTTTATTTATGATATTGTAAGGAAACATGGTATGATAAGTAATATCAAAGTAAGAAGGGTACCGTATGATGAATAATATGAATATTACTTATCAAATTGTTGTTAAGATCATTAATTATCAAATTGTTACTGTTTACTATCTAAAATATAAATTTAAGTGAAGATTTATTGGTTATATGGTGAGGAATAGTTTGACTGGTAGTAGATGGTTAAACCCAATGAAGGGACCTAGATTTGAACCTTATCGTGTCTCTCAAAATGAATCTACCCCATCATGTTGGATGGCCCACGTGGTGATTTTAACATCCCCTCTAATGATCAGATAGTTGAGGAAGGATCAATATGTTACTCTGTCGGGGTGGGACCATTGTGGCTATGCCTGGTGGAGGTTATATCATTCTCTGATAAAAATAATATCTAATGGTTAAACCTTCAAAAAAGTAGAGTTTCTTGAAGCATGCTAGATAATAACAACAATTAGAACCCTAATCCCAATCTCACAATAGACAATTAAATATCATAACCCCACCAATTAAATACTTAAATATATTTACATTTTAAAGTTATATAATTTCAAGGGATGACTACTTGGTTGGTATAATTTTTTAGTATTACTATACACAAGAACGTGTTTCAATTGCATTACACATTAGTTTTTATGTACTTGTCAAGCTTGGTGATAGATGTGGAATCATATAAATTTTTCAACCATCATAATAAATAAATATTTTGTTTGGAAGTCAAGATCTTAATAAAACAATACTTATTGTTCATTCTCCAAATCACATAAAAGGTTCATATTATTGGTCAAATATTGAGATGAACAATGCAATTTACTTTCATCCAAGTAATGCAAAACATTACATATAAACATAAATGCTCTAGAAAAATGCATATAACGTAAAAGTTCACCCTAAATACTTGGTAGACACAAACAAATTATTAACACTTTTCATCCATCCTAGTGGATAACAAACTCTTAGATAATAATAAAAGAAATATGTTTAAATATGCAAAAAAATAAAAAGGAAGGTCTAATCATGGTACGAGTGATTCTTTATGATACAACTATACAAAATTTTATTATCGAATCTGCACTTACTACAGAGTTATGCTAATGTCACTCTATCACTTATTCTCTCTCACACACACATATATACATATAAATATAAATATAAGTACAAATATATATCTCTATTGCGATGACCTAGTCAGAGATGTTTATTTAAAATAATTTTCTAAAATGGGTTAAATATGTAAATTTGAAGCAATTAAACATGGTGGAAATTGATTATTTTTACAAGTACACTTTGGCACAGTGGAACATGATTTCTAAGATTTTGATAATGTCTACTTTATGGAATCCATTTATCTCTCTCTATATATATACATTTTATAGAGAATGTATGCTTGTAGATATCTATCAGAACACTCATGATGCTACTATTATATATACCTATGTATACTTAGAACTTACCAAATTACATGTTTTTATCATCATTCATTCTTGTAATAAAAATGACATAAAATAATATTTCCTCACTTTAAAGTAAATATGAACTAATGCTTGATAACCTAATATTTGAGACAAGGACACAAAATTTTGAGAGTTATACTATAGTGCATCTTGAAATAAGCATTGCTGATACAAAAATTAACATATCATTATTTCCTTCCACTTAAGTTGTATATTATTGAAAATATAACCTTTTTATAATACCAGAACCATATATTTTGTTATTTTTTTATTTTACCAAGTACATGATTGTATTCCTCTTGACATGAACACAAGGAGGGTTTCAAAGGGATACTGCGGTTGTAGTTAATTTGAGTCTGCTGAATTAATGGAATGGTTTGTTGTGGAACATGGTGTTTACAAGATTCATATCTTTTTATTATTCATAATACCCTCAATTTGGTTTACACCTTCCATTGGTACTTGTAATATCCACTCCTCATTCACATGAACATTACATGGAATGGATAATATACAATAAATAGTTAATGCTAACCTACATAATCCAATGATTTATCCTAAACCATTATTCAATCACAACCTTTTCATCTTCTTGCTAACCACAAATGGCAATTAAGTCCCACCCACACCACTTTTACGTCCAAACTATTACACGATCACAACCCCAAATTTCTACTTATGAAAATGAGAGAACTAATAGTGAACTTAAATAAAGACCTCTCTTTATGGTACTTATAATTTAGATTATGTTTATTGATTTCCATATATGTGAAAAATATATTTTTTTATAGACATGTCTTATGTGGAATGCACCACCTATAAGTTATTATACATATATATACTACATAAATAATCAAAATTAAAAAATTATCTATATAATAATAAAATTTTGTGAATATCCATGAAAATATGCTAGTATATGTGTTGTATCTCAAGTTCTACCTTGAATGTTACCAAAATACATATATTTGTATTAACTTATCATTTTGTTAATTTTTGTTCCCCAGTGTAAGTATAAATTTGAATACCATCTTATTAGTTATATGATGCATCCTTTTCTCTCTATTACTATTTTTTTTGATACTTATTGTTGAAATGAACAATAATAAAGGGATGAAGTTGTACTGGGTATTTGGAGTGCATTCATCATGATGTTAGGATGTGGTGGTGTGATGGGATTTTTAAGGTATGGAAAAGTGGTTAGGGGGTTAACATTATTTTAGTTATATCCCTTGGTATGTAGCAAGGGTGTTTGTAACCGGCCTTGTAATTACTAGGCTCTAAAACATGTCCACTTGAACAATTTTTGTTCTGGAAACCCAAATTATAATGAAATCAAAGTAATTATCTAATGAAATAACCACCTCATGTTGAAGGTCACATGTAATATACAATAGAACATCATTTCATGTAAAACATCAAGTTTGATCAATTCAGTGGCACTGCTATGAACACATTATTTTTTACTTATGTATCTTCAATTTTAAACATCACAATATAGTTTATTCTTCCATATGCAGATATGAAAAAAATGGTAGTCAACAATTATAAGTAGAAAACAATTAGTATAGTTAGGATCAAGTGGTCCATGTAATCAAAGGAGATGTAATTTTAGTTTGGTAAAATTGTTGACATACAAAAAATGTACAAAGCATAAAGTAATATAAATGCAATCTTGATCTATTGATAATCTACAATTTTCTCAAGTAGTGGGTGTAGTGGATTATGCCTAACATGTTGTACATGCTGGTATTATTTTGGTCCTCATGCTTGTCCTTTCTCAAACTTTTCATTGATGAACTTGCCCATCAACCATAAAAATTGCTCATAGTCAATGTCCCCATTAGCATCTGAGTTCACATCCTCAATCCTTCTCTTTAGCTCACTACTTGACATCTCAATATTGTAGTTCTTGAATAACTTTTTTAGTCCTTTCATTGATATCCTTTGGCGATCCATTGAGAATGTTTGAAATAGGTCAGGTATATCTGTCAAAATGAAGGATTTTCTAGGGGGAGTGAGGGGAGGTGCGTAATCATCATCTGAGGAAGATGATATAGTCTCATAGGGTCTTGATAAGCATCTCAAACAACAAAAAGACTTTTGATTACTCATTGTAAGTAAAGTTTCATACAATAGTATTGATGGTAGCATGCAAGTGTGGGGTTTATATCCACGACATATATTTTTAGGTGGAAAATGAAGTACAACCAACAACAACTGATATAACATAGAAAATGAATGCAATGACTAATGGAATGGTTGAGAACAACTTTATTGATTTTTTTTTTACTTTATTCTCTATTATGTGTAAACATACCAAATGGTAGGTGGAGTATTAAATAATGTATTGAGAATTGATGGATTAAGTAAATGTGGTGCATGAGATGCACCAAAATAGGTTAAGTTGTAAGTTTGGTGTCACTCCATTTATGTTATAGTTTAAGTTTGAAAGTTGATGATTTCTAGTTGCAACTGCTCACTTACTAATAAAATTAAATAAAACATGAAAAAGGATATATATATATATATATATATATATATATATATATATATATATATATATATATATATATATATATATGCTCCTATGTTTGTCATTTGTCTCATTGACTTCCACCTAGATAATATCCTCTTTTTACCCAACTCCCAATGAATCTTAGATTATTAAATCCCATTTCCACAATGTAGTCATGGTGGTTGTTAGCACCTTTTCACCACCCCTACACTTATACAGTGACTTACAACACCTTATCCAATTTTGAGGATAAATATGTGAATTTGAGGAACTAAAGTTATTTGGTTTATCTTTGTATACACAATTTTTTATGCATTACTATGGATATAACAAAATGTATTCTTATGTTGATTTATATGTACATTGATACACTAATATAATTCTTTCTAGTGTTCTGAACATAATTGTTCAATGATTATAGCTTCACCATATAATTTTTTACGTATAAGGGCTTACTATTTTATTTTTATAAGGATCATAGTACTATTTTTTGAAACAGAATAGTTTTTTGCATAAGAAATTCTATTTTTGTTTCAAAACATACATAATTTTTGAATGAATGACATGAACTATACAATTATAGATCCCAAAATAGAGGGAATTGGTAAATTGGTAGGGTATAGGAAGTTTTGACAGCTGATTATGTGACCCTCAAGATTTTTATCATTCATATATAATGTATCTTAGACAAATATAGTTTCACGTGGAAATCAAGTACCAAAAATCAACATGAAATTTATGTAAATAAATTTTTTTCCCTCATAGACATGTGGAAACATGATACAAATACATTTGACAATATTTGTCAAAGTGTGTCATGAGGTACAATAACATACCCGACCTTAGAAATTTTTAGCTTGATGTTTCCTTTATTTTATTAACTTTTACTAATGTTTGCTTGAATATCCTTAATCCTAAAATAGTGTATATTATAGTGTGTAGGAAAGTAGAAATGTAATGTTTTATCTAATGAACACTTATTGAAAGCTTAAGTGTAATTGATTAATTAATGTTTCAAGTAGTTTTTAGTTCTACAAATTTATGATCTCAACAAACTTTGGTTTTTAAAGAGTACTCTAGAATCTTCCTAGGACTAGGTTATGTGAAAAAATAGGCAAGAATGAAATTTGGTATAAAACTAATATAGGTGGGGGATAAATACTTCAGTAAACTACTTCACAAGATGGTCAATAATTATTATACCTAAAGGATCAAAAAGGAAAAAAAATGACAACATAATTAGATTCCTCATGCCAGAAATAGCCTATATATCCATTTTCATCATAATTGGACATGAATTGCTCACTCAATTGAACTAAGGGATATAATAATTAATAAAGATCTAATATTGATGAATTATTAGGTTGATTTTTTAGATTTAGAGATGTTTGGATCCATTTTGGTTCCAGAGGGGCATTTTCTGCTGCAATCATTCCTTCTTGTCTAGTAAATCCATTCTTTCAAGTACATTTTGCTACTCTATTCTAGCTGGTGGGTAAGGCTAATTTCTAAATGATCGAGTGGTAGGGTTTCACTCTCTTCTCGAGACATTAAATTAGTTATCACCTATCTTATCTTCCTTTTCATAATTGTCAAACATGGTGTCATTTCCTTCCTTCCCGCCACTCTCTCTTCCAAGTTCCCCTCATATGTAATTTTTTTCTCCAATTGATATCCCCCAACATTCCTCATCTAGTGATCTCTGAATATGATCTTTTCTTTTCGTACTTGTGAAACACTCAAATTCCTTAGGTATTTCTCTATGTCCTAGATTCCAAAGTTATTGAATGTCCCTTAAGACAAAAATTCCCTAGGAACCTTTGGTAGTTCTTTTACTCATACTCTCTACACTCAATTTTCCTTGTGGTGTCCCTCATTGTAACGACCCCGCTTCATGGGAATCCCCAATTAAGGAAGACTAAGATGTCAGAGATGCTATCCTAAAATAAGATCAATGAATTTGCAAATAATAAAAAATAATTAATAAATTCTACCACAACTAAGCTTGAAACAGGATAAAAATTTTCTTTTCACATACCTTGAAAAATATACGATCTAAGGGACTTTACCCAGATAAGAAACTATTTATCTGCAATCCTCCAATTATTTATTGAGCTTTATTCATTCAATGCCACTTTAAAGGAGTATCCACTTTTTGATAAACCTAAAATGCCAACAAACAAAACGTCAGTCAGTATAATGAATTATACTAGTATGTGGAGGAACCATAATCTTGCATTTATTTGTAACAACATAATACAATCAAATTATTGCTTAACAGATCAAACTGTACGTATTAAACATAACTACTCAATCCCTACCTATCCTTGCCTCTGTGTTGTCCCTACAGTGGATATGGATACTACCTCTCTCATATGGTTGATCTCAAATAGCCCCATGATCCTACCTTACTGGTAGACCACGACCTAGGGATGTGTAAGCGTATGGTCCTACCCAAGGGTAGACCAACACATTGACTCAAGATAACCTGATGATCCTACCCCAAGGGTAGACCATGTACTAGGTCATCCATCTCGTCATCATCAAAGCTACAGAGGAGGACTAGGATCTGAGCTATTTATGTGCATATATTTATGGTGATAGTCATAGTGACTTTACAATTACATGAAATAAAAGTCAACCGAGCAGTTATTTCTAAGCAACCGATAAAACTTTAGAAATTGCCATGAAACTAGAGCGATTAGTCATAAGCATAATGACATACCTGACTTGGAGATCTCATAGGAAATAAGTACAACCCAATCCAATCCAATCCAATCCAATCCAATCCAATCCAATCCAATCCAATCCAATCCAATCCAATCCAATCCAATCAAGATGTCCAATCAAGCAAGACAAGCAACCAATCAAGAAATCTTAATCCTATAAATATGTATAACACCTAATTGTTACCATCTCATCCCAAACAACTCTTTATTGACTTGGGATACTTCTCTAAGGTTTCTATGTCTCATTAGGATTCATTAGGGCTTTTAGAACAATTTCTCAAACTTTATCCTTTTTAAGTCAACAAACCCTAAAATAGCTTTTCTACTCATAAAAACCCTAATTGCTCAAAATATCCATATTAAGGATCGTTTATACTCAAATTGTCTTTGGATCATCATATCTGTGTTTTATTCATGGATTTGCACAATTAAAACCATTAAAAGTCATATTCATCTAAATTATTCTAAGCCCATTAATGATCTTTCATATACATGGAACCCTAAATTAGGCTATTAAGCAGATGGATCATCTACTTAGACATCAAAACATATTTTTATTAACAATAAGTTAATATGCTCATAGATCATCCATATGAATCATCTCAATTTCATAGAACATCAAATTAGGGTTTTTCCTAGTTATAAAGCATTAAGGTTAGCAACTTTAACCACTTTTCGAACTATGAACAGATTCAGGCTCTAAATTATTTTTATTGAATTCTATGGGTATTTCTGATCAAAAACCATATACAACTTATTATCATATGAGTATCAGATTATTTTCTAGAAATTTCATAATTAAATCAATTATAGACCAATTAGGTGACGCCACATGTGCCTTTATATTCCCTTTTTTGGCTAACCCTTTTCTGGCTTGTGGATCCCTTGCCTAGGTCCACTTAGAGTAGAACCTGGATCCGATCCACACAAAACCTTCTCTCTCGTGAGCTCTCGACGCAGAGGCTCTGTTTCTGTGGCAGAACAGAGCACCATCCATCCTGCTTACAAAGGCCACTCCGGCGAGGCGGGGTCATTACATTTGGTATCAGAGTTAATTCCCCTCCAATAGGTGGGGCCCACATGGGCATGTGGCATGCCAGTCTTATGCCGTGCGGTCCAAGAAAGTTGGAAAGGGATATCCATTGAGACGAGATAGAGTCTCCCTTGCGCTGGTAGTTGTGGATGGGAGTTGGGTGTCCATGCGCCATTCTGAGTTTGCACTGAAATGGGGATGAGATTATAAGGCTGTATATTGAGCCTTGACGAGGACATCAAGAGTCTAAGTAGGGGAGATTGTAACATCCCAGTATTTGAGGCCTCAGATAAGATGATCTTAAAAGGAAAGATTGGACTACCCATATCACCAAGGTGCACCTCCATTTTTGGGAGCCCATCACTAAAGAACTCCATAGTTAAGTGTGATTGGCTTGGAGTAGTACTAGGATGGGTGACATGTCGGGAAATTGACCTTGGTTTGCGTGTGAGTGAGGAAAAAGTGCACAGTTAAGGCTAGTGGTGGTCTATGGGGTCAGACGTCAGTCCTAAAACTCTACTAGAGCCTTGGGCAGCGAGCTCAATTGTTATAAATGGTATCTGAGCTAGGTTTCGATCCTAGGACCTATGGGTTATGAGCCCACCATGCTTCGTGTTGTTACAAATAGATGCAAGATTTTTCTTCCCCATATACCGGAATAATTCATTATACTAACTGATGTTTTGTTTGTCAGCGTTTTAGGAATATTTGAAATTGGACAAATAGTAAAGTAGAACTTGTGAAGAAAAAAATTAAATCATAGAGGAAGATTTAGTTAGATAGAACTCTATAGTGGGTAGAAGTTCCAGATTCCTATTTTTTAAAGGTATGTGAAAAGTAAATTTTTATCCTATTTTCAGCTTAGTCTTTGGTAGAATCTATTAATTATTTTTGATTATTTGCAAAACCATTGATCCTGTTTTGGGATAGTATCTATGACTTCTTGGTCTTCCTTAATTGGGGGTTACTGGGAGGCAGGGTTGTTACACTCATCATTGTGCCAGATTCCAACTTCTTCTTTGGAGACAAGGATGTGGTTTTCACTACCCACGTTCTCAAGGCTTTAGTTGATGCTTCAACAAGAACATTCGTGTAAAGACCCAATATTTACGGTCAAATATTTACAAAATGGTATCAAAAGTATAAACACATCTTATTACAAACATGCTTTACATCAGAGTCATAGAAGCTTATTAATATGATCACAAAATTTAAGAATAAGAATGGATTCCTATCTAGTCTTCAACAGGGGACAACTCCTACATGTCCCTTCTAGTTTTTCTCTGCCTCACTTATCCATGAGTTCCTAGAGGGAAAAACAATTCATGGACCCCAAAAGGGAAAATATATGTCATCTTGGTTGATACTAAATCCTATTATTGATATAATTTAAAATAAAGAGTTATGTAATAAAATCTAGGTAAGATTTCTTGGTGGACAATGGAAATAAAAAATGATAATCTAGTTAACATATTTATTTGAAAAGGGGACAACAATGTAAAGTGGCAAGTGGAATCAACAAAGAGATTTCCCAAAACTAATATCAACGTATCAATTTATTCAAAATGAAACCATTTATCCATCCACACAATCAATCTAATTTTTTTTATTTGCTAGTGGCTAAGTTCCTAGTATTCTCCCCTCTATGAGAGAAAATTACTTTCATCTGTGGGGGTAACCAATAATGGGAGACATCAAATTGCCCATTATCCACAGTGCAAGATTGGGGGATATGACTTGCCAAATCCATGAGCCAAATCTCTTAGCCAATATTTTGAATTATTGTGCCAACATCAAAATCAACCAATATTTCAATTATTCAACAATGTTCAACATTCAGTTTATTCGTTGTGACTGTCAACAAGAGGAAAAGGCTAATAACAAAATTGGTACATCACTTTTGCAATAATGAGATGCAAGGGGGAGATAAATAGTTTAGTAATAGAATTGAGAATTTAGTACCTTAAATCAGACACAAGAAGATCTGAGTATTGCAATTATGGGATTCCAAGAATCAATCATAAGGGATTTGTTTGCAGAGTAAAAAGATTACTATTAGCTTGGAGTCAATTTCAAGTTTTATTTTTTATTCATGACCATCATTTTCCATTACTCTCATTTCTAGGGTTTCTAATTAGGGTATATATAATCAATATTACATACTTAATTGTTTTGTTTATTTTTCTCTATATTAGATCCTAAAATATTATTCTCTCTCTAATATATATATACATATAAAATTCTATTTAGTCACTAACATTTAAATACCCATATAACCTTACTAGGGGTATCTAGGGTTCAATTTTGACATATCTTGATATACACTAATCATATACTTAGATCTTGATCATGTTCTGAAATATAAGTAGAATCTAGATGAACTATAATAGGGTAAATTCATACATTGTCCCCCCCAAGGATCATCTAAGCTAAGTTTGTATTAATAGAATACATCCTTGTGTTTGTTTACAAGAGCAACATTCTTTTATGTATATAACATATATGTTCTTTCTTGTTTCACTCCTTAATTAAAGTAAGGTATACATAGATAAACTAACTTCCTCATATTATCAAATTTTGTGAATCTAGTACTTATTATACTTAGTGATAGTATGATTACTAACCTCAAACTTTGTTACTAAATCAGTTTACTAAACCATAATTGATCCACTCATAAACACATACACATATTAATACTAATAAGACCAATATTAAGTTAATATATCAATTAGGATTGGTTATGAACATGTTAATATGCATAATATGATTCAAATTGTCATCTAATATTATGTTCAATGGATACATATTAACTTGTTTCAATAAAATAACAATGGTACATATATTTCATACTTACTACAAATACTACCTTTAATACCCCATTATGTGTAAATATAACTATTAGGATGGTTGATGAAGTGATGTTGGCCGTTGATGGTCTCGGTGCAACCTTTAGTAGGTCTACTGGCAGATCTACAGTGGCCTCGGTAGGCGAGGAACCATGGTGGTCGAGGCAAGTAGTGCCCTGGTGGAGTGGGAGAGGAAGGCACCACTAATGAGGGTGTTGATGATCTACAGTGGTGGTGGTGACCAAGGAAAGGACCTGTGAGGAGGTTCTATATATGCTGGGGTGTTGCCACTATGAGGGAGTTAGAGACGTAGTCTGTAGACTCCTTCAGATTCAGCATCATCGTAAATTAGGAGGATGGTTATGGTGGCAAGTTTGGAGGTTCTGAGGTGAGGATCAACAACAAGATGCTCAATGGTGCCACAATATAAGTTTGGTTGTAGGATCTTGTCCATATCCATGGTTGGGGTTCCACTTATGGATGGTTGAAGGGGAAGATGAGCAACAAGGTTTGTATCTATGCTCCATCCCAAGGGGAGAGGGGAAAGGTGAGAGGGCACATGGACATAAGTTGAGATTGGCATTGATTAATGGTTGTGTGAAGAAGCAACGACTGACTTCTGTCTTGTAACCTGGGGAAGGCAAAGCACAAGGATTGAAATATGAGGGTTTGCTAGGGTTTGACTAATGAAGCGTGATCTAGAAGAGGGAGATTGGGTTCCTTGTCACACATGCATTACACAGGGAGATGAGTCTCTAGTTTAAATAAATTCAGTCAAACAAATGGTAATTACACCCCTCTTGCTAACTACTCCATATCTTTTAAATGGAACCCAAAATGTATGAGTTTTGATTGTGGATTAAATTTATGTTAACACTCCCCTTTAAGACTTAATTTGTCTCATAATATAACCAAGCATTTCTATCTCTATTTGTAGATGTATCTCGGACAAGTATGTATACCTAAATTCATTATGTTTTGATCATTTATATAAATTATCCCAAGCCATTATGAAAAAGGTAGGTCGTTATGTATATGTGGGGTTTAACAAGATATTGAGGCATCCATTATTCAGTTTGTGTGAATCTAGGTAGAGGTAGAAATTTGTAAATATTACTCAAGTGAGGATAAGAAAAGTTCAGTTGAGGACTAATATGTATCAAATACTATAATGACTTAATAAAAAAGACTAAGTAGGATTTGAAATGAAGGATAATGTTGTAGATAAGCTCAACTCAAGAGAGAATATGGATCATAGCTCAAAATAGGTGTAGTATCCAAAATCCAGTATGTTACAACTCTCTATCCCTTAAAGAGGATTTCATCCCCCAAAATCCACACATCTGTGGTCTATTTAAACACCACTCTCCACCCCTTAAAGGATTTTACTAGGTATCTAAATAGGCATGCCAACTACAATGTAGTATCATTCACCAACTCTAGGTTTATCTTCTAGGGTTTTATGTGACTCTCCTCTACAGTTTTCTGAAATTTCCATGATTGTGACTTAGCTCCAAAGATCTTCGATAAAATTCCAAAAAATCATTTTTTGTACATATAGTATTATAAAGAAAGTAATTTTCAACGGGAAACATTTTGATGCAAACATGAAAATGCCTAAAACCACTATTTGTAGGCAACAACTCATTAATTTATGCTAAGGACTAAGGACCAAGAGGTCGACTCACCAATTGGGACTTGGCACAATTGGAACAAAGGGAACATGAGACGTGGTGGTGTGAGGCAAGGGGCATAGCTCTGTGGGTGTGGCTTATTTGGGGTACTTAGCACCACTGACACAAGCACATGCCATTCCAGTGGTCTCTGGCATCCATGTAATGAAGTGTGGTGTGAGGGCATAGCTCTATGGGAGCAACATTGGATTTCTTGAGTGATGTCACCATCAGTGAGCCTTGTGTGTGATGGTCCAATATATGCGAGAACTATACCAAAATCAACCTTTACCAATATTCATTATTAACCACTACTTGTCCATACTAACTTCTTGAGTGATTGTAAAAATGAGATCCATGTAGGAACTATATGGTGAACATAGTAACTTCAATTGTGGCATTGGAAAGAAGAATATTGTTCTCTATAAATGGGGATTTGTAAGTGAAACATAGGGCTTCTAGTTTCATTATTCACCTTTCAACTATCTAGTTTTCTCAATAATAGTAATTTTTTTGACATCCTAAATTGGGTTGACGATGATGTCTAAGATTTATGATTTTTCCCAAGTAGTAAAAGTTTCCTTGGCCAGGTCGGTATATAAAGTGAGGACCCCGACCACCACCAAAGTGGATTGGGGGTAATTATGCCAGAACCTTCACTGAACATCCTTCCTTAGGCACCTCATTTCATTCCACTTACATGTAGATGTTATTATTTATTAATTAATGTTTTAGAAAGCTAATTTTTACCTAAGTTTGTGTTTTTATCTTAGTTGAATAGAGTTTTTTTTTGGAAAATTGGGTAAGTATATTCCAAAAACCCCCGAGAAGGGGACAAAGTTACAAGCCACACCCACACATGTGACTACACGCTCCTAAGAATTGGTTACAATAGATCCCAATTCCTAGGAATAATAGGAGATATATCAAGACATGATTTAAAAGTAAAATATATTCTCTTGATCTATAGAGATAGATGGTTAAAGATGACAACAAAGTCTGAAGCGCCACCATAATGCAGTTGTTTATTACGTTCCTCCCAAATGAAGTGGACAACACCAGTAATGGCCCAAAGTTCAATGATTCTGGACTGTTTTGATCTCTTACCAAGGTCAGTAAGGCAGTCATATAGAGAATAAGAGGACCTGATGTTGAGTTTAAGTTGAGCTCAACCCAAATATATTTCTAGTAATTGCAACCCTCAAACAAATGGGCTATCAAATCATTATGTTGGCCACACAGTAAGCATGCTGGGACAGGAGCCCCTGGCCAGGAGCATATCTTTTCCAATGTAGGAAGGACATTAATGAGAGCTCTAAAGGTAGTGAGATTCCACCTAGGATAGTGCTTAGAGAACCAAAGAATTTCATAAGACTTAACAGATGGACGTTTTTGCCTGGCATTTTCCCAAAGATCCCTGCCCACCCACATTGAGAAGGAAGGCCATAAAGCTACCATACACCTATGGCAAGTGGAGCCACTCCTGGAAAAAGTAACCAAGGAATCACTATACCTACAAGAAAGACATGAGCTCCATATGCATTGAACTTGAGTGAACCTCTTAATACGATGTAAAGTATGGTAATCCGAAGTTCATCAAGTCTCTTTAGACTAAGACCGCCTTCACAAAGTAGATAGGCCAACTGTGACCAACAAGAGTGATGCACTGAACTGCCCCATAGGAAATCAAAAAGCAACAATTCCATCCTACATAGAACAGTTGGAGGAATGTCACCCATACGTAACCAGTAGCTAATCAAACCCATGGCACATTGCTTATTAAGAACAAGATGACTAGCCATAGAGATTTTAGACCCCGACCATCTCTGTATCATGTCTCTTAGCTTATCCAAGCATTCATGAAAGTGGTGCCTCTTGAGATTTCCACCAACCATAGGAAACCTGAGATACTTCGTGGGCCAAGTGCCTTGCTGAATACCTAAGCAATTGATGAAGGCATCCTTATTGTGGAAAGAAGAAGACAAAAATATATGGGTTTTATTGGGATTGCATTTCATACCAGAGAAAGAACCAAACTCAAGCAAAATCTATTTGAGATTTGTAAGACTACGCAAGCACCCCTTGGAAAAAATAAGAACACCATCCGCAAAAAGAAGATGGCTAAGAGCCTTGGTCCTATTGATGGGTAGCTTCTAATGAGTTTTCTATCATATGTTGCCTCAAGACATCTGCTGAAACCTTCCATAGCAAGGGTGAATAACAAGGGTGATAAGGGATCGCCTTGCCTAAGACCATTGGAACTTTTGAAGAAGCCAACCAAAGAGCCATTCAGTAAGAGAAAAAAGGATGGAGTCTCCATGCACACATTGCTTTAGGATGGAGATAAACTTCTCATTGAACCCAAGGCCAGTAAGACAATCCCATAAGTAGGACCAACAAACGGAATCAAATGCCTTGGTGATTTCCAACTTGATGCAAGCAGCAGGGGGACTGGATTTCCAGTTGAATTTAAGAGTAAACTCATCCTATAGAAGAGAACAATCCTCAATACTCCTACCTTTAATAAAAGCACCTTGGTAAGGAGAGATAATATTTGGAAAAAGAGTGGCTAACCTTCTTGAGATGTCTTTGGCAATAATTTTATAGAGCATCGAGCAGTAAGAAATAGGCCTAAAATCAGCTGGAGACGAAACAATGTCCTTCTTAGGAAATAAGAGTAAGGAAAACATGATTGACCTGTCTAACCATGCTACCACCTTCGAAGATCCACTGGACAACCTTAATAAGATCATCACAAATGACGTTCCAATTTTCCCTATGCTCCACACAGAATCATGAACCTCATTCAAACTCAGTGTAGAACACAACATGACATTATCATTCACAGAGACTAGAGGGGTCCAATCTGGAATACAAGAGTTGGATGCAGCATGAGGTTGACTATATAGTTGCTAAAAAAATTGTATAGTGTCATCAACAATGACATCATTATCCTACAAAAGATCTCCATTTGAGTCAAAAAAACTCAGTTATAGAGTTAATAGCATTCCTTCTCTTAACAATGGTATGATAGACTTTAGTGTTCCTCTCTCCATTGGAAAGCCACTCCATCCTACTGCATTGCCAGAAATAAACCTCCTCCACCTTAAGAAGCATGTCCAATCTCTCAAGGGTTTTTTTTTCAGCAAAGATGAGATCAATATCTAGTGGGCATCTACGAACCATGGCTAAGATGTCATCAAGCTCCATTCTTTCTCTTGCAATAAGGTTCTTGAGATAGACATAGTGTTTGGACCAAGTCTTCAAATTATCCTTGATAATCTTAACTTTATGACAGAACTGAAAGAGTGGGTTGCCTTTAATATTAGTAGCCCAAGCATCTTTAATAATGTCCCAACAACCTTCCCATTCCAACCAAAAAATGAGAAATCTGAAAGGTTTCTTCTTGAAAGAAATAGGTCTCGTATTGATGTTTAAAGCAAAGTGATCCAAATAGTTGCAAGTGATGAACTTTGTTTTGGAACCATGCTATTTAGACAGCCAAGCATCATTGAAAAAGGCTCTATCAAGCTTGCAAGCAACCCTTTTAGCAACACCTTGTTTGTTATGCAAAGTATAAACCTCTTTACCAATGACAGGTAGTTCAGTAAGACCAACATTATCTAGGGCATCATTAAAAGAACTAAGGATGGTAGAGGGAACCTCACGACACCCCCTTCTCCTCTTGCTTTCTGATGTTATTGAAATTGCCAATGATAAGCCAAGCATCATCTATATTAGCAGCAATCCTCTCCAAGGTATTCCACAAAATAGAATGATCAGCCACAGAGTTCCTAGCATATATAGCCATAGTATAGATAGTGAGGCCACCTTTGTTAATGCATTTCATAGTGACATGTTGATCATCCATCTCAATCGTGGTAGTAATCCAACAATTAGGATTCCACCCAATATAGATATGACCATTAGCATCATGCAGATGATTTGAAACCCATAGCCAACCTTTAGGGAACATATGATCAGATGTGTGAATCATATGGGACTTGATTTTAGATTCAACAAGAATGACCATAGTAGCTTTGTTATCTAGGATGGTTCTCCTCACTTCTTGCTTTCTATGTGGCTTCCCTAAGCCACAAATATTGGTCATGAGAAAGGTCATTAATGACCTCTAGAGGCAGAATAGGTCTTACGAAACCCATCACCCTTGGACGTCTTTAGGACCTTGGACAAAGAAGAAGAGGCACCGGTGGAGCATTTAGTTGCTAAATCAAGAGCCTCACCCAAGACAGCGGCATTAGCCCCCTCCATCGTGCCAACGGGTGCATGGGAAACACCTAACCCACCAAAGGCACCATTAATACCAGTACCTGACCCACCAAGAGATCCATTAATGCCAGCAACACCCGAGCCATCACCCATAACGCCAATAGAACTGGGTGCAACACAATCACCCATAGTGCCATCTGCATTGCGACGCAACATCACACCATTAGCCCGTGACGCAGCACTATTAACTTGTGGTGCCGTGTTGGTGGTGCCCAGAGACACAACGTCTGGAGACGCAACATCGGTAACGCCCGGGGTCACAGCGTCGATGACACCATCAACCTGAGACACAACATCGTGATGTAGCTTCGATCCATAACCACCATCTGCCCTACGAGTAGTGCCGCCACCTGAAGAGGAAGCTCCACCACCGTCCGCCCATGTCTCAGCACCTCCACCAGAGGAAGGGTCACAACCGTCATGTCTGTGACACCAAGAACAAGATTCCCAACACCGGAAACACCACCGCCGTCACAAGCACCATCACTAGTATCATCTCCACAACACGAGGAGGATGCACCACCACCCAGGTTGTTGCTAGAACATACAACTTCAACATCATCAATAGCCACAGCTTTGCCCTTCCTTCCCACGACCATCCAAGTTTGCGTTGATCTTGGGGTAGGGACCTCCACATTGACAATCGGATTGATTGGGCAATCAGAACCATCATGACTAAAAACCTTGCACTCAGCTTATCTCTTCGGGATATATTCATATTGGATCTTCACCGACAAAGGGTCACGCCTAGGCATATTGACCCATACCTCCTGAGGAGGCTCTTCATCAACTTCAATTTCCACCAAAGCAAACGCCTCTCTTAGGGATTCCTGACTTAATGACTTATAGTCAATTCTGAGTAACTTCCCTACACCACTTGCCACAATGCCAACATCCCTAGGGGACCAATTGCATCCCATACTAGGGATACTAGTCCAGACTGGTATGGTGCTGAAGAAATCTTTCTTCAAGTCATCCCCCATCTTGTAATCTTTGACGACCACCAAACGATTATCAAACCAATGTGGACAACTATTGATGATTCTCTTCTTGTCCTCAACCGAGTTGAAACGAATAAGAAAGAACTTGTCCGGTTTAGAAAACAAGTTAAAGCCTCCCTTAGGTTTCGAAACTCGATGTATCCAAGCAAGGAGATGGAAGTAGTATGGTTTCTTTCCCATCACATACAAGATCACTGTGTGTTCCCAGCACTTCTCCATAGCTTCATAGGTAGGATCATCAATGGTAACTAAGCATTTACCATCAATCTTCACAGGAGGGCTAAACAAATGCTTCTCGACCCCTACATCACCATCATCCAGGACCTGGTTCCAGGCCCTCCTAGGGATTGGGTTGGGGTGCTCGATCGTCGCAGCAGGAGCCCCCTTACCAGACGGCTCCTCCACAACCATGGAGCTGGAGAGAGGGGAGGAATGCCCCCCTCCGGGAGGATGGGAGTTGCACTCCTCGAGATCTCCCATCCGTTGTAGTTAGGTGCTAACCCTAAGCAGAGGTCTTGGACGACAACAACAAAATAGTTGTTTCTAGTAGTTGAATAGAGTTAGCAAGACTAGGATTGGTTGCAAACTACTTGCCTAAGTTTTAGGTGTACTGGTTATTTAACCCTAATTTCCATGAGACATGCATGAGTCTCAACTATTCATACCTCTGATACCATTTTGTAAAGACCCTATCTTTATGATTAAATATATACAAAATTGTATCTTAAGTACAAACAAATCTTTATTACAAACATGCTTTACATCAGAGTCGCAGAACCTTATAAATATGATTACAAAGTTTAAGAATAAGAATTGATTCCTATCTAGTCTTCAACAGAGGACAAAACCTATATGTCTCTTCTAATTCTTCTCCTTATTACCTGTCCATGAGTTCCCAATGGGAATGAAACCACACATGGACCCCAAAAGGGCAAAATATAGGTCACTGTTACTAAAACTAAATCCAATTATTCAGCTATTTTAAAATAAAAAGTTACGTAATCAAATCTAGGTAAGATTTCTTGGTGGACTATGGAAATAAAAAAAGGATAATCTAGTTTCCATGTTTATTTCAAAAGGGTACTACAATGTAAATTGACAACTAGAATCAATAAAGAGATTTCTCAAAACTAATATCAACATATCAATTTATTCAAAATGAAACCATTTATCCATTGGCACAATCAATCTAATATTTTGTCTTCCCTAGTGGCTAGGTGCTTAGTGTTCTCCCCTATATAAGAGAACAACACTTTGTCCTATGGGGGTAATAAGTATTGGGGGACCTCTAATTGTCCATCATCCACTATGCATTGTTGGGGGATATGACCCGTTGAATCTAGTGAACCAAAACTCTTAGCCAATATTTCAAATTTTTGTGCCAATATTGAAATAAACAAATATATCATCTATTCAACAATCTGGACCATTCATTTTATTAATTGTGACCTTCAACAAGAGGGAAAGGTGAATAACAAAATTGGTACACCACTTCTGCAAAAAATATATAAATGAGATGCAATAGGGAGATAAATTGTTCAATAATAGAATAGAGAATTTAGTAACTTAAATCAGAGGCAAACAAATCTGAGTATCGCAAGTATGGGATTCCAAGAATCAATTTAAGGGATCTATAGTGCAGAGTAAAAAATTACTGTTGGCTTGAAGTCAATTTCAAGTTTTATTTTGTTATTCATGACTAGGGTTTTCCACTACTCTCATTTCTAGGGTTTCTAGTTAGGGTATATATAGCTTTTTCTAGATTAAATCCTAAAATATTATTATCTCCTAATATACATACATATATAATTCTATTTAGTAACGAAAATGTTTATTTTCCCATATAACCTTACTAGGCGTATATAGGGTTCAATTTCAACATATCTTGACATGCATTAGTCATATACTTAGAACTTAATCATGTTCACAAATATAAGTGGAATCTAGATGTACTATAATAGGGTAATTCATACATTGTTCCACCCAAGGATCATCTGAGATACGTTTGTATTAATAAAAATACATCCAAATGTATTTTTATAAGAACATCGTTCTTCTATGTATATACATGAATATGTTCTTTCTTCTTTCACTCATTAATTAAAATAAGGTATACATAGATAAACTCGCTTCCTTGTATTATCAAATTTTGTGAATTAGTGCTTGTAATTCTTAATGATAGTATGATTACTAACCTCAAACTTTGTTACTAAATCAATTTAGTATAGCATTATTTATCCTTTCATAAACACATGCACCTATTAATACTAATAGGACCAATATTAAGTTAATCTATCAATAAGGATTGGTTATGACCACATTCATATGCATAATATGATTCAAATTATCATATGATATTATGTTCAATGGATATTTAATAACTTATTTTAGTAAAATAATAATGGTACATAAATTCCATACTAAAAATATTATCTTAATCTCCATTGTGTGTAAATATAACTATTAGGATGGTCAATCAAGTGGTCTAAATCATCATTGCAACTACTACATATATCATTGACACTCTGATTATCTTTTAATCAAATTTCAAATTTCTTGTTACCTTTCCATATGAATATATTGACATACATACAATGATATGGTTTTGGCTACACGATTGTGGGTTCTAGATAAATTTTAGATTAAGGCTTCTAATCATCATAATGTAGGACCTTCACTATCATTTGTTTTAGACTATGTCCTGTACGTGGTGACAATATTGATGGTGATGGAGATGGGAACGATGATGGGGAAGGGGACGGTGATAGTGATGGGGAAACTGTTAAAATTTGTTGTTTGGTAACATGTTCATGGTGATAGAGATGGTGATAGGAAAAAACTTAAAAAATGTTGTTTGTTACGTGGTTATAGGGATGGGGAGGGGGAGTTTTCTTTATTAAAAGCACCCTACATAAGTAAGAATCATATTTATTAGAACATATTTTGCATGTATGTCTAAATAAATAGTGGAGTCTTGAAAGAAACTTCTTTCACCATGATTCACCATGCTTTTCAATGGGACAAAAACATACCAAATTTCACTATGGATTCCACATGGATTCACCATGATTCCCTATCACCATCATTCCTCCCGATAAGTCACCATGTAACAAAAACACCCTTAGTTATTAGGTTCCTACAATTCAGGAAACAAATGATAAATACTCACATATCACTGTATGGTGATCACATTCTCTTTGATTGTGTTTTGATGGTAGCTAACATGAGGTGGGATTCCTATGTGTATTCCGGTCCTCAAATCTCTTACAGTCTTGTTGTAGAAGGAGTGAGGGGGTCTAGGAGGCCTTCAATGGTCGGATATTGATCTGATGATTCATTCTGTAGATCTCTTCAATAGCCACAGACTACAAATGAAAAGGTGTGCTGACATTATTTATCTCTATAAATTACATAAGGTCATCATTGATAAGGTGAGAGGATGGTGTTAAAGGTCGGGTGGTATTATTGCCATGATGATGGCTGTCGTTGGTCAAGGTGTGACCTTTTACAGGTCTAGAGGCAGATCTGCAGTGGCCTCGATAGGCAGGGTGCCACGGTGGTTGAGACAAGTAGTACCCCGACGGAGTGGGAGAGGAAGGCACCACTGATGAGGGCGGTGATGATCTACACTGGTGGTGCTGGCCAAGGAAAGGTCTTGTAGGGAGGTTCAATATATGCTAGGGTGTTGCCACTGTGAGGGAGTTAGATCCATAGTCTACAGAATCCTTTAGATTTGATAGTGTCTTCAGTTACAAGAATGACGATGGTGGCAAGTTTGGAGGTTCTAAGGTTTGGATTAGCAGTAGTATGCTCGATGGTGCCATAGTATAAGATTGGTTGCATGCTCCTATCTGTATCCATGGCTAGGGTTCCACTTATGTATGGTTGAAGGGGAAGATGAGAAACTAGGTTTGTATCTATGCACCATAACAAGGAGAGAGGGGAAAGGTGAGAGGGCACAAGGACAAAAGTTGAGATTGGCATTGATTAATGGTGATGTGAAGAACCAATGGCCGACTTCTATCTCCTAACCCGGGGAAGGCAAAGCATAAGGATTGAAATAGGAGGGTATTTTAGGGTGTGGTTGATGATGCGAGAGTTAGAAGAGGAGATGGAGTTCCTTGTAGGACATGTGTTACACAGGGATATGGGTCCCTCATTTAAATAAATTTACGCAAAATAAATGGTAATTATGCCCCTCTTGCTAACTACTCCATATATTTTAAATGAAACCCCAAATGTTTTGAGTTTTGATTATGGATTTAATTTCTGTTAACACTTCCCTTTTAACCTTAATTTCTCTCATAATACATCAAAGCATTTCTACCTCTATTTATAGATGTATCTCGAACAAGTATGTATAACTAAATTCAATATGTTCCAGCCATTTATTAAAATTGATTCCAAGTCATTATGAAAAAAGGAGATCATTATGTATATGTGGGATTTAAAAAGATATTGAGGCATCCATTATTCATTTTGAGTGAAGTTAGGTCAAGGGACGAGTTTGTAAATCTTACTCAAGTGAGGATAAGAAAAGTTCAATTGAGAACTAATATGTATCAAATACTATGGTAATTTAATCAAAACAATTGACTAGGATTTGAAATGAAGGACAATGTTGTAGATAAGATCAAGCCAGGAGAGAATATGTATCATAGCTCAAAATAGGTGTAGCAAATTCAATATGTTACAATTTGACTTTCTTCTAACTTTCCCAATCTCCATTTTCTTGTATTTTTTATCTTGCCTTCTCTACCCTTGAAGCTTTTGGCATTGATAGCAAACCACACTTGTTGTCTAACTAATCCTTCATTTCCCAAGGCCATGCCATTAGTGTCGAGGTGAATGTCAGAACCTAGGATATGTTCTATGAGCCCACCAAGTTTGTCTTGTAGGGGATAGCAACCCTAATATCAAGTCCTAACTTAGCTTGCCATTATCTCTGTCCCTCTATATATTTGATCATTTTGACCTCATTGAAGGATTTTTTTTTATTTTTTCATGTTTGTCGTGTTCAACCGAGGTCACTTGCCAGCTTTTAAGGCCAAAATTTTTCTATTTTTCTTACTGACCATCCTTTTTTTACTTCTTCATGAGTTCATGGAAGAACCTCACTCCACTTTGCTGCCAGCCTTCCTACTTTGAGTGAAAACCCTTTGTATCTGGCTTGTCCTTGTGACCTAGTGAGTAGTGTTTTGTAGATGAAGGCCAGTCAGTAGGGAGAAGCCATAGATTGATCAAGAACCTCTCTCACCCGTCCATGATGAGAAAGGAGGGAACAATGTTCCATGTGATTTCCACCCAATGCCTATTTGTGGATGAGGCCTTGAGCTTTTCCTATATGGAAGATTAGTCCACGCATGACTGGTTTGTTACTTTGTGCGAGTCTTGAGAGGATTAAAAGACTAAGGTGCCCTATAAGGCTTGATTTGTTAAGGATTAATCATGGGGGCATATTGGTCTTTTGACTCCCTTCTTTTATTTACAAATGAATTAACTTCTATAAATCACAACAAACATTTGATTCATTCATATATTATAAATATATATCTTCAAAATAAAAAATGAGAGGAATTAATTGGTATAGTTTTCAAGGTCTGATTATGAAGTTCTTAGAAAAACTAATTTTGGGTTGGACTATTGAATAATGTAATGAAACGCTAATATATTTAGGTTTGAAGAAACTCTGAACCTGACTTTAGTGGTTATGTGAGGGCTTAGGAATTCTTTTAAGGTAAGTGCATTCTCTCGATTTATTTAGGCATCAAACCATGATTTCCCACATAAAACATCTATGCTGAATTTGATCATCAATTGTTTCACTCTTATCATCTTTTATTACTCCTATCATTTTGAGATTATCTCTCTAATTGTTTACTAAAATGATATAAAATCATCATTATTGGTCCTCTAACCTAAATATGTTATTTTTGGATGTTCTCATCCCCTATTCATTTAAATCAATTTGCTAAACTATTATTTTTCATCATGTGGTAACCTATTGTGATGATGCAATATAATGATTTTGTGTGGATATGTGAATTCCCACTCCTTACAATTGTATAGAGGTAAGAAATCATGCAGTGGGCATCCTGTTCTTCTCCGAGCAGATGTGTATTTTTCTTACTCATCCTATACTTATGGTTGACATGATATTTCCTACCTACATGATTAATAATTGTCATTTCTAAACAAATGGATGTCTTTGTTTTATTCAAGTGTTTGAAAACATCTCTTTATTGAGGTTATTTCTTGTTGAATTGAATTCCTAATATATTTGACCTGTTAAATATTTTAGAAATATTCCCTTTTGGACTATTTTGATACTTTAAACACCACTTATTTGAAAATGCCCGCCCTTAGGATTTTTATCTTGGTTTTTCATTTTTTTACCTTTTTAATAATGTTGGCATTAATATCCTTTATCCTAAATTAGAGTGTATTAGGTGTGTAGGAAAATAAAGAAATAATGTTTTGGTAATGAAATCCTTATAGGAGGTTGAAGTGTAATTAATTAATTAATTAATATTTCAAATAGGGATTAGTTCTATAATTTTATAAACTTAATGAGATTTAGTTTTCAAATACTACTCTAGAATATTCCTAACATTAGACTATGTGAAGAAAGAGATGAACATGAAGATTTTCATATAAAAAAATAATAGTTGGGGGATAATTACAAATATATTCCAAAATGAGCAAGTCAAGACATAATATACCTAAAGGCTTAAAATGAAAATTGACAGCAAATTAGATTCTTAATTCTTGAAATAACAAATATTTCTTTTTCATAAACTACCAGAGAGTATTATTACTAAATTAAACCCCAATACTGCCTCTACTAGGGCTCGTGATCACAGAGCAATCCAGTAGTCCTCGGTAGTGGTGCTCTTGCTGGGGGGGGGAGGTGGCTAGCGCTCAGCTGGATGACACCCTCTCCCCCTGGGTGCCTCCCCATCCCCCTCACGCTGAACCAAAGTCCTTAGTTTCTCTAGGTGTGAGCCATTTTCCCGCGATGCGGTCGTTTCTTCTTTCTCCATGACACCTGGGTGTCCTACTCGTGAGAAGGCGCCCCTCAGTGGCCTCGCTTTCAGAAGGCGGCACAGATCTGAGAGGACGACGATGGGTGGTGGCGAGCTCTAGGCAGCGGCGGGCTGCTGGTCGAGCCTCTCTTGTTCTGCCTGGGTCTTGTTGCAGGTCGTGGAGTCGGGTGCTCCTGTGGATCGACGACGAGGCTGGGTGACTCCATGGTGCATCGATAGAGGGAGAGAAATCGGGTTATGTGCTTTGGGAGGATGCTCTCGCCCCTTGCTCGCAAGGGTGCTCAAGAGTGGTGGTGGAGTTACTCGGTGCTTTCTACCCCCACCTTCAATCCTCACAGGCCCTTTCTCCTCTGAGTATGCACAAGCAGAGCTTTTTGCCCCCTTCTTAGAGATCTGGGGTGATGCACTCAAACTGCTTGAGTAATTTCCTGGGTCAACATTCTATGAGCTTAGACAACTTCTTGATTGGCCTCAACTGTTGTTCTTTTTCTGCCTTTTTTTGGGTTTATGTATTTAGCAGCAAGATGTCTATTTTTCTTGTTGTGGTTTGGGTTGAGCTCTTTTTTTGTCTGGCGGCCTCTAGCATGGATGAGATAGTGATCTCTATGGGTGGTATCTCACATGTCTCTACCGAAGGCAATGCAAACTCCTCTCTCGATGTACGCCTAGGCTCATGTAGATTGATGAATTCCATCCCAGATAGCTATTTTAGACAGCCACTACAAGATGTAGACAGTGCAGAAATTTACCTATCACATCCCAATCTGAGTCTTGTGCTATTTCTTTCCACAAAAGGAGTTGCTTCTTGGTTAGTTGATGAGAGATCTCTATCTTGTATATGTCGTATGGCCTATTTTTAATGATATCAAGTTATTTTCAAAAACAAATATATTTTTCATACTATTTGGACATAAATTGCCCACTCAATTGAACCAGGGAAGAAGGCAATTAATAAAGATATAAGATTTAGATTTAGCAAAGTCTTTGTTTTCCTGTTATGTCACACAAGTTTGCTCATTTCTTTCCATAAGAGGGTCACTGATTGGGTGGAGGGCTATCACTCCCTCACTCTGCCTTGATGAATCGGACAACAAAGGAGTTATCACCTACATTGTCTTTCTTTCTGCTAGTTTTGCATAACGTGTCACGACTTTCCTTCCCCGTTCTCTCTCTTTTTATTGCCTCTCATCAATTAATATTTTTCCCAATTGAATTCCCTCAAATATCCTCATCAAATGATCTCTTACTATGATCTTTTCATATTATATTTGGGAAATGTCCAAATTCCTTTGATATCTCTCCTTGTTGCCAATTACAAAGTTTTGGAAGTCCCCTTAAAACCTCATACTCATCAGTATGAAATCCCCTAGGAAGCTTCATTAATTGTTTTCTGTACATATATTGTCCCTGGGGTCTCCCTCAATGCTATTCTACACTCCATATTCTACTCCAGTGATAAGGTGGTGTTCACTACTCTTGTGCTTGAGGCTTCAGTTGACACTTTAGTAAGAATCTTTGACTTCTCTTCTCAGCTTCCCAATCTCCATTTTTACAATTTTTCTCTCATCATATCTACCCTTCAAGATTTCCAAGTTTACCTCCTGCAACACTAGTCTTCCGACCAAGAATATGGCTCCCCAACCACGAGATCAATGTTGAGTGTTGACTGGAGGTGTGAATTATCTAATCCCTTGTCTTGATGACCATTAAACCTTTCCACTTATTTGTGTATAATTATTCTACTTGATGAATTTTAGACCAGATAGGTGTATTCCAAATTCCTAAACTTACAAACTGTCATATTGAGAAACCAAGTCATACATGCACAAAGATCAATATTGAAAAACTGATAATTTATTTCTTAGATCTTTGACATAAATCACTTGTAATAACTGTATGGCTTGTAATTAAGCTCATATGTGTAAAAGACTCAATTAGGATAGATTAATATTTCCCTCGAAGGGACTTGAGATACCCAAAATAGTAAGTACAATCTCCCAAGTTTCCCATGGGCATAACTCATCTAACAATACCAAAATTGTAAAACCTCCTATCAGTCAAGCTTCTCACTAGTTGGAAAATCATCCAACCAGAAAAGGGCCCTAACAACAAAATTTATTGGCCAAGTTTCCAACTAAACAAACTGCACTACTAGTGCGCTCCCGCTGAGGCTTGCAACACCGGCCAACTAGGGTGGCCGAGTGCAATCCACGAGATCGGGAGGCACGAGAGATGGGATCTTTGCTTTCGAAATTTGTATGGTCCCAAATCGAGTCGATCACTAAAACTAAAATAGTTCACCCACAAGCGTACAGGGTACTGTCGTAGTATAGGCGAAAGGCAAGATGCGGGGTCGAACCATAGAGATAGAGGGGGCTCTAGAGTTAGAAGGCATAAGATATGTTCCTTTTGCGGAGATTAAGGTTTTTAGGGTTTAAAGGTTGGTTGGTTGTTGATTAAGCTAAGTGAGCAAGTAGGAAATGCAATATGAAACTAAGTTATAAAAAGGGCTAAATTAGCAATCTAAGTCAACAAGCTATCTAAACAAGAGCAAGAACAAACTGCACTAGACTAAGCAAGCAACTAGCAATTGAGAGCCTAAGTTAACCACTAATCAAGATCAAAGACCTAACTTAACACTTAACTAACAAAACTAGGCAATTAACTAAGTTAACTAAAGCAATTGAACTATACTAGCATTAACAAGCAAACAGAGCAATTAAGGTTTTAAGCAATTAGATGAAGGAGGTGGGCCGTTTGGGAATGTGACCTTGACATTAATTGGGGGGTGTCACCATAATAAGCAATTAACATATTTCATTCTAGACTATGAAACCAAACAACAAGGTGGGTTCTATGAGGATGTACCCTATGCTACTAGTTGGAGAACTAGGGCTAGGTGTAATTCTCATAGGACTTACCAAGTCTAGGCCTCTAGGATAAGTGGTATTAGTCAATTGAGGACCAAGGGTAAGGATGGGAGTAGAGATGAGGATATTTGACCTCATGCCACTAGCAACCTCAGCCTTTAGGAAATCCAAGGCAATTGCACTAATCACACTTATACTAGTCACTTAGAACTCACATTTGCATGTAGGAAGAAGGTGATTATGTAGGAAGATAGGGGGCTAGATAGGGATCTGAATTAAGGACCTAGGAGCCAATCCTATGATAGCTACATAGAAACCAAAACATCCTAGAGGCAAATGTCTTCAAACACCATAAGGCAAGCAATTAATGTAATTAAACAACAATCACATGCACAAGTAATGGGAAATGAGATACAAGCAAAGGCAATCATCATAGAAGTGAAATATGTTCATTACAAATTATATTCCCCCAACATGGTATCAAAGTCACATTTTTTCCCCAAACAGCCCACCAAAGGGGGCTTAGCTATACATGATCAAAATAGAAACAAAGGAGAAGGGAAAGAGAGTAGGAAATGCCATGGATGCTTGATGAAGCTTGACTTCTTCACCTCCTTGCTTCTAGCCACGAGCCTCCTCCTCCAATGGTGCCCAAGAGCATGGAAATGGTGGAATGGATGGATAGAAACCTAGAGAAACTAGGTTTCTATGGTGGAAATGAGTGGAAAGTGGGTGGAAATGGGATTAAATGAAAGGAAAGTAGGTGGATGGGAGTAATGGATGCAAGGGAGAAGCTGGGTTGCGGCTAGGAAGTGCTCTCTCTCGATCCCTAGAAGCAACTAGTGGTTATATAGAAGCTAGGGCTAAGTGGGGGTAAAATAGGAAAAGCAGTGCAAAGTTGTGTAGGGCAGGTGATCACCACGGTCGTGGTGGGTGTGTCACGGCCGTGGCGAGGGTAGTGGGGAACGGCTGTGGGGGGTGAAAATGGTCGTGGTTTGAAGGAAGTGGTGAGATGGTGGTGGCCATGGCCGTGGCGGAGTGCCACGATCGTGGTGGGTAACATGCACCATGGCCGTGTTGGGTAACATGACCATTTTGGAGGGGGAGGAGCTAACCATGGGGAGGGGCCACAGGCGTCTTGATCATCTTCAGCCACGGTCGTGGCGACTTGGCCACGGTCGTGGCGTTCCGGGAAAAAACCATGTTGGCAACTGACTTCTTGCAATTAATTCCCACAACCGTGGCAGGGTGCCACGGCCGTGTTCTCTTCTCCTGACCACGACCGTGCTGATGGCCACGGTCGTGGTGTCTTCACTGGCCACGGTTGTGGCTGGGAGGCCCCGGCCGTGGGACTCGGTGGAATTTCCCTATTGCAACCTGTTGGATCTTGGAAATAAACGCACGACTGTGGCATTGTGGCCACGGCCGTGGTGAGGCTTGACTTCTTGATTTCGCTTCTGACTTTGTCATTTTCGGATGTCTTTGCTTGGGGATGATTCTTGGCCATTGGAGGTAGGTTGAGGGAGACTTTGGGGCCTTCTTTGGGTCCCTCCTTCTCTCTCTTCCATCTAATCATGGTCCAGGTACCTGAAAAACAGTGCAAAGAACATCCATAAGCATATTTGCAATGATATTCATATTGGGGAGAATAACATGTAATTCTAATACATTTGAATGTGATAAAAGTACAAAATGACACAAGATACATCCCTAGAATAGGGTTGGATCACCACCCCAAACTTGAAACATACTTGTCCTCAAGTATGCTCCAACTCAATCTCTTTTCCATTTTCCACAATCAAAAGATATGAAAAATGCAATATGATGGGCGACAAATGCTAAATGGGATCACTGGTGACTAGGTACATGCAAATCACTTCCCTCCTCTTCTACTTTCACAAACCAATCATGAAGAGAGAACAAAGCACATGAACTTAGCATATAATGCATGGTTTGCACAAGTTATCAATATCTCATCCATAAGGTTCCGGGTAGACCGTTTCATGATGATGTTAATCGCCAATGACTAGGAGTGTTGTTTCACCTTCATGCGTTCAACCTTATGCTTCAAGTTATGCCAAATGACCCACATGTCCGCGGAAAGGGATAAAGTGAGCTAGGTTTATGTTTCCTAGCTCCATGGGTATGAAAGAATGAAGAAAGGGTTGCAGTAAGATTTGGAGTGCTATTACACACTCATATTTTCTTTATTTGAATGCTCTTAAACAGGAGCATCCTTTTATTTTCTTTTTGCATTTTGCATTTTTTTTTCTTTCTTTCCCTTGGTGTAGATAGGGCAAATGGTGGATAGAGTGAAGCGAGGATATCAAGATGTGGTCACCCCAAACTTTTGGAGGTGACCACGACTAATATGTGCACTTTGGCATCTTTTTATGAGGCGGAGGGGTATGAAGATGGTGGAAGAATAGTCGGGTCAAAGGGGGGTCACTTGGCATGATCTTCCACATAAGGTCTCCTGCATGAAAACTAGTCCAAAACTTCACCATAGACATCACATCACATGAATGAACCAAATGAAATCCATATATCAATCAAGTAACTCCACAAACATTAAACGTTATATGCTTGCTCGAATCATAATTCAATCAAACCAACACATTCCCAAGGGAGGTGACGAGCATGTAAGAAGTCGCTCATTGATACCACATAGCACTTCATCACATCATATCATCTTGTATTTGTCAAAGATAAGCAATTTTATTCAATATGGTAAAGATTGAGTCAAAACACGCTTTTTGGACAAGAAACATCAAATCTGGGCAAAATTGGCCAAAAAGGTGCCAAATTGCACTAAATCACATTCAAACACAATTTTAGGTAAAAAGCAAGTAAATCCTAGCTAAAACATGCAAAAATTAGCAAAAACCAACATGAGATGCAATGCATGGATGAAAAAGCAAAAATTTTGAAAAATTACTCAAAAATGCAGAAATCAACTACATGCCATTCAAAGATGCAATGCAAAGAACAAAAACAATAAAACTAAACTAGATGGCAGAGGTGATATCAAAATGACAAAATGAGAGATAGAGTGGTGCATACCGCCCTACCCACCCCAAACTTTAGAATCATGTTGTCCTCATCATGAAACTATAGCTTAGGGGAGATAGGGGAAGTGTCAAGGCTGTGGTGGTTGGTCCGGCATCTGCGGAGGATCTGGAGAAGGAGCTGAGGCTGGAGCTAAGCTTGATGGAGGATGCTGGTAGTAGTGCCCCCCAGTAGTCGTCCTAGGGTGGAGGGTACGCTTGTGGATGTCCAGCTATACCACCCCAAAAGTCTGCACCCCATTCGGGGTTTCTTGCTGCATGGGCATGTTGGTACTAGTACAAGTGGTTGATATGATAGTGCGTCTGCTGTTAATCTTGCCACATGTACTGCAGGACAAGCTGCATGTCACCTTGGGTCTTCTAAATATTCTCAAGGTGTGCCTAGATTGTGGCCATGTCATAGGCATTCCCTGAGGGTGGCTGCAATTGGGATGTCCCCTCATCCCTCCTTCTTATTCTTCAGGGTTACCTTTGTTCTACATCTTCTTGCTCCTGCCCTTGCACATTAGATTCGGCAACGTCTTCATGTACAACAGTGGCTCCCCTTGCATATGTCTCTCTCGGGTTCTCTTGCTGCCACGTCAAAAGTTTTTCCTTCAGCCTAAAGAGAATTCCCATCATAGATAGAAGAGGCACTGCGTGGTATGGCAACTCCAACTCAAAGTTCGACACACTAGTTGTCAGGTAGATCATCCTTTTGTTCTTTACCTTGATAGTGTGCGAACGCACCAAGTAGTTGAGGTCAACAAACTCTGCCTCAAGTGCGTCTTGTAGCCCGGAGAGATCATATCCCAGCGCTAGTGCAATCGAAGTCACAAATCCCCCCATGACAAATGGCTTTGTGCTCTTGTAGGGTATGGACTTCATATGATCGATCAGTAAAACTCCCAGGTCTATATAATTTTTGAGGTTCATCATTGAAAAGACAAACATATCCTTTTGGGATACGGAGCCTTGATTATCATACCTCCCTACAATAGTGTTGGCCAAGACCTTTTGCACGTAGTGGATCATCGGGTTGCTTATAGCAGCGGTTTTGGATTTCCCTGCATCATACACATTGCTGCCCATGATCATCTTCCAGAAATATCCATAATCAATATCTTCTTCCCTCTCTATCAAGCCTTCATCCAATTTCACTGCTTCCTTAGGAGTTGCAGCAAAAATGCCATTCAGTTCCATGGAAGTGAGGGTGTGTATGTTGCCCATCATAGAGAACTTGAGTGCATCGCACCCCCTCACTTTAGTCTTCTCGAGAGTGGCGAAGAACTCTTGGGTCAAAGCTACATAGGTTGGATGCGGTGTGAAAAGGACATCCCACAACCCTATTGTTTTCAAACTTTGCTCCACTGCCTGCTTGATCCCTAAGTCTTCAATTATCTTCTCAGACCCATATTTAGTGGCGACGACTCGCCTTGTCATACATTCAGGGTATCTGAGCTCAATCTTCGTGTTCCTGTATCCTCGGCCATAAGATACTCCCATCGGGGCTTTGCCTAAGGATTTCAGCATGTCTGCCTCCAATTGTGCCAGCATATCACCCTCCTCGGGCTCGAGCTCCACCTCTTCCTCGTTGTTGTCTTCTTCCTCCTCCATTCTATAGGATTGTGATCCCAAACTGGTATCGAGGTTATACCAATGTGTCGACTGTTCCTCTTCTTACTGCAGTTGCCGCGAGGGTTGCAGCTGCACACCACGCCTCGCTGTCACCTGAGACGTCGAATGGCGGGCTGGTGTAGGCTTCGACGAGAGTCCGGATGATGACGGTGCCGCTTTAGATTTGTGACTTCTTTTTGCGGCCAACGACTCGATTTCATCAACGAGATTGTCCAAGTCGACCCCCATGGACTCCTCCTCTTCTTCGTCCTCTCCCTCGTAGGTGGCATCTATGATGTGGTGTCTATCGGATGAGCGGGAGTGCGATCCGCTCACTGATTGCGATTGACAGAGGGAATGGTGGGCGGAGGTGGTAGGCGAGGGGGTGTGGGATGGAACAGATACATCGGAGGAGGCGTTTTTGGAATGCCGTTTCCCTCCGGTGATGATGTTCGTCCCCTTGGTTATGGCTCTCCCAATTTTTTTCATGGTGGAGATGGAGGTAAAGGTGGTGATTTTTAGATTTTGGTGGAGGAAGTGGTGTGGATGTGGTTTTGTGGGTGGAATGGGAGGATAGTGATGTATGGATGGTGGGTATATGATTTGTTGTGGATTTGGGCAAGAATGGAAGGGTTTTCGTGGAGGTTTTGTGTAGGGGGGCTGTATGGCGGAGTGGAGATGGATGAGGAGATGGAGATGCGATTGGGAGAGATTGGGCGATGGCAATGGTAGAGGAATGGTTGGGGATTGATTTGGAATGGATTGGGGATCAAACGGAGGTGTGTTTGGGGGTTGGAGGTGGTGAATGGGGGAGCACACAACCGTTTTCCACCGCCACGATCATGTTGCTGGAGGTGGAAGACGATAGAATGAGGAGGGGGTCGGGTCTAGACATTTAAAAGTATATTTTTTTCTGAACCGGGTTCGGCCACAGTCATGGCAGGTGACCACGGTCGTGGCTAGGGTTGGGTAGCACGACCGTGACGGGTGCCACAGTCGTGTTGTCGATGAAGAGAGCCCCGGCTTGACCTCACCATGGTCGTGGCTACGCGCCACAGTCGTGGCCTTGTCCTCCCGCCACAGTCGTGGTGACTTGCCACGGTCGTGGCTGATCTTGCAAAAACCATGTAACTTCGGCCAATTTGCAGCATTAATTCCCACGGTCGTGGCCTTTTGCCACGGTCGTGGCCCACTTTCCTCAACACGGCCATGGTGAGGACTACGGTCGTGGGCTGTCTCTTTCAACACGATCGTGGCCTTTTGCCACGATCGTGGCCTTTTGCCACGGTCGTGGCCCGCTTTCCTCAACACGGCCGTGGTGAGGACCACGGTCGTGGGCTGTCTCTTTCAACACGGTCGTGGTGTAGTACCACGGTCGTGGAGATTCGTGCAACCAACCTATAACTTCGACCAACTTTGTGCAATAATTCCCACGGCCGTGGCTATGTGCCTCAGTCATGTTTGTCCACATGAGCCATGGTCGTGGTTGAACTCCACGGCCGTGGTGTTGTTGTTCTTTCAGCTTTCAAACGTTAAAACTTGAACTTTCGATTTCATTTGTTCTTTTGCCACAAATTTGACTTAATGGCCATGATTTACTTCTAAAACCCCTCTCTCTATTGTCTAACACCTGCACATCATCAAAACTCAAACAAAAGCATCAAGCACAAATGTGCGTGTGTGTATTAGTGTAAAAGAAAACTAAAGTATAGAAAAGGAAAAGGTTTGAGAATCTCAAACCACGTGGGTTGCCTCCCACTAGCGCTAAATTTTACACCTTCAGCCAGGCTTATTGATTGTTGGACTTTTTCACTTTTTCAGAATCTTCAATAGATCCTTGTAGTAGATTCCTTTCTCATCCTCGTCTAAGCATTCTTCTTCATCAGATTCTTCCTCTACAAACATAACAATATCAAAATCTTGATTGGCCTTGTTCGGGCCGACTTCAACAACAAGTTTCAACCTTTTCCCATTGATGGCAAATTCCTTAGCTCCTTCTTTTGCACATATAACCACTACCCCGGATGGGTACACCTTCTTGACAAGGTAAGGACCTTCCCATCTAGACCGAATCTTTCTGGGAAAGAACTTCATTCTTGAATTGTATAGCCATACCCATTTGTCGGGCTCAAACTATTTCTTTTTTATGATCTTGTCATGTAGAAACTTGGTTCTTTCCTTGTAGCTCTTTGACACTTCATACGCTTCATGCCACATTTCTTCTAGCTCATACAATTGGAACTTTCTTTTCATTCCGACACTCTCTTCATCAAAGTCCATCTTCTTCAAGGCCCAAAGTGCCTTGTGTTGCATCTCAACTGGAAAATGGACACTCTTACCATAGACAAGCTTGAACGATGTAGTGCCAATCGGGGCTTTGTATGCAGTCCTATATGTCCATAAAGCTTCATTGAGGCGAAGTGACCAATCCTTGCAGTCCGGTCACATCTTCTTCTCCAAAATGAGCTTTATCTCCCGATTTGCCAACTCAACTTGACACTCGTTTGAGGGTGGTAAGGAGTAGCTACAAGATGGTTCACTCCATGTCTCTTTAGCAGCCTTTCGAAGGTGCGGTGGATGAAATGACTCCCGCCATCACTAATCATAGCCCTTGGAACACCAAAACGGCTAAAGATGTTGGATTTCACGAAATCACATACCACCTTGTGATCATTTGTCCTTGTTGCCACAACCTCAATCCATTTTGATACATAGTCTACGACGACCAAGATGTAGACATACCCGAAAGAAGGAGGGAAAGGACCCATAAAGTCAATCCCCCAAACATCAAACACTTCTACCACCAGAATAGGTGATAAAGGCATCATGTCACTCTTTGAGATAGTGCCCACTTTTTGGCACTTGAAGCAACTCTTGCAAAAGTCATGAGCATCTTTGAACAATGTTTGTCAGTAAAATCCACATTGAAGAATTTTGGCGGCCATGCGTTTCCCTCCAAAATGACCTCCACACACTCCGGAATGGCACATAGATAAGACTTCTTGCTGCTCCATCTCCGGAATACACCTCCTAATGAGTTGGTCCGGTCAATACTTGAAGAGGTGAGGGTCATCCCAAATGTAGTTCTTGACCATAGCAAACAATCTCTTGCTTTCCTCTCTTATCCACATGCTAGGTATCCTCCCACTAGCTAGGAAATTCTCTATGTGTTTGTAACATGGCTTTTGGGAAGATGAGATTAAGAGGAGTTGTTCATGTGGCATTGTCTCTTTGATTGGACTTATCATATCAAAAGGTCCATCAAGGAGGGAGAGATGATCTACAACACCGTTTTCTACTCCTTTCTTATCCACAATTTCTATGTCAAATTCTTGGAGCAACAAAATCCATCGGATCAACCTTAGTTTTGAGTCTTTCTTAGACATGAGATACTTCAACACAGAATGGTCCGTGTAGATTGTCACTTTGTTTTGCAAGAGATACGGCCGGAACTTGTCAAGAGCACAGATCACCGCAAGCAACTCCTTTTTGGTAGTTGTATAGTTTCTTTGAGCATCGTCTAAGGTTTTGCTCGCATAGTAGATAGCATGAGGAATTCGGCCAACGCGTTGACCCAGCACAGCCCCCACCGCCATATCGGATGCATAAGTCATGATCTCAAATGGCAAAGAGAAATCCGGGGGCTGCATGATAGGAGCAGAAATAAGCCTTTCTTTCAAATGATTGAAGGCTTCAACACATTTGTCATCAAACTGAAATTTGATATCTTTCTCAAGCAATCGACATAGTGGTCTTGAGATTTTGCTAAAGTCCTTGATAAAGCGGCGGTAGAAACTTGCATGTCCCAAGAAAGATCGAACATGTCTTACGGTGGAAGGAAGGTCGAGTGTAGAGATAAGGCCCACCTTGGCCTTGTCAACTTCAATCCCATCTTTAGAAACTCGGTGTCCCAGAACTATACCTTCAGGTACCATGAAATGGCTCTTTTCCCATGATAAAACTAAGCGAACTTTCACACATCTTTCCAGAACAACAGCTAGATGTAGCAAGCACTCATCAAAGGTTTTCCTGAAAACTGAAAAATCATCCATGAAAACTTCAAGTGACGAATCAAGCATGTCAACGAAGATTGATGTTACACATCTCTGGAAAGTGGAAGGGACATTGCACAGTCCAAATGGAATTCTCCAGTAGGCAAATGTACCACTTGGACAAGTGAATGTCGTCTTCTCCTGATCCGCCAGATGCACTGCAATATGAAAATATCCCGAGTATCCATCAAGAAAACAATAGAAGCTCTGCCAAACCAATCTCTCTAAAATCTGATCAAGAAATGGGAGTGGGTAGTGATCCTTCTTTGTCTTTTCATTGAGCTTTCGGTAATCAACGCACATTCTCCACTTGGATTTCTCTCTCACCGTTATAAGCTCACCATCGACATTTTCTGCAACTATAATCCCGCCCTTCTTGGGCACAACTTGGATGGGACTCACCCACGTACTGTCAAAAATGGGATAGATGATCCCTGCATCAAGCAACTTTACAACCTCTTGAGTTACAACATCCTTCAACTTTGGATTTAGCCTTCTTTGCATTTGGCGGGTCGACCTCGCATCTTCTTCTAAGTATATCCGATGCACACAAATAGAGGGGTCAATCCCTCTCAAGTCAGCAATAGACCATCCAATGGCTTGGATGTTCTTCCTCAAGACTTCCATCAAGGCATCTTCTTGCTCAGGAGAGAGAATGGAGGAAATGATCACCGGGAGGGTGTCATTTGAGCCAAGGAAAGCGTACTTCAATCCTTCAGGAAGTGTCTTCAACTCAAGAACAGGGGGTGCTTCAAGGGAGTTCTTCAATGGTGCAGAAATAGAAGGAAGGTCCTCACTTGCAGCCACTAGGGCTAGCTCATCCACTTCACTTTCATCATCATCATCATCAGGGAACTCAACAATTGGTTCAAGACCTCTACCTTGGGTGGAAGTCTCAATCCACGCAGGTAGGCACTCTTCAACAATCTCTTCTAGGCATTCCACCAAATAACAATCTTCTTCGGTGGCCCCTATCACTTCAGCTGTAGTAGAAGACTTGAAGATGTTCAACCGGATCTTCATGTGCATGAATGTAACATACATGGTCCCAGTCCTCACATGGATCACAACATCAACTGTGGCTAGGAAAGGTCTCCCCAAGATGATTGGCACCTTTATAGTCTCCTTTTCCATATCAAGAATGATAAAGTCAGCTGGGAAGAAGGCAAAAGTATCCTCATCAAGACGGACCAACACATCATCCACACGCCCTCTAGGCGTCTTCATAGATTGGTCGGCCAACTGTAGAGTGCAATGGGATGGCCTCAACTCCCCCATTTGGAGCTCAGCAAACAGATCATACGGAATCAACTTTACGCTAGACCCCAAGTCAAGAAGAGCCTGGTCTATGCGATGTGCCCCGATGTAGCATGAGATGATGGGAGCACTAGGGTCTTTTCTTTTCCGGGGAATGGTGTGTTGGAGAATGGAGCTCACTTGCTCAGTGAGCTTGATCTTCTTAGGCACCGTCCCTATTGTCTTTCTTTTGAAGGTGCACAATTCTTTAAGGAACTTTGCATAGGATGGAATTTGCTTGACTGCATCTATAAGAGGTACGTTGATTTTCACTTGCTTGAAGATCTCCAAAATATCTTCCGCATGCTTCTTTTTTTTCTTTGCAACAGAAGGCTCCTCGAGTGCATCGGGATATGGAGGGAGTTGGGACCCCAATCGGTCCAAATCAACAATATCATCCACTAGTATCACTGGAATCACAGTATCACTACTCGGTATCATAGAATCAATGCTCGACGTCACAGTATCAACACTACCTCTTATCACAGTATCATCAATCTGCATCTCAGTATCAACCTGCTCAGCCTCAGTGTCATCTCTGCCAACAACTGTACCATGGGGCCTCTCCAAAGTCCTGCCACTTCTCAATGTAGTAACTGCCTTCACATGCTCATGGGTGGTAGGAGAGGGAGCTTGTGGAGGGGGTTGTGGCTGTTGGGGTGGTGGAGGCCTTTGGTGAGGGGAGTTGGTATTTTGAAGAATGAATTGGGGTTGCGGTTGTTGTTGTGGTGGGGGGTGGTATTGTGGAGGTGGTTGTTGGTAGGTGTGAGGTGGAGGTGGAGCATATTGATAATTGAGTGGCTCTTGAGGAGGAGGAGGAGCATAGGGGTTTGGTGGGGCTTGGTAAGATGGTGGAACATAAGCACTCGAAGTGTTCCCTAGAAAAACCCCATCATTGTTCGGATTTGGCATTGGTTGAGATGGAAGTCTACCTTCTTCCCTTCTAGCCAAAGAGAGAGAAATATGATCCAACCTCTGCTCAAGACGGTTTATAGACTGCCCATGTGCATTGACATATTTTTTTACTTCATCTAGGCTCCTTAGCCTTCCTAGTACATCGTCCTCAAACTTGGAGCTATATCGTGGCTTTTTCTGCCCCTATCCTTGTCCATCCTCATTCTGTTGTTTCCAAGAGAAGTTTGGGTGGTTCCTCCACTCGAGAGTGTAGGAGTTGGACATTGGGCCCTGGTTGTTGCGGCCACTAAAGGAATGTAAAGCGTTGACTTCCTCGTCTGCAGTGTCAATAACCATTGCGGGAAGATTTTTAATATTATTTAGAAAAAAATAATATAACTATTAGTTTGTTATGATTTTTGAAAATTATCATTGTTCTAATATAATGTATCCATTAAATATTTTCCTTACAACCTATAACCACCTCTCATAAATATTTACTCTACTTTCCACTTTTGACAATTTACATATATAAAAGAATGACTTGAAGGTGAAGTGATATTTTATTGTATTTATCTCTACCTTTAGTCATACAATCCCCAACTTTTGTTTTTGACTCTTCTTTTCTCTCATTTAGTTATAGGAAATTATATAGAACCAACTTTGAACTAAACTCTACATTTATGGTAGAATTATAGAGCTAATCCCAAATTATAACATCATCCTAGTATTTTTAGAGAAGGTAAAGTATTATTATCACGTCAATAAAGAAATTCTAGAGGGTGAAATCCATCATATACCATACAAGTGGGTCTACACTTCAAAACCCCATTATCTAAGGATCAGACTATTACCCCCTCGCCATCTTAGGTTTGTCTTTAACCACCCCGTCTAGATGGGAAATAATCTTGTCAAAAAGCACAAGAGCATCTACGTCTCCCATCCCAGGAAGCATATCATTGTGTCCCTTCCAAATAAGGAAATACAACCTTATAAAACAAACCCCCAAAAGGGATTTAAGGCCCATATTATGTTCTCTATGCTCCACAACCCACAAAATACCCTCATCCATGGTCAAAAAGGGATCCCCCCCAATCCATCTTCAATCACAACCTACACCATAGATACTTTGTGTAAGTACAATTGGTGATATGTCCTGAGAGTCAATCATATGATGATGTAATGGCACATGTTGTAATTGATTTGATTATTATTAAAGGCTATTTTGTTATTATGCTTGTTCCAACATTAGATAATAATTTCCTTAGAATGTATGACTCAATGACATGTGAGTTTAGGTTGAGGATATGAATATGAGATCATGTGTATGTTAAGAGTATTCATTTTTGTCTTAGTCCCTAATTGGATATTATCATGGATTTTATATCAAGACTAGTATGTGTGTTGATTAATGACTATATTTCATTAGTTCTAATATTTTATATCAAACTAAACACATAGGTACCAGTTATGAGAAATGTACTGGACTGACCCACTTTGAGTGTGATACATGGAAGCCAATGGTGGCAGTCAAAATCACATCTCAGCGTGATAGTGGTGATTGTGGTCCTTAGACCTGAAGTCACAAAAATTATTGCATGTTGTTCGATGTGCTTTAACACCGCTCAACATGATCTTAAAAATGGTTGTTGTACACGTAGTGCTTATGTGCATTGTGACACATGCAGATTATTGTGAGTGACATAGATGGAATTTTTCTATGATATCTTGGCCACTTGATGAATGAGACTATGAAATCTATGGCCATGCTCATGTGAGTCAATATATGATATTGATCTGATGTGTATCTCAATAGCCTACTCTAGATCAAGAAAGAAAGATTGAACATTAAGAGGATGACGTTTCTATGTCTCAGATTCAATTTGGATATTAGAGACAAAAGGATTATACTATCGCTACAACATGGGTCACAATGTTAGGTTAAGTTTCTCTCCAATTTCTACAAATACTTGGGTAACAATGAAGTCTTTGTAGATACCAGTCATTTCTTGTGAAATCATAATATGATTATCAATATCAATTCCATCATAATTTGGAGCCTACCGGGTCACACACATTGGATGTATTAGAATAGGAGTATAGTTGTGGATGTAATTGGAAATGTTCCAAATCAAATTGATGGCTAATATGTTTGCATAATCTACTAAAATAATATAGGAATATAATCTGAGTTAATTGGTTAAAATGTTTAAGACAATTAATTATATTTAAGTCGGTTGGTGAATTTGGAGTAATTGACTAGAGCGGGATGATGAAAATTAGTTAATCAATTCATATGATTAATGAATTGATTCTAGAATATTCTTTTAGTAGTCTACGAGTGTCTCATACTAAATGCAAACACAACATTTTATTTTTCTAGGAGTTTTGTGAAACCTTTCTTCCTTTCCCTTACTATTTATAGGGGCATGACGACCAGCATCTGAGATAGCACTCCTATACGTGAACCCTAGCTGTCATCATTCTTGAGGGAGAAAAGAAGGAGAGAAACCATGACGCTATCGTGTAGTCAAACAGAAAGCTTGTTCTTACTGGCTAGCTCAAGAAGCACATCATGGAGTTCTAGTCCATCTGCATGGACAAAGTAGAGTCGCATTAGCTGAGCACCTCTGATCAGAGGATTCCTATGAGGACCGTCCATTCACATGAGGAGTGACACACATCATTACACAAAGGAACATCACTAGACTTGATCTACGATAAGATATATCCCACACAACCTCTTTACGAATACATTGTTATTGATGAGATCCACTAATAGGGTAAGTGGACAAACTTTTTTCTATTTCTATTGTGTTTTTTGCCACCACAAAACATAACAGGTACTTCCAAACAAGATATGGTCATGCATTTCATAAGCACATATACACACACCACAGGTAGGGTAAGCATTCAAGCTCCACCTAATCAAGTAGTCATGTGTAGGAAGCTTGCCAACAATAGTCCTGGTTTAACAAATCCATTTGGGGATGTCACCTTGGTTATAAAATAGGGAGAATTGAGGGACATAGGGCGTATCAGAATGTGAAAGATACCATGGCCTAAGCTGAGCCTCCCACAAATGCCAGTGGTCGTCCATTTTTGAGATACCTAAACTGATTTGGGAAAGAAACTAACTAATTATACCATGAATAGATTAATATTTGAGCTACTGAAATCAATTTCATATACTTCTCAAATTTAATGTGTCACAGAAAGTTTTAAAACTAGACACTTGCTTTATATGACTCATTTCTCAGCCATTACATCTAGATCGTGTGGTTGTCCTCCTCTCTCAGGGAACAAGAAAGATGTGCCCTATCACCCAATTTTGTCAGCTTTCTATCCTTCTCCATTCCATTTTTGCTCCAATTTCTTTTCCCAAACCTAATCAATAATAATACAAACCCAAAAGCTATATATATTATAGAGTTTAGAGACTTTGTCGCTCTATCAGCATCACTGCTCCTTCGTGCTTTGTTCTTAATCTATTTTTTTCTGCCTTTCCTTGTCCTCAACCCACCAAACCATCAGACCCCATAGAAATATCCCCTACCATTGCATGACCCCGCATAATCGAGTTCTAACCTTGGTTACTTGTCATTTTCCCGTGGCCATTGTTCCCCACCTTTAGTCAGTGTTTTGGAGCTACCTTGGGGTCAACGACGCACCTCTGACTCTAGACATGACTACAAACCCTTTAGATCAAATCTTGGTGATCATGGAAAGCTTTTGACTCCATCAATTTGGCTTGAAGAGGTACATATTAGTTTCCCCTATTTTCCACATCTTCTTTCCTTAACTGGCATTCACTGACATTCTTGCGAGCCACAGCATAATCTGCTTCTTTTTCATGCATCTTCACTTCTTTTGAACCATTCAAATCTATCTTGAGTGTCAGTTTTCCCCATGTCAGTCAGTTGCTTGTTTTCCATCTTTCATCCCCAGGCTAGTAATGGCGGAAGATGCTTTGGGCATTTCATTCCACTGGACCAGTCTTTCCTTAGGTCATTGGGTTCGGAAGGAAATAGGGAAAGTGCCTAGCCTCTTCCTCATAGCCATCTTACAATGCTCCTTGAGTTTGAGTTTTGGATTCGATATTTTGAGATTTTGTTTTTCACATGAAAAAGGAAGAATATATTGTGTGTCTATTTTACATTTTGAATCTCACCATCTTTCATTTCTATTATGACCACATGGGCAATTTGGGGATTTCAACTTCTATCTAGATGTTTGTCACACTATGTTGTGCTTTGGTTTTTCTGTTGGACTTTGACCGATTGGCCGGCTATGATGGGTCCACCTCACCAAGACTTTTGCTTAAAATAGATAATGTTATTATGTGGTTTATTAGGATTTCCTTATTGGTCAACACTTCGATAATTTGCAAAAAACTATATGTAACTCCGAAAAATAAAATAAAATATGTTTAAAAATTAGTGAGTTATTCTCTCTCCTTTGGTACCAGTTTGATTCATTGATTCCAATCTAATAAGTATATAATTTTTATGGATGTATCTAATTGATTAATATTTCTAAAATTCTTAACTAATAATCTATAATTAAAAAAATAAAGTAAAATATGATATGAACTCAAAAAAATGTAATTTATAAGATATCATAGTTTTAATAACCTAATTCACTAATGATAAAAAGTCAATTTTTAGGGTTTATATAATTAATGTAAACCTGACACTAATCTCATATATGCCTTTAATAGGATACTTATAGAATGAAATGGAATTGAAAATTCAACCTTGAACATATGTAGACTTTGTGTGATGTATGTTGCATAACATATTATTATATATTGAGCAATCACCTATATTTACTCTTTCTCTTGGTCCTATGGAAAAGTTAGCCTACATAGTTTCTCTATCTTTTGAGAATTTGTTTCATGTGAAAGATTCTATGTTGATTCTAGTCTGGTGATTATCTCATTACTTTGGATATTCTTATTGGACTCTTATTTGTATATTGTCCTTCTTATCCCTTGTGTAATCCTAATTGTGGATATGAACTATCTTACCCACTTATGTGGTGTATATTTCATATTTCTCATTTATGTGATGGGAATCTCATTAAATCTATTCATATGACTGACTTTTACTTGCATCTACATTTTGCATGTTTTGTGATTTAGTAGCCCTAGAGTATGTAATGCTTTGGTTTTGTTGGGTTTTATTCCTTGTCAAGTGCACCTTTCCAGTCATATTATATATTTGGGTGTGACTTCCCCCCTAGGGTGTGCCTTCTCACTCAATATTATATTTTTTGGAGTTTGGAAGTACAATATTATCTATCAAATTATGGTTTATGTGCCCTAACCACCACTTACTTTATATTATGCTAGTGCCATACTTATCTCACATGCATGCATGTAGATTCTTATTGTGATGGGTTTCTTACCCTAAATTTGTTATATGTTCTTGTCTGACACTGCATATCTTTTATTAATGGCAAGTGTTTTCTTGGTTACCATCTTCTTACAATTCATATTCTATTGATATTGATCAGCCCTGGGCACGTGCCTGAAAAGTATAGGCACGATCCCAAAGGTAATTGGACTTTAAATTTAAAACCTGATACCTTCAAGGAAACCCTGCAACTTTAATATGGGGTCGTAGTAGATATATGGGATCAAACATAGGGATGTGGGGACGTTTAGGACGTTTAAGATCTAGCTCTTAAGCCTGTTAAGCCAATCCAATGGTTGATAAAAGTATGGAAGTAGAACTAGTGTAGCAAAATGTCACGAAACTAAACAAAACTAAGTAAAGAACACAAAGCAGAGTCCATCAAATTCTACTAATTAGAGAAGGAGTTCCTAGCTAATGTAACCACAAGTTGGATAGTCTATGCACCCATTCTCAGGCATAGACAATCCTCGAACACCTCAGCAAGCAACCTACATCCAAACATAGTACTTAGTATGGTATCTATTCCTTAGGGGTCATCCCACTCACTTTCACATAATGTGTGACTATAACCCATCATTGATATGAAACCTCTCTCAAGGATGACAAATCAACACCCTATAATAATCCAGATATCCTCTTGGGTCTAGAATATTCTGAGATACTAGGAACATATGTGATCTGGAAAGATCCTGGTAGTGGGCCCGACCGGGCTGGGCTGGGCCAGACTATGCCCAGGTCTCTGGTTCTGAATGGATGACCTTGAGCCATTCTCTTTTCATATTACAATCCAAACTACCTTCTCTTATCTATTTCTATAATGAATCTCTCGATATAGGAAGAAATAGAAGTTCAAGCAAGAAAGAGATCAACCAAACTAGTAATCATGACCAGAAAGAGAAGATAGAACAGTAAACTTACTAGATCTAAAATAAAACTACTTTCTTAAGGTAAAAGTACATAAACATGCCCAAAATGGACTATATTTCCAAGAAGGATCTCAACTAGCCATGGACAAGTATAGTGGCACCAAACAAAGATGGAAGAACATCATTTATACAAAATAAGGAGAATAGTAGAAAAAAGGAGAAGAGAAGAGATTTATCCCATAGAGGAGAGGTGGCTCTTTCTCCTTAGCCTCTGTATGGGTTGGCTCTTGTCTTTGGGCCATCCTCCTTTGTCTTTTGGACTCCTTGGCCTCCTTTTTCCTCGATTCCACCCCAAACAACAACTTGGTGGGTGTATGGAGGTGGAAGATCACTAGGAATGTTGGGAAATGGGTGAATAGTGGTGGAAATTGATGGTAGATGGAAGCAAACCAAAGGGAAGGATGTAGGGAGTGGTATCCAACTCACAAAAATAGGATTTACTTAAGCGGAAGAGAATCATTTGCAGCAGATTACTGAAAATCACTAAAAATTTAAAACTTTTTGCAAAGAGATCCACACATAGGAAATCTTTTCCATCAAGAACCATTGTATAACATTTACATTCTGGTTCAAACATACATAACTTGTACCATCTCTCCTCAGAGATTACAACATCAGCTGCCTTATAAACATTATATACAGACATCGCACGAATCTTGAGGCATCAAGCCAAAATCTCAAACGATTCATTAAAACACTAACTATAAACTCTGAGGACTCGAGAGTACAGAGATGACACATAGGACTTTCTAACTACATAAATTGACAGATAGTATCCCCACCTGAGATCTCACTGCTGTCCCTGATGTTATTGCTGTTGTCCTTTCCCTACTAATGGATTTGTGCTTCTTCGTCTGTGTCCACCTAAAAAGTTGGATCCCACGAGGGTGAGACAATTGTAAATTGCCCCAGCAGGAGATATAACTCTCTGCCAAAACATTGTTATAGCAGTTTATTAAAATAAACTGGGCAGAAGGATTTATATCAAAATGACAGTAGATAAATCACTATATGAACAGAGTGAAGTAATCTCCTTTGTCAAGGAGAACATTGCATCTACTCATGGTAGATCCAGAGTTCATCCATCTACATGCAATGAATAAAAATAGATATGAATAACATCAATGAACTAGAGTTGCATGAAAGAAATATAACATCAACCAATAAATTTTCGTATTCAATTCTTAAGAAAACATGCTATACGGCTGATTTCATTTTACAATCACACTTATGCCCTGAGGAGATGAGGTATATCGCTCATTCTCCAACCGACCACTGCGAAGTCGAAATCGGTAACATACATAGGTCAATGGAAGAGATGGATTCCCATGACCTCTCACATCCCGGTCAGTGCGGAACCACAAGAAGGACTATGTCGACTGCTCAAAATAGCTTTCCAGGGTATACTGGAACTTCGCTATAGAGTTACAACGTCAACTGCACTCTCATCGGCCATCGAGAGATTTAATGTTTATCTCCTCGACCCGACATTAAATATCATTGGGATATTAATGTTACATCTATCCCAACCATCGGGAGATTTGTGATACACCCATCCTGACACATGAAGGATTGAGAGGTTTGATGTTTACCTTCCCTCAATCTCTTCATCGGATGTAAGGATATTTTTTGCCCATTTACCCCCACATATTCAAAATATGTGTTCCGGGTTTTGCCGCGGAGCACCCATTTCACCATCACCTTATTACTGATGATGATGAATCTATGGTCAGGGCTCTACATGATATGATTTCACTTGATTAATTAAGTACATTTTCATATTCTTTTAGCATCAGCCAAGTTCTCAAACATGACTTATTACAACAATGCTATAAAGAGACATGTACTATTTTCATCAATTACTTATCCATCTTTAAAAGACATTGGGAACTCAGTCCCTCATTTCAATACTAGGAATTATCATCCTTTCACAGTCTCATCACCATGATCATATGGTTCTGGGTATTCAAACCCTTAGCTCATCATTTAGCATCATTACCATCTATTAGGTAACTATCACCTTCATGTCATTTGACCAAGGCATTCATGATACTTGTTACACAAGCATCACACATGGCTCACAAGGCCACAATATATCTTGTCACCTCTTTAGGTAACATATTACTCATATGACTCATAAAATCCATGCACATTGTTACTTTTACTAAGCAACAACAACATTAGGGCACATAAGGACAATCAACATTTATTATATAAATGTCACAGCTCAAACCTGGCTATATTCATCATCTCATAATACCTGGATGGTTATTAGACATGATGACAGTCATACAAATTATTCATCACATCATGTGACACAATAGTAACACCATTATTCCTTTACTAGGAATTAGGGTTTACTATCAAATAGGGCTTTTCAATCCCTTTACTCAAAATTAGGGTTAGGGTTCCCCATTTCTCACTAATTAGGGTTTCATGATTATATTATCTGTCTAACCCTTAAGTCATTATTCCATACCTCTGGGGCATTCAAGATATCATAAATAAGTATTCAAGATCATTACTCTCATCATATAGCATTAATGATCATCAATTCAAGGTATGAGTTCATTTCTCATCCTCATCATGGTATGATTACCTCATACTCATTAATTTGGCTTAGCCCCATTCTCAAGGTACATTAGTCAACACTTTATCAAAGTGCATCAAGGTATATAAATCCTAAAGTGGTGGATGTGATAACTATAATATCTTGATGTATTACTCTTCTCATCATTTCAGACTCTCTTGAGTTAACCAACATATCTTGTATTAAGGTATTTCCCTCTTAATACATTCCATCACTAATCTCTCACCTTTAGCATATAATGCATGGGCCACACATTAGAATTGTCCAACTATCTTTAATGATATGGACTTATCTAATGATAAAGACATTGCTTACAATAAGGTTGATTATAATCAACCACATGAAATGTTTCACTATTATAAGGTAATTCATTCTATCTCATCATTAGGGTTTCCTTATGCCCTTACTTAAAATTAGGATTATGATTTATTGTCACATTGCCCAAAATTAGGGCTTTATGTATTATGACTCCACATTAGAGTCTCACATGCCTTCACCCTTCTTAGGTCCTCTTATCATAACATAGTATTAGAGCTTCATGTGATGTTAATTCTTAATCAGGGTTTCTCATGGAATCATCCTCAACTAGAGTTTCTCATGGAATCACCCTCAACTAGGGTTTCACATGGAATCACCCTCAACTAGGGTTTCATATGGAATCACCCTCAACTAGGGTTTCATATATCATTACATGACATCACCCTAAATTTGATTCTCACATCACATCAATGTTTCATGTACATCATTCTTACTTAGGGTTTCTCATGACATTACCCTTGAATAGGATTTCACATGGAATCATCCTTAATTAGGATTTCCACTATAGTTACCCACAATTTGGGTCTATTAATCATCTCCATTAGTATTTCATTTAATTGTCCATAATTAGAGATTCTCTATTCATCCCAATTAGGGTTTTACATATCATTTCCCTAATTTAGAGTTTCACATATCATTACCCTAGATTAAGGGTTACATCCTGACCCTGAATTAGGGTTACATTTAGAATTGCCCTCAATTAGGGTTAGAATTCAATAACCCTGTCAATTAGGGTTTATGTTCATGATTATGGTTTCATGATCTCTTTACTTAAGGGTCATATCCTTAATCACCACATGAATCATACTAATATATGAATTTCATGCTATCATCCTCTCAATTTGATTAGGTCATATCAACCCTTCAATCAAGTACATACAACTATGATTAACATAGTGTACCAAGTCATTATTCTTATAAGCAAGTAGGGTTCATCCCTTAATTGGAACTAATCACTTAGGTACTATTAGGGTTTCAACCTTTGTACCTTCGTTGATTATCATTACTAACCATCATTGGATTATTGGAACTATATTTACCTTCAATATCCAAGTGATTGAACCACATTGAACTCCATTCAGTTTTGAAGGTTTCATCACCAACGGTTTTGAAACCGTTTGACACCAAATGGTTTCAAGACCATTTGGTCTCAAACAGTCTCAAAACCGTTTGGGCCAAATCAGTCCCAAAACCGCAAGGGTCCGTGAGGTACATTCATCAAATAGTTGATCATGATTAACAACATTGAAACCTTGAATCGATTAAGTTATTGATGTTCAACAATCATTGACCCTTGGATCTTCAATCCATAAAATCACCACCTTTGACCATCCAAACGGTCTTGAGGTGCTTTACCTCTAAATGGTTTTGAAACTGTTTGCTCATCTCAACATCAAAATCCATGACATCCAATTAGGGTTTGGATATCATTGGATTGATCATCAATTCAACAATTGATTGCATTTCAATTTGGTATCATTGGATCTTCAAATACCCAACCGTACTCAACCCTAGACCTCCAAATGTTCTTGGTTGACCTCAAAATGGTTTTGAAACCGTTTGGGTGATTCTCAAATGGTTTTGAAACCGTTTGGGTTAACCAACCCAAAACTCAACACCATCAATTACAAAATCAACACTTAACCCGGTTAGGGTTTTCTACTTGGTGATTAACCATGCATTGATTTAATCAATTGGAACTTTTAGATTATCATTCAACATGTATTAGGGTTCTGACCTCAAACGGTCAACCCTCTCAAATGGTCAACTCCCTCAAATGGTTTGGTCTCAAATCACCAAACGGTTTTGAAACTGTTTGGTTTGGTGAAACCGTTTGGACCAACAAGTTGGAAACCGTTTGACTTGGATATTTGGAGAGGTGTGTGCTTGTGATGATGTAATCATAATCAATCTCTAAACTCACGAAATCTACTATAATTTCCATGGTGATTGCACCATTTAACCAAATCAATTATTATAAATGAAGAAAGGATCATTATTTGATAAGGAATTGAATGCAATAACAAAATTGAAGGTTCAAGTTATAAAACCCACCTCCAATTGAGCTCCAAAGCTCCAAGATCACGGAAAAAATTGTGGATGCAACTCCTTTCACCATTCCAAGGCTCTTCCTCAACGTTTGAGTGAAAAGGAATGGTTAGAATTGAAGAGGGGATCGAAATAAGAAGAAACCATGCATTAATTTTTTATTGCCACCATGGATTCAAGGTGAACAAGGGTCAAGAAGCTTACCAATAGGTAGGGAGTCGTCCTCCTGGTCCTCCCAAGCTCCTTGTTCGTTATCCAAGAAAAGGAAAGAAGTGGGGTCAAAAATGCCTTTCATTTGGCTTGTAAAAGGTCTTTTTATAAAAATTCAATGAGAGAGAAAATGCTTTATAAAAATTCATTTAATCCCAAAAATGGAGCCGCCTCTTCCCCCTCAACTTCCTTGGATCCGAGGCTATCTTGTTTGCCTCTTATTCCTCTCAATTATCCATGATTTAAAGAAAAGCAAATTAAGCACCTCAAATCATATTATACTAATATCCATATGTGAGTGGATATTTCTTTTTCTTAAAAAATTGTGAGTGAGTTATCCACTCCCTTGGATATTTTCGTGGTCCTTGCAAAGCTCAAGGATTTCCACACACATCTGAATCCAACCATTTTAATTTTGGTTGAAGGCCCTTTAATTAATACATTTATTTTTGCCCTAAATTGAATTAGGGTTTCAATTAGGATTAAATCTTGATTATTTTAATATCAAGATTCTCTCTCCTCCAACTTAATTCAAATGAGGAGCCCCTCTCATTTTATTTTCTCTACATGATGCCAAGAAACATTAGGGACCTTATTGAAGTGGTAATTTGCATATTGAACCCTAGGTTTTGGGTAAATTGCACATTACACAAAAACTAGGTTTTAATGCACAAACATTGCTTTATCAGCTCTTTCTTGGTACTAGGCTTCCATAAGCCATACCTATGCATCATTTTCACTATCATAATGCTTCAAAACATGAGGAACATATCATCATGCACAATTTGCACTTAAACCCTCAACTTGGGTAATTTGCACTTTAGTTCAAAACAAGCAAACATTGCTTCAACATTATTCAAACAGGACTAGAATTGCAACATAAGTTCCTCTTGAGCCCTAATTACTTTTCACAAGATAATATTAAAGAATATAATCATCTTTCTTAGTCAAAACACCTAGGGTTAAAGTATAACCCAGGTCAGGGATGTTACATAGGGTGAGCTCTTCAACCTTTTCAGACCTTGGAACTCTCGCATAGAGCTCTGGGATCAGCTGAGTTTCATGGGTTGGTTGAAGCTGAACCCTTTTCTAGGTAGCAAGGGGTGGGTATTTATAGGCAAAGGTGGATTATATGTGATAATTTGTCACCAAAGAATTTATGTTCCTCCTTAGCCTAACCATACTGAGCTCGGGCTGGTAGTTCTAACTATAACAGTTGTAGAGGTTGTTGTAGTTGCTACAGTTGTTGTGGTCTCTATAGTCATTGTGGTCGCAAAGGTTGTTGTGGTCACTACAGTCTTGAAGTTGTAGAGACCACTATCTCTTGTCCTCGGCCTGACTCTGACGGGATGGACCCGACCATGCCGATTTTAGCAGTCAAAATGGGTCTTCAGTTGTAGCAATCGATACAGATGGATGTCTTAATGGTCTCTAGAGTTGTTGTTGTAGTGATCACTACTTTCTACTTTCAACCTCACCGTGCTGGGCTCAGTCCCTCCATGCCGAGTGTAGCGGTCACTATAGTTGAAGGTCATAGCAGTCACTACGATTTGTAATCATAGCGGTCACTATGGATGGAAGTTTTTCTACTACAAAAACCATGTGTTGGGCTCATCCGTCACCGACGGTTGGGGGATATCCTAGAGAATTGGTATCTTCTTAACTTTGGTTCCTGCAAGTCCCAAAAAATGGATAGTTGAGAAAAAAGATTTAAATTATCAAAGGATAAGAATCTAGCATTATTTTGGGCATATTAAGGCTATAATCAACACAAAACCATGAATAAATGCTTGGCATAAATGCTTAAATTTGGGTTTTATCAGATATCCCCTTGGATAGTACTTTCCTATTCTATGGGAAGCCTTGTTATATTTGATGTCCTATTTCCCTTAAATTTCTCAAACTATATTTTTACTCTCATACTAACTTTTATGCTGACAACTTCCATTCTGTCTTCTATTCTGGGGTATGCTTCCTTCCCTAGGTGTAGGACATGGTGTACATGACATGCATACGAAGAACTAGATTTTGGAGTTGACTCTTAGGGAGAGAGACTTGGGATGGTTTAGATATCCCTCTACTTAGATTCTAATGATGTAGTTTTCTTATAAACCTTGTATGGGAGATGATGATGTACTTTTATATAACTGAACATAATCACGATTTATTATTCTGCAACTACACTTTGGTCTTTATGAATATCATTATTTGAGAAATAAAAAATTTACACCTATTCCAACATATGGTTTTAGTGTGTTTCGAAGAGATGGATTTTTATTCCTCAAATATAGTAGGGAGTGGATCCCCTCTTGGGTCCCAGTCTTTACAACATTTGACATGCCTACACTTGAGTTCATGGATCCCACCCTTCTTGACAGTATAATCTTTCCAATCTTGTACATGTCTAGTACATCTATTTTTTGGAGTGATTATGTGTAAGATCACTTGTAGCCATTTAGTATATGGAATGGATAGATTTTTCGAAATCACATTCACTAATGATCCACCTATTGCTTCATTGTGAAGAGGTTTAAAAAAAGTTATAAATAAGAAGCCATTCAGGTAGGCCACTATGAGATGAAAAAAAAGGCAGACCACTATGAGGACATTCCCTATGTTGCCCCTTAAATCTCTCTAGTGCTTCATTAATATCTTCCATTTTCCCCTATCTGAAATTACAAAGTTGATCTTTATAAAGAATCTTCTTTGCACACATATATAACTTCAAAATAAAAACATCATTGAGATCTTTCCAAGAGTGAATAATATCAGTCGGAATAGCATTTTACCATGTTTATGTATTTTCACATAGAAAAAAGTTAAAATATATGCATATAAACATGCTTTGGTGTGATTCCACTGGTTTACAGAATATCACAAATTTATTTATAGGTCGTGATATGCCATGTGATATTTTTAAAAACACTACTTATGAACATCCTTGTATGAGAGAGAATGAGAATTCCAGTTTAGGAGTGATTGTTATTATGGGAGGAGGTTTAAATACACCCGATAATAGAGAAATTACTTTCAGTGAATGAAATTACTTAAGTGAAACACTTTATGGGTTATTGTTGTTTCTAATCTCCTCTCCTCCTTATGTTTTTCTTCTTGATCTCCCATGTCGACCGATAGTGGCTCTTCTAGATCTCTCTACTTAGGTCACAAGCATGTGTGGAATATTCTATCAATCTTTGGGCTGAAGCTCTTTAATCTGACTGGAGATGAGGATCATCTCATCATAATCTACTTAGAGGTACATAAAAAGATAGGAATGTTCAATCTAATTACACAAGAGACAAATTTTATGATAAGTAAAGCGTAAATAATATGTGAAATGGTCTAATTAAATTGATACATGTTCATTTTCATTGTGATCCTCAACAAGGACGCCAAAAATGTCATGTGTGTGAACCATGTATGAAAATAAAGTCTATATCTAATCAAATATAAGATGACACTCTCATCAAACATGAGTTACTTCTGTTAGTTGTAGATGAGAAGTTTTAGCTTTATAAACCGATCACACAACATTTAATACTTGCAGGTGTATGGGGTTCACTTTTGGTGGATTCAAGATCATCCATAGGATCTCAATATGAACCATAAAATGCTACCAACATTGTATCAACTACTTCAATATGGAGATAGAAAAAATTTGTTTGTAATCTATGACTAGATTTCAATTAAGCAACGTTGTACAAGCTAATCTAGATAAGTGTGTACAAAAGCAATGTGTTTGATAATTATTTAGAGATAAACATTTAGATTAAAACCTTCTTATTCCCAATTAGACCTCTTTATCAACTAGAGGCTAAAGAAAACAAAAAAATCAAGTTCTACTGAGTTTGTTATCAAGATAACTCTACTCATTTTTCTATAGAATTTAAGCAGAAAATGTAGATTTGTGGGCACTAACTCTCTAGGGTAAAATTCCAACACCTTCACATTATGAAATGACAACTAATATAATCAATGTGGCCTCCACTTTTTGGGTTAGGACGCATCAAATCTCAACCAGGGTTCACCAATAGATTACAACAATTGTAGACATCCTAGAGAGACTTTTAGTATAGAATTATGATTGAAAGGAGAAATTGACTTATATATGTATTAGACATAGTTATATAAGAACACTAAGAGAGACTGAGAAACAAGAACTTAGACCCAAAGATGAAAACCAGCCACTCATGCATGAATTATCTTTGTAGTTTTATAAGATGTAGTTGAGTTTTGTCACTGGTTATAAGTTATTAGGGAGATTAGAACCATAGGTTGCTATGGGGGGAGCTGATGTAAAGCATAGTGTGAGCACAAGTTTGTCCAATGATCTACCTCTGACAAAGTGTATGATAGTGAGTGGATTGTATTCGTGACATACTGAGTGGAAAATGTTTGTAGAAATGTCGTGCTTGGGTGGAAGAGTGGATGAAGATCATATTTTATGGTGGATTGGTGCAAATAGGATTTAGTTTCAAATGTTGTGAATATAGGTGTAGGGGCACATATATGAATGTTGTAGCAACCCACCTCTAGTTTCTATATCATCCCTGCCTTTTCTTTTGACTTCTTCATCAAAATAATATTAGGTACTTGTTTCCTTGGTTTATGTTATAATATGATAATTTTAGGTCATATAACATTATGTAACTATAAATAACCTTTTAAATGGAGTTTTAGGATGAAAAAACCAAATAAACACACTAATGGAGTTTCATGTAAAAAAATACCAACTAATAGTTTTCTACTAAAATTTGGCACTCTACAATCATCTTAGGATTAGAAGATGAAAGAAATTGAATTAATACAAAATATTGCATCACAGTTGACAAATAAGAGGAATAAATGTCTTACACGATGAGTTACCATACATGTAATGAAATGAAATGCTAAGAATTTCAAAACATGAAATTTCTATTCAAATTTAGATTCTCTCTATCTTAATTAGCCTACCTATTAAATTTAATGTCATTTGAATAATTTTTTCTTACTTAATTGAATTAATCAAAGTAAAAAGTTAAATAGCCTTGGTTTAATTGGTATCATCAATTCATTACTTTATTTTTCTATAACCATGCATTAGTAAACATTGCATGCCCTCTTTCTCTCTTCTTTCCACCTAGATATATAGATTGACGTCCCGCATTCTATATCATAAACTTCAATTTGATCCAATAGTAGGTAGGTTGGCTTCAACCTTACAATTATTACAGAATGGTCAACATGACCTCTACCATTTTATCTCTCCCTCCCTCCTCACTCAGTCTCATCCAAAATTCCCCTTCCAACACATTCATTGAGTTCACTCAAACCCATATACTCACCTCCTCCCTTTCCCTAATAGAAAAACATCAAGAATGAGGGCAATACCCTCCCTGCCTGGAGTTACAAAAGACACCACACAATATGACATGCCTATATAACTATGGATAAAGACCCCTTGAACCTAAGAAATCCTAAAATCCTAGATGCACACATCAAACTTATTTTATAGCTCTAACTTCCTCGACTTCGCACCATACATCACAATCATCTAAAATGAAAATCAAGCCTATTTAAATATCTTCAAAGCCCATCCATTAATTTCTCATATTTTAAACTGTGAGGTTTAGTCTAGGAGAGCCCCCAACCTCTACTACCTATCCCATGATGTGGGTTTCCAATGATATGGTCTAGTCCATCTCCATCTAAGGAAAGTCTTACCCAAGCCATATACAGACTAAAAAATATATGTCCATCTACTTTACTTCACACCCTATGTAAGGACCCTGACCTGGGTTTTGGGATAACCCTATTTGTTTTACTTAAGTAAGTTGCTTCAAACTTTAATCCAATCCTTTGAGGTGTTTTGTTATCATGTGACATGCTTATACTTCAAGTTTGGCTCTATTTGAATGTTGTTTGAGCAATGATTGCTTGTTTTGGACCAAAGTGTAATTTACCCAAGATGAGGGGTTATCTTGCAATATTTCACATGATGAGTGTTTCCTTAGTGATATAGCATCATAAGAGAGAGAGAGAATGATGCTAATGGGTGCCTTATGGATATCCTAAGTTTCAAGTTGAGCCTTTGTGGATGATGCTTGTGTTTTAAGTACTAGTTTGGGTGTAAATTGCAATTTACCTGAAGTGAAGGGTTAATAAGAAAATTCCCATCTTTAGAGTGTTCCTTCTCTTGTTTGACATCATCTATAGGAGATAGAGAGATGGGTGCCTTGCTTGGATCTTAGTTGTGTGGTAGCATCCGTGGTGATGTATGGAACACATGAGTGAGATGTGTTTTGCTCTTAGATGTGTTATCTTGGGTTAGAGAACCTTGGAGAGGCTTCCTATCAGTTTGTGAGTGTGTAGGGTTGTGTCCTATCAGTTTGTGGGTGTGTAGGGTTATGCCCTATTGGTTTGTGAGTGTGTAGGGTTGAGGCCTATAAGTTTGTGCGTGTGTGGGGTTATGCCTTAGGATTTGTGAAGTGTGTAAGGTTTTGGCATGTCGGGCATGACCTTGGTAGGAGACTAAGAGGGCAAGATCTAGCCAAGATTTTATCACCATGTCTTGCATGTTGTTGAATGTGGCCCTTTTTTGTGGAAAAGTGTCACCTAAGCTCCTAAGGTGACGACACCTCTCCTTTGATCTCTCTTTCTTCCCTCAAGTATATAACCACCTCCTTCTTCACACAAGTAAACCCTTTCATCCATTCTTGTTCCTCTCCTCTTGGTGGACAAGCTTGGGAGATTATGGAGATAAAGGAAGTCCCCATGGAGCTTGGGAGGTCGATTTCCTTGCTCATGGTGATTCCTTGTTCAACATCCATCTTGGTGAGTTATGTTTCTTTGATGGTCATTTCTCTAAGCTCTCTTATTCATCTTCTTCTTCCTCTCTTGGACATGGATCATACCTTGGATGAAGGATGATTAGGATGTGGTACTCTCCTTCTTTCCTATCTTCTTGAGCTATCATAACCTTGTCACTTTTTTCTTTCTTGAGGTGATGTTGAGGTTGAGTTGGGACTCTTGATGGACTATCCTCCACCTTGAGAATGTGTGCTTTGGAGCTTTGATCATGGAGCTTGAATCCTTAAAGAATACATCATTGATGCATGTTATATAACTCTTATCCTTCTTTGTTATTTTCACTCTTTCATGTTTTATGTTATTCCTCATCTTTAGATCGTGTATCTCATATATGTTAGTAGTTTATGATGATTTTGAGAACTATTTTGATGAAGGAATTTCTTTTAGTTGTTATCCATGTCTTACACCTTCTTTCCATGACAATAGATGGACTAGTGGCTGATCTTCCTAAGGTTGAAGATGACAAAGTCGACACATACACTATGTTGTGGGTGGTCGTCATGACTTTTGGTGTCCAAAACCGACACATCATGTGACAAGGCGTCATGACTTGGGGATGCAAACCGATATGCATTGATAGGTTCTAACTTGTCATGACCTAGAGATGCCTAAATTGATATGTTGGATAAAAATATATGCTTTGAGGATGTTAGCTCATCATGACCATGAGGACACCTTGTGGGCTGGTATGCTTTGAGTTCCAAACTGTGATGACCTTGGTTGAGTGAGAGGTCGACATGGCAAATCCTAACCCTAACAACCTGTCACACCTAGGGTTGCCCGACATACTTAGGGTTTCCTATCACCCTTACAAGTAAGGTTAACCTGACACCCCTTTCAAGTAGGTTTTCCCATCACACTCGTAAGTGTAGCTACCCGACACACCTTAGGGAGGTTAGTCCCTTATGCCTTGTATAGAGGTAGTCGAAATCTTATGGTGGTGACAAGTCGACACCCTATGGCAAGTGTTAACCCGACACCCTTGGTGCTAAACTGAGACACCTCATGTGTATCTAAACCGACATGCTTGGACAAGATGGTCTAAACTAATACACCACAATGTAGTCTAAATTGATACCCTTGGATGAGCTTGCCGACTCACCATAATGTGGTCAAGCTAACACATGTGGATAAGGTGAAACCGATATCACATAATGAGGGTTGTAGGGTATGCTCAGATAACCAATGATGTACACATATGACCAATGCATAATATAGAAGAGTATTGTTTTGGATAATGTATGATCAATCTTAATTGCTTCTCCTAATCCTAGTGCACCATAGAATGATGTTACTATGAGTGGTCCATCCTTAACTATAGAGTTTAGCCCTAAACTCTCCAAAAATATGGGAACTAATGGATGTAGGGTTCAATGGTGGAGTATCCATATGATAACCTTAATCATGGAAGAATATGACCCATGTTCTCATCTTAATGAAAGATCACAATCCATGACAAAAATCTTTTCATATAATCTTAACTTGTGAAGTGAGGTTAATGACACAACTATGTGAATATATATATATAATGGTGATGAGAATCGTTGTAACCCTGTCAACATGTTTATATAATGCACTGTTGTAACCCTCACATAACTTAATGAGATGATACACATATGCATTTATGAAAGGGTGATACCTGGTACTGATGGTAAGATGGTTATTTCACAACTAACTAGTGTTGTTCCACCTAAATCAATTTCAAGAAAGTGGGAATTGGTGTGATTAGGGTTTGGTGATGCAACCCTGAGGTAAAACCCTAATCGGCTACATATAAAGAGTATTGACCCTAATTCTAAAGGCAAGTCATATTTTTTTTTGATGAACCTGGCGTGTTATTCTTCTATTAGAACCAAACACAAAACTGTATAGAGCAGGCCCTGGGCTAAGTACCCAAGGACTAAGCAAAAGAAACCGCCCACAACGAGCAAAAAACAACCAAACAGCAGAAAAAAAACCTATGCTATCTGTACAATGGACCAAACATTAAAACAAATTCAAGAAAGACCTCCTATAGAAAGCTTTTTGTATATCTGTATACTTTCCTTCTTAGAGTGGCAGTACTGCAGCAACTTCCTTCCAAAAAGAACTCCCAAGAAATCTAATCAACTGAGAAAAACCACCTATAGAAAGCTTTTTGTATATTCGTATACTTTCCTTCTTAGAGTGGCAGCACTGCAGCAACTTCCTTCCAAAAAGAACTCCCATACCAAAACTATCCATAGAATGCGTCAGAGTGTAAAAAACATATAAAAGAGTCCACCTATAACCCTTTTGAAAACATCTCATTCAGAGAAGATTGCAGCAAAGCAGTATGTTCATTCTTCCCAACAGAAGAGATAGCTGATACATTGACCTCCTGGCTGAAGCCAAAATACCAGGAAGCTACATGACGGAAGACTCTGCCCACTCCATCAAGAAGTCCCAACCAAAGCATCAAATTGTATGAAGAACACATCACGTAGAATATATTGGATTCAGCTTGTTTGCACGCCCATTCTATTGAAGACTATAAGAATCACTACACACCTTCTTCCATAAACTGGCTACTTTGAATCCACTGCCCACGAAAATTCTACTATTTCTTTCAAGCCACAGGTGATACAGAATAGCAATCCCAACTATCTTCCTGTCTCCTCGAACCTTAATTAGATTTTCAACAAAGGCATGTCTCTCCCCAAACTTCTGCCTGTAAAGCTCCCATAACTCAGAACTAAACGAGCAATTAAAGAGCAAATGATCAGTGATATCCTCATCATCCTGACATAACGGACATCTAGTAGTAAGATGATACCCCACCTTCTTAAGAAAATCAGTACTAGGCAGGCGATGAAGGAATAACTTCCAAAGGAAGCATGCCCAGTTCCTGGGCACTTTACTGTCCTAAATCCACTTCGACCAAACCACACGATCTTTGGATCTTCTGAAAATCTCCCAACCATCTCTGATCTTAAAAACGTCTCTCTTGTTGAAAGTAATCTTGTCACCACCTTCAAAACCACCAACAGGAATATTATTAAGGATATTAATCACCTTCTCAGCACCTCTAACATTCAGATAGCACCACCTACCTTCCACTAAGCAGGAGTTGATCTTACAATTTCCCCCCTTACCAAACCTGGTCATTTGCTGCTTATCACACAGTTCCAGCAAAGTTTTCTTCTTCGGGAGCCATGGGTCCTTCCACAACAAAAAAGCACACCCATCACCCACACAGAAATCAACCTTATTTTTAAGGATGTCTTTATACTTCAACAGTCTCCTCCACATCCATGAAGAGTTAGATCTACTCTCCACAGCCCAAACAAAACTTTTTTGAATATACCTTTCATGAATCCATTTGACCCACATGGACTCTTTGCTTCTAGCCATATCCCAAAGATTTTTAAGAGAGACAGCCTTGGACCAGTCTTCTATCCGTATAATACCCAGACCACCTTCAGCACGAGGCAAACATATGTCCTCCCATGAGACAGTATGCAAATGCCTTTTGTTTTCATTATCATTCCACAGGAAATCCCTCATGATCTTCTCCAACTCCAAAACAACCCCTTTTGGCAAAGGGAAAGCTGCTGTCCAAAAAAGAAGATAAGAAGACAGATTGGAAATCACCATCTCGATTCTACCAGAAAAAGACAACAATTTACTCTTCCAAGCATCTAGCTTACTCCTCAACTTATCCAAAATCGGATTGCAGAGAACTTTGGTAAGTCTACCAGTGAATAAAGGTAATCCCAAATACCTAACAGGTAGCGAACAACAAGGAATCTTCAGAACATCACTCAAGATGTCTTTATCCAGAACCCCTCTACTAAAAAAACACCTGGCTCTTCAATTTATTAAGCTTCAGACCAGAAATGTACTCAAATTGAGAAAACAACTCAGCAATCCCCTTCACATTATTTACGTTAGATTTGGCAAAAATAAGGAGGTCATCGGAAAACAGAATACGGGACACACCAAAATCAGCAGAAGCCATCAACATATTGATTTCCTAGTCCTTCACATAACTATTGATTAGAGAAGATAACCCCTGCATTGCCAACACAAACAAATACGGGGCAAGGGGATCCCCTTGCCTAACACCATTTCTAGATTTAAAAGCTTCAGTTGGGGTACCATTCACAATCACCTGAAAAGAGGCTGAATCAAAGCAAGTAGAAATCCATCTCAACCAACACCCTGGAAACCCCATCGTTTACATAATGAACAACAGATAGTCTCTTCTAACTGTATCATAGGCCTTCGATAAATCCACCTTAACACACATCTTCTCCCCACCTTTATTAGGAAAAGAACTCAATAATTCATTAGCTAGAAGAATGGCATCCACAATGCTCCTCCCTTTAAGGAATGCATCCTGGTTAAGATCAATCACCTCCGGTAACACATCCCTCAGCCTATTAGCAAGGATTTTAGTGATGAACTTGAAAATGACATTGCAAAGAGATATCAGCCTGAAATCCTTGAGATTAGTCGCCCCTGGTATTTTAGGAATCAACACAATAAGCGATTTGTTGCACTCACCCAACATTTTACCTGTTTCAAAGAACTTCAAGATAGCCTTAGAAATCTCATCACCAACAATATCCCAACATCTTTGAAAGAAAGGGCATTCAACCCATCTGGTCTAGGAGCCTTATCACCATTATAATTTTTCAAAACCTTTTCAATTTCATCCCTAGTCACTTCTTTCATAAGAGACTCCAAGTGATTAGCCGACAACATAGGAAGGATCCATTTATCAGACCAATGTACCTCCGAATGATCAGCTGAATTGAAGACTTTAGAAAAGTAATTCACCACATGCATTCTGATCTCCTTAGGAGTCCTTAGAACATCATCCCCATCATGAAGAATATAGATATTATTATGCACCCTCCTTGATCTCAAAGAAGCATAAAAGAATCTAGTATTCTTGTTTCCTTCCTTCAACCATAAAACCCGAGATTTCTATCTCACAAGACTTTCCTCATTGTTCATAGCTGTCAAGGTATTCTTCCTGGCTTCAACAAGATCCCTTTGAAGATCCTCATTCAATGGCTGGTTATCCACCATTCTCTGAAGAGCAACAACCTTATCTTCCATCTCCCTGGCTATACTAGAAAAGTTGCCCACCTTCATTTTGTTCCAACTAATCAACTCAGAAACAACTCTATTAATCTTTCTATATACTTTAAGCATCAGAGCACCACTCTCTACTTCCATACTCCAAGCATTGCAAACAACGTCTTTGAACCCCTCCTGGGCTACCCAAGCATTGATAAATCTAAAGGGAGCTTTAATTTTTTTCATAGTGTTCAGCTGCCACACCAGGCTACAATGGTCACTGACTACGTTAGGAACAACTTCACCCCATAGAGATGGGAAAAGTGCTAAAAAAGCATCATCACATAAACATCTATCAATTTTCGAGAAAGTACTTTTACTTGATTTTCTTTTACTGTCCCAAGTAAAGAAATTGCCTTTGAAATTTACCTCAAACAGCCCCGCACCAATCAAAAAACCATTGAAGTCTTCCATACTTCTTCTTGAGGGCGGTCTTTTACCAACTCTTTCAGAGTTCCTCCTGACCGCATTAAAATCACCAATCAAACCCCAAGGGCTTCCACTTCTTTGTAACATCTTCAGTGAGTTCCACAGATTAATCCTGTCCACATCGCCATTAGCCCCATACACAACCGTTAAGTTGAATTTGATATCTCCAATAGTCAGATGAGTATGAATGAACTGATCCCCTTCTGCTTCCTTGGTAATATTAATCATAGGATTCTTCCACAAAAACAAAATTCAATACACAGAATTATCGACATAAGCAGCATCAGGCCACAAGAAATCTACAACACCCTTAACCTCCTTGATTTCTAATCTAGATTCCAAAATAATCAAGATATCAGGTTTGTGTTTCCTCACCTCCTTTTGAACGCCATGGAGCTTATTATGAATGCCCCTGACATTCCAAGACATGATAGACAGGGGACTATCCATTAGGGAGAGAAGTAGCTTCACCCCCCGCATTGTCAATCCCACCTACACCTTCACCCAAGTTTGCCAACAAAGAGAATTTGTTTAGAGACATTTGGGAATTCCTTGCCACAAACAAAGGCTTTGAAGAAACTCTCGGAGGAGATTTAGATCTTCTTCTTTGTGTTTCCCATTCTGGCGAAGGAGACGGAGTAATCAGGTTCTGCTGTTAAGTTTGCCTCTGCATAGATGGCCTTTCCTCTCCCACCACCAAAACCGGACCAAAACCAACAAGGGAGATATCCTCCACTGTATCACTAAAAACCTCTGGTTCATATTCAGTGGTAGTGTTACAGATCTTCTTTTTTGGCACCCAAACTTGCTTTCTCACCGGGGGATTCAAGGAAGCCACAGGGGCCTTCTCCTTCACAACACAAAGACCCGACTCATGCCCAAAGTTACCACATGAATTGCAAGTATTCGGCCTCCATTCATACTCGATTCTGAATCTGTGTACCTGCCCATCCTCGCACTGAAGTTCAATCAATTTAGGAAAGGAAAAATCCACATCTATCAGTACCTGTAACCTTGCATACTCCAACCGAGCAAGTTCAGTGGTCAGTGAATCAGTTTGGAGGGTCTTACCAAGATATGAGCCAATCCTCATAAACATCTCATCATCCCATAGCTCTAAAGGTAGATCAAAAATCTTCAGCCATATCGGAATCTCTGTCATTCTCACCTTCTCTAAGGGTTCCCCTCGTTCCCATTTTTTGATAAGAAATGGTTTCCCAGCAATAAACCATGGTCCTCCATCCAAAGTCATTACCAGGTCTTCTTCATTGGAGAACAGAAGGATGAAAAACCCCTTCCCCCACGATTTGATCTCCAACGATCCCTTCACTTTCCAAAGCTGAGCGAGGAACCGCACCAGTGACGGCCAATGCGGATTCATTCCCACGATGTACCCTAATGCCGCCAAACTCCACTTCTGAAGATTCCCTTCTGCTATGCACTTCGGATAGAGTAATTTACCATTCTCCACTTGGATCTCCACTTTCTTGAAGGATTCTGCCAGTGTAGCCTTCTTCGATGACACCAGTTCAGCCCAGGATTTGGTCGTCGGCGAGACTCCGACTGAACCAGATCTGCTACCACCCTCCTTCCTCGGATCTTTGATCTTCGCCACATTGGTCAGGTCTACCACGAATCCTACCTGTGAGGTTTCAGGATGATCAGAAATTGACCCCAGAACAACTTCAGGCAGCACCAGAATCGCCTCGTCGCTCACCACTGGAATCGCCTTTGGGGCCGCCTCCATCTCTAGAAATGGAAACTTAGTAACATAATATGCTCTGCTCAAGTGGTTTGTTAACTTTACACATAACATGTCTTCCTCAATGTGCGATCATGGGTGTCCAGAAGTTCCATCCACTCCTCTCTCTCTCTCTCTCTATAATTGTAAGATAGTAGACAACTGGGAGTCATCCCTCCAACCCAACAAGTCATATTATTGAATGTATGTGAATAGAAAGCATGATATTGTATACTCTCTCTTTCTCTCTTAATTACATAACTATAACCTTGTGAGTTAATGGGGTGTTATAATTAATGAATACTATGAAGGTGGTTAATAATATCAAGCATTAGCTATAAGTCTCAATAAGGGAATAGGGAAAGGATGAATATGTGAATATGCATGCTTAGTTGCACTGTCTAATTCATGGCCTTATACACTCCAATTTATGGGGGGGTAGTAAATGTCAAAGATTTGAGAAAGAATGATGCTTGAGAACCCTATGTCGAATAGGCATGAAGCCTAATCCTAAATCAGAGAACTTATAATGCATTGCATTCTTTATTTAAAGGTGTTTAATGTGTTTGACATATTCCCTCTCTGAATGTAATAACTAATGATTGCTATGGAAAGTATATGTGATGTGGCATAAGTGATGATTGGCATAAGTAATTCTTATATGCCAATGAGGCATGATGAGATAACCATGAATCATATGCATGATGTGATGGGTCTTAGGATGTGGTAAGGGCTTAGCGCTTAGTTGAGGTGATATCCTCTGGTATTGGAATGAGGGATTGATATCCCATGATAATATGTTGATGACGATGGCATTGTGGATGGCAGTGATATAATGTTATGAGATGATGGGTATCAGTTTATAGTTTAAACAATGATATTTGTTGTTGTAATACTATGCCCTTTTCTTTTATAGAGTTTTCTATGGTTTTATACGTTGTGACTTGATCGATGCTAAAAGACACTTTAATTGGTCTAATTAATCAAGTGGAATCTAATCATGTAGCTTGCCCTATGACATAGATCCATTCAGTGTCATCATTTTCTAGATGGTGAAACGAGTAACTCCTATGGGAAACTCAGAGCGCATACTATTGAGTACACAGGGACAACTTGGTACCCTAATATCAAGCAATTGAGGGTGACTTTGGCCATGCATGAGCCTAAGATCATGCCTCAGGTTATGTGACACATGATTGGTTGTGGGCCATACCTTAGAAGAGTGTGGCTTTGGGCCGTAGCTCAGTGATATTATGTTATGATATTTGATAGGATTGGCTGCGGGTCATACCCTAGAAGGGTGTGGTTGTGGGTCGTAGCTCAATTTCACAAGTGACATGACCTATACCAAGGCGGGCTAGGTTTGCACAACTGGACTATATGTCACTGGAAGTAGTTGACTTGTGATGCCATTACAGGTTCACTCGTACTGACCGAGGGGGTGAGGTCGTGGATTCTGACTCTTCCACTAGACCTTGTATGGATTTGATTTCGACTTAGCAGTGGTCGGTTGGATTTGGGTGGTACGACTCAAATCCTCATGGCATAACAAATATGTAATCAACCGTGTAGTATACATGCATAGGATCAGATAGGAGAACATTGGATGAGGCCTTGCTTTGCTTTTATACTATTTAGTTTATAATAAATGTCCTTCATTTTCCTTTTTAATTGATTAGTTGTTCTACTACTCGGTGGCAAGTGCATATTACTGCTCTATTTACTTTATCCATGAGATATATGTCATTTAGTTAATCCTATTCAACCTCGGAGGTATGTTAGTATATCTATTTAGTTATCTGTGATGATAGTAGAGTTGGCAGAGAGTTATATCTCTTGCTGGGACTTTTGTCTCACCCTGTTGGTTAAAAATCTTTTAGGTGGACGTGCATGCCAAGCTAAAGGTCGGATAGCTGATGATATATATATGAAGAAGAACTACACCTTGTGGATCATGATATATGGATAGTGTCTAGTAATAGAGTCCTATGTGCCATCCCTATACACTTAGGTCCTTGGGGATGTTCTCGAAGTGCTTTGATGATATGATGATCAACATGTGGTTTTTGGCTTGTGTGCCTTTGGTGGTATGTTCATACATGTGGAATTGTTATCTTATGTAACCAGATGTTTGGAAAAAAAATGATGTAGCACTTTGAGTATATGTTATAAAATGCAAGTATTGATTCTTGTGTAATAAATCTCAATTCATAGTGCTTGTTGCAAATTGGTTTTAATTTCCTACGATTTTTGATAATCTACTGTTGATGGTTGATCGTAGTTTAAGTTTTGAGTAATCTCACTTTGTGTGGAAAAGGGTGTCACACCCTAGTACAAGGATTTTAAGTTCAATCTTCCTTCCCTCTTTCTTTCATCTTCTTAGCTTGTTCCATGACTAGGTGGTCATTCACCCTTGTAATTTTTACTTCAACAACATTGACCTCCCATAAATTGATTTGATCTGTTAGTTTTCTCAATTATGTCAAAATGAGACCTTCCTTCAACATCCTATGGCCATGGACATGGCTAGAAACTAGTGCTCTAGTGAATTCTAGCACACGAGCTTGGGCTCATTGGGTGCAATGAAGGCTATAGAGCACATTTGTAAATCTAGATTTACTAAATACACCACGATCTTCTAGTTTTTATTGTATCATTAGAGCTCCAGTTTTGATCCTTGCATTGGAGCTAGGAAGAATAGACAGGGATATGATATGACCTTATTTCCTTTTCTACAAGGGTATTTTGATAATTCCTATCTACTTTTATTTCAGAACTGTGTGAAATTTAATTGCATGTCAATCAATATATTGACCTTGTTACTTTAATAGATATGTAATTCACACACACACACACACACACACACACACAGATATATATATATATATATATATATATATATATATATAGTCTTTTCTATGTGTATTTAATTAACTTTATCCTTTTGCCATCACAAGCATTTTCCTAGCTTCGATTTGGCCAGGATTTGTAAAATCCATAATAAATTCTTATAATCTCACAAAATTGTTAGGAAATGTGTATAAGAAAGGTTTTTGAGTAGTGAATCATCCTAGCATGTTTTCAGTTCCTAGTTTCCACATATAAATCCTTCACTTTTAAATTTATTAATATTATCTCTTAGGACCATATAGTAACATACATCATGTAATTAATCCCTACTATAGATGTCTATCACTTAATCAAGAAAAGGAAATTTAACTAGGTGCTTATACCTTGGCATGGACCTTGTATTTGACCTTAGAAATGTTAGAACTTGATAATAGGTATTTGCAATTACTCTATTCTTTTTGAGATATCATATGGATACAAACTTAAATTCCTACAATGAGGAATTACCTTGAAGATTACTTCTTGACATCTAAAGTACAGTTCTATGTCCCTTGAATTTCAATCATCTGAATGATTTTGGATCATTAATTATTCTGTTGGGATTGTGACCCCTCCTTCCATGCCAATTGATTACTTGGGTGTGATTACTAAACATATGTCTTTTCATTCTATTAAGCATGTTGATATTTTTATAGAACCAATCCTTACAACCAAATATTTACAAAATTGTATCAAATATATAAATAAATTTTTATTATGACCATGCTTTCACATCAGATTCACAAAAGCTTCAAACCTAAGATTATAAGATTTAGAATAGGAATTGATTCCTATCTACTCTTCAACAGGGGACAACTCATGCATGTCTCTTCTGGTCCTTATTTGTATAAGATGTCCATGAGTTTCTAGAGGGAAAGAAACCACTCATCTACCCCAAGAAGGGAAAATACGGGTCCTGATATTTGAAATATAAAGATTTATAATATCAAATCTAGGTAAGCTTGCTTGGTGGACTATGGTAATAACAAAATGATAATCTAGTTATGATATTAATTTCAAGAACAATGTAAAGTGGTAACCAAAATCAATAAAGAGATTTCTCAAAACTGATATCTAAATATCAAATAATTCAAGGTGAAAAAATTTATCTATTCGCACAATCAATCAATATTTTCTCTTTGTTAGTGGCTAGGCGCTTAGTGTTCATCCCTCTATGAGAGAACAACACTTTCTCCTATGGGGATAACCAGTACTAGGGGACCTCTAATTGTCCATTATTCACTATGTAGGGTTGGGGGATATGACCCTATAAATCTAGTGAACCAAAGCTCTTAGCCAATATTTTGAGTTTTTGTGCCAATATCTAAATATCTTAGCCAATATTTTGAGTTTTTGTGCCAATATCTAAATCAACCAATATTTCAATTTCTCAACAATATTCAACATTCATTTTATTCGTGGTGAACTTCACCCTGAGGGAAAAGGATAATAAAAATTATTAACCACTTTTGCAAAGTTATATAAATGAAATTTAAGAGGGAGACAAATAGTTCAATAATTGAATTGAGAATTTTGTACGTGTTCCAAATGATAATTTCCAAATTGAGATTTCTATAGGAATCAAAGATGCTAATTTCTGACGAATCAAGCAAGAGAGGATGTACCAAGATTACTTGATGTTTCTTGGCTTGGAAATCACTTCCTTGATTCTTATTAGGTGAAACTACCATTTTCCCCTTACCGAGTAGAATATTTAATAACTACTTTTTATTATAATTTATCATTCTAAAGTCATTATTTTCACTCCTTTAGGTAGTGGTGTACACATATGATATAATAGTCATTACTCATGTGCAAATATTACATAATATTACTAATGTAATACAATAGTATAGACCACATGCATACATATAATGTAAGGTCAATTATTTTCTAGGAATTGGTTTCGGTATGTTTATGGTTGCAAAACTGTTGACATAGTTAGAACTAAAAAATTTAGTCCATTGTATTTGATTTCTCCATATATGTTCCTTAATATTCTTTTTCATTCATTATCTTCTATATTAGATTTTCAATCTGCATTCTGTTAATCATTAATGAGGATAGTCAACTATAGTCTAAATCATGAATTTAATTAGAAATCTTCGTTGATCTTCTTTAATTCATAATAGTACATTAATTTCTTTATACAATTATCTAGCTCATGCATATACACGTGTGCTAATCGATGTGCAACATTTTGTTATCATGGATCTACTTGGTTTATTACCAATTCATCTATGCCTTTATTTTTCCAAACCCTATCGATATCAATTATTAATCTATTTGGTTTCTTGCTATAAGGGAAACTGAATAAGGGTTGGGGAGTACATATTGATAGATCACATTGATTTTAGGCATGACCAGTTTCTGGATCAGGGGGCTTTATGATTGTAGCCTATATCAACAATTCATCATCATCACACCTCTTGTTACTCCATCTATGGAGTCATCTCACACGAATACATGGCTATAGGAGGTTGCAACAACTGATGTGAAAGAGAAAGGAGATCGACGACCTACAAGGGCTTTCAGGTCTAGATGGCACTGTAACTAGAGTGAACAGACGAAGAGCCCTGGTGAGCGGATTGCATGATTAGGGGTGAAAGTCTCATTGTATTACAGGCCGGTCTTTGAGAGGTGATGATGAAGAATGAAAGTTTTCATGAGCGGTGTTTGCAGGCCATGTAGTAGGGTTATCTATTGCTCATATTTGATAGACTTGAGGGTTCCAAGAGGTGCATGGTGAAGATGATGATAGGCACAAGAAGAGGTAGTAGAAGCTTTTGGTTGTGACAAAGTTGGACTACTGATAGGAGCAAGATGAGGATGTCTAGGGTCAAATTGTAGGTCACCAAGGGGAGCTATGGTATGAGGATAGATGTTGTTGGTAGGCTTTGTTGGGTGATGAGATGTAGGTGTTGGAATGCAGATGAAATCCTTAATCGGTATTGGAGGGATTGGTCAATGCGGCAAGCTACCACCATTTTAGGTCTATGCCAGATGGTAGGCACAAGAAGGATGGGATATGTGAAGAGATTGGTGGCAGCTAGGGTTCCTAGGTGAAGAGGAAAAGTGGGAAGGGGAGAAATAGGAATTAGGAGAGGGAGAGTAGAGGAGGGAGGGGAGAAAATGGATGATTATTGGTGATTGTTTCCTTGTGGACGACGCATGGTTGCGTCCTGACTAGTGGGGACAAAATGCATCTTTGCCATTTTCTGATCCAGAGAAGATGAATCTTAATGGGGGATGCAGTACTGATAGGGGTGAGTGTCGTGACTTGAAGTTTGAGAGTAGGTAACCAGTGTTGGTAGGACTCTGTAGTCGGCTAGTGGAGACAAAGTTACAATGGATTCACTGCTCCTTTTTCTTAGGAATCACAGTGGGAAAGTGACTTGCTCTGCAAGACTGAAAGTGCAAGATTTAACGTGTAAAACTCTCCCCAAAATGAGAAGAGAAAAATTGCGGGGCAATATTGACCGTCAATCACTATGTAATCAAGATTACAACTCACACCCTCCATATTTAATTACCCAAAAATTTGGATAGCTTCCCCCCACATGAGAATAAAGATAGGAAGAATAGAATTACACCCAACGTGTACAAAATATCTCACTTAAACTTTGTCGTTGTAGGTAGGGGTGAGAAAATAATGGTCCAGACCACAAAACCGGACCGGACTGCTCAATTCAATCCCGTCCGATCCGGTCCATTTTGAGTTTGGTCCGGTCCCCGGTCCGGGAATTTTGATGAGTTCGGTTTTCGGTTTGGTCTGGTCCAAAACCGGTCCGGTCTGGTCCGGACCGCAGACTGACTTTTATACAAAATTTATGTATATTTGAAGGTGTATTCTACAATAACTACAAGTAAAGTACATATATAAGCACTACTAGTATAAATGTTTGATACTAAAGTTATATAATTGTTAGAAGTGACTAAGATTATCAACTTTGTACAATTAAATAAGGTTTAAATCATGTAAAAAAGACTGATTACGGTCCAAACGGTCCGGTCCGGTCCGATCCTAGCACAAAACGGTCTGGTCTCGGTCCGGTCCTACCTCGAAACGGTTCGGTCTGCGGTCCATGTATTTGTTGAAATCTGGTCTGTGGTCCGGTCTGGTTCGGTCCGGTCCGGTTTTAGATCGATGCTCAACCCTAGTTGTAGGAGATCAGACGGTTGTGACCTTGGCTGTTTCCACTGCAACCGCTGACTGGGCCGCCTCTGCTCCTGACGAGGTTGTGTACCTCTCCACCAACAAGAAGCTCTCTCTGCCTGAAAGAGTAGATGCACATCCTCTGTTGAATGGGCGGACTATTGTCATAGTCAATGCCGCAACACCAACGTAGTACCACCAACTGATGTGCATCCTCTACTGACTAGATATGCTGCCGTTATTGATGCACCACCAATGTGTCGATGGTTGTCAGCCGCTACTTTGCTTCAAGGCAAAGTCGCTGACCCTCTCTTACCACAAGAGAGCACAACCAATTATTCTTATTTTTTGGATCTTTTACCACAGAAGGCATCAACAATAAAAAATTGATGTGATGATCTCAATGGCCTCCCCCAGAGCCTCTATTTATAGGCCTCGATGACATGTGGTACCAATTAGGAATCCCACTCCAATTCATAGTCCAATTCCTAATCCAATTCCAATCCTGCAAATAGAGAGCCACCTTATCTCCTATTGAATTTAACTCGTATTAGGATTGGCAACACAAGCCAACTCCTACTCAAGCCCAAATCCAATTAGGACATGAGTCAGAACAATCTTTTTCCAACAATCTCCCCCTCCGGCCTATAAGGGAGATGTTGTCTTCAGCAATCATCCAAAATAACTTCTGGAATCCATCACCACCTGTGATGGATTCTGATAGGTGGTCATTCTCCTTAAGCATGTCAACATCCTGTCATTTTCATCCCTTTTCTTGAAGTACAACCTGACTTCACTTTGTTCCCAGACAACTGAGAAGAAGCATCTTGGTAGTGCCACTTCTCTCTCCATGCCCACACCTAGAATTTTCTTTGCTCCCCTTGACCAGTCTGCCGAGCCATCCTGGATGAAAACTTTTGTTTCTGACCTTCTGCAGCAAGACTTAGAAATCTTCCTTTGACGCTCCCCTTATCGATGTAACCCCACATCAAGAGCCCGATCCTCCATTCTAAATGCATCAACTACATGCCCACTATATTGTCCTTCTTCCTCATGTGCGCACTGTCTAGAAGAAGTCTTTGGAGTGAACTTTCTCTAACTGGGAGCCATCCTAATACTCTTAGAAACTTTCCTTTCTACCCTTACTGACATCATTAAGAGAATTCTATAGCTCAGACATGTGGCTATCTGTAGGAGTCCTTCCAATCCCTCCTCGTCTCCTTTGAACTGGTGTTGACTTCTTGACTTCATGAACCTTCTCTTTGTGCAATCTCAATGTAGTTTTATATAGATTGCAGCACAGTCTGCCTCGAGCTATCACCAAACACCCTTTTATTATCTTGCACATGCCACCACCGAACCCAAAATCATATCCGCTCCTATCCAATAAGGAACTAGAAATTACACTAAGCCTCAAGTCTGGAACATGACGAACATCCTTGAGCATGATAGTACACCCAACATTTGTTTGACACAGACGTCACCAATTCCAATGATCTTTGAGTAGCTATACATTCCCTATCCTCACATTCCTAAAGTTCCCTCTTCTATATTTTGTGAAGAACTTCCTCTGAGTTACACCATAACACGTCGATCCTATGTCTACAGCCCAGGAAACACCATCATCTGTGTTCAATCCCTAGTCTTAGACTGACAATATTAGATCTTCCGCAATGGTAGTTGTATTATTTTGGTCATCATCCTCATATTCTTTGGCAAGTTCTTGTGACACCTTCTTCAAGATATTGCAATATTTCTTGAAGTGTCTAACTTTTCTGCAACAGTAACATTCTTTACTCTTTTTCTTTAACTTCCTACGATTAGAACTGTGATTGTGACTCTGATTTCTTCCTCTACCTTCAACGTATAGAGTTGAACCTAAAGAATCAGATTTTGTACATTCCCTTCTGTGGATGTCTTCACTCAGAATAAAATCTCAAATATCGTCAAGCTTCAGCTTCGTGCTTCATGACGAACTGGTGATTTTTGTCACCATAGCAGACCAACTCTCAGGTAAAGAGGAAAGAAAGATAAGAGCTTTGACTTCATCATCAAACACTATCTCCACCGAGTTTAGTTGAGTAATTATGACGTTTAACTCCTTGATGTGATCTGCTACTGAGGCTCCTTCGCTCATCTTAAGGTTGAAGAAATGATGCATCAAATATACCTTATTTGTAGTAGTTGGCTTCTCGTACATATTTGATAACGTCTTCTGAAGTCCTGTCATCGTCTACTCGTTGGTAATGTTGAATGCAACATTTTGTGCCAATGTCAACCTGACCACTTCAAGTGCTTGACGATCAAGGAGATCCCGATCCTCCTACTTCATTTTTTCAGGCTTAGTCCCCGCTAGAGGTTGATGTAATTTCTTTTGGTACAGAAATCTTCAATATGTATCTTCCAAGAGCCGAAATCCATACCATAAAACTTGTCAATGCGCACTTTTCCATCTTCAGACATCATTGTTGCTTCCACTTCAATCTTCCAACCTTGCTCTGATACCACTTGTTAGGAATTACAGTAGAAAAGTGACGTGTTTTGCAAGACTGAAAGTGTAAGATTTAACGTGGAAAACTCTCCCCAAAATGAGAAGAGAAAAATCACGGGGCAATACCAAAAAACAAGCACTATATAATCAAGTTTACAACTCATACCGTCTAGATGTAATTATCCCTAAATCCGGATAGCTCCCCCCACACGAGAACAAAGATAGAAAGAATATAATTATACCCAATGTGTACATAATATCCCACTTATTCTTTTCTCCTCACAACACCTCTATCGTTGTAGGGGATCAGACACACAGTTGTGCCCTTGCCTGTTGCCACTTCAACCGATGACTGGGCCGCCTCTGCTCTCGACATAGTTGCGTACCTCTCTGCCAACCAAAAACTCTCTCCGCCTGAGACAGCAAATGCACGTCCTCCGTTGAATGGATGGACTGTTGTCGTAGTCGCTGCCGCAACATCAACGTAGTGCCACCAACTGATGTGCGTCTTCTGCTGATTGGATATGCCGCCGTTATTGATGCACCATCACTGTGTCGCTGGTTATTAGCCGCCACTTAACTTCAAGGTAAAGTCATTGACCCTCTCTTACCACAAGAGAGCGCCACAAATTATTCTTATTTTCTGGCTCTTCTATCACAGAAGACACCAACAACAAATAACTGATGAGATGATCTCAATGACCACCCCATGACCTCTAATTATAGGCCTCAATGACATGTGATAGCAATTAGAAATCTCACTAAAATTCATAGTCAAATTCCTAATCCAATTCTAATGTTGCAAATAGAAAGCTATCTTCTCTCCTACTGAATTTAACTCCTATTAGGATTGATGAGACAAGTCAACTATACTCAAGCCCAAATCCAATTAGGACATGACATGGAACAATCCTTTTCCAACACTTTTTTGGGAGGAGGACACTACTCCTTGTTTGAATTTATAACAAATGTAACCGCTAATAATGTTGTCGGGTTGAGACTAAATACACTAGCAGCGTGTCATCATCTTGGACACGGAGCAGTCTGCTCCATGTTAATTGAGGACCAGCAAATCCTGCAGTTAAACTGAGGGCATGTTTGGTTTGTAGGAAAAAATTACAACAGGATGCAACAATGACTAGGATTGAATGGTTTATGTGAAAGTTAGGATATTAATTTTCCTCTCCTGCGTTTGGATGTGCACTCGGAGAAGATTGCTCTAACCATGTCTTCATTTACTCCTTTGTCAGTTCATCATATAATGCATACGATGCAAAATGCTTAAAACATTTTAAAGCATGTTTTCGTTGATCTATAATGTAGTTGCTTGAAATTTCTAGTTTGATCTAGCGCACTATGAAAATTAAAGGACTTTTTACGAAATGATTACATCATAAGTAATATATACATATTCAAAACAGCGATCAAATTTGAAGTAAAAGCAGATTTGTTCATATGCAGAAGATATGATTGCTTTGATATCTGGTACCGTTGTGGTTCATTCACTACGAGATCAGAACAGAAGATGTGAGTACGAACAACATCAAACCAATCATCCCTATTAACTTAAGTGGAACTGAATAAGGAAAATATCCGGAACTACTGGTTACCGCAACAAGATATCACATTGTGACGCCAACCTATATAAGCTGTGAAAATGACCAGATTCATATTGGTGGAGACAGAACTTGGTGGAGGGATGAGAGTGACCGAAACATAGAAGGGAAATATCTGTGCAGGTGAAAGTTGGAGCTTTCCGGAATCTGGCGAGCAGACGATGTCGGTGTTATCGGGGAGTCACGACTGTCTATTCGGGCGAATACCAAGGGGGACCGCCGAACTTACGAGTCATGTGTAACCATGACTCTACTGTCGTAGGTTTAAGAATCTGGTGCCGTAAAGATGCAACCAAAGGCATGTTTGGAAAAAGGGACGGGATACAAGTCTAGTCCTAGACTTAATACTGCAAACCAAACATACCGTGAGATCTGATCTCATCTCAAGAATTAATGCATTAACTTTATGTTATACTCCTCCCCGAAATCAATAACTCCTTAAGTGTAAGGTCAGATATACCCAAGCTTTAGCCACTGATTAATGTTTAGTAAATTATGTAACAACATTGTGAATAACTCTAAACATTACGCATTGATTGTTCTCATGATTTGTATAGAAGTTAATATACTTTAGTACATTTGTTGTTTATATTTAAGCCAAAGACATAATTTGTAGGAGAACTCTATGAATGTGAGGTCAATGGAGACATCTAGACATAAATTATTTGAATTGTACTATTTGATACAAAATTGATTCACGATGCAAAATTGAGGGACTAATTTATAAATATTTTCAAATTGGGACAATGAAAACACTTAAATAAAGGGGCTTGAATTGAGGATTACTCTTTATTGAATACTAATTCAATAATAATAAATAACTAGAATTTGAATTGAAGGACAATCGTTGTCAATAAGCTCAAGTTAGAGGAAGATATGAATTATAGCTCAAAATTAAATATAATACCGAAATCTAGTATGTTACAATATCTTACTAAGTTTTCTACGGTGGAAGCTTATGCATAACCATATTTTTAAGGCGTTCTTTTTTATCTAGGGTGTGTTTTTCACCCAAATTATATACAGGAGTGCTTAATCAGTCAAGGGTGTCCAATTCTATCCAACCATTTGGCAGATGATCTTCTGGTGTCTTGGACCTACAATAGCTATCTTTAGTCTAATTTATATATGCATGCAATATAATAGTTAGTTGTGATGCTATGAAAGATTTTATGGAAAGACTCTTGATCTTAAATGTTCAAGATATATAGAGTGTGCCTCATTCTCTTACAATACTTTTATTGAACTTACTTATATCCTGACAAACCCCTCTTGCATGAGAACACCCTCCTTTCTACTTAAAATTGTTTATAATTCCCAATGTTTTATTTATGCACATACACATTATTTTACTGATGTGTACCTTTTTCTTCCTATTTTGAGTGTTAATCCCAAACCACCCAGAGATAGGAGTTTTTAGAGGATGATGACATATGAGGATCTCATGCCAAGATTCTAAACTTGAGGATAGATTGGGATGGCTATGTTTCTCTCTGCATTGGTCATATTTAATGAATATATGTACCTTTATCTTTTTGGTAATACCTCTGTTGATGTGAGGAACTATGCAATCATAATAATGTTTAAATAGTCAATTTTGCCGCTATTATAAAATTAGTCCATTTGATATATCAAAGTTGAGAAATATCACTTCATCTTTTCCGTCATACATGTTAGTATGTTCGTCTTGGATGGGTTTATTGCTTGATTAATCATATAGTTGATCCTCTCTTGGGTCAATCTCTTTTTTATATGCTATTAAAGCTTAAGCAACCGATAGATTTGACTATTTTGAGTTATTATCTATTGTACCTAGACATACGCCTAGATTAAGAAGTTACATGACCCTATATAAGTTGTTTATGTACCTCAACTTAAGTTGTGGCATGCTAATTAAGGTTGAAATCCATGTATATTTTGTTTGTTACCACTCTCCAAACCACTTGAGTGGTTGAGACTCCATTTCTTGGTAAACCTATTCACTCATACCCTCTCTATGGTGACTTAGAATTTTCTACAATGTTAAGTCTCCTAGTGAGTAGTTCCTATCACCCGCTTCTAATGGGGGTATTGTTCCAGCCATTATATAGTATAGGCTACTGTTAACACTCTTAGATACACTAAATCCTAATTTCTTCCTAAAACCATTTTACTTGTTGTCTTTCAAGTATGCATATACTACATTCACTTTGATAAGTAAGCATGGGTAGATAGCAAATTTTGTACCTTGACTCAAGTTTTATAGTTATAATGTTCCCTTTGGATAAGTGAGAACCTAAACTAGCTCCATGTGATAAGGAAGACCTTTCCTTCAACATGAATATTGCTCCACTATAGTTCTTCCTTAACCTATATTTCCTAGGATAAGTTGGGGAGAGATATAAATTTTTAGTGAAGATCCTTACAAGATCATATATAACAACTTCACAATGTTGGTGGGATACCTAGATAAATCCCTTAGGGTGTATCATATATGGGTACATAACTACCTCACGAGATTAAGCGTTTGATGCCCATATAACTCCCTTGGTCTTGTGAATTCTACTCTCTTCTTAGGATAGTCAATTGACCTAAGGACTCTACAATATCCTATGATTGAGGTTATAACATCCCATATAGGATCAAGTACATTTAAGGTCAAGTGGTAAATGATGAGTGAAGTAACCCATAAGGATCTTCTATGAGTTGACATCATGTTTCTATAAACTATATCCCTCTCACCTATCATATAATTTAGATATGCTTTTATGATACCCTTCTAGATGCTTGGAGGTACATAATCTCTTAGTAGAATGAGGTATCGATGAAATAGTTGGAGAAATGATTTACGGTAAGAAGTGGTTGACCTGGTTCTCACGTTGCTTTTTGTGCCACTTTCAGCTTCACAACACAAACATTTTCCTCAATAGTTATTTTTATTATTGTATTGTGTGCGAAAATAATAGATTCTAGATTTTATAAATGGTTTGATGAACCAAGTCATCAACATATGAAGTTTAATATGGTAACAAACCCATTGGTAAAGTACCCTTTATTGGTTAGGCCAACTCTAAAGCCCTCATCCTAGAAGTAGAGAAATAATTAGGAAGTTATATTTACATTTGCCTTAGTTGACTTAATCCTTCTTATCCCTTTAGATGGTTAGTTGGGTCATATATATATATATGTATATATATATATATATATATGTATATATGTATATATATATATATATATCCTTTTAAGGGGTGGATTCATGTCCTTAGTAGTTTAGGAGAGTATTTCTACTTTGGGATTTTTTAAATGCAATAATTAATGTAATATGTAAGTTTGTAACCCTTAACAAAATTTCTCAGTTAATGTCATGCAAATAAATTACCGAATAATAAGAATAACTAAACCATGCTAAACTGGATCCTATGTAGATAAACAAATTGACTCCAAGTAAAGCAAGTTCCTAGTTTGGGTAAAACCATTTGGGTGATAGTATCAAGAGAGTATTTACATTAAGTAACTTAACATGTTAAAAATTGATTCTCATGAACTTATGCACTAATTCCTCATTAGGTTAATCATGTGTCTAATTTTCCCTTGGAAACCTATTAGAAACTAGGTAAATAACCTTTTTGAGGAATATTATCATTATGGATATTTTAGTAGTTCCAAAAATGTAATGTGGTTGATGTCAGGCATAATGGTAGACTAGGTTGTGAATGGGTGGCTTTTGTAGATGAAATCCCTTTTAAAGGGAAGAGTTTTTAAACATACCCATATCTAGGCTCCTATCTTATCCAACCCCTTTTTGTGACTTTATCCTTTAAATAACATTAGGTACCCTTTCTCTTTTTTGTGATATGTTAGGCTTATTTGGAGTCAAATAACATCATGTAACTATAAATGATATCTCATATAATTTTTTAAGATAAAATAACCAAATAAACTTACTAATAGGTTTTGATATACAAACACACAAACTAATAGATATTTTCTTTTTTCTGAGACTCTAGAATCATCCTAGGATTAGAAGATGAAAGAAAACAAAAGCATTCAGTTACAATTAAAAAATCAAGAGGAATTAATGCCTTAATATGACTTACAATACAAGTAATGAAATTAAATGCTAAAGTTTTTTGAAATGTTAAGTTGATGTAAAATTGGATTTTCCATATCATCCTACCTATCAAATTTCATGTGATTGAAATAAAGTTTGCTCATTCAATTAAATTCATAAAATCAAACAATAATCAACCATGTTTTAGGTGATATTATTAGTGCATTAATTTGGTTTCCAACAATCCTACATTATTAAATCTAACATACCCTCTTTCCCACTTCTTTCCACATAGGTACACAAACTGGTGGTCCATGTTTTATATCATAAACCTCGATATGATCAAACTATTGGCATGTTCTTTAGAAACCTCACAACTGTCATAGAACTATAGAAGCTACCTCTACCGATTCTTACTCTCCATCGTGTCCTAATCTCATTCCAAGATTCAACTTCCTATGCATTAATTGAGTTCATCCAATTATAGATATATTCTACTCACCTCCTCCCTTTCTCTAATAGCAAAATGCTTAAATAATTGTGATACCCTTTATTCTTGAAGTTATAGAAGCCACGACATTTTGCAACACCTATTACCTATGTATAAAGCATCCTCAGACTCCAGAAAACCCTAGTCCACCTTCAATTGGCTAGCATTTTGACTTATAATGTCAAACTCAGTTTACATCTCCATCTTCCTCAACATTGCATCAACCACCAAATCCATCTCAGGTAAAATTTAAGCCTCTTTAAGACTTCTTCAAATTGTTTTCATCCTTTTTTCATGTTTACTCATTGTGAAAATTATTTTAGGTGAGCCCTTCAACCTCTTATGACTCATTGGTGATCAGGGTTCTATTGATGTGGGATAGATCATATCCTACCATAGAATGGCTTCTTCGAGCCACGTGTAACTAGAAAAAGCTATTTCTAGTCTTTCTTGCTCCTTCAAACCATAGTTTTAGCATTCAAAACGTCAATCTTCCTCCCATGTTTCTTTCATCTTCTCATCTTATTCTAGGGCTATGTTGGTCAGTTCAACATCATGATTGGTGCTTCATCATTGCTGACCCCCCCACACAAATTGAATCTAGGTGTTAGTTTGTTTTTGCTTGCCAAAATGAGGAGTATCCTTCCCCAAATAGCACGTGGCCATGTCCATGTCTTTTGAATAGAGCTTCAATTCACATAAGCATGCGAGCCATGTCTCTTTGGGTATAGTGCAAGCTGAAGAGCACATATGTAACCCCAGATTTTCCAAGCCATAGTGCTCTTCCAATTTTCATAGGATCTTCTAAGATAAAGTGATGATCCTCGTGTTGGAGAGAGGAAGAATTGGTAAGAGTGTGTTGTTTCTGAAATCAACAAATTTAGTTCACAAGGGTATTTTGGAACTTTGTGGCGCTTTTATTTCATGGTCGTATGAGATTTATTCAAATAAAAACTAACATTTTTCCTTTGTTACTATAGCATATATGTAACACGTGTCTGTGTTTTATTGTCTTTTTGGTTCTTATTTAATTGAATTCAATTTTTTTTTCACACAAGCATTTTCTAAACTTCTGATTTGTTAGGGTTTTTAAATCTATAACAATTTGCATATGACCTCAGAACATTATGAAAAAATATGCATCAAATCTATAAAAAATAATTTTTTTAGTATGTTTCAGAATAAGAGTTCCACATCTAAACCCTTAAATTACTAAATGATCAAGATTAAGGTATAGGACCATAAACTCACATATAAACCATGCAATTAATTGTTATTGTGGGTGTCCAAGGCTTTAGAAAGAAAAGGAAGTTTAGACTTGGTGTTTGGGTGTTGTCATAGACCTAGAGTTTGACATTGGAAATGCTAAGAGTGGATAATAGTATTTGAATCTATCCTACTTAGAATTTCATATGACTATAAAACTAAAATTCCTATAATGATAAATTTACTAACAATTAATTATTATTTATATCTAGTTATTGAAATCATCAAAAAGAATTTGGATCTTGAATTACTATGATGCATGAGGTTTCTAACCCCTCCTACCTACCATTTGATTATTTAATTATGATTCATTATTGAAAATATGGCTTACCACTCTATGAAGCATGTTGATATTGGACTAAGTTATATATTGTAGATGCTTATGCATAACTATATTTTTAACAACATACTTTTCAATCAATGGTGTGATATTCCTACCTTTTAATACACATGGGTATGCCATTCTACCTAGGGTGTGGTATTCCACCAAAGAATTTGTCTAATGATCATGTGGTGTCTAGGTCATATCAGTATTATCTTCAGTTTATTTAATATATGCATGTGAAATAATTATTTGGTGTGATATGTGAATGATTTCATGTCATCTCAATTAAAGTATGCCTCATTCACTTGATGAACTTTTGTTGAACTTACCTATATTCTTAGAACCCCTCTTACATGGGATCACCCTCCTTTGTTCTTCAAATTCCTTAAAATGCCCAAATTAATGCACATGCATAATATTTTACTAATGCATACCTTTTTCCTTCCTCTTCTTGGCATTGTTCCCTACCATCCAGACATAGATGTTTTGGAGGATGATGAGTCAAACGAATCTTATACAAAGATTTGGAGTTGTAGGACATCTTTGGATAGCCAATTTCCCCTCTATAGTGGTCCTATGCAATATTAGATGCACCCAGATAATATTGTAATGCTACTCTTGAGATGAGGAATTATGTAATGATAATAATGTGTAGTAATCTTTTTGTTGTATAAAATAACTCTATATGATAAATCATATTGATAAATTTAATTTCATCTTTTCCATCATACATGTTAGTATGTTTGGATTGGATGGTTTATTCTTGATTAAGAAAGAGTGGATCCCATATCTGTTCCAACCCTTTTCACATAGGGATTATAGGTAACCTCTCAATGGCATTCAAGTGGTGTTTGGTGAATGGTAATTTGTATTTAGTATAGGTGATATTTGGTATTCATTCACTTTACCTCGTCTTTGTTCAGATGCCAATGGTTGAAATTCTAGATTTGATCCAACATAAAGCTATTTCATCAAATGATTGAAGGATTTCAAAGTTTATTCTCATATTCAGATTGATTGACATGAAGTAGTTAAATGGTCTTTCAAGATGTGAATCTTGTGTCTTAGTATTCAACTACACAAGGTCCATTTATCTTGGTGTGGTCGAGTAGGTTTGTTGGCTATCCAACTATTGAAAATTCTATCTGGTTAAGATTAAGAGAGGCATTCTCTTCCCCTCTCCCATGCACGTGGTAGAGCTTGAATGCTCGAGAGGGTGGTAAATAAAGGCATCAACTAGGATTTGAACTCAGGTCCCTTTGTTAAGGGGGCATCGTTCTTGACCGCTTGATCCACTCCTTGTCAGCAATAGTTCTATCTAGGTGAATACCATAGATGAGTGATGGTGAATTCTATAACAATGGTGGAACCTTTTCCATTGGCATAGTGTGTTTTTCATGTGAAGTAGGGTTGTAGGACAACTTCAGTAAAGTAGTCAAATGTGTCTAAAATTCTAATCAAGTTCAAGCAAAAAGTGGTTTCCTTATACAATATGCACAAAAGTATAGAATATCAGGATCGAAAGATATTTCTCTCTATTCTAGGGAAACATGGAACTATGAATAGTTGTGAGGATAGTAAATCATGGATGTTATCATGGAATTATTTAGATTATAACTAGTTGTTTCATTATTTCCTCACTAAAAACATATTATATACTATTCTTAATGGAAAAAATCCTTGATTATACACTTATAAATAAATCACAATTAGTTATCAAATATAAATATATAATTATTAAATCACATTTTTCATCATATTAGGAGTCTTGGATATTAGTGTTTGTTTATTTATCTACACCACATCTGTAACGTCTCAGGATTCAAGGCCTCAAATAAAATTATCTTAAAAGGAATGATTGGAATGTCCATATCACCAAGGTGCACCTCCTATTCAGGGACTCATCACTAAAACTTTGTGGTTAAGCATGCTCAGCCAAAAGTAGTACTAGGATGGGTGACCTGTCATGAAGTTTATCCTGGCTTGCACGTGAGTGAGGACAAAGCACACTTTTAATGCTAGTGGTGATCTATAGAGCAAGCTGTCATTCTTGAAAATCAACTAGAGTCGTAGGCAGTGTTCTGGGTCGTTACAAATGGTATCAGAGCCATAATTGATCTAGTAGGTGGGCCCAAATGGGCATAGCATGCCAGTCTTGAGCCGTACGGTCTAGGCATGTCGGAAAGGGTTGTCCATGGTGATGGAGCCAGCCTTGCACCAGTGTTCCATGATCAGGAGTTGGGTGTCCATGAGCTATTTTTGGTTTGCACTGAAATGCGACAATATGATGAGACCATATAATTGAGCCTTGACGAGGACATCAAGAGTATAAGTGGGGGAGATTGTAACATCCCAAAATTGTGGCCTTGGATAAAATGATCTTAAAGGTAATGATTGGACTACCCACATTACTAAGGTGCACCTCCTCTTTAGGGATCTCGTCACTAAAGAACTATGTGATTGAGCGTGCTTAGACCAGATAGTACCAGGATGTGTGACCAGTCGAGAAGTTCATCATGGCTTGTGTGTGAGTGATGACAAAGCACGTTCTTAAGGCTAGTGGTGGTATGTGGGGCTAATCATCATTCCTGAAACTCTACTAGAGCCTTGAACAATGTGCCCAATTGTTACAAGGTGAGTCATGAGTCTAGGGTTTCAAATAGTATTCATATTTAGTAACATGCATTTGATGAACAAAGATTGAATTCAGAATTTTGATTTTTATAACACAATACTTTGTGAGACACATATCACATTCTACCAAAAACAATTTATGCATTAAATAACCATTATTCCCTTCTATCAATGTTTGTTGATTGTCAAATCACCATCATGCAATCCAAAGGTTACCATGTCATCTTGAGATGTTAGGCATTGTGTTGGTAATATGCCCTAAAAGCCAATCATATGATGATTTTAGTGGAACACTATTGTAATTTATTTGAATATTAGTAACGAAAAATTCTAATTATTATGTATTTTTTCAATATTGAGATAATCAATAAATATAATAATTTCCTAAGAATGACTTGATGTGATGACATATGGTTTAGGTTGAGGAAGCAAACATGGGAACATATGCATACTTAAGAGTATGAAAACTTGTTATGTCCTAGTTAGTTATTATTGTTGATGTGATGATAATCTCACTAGTTGAAAATTTGATATATGTATGAATAATCCACTCTCTGAAGCTATACCTAATACAAAGCCATAGCTTGAATAAAAGATGTAGTTTTTAAATCCCAAACTTGATATGATGATGCCTCAAGATCTTAGGTTGAATAATCATGAATACAATGTTTAATTTCAGACCTAAGAATGAAAAAGAAATTATGCAATTGATTAGATTTGGTAGCGTTTTAGGGAAAACTAAAACATACATAAAATCTAGTAGAATGATGAAATACATGTCCAATGATAATCTCATTTGAAATTCATGATGATGAACATGTTTATTTGTGTAACATCCCCAGATTCTTTCGTCTCGAGATTTAGAAGGCCATAGAGGAGAAATCTGAAAACATTAGCAAATTGTTTAAGAGAGTGATGTAGAAGCATTATACACATACATGAACTTTCAACAATAGGCATACACCATAACATTTCTCAACATTCAACGTGTAAATTACTACAAGATAACTTATTATTACATGAATTAAATTTACATATTGAAGAAGATTTACCAGCTATGAACATGTTTGCTAGTCTGGGATCTACACAATAGGTAAACATGTAGAACTTACTCATATCATGTCCTTTTATCCCATCCAAGCTATGAACCTAGAAAATACGTGAAACAAATGAATCAATAAAAGTTGTGTACATGGGTGAAATACTTGTATAGTAACATGCATAATGAAAGATTTGAAGAAATAAAGTAAAAGAAAATATTATTTAATGAGATAATCACCTAAACACATATTTTAGCTTCCTTTTGATGCGATTGTACTACTAAGTGGTGTTGCACTTCACATTTCCTCACCCCTTGAGCTATGAGGATCCCCACCCCTTAGGCTATGTAGTTGTGCCGACCTTAAATTTGGAAATAGAAAGAGAGTGGGGGTGGGGAGAAAGAGAGAATATAAACACTTAGTAGCTACAATCCATCCATATTATCTTTTATGTTCTTTTATGTTTGGCGAAGCATATACTACTAATATGCATCCAAGAATTTATATGCAAATACAAGCAACCAAAGTACATCATATCATTATGTGTTCATGAAAATTAGTCTTATACTTAATAAAGACCCAATACATGAGTTCAGAGATTCCTATTTATTTTCTAGATCATCTACATCTTTGTTCATCACGTGATTAATAGCAATTGATCATCATTAATAGAAGCTTCACCATAATTAATGGAATTTAGGTCGCATGAGTACATGTATAGAAAAAAAATCCCTAATATAATGGTAATATGGGATGGGAAAACCCTAACGACAAGACTACGTCGTAATATGATGGTACACGAAGTAACATGTATACAATTGGTATGGGTACACCTTTGATATTGACAACTTAAGCCTGCACCTCATAGTGGAGGATGCCTTGACACCTAGGTCGGCTGACCTAAACATGATATATATGAACCTTGACCTTTGACTATGATCGTGGATGAATTTTGAGGATGCAATTTCTTTTAAGGAGGGAAGGATGTGACAACTTGAATTTTCTCTCTCCTCTTTTATACCCTCTCAACAAGTGACCTATTACTCAATCTAATGTCAAAATCCATAGTATGAATGTGGTGATGCTCAAAATTTGGTCTAATCAATGATCAATTGGACAATGTGTAACATTAATTCACACTTTTGAACTAAGTATCATGGTTTAATGCATCACCTTATTGAATCTAATTTTGAACCTTATCACTATGATACTTATACTCTCTAATAGATATCATGTTGTATATCATTCAGTTGTTTCAACAATATAAAAATCGTCTCAATTGGACCTCTATAGAAAAAGTTATAACTTTATGAAGATTGGCTTAAATTATACTTGAAATAATTGATTTATATGCCAATTGAGCCTTATTGGGCCCAATCATAGGCGCACGGCCCAACACCCAATAGGTCTTGTTCCAAACCCTAAGGCACATATAATCTCATCTGTTGGATTACACATCAGGGATCCAAGGGCTACAAAATCCTCTCTTTCTCCGTTTGTACCATGTGCTACTTTTTGTAGTAGCGGCTCCTTTGTTGTAGCCAATAAGCTTGATTCATGATGCTTTTGAGCAGTTAGACATTCCAATCTCCTAGTCTCCACTCCCTTTATATTTTTCCTCTCTTTCCCCCCTCATTCTTACACCGCATTTTGCCCCCTACCTTCATGTATTCCTTGGATAGTTTTTGGCACTGCCGCTTGGGACCCCCTCGGTTGCATCTCTTTTTGCTGCTTTGGAGAAGCTAATGGTGATGACAACTTTGCCACACCAGCCTCGACACAATTGACATTCTCCTCAACCCCTAATTCCCTTATGCTTCCAACACGTCCTCACTCTAGCAAGCTTTAGGTGTGGACCCACCGTAGAAGCATGGAGCTTGGGTCAGTGGAAGTGAGGCTTCTTGGCCGTTGGTCATGTGGGACACCTTCTAAAGAGTGGTCGCGATCAGTTGGGGTCCCATGTGGTCTGGTGGACCAGTTAATGGGAGAGACATGACTCACATCCCATGTCATTCATACGATCGAAGATCAGCAAGTCTGGGCGGCCACATGATTTTTCTAGGTGTTGCTTGAGATATGGATGGTTAAGAATAGGTTATGAAATCTCTAAACTATGGTATGGGCTTTGATAATTATATGACTATGGCTTTCTTGCTTGAAATGTGATACATGTGTATGCTTTTTTACTTTCTCAAATATTACCATGTAGTATTCTAGTATTGTACTCTATGTTTATCTCAATGTCATTGTTTTATAACTTGCAAACATAATATAGAAACTCCATTATATGAATCGTGTGCGTCTTCCTAAAGTTTTGGGTTAAGAACAAAGGTTTGGGCATCTTACTTGAGATGTCAAGATAGGATGTACCATGTAGATAAAAGGGTCATCTCTTAGTGATGGCCTTATGGTCCCTTAAGAATAGGGTTAGCTAATCTTCAGCATTGTCATAGACTCTTCCATTGAGAATCTAGTCAATAAAAGGCCTTACAATTACATGAAATTTTTGAATACATGTTATGAGGTATAGTTGGAGTGAAATGACATAAAACAGGGGCTCTCATTTTATTAAATACTTGACTTGTTTATTCTTGTTCGTTACTTCTTTTATATATATATATATATATATATATCTTTCATCCATGTATTCAACACCTTGTGTGTTGATCTGCATTGTTTCATGTATTTTATAGGTTCAGAGCTGATTAGAAGTTGATGGGATTTGTGAGTTATGTCAAGTGTACTTGTTGTAAGATCCCTAGTATACATGAGCAGACTTGTGTAAATTTGTACCTCAATTTGTAAATGAGAATCTTGAAATAACGAATGCTGCTTAATATACTTATTGAATGTTGAGATTATGGTTGGTAATTTTATCTTATTATCTGTTCAGGTATGTTAAGCTTTATGCTTCCACATTCGTGCTTTATTAATACCATTCTAGGGATGCACACATAGCTCCTATCGCCATTGACTTTGTAGTCATTTGGAGTTTGGATTTGGGCAATGAACACTTTTGTTACACATCCTTACAAAAGATGATACAATTTAAGAACCGTGAATAGATATTAATGGATTGAAATATATACATCACTTCACCAAATATGGTTACACTAAGAAACTCAAGGTTGCATCCAAACAAGATATATAACTACTACGTGAATCAAGTTAGAACATACTGAAATCAATTTAAATCACAACCAATAGTTCCAAATAGAATATCATCAACACACGCATAGCAACTCAAGAAAAGTAACTACAAGATAAATCGATATATCACTTATTGAAAAACATGAAAATAGAGTTGTATGCAAAATAAAAATATAAAGCATGGTAATATTCATATCAATGAAAGTACTAAGGAGAGTTCCAATATAATAACACTATTGATTCAGAATAACTAGTTGGGAGGGAAATGTTCATCCAATAAACCATCTCAATTTAGTGCACAATGATATTGGCCAAGTGTCTCGGAGGAAATTCTTGGCCAACAAAATTGGTGTAAAATCCGCAACATCGCATGTCGGTCGAGTTTCCTTAGGGAAAACTTGGCAGACAACAATTGTTGTTCAAACTCAAAGATATGCATAAAAACGATTCTAAAGGCTACATAAAAAGTTAAAAATATCAATCTTGGATAACCTCATGCTTTTGATATTGTATACTTTTTCTATAGCCTCTGCATGTGTTCACTTATTGTTCCTTTTTCTAACATCAAATCCAATACCATGTTTACCATTTTTCTTAGTAGAATGATCGAGCATTTTATTAAGACCTTTTTTCCATCTAGGAATATTTGCATAGAGGATCTCAGATGTCATTATCATGTATAAGAGAACTAGTAGTATAAGACAATTGATTTATATCATGTCTAGCATGTAAAATATTGGTCTCAGTGTAAAGAGCTTTAGTCATGTAAGAATCTTTACCAATGTGAAGAGCAACAATATCATCTCTCTCATGGTAGAAATAGAACAAGATTCAACAACATCAATCTTTTCAACCAAGACTCCATTTTCATTCTCAAGCATAGTAATCATATAAAGATAAACACTATTTTGAATTATATTCATAACAAAGAAAAATGTTTGTCTTTATTTTTACTTTTTAGAGCATTCCTATCAAACATGAGATAATTGACAATCTTATAGTACTCTTTATTTGAATTAGGCATAAAATATTGATATCCTACAAACTTAATATTATCAATGAAGCTAGCAAGTTTAGTTTCAAGAATATTTACTTGAGTAAGATAATCATTTTTTCTATCTCAACATTATTTAATATTAATTCAAGTCTAGTAAAACTTGTGGAGATGGTCAACATCATATTCCAAGTAAATATTAACATGTTCAAGTTCATCCTTTTTTCATGCAAGTTATCCACAATCTTAACCAGCTTTTCCATTTATGCTTAGTGGACTTAAGAGAGGCATGAGGAACATGAATATTTTGAATAAATATTATTTAGATAAAGAGTTTAGATCTACTGCATTTGAATCTATAATTGAGATTGAAATGAGAGCAAAGTGGCATTCCCCAACTTCACTTTCACTATATCATTCATTTGACCTAGTGTTGGAGGAGTCATTAGAAATTTTTCAGCGTTTCTTTTTTTTTCTTATGCTTCTCATATATTTTGTTTTCTCCCTTATGAAGATGGGTCCTTTTTCCATGTGGAGAGTTTTACATGCATGCCTTTATAGAGTCTACATTTGGAATACATGGCACCTAATTCACCATGAAAGGATGTGTGACTTGATGAATCATGGAAAGAAATCACCTTCTCCTTCTTGTATTGATTCTTTTCTTCAGTCTTCTCTTCTTGTTGTGAGTTGGGCTATACCTCATAGGCTTGCAAATGCCTATAAGTTCTTCAATTGGAAGAGTAGAGAGCTTTTTGGTCTCTTCTATAGTCATCATCAACTTCTTATACCACCAGAGAGGAAGAGAGTGAATAATATTTGAACATAACTTTCCATTCTCTATAGATTGAGCAAGTATTACAAGGTCATTAACAATGAGATTAAGTCTAGAATACATCTCAAAAATATACTTTGTCTTTCTCATGCAAAAATTCCCAAATTGTTGTGTGAGCATGTAGACCATGATATCCTTCACTAGATCCATACCTCATAAGTGAAACATAGCTTGTTGTATCTCACAGATTATGTCACCAGAAGATATTTAGTTGAACTAGTGGGAGTGCATAGAGGACTTATTTTTTGGAATTCAAGGTTAATTTCTTCAAAGTCGATGCATCCCATTCTTCTAGCTTTCTCTCTGGTTTCTTGTATGGAAGATCCACCATTTTCTACAACTCAAGAGTTGATCCTTAAATATGAAATTGTATTATTCCCTTCCCATATGGAAATTTTTTCCCATCAAATAACAAAATGTTGAAGAAGAACTTTCCTTCTTGGTTATCACCCATATTCTCTTCTTGTGGAAGTATTTTCCTAAAGAAGTCCTTGATCTAATGCCACATGTTAGATCTATAAATGGGATCAAGGGTGGGATGAATTGGGATAAATCTAGTTAAAAAAATCATTAGACCTTCAGAATATTTCCCATGATAACACTACAAGTATGAAATGCAAGGGAGAAAGATATTGAAGTATTCAAAGGTGAAGGCACTATTTATAGTGGTTCCATACAAAAGGACGTTGCTCCAATACCTAGAGGGAAATCTTTAGGGTTTTCAACCTTGTGTTAGTCCTTACATTCCATTACAAGAGTTACAATAAATGACCACCCTTTTCTAGATCAAGGATAACTAGCTTCCAATTTATTCCAAGGGAGCGAACAACCTTACCATCCATGACAAAGAGTCTTTATCCTTACCAAGGATGTACGTACTCTTGAAATGAGTCTTCTTCCGTCACCAAGGACTTACTCACGCTAGCAAGTAGCCTAAACCTTAAAGGACTTACCCACTCTTTACTTGGATCTTTTTCCTTTAAATTCACCTTCATCGAGAAGAAGCTTTTCACCAAGGGCATCCTAGACTTCTTCTTCTCCTCTCTTAGATAAGAGAGATAATTTATATCTGTATGAGCAAAAGACATGTTAAGAGGTATATGAATGAGATCCTCACAAGATACACATGTAGGACTAGCTCACTTATAGCTTTCCTACCAACTCTAGTGGATGTAGAAAGTGATTAAGCTCATGAGAGTGGATTGGGTACTTTCTCTCTCAGCTATAGAATAGAGGAATTTGTAATTCTTAGCTAACCATGGGTTGAATCCAAAGGGGTCCTATTTGTATTTTAGGATTCCCTCAAGCTAGTAGAATTAGTTAGGATGGATTCTAGCTATTTTGTAGGAAGTCCAACATATATATTTTCCCTTTTTCACCCCTTCACAACTATATCGTATTACAAAAAATGTCTATTGTAGTTTACTGGGATGATTTGGTAACTATGTCGATAGACCTTGTTGTTTGGGCCAATTTTTTGGTTGGATTATTTTCCAACCAGATAGAAACTTGGATGATAGGAGGTTCTACAAAGCCCATGAACAATGTTCTTAGTTGATTTATACCAAAGGGAAACTCACCTGATTGCACTTACTATTTTGGGTATTTCAAGTTTCTACAAGTGAATGTTAATCCATCCCAATTTATTCTTTAACACATATGAGCTTAATTACAAGTCATAAAATTATTACAAGTTATTAACATCAAAGATATAAGGAGAAAACAATATATTCTTCAATCTTGATCTTTGTGTGTATACGACTTGATTTCTCAATGGGTTTACAAGTTTAGTAATTTGGAGTATGTCTATCTTATCCCAAATCACTCAAGTAGAAACATTATACACATATATGTGGAATGGTTTATTCATCATCAAAACAAGGGATTAGTCAATTTAGACCTTGAGTCAACACCCGCCACTGATCTTGTAGTTGAGGAGCCGCATGGTTGGTTAGATGACCAATGTCATAGGAGAACAATTTGGCAAGATTAAAGAGTAGATCCAATGAGAGAAATATATGCAAAAATGGAGATTGGGAAGGAGAGGAGAAATAAAAAATTCTTACTAAACTGTCGATTGAAGACTTGGGGACGTAAGTAGTGAACACCGCATCCTCGTCATTGGAGTAGAACATGGAGTGTGATATAGTAATGAGGGACATCCTATGGACAATATATGAAGAGACACAGAGTAAAACAATTAACAAAGCTTGGTCAAATAATCAAGGATTTTATTAAGGAAATTTGTATATGAATCATAGGTAATTTGTATAAAAATCACAATATGTAATAATTTAACTAAACAACCATATGTAAAGAGATAATGAACTTGGAAATTTTAGCAATTATTGGGCGTAAGCAAACCTCTATTCTTACTATTTCTTACCACTTGATCCTTACCACCATACAACTCAAATTTCTTCTTTTATGTGGATTGAGAAGTAAAATATCAAAATATTAAGATGTATCGATCCATTTGCAAATATCCTACAAGAAGAACGATGAAATGATCGCCAGTCATATTTTTAGGCCTGGGAGGTTAGCTTGGCCACCTAAATCACATTTCATTTGGTTCCTTTCCTATATATAGAATAATGACCATTTTCCTTGCAATAGTTGCAAGTTCCCTTAGCCTTGGAACTAGAGGATTCTCCATTGGAAATTGGAGGTACTTATCCTTTATTGTTCCTTTGTCTAAAATCAAATACAATACCATGTTTACCATTTTTCTTGGTAGAATGATCAAGGATTTTAATAAGATTTTTTTCCATCTAAGAATCTTTGCATAGAGGATCTCAACATATGATTATTATGCATAACGTAAGAATAAGTAGAAGACTGTTGATTTGTATCATCTCTGGCTTGTAAAAGATTTGTCTCAAAGCAACAACTTTAGTCATGTAATAATCCTTTTTCATATGAAGAGCAGCAATATGATTTTCTCTAATAGTAGAAATAGAACAATATTCAACTACATGGATCTTTTCAAGCAAGGAGATATTTTTGTTCTCAAGCATAGTAATCTTATTAATATAAACACCATTTTGGATTATATTCCTTGCAAATCAAAGTCCTTGTACTTATTCTCAATTTTCAGAGCATCCATATCAAGCATGAGAGAATTGATAATCTTATAATGCTCTTTGTTTGAACTAGGCATAAAATATTGAGTATAAACTTATTCTACTCAAGGAAGCTAGAAATTTTAGTTTTAAGAATATTGATTTAACTAAGATAAGCATTTTTATCCATCTCAACACCAATTAATATTAATTTAGGTTCTAGGCATAACTTTTGGAGATGGTTAGCATCATCTTGCAAGCAAATATTAATATGTTCAAGTTCATCCTTTTGTTGATAAAAGTTGTCTACAATTTATAGCAAGCTTTTTCCTTTTCTGCTTACTGGATTTAAGAGAGGCATGAGTATCATGAATAATTTTAGTTAAATATTATTCTGATAAAGATTTTAGATCTGCCTCAGTTGAATCTATAATTAAGCTTGACATAACAACAAAGTGGCATTCTATAACTTCACTTTCACTATATATTTCACTTAAGATAGTGTTGGAGGAGTAATTATAGGTTTTGTGGCCTTTCTTTTTCTTCTTATTATTCTCATGTCTTTTATTTTCTCCCTTTTAATTATGGGTCTTTTTCTATGTGGACATTTTTCCATATAGTGACCCTTCTTTCCACATGTGAAATAGTGGGGGGAGGAAGAAGACTTGCCTTTATAGAGTCTACCTTTGGAGTACATGACATCTTATTCGCCTTGAAAGGATTTGTTACATGATGAATCATGGAAATCAATCACCTTCTCCTTCTTCTATTAATTCTTTCTTAAATCTCCTATTCTTCTTGTGAGTTGGGCCTTACCTCATAGACTTGAAATTTTCCTATAATTCCTCAATTTAAAGATTACATAGATGCATGGTCTCTTCTATGGTCATAAACTTCTTATGCCCCAAAGAGGAAAAGGTTGAATAATCTTTGAGCATACCTTTCTATTCTATATAGGAAGACCAAGTATTGCAAGGCCATTTGCAATGAGCTTAAGTCTAGAATACATCTTAGCAATATATGCTGTCTTGCTCACGCAGAAGTTTTCAAGTTGTTGTGGGACAATGTAGACCTTGCTTTCCTTCACTTGATTTGTCATGCCATAAGTGACACATCCATCCATATCTCATAGTTATGTCACAAGAAGATATTCACTTGAACTAAGTGGGATATAGAGAAGCATAGAGGACACTTCTAGATTTGGCATTTAAGGTTTCTTTATTTGAAGTAGCCACATCCCATCTTTTATATTTCCCTCTGGTTGCTTGTATAGAAGATCCACCATTTTATACAACTTGAGTTTATCCTTGAATATCCTATGAATTCTTCTCTTCCGATATTGAAAGTTTCTCCCATCAAAATCCAAAATGTTGAATAAGAATTTTTCTTCTTGGTTATCACTGACTTTCTCCTACTTGTAGAAGTATTTTCTTGGAGAAGATCTTGCTCTAATACCATTTGTTAGATGTTTAAATGGGATCAAGAGTGGGAAAAATTGAGATAAACTAGTTAAAAAATCATTAGACCTTCAGAATGTTTACCATTATAGTATTACAAGTATGAAAAGCAAGGGAGAAATAATTTGAACGACCCACAAGTGAAGGCACTATTTATAGTAGTTCCATATCAAATCATGCAACACCAATACCTAGCGGGGTCAATCTTTAGGGTTTTAAACCCTGTGTTAGTCCATATATTCCATTATAAGAGCTATAATAAATGACCACCCTTTTCAATATCAATAGATAACTAGGTTCTTTTTTAGACCAAGGGATTCAACAACCTTACAAAGGACTTACCTATCTATGAACAAGAGTCATTATCCTTACCAAGGACTTACACACTCTTACAATGAGTCTTCTTCCTTCACCAAGGACTTAATCATTCTAGTAGGGAGTCTACAACTTGAAGGACTTACCCACTCTTGATTTGGATATTCTCCCTTTGACTTCACCTTCACCAATAAGAAAATTTTCACCAAGGGCCTCCTAGCCTTCTTCTTCTCCTCTCTTAGAAAAGAGAGCTAATCTTCATTTTCATGAGAGAAAGATAGATTGAGAGGTATAGGAATGAGAGCCTTGCGAGATATACATGCATGACTAACTCTCTTATAGATTTCCTACCAACTATAGTGGATGTAGAATGTGTTTAAGCTCGTGAGAGTGGATTGGGACACATTCTTTCTCAACTATAGAATAGGGGTATTTGTAATGTTTGGCTAACCATGGAATCAATCCCCAAGGGTCCAATTTTTATTTTAGGATGCCTCCTTTCCATTAGAATCATTTAGGATGGATTTTAACCATTTTGGAGGAAGCCCAATAGATATATTTCACCTTTTGTTCCACAACAACTATATATTACTACAAAAATGCATATTGTAGTGTAGTCAACTAAGTTGGAAACTTGGCTAATAGCCTTTATTGTCAGGTCCCTTTTTTGGTTGGATGATTTTCAAACTAGCGAGAAACATGACTGATAGGAGGTTCCATAATTTGGGGATTGTTAGTTGAGTTATACCCAGGGGAAACTCATCAGATTGCACTTACTTTTTAAGTATCTCAAGTCCCTTCGAGTGAAACATTATAGTCTTTTACACATATGAGCTTAATGACAAGTCATACAATCATTACAAGTGATTTAAGTCAAAGATATAAGAAATAAACTATCACTTTTCAATCTTGATCTTTGTGCATGTACGACTTGGTTTCTTAATATTAGGGTTTGCAAGTTTAGGAATTCAGATTACATCTATCTAGTTTGAAATTCATCATGAAAAATCATTATACACACATAAGTGGAATGATTTAATCATTATCAAGACCAGGGGTTATTTAATTTAGACCTTGAGTCGACGCCCAACATTGATCTCATGGTTTGGGAGCCACATGATTGGTCGGATGACTAGTAAAATTGGAAATCTTAAAGGATAGATAAAATGAGAGAAAAATTGTAAAAATGGAGATTGGGAAGCTGAGAAGAGAAGTCAAAGATGCAAACTGAAGTGTCAATTGAAGCCTCAGGGACGTGAGTAATGAACACCACCTTGTCATTGGAGTAGAATATGGACTGCAGAACAGCAATGAGGGAGACCCCTGGGACAATATATGTAGAGAAAACAATTAATGAAGCTTCCTTGGGGATTTTATAACGATGAGTATGAATTTTAAGAATATTGACTTGACTAAGATGAGCAGTTTTCTCCATCTCCACACCAATTAATATTAATTCAAGTTATAGGTATAACTTTTGCAGATGTTTAGCATCATCTTACAAGTAAATATTAACATGTTCAAGTTCATCCTTTTCTTCATAAAGGTTATCTACAATTTCTTGCAAGCTTTTTCCTTTTCTACTTAGAGGACTTTGAAGAGGCACGAGTAGCATGAATAATTTTAGTTAAATATTATTTTGATAATGATTTTAGATCTACCTCTATTGAATCTGTAATTAAGAATGACATAACAACAAAGTGGATTGCGCAACTTCACTTTCACTATATATTTCACTTAAGCTAGTGTTGGAGTAATTATAGGTTTTGTAGTCTTTCTTTTTCTTTTTATTCTTCTCTTTTGTTTTTCTCCCTTGTAATGATGGGTCTTTTTCCATGTGGACAATTTTCCATATACTGACCCTTCTTTCCATGTTTGAAATAGTGGGGGGAGGAAGAAGACTTATCGTTTTAGAGTCTATCTTTGGAATACATGGCATATTATTCACTATGAAAGGATTTGTGACTTGATGAAGCATGGAAATCAATCACATTCTCGTACTTCTATTTTTTGTTCTTCAAAATCCTCTTCTTCTTATGAGTTGGGCCTTACCTCACAGACTTGAAATTTTCCTATAATTCTTCAATTCAAAGGGTACATAGATGTATGGTCTCTTCTAAAGTCATCAACTTCTTACCCCATGAAGAGGAAGAGACTGGATAATCTTTGAGCATACCTTTCTATTCTCTATAGGTTGACCAAGTATTGCAAGGCCATTAGCAATGAGATTAAGTCTACAATACATCTTGGAAATATACTTTGTCTAGCTCATGCAGAAGTTTTCAAGTTGTTGTGGGATCATGTTGACCTTGCTTTCCTTCACTTGAATTGTCATGTCATAAGTGACACATAGCCATCCATATCTCATAGTTATGTTATAAGAAGATATTCAGTTGAACTAAGTGGGATATAGAGCATCATAGCAGACATTTATGGATTTGGCATATAAGGTTCCTTTCCTCGAAGTAGCCACATCCCATCTTCTAGATTTTCCTATGATTGCTTGTATGGAAGATCCATCATTTTCTACAACTCAAGAATTGATCCTTGAATACTTGATTAATTCTTCTCTTCTAATATTGAAAGTTTCTCCCTTCAAAAACCAATATGTTGAAGAAGAATTTTTCTTCTTGGTTATCACCTACTTTCTCCTACTTGTAGAAGTATTTTCTTGGTGAAGATATTGCTCAAATGCCACTTATTAGATCGTAAATTCTCTAAAGAGTGGTTCGAATTGAGATAAAACCAGTTAAAAAAATCATTAGACCTTCAGATCGATTCCCATTGTAGTATTGCAAGTATGAAAAGCAAGGGAGAAAGATATTGAACGACCCACAAGTAAAAGCACTATTTATAGTAGTTCCATATAAAATCATGTAGCTCCGATACCTAGGGGGGTCAATCTTTATGGTTTTCAACCTTGTGTCAGTTCTTATATTCCATTATAAGAGTTATAATAAATGACCACCCTTTTCTAGATCAACATATAACTAGCTTCTTTTTAGGCCAATGGAGCCAACAACCTTACATAGGACTTACCTATCTGTGAACACGAGTCTTTATCCTTAACAAGGACTTACACACTCTTACAATGAGTCTTCTTCCTTCACCAATAACTTAATCACTCTAGTAGGGAGTCTAAAACTTGAAGGACTTACCCACTCTTGACTTGGATCTTCTCCCTTTGAATTCACCTTCACCAATAAGAAGCTTTTCACCAAGGGCCTCATGGCCTTCTTCTTCTCCTCTCTTAGTCAAGAGAGATAATCTTCATTTTCATGAGAGAAAGACAGATTGAGAGGTACAAGAATGAGAGACTCACAAGGTATACATGCAAGACTAACTCTCTTACAGATTTCCTACCAACTCTTGTGCATGTGGAATGTGATTATGCTCATGAGAGTGGATTCGGGCACATTCTTTCTCAACTGTAGAATAGGGGTATTTGTAATGTTTGGCTAACCATGGAATGAATCCCCAGGGGTCCAATTTGTATTTTAGGATTCCTCCTATCCATTAGAATCATTTAGGTTGGATTTTAACCATTTTGGAGGAAGTCCAACAGATATAGTTCCCCTTTTGTACCCCCACAGCTATATCTTACTAAAAAAATGCATAATGTAGTTGATCCAACCCTATTCTAGGGTTGTATCTTGTATCATTTTGTACTTTTATCACATTCAAATGTATTAGAATTACATGTTATTCTCCCCAATATGAATATCATTGCAAATATGCTTATGGATGTCCTTTGCACTATTTTTCAGGTACTTGGACCATGCTTAGATGGAAGAGAGAGAAGGAGGGACCCAAAGAAGGCCCCAAAGTCTCCCTCAACCAACCTCTAGTGGCCAAGAATCATCCCCAAGAAAAGCCATCCAAAAATGACAAAGTCAGAAGAGAAATCAAGAAGTCAAGCCTCACCACGGTCGTGGCCACAATGCCACGGTCGTGCATTTATTGCCAAGATCCAACAGGTTGCAACAGAGAAATTCCACCGAGTCCCACAACCGTGGCCTCCCAGCCATGACCGTGGCCAGTGAAGACACCACGACCGTGGCCATCAGCACGGTCGTGGTCAGGAGAAGAGAACACGGTCGTGGCACCCTGCTATGGTCGTGGGAATTAATTGCAAGAAGTCAATTGCCAACAGGTTTTTGCCCAGAACGCCACGACTGTGGCCGAAGACGATCAAGACGCCCGTGGCCCCTCCCCACGGTCAGCTCCTCCCCCTCCAAAACAGTCGTGTTACCCAACACGGCCGTGGTGCATGTTACCCACCACGACCGTGGCACTCCGCCACGGCCGTGGCCACCATCATCTCACCACTTCCTTCACACCACGACCATTTTCACCCCCCACAACCATTCCCCACTACCCTCTCCACGGTCGTGGCACACCCACCACGACCGTGGTGATCACCTGCCCTACACAAGTTTGCACTGCTTTTCCTATTTTAACCCCACTTAGCCCTAGCTCCTATATAAGCACTAGTTGCTTCTAGGGCTCGAGAGAGAGCACTTCCTAGCTGCAACCCAGCTGCTCCCTTGCATCCATTACTCCCATCCACCTAGTTTCCTTGCATTTAATCCCATTTCCACCCACTTTCCACTCATTTCCACCATAGAAACCTAGTTTCTCTAGGTTTCTATCCATCCATTCCACCATTTCCATGCTCTTGGGCACCATTGGAGGAGGAGGCTTGTGGCTGGCAGGAAGGAGGTGAAGAAGTCAAGCTTCATCAAGCATCCATGGCGTTTCCTACTCTCTTTCCCTTCTCCTTTGTTTCTATTTTGATCATGTATATCTAAGCCCCCTTTGGTGGGCTGTTTGGGGCAAAAATGTGACTTTGATACCATGTTGGGGGAATATAATTTGTAATGAACATATTTCACTTCTATGATTATTGCCTTTACTTGTATCTCATTTACCAGTACTTGTGCATGTGATTGTTGTTTAATTACATTAATTGCTTGCCTTGTGGTGTTTGAAGACATTTGCCTCTAGGATGTTTTGGTTTCTATGTAGCTATCATAGGATTGGCTCCTAGGTCCTTAATTCAGATCCCTAGCTAGCCCCCTATCTTCCTACATAATCACCTTCTTCCTACATGCAAATGTGAGTTCTAAGTGACTAGTATAAGTGTGATTAGTGCAATTGCCTAGGATTTCCTAAAGGTTGAGGTGGCTAGTGGCATGAGGTCAAATATCCTCATCTCTACTCCCATCCTTACCCTTGGTCCTCAATTGACTAATACCACTTATCCTAGATACCTAGACTTGGTAAGTCCTATGAGAATTACACCTAGCCCTAGTTCTCCAACTAGTAGCATAGGGTACATCCTCATAGCACCCACCTTGTTGTTTGGTTTGGTAGTCTAGAATGAAATATCTTAATTGCTTATTATGGTGACATCCCCCAATTAATGTCAATGTCACATTCCCAAACGACCCACCTCCTTCATCTAATTGCTTAAAACCTTAATTGCTCTGTTTTCTTGTTAATGCTAGTGTAGTTCAATTGCTTTAGTTAACTTAGTTAATTGCCTAGTTTTGCTAGCTAAGTGTTAACTTAGATCTTTGATCTTGATTAGTGGTTAACTTAGGCTCTCAATTGCTAGTTGCTTGCTTAGTCTAGTGCAGTTTGTTCTTGCTCTTGTTTAGATAGCTTGTTGACTTAGATTGCTAATTTAGCCCTTTTGATAAATTAGTTTCATATTGCATTTCCTACTTGCTCACTTAGCTTAATCAACAACCAACCAACCTTTAAACCCTAAAAACCTTAATCTCCACAAAAGGAACATAGCTTACGCCTTCTAACTCTAGAGCCCCCTCTATGTTTGTGGTTTGACCCCGCATCTTGCCTTTCGCCTATACTACGACAGTACCACGTACGCTTGCGGACGAGCTGTTTTAGTTATAGTGATCAACTCGATTTGGGACGATACAAATTTCGAAAGCAAAGATCCCATCTCTCGTGCCTCTTGATCTCGTGGATTGCACTCGGCCACCCTAGTTGGCCGGTGTTGCAAGCCTCTAGTGGGAGCGCACCAAGCATTCTGGTACCGTTACCGGGGATAGAGGTGCTCGACCTAGTTAGATAGTGTAGATTACCCTTTCCTTTTGCCCTCACCATTGCTATTATTTATTCTTTGTGTTACTCTTCCATATTGGTTCGCTAACTGGGCTCCTTGTTGTTTGTTTGTGACTTGCACAGGTGATAGTTGTGCATGCATAGCACGCGTTCGACTTGCACCAACTTGGTGGTTTACGACCCTGAGATTGGGAGAAGAAGGCGTCAAGCTCGCCGCAACCTACACCAAGAGGTCGAGATGGCTGAGAACAACCCGCCACCAGATGCTCCACCTCCACCGCCACATCGCCCTCATCATGAGTACTTCACGTCGGGGAAGTACAACTCCCCCATCGCCACTCTGGTTGACCAGATGCCAGGTCAATAGTTTTCCATCCCGACGGCACTCTTGGGGCTTCTCCCTACATACTTCGGTATGGAGAACGAGAACCCCTACCACCACATAGGCGCGTTCCTCGAAACGTGCTCTACTTTCCGCACTCCAGCCGCCACCGACGACTCAATCAGGAGGACACTCTTTCCTTTCTCCCTCAAGGAGAAAGCCAAGGAGTGGTACATTTCGAGGCCAGAGTTGGTCACTTGGAATGAGGTGAAGAACGAGTTTCTCAAGAAGTTCTTCCCCATCGCCAAGTTATCTTATATGAGAAGGTGCATCACGTCGTTCGCCCAGAAAGAGAACGAGCCCTTCCACGAGGCATGGGAGAGGTTCCAGAAGTTTCTTCATGACTGCCCTCATCATGAGGTTCCTCTTTGGCAGCTAGTTCAGGCCTTCTACACCGGGATGGAGGAGAAAAGCCAAAAAAACGTAGATTCTTTTTGCGGGGGCACGTTCATGGCAAAGCCGCCCAAGGAATCATGGCCGCTGTTTGAGCATCTCGCCGAGAATTCTCAACACCAAGCTTCCACTTAAGGGGGGCATTGCAGTCGGAACTACACTCCTCCACCTTCCTCTGTGGCTCCCGCACGCAATGCCACCGACCTCGATATGATGAAGATGATGGCTGATATGATGCGGATGATGAAGAATCAAGTGGGTGGCTCTTTAAGACAATTTGATGTATGATCTCAAAATAGGAAATATTTGTTTGGGGTCTCTGGTTCATCAAAACCATGAGAAGACCTCCCACAAGAAATGAAATACCATGAATCTAGAGTTTATGTAAGCATTTTGGCATCTTGGCCATCAGTTCTTTGCAAACTAGAAACCTGCAATTATAGTTTCGTGTTCTCGTAGATAATCCTCTTTGGCCAAATTTTATTTTCCACTTGCTCATGGGCATTTGTGTCTTTTTCTCTACTTATTTCTTTGAGCCATGCGAGTTTTGATCCTATAGGTTTATTTGCTTAACCATTTTTTTTTAAATAGCTCAATATCATTAAAAGTAAGCCATACGACATCTACAAGATAGACATCTCTCATCAAGTAACCAAGCAGCAACTCCTTTTGCGGAAAGACATAACACAAGGCTCAGATTGGGATGTGATAGGTACGTTTCTGCATCATCCACCTCTTGTAGTGGTTTTCTAAAACAGCTATCTGGGATAGAATTCATCAATCTACAAGAGCATATGAGTACATCTAGAGAGGAGTTTGCATAGCCGCTGGCAAAGATTACCATCACGAAGACAAATGAAAGATCACCAGACAAAGAGCTTGACCACAAAGCAACAACACAGATCAAACAACACGGACACAATGCCACACAAAATGAAACTAGAAACACAACTACCAGCAACGAGCACTAAGGTTGCACCAACCAGGAGACCCAGAAAGGAGGACAAACCCAGCGATGCAGATACAGAGGAAGGAGGGCTCATGTGGATACAAAGGCGAGAGGTAGTGGGTGCTAGGAACTCCACCACTACTCCAGACCACCACTGCAAACAGGGGGCAGAAGACCCGCACGAAGCAGAAACCCAACTTTCTCCTCCCCTGCCTGAAGCACCAAGGGGCGCCCGAGCTCCCCGTCCCCCCAAGAAGGAACTCGAGGCACGACTGTGACCAAAAAACACCCAAAATGGAGGAGAGGGGTGCCACCTCGGATGAGGACCAACACCCAAACCAACAAACAGAAACACACCAATAAATGATGACTAAACAGGCATACACTTGCCACAGAAACTAGAAACCAGACGAAAAAAGCCACAAACTGCCGCCTAGCACCACGATCGACCAAGATTCACCCACTTCCAGCAACGTCGTCCCCCAGCAAATAGACCACAAGCACTGTCATGGATGAAGACAACCTCTGATCAAGAACCTGATGAACAGAAGCCCAGGGACCCAGCCACCCAAGAAACTGGATCAAAGAAGAGACAGAGGTTGGAGAGGAGGCGACTCTCCGCCAGACACAGCACCAGCATCCAATCGAGGAAGAGGCCCAGGGGGAGCAGGCGGTGCTCGCTGGCGCCAAGCCCCTCCCCCAACCCCGACGGGGACGGACGACACTTCTGATGCCCTAGATTGCCCTTCTGCAACAGACTCCTCCCGTGTACGGGTGCAAAAGTTATTTGCTTAACCATATCACATCATAATCTCAAAGATCATCCTTGGGGTACATATTAGTCATTACAAGTTTTGTTGTATATATAATAGAAAATTAATTGATAGTGTCAAACTCAAAACTAAATTAAGAGTACCAAAAAACTATAATAAAATGTGATTTTGAATTGGAAAAATGATTGTGCCAATTTTATGGTTTCTTACAACTAGTTTAATAATGTTAATAAGTGAACTTTTAGGGTTTAGTTATCTAATGTGATTATAATACCAATTTCATATAAATTATTAAGAGATGTCATGAGACATTGATTTCAAAACTTAGGATTTGTTTTGTAGACCCTTAGCTATGGACAATAGTTATTTGCATTTACTTGATTTCTTGTAAGAATTATGATGAATAAAATCCTAATCTCCCAATATGAGCCATATATTTTGAAACTGAATCTATTTTTATTATCTACTAATACCTTTTAAAATATATATTATTATGAAACTTTGACTCCCTTTTGTTACTAGAACTTGTGAAATGATAATTGATGAGCCCTTTGACCCCACCTGTTATTCCATGGATGTTCTCACTCCTTTCATGAGTATTACTTGGACTAGGAATATGATCTTTCCTACTCTTGTATGAATGTGTGATTGTTACTAGTCATCACTAGAAGTAGATACTTCATTTTTTCCGATGGGATTTATTCCCCTACTAGGAACAACATTATATTCCCCTACTACATGTGATATTTTTACACAATGAGTTTCCTTCCCATTCCAGTCACTACATTTGATTACCCTACCACTTGTAATAATTTTAGGCATTGGCTGTTATTCCCCTTCTAGGCACTAAGGTCTTATCCCTACTTCCTTGTAATGAGGTTTTATTCCTCCTCTAATGCTATATTTTTTGGCACTAAGTATTAAATCTTCCTACCCTTTGTGTAGAATATATGAATCATGTCCTACCTTTTCGATTATGCTAGTCTTTATTGCAATCAACATGAATTGTTGTTATTGAAATGTTATTAATAATTTTTAAAATCAATAACTCTTGTTTAATTACTATATCTTGTTGAAATCAAATAACGCATCTCCTTGACCTAGATATACTCTTCAATGAAATTTCTCTTAAACTGTCTACATATTTGAATCTCCCTTGCTTGAGAACTTTCTTATTTTTAGCTTTTCCCTTTGAATTCCCAAATGTTTTTGTATTGCACACACTCGGTTTTTACTAATTCGTACTCTCTTTTGTTTACTCTTTTTGGGTGTTGTTTCCAACCCACCTAGATGTAGGTTTTTCGAGAAAAATGGTTCAGATGGAGCATGTTCCACGAAGTAGGACTTTGAGAATAGATTGAGATGACCATTCTTCCATTTGCAATTAATTATTTGTATAAATGTAGATTGTAAGATTCCATTTTGTAAGACCACCCTTGTGGTGATGAATAATGTATGAAATACTTTGAGATGAGGAATGATTTGTGCTTTTCATACTTCCACATATTCATGTTCTTCGTATATCATTCTTTCGAGAAATGAATAACACACTTGGGTTTATTCCTTAATTAGTAAGGTGTGGATCCTCTCTTGGGTACCTAACATTACAAGATGGCATTAAAGCTTTGGTAGTCAATGAACCTTACTCCGTAAAGTTATCTTAACTTGTTCATGTGCCTATTCTTTTGTGTATGTAGATATACGGCTTGTAGCAGTGGTTGTGGATTCTAACTCTGAGTAATGGAAAACCAATTAGGGTTTCAATTCCTACTTAACTTTATTCATCCTCTTTCACTTTTGTGTTGTGACTCACCCCATGCTAAGCCTAAGTACCCATATCTCTTACCTTCTCTTTTGTGTCTAGATTCTTCCCCTATGAAAGAGATGACACTTTTGATTTTTTGAATTTGATTTTTTGAACATAATTCTTGACTTTGTGGTAAATCATGAACTCTCCCCATGGTGGTTGAGTGACATTATGACTCCTTTTATGTTCCATTATCAGGTTATTGATAACACCCAAATTTAAGAATTTATGCTAAATATCTATCTATGGTTTTGTGTTGTTATAGACTTAATATGCTCAAAATTACTCTAGATTCTTATCTTTTAGTAATTTATATCTTTTCATAGATAGAGTTTCTCAACTAGAAAATTCTGGGACTTGTAGGCACCGACCGCAAGAAGACGTCAACTCTCCTGATTTTCACCCCAAGCAAAATCGTGTTATGTACACCATCTTAGGAGACAGTGGTCCCGCTAACCGATTTACCTTAGTCAGATGGTATTTATATTCTTTGGCGTTAACAACGGGGGTTACTGTTGAGATAGTTACTAAATTAGTTTCTAATTTCATGAATCCCTAATAGTTATATATTAAGACTACATGCTACAATACTCGGCCCCTTAAAAAGGATGATATGTATTCCAATTAACCACCCAAAGAGGTAACATGTGGTAGATAATATAAGTCATACATGTATGAAAATTCTTATCATTGATGCACACTAGATGTAGGGTTTCAGGGTTGCTTCCCTAAAGGGTTTATCTCTACTAACTAAAACTTCATAGGGTGGTAACTTGGTTCATGATAACTATGATAAACTCTAGATTTTTTTGTACATATGATATGAAAGTAAATTGGATGATACAAAATTTGTGATGTAAATTCAAAAATGGAGCCAAATTTAATACATGTGCCAAGTCAAAAACTTAGCACCATAAAAATCCTACATTGAAATTATAGAATTACTTCATTTCTCAAATAACTTCTAATGCTTCAAATATTTAGAAGAGTATAGTAAAATAATCTCAAATCTATAACATATGTGAGAGTTATAGGTTTTCAACTTCTACCAGTTATTTAGAAATTACATCTTCAACTATCTACAACTTCTTCCTAATAATTTATTGTCTGAGAAGGGATACATAACCTAATCATGGAACATACACAGAGTCATAATTTCTTGATCGTCCCAAATCATGTGTCTCAAAAGAGGCGGATCTGGAAGGATCAAACTTTAAATTTATAATCTGAAACCTTCAAGGACCCCACAACTCAATACATGGTTGAAGTAGATATACATGATTGAACACAGGGACATGGGGACATTTAGAATGCTTAAGATCTCTCTCTTAAGTCAGCTAAGCCAATCCAGTAGTTAATATACGTGAAGAACTAGAATGAGTCTAGCAAAATGATATGAGGTAAAAAAAACAAAGTAAAGAAAATAGAGTATGTGGAATCCTATTAATCAAGAGAAGAAGTTTGTGGCTCTATAACCACAAATTGGATAGTCTATGCACCCGTTCTCGGGCGTAGACAATCCTCAAACACCCTAGCAAGCAATCTACATCCAAGCATAACATGTACTGTGGTAACTACTCTTGTGGGGGTCATCCCACTCGCTCTCGCACAACATGACTAAAACCCATCAATGATCTAGAACCTTTCTCAAGGATAATAGATCAATACCCCTGAGTATCTTTGATACCCTCTCAGGTCCAAAACATTCAAAGATGTTAGGAACCAAACTCCCTTGGACTTATTCCTTTTAGATTCGATCCAAACTACCTTTTCTTATCCATTCCTACAACTAATCTCACAATCTATGTAGCAATGAACGTTCAAGCAAGTAAGAGATCAACAAAACTAGAAATCATAACCGAAAAGAGAAGATAGAACAGATAGCATTCTAGATCTGGAATAAAACTAATTGCTAAAGGTAAAAGTACATAAACATGCCCAAAATGGGCTACAAAGCCAAAAAGGAGCTCAACTAGTCACGGACAAGCATAGTTGGCACTGAACAAAGATGGAAGAACATCATTTGGACAGAAACAAAGGAGAAAAGTAGAAGAAAGAGGTCGAGGAAGAGTGGACCAACATGGATGTTATTTGAATAAAAAATAATTTTGAGAATTAATTTTCACCTACCAAAGTAGATGTTTGGAATAAGGGAAGTTGCTAAACTAGGGGGGAAATTAGTTAACCCTAACATGTATGGAACTTCAACACCTAAGAAAATTTTGTGGAATTAATATTGATCATTAGGAGATAATCAAGAACCTACCATCACAATGTACAAAATTTGAATAAGTATGACAATGTTATGAGAATACTAGGTTTTAGTTTGTTTTTCTTAGCTCAGTGTTTCATGTGAGAAACAAAATGTGGATATATGACGGTTAAACAAATAGAGCTACATTTTTATTAATAAGTGATTTAATACACTATGTTATGGTTGGTTGGAATTTGAGATGAAATCCTCCTTTAAGGTTGAAGTGTTGTAACATACTTGAATCTAGGTATCAAACCTAATCCTTTCTCACCATGTGCATGTTAATAATGTTGGGATTAGTAATCATTTTACTAACTTAATTATATTGGGATGTTTAGAAATCTATAAAACATAGTTTTTGAACTAATAATCATCCTACTTTAGACTTAAGTGTAACAATTAGGATCATGCTACAACTTTTGGAAAGTTCTATAATTTTACAACCATAATAGATTTTAGTTTAAAATGGTTCTCTAGAATTTATTATAAATAATGAGAGAAAGGAAGAGTCAAAATTGAAAATTGGGGACAAAATGACTAAAGGAAGACATATATACAATTAAAGATTACTTCACCTTTGATCATCATTTTACATATTTAAACTATCAGAAGTGGAAACTTGAGTGAATATTTATGAAAGATGGATATCAATTGCAAAGAAAATTTTAGTGGATAGAAAATCCCCAAAAATCATAACTTTTCAAACATGGTGACCGATTAATAATTATAAAATATGTGTTTGAACAATACTAAAAATCTCTGGGATGTTAGACTACTTGATGTGTGATGTCAAAAAATGAAATAAATTTAAAATTCAGATTCTATATATCATAATAAGTTTGCATGTCATGTATCATTGTATTTGGATGATTCTAATTGCATAAGTGAATTAAAATAAAATAACTAGATAATGATACAAGGATTAAAATAAATTAGATGACCTAATGAACATTCTTAAAATTAGAAAATAATGGAAGTTACTCTACATGTTGTATTTTATAATAATTAGACAAGGTTAGTCCTTAAATGAATCTTAGAAGAAACTAACTAGATAGCTGAAATAGGGTTGGATGTCATGATTTATCAAATTTATTATGTTTTGTCATGTGATGATGTTTTCTTAACCCAAAACTTCATATTGTGCACTCGTGCACATGCCCTTAGAACTAGGTTGAATGGGCCAATGAGTTGTATCTTATCTATGATAGGGGACAACATACATCTAATACTATAATCAAATTTTCTCTCCCTCACAACTTTCTCATCCCTCAACCAACTTTGATGATTTTTTTTACATACAGTTTCACCTTTCTAAAGTGTCTTGATTGATTTTTTACTTAACCATTCGTGATGATGGTAAGAGCCTTAAAATTTTATCCTAGAAATTGATCTAATCAATATTCTCTCATCAAAAATGTTCTTTATGTTTAACTATGTGAAGACATAAGTTGACCTGATATGACCTGCATATGTTCAATTGCCTGAGTAGAGGGTTTGGATTATTTTAATGTCTGACATAATTTAATATGGTCCCAAGATAACAAAGAATGTATTCAATTGGGAGAATAAGGGTGGGTCCCACTGTGCAAACTAGACAGACCAGTCACTAACTGACCAGATCAAGCAAGAAGTAGTACCCCTTATGGAAAATGTGGAAAATTTTGACTGGATGATAAGGTAATTATCCATGAAAATCTAATTCAATATCTTGTATCTTGCATAGATAACAATAATTAACTCCAATATCTAAAAATTACAAATATGTATCAAAATTGTAATAAAAATGACTAGAACATGATGGAACTCTCAAATAACTTTTTAATGCTTATGTATTAGGGATAACATACAAGATGTACAAGGTTTAAATGATTGAAAATAATCATGAGAATAATAGTATTGATAAATTGTACATGAAATAATATCTTTTACTTAATATACCTAAATAGGGATAATAACCCTAATTATTGTGGACTGGAAATATAAATGCTAAAAAAATTCTTGATTTTACAATATACCTCCATAACAATAGTCAGAAGATAATATATAAATATAAGATCTTCTAATACATATAGTTCATGTTATGAGATGGTTGATCCTAATAAATGGTAAGAAATCCTAAGTTGATGATGCATCTTATAACTAGCATTAATGATCACATATAATGAATAGAAAAAATGGAATATAAATTAAGAGAAGAAATAATAATATGGAATATAATATTTCTAACATGATACTAAGAAGATAAGGTAAGTAATGATGTGAATTTCCTAACGAACCAAATTTTACTCTAAAATGAAGATAAATAGGGTTGATAATGAAGAACTTGATGGCATATATGTGATCATGTCTTACTTAGGTTAACTAAGTTTTGAATTTCCCTCAAGAATGGGAAATAAGGATATCTCGATTCAAGGTATGATTTTCCTCTTACTTGGCCTACTATATACTATGGTCGTATTACATATGTACAACAGACTTGGCATATGATATTGGATGGAATATGTGTTCTTATATGTTATCTTGCTTGATTTATAAGTATATATATAGTTCTAGACCAAGAAACATAATATATATGGTACATTATATCAAAGCATTTCAATTATCTGGGAGTAAATTGCTGGAATATAACGCAATTCAACTTTTAGGTAGTCAATTTATTCAAAGTGGTCCAACTCTTTAGTAGTTTGGATACCTTATAAAATGATCCATCTCTTTTTAGTTGATCATAAGGCCTTCAGTGCATTCAACTTCTATGTTCAATTCATGGATAATATAATGGAAAATATGATTAAAACATGTGTTATCTTATTGTAATTAAAAATCTTTGTTGGTAAATTTTTTTGTTACTAATATTACTACCAAGCTCTAGATTTATCTTATTGCCAAGTTATAATATTAAAGAGTTATATGTTTCTTTTAGCATACTCAACACAATATTTTATTATATTGGGTTGACATGTACCACTTGAATTCTCTTTATTTAGGTGATGTGGATATATAATCTTGGAGACTCATGATAGTTGGGAGTTTTGTGATGAGCTTCTATACAGGAGGACCAGTTGTCCAAAATATCATGTTCTAGAATGTAATATGTGCATACATAAAATTTTACTATTAATTATCTAATCAAAAAAGTTGTAATAATTCTTTTTGTATCTTTTGTATAATGGTGAGATTATTGTTATGATTTGTTCTTGTTCAAGTGCTTGTGCTACTTTTTTTCAATAACTTCCTCTTATTTTCTTCTTCTTACCCTGATGTGTTCTATTTAGTGGGATTGTCACTGAGTTGGGGGTATCAATTTGGACGTCACACGTGTGGTCAAGATGTTGAAATTCTAGGGACGTACATCAATTCACCCTAGAGCTTCCCATGAACATGACCAAGTTGTATTGGTTTGTAGCATAGTCAGATAATATAGAAAACCTAACCCTAATACGCAAGGACAAATAATTTGGGTTAAAATAGAAAATGACCCAAATGAGCTTACATCTATCCATAATAGGTCCCCTTAATTGGTATATGATTTGTTAATAAGATATTAGAGCTTCCTTCTAGTTTTTGATGTAATTACCTTGTAATGATTCCTAGTCCATAAATTACCCAAGGGATCCAATGATGAAAAGAGAATAATTACATACTAAAATGTAAGAACTAAGTTGTTTGTTGAATTCCTCATACTCAAATTAAAAAAAACCAATAAATATAGTTAGTATCTTAATAACCCTAACAATGCCAAGTACTATCAAAAAGAAAAGAATAGAAAATCCTATTGATTAACCTAACTATCCAAATAATATGAATTACGCATCATTATACCTAAGTCAATCTCAGTTAAGATAAGTTTGGTTTTCATGTGATTTTCTCGCATGGATCCCAACTTTAGTAGGAATGGGATCACTTTTGAGCCCTTAGATGGTGATATGCGGGTGTGACCATCATCTTCTACCTCCTTCAAAAGACATGACCAATGAGTAATAGAAATCTTGAAGTTTTGGCCCATTGATATATCTTTTTCCTACATCTTTTCCTCATCTATAGCCACCAAAAGACCCAGAGAGTCATTAAAAAACTAACAAACCCTAGCATGATCCCTATCCCCCAACACCGCACACTCTTTTGGATCTGGAATGAGGTGTAGAGAAAGGAATAGACCATCATAGCATTTGGGGATTTTTTTTAAAGCTTCTTCAATCTCCATGTGTGCTTACTCTATAGTCAATTTTGGTCTTACACAACTAAAGATTTATTGTTGATCAAGTCTTATTCTCCAGTGTCACTGAGCTTGAGTGTGAAGATCTAACCACCAAAGTTCAATTATGTATCTAGCTTCTTTCTATACTCTAGTACTTTATTTTTACTAAGACTAAGTTCAGTGAGTTGCATCCCTAATACACCGCCAAAATTCTAGCTTTTTTCCAGGAAGCTTTGACCTCTGTCCAGTCCTCTCAACTTAGTTCAGGTTGTGTAAATGCTTTCCCTAGTTCCAATATGTCATTACAGAAGTTAAACCTATAATTGGTTTATTTTCATTGCTACAAGTTCATTTTTCCATTTTTTTCTCCAAGACTCATTTTCCTTTCGACTGTAGTGGTGTTTGTGATTTCAATGTTTCAAAAGCAATGCAACATGTGACTTTGTTGTTGGTATCTCACAAGCTCAACTAACTAATCTAGCTATAGTTTTGTATGATGTTTTCATGACCCACTTTTGTTCACTCCTATAGGGATAGTGATGATTAAAATGGAGCTTTAGAGCAGCACATGTATGGATCTTTAGGAAATTCAGCTCACAGGGACATGAGTATATCACTGGAGCTTTCCGACTCGACCCAACACCTTGTTCTCCCTATGGTGATTAGAACTTGAAGATCCAGTGAGAGCTCGATGTGTGATTATTTACAAAGGAGAAGATATTCCATTCTAATTTTATCTATTTGTACTCATGCTTCCAATTGAAGTGTTAAAAACATATGGGTATAATGGTCATTCAAATATTATTTGATGATACACCATGTTGATTGATTTTTACTCATTTGACTAATGTGGCATGGCACACACCTAAAGTAGTGTGTGACATGAGGGGTGTAATAGAAAATGTTGATTCTTATTTTATCAATTTCCAAATTTCCTGAAAAATTTAAAGCAATATATCTCACCATGTGATTGTCGTATCTTGAAAAAATTATATCTCTTTTCTTATATCCAAAAGATTAAGCTTAGATACTCACTGGAAAGATCTTGAGATCCATGACCCATTATCAAACCATGTTATACAACCTAATTCCCTAACTCAATTAGAAACCTAACTCTATGTATTTAAAGTGTAATTTATTCATGGTTATTCTATATATAGGAAATTAGGATTTGATCAGGGATCATACTACATTTACTATCCCTCCTTACACTTAGGGGAGTTGTTCAGGCCCACTAAGTATTAAATTAGTGTTTAGGGTCTACTTTATTCAAGTATTTACTCATAATGGCTCATTAAAGTACTAGTACATTAGTACTCCTTATATGCTTATGAAAAATCATCCACATGCTAAGAATACATTTTTACACTATTTCAATATTTATTCTTTCAAACAGATATTATGTATCACTATCGTGCTAATGAACTAAGGAAATTATTGATATTTATGTTTTCAAATGGAATATTATGTATGCCATGTTAATTAATTAATAAATTATCAAAACTATGTTTAAGATTAGTAAATCATGCTATGTTGATATAGTCATCTCACTCATGTTATGTGATCGTGAGTCGACCTTGTGTAAGCCTCAATTGGCCTTATGAGCTCTATGGGAGCAATTATGTGAGCCTTAATTGACCTTGTGAACATTGTGGGTGTAATAAGGAGAGTGACTATAGTGACATCTATTATTAAATCATGTCAAGTTAACCAAGTTCTCACTTAATTATGTAAACATTTTAAGTAATTAACTTTCCAAGTTATTTGATGTCATTTCAATCATATACATTATTTTTGTGTTATAACTACTCAATGTCACCCATGTAATTTTTACATTATTTTGCATGGATATGGATGAGATGTCCATAGGTGGTGAGTGAAGGAGGAGTAAGACATCAGGACAAGGACAAGGAGGACTAATGGAAGACTACGAGTGCCTTGGTGAAATTCCTTCATCCACCTAACTTTTATTTTATGCATCGAGTCTAGTTTATTATTTGTAGAACAATGTCCTAAGTTTGTATCAGGTTTCTTTTTCATGTAAACTATTGATAATGAAAATTGAAATATTGAGTTAGTTATATTTCAGTTATAGTATTCAATGTGTGTGATATCCCATCAATGTTACGATTTGTTAATTTATGTTATGATCATGTGAATGTGGATGAAATTTGGGATGTTACAACTTTGTATCAGAGCAAAAAGGATGAGCGTAGACCAGACACTCTCATGGTTCTCAATAAGTTTGATGACCCTTTAGTTCCATTACATTAATACATACTTGTGCTTCTAAGATGTTAAAATGAATTCAAGAGGTTAGGATGAATATTCTTCCTATATTAAGAAATGTTGAAGGTAGAAACCTCAATTAGGAATTAACGTCTTGAGTTTTATGTATACTAGGACATGTTTTTTAGGAATATATGTTTATCTAGTTATATTGTATGTCTTAACCTTCACGTGTGATATGTCCTCTATTTTATCAATGGTCTAACCAACCAATTGAGAGAGGTAGAGGACATTCCATGAACATAAAGACTTATTGGGCACCTCTTCCCTACTTATTAGTGCATGTGGTTCTGGGACGTGTGTGCTATTAGGTTGGTGAAGAGTATCACAATAAGGTATCACACTGGTGAGCATGTGACTGATGATTCAATATCTCAAGATGTCTAGAGATGGTTAACACAAAAGACCTAAATTAGATATCCATCTAAACCTAATCCAATGAGATGATACAAAGTCATTGATTGCATTGGGGTTTAATGTTATAGAATGGGTTAGTTAAGTTAACAGGATGAAATACTATGATAATTGATCAATTACTAAGGTCTAAAAACAAGAACTTATTAAATGAAAAATCAGTATTATTGAAGAAAAAATCTGGACAGTGATAGAGGAAATGGATCAAGTGTTTAGTTATGATTATTTATTGGAAACATCATTGAGGAAATAATGAATTTGATTAATGTGATAAGGATATTTATATGCATAAAAATGTGAGCCTTTATGATAGGATTAATGTAGTCAAATACATCAAGGCATATGAAACCCCAAGGTGGGTAGAACAATATTAGTGCATGGACAATTAAAGGATGAAAATTAAATGTGGTTGGTAGGTTGTAAGAATCCTAAAATTTTGATCCTATAAATAAATTTAATTAAAAATATATCATCAAGATTCCCGATATGATTAACAATGTAGAGCCCAAAGTTGACCTGATTTGACCTTAAAATGTTCAATTACCTATGTAGAGTCCACAGATACTTTTTATGCCTGACATAATTTACTATGGTATGAAGATGTCAATACACCCATAAGTAACACACAGACTTGATGATTTTATATTGCTTTACATCATAGTCAGATAATACACAAAAACTAGCCCTGATCATGCAATTAATATTAACTGGGGATAAAACGGTGAACACACTACATCAATTGATAATACATCCCATTGATTGGTATACAAGTACTTAATAAGATATTAGATGTTCCCTCAAATTTCGATAATGTATTCCCCTTACAATGATTTCTAATGCATGAATTACCCAAGAAATATAATTATGAAAAGTAAATAATTACATAGATCAAATGTAACAACTGACCGGTTCTTACCTAACTATGTCAAGTTAATCAGGTTCTCACTTAATTATGTTAGCCGTGTTAAGTAATTAAGTTTCCAAGTTTTATCATGTCATTTCAGTTTATATATATATATATATATATATATATATATATATATATATATATATCATTTTCATGTTGTAACTACCTAGTGCCACTCACATAATTTTCATGTTGCTTTGCATGGATATGGATGACATTTACATAGGTGGTGAGCAGAGGAATAAAACATTAGGATAAGGACAAGGAGGGCCTGATGGAAGAGTAGGAGTGCCCTAGTGAGTTGCCTTTATCCAACTAAGTTTTCTTGTATGTTTTGAGTCAAGTTTGTTATGTGTAGATTATCGAACAATGTTCTAAGTTTGTATCAAGCGTATATTTCATGGACACTATTGATAAATTAGAAATGAAATGCAAGCTTGAGTTTGTTATCATTTCTATTATTTTTATGCATGATATAAAATGGGTGTGATACCCCATCAATATTATGAGTCTAGATTTTATGCTTCTAGTCATTTGAATGTGCATGAAATTTGACATGTAATAGTGATGATATGAGAAACCCCTTATTCGTCCTTAGCTTCCTCCCTATTTCTAAGTTTTGGGTTTCTCATGTATCGATGATACAAACTAAATTCTCAACTCTAAGAGCATCTATCTGTCACCAGAATTGAACTCAAGATGTTCATTTCCTACATGAATTATCTAAATAGTCTCCCCTACTACAGATGTGGTGGATCGGTGAACGAGCACATGTGGGGTTCCATGCATACCTTTGGGGACTGGGGGAGTCACCCACATGCTTTTGTGAATCCTATGGAGACAATTGCATATTTCAATTTCCCCAAAGTACTACAGGTTTGTATCCTCCATCTTCATCCTCTATCCCAGCTATTCTCATGTCTGGAGGAGGATTTTGAGTTTTTGGTTGGTAGTCATCCAATTTTTGGGCTCCTTAGCTTCTCTAAAGTCTTTAAAACCCTCATGGTGTCTCTTCTCCGCTTCAAATTATTTTCTTTAGATAGAATCTCTCCTAGCTTCTTCACCTTGTTTGGGATCTTTGGGTTTGTTGACCACAAGACAGATGAAGGACCTCCTCACAATAAATGAGATACCATGAAGATCGAGTTTGTATCACACTCCTAGCCATAAATTCTTAGTGGACTAGTAACCTACAATAACATGTGTGTTGTCCCACAGATATCCCTTTTCAATCAAGTTTGTTTTGTCGCTCACTCAAGGGCATTTTGTCTTTTCCTCTTTTTATTTCATTGAGTGATAGAAAATTTGATCCTTTGGTTTTATTGGATCTCTTTGTAATACCATATATCATCTTTGGGGACATATCAATTTTTTGCAAATTTTTATTGCAAGCAACAGAAAAGACATTAATCTTGTAAAATCCATAACTAGCTATTAAAGTATCTATAAAATTATAATAAAATATGATTCAGAATCAAATAAATGAGTTATGTCTATTGGGTTACTTCCTAGACCTAATTCAAAAATGTTTAGAAGTGAATTTAGGATTCAATTATTTCATGATATATTAATCCTAATTTTATATAAATCCATAATAGGTGTCATGAAACTTTCTTGTTGGAACTTAGGATTTATTTTTGGACCCTTTAGGTATGTGCATATACTCGATTTATTTTTGGCATTATGATGATTGAAATCCTATTTTTCCAATATGAGGCATATCTTTTGAAAATGAATCTATTATTCTTATCTATTGACATCCTTTAAAAAAATGTTATTATGAAGCTTTATTTTTGTCTTTTAGTGGAACATGTGGAATTATTAATGGTTCCTCTTACCCCACCTTCATGGATGTTCTTATCCATTTCATGAGTGTTATTTAGGTTGAGCCTATGGTCTTTCCTACTCTATGATGCATGTGTGATATTGACTAGACATAATTAGAAGTTGATACAACATATTCTTATGCACCTAGTTTTTTCCCATGTGGGAACTGGGTTTTACTCCCCCATCACATGTGATATTTTTAGGAAGTGGGCTTTATTTACCAATCAAGAACTAAGGTTTTATTCCACATATTAAGCACTCATGTTTTATTACTCCTGCAATGTTATAATATCTAGCATTCAGTTTTATTATTCATTCCCTTGGTATCTTATATATAGGTTCCAATCCTGTTTTTTATATTATGATAGTATGTACTATAATCAATATGCATTCTTGTTATTGAAATGCTATTGAAATAATTTGTAAAGGAAAGAACTCTTATTATGACTATATCTTATTGAATCAAATACCTTTTCTCTTTGAGATGTTTATTTTCTTTAATGAACTTTCTCTTGAACTACCTACATATTTTGAATTCCCTTTTTGATAACTTTCTCAGTTGTTAATCTTTTCCTAATAAATGTCCAAATATTTTATTATTGCACACACTCAATTTTTACCAATTCATATTGTCTTTTACTTTCTCTTTTTGGGTGTTGTTCCTAATCCACCTAGATAAAGGTTTTTAAAGGAAGATGGCTCAAGAAGAGCATGTACTAAGAAATAGGACTTTGAGGATGGATTGAGATGACTAGGTTTCCATCAAAAAATGATCCTTTGTATACAAGTATATTGTGAGATTCCTTTTTCTAAAACCACCCTTGTGGTGAGAAATAATGTATTAAATACTGCTTATATACCTATTCATTTTGCACAATAGTTTCATATCTATTTTTTGTTTAACTTCATAAAAATTCTCATGAAAAATCTAGATCTTTATTGTTCATGATCATATCATACAATTTATTAGTTGTTTGGGTTACATCTTTATATGCTTTCTTGATCTTCATAAAGAGAATGCATTTTTTCACAATTTATTACTTCTCTAATGCATCTTAACTAATACATGTGAGATTATAAACATTAAGATCGCTACACACATACATCTAGATTTTTCTTGATCTAACCATCTTTTCTCTCTATTTCCTACATCTCACCCCAATTGCCTGGAATGAATCTCCATCATGGGATATCCTAAGGTAGTTATGATCCATAAGTAAAACAAGAGTCTTTTGGGATGGTGACAGAAACTCTATGGTCATCTTAAGTACTAGAAGACTCTTGTACTGAAATATTTTTTTTATTTTGTTTTCTTAACCAACCAAACCAAATACTTTTCAAAAACCTGATATGTCAAAACACAATACCAATTTTTTGGCAATGTGGGGACGCTTAACAACACCTTCAATTGTAATAGGTATTTGATCACAATCTACTAACCATGTTTTCCATGTCTTATCTTGCTTGCAATGGAGTCATTTTTAATTTATTTTTCTATATTATTCCACGGATTTAAACACATGGCTATATTTTTACTTGTTTTCCACATAATTAAGGTGGTGACTCCAAATTCCATCTATTTTATGGTTTAAAAAAAATTTAAAGTGCCCATTGATATCAAATCTTACGTGGGTTTATATCCATGGGTAAAACACTTAGTTTGATACCAACCTACATTTTAATCTGACATATCATCATCCTAAAACTCTTACATCAATATTTTGAATATTATTTCCAATTTTATATATAACACTTGATTTGGGTTGAAATTTATTATCAATGAAGTTTTCAGTTATATGCCACTTTCTCTATTTGAAAAAAGATAAAAAAATGGAAGGGATTTTTCATATTATCTAGTGATTTTTTATCTAATGTGTTTTGAAGTATATAACTAGTAAGCATAGTTAAGATGGATTTAAGCCCAACATTAAAGCTTAGCTACTAGTTCTAGAAGGGTATCACAATTTTAAAAACAAGATTAAATCTATAGGTTTATAAAATTATGTGTCTTAATAAAATAAGTAATTGCATTCACATATAAAGCTTCCCCCTTACAAGGATTATCCATGTTTCTTGAGGAAGGGAATGTAGACATTCTTCACACAATATAGAATAATTTGTTACTTAAATGTATCACATAGATAATATTTAAATATGTCATGCTCATGGTGAGGAATCTAGTATCAAAATAATTATCCATAGTGAGAAATATTCATTGAAGGAACTATTGGGCATCTAGTTTCGAATCTAGCACTATGTAAAGATAAAATATATATTTTAAGTAGGAAAGTTTAGGGATCCAACCAAAGCCAAGTAGCTTAATTTATGTTAAGAACATAAGTGAGATATAATTTCTTAACTAGATGAAAAAATATATCTTAATAATAACATTTTGGTATCCTTTATATATTTACTATATTTATACATTCTTCTAGTTAGTGTTTTTTTTATTGACATGTTTCTAGCTCAATGAGGTTACGGGTTTATGACCTTGAATCAAGGCATATAGGGGCATAATATATATATATATATATATATATATATATATATATATATAGTTTATAGTGGTGGAAATTATTATGTTTAGAACTGTCCTCTTGATTAGACATGCCATAGTGGAGCTTAAATATTTAGGTAATCTTCTACCTCTAGGAATAACTTCATTATTGTCCTTCTTGTTATACTTTCATTCACTATTATTAAACCAGGATGAGTTTTTACATTGATTCCATGTATGTGTCTGAATGGCAAGATATTTGCTCACTAACAGATGAAAGGTTGGTGGCATTGGAGTATAAAAAAAAATCAATGTTATATTTCATGGCACTAAAATAAAATTAGACCTCACGTACTATATCCCATAAATATAAGGGTTTTATTTATATAAATGCTCTAGTAAGATATGTTTGGAATAAATTATAAATTTCATACTTCAAATTAATTGAATTGGAGGGTATACAGTTTATCCTAGACAAGAACTAAAACAAGTTTAAAGTATATGTACCAATAGTATAAAAGTGGGAGAAGCCTTAACACTGGATGAGGGAAACTCCCTAGTATACATAAGAAGGAAATATAAGTTTAAGATGATAAAGATAACTCATTCCGTCAAAAAATGTTGTTTAATTGATCTAATTTGATCTTCAACCTTATCCACCATATTCAATATATATTTCTTATAAAATTTGTAAAGATACATCTTTTAAAATTATTATATAGGAGTATCATCTACACATATGAAACATTTTCTCATGATGACCAACCCTTGAAACAAATAAAACAACAAATGCTTGATGAGTGATTATTCATCATTGTTCAAGTGCATTTCTTCAATTCAATATGCACCATAGTTATATGTTTCAAACATTATTCTCATTCATTATTAGGATTCTTATTTCGTGCATGTTTGACTTTTTTTTTGAAATATTTAACTTTTTATAACCATTATACATTGACTTATTTCTTGGTTTCTTCAATCAACTCTAATAAAGTAATTTGCATTTTTATTAACAAAAGATTCATCAACTAAATTGTTTAATCTCATTATATTGGGCCCATAAAGCCCATCAAAGCTAGAAAAGCAGCAAGTCAAGGTGAAAATTTAACTAATCCAAGACTCCTATAGACCCACATCCAATAATTCCCCACTCTCCCATATAATATCTCTCTCCCACATATCTCCCTCTTCTATGGACTATCCATCTTCTGTAGACTCTCTCTCTCTCTTCTACAATTGAATCTACCTTCAGTAACTTCTCCTTCTCCCACAACTACTATAGCCAAGTATCACTCCTTGGAGAATCTTTCCTTGCTCGATCATCTACATCGACAGCTGCTAGAACACCAGCAATAATTAACCAAGAAATACTCATTAATTGAGAAGCCTAACCCGATGGACACTTCTTCAAGATTAAAGTATAGCTTCTTCTTCATACCATGGTGAGAAATTATTCACCTCAATAAGAAGTTATATCCTACTTGATAGGAAATACTTGATCAGAGTAGTAATTGGTTTACCAACACACAACATGTGGATCAATCCCCAATGCTACCTTCTGCACACATGTTGATCCTGGGCCAAGAATCAATGGCATCGCTTGATCACTTTTTCCATACTCAGTCACGTCTATTGAACAACTATTTAATCAACATGCCTCGACACTCTATCAACAACAACTATTATCGATCATCTTTTTACCATAATGATCGAACTATGCCTATTGCACAACCTTCAATCAAGGAACTAACCTTAATTAGTATACCCTCGATCCATTTTAATCACCCAGTAAAAACACCACTAATCTAGGTGCACAATGACCACCAATCAAGTAGTTGATCAAGTCCATCATTATCAAGCTCCACCAAAACAATACAGTAATATATCAATGTGACCTTGATTGATAGAGAAGATATCAATTGCATCACATTGAACCCAACCTACTTAACCCTATACATGAGTGAGTCTATAAATAGACCCTCACATATGCTAAGAAAACCACCTACAACCCCCTTCTCCAACTCAAAAGGAAGATGTTGAAATCCCATACAATTTTGTGAAAAAGCCACCTCCATGTTGCTTCCTTATCATCCCTATTTCCTCTCCTCTCTAGAAAATACTGACTGACCACTGATTCACTTCTCCATTTTCATGTATTCATCTACTTCCATGATCCATCCACACAATGGCTATTAGTTAATGAACCAATTGTTGTCTCTTACATGGAAGTGGTCAATCAACATAGTGCAGTCAACCACTATAAGGTTATCGAGCATTTTTCCTCCATGTAAATCCATAACCACTATTAATCCAAAGATCTATGTAGAAAAACATTACACTAAGGTTGAGGATAATATCAGATAAACAATTGACTGTCCATCTCCCAGAATTATTTCCCCTTCACCTACTTGACCTTATATGTCAGGGTTAATACCTAAAAAGAAAAGGAATGAAGGAGTGTGACCACTACACACTACATCGTGCTACCCTTAATGTGCATCCATGAAAATGATTGTGCCTTTTTCCTCCATGGTATGTATTTATCTTGATATGAGGATCAAATATTCACTGGGGTGTGGTACTCGTACTTTGCAAGTTTATTTTAATATTTCATGGCTTGTATAAACCTTATTTTAATTCATTGTTAATTTCTTAACACATGTTTTGTGGATTGACCACCCTTTTTGCATGATTTTCTATAATCTTAGGATGAGATAAAGTCAACTCCTAGGATTATAATATCAATTAAATATGATTAATTCCTATATGAAAACTTCATATGAGAAGTATGTGTAGAAATGAATGAGAACATGTAAGTAACATGAATGAAAGCTTAAAGTAGTATTCATTTATAAAAATTTCTCTCAAGTCACAAGGACTGAAATTTTCATATGAAGTAAGAAAGAAAATGTGAGTAGTGGAGGTGCATGAAACTCAATTCCACCCTAGTGTTTCCCATTAGTAATCTTGATCTCATTGTATTTGACTTTTATTTTTCTTACAGATCGAATAATTAAACAAAACCTACTCCTAGTTCTAAATATTCATCTAAACCCAAAGTAGATAAATTTATCCAGGTTCTTAAAATGTTTTATCTTGAGATTTCATCCTTAATTTTACTACTATAATACTTGTCCACTTACAGGTTGTATTACTGCATGTTTGTTTTGGTAAAAAATAGGAATTATAATCTTAGTTAATTTTCATGTAAGATAAATTTTCCACATGAAAAATGATGATCTTTTGGTATAAAAAGTCACAAAATTAAATCTAGTTTCATTAAATTTGATTTAGGAGCAATCGATAACATTGCATATTCACTTGAACTTTGATCCTCAATCCATTTGGTCTTTGGAAATTTATACTAATTTAAAAACCGTACTTCAGTTCATACAATGCTTGAATAACACAAACCACATATCATCAACATTTTATTATGAAATTGACAAGACCTTCCCCAAGTTGAATAGATAAAACATAGGAAGAACAAACCAACAAGAAATCACTCATAAGGTGAATCAGGTGCTTGATGTATGGAGAAAAAGACTATTGTAAGAGACTAGGGCTATAGTATAGGAAGATGCTCAAGTTTCCCAGGAAGCAACGCTTGAAGCTAATTTTATAATTAGCTCAAGAAATTTCCATTCCTAAGGATACATATGGTAATCACCTTGTAATTCCACCATCCATTAGAGCTTCATAGTTTGAGACATAGTTACAATGGTCATGATGCAAGGAGCAATGCCTTCACTGGTAACAAGGGAGAATATTTTTAGGATCATCTTCAATGGTTTCTGAAACTCGATTCAGTAAATAAAAACCTAGTATTTCAAAAGGTGCCAAAAATCTTATGTTGTTCAAGTATTCCATGATAGACAAAGCTAGAAGATGGTACAACTCAATGGAAGGAGACAATATCACGACATGGGATGAGTTGTAAACCAAGTTTGTTGAGAGGTCTTATCCTCCATATCTTAATTAACATATTAGGGGACATATGACATAGTTTTCAATGGTCCTAAGTGAGCCTCTAGATGAGGCATGGGATAGGTTCATACATGTTTTCCCAAAGAAAGGAGGTGCCAATGTTGTTCTTAATGAAAATAGTTAACTCATTCCCATACACATTGTCATTGGGTGGAGGATGTGTGTTGACCATTAAATATTAAACAAAGCCACACGTAAGGATCATATTCTTTTACCCATCTTAGACCAAGTTCCAGCTTGGTTAGCCCATCATGATTATTTCTATTGTATTGATGATTATTATGGATTAAATAAAATCCAAATTCACCCATATGACTAAGAAAATACTACTTTTATTTGTCCTTTTGAAACCTAAACTTTTAGGAGGATTCCCTTTGGGCTCTACAACTCACCCTACAAATTTGAGAGGTGCATGGAAGCCATTTTTGTTGAGTTGACCAAAAAAAATCTAGAGGCTTTCATGCATGACTTATCCATCTACAGGGACTTGTTTGACTCATGTCTACTTCAAATCCCCAATGAACTTCCTTATGTGCTCTCATATAGGGTTATAACCTTAGATTTCAACATCTTTACATCCAAGGTTATAAGATACATACAAGACATAAAGAGCATTTGATACAGAATAGTTTAGAGGTATTATCCCATCATAGCAAAATAGCTCTATAGTATCATGGAGAAAGACAATAATGTCAAGATCTTTCCTATGGCATCCTCGAGCATATGTATTACCATATTCAATCCTTATTTCTGAATTATCTAACCATTGACATAAGGCCCTATTTTTACTCCCTAGTGAGTATAATAAGTAGTGTAAAATCAAAGTGGGTGTAGACCACTTTGGAGGAAGACCCATAGGGAGTTCCTTAGTATCACAGAACCATTCTTACCCTAATCCCAATCCCACTGTCTAGATAGTGGTAAAAGGATTGAAGCACCCATCCCTGAGTGGCCCAATAGGATCTAACACAATAGCATATACAATAAGAAATAATAACTCAAAAACTAGAGATATAAAGAACAAACTAACCCAATATGGAGATATTACTGATTTATCCTTGTCATCAGAGTATATGGAGTGCGGAAGTGATCTACTCAATGTTCCATCTATTTTACCTAAAATTAAGAAAATCGAGACACAATCGTGCAATTGCATGGTACACTATCAAAATCAAGTAAAATGGTTTATAGCAAAAGAGTATACTTGGTAGGACTTATATTTAAGAAAATTATAACAAGAAATTTTCCAAATCCAACATTTATTCGACGAGATGTTTATTTCAAACAATTCAATTTTTATTATGAGTTCCCATTATGCTATAATCGCGAAGCATGCTTATATATTTTGTGTGACTCTATCACCCCAACACGATTGGGGAGGTCACTAGGATCCTTCTCTCCATATGAGGTAGTAGGATGCTAATGTACAAGTCCTACCTCCGAATGAGGAGGTCGCTTGCACTCAATATCAACATTATCAACATTATCATCATTTTCAATATACGGGCAGTCATAATGGGCAATATCATTTATGTTCTCATGTTTTCCTCAAATTAATATATAGGAAAAATAGAATACTAATCAATAGGGAACAGTAGCTCAAACAAGTATATAGCCAAGTATACAATGAAGAGATACATAAAAAATATCTTCAATACAACCAAGGAGGAGATATAACAACATACCTTTCACTGAAGACTTAGAGTAAGATCTCAACAAGTCAACCCTTTGAGTCAAATCCTAAATCAACAAGATTGGATCAAGGATCAAGATCATGATGTTTAGAATATCATGTTTCATGATTCAAGATTAGGGTTACTCATTCCTATTTTACCTTGGGGTTAGTTCATTCACTTATGATCAACAATATCAAGATGTTCAATATTATTTCAAGTGACGAGTATTTTCGAGTGTGAATGACTTACCTAGGTTTTCTAGGATTATGTGTGTTAACCCAAATGATCAATATCCAAGTCATCATCACATTCCTAAGTCATCCTCATGACACTTAGCATCATTCATGTTCAATATTAGATCAAGTTTCTATTAGTATAATGAATAAAGTCATGGATCAAGTATTAGATCAATAGATCACAATAAGCCACAAGATTTAGATCAATCATATGATAATATGTCATCATCAAGATCATATTCAAGGTACATGTTCAAAAGTAGTTAAGCCAACAAGATTAGGTATAGTCTAGTTAAGTCTAATTTTAGTGTCTCAAGATAATCATCAGAGTCTAGCATTAGGGTTTCTAAAAACTAATCATGCTTATGAAGCCATTTAAACAAATGTATGAGTAAAGGATCATGATTTAGTGATATTAATGATAAACATCGAGAAATAGGATTCAAAAGTATTTTTAAATTATTCGTTGGATTTTTCTGATCAAAATGGACTACATATTTGTAATTTTTGGATCTACGAATCAGGAGATATGATTTTTGCAAGTTCTAATCATTTATTTGATTTTTGAGCAGAGAGAGATGTAAAATACCTTAAATGGAAAAAGAGTGATGTCTGATGGAAAAATTGGGTGGTGAAGATCGTGCCACGTAGGGATGTGGCTTGCTAGATCACATGAACTGGTTCTCTCACAGTTCGCGGGTTCAATCCCTACAATTTGGTTGTTTCGAGCCCGGGTTACTGGGTCTTTTGGATCGGGTTGATCCCTTCTTGGACCAACGGTCTGAGCTTTCCTCCATTCCTCACGTAGGCTTCCGTAAGACCAGGAAGCATGGCATAGGATATCACCGGAGTAGAGGGGTTTTAGGAGGAGGAGGAGGAGCCAAAGCTAGCAGTGATTGTGTCACCCAAACTCGTCGTGACCCCACAAAGCTCGGGGTGGCCAAAGGATGCGGGCTAGCGTGCAAGGGCAAAACACCCAAAAAGGATTAGAGACAGTGTTGGTCGGTCAAGCAGGTGAAGAATTGGTAGATCAAGGTTGTTTGAGGCTAAGAGAGAGTATGAAAATGTGAGTCTTAACAAGTCATGATGGATTCTGTCCTTGGGGGATGTTTATATAGTACTAGGCTAGGGTTAGGACTAGATTGGGTCCTTGCTTTCAGCCATGGCCATCAAAAGATAATGGGAGGTGAGGGGCAAGTTTCACTGGCATATTAGTGCCTTAATGGTGGCCAAATTAAGGCTAGATGAGTTCAAAATTGCAAGACAAGGCTTTTTGCTCGCTCAGATTTTCAAATCGTTGTCATTGGCGGGAGATTGGCCATTAAGGCCGTGTTGCCTCCTCCCCGCAACCAACGGGAGGTAGGAGATTACCACTAGGCCATAGGATCAGGCCTGGGTCTGTGAGAGGCAGGTCTAAGGGCCCTAACTTGCCCCTACACATCCCACGGATCGCTGACTTGGATAAAGCCCAAATAAAAGGCAAATAAAAGGATTTTCAATACATTATCTTCAAGAAATTATAGTAAATAGTAGGAATGTCTAAGTAAGATGAAATTTGGAACATAGCTTCAAAAATATGTGGAGAATATTTAGAAAAAGTTTGAGAACCATATGATGAATTTTTGTGGATCAGTTTTCTTCTTTGGACAAAGTGATGAATAAATCCAATCTGAGGTGTTATAACGTGTATAAAACTACATTGATCACCATATTTTGTATTTGAGTATCAATAATGATTATGAAGTCCAAAAAAATAAGTTGAGACCATGAGTGAGTATAATGAGGTCAAAAGAGTAATTACTTTATTCTTATGCTAAAATCCACTTTGTCACATCCTTCCCTCCTTAAAAAGGAATTGTGTCCCCAAAATTCAAAAAATCCTCAAAATTGGGATCATCAAAACCCAAGTCGTACCCTCAAATATTAGACTGTCCTCAACTATATAATCAAAATTATATCCTCAAAATTCAAATAGTCTAATAATCATAATTGAAATTCCATGTCCCATATACTAACCAACTTGGTATCAATATCATTTCATCATCGAGCAATTGAGTATCAAGGGCGATGCATATATTGTTCAAAGTCATCATATGAGTCACAAATAGTGAAAACATCTATTGATCACAAATTTGGAGAGATAATAGTTTAGGTCAAACAAATAGAGTTCTTAAATCAAGTGTACAAGGTGACTTTGAATCCCAATATCTCAGGGTACTAGCTTCTACATTGGCCTAGGTGGGGTTATACATCCATGATTTGAGATTTCATATTTCAACATTTTGAGACAACATCATATTTTGAATATCATGATTTCGAGCTCAAAATCAATGAGAGGTCCCACCCTAATCCTAATGAGAGTTATACCCTAAGTCATAAATCAAAAGATTTAACATAGTCATCATTTCAAAAAAATTAAATTTGGGATTTTGAAGCCATTAGTCATATATCTAGGGTGATCTCAAGGTCCAGATAATGTGAACATAGGATTTCTATCATTATTGAAATTGATAATCATGAGTCACAATTCTTTTAATCAATATCAAGAGTCACCATTTTAGACACCAGAAGTCATAGATCCAAAATTTGGTCATATGTATAAATATTCCAAAGCTAGGTTTAGATTCCTATTTAGACCTTCGGGGAGATCACTCATCTATATTCAATTTTGAGAAAAAATATTCAAGAAATATTTGAGCAACATATCATGATTTCATTATCATGGTATCCAAGGTTGATGAATGATCTAGACCTAGGACTATCCAGGAGGTCAACCACAAGCTATAGTCAACATTATCATATTTCAAGATTGTCATTAAGTCAAAATTCAAGATTGAGTATCAACCATGGCTTTAACCTTTTAGACTTAGGTCAACCAATCCAAGTTGGGTGAAAAGGGATACCTTTCCAAACTCTAAATAATCAACAAGGTGAAAAATTCGAGATAATCATAATAGAGATGTGGCCTAGGTTAGGGGAGTCATGAGTCAACTACCACCCTAATCTAGCACATTACTAGCATTAGTCAGGATCCATTGAGCTTATTCAAATAGGGAGAGTATTAGTGATCCAATCATATATCAAGGTCATAACATCAAAATTCACAATAATAGGGCAACACTGTCAAGATTTGCATTCCTTTCCTTTCATGATCAAGGTAGTGATATAACTTGGAAATCGGTGCATGATTTAGGTCCATGCTCATCATATCAAAATCAAGATTGCAAAAGGCATCAATAATCAATGGGGAAATTTCTTTTTGCATCATGGTCTTACATCATTATTTTGTGAGTCTTAGGCTTAGTCACTTGATAGCATAGTCATGATGTGTATCAATTAGGATAAGAGTTTGCTTAGCTATGTTTGAGGTTAATCAATAACAGGGCAACATGGACATTAAAAAATAGTGACCTCATCAATAATGAGATATAAGGTATAAATCTTTCTTATATCACCATATTAGAATTTTTATCATTTACCTCAAACATAGGGAGCATGTAGTCTAATTTTGGTTAAATCGAGTTTTCATGAATGGGTCATGTTGAGTATTTGATTTTAGAATTCATTGATCAAAATCAAGTTTTTTTTATAATTAAGGTCTGATCATGGTATCATTTTCTTTTTCATAATTTCTAGTGACATTCATTTTCCCCATGCATAATCTACCCATAATCGAGACATCATATGGCAAAAGGTCACAAGAGAAGGACCACATGAGGAGATGAGAATATTACCTAATCTTCATCTACTTGGGTGGCTTTGGGTAGTCCTTAATGAAGAGATGAGATGCTTAGAAGACTCTCTAGGGTTTACAAGAGAACCTTTAGGTCCAATTTTGGATCAATTAAGGCCAAGTATAGTGGGGGATCTCAGCCACTTTGAAGACATATAGGAGAAATTATGCCAAGACACTAAGCCTAGACACCTCAACTTTCACCATTATAAATTTTAAGGTTTCTTAGGTCTAAGAGACTTGAGAAATGATTTATTTAAAGTATATGGGAGTGTGTATGCTCTATTACCAACTATCACAGAACCATTCTTATCCTAATCCCAATCACACTACCTAGACAGTGGTAAAAGGATTGAAGCACCCGTCCCTGAGTGGCCCAATAGGATCTAACACACTAGCATATACAATAAGAAATAATAACTCAAAAATTGGAGATATAAAGAAAAAAGTAACCCAATATGGAGATATTATTGATTTATCCTTGTCATCAGAGTATATGGAGTGCGGAAATGATCTAGTCAATGTTCCATTTATTTTACCTAAAATCAAGAAAATTGAGACACAATCATGCAATTGCACGGTACACTATCAAAATCAAGTAAAACGGTTTATATCAAAAGAGTATACTTGGCAGGACTTATATTTAAATAAATTATAACAAGCGATTTTCCAAATCCAACATTTATTCAACGAGATGTTTATTTCAAACAATTTGATTTTTATTACGAGTTCCCATTATGATGTAATTGAGAAGCATTCTTATATATTTTGTGTGACTCTTGTTGCCCGAACGTGATGGGGGAGGTCACTAGGCTCATTCTCTCTATATGAGGTAGGAGGCCAATGTACAAGTCCCACCTCTGAATGAGGAGGTCTCTTGCACTCAATATCAACATTATCAACATTATCAACATCATCATAATTTTGAATATATGGGCAGTCATAATGGGCAATATCATTTATGTTCCCATGTTTTTCTCAAAATATAATATAGCAAAAATAGAAGACTAATCAGTAGGGAACAATAGCTAAAACAAGTATATATCTATGTATACAATCAATATATACATAAAAGTGTCTTCAATACAACCAAGGAGGAGATATAATAGCGTACCTTTCACTAAAGACTTGGAGTAAGATCTCAACAAGTCAACTCTTTGAGTCAGATGCTAAATCAATAAGATTGGACCAAGGGTCAAGATCATGTTTAGAATATCATGTTTCATGATTCAAGATTAGGGTTACTCATTCCTATTTTATCTTAGGGTTAGGTCATTCACTTATGATCAATAATATCAAGACATTCAATATTATTTCAAGTGATAAAATTTTTTGAGTGTGAATGACTTACCTAGGTTTTCTAAGATCATTTGTGTTAACCCTAATGATCAATATTCAAGTCATCATCACAGCCCTAAGTCATCCTCATGATACTTAGCATCATTGGTGTTCAATTTTAGATCAAGTCTTGATTAGTATAATGAATAAAGTCAGGGATCAAATATTAGATCAATAGATCACAATATGCCACAAGATTTAGATCAATCATACTATAAGACGTCATCACAAAAATTATCATTAAGGTACATGTTTCATATTCAAAAGTATATAAGACAACAAGATTAGGTATGGTCTAGTCAAGTCTGATTTTAGTGTCTCAATATAATCATCAAAGTCAAGTATTATGGTTTCTAAAATCTAATCATGCTTATGGTGTCATTTAAACAAATGTATGAATAAAGGATCAAGATTTAGGATATTAGTGAGAAAAGACTATAATTAGGATTCAGTAGTATTCTTAAATCATCCATTGGATTTTTTTGATCAAAATGAACTACTTATTTGTAATTTTTGGAGCTAGGAATCAGGAGATACGATTTTTACAAGTTATGATCATTTATTTGATTTTTGAGTAGAGAGAGATGTAAAATGCCTTATATGGAAAAAAGGGACGTATGATGGTAAAATTGGGTGGTGAAGATCCTACCACATTGGGATGTGGCTTTCTAGATCATATGAACTGGTTCTCTCATAGTTTGCAGGTTCAATCCCTTCAATTTGGTTGGTTCGAGCTCGGGATATTGGGTCTTTTGGACTGGGTTGATCCCTTCTTGGACCATCAGTTTGAGCTTTCCTCCCTTCCTTGTGTAGGCTTCTACGAGACCAGGAAGCATGGAGGAGGAGCCCAGTGGAGTAGAGGGGGTTTAGGAGGAGGAGGAGGAGTCAAAGCTAGCAGTGATTGTGCCACCTGAACTCATCGTGACCCCGCGAAGCTCGGGGTGGCCAAAAGAAGTGGGCTGGTGTGCAAGGGTAAAATGCCCAAAAAGGATTAGCAGCAGTGCTGCTCAATTTAGCAGGTAAAGAAGTGTCAGATCAAGGTTGTTCAAGGCCAAGAGAGAGTACGAAAATGTGAGTCTTAGCAAGTCATGGTGGATTCGGTCCTTGGGGGGTGTTTATATAGTACTAGGCTAGGGTTAGGACTAGATTGGGTTCTTGCTTTTTGCCATGGCCATTGGAAGAGAATGGAAGGCGAGGGGAAAGTTTTTCTAGTGAATTAGTGCCTTAATGGTGGTCAAAGTAGGACTGGATGAGTTCAAAATTGCAAGGTGAGGCTTTTTGCTCGCTCAGATTTTCAAATCGTGGTCATAGGCAGGAGATCATCCATTAAGGTCGTGTTGTCTCCTCCCCGAAATCAGTGAGAGGTAGGAGATGACAGGTAGGCCATAGGATCAAGACTAGATTGGTGGGAGGTAGATCCAAGGGCCCTAACTCACCACTACACATCCCACGGATCGCTGACTTGGCAAAGGCCCAAATAAAAGGCAAATATAAGGATTTTCAATACATTATCTTTAAGAAATCGTAGTAAATAGTAGGAATGTCGAAATGAGATGAAATTTGGATCATAGATTCACAAATATGTGGAGAATATTTAGAAAATTTTTTAGAACCATATGATGAATTTTTATGGATCAATTTGCTTCTTTAAACAAAGTGATGAATGAATCAAATTTGAGGTGTTATAACGTGTATAAAATTACATTGATCATTGTATTTTGTACTTGAGTATCAATAATGATTATGAAGCCAATAAAAATGAGTTGAGACCATGAGTGAGTATAATGAGGTCAAAATTGTAATTACTTTATTCTTATGCTAAAATCCACTTTGTCACTATATTTTTGGATTTGTTAATATTCTAATATCAAACAGAAGCATATATAGACATTAGAAAATTCTCACAAATACATATGTAATATAAATTTTTTAGAATGTCACATAGATAACCAAATCTTTGGGCCACATAGCATGCCACCTTATGTTTCTCCCATTATACTATATTTATGGTGAGATATCAATAGTGGTGTGTCTTCCATTCCTTTACTGACAAGTTGAACAAATACATGGATCACATTGTCGAGAAATAGAGTGAAATGTAGTATCCCACCAAGGTAGAGAAATATCTCACCATGTGCAAGATTTTGAAGTCAACATCTTCAACTATAAGATGGAATTTATTAGCCAGATACAATTTAAGTTGAATAGTCTTATACCAAGAAAGCATCATATATATTGAATAGTCATACAATTATATCACTGAGAGACTTACACCAGGGTAACATAGTGGGTTCCTGGAAGTACTCACAATACCTTTGACATTGCTAGTACCTTTATTGTACCTCATTATCAGAGTTATGTAAGATGTATTCAGATTGAAGAGGTTGAGAAGGCTGAAATATACTCATAGCTTTGTCTATTCTCTACTATATCGACTCATCTAGTTCCTCTAGTGACATACCCCCTTTGATAGTAGACTTGTGCGGTCGTTCAGATGAGCCAATATATGATTTCAGTCCTACACCATCTATTATGACCCTAACATGACTAGGATTCTCTTGAGTACTCAGAGCAACAATCAAGTCATCCCTTTTGGCATCAGTTATGGACTCCTTACTTTCTTTTATCTAGGAGCTTAGGATAATTATGATCAATGCAATTATTAGTAATACCTAACAATTATAAAGAAAATAAACATTCATTGAGAGGGTTTAACTTCACCATTTTCTATCCCACCTCAATGGTTTCAGGGTTGGTATTAATCATGAGTTTTTAGTTCTAGCATCTATCACACTCCTTGTGTCGGGGTGGATGTAGAATTAAAGTTGTGCTTCTTTCTTCCCTAGACTGGTGTAATTTTTCTTTCTTTTGGCAACATAAGGCATAACCACCGGTGCCAACTGATTTCCATGCACACTCTTTGCACACATTTCCTTTTTAGCCTTGTGTCTGATTAATTTAAAAGATATGTTTTGTTGTAAGAAACCTATAATAATAGTAAAAGCAAGAAATTTTATTAGTTACAAGCATATATTAAAAAAATTAATACATTTAACTCATCTAATTACATAGAAGCAAGAAATGTGTCCCGTTCTTGGGGGTCTAGATCTTGATTTTTCACCGTGACTGAATTCTTCTTATGTTAAATTATATATTTTATAATAATGTTGGTCTTAAAACCCCTCCATATCTTTCCACCATTCTAAAGCACCTTTTTAATTATAAGCATGTTCATCTAGTTGAAGAATGTCATGCAAAAGTTGTTATAGTATTTTACAAATTTCAAACAAATGTATAATTTGAAATTGATAAACTTAGTATAAATGCACGTAACTCACAACTATGTCTTTTTATAGGAGGTCTAACAATCAACAACTTTATACCAAGATTTGTATATATTGGCACCTTGACGTTTATAGTGATCCCTAAATAGTTCCTAAAAGTACTAGAATCCCCCTCGATAGGTGCTCCTGTATCACCAACATAATTTACAACTTCTCCCCTTTAGCCCTAAGCTTCATTAACATGCACATGAGCATGCGACCTCTAATATGTGAAGCATCATCACTGCAAGAATCCTCAACAATATCAGCCTCAACACTAGCCTCCTCAATGTCCACCTGGTCAACACCAACATCCTCTAGGTGCTCAGGCTTAGATTGATCCCAGGTCAAAAGCCATGGTACAACAGTTTACAACATGGTGGTAGCATAAACAAAAATTATAAAAATATGTAAAGATGGCATATAAAACATAAGCGACAAAAACATACTCATATTGAATTTGAAAATTTCATAACTAAAAATGTATATGTTATTGCAAAATATGTTGGTTGTAGTAGAAAAGATAAGTGAAAAGATTGATGCCTCTAGTATTGGTTGAATCGCTTGCCAGCTAATATTTGTTTTATCTAATCTTGATGTGTATAGTATTCACTAGTAGCTACATGTGCTTTACACATGCCATTTATTGAATGTGTCCATTTATATACATATATATATATATAGTTAGTTAGGCTAGAATACACTTGAGTGTACAGATCGCATGAATACACTCAAGTGTGTTTGCATATCAAGACTATTTTTTGCAAATTGTAAACCATTGATCTTCACTGTCATACTATAACTAGACTACATACAAATTTTGAGCCCATTTGGATGAGTGTAAGTCACTCATCCAAGGGCAACAAAATTAACGCGCGAAACTAATTTAAAATGCATAATTTTTGTGGTCTTTGTAACATGACCTATAAATGTCCAAATGTGATCAAATTTTGGGTATGAGCTATTCACAAGATGTTTAAGAAGATCAATGGATTATATATTTGAAAAAAAAAATATTACATCATGAAAAACTACTTGAGTGTATTCTGCCCTGAATACACTCGAGTGTATTCTAGCTTGACTCTCTCTCTCTCTCTATATATATATATATATATATTTATTTATTTATTTAATTATATATATATATATATGTATGTATATGTGTGTATATATATATGTATGTATGTATGTGTGTGTATATATATATATATATGTGTGTGTGTGTGTCTATATATATATATATATATATATATATATATATATATATCTGTTAGGAAGTGTGTATCGGCCGGTACATGCAAATTATGTGTACCGACCATGAAAATGACATATGTGGACTATATTTGTTCGATCCAACCTTATGGATTCAATCGAAATTCAATAGATTAGATGTGTTCAAAAAATCACAACCATACCTCATGTATATCATGAGATATAACCATATATCATTCAACGGATTTTGCAAATTCTGCAACATATCGTTGATTAGAAAATATGTATTTTCTTTCATTTGATGATCTAGGAACTTCAATTTGAAGTGATTTTTGATAGACATCTTATCCAAGGAGTATGCATCACATCCATAAGGTTAGATTGCTTTTTATAATTTTGTAATCATCATAAATAAAGATGGGTACATGTAGGCTACATGTACTCAGGTACACAATTCTTTTAGCCATATATATAAATATATATATATATATATATATATATAATGTATATGTATATATATATAAATGGATACTCTTCTCATAAATTATTCATGATATTAGAATGATATTTTAGTCAAGTTTTGTCAACTTATAACACAATTTAGATAAATGTGATGGCTTCTCTAAGGTTTGTGTTTACATGACATGTTATACAAACATGTTGTATTATTTAGACTTTATTGAGTAGTAACAATTACAAATTGTTGAATGGTTATTCTTTTTTAAGGTAAATTTTTGGATGATAATATTTGGGATTGTAATGGTGTGGATACAAAATACCTTAAAAATCATTCTTTTATCTGAAGGTGTTTAATGGTAATAATTGGATCTGTATTGATAGGTATAAGATATTTGTTTACAATAAGGAATATATATATATATACATTTATATGTATATATGTGTCTGTGTGTTATTATTTGTGTGTGTATAAATGGTTTTTTGATATGTGTACCCTAGTACATGCAACATATATGCACCAATCTTGCATTTACCATAATTGTTGTACTTTACTACTTAATCCTAACATACTTTGCTCAGACATGGTCACACCCAATCTAAAATCATGGACCATCCAATGAGAGAATATGTATATTTATTAAAAGATGAAAAGTTATAAAATATTAAAACCATTGAACTATTTTTAGCATATTTCATGATATAAATGAGACACTGTTGTGATTTTTCTATTATCGTCCATATCTTATAGTTCATATAAGTGGATTGAGTTAAAAAAATTGCAAGTGGCATTTGGATGTGTGGTACAAGTTTCATGCACCTCTCTCTCTTTCTAATGTGCACACACATAGACACTGTTACAACCCCAATTTTGGGTTCATTTGCTGAGAAATATAATTTCTCATATTAAAGATTTTTGAACGAATAAATGATATAATCTATTTTGAATAAATGGATTTCATTTACAATAGCCTTGTTGTTTGATTTGTGGGCTTTATTGGCTATTGGGCCCAATAACAAGGATATTCAATTAATTACTGAATAACTGAGACTTTGAGATAAGAAAGGTGTGGAAACCTCTAGAAGGCAAATCCAAAGAGGATTTCATGCCTCTTAGATTCCTTGGGTTCCAAGGAGTCCAAAGTTGCAAAGAAAAGGCAATAAGAAAAGAAAATATCAATAAGTATTTCCTTGTTAATAAAGAAATTGAAAACATTGATGAAATAGGGAAAATATGTGAAAAGAGGTATTTTTGAGTTATCCTTAGTGGGATTTCGTATCCCAATGATTCCTAATAATAAAAGGAATACTAATGAGGAAAATAAAAGAGAAATCCACAAAAAGGAAATATTTTAATAAGAAATAAAATAAGATAATGAGAATAATGCATATTGATGCATTTAAGGATAATGAGTATTCCTTAAAAAGGAATTTCAAATTCTTTGAGTTTTTTGGGATCCAAGGAGTCCCAATAAAGAAAGAGGAAAGAGAAAATACCAAAACTATAAAATAAGAAGATAATATAATATATTATTAATGGTTTTGTAGCTTTGTTAAAAAAGAGATATTTTCTACTTAAGGAAAACATAATTGCATGATTAATGGTTTAAAAAGCCAAGAACAAAGAGAAGGAAAGAGATGATTCTCGAATTTCCTAATAACCAAAGTATGTGAGTTACCAAGGAATATTAATAAACTAGGAATAGTTTAAAGGAGAGAGTTTGCACCTAAACACGGAAAGTAGGATAAAGGGGACTTATTTTCCCTATGGTTAATCACAATGGGACGTCGCATTCCTTCCCTATATAAGGGTTAGATCCAGGGCCTCGAGCAAAAGAAATCTCTGGCATATCTCTCACCGTTTCTTCTTGTTTCCGCATGAACCTTAACCACGAAAAGAAGTGTTGTCCTTGGAACGATGGGAGCGGTTGAGTCATCTTAACAAAGGTCCTAGGTTCCCTCGACGACCTACGGATGAACAGAAGTCATCCCCTCTCCTCCTGTCCTTGCGCAACATCTGCAAAACGGCTGCAAGCTAGCCGCAAGTGTAGAACCTGCACACCCAAACTCGACGTTTTGGTTGTGATCTGAAGGCAGCGGCATGGGCGGGGAGGGTCGTCGGAAGTGAGGGAGTGGTCCCTGGTGGTCGCCGGACCCTAGAGAAGAGGGCGCGCACCCGCAGTAGGCTGCAGATCGGCGGCAGCCCTAGGCGTCGTGAGGAAGAAGAAGGACAATGGGCTCTGGACGCTTTTACCCATCCATAGTGTAAAGAGACAACCACTTACGCGGGGGGCATAATCGTCATTCGGTTATGTTTTAAACAAGATGTGATGTGTTGCATGGAGAAGGACACGTGGCGTTCTCCGGTTGGCCCATAGTAAGTTATTTTGTTTAATTCGTATCTCAAAAACCGTAGCTCGGATGGACATTCATTATACATGAATTTTGATCAGAAAATTGAGGGGAATCTAAATAAAATATAATTGAAGCCTGTTTCCCTATGCAATTCGAAAAGTATATAGAGATACTATCTTTTATAGTTTAATCAATGAAAAACCCTAACCTTTGATGATTAATGAGTTAGAAAGGGTTAAATCAGTATATAAAGTTGATATTAGCCTGTTAATGATAAAAAGAATCATTAAGATTGGAAAAGGATGAATTTGCATGTAATTAGTTTAATGTCGAGTTTAATGTGCATGAATAATACTTTAATGAGCCATGAAACCCTAATGTTGGTAAATTTGACTCTTAATGGCTTTAATTGACTACTTTCATGATTAAGGTTGGAATATGCTATTTTGATCATTAAAGTCACTAATTTGTGGAAAAATAACCTTAATATAGAAATTAGGGTTTTCGTTTGAATCAAGGTAGAATTAATACTAAATAGAGTTCATATGGGAATTAGACCATCATGAATTATGAGTTGTTAATCTGAAAGAAACTAAAGGTGATAATTGAGTCTAATGACCTTGAAATAGATTAAAAGGATAAAGAAGGTAGTTTTGGTATAAAAGAGAAATAATCAACTTTATTGGGCTTATGGTGTTGAAATTAGGGTTTATGAACTAAGAGAGCATTTAATATGATAAAAGCGTTATGGGGGCAAAAACCCTAATAAAACCCTAATGTGGTTTAGAAAACCTAAGGTGGAATCCAAGTCTAGCTTTAGAATGTTCTGGATAAATTATAACACTTGGATGTCATGCATTAATTTTAGGATACTTGTTGATTGCTTGTTGCTTGTTCTTTATCATTATTGCTTGGACAACAAGTTTCTCTGGATCAGGTATGTGGTTACGCTTATGAATAACCGCATTAGTTTCCCGCGTGTTTGTCGGATGGTTAATCGCACTGACTGCAACTAAACAGTTTGGATGTTCATACTTGCAAATCATAAAGTCACTATGATTATCACATTAAAAATAGAAGAATGTATTCTCGCACCCACATGCCACCCTGATGGATGATGCCAAAGGTCAAGCCCAGATGGGTAGACCAATGGACACCTTGAGCGGTTACCCCGGGCACCAAGCTCGGGAATGAGAAGGTGGCCTATGATATTGCATGACTAGTGGGCACCATGAGTGGTGACCCCCCTGGCACCAAGCTCGGGATTGAGAAGGTGGCCTTAAGTCATTGGCAAAGGGAACCCTAAGGTGGGTATGCCAGGGTTAGGGCAAAAACGGTGGAGAATGTCATACTAAAAAGTGTAAATTGGCTTGTTAAATATCTTGATTGTGATATTTAAATTGTTATCCATATGTGCAAACTTTTGGTTGTCCCCACATACTAGTATATTTCTATATACTGACTGACGTTTTGTTTGTCGGGGTTTTAGGTACAAATGAAAAGAACAAACAGTAAAGTGGCATATGTGGAATTAAATGAGAAGTAACGTGTACAGGAGGATTAGTTAGATTAGCATCTTCATGGATAGAAGTTTAGAAATCCCAGTTTTCACAAGGTAATAAAAGTTTTGTTTTATACCAGTTTTCAGTATAGTTGGTAAAGTTTATTAATTGTTATTGATTATTTGTCGAACCTTTGATCCTGTTAATTGAATAACGGCTCTGACCTTCGAGTCTCCCTTAATTGGGGGTTACCAGGAGACAGGGTCATTACAATTGGTATCAGAGCATAGGTTCCTCAATTAATCTCTAATAATTATTAAATTTTACAAATTCTGTAGAACCCAAGGGAGTTATTAGAGGATTATCCGAAAGACAGAGGTGTCTAGAAAAGGATCACGACCGGGGGCTGGCAATATTTTCCTCCGCACCGCTAGTCGGAATATGAGGACTCCCGGATCCGTGTGACTGCCTGGCCAAAGTCTTAGGGTATGAATCGAAATAAGATACCTTTAGGACTCTCTCATCTTGTTCATCCCTTCTCAATTCAAATTCTATTAAGGACCTTAAGGATTAGGGTTTTCTCTCTTTCCCTCACCCTCTTGAGGTATGGGTAAGGTTGATAAGGATTAAGGGATCCTCCATCAAATTAATAAAAAGCATGTAAATAAGATGTCATGGACATAAGCTTAATAGAGTAAGCATAAAGGAATAGATACATGCTTAGGTCGTATGACATGAGTTGTCATTGCCCTCAGGATAGATCTGAGGATAGACCTCCTTGGTAGGAGGATAAGTAGAGAGAGTTAAGCTTGGAGGTAGAGACCTCCATTAAAAGTAGAAGCCTAGCACATCCTCTGAGGATGATGTTAACCCTAACCCTAAGTGAAGGTTAGAAAGGAAGATGGCATGATGAGTTAGATATCATGGTTGACCAAGTGTTTGGTTGAACATGCCTTGGATTCCATATGAACCATGAGAAGTTGATAATCAAGTACCTATGGCAACCCAACCCTGGAAAGGGTCATGCATGTTAGAGTGAAGGATAGCTCCTTCCTTGATGAGGTTAGAGAAGAACCTATAGTTACCCTATGGGCTTAGGCAAGTAGGGTATAGCTTGATGAAACCCTGGTTAAGAGATCATGATGGATGTATTATGACATAAGCATAAGGGGATATGAATGATCTTGAGCAAACGTAAGTTCAAGCATAGGCTTCACCCATGTGCAGGTTGGCTAGTGAGCTTGATTCATCATGGAGAAAGGACCTCAGGTGGTAAGAGAGAGAAAGCATGACTCAAGCAAGGGGGTTGGAAGCCTAGACTCTGAGACATAAGAAACAGTGAGTAGTTGAGGGTGATGTAACCTAAGTGAACGATAGTGGTTGCCTTATGTTTGATTCTTGAAGGCTGGTGATATATTGGTTTCCTTTAGAGGAACCAAACCCTAAAAAGAGAATGATGCTTCTGGTACCTATGTGTTTGTGGTATAGGAGTTTACCTTATGAGATAGGAAGAAGAGTTCCTTAGACCTGGAGAGGTTTGGTAGTAGGTTGTGAGGCTTTGTACCTAGTTGGTTGTCCTTGAGAGGACTCAACCCTGAGATGTTACTCATATAAAAGGATCGTGGAAGTACATGACATGCCTTGGAAATGCTGGATTCATGGTTAAGAGATTGCACATGCAGATGGATACTCAACGGTGGACATAGGGCTCCTAGGCCTAAGAGGGGAAGCAGTGTACTCAATGCTCATAATGAGGTTTGAGTCTCTATAGTTTCGAGCATGGTACTCCTCATGTGTAGAGGAAAAGGAAATCCCTTAAGATGAGGGTATGTTTGATGAACCCCTTACAACTAAGTTGATCTAGTATTGAGGAAAGGGAATAAGTACGATCTAGCATGGCTTAATAGGCGACCAACTTGTGCTTTAGTAGCTGTTGGGTTAGACATGCTCATGCGAAGGTAAACCCTAAGGGCAGTTGTGACCTTTTTGTCAAGAGTGGTAGTTTCCTCCCATTCTGGGAGAGGGACCCTTTGGTAGGGTGTATACCAGTTTTGGTTGGTAACCTAAAGAGGGTTCATGGGATCTTGAGGAGCTAAGTGAAAAGTACATGGTATAAGAACGAACCAGTAAACCCATAGATAACCATCTCTAGGTGCATGTGGATGTGTTACCATGAAGGTAACCAGTATGGGGTCTGACCAAGATAGGCAGGTCGCCATGATCCCTGAGAAAGGATGAAAGTCAGTCATGAATGCAGAGAGAGATGATGAAGGATTGGGTAAGGTTCTAAGTTGAACATGTACTATGTTAGAATCCTAAGTCTATCCAAGGGTCAGGTAGGGATAAGACCGATGGAAAAAGGAGTTGCCTAATTCCCTAGTTACACATGACCATAGGGTCGGGAGGTAACAGCTATCATTGTCTGAGGGCCATGGGTTAGGAGATTGATCACCTTCATGAACTCATGGGACCCAAAGGGCATATGAGTAGGGCACTCTCTGGATGCATAAGGGAAGAGGGATGACACCAAAAGTTCTGGCACCCTATAGACCTAGAGGAGACGACCTAGGATTATGCTTGGACCAAGTAAGTCCGAGACCAGTCTTCCCTGGAAGTAGTGTGGATATCATGATGTTTGTGATATAGAGACATAAGTTGCACGTTTCAACTTGGATTTGAAAGTGTACGGGCAAGGTGGGCTGTACCATCTCTACTCTTAGAACAGGAAGAACTCTGTATTTGGACTGCAGCCAAATGCTTATTTCTTCTTGTTATGGGAGTGAGAGATAGGACAGTATGCATGCCTTGCACCAAGGATAAAGATGATGTAAGTTGGAACGTTGCTACAAGGTATGAGGATAGAAATGATAACATACCTTTGTGGAGAGAATAATACATGGATGATTTACTAACACTAAGAGTATTAAGGAGATCATCTTGTGAGGATGTTTTATCTTGAACTAAGTGGATTTTTGCAAGTGTTACAAGGAATCACAAGGTGGAGTTTGATCACCATGAGGATGAGCTCAGAGTTCCTTAATGAAGACAACCTTAGAGTTTGAGATGAGATGATAAGTATAATGCATGGAGGAGTATGTCTTCGACATTAACTAACACCTAAGGATAAGGAGTGGCAGTGAATGCTCTGGTTGAGATATAGCTACCTAGTTTAGCTGGAAGCTAGAAGAAGTTGAGGCTGTTCGACTAACCCTATGTTTGGGAAGAAGATGTGTTTTGGCTAACACTCGGATGTAATAAGATATGTTGAACAAGTTAATGGATGTTTGGGTAGCCAGTTTAGTACTTGATGTAGTAAAAGGATGGCGATAGAACCTCCGATACACTTCTTTGGATAGGAAGGTAATAAAACCCTTTTGAGAGTGGTTTATGGTTTCTGAGGTATCAAGCTTGAGGAATCATAACAATACAGGAGGTCATGATATATCTTGATACTACAAAGATAGTAAGTGTTTGTAGCATTCTGAATGCTGAAACAAAGTTGCATGTAGCATGTGGCCATGCAAGCCAGGAGGTGAAGGACGAACACCATTAACCCAGTGCATGGATATAAAGTATAATGAGTTCCCAAGAGGGAATGGGAGTTCATCATTATGGAGGTTGTGAGTTTCTCCTAGACCAAGAAGGTCAAGATACAATATGGGTTATGGTAGATCGCCTTACCTAGATGACATGAGAAAGGAAGAGTTCTGTCAAAGGACAGATCTGGTTGAACTACATATGAAAAGAGATGGTTCAACTACACCATGATGCGAATTCGAAAGTTTTTGATGTGACCCAAAGGTTCACTTCCATGAGGTGGAAGTAGGTACATGAAGAACTCAGTGTTTGTACAGTTTATCAACCCATACTAATGGACGGTATGATCCGGACTAGAGGGTCTGAAGAGAGCATGCGTGCTCATTTAGGGTGATACATAGAGACAGTTCTTAAGATGTGATGTTAACCGCCATAGCCTTTATCGGGATGCAAGAAGTTCTATAGGGAGGTTGTGTCGGTCACCACTTCATTATAATGATGTTGGTGAAGGAGGCCTCACGTAGGTCATAAAAGAACCACAGTGTGGGCAGATGAAGTCTCTTGATCGTGCAATGGCTTAGAGAGAGCCCACGGGTGACATGAGTCACGAGCTGATGCAAAGCAGACTGACATGCAGTTCACTGTGGGGGAATATAATGTGAAGATCCGACCCCTCTGAGCTACAGCTGAGAAAGCTGAGTCCCCGATATATGGGTTCATTTGAGATGGATTGGTGGAAATGGTTGTGTTTAGCCTTACCCCTCAGGATAACATGATGTATAATGTGTTACATGAGTCTGATCTAGAGCACTATGTGAGGTACCCAAGCCATGTGTTGAGCCTTGAACCTATTCAGCTTTTGAGAGGCTGAAATGTCCTGAGTCACCTATGAGGGTACGATATACCAAGGAAAAAAAAGAACTCAGATGGAAGAATATAAGATGTTGAAGGTTCTTGGAAAGAACCATAGATAGGGTAAAGCTGCATGGTAGCCCTGACGGACATAAGAATGGATTATCCTGTTTGTTTGCTTGCTTGCTGGAATTTTGAGGACAAAATTCTTATAAGAGGGGAAGGATGTTACAACCCCAATTTTGGGTTCATTTGCTGAGAAATATAATTTCTCATATTAAAGATTTTTGAACGAATAAATGATATAATCTTTTTTGAATAAATGGATTTCATTTACAATAGCCTTGTTGTTTGATTTGTGGGCTTTATTGGCTATTGGGCCCAATAACAAGGATATTCAATTAATTACTGAATAACTGAGAATTTGAGATAAGAAAGGGTGTGGAAACCTTTAGAAGGCAAATCCAAAGAGGATTTCGTGCCTCTTAGATTCCTTGGGTTCCAAGGAGTCCAAAGTTGCAAAGAAAAGGCAATAAAAAAAGAAAATATCAATTAAGTATTTCCTTGTTAATAAAGAAATTGAAAACATTGATGAAATAGGGAAAATATGTGAAAAGAGGTATTTTTGAGTTATCCTTAGTGGGATTTCGTATCCCAATGATTCCTAAAAATAAAAGGAATACTAATGAGGAAAATAAAAGAGAAATCCACAAAAAGGAAATATTTTAATAAGAAATAAAACAGGATAATGAGAATAATGCATATTGATGCATTTAAGGATAATGAGTATTCCTTAAAAAGGAATTTCAAATTCTTTGAGTTTTTTGGGATCCAAGGAGTCCCAATAAAGAAAGAGGAAAGAGAAAATACCAAAACTATAAAATAAGAAGATAATATAATATATTATTAATGGTTTTGTAGCTTTGTTAAAAAAGAGATATTTTCTACTTAAGGAAAACATAATTGCATGATTAATGGTTTAAAAAGCCAATAACAAAGAGAAGGAAAGAGATGATTCTCGAATTTCCTAATAACCAAATCATGTGAGTTACCAAGGAATATTAATAAACTAGGAATAGTTTAAAGGATAGAGTTTGCACCTAAACACGGAAAGTAGGATAAAGGGGACTTATTTTCCCTATGGTTAATCACAATGGGACGTCGCATTCCTTCCCTATATAAGGGTTGGATCCAGGGCCTCGAGCAAAAGAAATCTCTGGCATATCTCTCGCCGTTTCTTCTTGTTTCTGCATGAACCTTAACCACGAAAAGAAGTGTTGTCCTTGGAACGATGGGAGCGGTTGAGTCATCTTAACAAAGGTCCTAGGTTCCCTCGACGACCTACGGATGAACAGAAGTCATCCCCTCTCCTCCTATCCTTGCACAACATCTGCAAAATGACTGCAAGCTAGCCGCAAGTGTAGATCCTACACACCCGAACTCGACGTTCTGGTTGTGATCTGAAGGCAGCGGCATGGGCGGGGAGGGTCGTCGGAAGTGAGGGAGTGGTCCCTGGTGGTCGCCGGACCCTAGAGAAGAGGGCGCGCACCCGCAGTAGGCTGCAGATCGGCGGCAGCCCTAGGCGTCGTGAGGAAGAAGAAGGACAATGGGATCTGGACGCTTTTACCCATCCATAGTGTAAAGAGACAACCACTTACGTGGGGGGCATAATCGTCATTTGGTTATGTTTTAAACTAGATGTGATGCGTTGCATGGAGAAGGACACGTGGCGCTCTCCGGTTGGCCCACAATAAGTTATTTTGTTTAATTCGTATCTCAAAAACCGTAGCTCGGATGAAAATGCTTTATACATGAATTTTGATCAGAAAATTGAGGGGAATCTAAATAAAATATAATTGAAGCATGTTTCCCTATGAAATTCGAAAAGTATATAGAGATACTATCTTTTATAGTTTAATCAATGAAAAACCCTAACCTTTGATGATTAATGAGTTAGAAAGGGTTAAATGAGTATATAAAGTTGATATTAGCCTGTTAATGATAAAAAGAATCATTAAGATTGGAAAAGGATGAATTTACATGTTATTAGTTTAATGTCGAGTTTAATGTGCATGAATAATACTTTAATGAGCCATGAAACCCTAATGTTGGTAAATTCGACTCTTAATGGCTTTAATTGACTAATTTCATGATTAAGGTTGGAATATGCTATTTTGAGCATTAAAGTCACTAATTTGTGGAAAAATAACCTTAATATAGAAATTAGGGTTTTCGTTTGAATCAAGGTAGAATTAATACTAAATAGAGTTCATATGGGAATTAGACCATCATGAATTATGAGTTGTTAATCCGAAAGAAACTAAAGGTGATAATTGAGTCTAATGACCTTGAAATAGATTAAAAGGATAAAGAAGGTAGTTTTGGTATAAAAGAGAAATAATCAACTTTATTGGGCTTATGGTGTTGAAATTAGGGTTTATGAACTAAGAGAGCATTTAATATGATAAAAGCGTTATGGGGGAAATAACCCTAATAAAACCCTAATGTGGTTTAGAAAACCTAAGGTGGAATCCAAGTCTAGCTTTAGAATATTCTCGATAAATTATAACACTTGGATGTCATGCATTAATTTCAGGATACTTGTTGATTGCTTGTTGCTTGTTCTTTATCATTATTGCTTGGACAGCAAGTTGCTCTGGATCAGGTATGTGGTTACGCTTATGAATAACCGCATTAGTTTCCCGCGTGTTTGCCGGATGGTTAATCGCACTGACTGCAACTAAACAGTTTGGATGTTCATACTTGCAAATCATAAAGTCACTATGATTATCACATTAAAAATAGAAGAATGTATTCTCACACCCACATGCCACCCTGATGGATGATGCCAAAGGTCAAGCCCAGATGGGTAGACCAATGGACACCTTGAGCGGTTACCCCGGGCACCAAGCTCGGGAATGAGTAGGTGGCCTATGATATTGCATGACTAGTGGGCACCATGAGTGGTGACCCCCCTGGCACCAAGCTCGGGATTGAGAAGGTGGCCTTAAGTCATTGGCAAAGGGAACCCTAAGGTGGGTATGCCAGGGTTAGGGCAAAAGCGGTGGAGAATGTCATACTGAAAAGTGTAAATTGGCTTGTTAAATATCTTGATTGTGATATTTAAATTGTTATCCATATGTGCAAACTTTTGGTTGTCCCCACATACCAGTATATATCTATATACTGATCGACGTTTTGTTTGTCGGCGTTTTAGGTACAAATGAAAAGAACAAACAGTAAAGTGGCATATGTGGAATTAAATGAGAAGTAACGTGTACAGGAGGATTAGTTAGATTAGCATCTTCATGGATAGAAGTTTAGAAATCCCAGTTTTCACAAGGTAATAAAAGTTTTGTTTTATACCAGTTTTCAGTATAGTTGGTAAAGTTTATTAATTGTTATTGATTATTTGTCGAACCTTTGATCCTGTTAATTGAATAACGGCTCTGACCTTCGGGTCTCCCTTAATTGGGGGTTACCAGGAGACGGGGTCGTTACAGACACACACACATATAAACTCACCCACATATATATATATATATATATATATATACACACACATATATATATACATACATGCATACATATATACATATATATACACGTGTATATGGAAAATAATTATATATTAGTACATTTAACTCGTTTACCCATTCAAATTGACTATTTTTAATAAAGAAGTCTATATATTAGTACATATAACTCATCCACCCATTTTTATTTATGTATCGTGATATATTTGAAATATTATTGTGGTACTTTTAACATATACGATCTGGACTATGCACTTCCAATCTCTAAGGGTGGTTTGTATTAAAAGATCTATATATATCATTGGGATGGCCACTATATGTACCATCATGTACACATAGTATTAGAAAATAAATATTTTAGCTTAAAAATAATGAAAGTCTATAAATAAAACTCAAATTTTCTATATTACAAGAAAATAAAAATCAAAAGATTCATCCTTCCTTTTGTTGTGATCTTTGTACAACCTTCTGTGAGGGTGACCACCAATCCAACATGGTTGTGCATGGGATTGTTGTCGAAAGATGGTCGTACATAGAGAAATGGCATCGATCAAGATTCATAGAACTCATAGAAAAATCAAAATGACAGAACCTCAATACGAAAATTTCATGCAACTCCCAATAGGAGAAGAATTTGCCACAATAGAGGAAGTTGGGAGACCGACTCTCATGAGGAGAGAGGTATTGTCAAAATAGGAATAGACAAACCTACATAAAATTGCAACAAGGCATCAATCGCTTGGTTGTAAATTCATCAAGGGAGAATAAACCAATTTTGACACCCCCTTAGAGAATCATGAAAAGATAGAGCTAATATAGAACACTAAAAATATTGTTAGGAACTATCTTTTGTATCGTATCGACCGATTGTTAGTTAATATTGTACAAAATTGTACCTTAATGATTAACACAAACAGTCGACCCACATGATATTTGCTTATAGAGCATGAAAGAAAACATTTGAATCAATCTTAGGTATGGACCTATACGTTAACCATCCCATGTTTTTAAATAAAGGAATTTAAATGTTGTATAATGTTCCATTGATTTTACAGTAACTATATAGATTATTTTGTTTAGATTGGATAATGTTTTAATATCAGTCATACACAATAAGCCACTCGTAGGATATATATTACGTTGATCTCAATGAATCTTAAAGGTTATAATAAAATATCTAGAAACTTAATATACCGTTAACATTATCTAAGGCTGCCATGTGGAGCAGTTATGTTGAGGTCTATGCATCATTTGATATGGTTGACTTATCTTTTATAGAGAAATTGTGGGTCTCGTGACAAATCAGATGTGTAACTTGTAGTGTAATATGTTAAATCCTATTTAGTGTGGCCCAAAATTAATAAATATATATTATTTGTATACTTTTCCGAAAGGATGTGTTTATTGCGGTTATGTGGAGATACCATAACCACCGTGTCTCTTCACGATGGATGAGGAGATAATGCACGGTATTATAAATAAGGACTGGTCCTCTCTCTGTGGGTTTTTATGGCAATAGGATGCCCCTAAAGGAAAACTTACGGTTACTCCATTGGCCTCTCACTTCCTCTCTTCATTTGCAGACTCTGCGACACCACCTGGGTATCCTGGAATACTGACTTCATCGTTGTTGATTACTTCAAGCGAGGAACAAAATCACTCCGATGGAAACTACCTCGAATCTGGGTATGGTTACTCTATCAATTGGCATCAGAGCAATCGATCCACCGGTAAAGTTAGTGATTTATCGTCTTCCTGTACGATCAACTGGCATGTAGATGTTTATAATGGCATAATTATCCCTTTGCCCGTCATTCTGCTTCTATTGCGGCTGCACACTATTTAGTCATGGGGTAATAGTCTGGATTTTATACTAGTTCAGTGTTACTGGCCACGCCGTGTCAAAAGTTCTAAAATGTTACTGTTTGTTTTCTATACATCAACCCTTATCCTCTAAACACTTCAGACATTGTGCCCAACGCTTTGCGGTTGTTTCAAAAACTGAAGTTAAATTACTTCGAATCATCGTCTTACTTTGTGGTAAGATATTCATATGTATATATGTAAAAGAAACGGATAAGGGATCAACGGTGATCAGACCTTTCCATGACAAGCGTTTCCTTTCACACAGTCAATGAATTGATTGTTATTGACACATAAAACCAACGCACAGTGTTCTTACCAATCGCAAAATAATAATGACTTCACGCAATCATCACCTATAAATGAATCTTCTCCATTATTGATCGCCATACCTCCAGCAGCAAATACGATTTCAATAATTTTTTATTGTTTTAATTTAAAATTGCACTTGTAGCATGGTAAGTAATAAAAGCATTCACTCCTGAGCCATCTTTATGAAATGACAAACAAATCAATAGATATCCAACGTTGTCAACTTGAACAGTGTACACATATTCACATGGTTCAAGTGGATATGCACATTAATTTAAGATGATTGCATTGTGGATTCATCTATAGTTGCTTCATTTTGTTCACTATAGTTTCTTGAATATGAATGCATGCATTTACACTTGATGCCTTACCGTGGGATCAGGAATACTTATGTTATTTTATCATTAAGTATTTTTTTAATATAGTTACTTACAGTGAATAAAGTTTTCAATTTAGGAAACTACTTGTTTCTCACGAAAGTGAGCCTAATAACATCCTTGAGAACTACTTCACATAGTGAGTAGGTAACTTTGAATTATTCTTCACTTAAAAGAGAATAAATATCATTTAAGGGTGTATCATGGTGTTGGCATTACACATTTTGTGAAATGATGGACATGTTTTTAGATGCATAAAATATATTTCTCAAAGGTGAAATATTTTATTATTTTAATGTGTATATCTTTTATTGTTGTGGTATGTAACCAACATTTTAAATAATCCTACTCAGTATTACAAATTCATCCAAAGATAATTTGTAATGACTGATTGTGATTAGTATTATAGAAGCAAACTAAGTAGACCTCGAAATTCACTTCTATATTTTAGTTGTGGTTTTAATATGAATTTTTATTATTGTAGTTATTTTCTCATCTTTTTATGGTAAAAATAACAACATACCAAACCTCAATGGTTCAAATTTTAATGAATGGTAAGAAAATGCCAGGTTTACATTAGGATGTATGGACTTAGACTTAGTTTTCTGATTGAAAAAATCACAACCACTTACAGAGTAAAGTACTACTACTAAAAAATTTAATTATGATAAGTGGGAACGTTCTAATAAGCTTAGTTTGATGCTTATGTAAGAACATGTGGGAAAGCATATTAGGGGGTCTATTCCTACTTCTGAATTGGCAAAAGACTTTTTAAAAGTAGTGGAAGAACAATATGTTTCTTCCAGTAAATCTGGGGCTAGCATCTTAATGGGTAATATGTGCTCGATGAAATACAATGGTTCTTGTGGGATCCATGAACACATCATAGAAATGAGAGATATTTCCACACAACCCAGTGAGATGGAGTTATTCATCTCTGATGCATTTCTTGTTCATTTCATTTTAACTTCCTTGCCTGGTCAGTATGGATCATTCAAGGTCTCTTACAATACGCAAAAGGAAAAATGGTCAATAAATGACTTGTTGGCCATGTGTGTCCAAGAAGAAGAGAGACTTAAGAATGAAGGGGTCCCTATTGCACATTTAAGCACTCATGACAAGCATAGCCACAAAGGTAAAGGAAAAATTAAAGGAACTGCTCCTATATCAAGTAGAGTATCTAAGTCAGGAGATGGCAAGGCTGGGGAAAGCAAGGCTAATATGAAATACTTCTTCTGTCATAAGAAAGGACATGCTAAAAAGGAGTGCTTCAAGCACAAGAAATGGTTGAAAAAGAAAGGTATAATGTCTCTTGTTTCATATAAATGTCATCTTTCAAATGTTCCATTATATAGTTGGTGGCTTGACTCTGGTGGCATTGTGCACATTCTCAATACATTGTAGAGATTTCTAAATCAAAGGAAATCAACGGAGCATGAAAAAGTCATTTATTCAGCAAATAAATTGGGCTCTCGCATAAAGGTCGTTGGCACATGCAGATTAATCCTTTACAATGAAAATTTGCTGGACTTAGAAAATACTTTTTATGTACCAAACTATAGTAGAAATTTAGTCTATGTCTCTAGATTAGACAAATTAAACAATGGTTTAATTCTTCAAAATGGACAATTATCATATTGTATAAAAACTCTAATTTAATTGGTACTTGTGTTTTAATTAATGATCTCTATCAAATTAAATTAAGCCCTCATTTTGAGCAACCTTTTACAGTCCAGCATAATATTATTGATAATAAACGCACATTGTTAGATGAGCAATCATCACTTCTTTGGCACCGAATATGGGACATATTTCCAAAGAAAGATTCTAAAGATTAGTAAAGAAGGGAATTTTAGGATCCTTAGACTTTACTGATTTTGTAACGTGTGTTGAATGCATAAAGTCTAAGCAAACCAACACGTCTAAAAATGGTGTCAAGAGGAGTAATGGAACATTAGAAATAATTCACATGGATATTAGTAGACCTTTTCTACCTTATTTTATAGGAGAAAACTATTTTGCAACATTTATCGATGACTATTCATGATATATATTCCTCTACTTATTAAACGACAAAAGTGATGTTTTTCAAGCCTTTAAGAACTTCAAGGTTGAAGTGAAGAAACAATTAGGTAAAGTGATTAAGATAGTCACATCAGATAGGGGAGGTGAATATTATGGAAGGTTCACTGAGATGGGACAAAGAAAGGGGTCATTTGCACATTTTCTTCAAGAAGAGGGTATTGTACCTCAATATATAATACCAGGCACACCAAGTCAAAATGGTGTAGCTGAAAGAAGGAATCGAACATTAAAGAAAATAGTTCGTGCAATGCTTTGTAATTCATCCCTGCCTTCTACAATGTAGAGTGAGGCTTTAAAGACGGAAGTGTATGTATTAAACAAGGTTCCTAGAAAGTCTATCCAAAAAACCCATATCAATTATGGATAGGAAGGAAACCATCCTTGAACTATATACACATATGGGGATGTCGTGCAGAAGCTAAAATCTACAATCCACATGACCCAAGAACTACTAGTGGTTTCTTTATTGGTTATCCAGAAAAGTCAAAGGGATACAGATTTTACTTTCCATCTCACCCACAAAAAATAGTTGAAATGGGTAAGGCTAGATTTTCGGAGGATCATCATCTCAGTGGGAATGACCTACTTCAGAATATATCTTTTGATGAAATGCATGATAGTTCTCTCACACTTTCATCTAGTCAAAGACGTATAGGCTATCCAATTATTGTTCCCATGAACAATTATCAAGTGGATGAGCCTATAGAAGTAGATCATGCTCCTAGTCAGGTTGTAAATGAACAAGTTGATCATACTCATTATGAAGAACAACCTGAAGAGCCTACAATAATTGTAGAACCCAATGTTGAATTAAAAAGATCCACAAGATCAAAGAGGTCTTCCATCCCATCCGACTATGTCGTATACCTTCAAGAGCCAAATATAGACTTTGAAGATATTGATCCATTATCTTTTTCATAAGAAATGGATTGTGAAAATTCCTCTAAGTGGTTTGATGCCATGAAGGAGGAACTAGCATCCATAGATAAGAATCAAGTATGGGACATTGTGCCTTTACCAAAGAGTATTAAACCTATTGGTCGTAAATGGGTTTTTAAGACCAAAAGAAACTCAAATGGTGAAATTGGGAGGTACAATGCTATTAGTTGCAAAGGGTTTCACACAAAAGGAAGGCATTGGTTACAAATAGACCTTTGCTCCAGTCTCATCAAAGGACTCCTTTAGAGTAATCATGGCCCTAGTGGCTCATTTTGATCTTGAGCTACACCAAATGGATGTGAAAATGACATTTTTGAATGGGGATTTATCTGAAGAAGTCTATATGGAACAACCAGAAGGTTTCATTGATGATAGTAGAAGTCATATGATTTGTAAACTAAAGAAATCAATTTATGTACTTAAACAAGTATCTCAAAAATGGTATATAAAGTTTAACTCCATTATATCAACTTTTGGGTTTTAACCTAATATCATTGATCGGTGTACAAACCTCAAAGTCGGTGGGAATAAGTTTATAATATTGATTCTTTATGTTGATGACATTCTACTAGAAAGTAATAACTTTGGCATGTTACATGAGACCAAAGAGTTTCTTTCTTCTCATTTTGAGATGAAATATATGGGTGAAGCCGCGTATGTACTCGGTATGGAGATACATAGAGACCGAGCTAAAGGCATACTTGAAATATCCCAGAAGGTTTATATATCTCAAGTTTTAAAGAAGTATGGAATGAAAAATTGTTCACCTAGACTCACACCTATAGTTAAAGGAGATAAATTTAACTCCAAGCAGTGTCCTAGTAATGATATTGAAAAGAATGAGATGAGCAAAATACCTTACGCATATGTAGTTGGGAGCTTACAATATCTTCAAATATGCACGTGACCTGACATTGCTTTTTCTACTGGAAGTAACTCAGGTATTAACTATTAGAGAGCTGTGAAAAAGGTGATGCGCTACCTACAAGGGACAAAGGACTACATACTTACATATAGAAGGACAAACCACCTTGAAGTTACGGGATATTCATATGCAGATTTTGTTGGCTGTCTAGATAGTAGGAAGTCTACAACGGGCTATCTCTTCCTACTAGCTGGTGGTACAGTATCATGGAGGAGTATCAAGCAAAAGATTACGGCTTCATCTACCATGGAAGATGAACTTATAGCTTGCCATGAAACATCACATGCAATATGGCTTAAGAATATGATACAAGATCTTAAAGTTGTGGATACAATTCATAAGCCAATACAGATATATTGTGATAATGAAGTTGCAGTCACTTTTTCTAATAATGATAAGAGTACCATTACATGCAGACATCTAGACATAAAGCTCTATGTTGTTAATGAGCAAGTTGACAACAAGATGATAGTGATTGATCACATTAATACACAATATATGATTTTAGATCCTCTTATAAAAGGGCTAGCTCCAGGGTTGTATACATCTCATGTAAAGAATATGGGTCTGAGAAAGTCATTTGATGTGTAATGATTAATGTGATCTGACAATGTAATATTTAATGTGTGATCACACATTTGACTCGCTATTTCTGTTTCAGTACTAGTTATGACAGAATGTATATTTTGACAAAAGTTGGACCAGAGAATAAGTTTGAGGTCAACTTATTCATAAATTTATCTCACTACATATAAGACATTAAAATATTATAGTGCATAGAAGGGAGAGCCCACTTATTGGGTATCAACCACTATGACACATATTATTCGCTTATATGAATGTGTTTATGCTAGGCATCAATGGAAAATAAATAAATGTTATTGCCATAGCTTTTGGGCCAAGTGAGAAAATGTTAAATCCTATTTATTGTGGCCCAAAATTAATAAATATATATTATATGTACACTTCTCTGAAAGGATGTGTTTGTTGTGGTTATGTGGAGATATCATCATCACCATGTCTCTTCACGATGGATGAGGAGATAAGGCACGGTATTATAAATAAGGATTGTTCCTCTCTCCGTAGATTTTTACAGCAACCGAAATCCCATCTTACTGAGAATACATAAAGAGAGAGAAACCTTGCCCCTAAAAGAAAACTTATGATTACTCCGTTCGTCTCTCGCTTCCGCTCTTCTTGCAGACTATGTGACACCACATGGACATCCTAGAATACTGCCTTCATCGCTGATGATTACTTCAAGTGAGGAAAAAGATCACTCCAATGGAAACTCCCTTGAATCCGGATATGGTTACTCTATCAACAAAGTGTAAGATACTGAAAATGGGTGCTTAATACATAACGTCAGTTATGAAATCATCAAATATAATTAACCTGTGATAAGTAGTAAATGTAAAGTTGAACTATTCATGGTAGAGATAGGAAACTTGTTTAGTGGCTATTTTATTATGCTGCCACACATTCAGTCACCTCTAATGCTGCAATCATAATGCTACACTTTCATATTCTACGTGACACTATGTTCAGGAATGAATGTCTGTGACCATAATAATTGAAGGCATGGTAATATAACAGCAGTAAAATTAGAGAGGAGGACATTACCTTCGTCAAATTGAATTGTCGATTGCATTTGATGTTCTTTATATCATTCTTGCAGCGGATCACTGACTTTGATGGAGTGTCACATTTGTGTCCAGAAAATTAAAACGCCAATGAGAGCATGGGGAGAGGGTGAACCGAAGTATAAAGAAGACCACCATATCAATGTAAGGGGTAACTGGACAAGACTCGTGACTCATTGCATCCGGATGAAAGGATGGAGCAGCAACGGAGGGGAACCAAATTTTTAATTGCCTTTTGTTATAGCAAGGGGAGAAGCTTATCAGCATGTGCTTCAGACATGTATATTTTTCTAGTCACGATCCGATTAACATCCGTCTTCGGTTGGCTGCAGTGGATGACGACGATGGCACTGGGGATACTGTGATCCAAGAAGATGGGTGGAATGAATACATTGGCGACAATAAATAGAGTGCAAGGGCGAAGGAACCCTTAACTTTTAATGGTTCTTCTATTGTCATCGTTCTCCAACGCCATAGGATGACGATTAGGCATTGTATACAACATTGATGGCTTGCCTTTTGGCACTGTGGTCATTGCAGAAGGAAAAGAGGTGCTCGCCTGAGAAGGGCAATACCCTCCAGTGCTGCTCCGTGGCAGTGAAGGGGTCCGGGGCCTACACTTCCCATTATAGGATACAACTGTACTCGGAAATTTGAACAGCGTAACAGTGGCGTTGCTGGTCCGACTAATGGACGGAAACAAAACGCATCTTCATAGATACAATTGATTGGCTAGATGAGAACATGGTATTGGTGGTTTCGGCAGGTTGGAGCTGTGAAATCAAACGTCCCGAAAACAAATATGAGATCTCCAGGGCGAACAGAGAGCTGTAGTTGGGGAGGATTCTCGTCCTGGCCTCATGAGTACATGTGATCGTCGGTTACGGTAGGCTTGCAAGTAGGAAAGCAAACGTGCCAGCAATGTAGAACGTATCGCTGTAATCAGCGCCAACAACGAATAACAGATCTCCTCGTGGGCGAACGGAGGGCTAGGTTAGGTTAAAAAGGAACTTGCTTCTTGCACGTGATGGAAACGAAGGGAGAACTCACGCCCGTCCCACGTGACAGGACGGAAACGAGGGTTGATGCTTAGATTGGTAGAATAGTAGATTAGTGTTATCTTCGACATTTATACTTGGAAAGATAAGTAAGAATGAACCGAGAGTCATCATACTTGGACATAGTACTATTCTTCATCTATAGGATTTGTAGTGAACTACCTTTTCTATTAAGAATAATAACCCATTTTTCATTTGTCGAGTCATCGAGATTAAATACGTGTTTCGACTTTGATTTCATGATGAATGGCTCATCCTTCTTGTCATCTTTTCAAATTCACTAATGTGAAACATAACTCATCCACGACAACTATTTTGTTGTTATCAACCCAATTACACCTAAATACCGGAACTCTAAAACTTTGTGTGTCAAATTCCCATATGTTTTCAATGACATTGTAATATGATATTTTATCTTCTCACAGACTCTTATAATTCACAATATCAATATATAAAGAAGACACATAAAGGGTAAACCCATTGTTTTGGATTTCATTAATATCATCTTGACGCTTTTTGTAGTATGTAGATTCATTTATTTGAACTTTATGAATCAAGTGTCAATCCATTTCTTCTTCCAAGTGATCTTACTAGGGAGTTTGTAGCATTTATACTAGGATGACGTGCTCCACTATACTTTGTTGTGCGGTTACAATGTCATCTGAGATAGCTTCCCATGTGTTATCAATTTCATCTATCTTCTATACCAGATCCAATAGTACCAGATGTAGTGGTATAGAAGATAGATGAAACTGACAGCACATGGGAAGCTATCTCAGATGACATTGTAATTGCACAAGAAAGTATAGTGGAGCATGTCATCCCAATATAGATGATACACCCTCCCTACTAAGATCACTTGAAGAAGAAATGGATTGACACTCGATTCATAAATTTCAAAGAGCCATGAAAAAACTTTGCATAGACATTGCTTTTCTATATGCTCTGGCCGAGATACCTATGTGGTCAAAATACCTCAGGGTGATCCTTACCAAAAAAATATACCACATAGGAACATGAGACAATCAAGCTAGCCCATACAACTTTTAATATTGTCTTGAATAAAAAGCCAAACAAGCAAAAGGATCCATGTTCGTTCAGGATTGCATGCTATATTGGGGACTCTACCTGCAATAAGGGACTAGCCAATCTTGTGGATAGTATTTCCATCATGACCCACAACCTATATAAAGATTGAGATTTACTGATCTATTTCCAACTGGGATGAATATAAAAATTGTAGACTCTTTGACGATTAAACCTATGGAATTATATAAGATGGTCCAGTCATGGAAGGCAATGACTCTTATGTACCATGTGACTTTGTCATCATGGTCACTAAGGGAGATCTCAAATATCTACTCATTTTTTTCAACTTTTCAAGCTACAATACGTGTTCTGATTGATGTGGAGGTAGGAACCTTGTTCTTGAGATTGGGAAAAGAGACACACAAGTTTAGTCTTTGAAAGCCTAAAAGGGCCCAACATCAATAAAGTTTTTCTATAGATTGCATTAAGAAGATTCCCCATCTCAGACGAGAGAACTCAACTCTCTAAAGACTGCCAAAATAGCACTAGTTGATCCTGTAGAATATCAGTCTACATATCTTGTAGAATATTAGTCTACATATCCAGAAGTTAAGCGATGTCTACTTAAATTTGAAGAACTCAAGGCCATTTTTGTTTTGAAGAGAAGTTTGCCCACCAAAGGCACATGAGATGTAACCATTGCTTGAAGGATTCAAATATGTTTTCCTTGATGAGCTACAAGTTTATCCCATGACAATCAATGAAAATCTTACGTGTGAGTAGGAAGATAGGTTATTGACTATGATATGAAAAAGACTAAAGGACTTGGTTTATAGGAAGACTAATTCTACAAGGTGACCAAGTGATGTGTATGTACAAGATCCCCATGGTGGAGGATACAATCCCTCTAGAGACCCTCAATGCAGGAATCCCAACATGAAAGAAGTAGTCTATCTTGAAATGATTAAAAATTTTGCCTTTTGAGATCATCTATCCCATATCGAACTCACCATGGGATAGGTTCATACATGTTTTCTGAAAGAAAGGAGGCGCCACTGTGGTTCTTAATGAAAATAGTGAACTCATTCCCAGACACATTGTCATTGGGTGGAGGATGTGTATTGACCATAAAATATTAAACAAAGCCACACGTAATGATCATATTCTTGTACCCTTCTTAGACCAAGTTCTGGAGCGGTTATCCCATCATGATTATTTGTATGGTATTGATGATTATTATGGATTAAATCAAATCCTAGTTCACCCATATGACAAATAAAATACTACTTTTATTTTTCCTTTTGAAACCAAAACATTCAAGAGGATTCTCTTTGGGCTCTACAACTCACCCAACAAATTTGAGAGGTGATTGGAAGCCATTTTTGTTGAGTTAACCAAAACAATTCTAGAGGCTTTCATGCATGACTTATCCATCTACAGGGACTTGTTTGACTCATGTCTACTTCAAATCCCCAATGAACTCCCTTCAGTGGTCTCATATAGGGTTATAACCTTAGATTTCAACGTCTTTACGTCCAAGGTTATAAGAAACATACAAGACATAATAAGCATTTGATAAAGAATAGTTTAGAGGTATTATCTCATCATAGTAAAATAGCTCTATAGTATATGGAGAAAGACAATAATGTCAAGATCTTTCCTATGGCATCCTCAAGCATATGTATCACCATATTCAATCCTTATTTTTGGATTCTCTAACCATCAACATAAGGCCCTATTCTTACTCCCTAGTGAGTATAATAAGTCATGTAAAATCAAAGTGGGTGCAGGCCACTTCGGAGGAAGACCCATAGGGAGTTTCTTAGATTTTTGGATTTGTTAATATTCTAATATCAAATGGAAGCATATATAGTCATTTAGAAAATTCTCACAAATGTAATATAAAATTTTCAAAATGTCTCATAGATAACCAAGTCTTTGGGCCACACACCATGCCACCTTATGTTTCTCCCATTATACTATGTTTATGGTGAGATATCAACAGTGGTGTATCTTCCATTCCTTTACAGACAAGTTGGACAAATACACAGATCACATCGTCGAGTAATAGAATGAAATGCAGTGTCCCGCCAAGGTAGAGAAAGACCTCGCCATGTGCCAAATATTAAAGTCAACATCTTCATCTATAAGATGACATTTCAGAACCACATACAATTTAAGTTGAATAGTCTTATACCAAGAAAGCAACATATATATTGAATTATCATACAATTATATCACTAAGAGACTTACACCAGGGCAACATAGTGGGTTCCTAGGAGTACTCACAATACCTTTGAAGTTTCTAGTAACTTTTTTGTACCTCATTATCAGAGTGATGTAAGATATCTTTAGATTGAAGAGGTTGAGAAGGCTGAAATATACTCATAGTTTTGTCTATTCTCTACTATATCAGCTCATCTAGTTCCTCTTGCTACATACCCCCTTTGTTAGTAGATCTTTGTGGTCGTTCAAATGTGCCAAAATATGATTTTAGTCCTACACCATCTCCTTTGACCATAACATGACTAGGATGCTCTAGAGTATCCAGAGCAACTATCAAGTCATCCCTTTCGGCATCATTTATGGACTCCTTACTTTCTTTTCTCTAGGAGCTCTGGATAATCATGATCAATGCAATTATTAGTAATACCTAACAATTATAAAGAAAATAAATATGCATGTAGAGGGTTTAAATTCACCATTTTATATACTACCTCAATGGTTGTAGGGACGATATTAATCATGAGTTGTTAGGTATAGCATCTATGACACACCTTATGCGGGGTGGATGTAGACTTGGATTTTTGCTTCATTCTTCCCCAGGCTGGTGTAATTTTTCTTTCTTTTGGCAGCATAAGGCATAACGAACGGTGCCAACTTATGTCCATGCACACATTTCTTGTTTAGCCTTGTGTCTGATTAATTTCAAAGATATGTTATATTTCAAGAAACTTATAAGAATAGTAAAATCAAGAAATTTTGTTAGTTACAAGTATATATATTAAAATAATTAATACATTGAATTCATCTAATTACATAGAAGCAAGAAATTTGCCCCATGCCTAAGGGTAGAGATCTTGATTTTTCACCATGACTGACTTCTTCTTTTGTTAAATTAAATATTTTCTTGTAATATTGGTCTTAAAACCCCTCCATATCTTTCCTCCATGATATAGCACCTTTTTAATGATAAACATGTTCATCTAGTTGAAGAATGTCATAAAAAGTAGTTATAGTATTTTACAAATCTCAAACAAATGTATAATTTTAAATTGACAAACTTAATATAAATGCATGTAACTCACAACTATGTCTTTTCACAGGAGGTCTAGCAATCAACAACTTTATGATAAGATTTGTATATATTGTCGCCTTTACATGCATAGTGATCCCTAAATAGTGCCTAAAAATACTATAATCCCCCTCGATAGGTGCTCCTGTATCACCAACTTAATTTAGAAATTCTCCAATTTAGTTCTAAGCTTCATTAGCATGCGCATGAGCATGGGACCTATAATATCTGAAGCATCATCACTGCCAAAATCATCAATAGTATCATCCTCATCACTAGCCTCCTTAGTGTCAGTCTAGTCAACACTAGCATCCTCTAGGCACTCAGGCTTAGATTGATCCCAGTCAAAAGCCATGGTCCAATAGTCTAAAACATGGTGATAGCATAAACAAAAATTATAGAAACATGTAAATCTAGCATAGAAAACATAAGTGACAAAAACATACACATCTAGAATTTGAAAAGTCCATAACTAAAAACATATATGTTATTTCAAAATGTGTTGGTTGCATTAGAAAAGATAAGTGAAAAGATGGATGCCTCTAGTATTGGTTGAATCGCTTGTCAACTAATATTTGTTTTATATGATCTTGATGTGTATAGTATGCATTGGTGTTATCTTTGGCATTTACACTTGAAAATATAAGTAAGAATGGACAGAGAGTCATCATACTAGGCATATTACTATTCTTCAGCTATAGGATTTGTAGTGAACTACCTTTTCTATGAAGAATAATAACCCATTTTTCATTTATCTGGTCATTGAGATTAAATATGTGTTTCAACTTTGATTCCATGATGAATGGCTGTTACGACCCCATATTCCGATAACCCCCAATTAAGGGAGATCGCAAGGTTGAAGCCGCACCCATGAAATTCCGGATCAAAGGTTCGACATATAACCAATAACAATTATTAAATTCTAGCAGACTATACTGAAAATGGTAATAAAATTTTTCTTTATCATACCTTTGAAAAGTTGGAAGTACTAGACTTCTAACCACAAAATAACTACTCTAACTAAATCCTCCTTGTTCTTTAGTTCTTGAATTCACAATGTGTCACTTTATTGTTTTGTGCTTTGAAATATGTACCTAAAACGCCGACAAACAAAACAACGGTCAGTCGGTATGTGGAGGATCCAATAATCAAGAAATTATGCTAACAATGTAATCAAGCAATTAATCTTTTTAACAATCAAGATCATGTTTTAATCCATACATCTCAATCCATACATATTCCCAACTCTGTGAGTTCCTGCAGTGAACTTTCATTATACCTCTGTAAAGGTAGAGTCGCATGGCACTACTCTAGGTAGCCCAATATCTAACTCAATATGACCTGATGGTCCTACCACAAGGGTAGACATGTACTAAGTCAAACACAGACCTGATGACCTCTCCAATAGGCAGCCTTGTACTAGGTCTTCTCATGACCTGATGGTCCTACCCATTAGATAGCCATGTACTAGGTCAGACCTGATGACCTCTCCAATTGGCAGCCATGTACTAGATCTTTTCAGACCTGATGGTCCTACCCATTAGATAGCCATGTACTAGGTCAGACACAGAGGGAACCAGGATCTGAGCATGTAGGCATACACATTTTGTGATAATCATAGTCACTTTATAGTTGCATGAAATAAATAGACATTCAACAGTTATTTCAAGCAACCGATAAATCCTTCGGAAATCGCCGGGAAACTAAAGCGATTATTCATAAGCGTAACCACATACCTTTAATTGCACTTTTCAAGATAATAATCCAATCAACAAGCAATGAGGAAGAGAAATCGTGAAATAAAAGTACCAATTCCTTTTATTAATACTTATCCAATTTCCTTATTCAAATTAGGATTTCAATTCCATAATTAGGGTTCTTCTAGAAATTAGAGTTTTACTTCTTCTTTCATCAATACCATTCTTGATTTATTACTTTTCATAAAACTCCTAATTTCTCATTGAATTTCCTTTATTAAACAACTGATTTCCTTATTTCATAAAAATATGGTTTTCATCTCTCTTTATCTCAAATTAGGGTTTCCATACAAATTATCCTTCTTTTAAACATTATAATTCCAAGTTAAGCATTTTTGCATTCAAATAGCAAATTAAACTACCATTAACATTATCAGAGTCAATCTTAACAATTTGACTTGTTGAATTACCAAATTACCCTTTCAACATCCAACTAAGGTTTCTTATCAAATTTTAATAAACTTTATTATCCAAATAAAGTACTTTTGCAAAACGAAGTGGAATTAGATTCTGGAATTATTTTTATCGTGTTTCTTGCATTTTTCTATGCAACTTTCATATACAAAGTTTTCTCATCTGATGTTCATATCTATTACTACGAATTTTGCAAGAAAAGGTCTTTTTCTGATTATTTGATTAAAAGAAATTATTACCGAAAATCTTCAGCCGTTCGATGGGTGCGCCCGTGGTCCGCGCCTCGATCCGATGCTCCTCTCTGCGCGTCTCCTTTCACTTATGCGCCTCGCGTTCTGATCGTCCGATCTCCTGAGTCCACAGTGGATCACGATCCAAGGGTTCGGCCCAAATTTTGACCAAACCGCTGGATCACAATCGCACGGTAGCAGATCGCACGCCACTCACAACTTCGCCCTCTCTCTTGGATCGTTAGATCACGATGAAGACCACCGTGATCCATGATCCAACGGTGTCTGGGTCGTCGTATACCTCCACAGGCCTTCGCGCGGTCAACTCGACAGTTGACTCGGAGCTGCAGGCCTCCGTTTCTCGATCCAATTATCCCGGAAGCTCCGCCTCCTCTCAACGAAGTCGAGGGCTGGGTCAATTCAAGCCCAGGATCCCCCCGACACTATCCCCTTGCTCGCCGGATTCCGGTGAGGTCCCCGGCGGTTAAGAGGTCGAAGGTCAGGACGAAAGCATCAATTGAGTGTATGAAAACACTCCTCGCACAATTCCGCAGAGATCCCGTAAGCAAGAGTTGATGCTGGTACTCTCTAACTCCCCCCTATATATAGGGTCGAACTCAGGTCTATCGGAATTGGGTATTTCCTGAATCAAGGAGGAAACCTACCCAAACCAGGGATCATCCTCAACGATTTCTTCTCCTGAAGCTATTGGGATTATTAGAAAACACCCACACGCGCTAGATTCCAGGGAAAACAGAGAGGGAAAATCCTCGGTTGCCCGCGAACTCCTAGTCCCAGTATATCTGAGACGATGATCGGGCATCGTAGGATCAAGATCCAACGATCCTGATTAAACGCGTTCAATCGAAATAGGAAATCATTTCCTAAATCATCCAATAAAGCCAATTTTCAAGGGAAACTTAGAAATTAAATAAATCCCAATTGGCTACTCCTATTTTTACCAAATTTTGAGGGAAGCTTCCTCATAGATTTCTCTTCCTTCCTACAAAATTTGGAGGGATTTACTCAAGGATTCGACTCCTTTTCTTAATATGCAAGTTATCATCATATTAATTACATTTTCCATCTTTTCCTTAATCCTTTTATCATTATTTCTTGGTTTTGAGTTCCTTGAACTCCAAGGTATCCATTATCTCGAATATTTCATATCCTTTTCCTTATTTTATGGAATTCTTTATGCATTCTTCAATTATATCAATTTGGGCTTCAATTAAAACAAGGCCCATTTAGCAACACACAAATAATCAATCATGGAATCCATTCCAAACCACATCACATCAATCATGGAATTCATCATATCATTATTTGTTCAATTAGCTTTAATATGGGAAATTTCATTTCTCATTAATTAAGCTCAAAAATTGGGGTTATAACATCCTTCCCCTCTTATAGAAATTTTGTCCTCAAAATTCAAACAAGCAAACAAACAACAATTCAGGATAAGACTTTTCCCATGTACATTATTGGCCCCTATGTGGCTTTACCGTACTCATGGCGCTTCCAAAGAACCTTTACCATCACATATCCTTTTCCTTGAGTCCTTTCATCCTGGCGTCTATAAACTACACAGGTGACTCAGGCCATTTCAGCCTCCCTTGGGGCTCACTAGGTTCATTGCTCAGCACCTGGTCGGTTACCTCACATAGTGCTCTAAATTGGATACATGGAAACCATCTCCCATTACTCTATCATAACCTTCTCCACCCATCCAACTCTAATGGACCCATGTATCGGGGACTCAGCTCTCTTAGATATACTTAGAGGGGTCGGATTTTCATGTCACATTTTCTCCCACAGTAACTTGTATGTCAGTCTACTTTGCATCTGCTTACGACTCTTATCGTCTCTAGGCTCCTTTCAGCCCTTGCATGATCAAAGTGACTTTCATCTTCATGCACTGTGGTCCTTTTCTAATCATCATGTGGTCCTTTCACCAACATCACCTTACTGAAGTGGTGACCGACTCAACCTCCCTTATAGAGCTTCTTAGAATCCCGATATTGGATATGGTGGTCATTGTCACATCTTTCATAGGACAAGAACTGTCTTTAGATATCACCCTGAATGAGCACACATGCCCTCATCAGACCCTTTAGTCTGGATCATACTAACCATGGTTAGGGGTGATAAACTATACTACATAGAGTTCTCAATGTACCTACTTCCACTTTATGGAAGTGAACCTTTAGGTAAAACTCAAGAACCTTCGAACTCGCTTCATGGTGTAGTTGAACCATCTTTCTCATGGGTAGTTCAACAAAACTCTTTATTTCTCATGTCCTCTAGGTAAGGCGACCTACCATAACCCATATTGCATTTCAACCTTTCCTTGGTCCAAGGGAGACCTATCTCAACATCCATAGTGTTGATCTCCCATTCCCTCTCAAGGACTCTTTTGTCCTCTATATCGATACACTGGGTTACTGGGGTTCGTCCTTTACCTCCTGGCTTGTATGGCCATAAACCACATGCAACCTCATCTTAAGCATCCAAAGTGCTATCTCCATTTCCATGGTGTATCATGATTTCCTGTATGTCATGATTCTTCAAGATCGATTCCTCTGAAACCCTAAACCACTCATGTCGGGGTTTCATCACCAAAGAAGTGCATCTGAGGTTCCACCATCACCCTTTTATTGCATCAAAGAGTAGACTGGCTAACCAAACAACCCTTAACTTTTCAACACATCTTATCATATTTGAGTGTTATCCAAACACCACTCCTTTTCAAACTTAGGGTTAGCCAAACAAGTCAGATGTATCTCAACCAGCGCATCCATTACCACCTCACATCCTTAGCTATTAGGTAACGTTGAAGACACATACTTCCATGTATTTCACCTATTATCTCCCCTTAAACTCACTATCTATCTTCATTAAGAACACTCTCTGATTTCATCATCGTGGTGATTAAACTCAACCTGGTATAACTTGTAAGTTCCACTTAGCTCAGGATAAACACATCCTCATAAGGTGACTATCTTCCATGTATCATTCTTTTTACCAAGTTAGGTTATCTTCTCTATCCCCATTTCTCATGGCAACGTTCCATCCTACATCATCTCTTATCCTTAGTGTATGCCATGCGTAATGTACTATCTCTCACTCCCATAACAGGAGGAAATAAGCATTTGGCTGCAGTCCAAATACAGAGTTCTTCCTGTTCCAAGAGTAGAGATGGTACATCCCACCTTGCCAGTACACCTTTAAATCTAAGTTGCAACGTGCCACATATGTCTCTTCATCACGAACATCATGATATCAAACTAATCTTGAACCTTCTGAGGTTTATATCCTTGGTCATCTCCTCTAGGTTTATAGGGTATACCGACTCTTTTGGGGTCATCCCTCTTCCCTCGTGCATCAAGCGAGTGCCCTACTCATCTGCCCTTTGGGTCCCATGAGTTCATGAAGGTGATCAATCTCCTAACCCATGGCCCTCAGACAATGATAGCTGTTACCTCCCGACCCTTTGGTCATGTGCAACTGGGGAATTAGGAAACTCCTACTTTCATCGGTCTTATCCCTATCTGACCCTAGGATAGACTTAGGATTATCCATTATAGTACATGTTCACTTAGAACCTTACCCAAGTCTTCTGCATTCATGGGCTGTCCTTCATCCTTTCATAGGGATCATGGCAACTTGCCTACCTTGGCCAGCCCCATACCGGTTACTTCCATGGTAACACATCTACATGCACTTAGACATGACTATCTATGGGTCTACAGGTTCATTCTCATACCATGTACTCTTCACTTAACTTCTCAAGATTATATGAGACCTCTTTTAAACTAACAAAACTGATATACACCCCACCAAAGGGGTCCCTCTCCCAGGATGGGAGGAAAACCATCCCTTGACCACGAGGACACAAAAGCTCTTAGGTCTAGGGAATACAAAACATCTTCTTCCTACCTCGGAAGGTAAACATCTCTACCATAGGCACGTAGGTACCAGAAGCTTCATCTTTTCTCAAGGGTTCGGTCCCTCTAAAGACAACCAAGGTATCATCAACTTTCAGGGACCGATCATGAGGCATCCACTATCATCCATTGTTCATGGTTTTAGGCTTCCAACCTTCTTGCTGGGTTTCCTGCTCTCTCTAGAGCTAACCCTACATCCAACCTCACCATTAGAGGTCCTCTCTTTATGAAGGTTCAACCTCAAAGGCATGCTCTACATGGGTGAAGCCTAGGTTTGAACTTATGGTTGCTCAAGACCATCCATAACCCTTTATGCTCCATCATGATTCCTTATCCCGGGTTTCATCCTACCGTCAGCACTATGACGTGCCCTAGGTACCAGCTATACCCTACTTGCACAAGCCCATATGGTTTCTAAGGTCCTTCACTAACCTCATCATCTAAGGAGTTATCCTTTACCCTGACATGCACGATCCTTCCCAGGGTTTAGGTCATCCATGGATCATATGGCATCCCAAAGGCATGTCCCTTCAAACACCTGGTCCAACTCATCTCTCTCTGACCATCATTTAGGGTTAGGGTTAGCATCATCCTCATAGGATGTGCCAGGTCTCTACTAGAAATGGAGATCTCTATCTCCAAGACTGACTTATCCAAGAAGGTCTAGCCTTAGGTCTCTCCTGAGGACATGACATCTTATGTCATACGACCTAAGCATGTATCTATTATTTATTTTGCGCTTAATCTATTAAGCTTATGTCCATGACATCTTATTTACATGCCTTTCATTAATTTAGTGGAGGATTCCTTAAACCTTATTAACCTTACCCATACCTTAAGAGGGTGAGGAGAAGAAAGGAAACCCTAATCCTTTATTTCCTTATTAGAATTTTGTGATGAGAAGGGATGAATAAGATGAGAAGTCCTAAAGGTATCTTATTTCGATTCATACCCTAAGACTTTGGCCAGGCGGTCACACGGACCCGGGAGTCCTCGTATTCTGACTAGCGGTGCGGAGGAAAATCTTGCCAGCCCCCGGTCGTGATCCCTTTCTAGACACCTCCGTCTTTCGGATACTCCTCTAATAACTCCCTTGGGTTCTATGGAGTTTGTAAAATTTAATAATTATTAATGGTTAAATGAGGAACCCAGGCTCTGATACCAAATGTTACGACCCCATCTTCCGATAACCCCCAATTAAGGGAGATCGCAAGGTTGAAGCCGCACCCATGAAATTCCGGATCAAAGGTTCGACATATAACCAATAACAATTATTAAATTCTAGCAGACTATACTGAAAATGGTAATAAAATTTTTCTTTATCATACCTTTGAAAAGTTGGAAGTACTAGACTTCTAACCACAAAAGAACTACTCTAACTAACTCCTCCTTGTTCTTTAGTTCTTGAATTCACAATGTGTCACTTTACTATTTTGTTCTTTGAAATATGTACCTAAAACGCCGACAAACAAAACAACGGTCAGTCGGTATGTGGAGGATCCAATAATCAAGAAATTATGCTAACAATGTAATCAAGCAATTAATCTTTTTAACAATCAAGATCATGTTTTAAGCCATACATCTCAATCCATACATATTCCCAACTTTGTGAGTTCCTGCAGTGAACTTTCATTATACCTCTGTAAAGGTAGAGTCGCATGGCACTACTCCAGGTAGCCCAATATCTAACTCAATGTGACCTGATGGTCCTACCACAAGGGTAGCCATGTACTAAGTCAAACACAGACCTGATGACCTCTCCAATAGGCAGCCATGTACTAGGTCTTCTCATGACCTGATGGTCCTACCCATTAGATAGCCATGTACTAGGTCAGACCTGATGACCTCTCCAATTGGCAGCCATGTACTAGATCTTTTCAGACCTGATGGTCCTACCCATTAGATAGCCATGTACTAGGTCAGACACAGAGGGAACCAGGATCTGAGCATGTAGGCATATACATTTTGTGATAATCATAGTCACTTTATAGTTGCATGAAATAAATAGACATTCAACAGTTATTTCAAGCAACCGATAAATCCTTCGGAAATCGTCGGGAAACTAAAGCGATTATTCATAAGCGTAACCACATACCTTTAATTGCACTTTTCAAGATAATAATCCAATCAACAAGCAATGAGGAAGCGAAATCCTGAAATAAAAGTACCAATTCCTTTTATTAATACTTATCCAATTTCCTTATTCAAATTAGGATTTCAATTCCATAATTAGGGTTCTTCTAGAAATTAGAGTTTTACTTCTTCTTTCATCAATACCATTCTTGATTTATTACTTTTCATAAAACTCCTAATTTCTCATTAAATTTCCTTTATTAAAAAACTGATTTCCTTATTTCATAAAAATATGGTTTTCATCTCTCTTTATCTCAAATTAGGGTTTCTGTAACCACATACCAGGACAAATTGTAACATCCCAGGATTTGAGGCCTTGGATAATATGATCTTAAAAGGAATGATTGGACTACTCATATCACCAAGGTGCACCTCCTTTTCCGGGAGCCCATCACTAAAGAACTCCATAGTTAAGCGTGCTCAGCATGGAGTAGTACTAGGATGGGTGACCAGTCGGGAAGTTGATCCTGGCTTGCGCGTCAGTGTGGACAAAGTGCGCAGTTAAGGCTAGTGGTGGTTTGTGGGGCCAGTCGTCATTCCTGAAACTCTACTAGAGCCTAGGGCAGTGGGCCCAGTCGTTACAAATGGTATCAGAGCCATAACCCCTCCAGTAGGTGGGGCCCACATGGGCATGTGGCATGCCAGTCTTGAGCCGTGCGGTCCAGGCAAGATGGAAAGGGCTATCCGTAGAGACGAGATGGAGCCACCCTTGCGCTGGTAGCCGTGGACGGGAGCTGGGTGCCCATGGGTCATTGTGAGTCTGCACTGAAATGGGGTCAGATTATGAGGCCATATAGTTGAGCCTTGACGAGGACGTCAAGAGTCTAAGTGGGGGAGATCGTAACATCCCAGGATTTGAGGCCTTGGATAATATGATCTTAAAAGGAATAATTGGACTACTCATATCACCAAGGTGCACCTCCTTTTCCAGGAGCCCATCACTAAAGAACTCCATAGTTAAGCGTGCTCAGCATGGAGTAGTACTAGGATGGGTGACCAGTCGGGAAGTTGATCCTGGCTTGCGCGTCAGTGTGGACAAAGTGCGCAGTTAAGGCTAGTGGTGGTTTGTGGGGCCAGTCGTCATTCCTGAAACTCTACTAGAGCCTAGGGCAGTGGGCCCAGTCGTTACAATGGCTCATTCTTCTTTCCATCTTTTCAAATTCACTAATGTGAAACATAACTCATCCACGACAACTATTTTTTTTTATCAACCCAATTAAACCTAAATATCGGAACTCTAAAACTTTGTGTAGTCAAATTCCCATATGTTTTCAATGACATTGTAATGTGACATTTTATTTTCTCACAGACTTTTATCACTCACAATATCAAAATATAAAGAAGACACATAAATTGTAAACTTATTATTTTGAATTTCATTAATATCATCTTGACACTTTGTGTAGTACGTAGATCCATTTATGTCATACCCTTCATATGATATGACATTCATTTCTAGTATAAAGATGAGCCATTTGATATTCTTATCATTTGGTGTTTGAGATAGTACATGGAAGACTTTATCTTCAAACCACTTAATACATGTTTGGTTATGCTCTCTCACAAGACACATTGCACTAGCTCGAGGACTTTTTCTCTCTATACAATTGGTGTGTTCAATGACATAAATACTCACTTTGTCAATGTTGTATAAAATGTACAAGTGTGATTTTTCCCATAGCACATGACTAACTACTTTTTTTTGTGCTCCTAAGTCCTTTTACTAGAATAAGTATCACTGTGATTGGACTTTGGATTGGCGCAATTTTCATTAAAATTCAAATAATCATTTCTAAATTCGGTTATCTCCGTAAACACATAACCCTCAATAATCATCCCTTCAAATATCACCTTTAAAAACACTCACTCATTGTTAAAAAGTATACATCCACTGCAACAAAATTGAAACAACATCCTCACTTCCCTAATAAAATGAACAACAAGATGTACCATAAAAAATGAAGGAGGAAGATACATCTCAAGATGTCATAAGGTAAAGGTCACTTCTCTTTGAAACCTATAAATATTGAAAGGATCCATAATTTTGTTACATTTTTTTTTGAAGAAGAAACAAATCCTTGTGGTTGAAAATGTTACTTTCTTTGATAGTCTAGCTTGAATGGTCATAAGCAATAATTTTTTCATTAGGGAGTGATAATGATGAGATTTCAGACCTATCTGTTTCATATCCTTCATTTATAGAAATATATAGGTATTCAAAGAGTATCATGTGGTACCTTAACATTAAGAAAGAACTCACAAAATATTTTTCTCTTAACTAGAAAAAGATCAATAAAGAGGTAAATATGTGTGGCAATTACTAACAAGATATATTTTTAATTCTTTCTTAATACCCATTCCATGCATGCGCACTCTAGATTTTATGCCATCTTTAGTATTGCCTTGTATAATAGCATACCAATGATGATGTCATAGATATTTTTCTCAACATGATGACGTTAGTACAATGCTTGATTTTCAAAGAACTCCAATAAGTAAGATTTTGGAATATTGACCTCTCCTTGAATAAAGATTTGTCACATGTAAGAGTATTACATGGCCTCTTACCAAATATGTTGACCATGCCTTTTACTATTTCATACACATCCTTCACTGGTATAGGCTTAGCGGTAGTATGATCCTCAGTTGAGCCATTTAAATAATTTTTTAAGCCTTCAATAAGGATTCAATTCTAGGGAAATCTTCAGTGACCAAGATATGCGGTCATTCTGCCATATTTTATTCAAATTGTATTAGTATTCTCCATGCATAAATGACATGCTTTGGATCCTTTGACACTATATTGGGACATATTTTTGTATGTTGGAAAGTCACTAATTTTGCAAACCAGCATAGCATGGAAATGAAATATCTTATGTGTGAAGCATCATAAGTCATAATGCCCTCTACTTAATTTCAATTATGAATGGAAGGTTCGAGGAAAACATCAATATCACTACTAGGTTGTTTGGGGCATGATAACAACATTGACAGTGTGGCATACTTATTTTTCACATATAACCAAGGAGAAAGATTGTAAAAAAATTATAATAGGCCAAATACTATGGTTGTTGCTTCATCAAATGTGTTGATTCATCTTGTCAGTACAAAGTCTAAGTATTAAATTTCTCACTTCGTCACCAAATTGAGGGTATAATAATTCAATTTCTTCCATTGTGAGGAATCATACGCATGTTGTAGGACCCTATCATTATTTTCCTTGATTTCACATGCCAAGGTAAATTATGTCCATCTTATGAAATAGAAATTAAGTGCCAAAATAGTGGTATTATAGGTAGATACCAAAACACCGTGGGAGGTTCATTCTTGGTCATATATTGATTCATCATTTTGTACCTTGATGCCCCCACATCTTAGACAATATTTCAAATTAATATATCCCTTTTCAAATAACACAATCATTTAGGCATGTATTTATCTTCTTATCCTCCATTCTCGTTAAGCACGTTATTTTCTTTTCTTTGAATGTGAAGGTTGAAAGCTTGATTCCTTCAGTAAGAATTCTTTCAACAAAGACTGCATGGTCGTGAAACTTTTTTTGCTCCAACTATTGCTAGCCATTAGATAATACAATCTCAAAATGGCTCTTAGCCTCGTAAATTTAGTAGAACCCAAGTATAATAGTTTCTCAGCATCATGTATAATGTTTATAATAAGGAAGGTAGATCATTCTGATTGTCCCCATAGCTATCTACCATCACATTAACCACATCATTTTGGATTGGTTAATTTACATCAAAAACATTCATTGATTCTTAAGAGTCTTATGCTCTTCATGATACGAGAAAAACTCATAGATATTATTGGGATATAAAGTCTAATATAATTATTTTTAAAGAGGTATTCTCTAAGAAGGTCCTTGTGGAGGCCATTAAGTTGATAATGGAGTTATTGTATCTAGGTCAAGAGGTTATTGGAGTTACGGTATTAGATGACATGTTGTTGTATATTAACAGTGGTGAAAATATATTCTATTTATGAAGTATGGTTGGTAATGGAACCTCTTCAAAGTTATAAGGGTGGCACAATTGTCATGTGTGATCTATTTAGGAGGTGGTAAAGACTAGTTACAATATGGTTTTGAATGCAGTATAGAGAAAGGTAACATTGCCTTGACTTATTGAGATGTTCCTATCTATCATCATTGTTACGTGTGTGGGATGACACTATGTTTATTGATGATTTACTCATAAATAATGTATTTTGACTTATTAATTAGCCTTCCATGTGGAATAGATAGCATGTACCCTAAAATCATCATCTTCAATGTATTTTGACTAGTTTTTAAATTCAAATTGTGAACGTTAAATTTTGTGTATCTTGGGTAGTTGAAGATCGGGAATTGTGCATATGTTAGGGTTGAAAAGTGGCAAAATTTCCCAATGCCAAGAATTTGTTACTTTTTTTGTTTCTTACACCCAAAACATGTGTCCCCTACTTCCTTCAAGGTGACTATCTAGGAATCAACCTAGGTGTGTCTTTTTTAATTATAATCCATCATTTATGGGTGTCACGTGTTTATTAAGTGATGAATCACAGTTTATTATATCAAACTTTGGGTTCAGATATAAAATTATTTTCTATTTCAAGGTGGTACTTGTCTCCTAGAGAAGGTGGTTGTGGTGTGGCTGCATGAGTTTTTGTAGGTTTGATATAGGTGGTTGAATCAATAGGGATGTTGACCATGTCAAATATCCTGGTTGTGAAGGAGATAGCAGAATGGTTTTTAGTGTCCTTGGCATGTTGATATTTCTCAAAGTCAATTGGAGAATAATTTTTAAATCATCACTAACACAGTTAGAAGGATGGATGGTGGAATTACTATCTTCCTTGGTGAGTTGTAAGTATATATTTTTGTTATTTTGGGGGTGATATCTATGGTTCCTCCAAACTAGACTCTTAGCTTAACCAAAATTCTTTCCAATCCTAAATAGAAGTGATTTAGCTCAATCAAAACCATTATAAGAGGGTGCATGCAAACTTGATGCTATTTATATTTTGATTCAATGTAGTCTAACATCATAATTGTGATAAAAACAATATATGGCTAGAATGATGTGGTTGAGCTTGTTTCTTTTCATTTGTTAAAGACTCTAAAATAACCATTGAAATATCTCTATCAAGTTAGGACTTGTATTTTGGTGCTAGTCTTAGATGAAAGATGGTGTGTAAGCGATGAGTTTCATGTATATATTTGAGGGTATATGTAGTTGGGGTAGCCTCTATAACCACCTCGACATTATATATGTAGTTGGTTTAGCCATATCCATTTCTTTGTATCTATGATGATGTTGTTTCTTGATGAGAAGACAGTCCACTTAGTGAAGCTATTTCTTCTTCATTCATCCCATAAGAGGACCACATAGGTAGAAAGATTAAAAACATGAGACTTATTGGAAGATAGGATAAAGAAAGAGAGGGAGAAGAAGGGAGGAGGAGTATTCATGTAAGTGAAAAGACAAAGAGAACAAATGGAGTAGGGAACAATAAAGCTTACATGTACGGAGAAGACCTTATCGAGGTCCCCTATCGAAGACCATCCTGACACAACAGTCATTCACATGCGGACAAGGTGCTTCCCTAGTTTGATAGATTTAACATCCCCCGTATGTTATTTCAAATCTAGGTACAAACACAAGCAAACAAAAGGGAATATGTTACCAACACTTGTAAATATTAAGGCATGTAGAAAGAAATATCCTTAATAGTTTCCTCACAACTCTACACAAAGAATGACGATGCAATAAATTAGGATTGTATGTACTCTCCTAGGAAATAACACTTGTTTTAACATGAAGTGTTTACATACAAATCACAATGGATGGTGATTATACTTTATCCTTTTCCTGCGACCAATGACAACATGGGTAAAAATTTACCATAGTAATAGAAGAAATTAAGAACATTTTCCTTTTTTCATAGAGGAAGATTCGACATTGAGTAAGTTTAATAGATACTCGTCAAGTTGGTACACATAAGGTGAAGAGACTCAAGCATTTTAGTTGTGATTGACTTAACAAAAAATGAGAATATGAATCTAGGAACATATGTGATATGTGTAAAATTTTAGTTAGTCGTCCAATAAGCAAACCAAGTTGAGGATGCACCCTCATAGGAACCCTCAATTGGTCAAATTTTCTCCCTCCCCTCGTATGCATGGGATGCGCCCAGTTAAAGAGTTTCTAGACTGGACCAACCAAAAACCTCTAGGGTTTCCCCCATGATATGTGTGTGTATCTAATATTTCATTTAGCAACTCAATTGACTACTGAATAAGGATTCATATAAAAGAAGGGAGGTTTTAGAGATCACTCATGTGGGCCTAAATTTCACCTTTCCTTTAAAATACCACTTGTATAAAATAATCCTCACTAGTTCGAAACAAAGACTTCAAAAATAGAATGGGAAGAACTTAAACAAGTGTTGTGCAAAATCTTTGGTCGATCAAGTTTATTAAATCAAAGCATAAAGTTTATGAGTGTAACCAAGAAATTATTGATGGAACTATGTTCTTGTACACATTACCTCTTCAGGATTAGAGGCTTATTACCCACATGACATTCATAGAAACGATTACCACTAGTACGGGATAGGTGCATGTAGGACATGTGACTACTAGGAGTATTCATGATTAATTTAAAGATTTTACCAAGTATCAACAAGAGTGGCCCCTCTCCGTACTCATATAGAAGGCACTTCATCATGTATATATTGCTAATCATATACACCACCATCAATAATTGTAAAAGTCATTAAAAAATTATATATATATATATATATATATATATATATATATATATATATCCATTGTGAATTACTATTTACATCATAAGAATGAGATATATAATATTTACAACACATTCAGTCATCTAGTGACATGGTTTTTCTCATTGAACCTACTTCTTGATGTTGAGTTCATGAAGACCAAGTATCTATCACTTCAACTTCTGATATGGGCGTGATTCCATTCTCCTTAATTGATTCTCACTTGTATTTGACATAATGACTTTGTTAGAGGATCTTCCAAGTCCAATTCTAATTTAACACATCCACAAAAAGTTATTCCATCACATATAAGCCACCTAACAATATTGTGACATAGATGAATATGTCTACGCTTCCCATTATAAACTTTATCTTTATATATTGGTATGGAATCTTTATCATCATAGTGTATAAACACTAGTGAAGAATCTTCCTCCCACATAGGAAGATCCATTTGCACATTTTAACTATTTAACTTTAGTTTCAGCCTTTTCCAAGGCAATAAATTCATATTCCCTAGTGAAACTGTTGCATGTTTTCTTGTTATATTTCCAAGATTAAACAACTTCACCCATGGTAAAGATGAAGACACTTGTAAATTTTAATTCATATGAATCAAAATTCCAATTGGCATCATAATGTCCTAATACTATTGGGGTTCAAAAAAAATGCATTCATCCCAGATAGCCTTGTTAGGATTTTAAGTATCTCTAATTAATCTCCCTATTGCATATTATATATTTGGATGTGTATAGTTCATTACATGCATTATATTTCCAATTACTTGTGCATATTTGAATTTTGGAACACGAGTACTTTTAATTAGGGTTACAAATAGAACAAAAAATAGTTTGTTAACTAGTCTATAATAAAACTTTGAAAAACCTTTTTCTCAACATAGTGTTTTTGATAGATATGATGCAATCATCACTTTTACGAAGTCTAATTGCCAAAATTACATCTACTTCTCCCATTCCCTTTGTGTTAGAAGCCAAGAAATTGTACTATTTATTGGTGCCAAAAATAAGCATGTCACTTGTAACATCCCACTTGTAAGACACACACAACATAGAACAGAAGCATAAATTGCATTCACTACACCGGGTATGTCACAATCATGATATATATTATACAATAGTAGAGTTCGTATATAAATCATCATAGGATAATATAATAATTCCCACTATCAAGTCCTAAGCATCACTTAGACATAAACTAAACTAAGCATATGTCACATATAAACACAATATGTTTCTCATAAACAAGGAAAGAAATCTAAACTAGCTATACCTGGAACCCAACTAGGTCTTTTTATCTGAAGGTCCTTGAGCTAGTCCTTGCATGCCAGATAGCTCCACTCCTCTATGCTTTCTCCTTACCTACAAGCATCACCCCCCAGCCATGTATCAAACCATTTTTAAGTGGAACTGAACATAGTATATCTTAAATATAACATGCAAACTAAAATAAAGTTCAAACATAAAACATCAAAGAAAAGACACAGCTACTTTTAGATAAATTCTTTTACTATGACCTATATAACAATACTAGGGTTTTGCACTGAAGTTCCTCTTATCTTATGCACTGAGGTGCCTCATAGGTTGCACCAAAGTGCCTCTCATCTTATGCACCAAAGGGGAATTTAATTCTATCTGAGGATCCTCTTAGTGAGGATCTTATATAAGTTATCTTTCATCATTCTCTTTCACTTGAAAATTGTTAACTTGTTCTTATATATTATTCTTAATTTTACTCTCAATGTGCATGAGATATGATATAATAACTTTCAAAAGAAAACATGACATTCTTATAGATTCATTGACTCTTATCTTCTTAAGCAATTGAAACAAGAGGTAATTAATTCATAAATTTGATGTACATTGTACATATGTTCAAATTTCATGTACCACTTACCTTTCTTAGAGAAACTCCCAATACTTCTCTTGAGGTCAAAGAAACCTAATCATCCTATACAATAATATATTTCTCATTAGTTTCAACGTAATAGGCAACTTAACCCTAATTTTGGTCTTTTGAAAGCACATGGTCAAAGACAATGCATTTATGGCTTAGAATAATTAAATCGGGTTCTACTCAAAAAAATCATTTCCAAATCATATTTTCACATATGTTTTTACCATCATTTTAATTATTATGAATTTTCAAACTTCTGACCAATCAAAGGATATAATAGTTTCATGTTGGCATTATCTAGAGACTCGACCTCTTAACTTAGATGGGACAATTATATTGGGACATGTGTTCTAGAGACCATAGTTGTAGCTTAGCTCCATGGCTAACTGATGCACTAATTTCAATCATGTTTCACATGCAATTTTTCTTGCATTTATTCATATTTTCTTATTTAATATAAATCTATGCATTATTGGTTATCATTATCCTATGAATCACTATTGCATCAAATATTGAGTATTTATGTTGACTCATGCTAAATTATCACTCAAATCCAGACTTATGTTATTTTCCCCTTGTTTCAGGCCTTTTCAACACTTACATGATAGCACAGTGCTACTAAATTGTGTTTTAGTGTTATCAACAGGACACGAAGTTTCAATACAAAAATTCATAAATCTCGATGCTTCCAAGACCACGCTCGGTGCTACTGAGCAAGATATCAATGATACCAAAGTTAGAAGTTGGTACTACTGACTTACGATCTAGAGAGCATCACTAACGTACTTTAATTGCCTCGGTCACACTGACATGCCAATTGGTGGTAGCGCATTCAGCACTCAAATCACATTAGACCTTGTAGAAAGAGACTTCGTTCTATTGACACAACTGTTGATAGTATTGAAATAGTTCAAGGGTTTCAAATCAGATGGAAACTTAGTGCCTTTGACAGCCTGTTGGTGGTGCCAACATTACACAATCATTACATATTGAAATTTACATAAGATCTAGCTTATGTGTTGATGACGGCCAAAGTCCCAATTCTGACCTAAGGAGAGTGCGGCCAAAAGAGAGTATCATGTTCGATCACGTTGCAACAGAGCATGAAGCCAAGAGAGGAGGAACAAAGGAGTTAGAAATGGACAAAATGCTCCTGGGACTTCTAGAGGGCAGATTGGCAGTCGAAATATTGTAGATCAAAATGTCTACCAGAAAGGATTGTCAAGATGACTTCTCTAGGGGTTTACATTGGTTTTATAGTGTTTAGCCTAATTTCCCCCCTCTTCCTCTTTTTTTATGATGATAGAGATCATGTGAGACTAAACCTAGGATTCCTTAGGACTCAGGAGTAGCACATTATTTCTTTGTATTGGAATTTTATTAATTAATAATCCATTTCCTTCATTCTAGACGTGAATCTATGATCTCTTATTGAATTTTTTATGCTTGAACATAATAATCAATATAACAAACACTAATTGCTTTGGGAGAGGAATTAGGGGTTGGAAAAATCGTAGGTTCACATAGCTCATATCGAGCCTTGAGAGAGGGCTTATGGATGTGAAAGAACAACCTAGAGATATTGATAATGCACCAAGCTAATTCCTAAGCTTATGTAGAAGTGGGGTTTGTTTTAGTCTATGTAGTTTATTATGTTGCAAGAGTTGTAATACTTACTACATGTCTTTAGTCTAGGGTTAAGGGTAAATGATAATTAATGAAATAAAATTTGAATGTAGTGCATGTCGTGGTGAAACCAAAGTTCTAAGGAATCCATCGATTCTTGATTATAATCATTTAATTTAGATTTAAATTTCTTTGATCTTAGTTATAAGACAACCATTCAACCATTTTTTTCTAACCCTAGATAATTAGGTTACGGTTAGTAGTAGTCTGGTAACTATTTTCCTAAGTTCTACACTCAGGCGTCATAGGCCTATATTACACCAGGAATACACTTGCATTTTACACACACAGTTTTTCCTATCATGTTTTTGGCACCATTTCCAAGGAAACTAAAACATTAGAATTGTGAGTGTACAAATCGGGCACTATAGGTCATTTCTATTACTTTTATTTATTTTCAATCTTTTATTTGAACAGGAACATCCTTATGAATTTTCTTTTGTCAATTCACTAGTACTCAGTATCTCACATTGCCATTTCACATTTTTAGGTACTAGTGCATGGTTCACTCTCAAACCATAGATTATGGAGAATCTACTCCAGCTAGTGTAGATAAGGATGAGATTTTTTGTAAGGTGCAAGAATTTGGGGACCACCACCACAGGTAGAGAAAGCAAAGTTAATAGACATTGACCTGAATGACAAAGATTGTGTTGAGGAAGGGCATGAGGAACAAACAGTTTGGGAGAAGATAAAGGCATATTTAGCCCACCTCAATTAGGACCCATCAAACTTGAAGCATTTAATGTGGACAACTACAAGATAAGTCTTGGACATGTGGAATTAATCAAATTGTGGTCATTCCACATCCATAGCATGGAGGGCCCAATGACGTGTTGGTATGTATGCCCAGAGAGCCAAACATATAATGATTGTAATGGGGCATTTTATACCTGATTTGATAATGATACTGGAAAATCATATATTATGTTTTTTCTCAATCATGAGATGGTGACACAAACATAGTATATGTCTAAATAATGATGTTACATAATGGCATACATCTTTAGGTTGAGGACCTAAACAATGAGATCATATGTATGATAAGAGTACATTCATTCTTGTTATGTCCCTATTTGGATAATATTGTGGAAGCAAAATAGACAATAGTAATTCATAATACTAGAGTGTGTGTCGACTGATGACAGAGTATCATTAGACATGAGATGTGATATCAAGTCAAGCACACAGGTACATATTGAAGAACAGTGTATCATACAGACCCACCATGTAAGAACCCTGACCTGGGTTTTGGACTAACCCTTTTTTTGCCTAAGTTGTTTAGAACTTTAATATAACCCTTTGAGGTGTTTTGTAATCATGTGACATGCTTATGTTTCAAGTTTGATTCTGTTTGAATAATGTTTGAGCAATGTTTGTTTGTTTTGGACCAAAGTGCAATTTACCCAAGATGAGGGGTTATCTTGCAATGTGTCACATGCTGAGTGTGACCTTAGTGTTTTATCATCATACTAGAGAATGATGCTAAGGGGCACCTTGTGGAAAGCCTAAGTTCCAAGTTGAGCTTGTATCATTGATGCTTGTGCTTTATGTGCTAGTTTTGGTGCAAAACGCAAATTAACCACAATTGGGGTTAAAATGCAATTTACCATCTCTAGAGTGTTCCTTCTCTTATTTGATATCATCTAGAGGATAAAGGAAGAGGTGGGAGCCTTTTTTGGATATTGAGCAAGGATTGGCATCCTCATAATGATAAAGTTCTCTGAATCATGTGTGTTTTGACCTCGGAATATAGTGTATCAGTTTAGGGTAGTGTAGTGTATCAGTTTGAGAGAAGTGGTGCCCTTGGTAGGAGTCCAGGGGGCTGATACTCTACCTAGAGAATATCACCATGGCATGCATGCTGAGCTAGAGAGGTTGCATGTGGCCTTTGTATGTGGACAAGTGTCACCTAGACTCTTAAGGTGATGACACCTTTCTTTTGATCTTTCTCTCTTCCTCCAAGTGTATAACCCCCTCCTCTTCACAAAAGTAAACCCTTTCTTCCATTATTGTTCTTCTCCTCTTAGTGGATGATCTTGGGAACTTAAGGAGCTAGAGGGAGTTTCCATGGAGCTTGGGAGGTCGAGTTCCTAGCTTATGGTGATTCTTCATTTAACTTCCATCTTGGTGAGTTATGTTTCTTTGATGGCCATTTCTTTGAGCTCTCCTCTTCATCTTATTCTTCCTCTCTTAGAAATGGATCATACCTTGGATGAAGGATGATTAGGACGTGGCTCTCTCTCTTTCCTTTGTTCTTGAGCTATCATAACCTTGGCACCTTCTTATTTTGTGAGGTGATGTTGAGGTCAAGTTGGGACTCTTCATGGACTATCTTCCACCTTGAGAATGTGCTCTTTGGAGCTTTGATCATGGAGCTTGAACCCTTGATGGAGACCTTCTTGAGGAGGGTTATATAACTCTTAGTCTTCTTTGTTATTTTCACTTTTTCATGTACCTATGTTGTTTCTCATCTCTAGATCATTTATCTCATATATATACTAGTAGTTGTTGTTGGCTTTGAGAACTGATTTGATGATGGAACCTTGTCTAGTTGTTGTCCATATCTTGCACATACCTTCCATGACAATAGATGATCTAGGGGTCGATATCCTAAGGTTGAAAATGACTAAACGGACATGTTTTAAGGGTGCTAATCTGACATGCTTTGTGATGCTTGAACCGTGACGCCCAATTGATGCATAAGCCATGACGCCTAAGTGGTGCTTAAACTGACACACATGTGAGGGATGACACACTTGAGGTTGATACCCTAGATGATAGTATGGAAGATACACTAGAATGTGCTATGGATGACACACACATGGTTATATGCATAGGGTGGCACGGGGAGGTGGTTAGGCTGACACAAGTGTCATGACCGACATAAGTATCTAGGACAACACAAGTAAAGTGCCAAACTATGGTGCCTTGGTTGAGTAAGAGGCCAACATGACAATGCTTAATCCGACACACTTTCAAGAAGGGCTAACTTGACACACCTTGGGAGGTTAAATCCTTGTGCCTTGCATAGAGGTAGTCGACATGTTATGGTGGTGACAAGTCGACACCCAATGTCAAGTATCATCCCACACTATGAGTGTGAAATTGATACACCCTAAGGTGAGATTCCCTGACACACCGTGATGTGGTCAGACTGATACATGAGGATGATGAAACTAGGATCTCCCTAGCCATGTAAAACTAATATATCAAGGCTGACCCAAGATGTTGCAAACCGAGACACGCCTTTATGAGGTAGATTGTTACACCTAGTGGGTGTTAAGACCACAGTGTAATGTGGATGTCAAGCCAACACACTTTGGGAGGGATGAAATCAGTACCTAGGGTTGTTGATAAATTGATGCCTTAAGTTTAAGGTGGAACCGACATCTAGGGTGAAAGGATAGATCGAGATGCCATGCAATTGATTAGTTCATAAATGTGTAATGAAGGGTTTTTTCACCTATACTCTTGTGTATAGATATAATCAATACATAGTGTGATGATTTATCTAAGATGTCCTAATTATGAATGATCAATCCTTAATTTAAGTGCTTAGATCTAAACCATTCAATTAGGCGGGAGGTTATGGAAGTAGGGTTTAGACGTAAAGTAACCATATGTTGATCCTAATCATAAAATGGTAAGACTTATGTGCTATCCTTAGTGAAAGGTTGCAATCCATGGCAAGTGTCTTCTATATTTCTTTCCACATAATCATAATTCATGAAAGAGGTTAATGAGACCACTATGTGAGTACATGGTAGGGGAAGTGAGCCTAGTTGGAATCAAAGGATGTTAGCTTTGTGTAGAAATCTTATGAACAAGTTCAATGGTCTAATAAGTGCCTTGTGTAAAGTTTGAAGTAAAACCCTCTAGTTATGTAATCAAAGGGTTGACATTCCTTAGAATGATAATGTGGTTGATAACTTGTATAGGGTAATAACATATGGGTCACATAATGATGAAACATCATGTTGGTGTAATAGTCAATGTGTTTGCATGATGCATTGTAGTAGCCCACACATAACTTAATGACATGATACACATATGCATTTATGAAATGACTAGTGTTGATGACACAATGAGCTAGTCATACCTAACTAACATTGATCAAACTTAAATCGATTCCAAGAAGAGAAAAATGGTGTGTTTAGGGTTTTGTGATTATAACCATGATGTAAAACCCTAATTGACTTTATGTGAAAAGCATTGTCCCTGATTCTAAGGGCATGTCATATTATTGAATGTGCTTGAATAGAAAGCATGATATTGTACTCTCTCTATCTTAAATTACATGACTTAATTGGGTGTTATAATTAATGAATGCTATAAAAATGGTTAAATATTATCAAGCTTTGGATATAGGTCTCGGTAAGGGAACATGGAAAAGTATGAATATGTGAATGTGCATACTTAGTTACATTGTCTAAATATACTCCAACATATGGGAGGTAGTAAAAGTCATAGATTTGAGATAGAATGATGCTTGAGAACCTTATGTGGGATAAGAATGAAGTCTAATCCTAAATTAGATAATTTATGATGCATTGCTTGATTTACTTAAAGAGGTTTGATGTGTTGAAACATATTCCCTCTTTGTTTATATAATATTAGCTTTGCTGCAGAGATGAATGTAATAGCTAATGATTTCTATGGTAAGTATATGTGACGTGGCACAAGTGATGCTTGGCATGATAAATGCTTATGTGTTCAATGAAGCTTGATGATAACACTAAATCATAAGTGATATGTGATGGGTCTTAGGACCTGGCAAGGGATTAGTGCCTAGTTGAGATGATATCCTCCAAGTATGGAATGAGGTATTGATATCCCATAGTGATGTGACATTGGTTATAGCCTTGGGAGGTTGTGTAACAATTGTCATGGCATTTTGGACAATGATACAGTCATTATGTGGCAATAATGTGACAAGCTCACACCCTATATGTTACATCTATTGAAAGTGTGTTATGCCCTTATAGAGTTTTCTATGGTTTTGTACATTGTAACTTGATTGATGATAAAGGATATTTTAATTGGTCTAATTAATCAAGTGGAGTCTAATCATGTAGCTTTCATTGTGCCATAGATCCATTCCAGTGTCAGTTTTAATGTTGTATGGTGAACGAGTTTAACTTGGAGTGCATATTTTTGAATATTTGAGGTGCAAGTCGAGTATCCCCTTGAATCCTTAATCTCAGGTTGTGTGAGACGGTCATGTGTGATCCAATCTCATTTTGATATGGATGGCCATGCGTGAGCCACTCCTTCTTATTATTACGACCATGCATGAGCATGTTCTCCTAGCATAGTTACATGTACCAAGGTGGGCTAGATGATTATATGGGTGGCCATGTGTGAGTCAAATCCTTTGATGTGATTGTATGTCACTTTTATAGCTGACTGATATGTCTCTACGGTGTTCTCATGCACTGACCACAAAGTGTGCAGTGGTCATGGATTTCGGATCTTCCATTTACCTTGTATGACACTAATTTTGACTTCACAGTGGTCAGTTGGATTTGGGTGGTATGACTCAAATTCTCAGGGCATAATAAATATGTAATTAGCCATGTAGTGTACATGTATAGGATCAAATATGAAAACATTGGATGAATCCTTACCTTGCTTTCATATTATTTAGTTTGTAACATTTATACATGTTCTTCATATTTCTTTTTTATTTATTAGTTGTTCTACTACTCAGTGGCAAGTACATATTACTACTCTATTTACTTTATCCATGAGATATGTGTCATTTAATAAATTATGTTCAACCTGGTCAGTATGTTAATCTATCTACTTAGTAATCTATGATAATAATAGAGTTGGCAGAGAGTTATATCTTTCTCTGGGACTTTTGTATCACCCTGTTCGTTAAATAATTTTTAGGTGGACGTGCATGCCAAACTAAAGATCAGATAGTTGAGGATATGATACGAAGAACAAATACACCCTGGTGGATCATGGTATATGGATAGTGTCTAGTAGTAGAGTCCTATGTGTCATCCATGTACACTCAGGTCCTTGGGGGTGTTCTTGATGTGTTTTTATGACATAATGATCGATATGTGGTTTTTGGTTTGTGTGCCTTTGGTGGTATGTACATACATGTGGAACTGTTATCTTATGTAACAGAATGATTGGAAAACAATGTTGTAGCACCTTAAATATATGTTATGAAATGTCAGTTTTGACTCTTGTTTAATAAATCTCAGCTCGTGGTGCTTGTTGCAAATTGGTTTTAATTTGATGTGATTTTTGGTAATCCGTTGATTAGTGGTTAATCTTAGTTTAAGTTTTGAGTAATCTCACTTTGTGTGTAAAAGGGTATCACACACGATGAGGGTGATACATGGAGACCATGGAATGGTAGTCAGAATTATCTCTCATAAGATAGTGGTGAATATGGTTCTGAGACCTAAAATCACTACACTCATCACATCTCATTTGTTGTAATTTGACATCATTCAACGTGACCTTGAATAAGGGCTTCTACAAAGGTGATGCTCAGGTACTTTGTGACACTGGGGATTGACTGTGAGTGATATAGTTGGGATTTGTCCCTCCTACTGGATATTGGTACCCAGGACACTTGATGAGAGGGACTGAGAAACGTATAGACATATTAATGTGATTCAATATGTGATATGGGAACTCAAATGCATCTTAGATAGTCTGTACTAGTTCAAGGAACATGGATTGAACATTGAGAGTATGATGATTACATGCCTTGAGTTCAATATGGATATCAGAGACAAAGGAACTATACAATCACGGTAACATTGATCATGGATTGTAGGTTGAAGTTGTTCTCAAACTTTCCAAATTACTTAGGTAGCAATGATGTGTTTCTAGATATCGTTCATTGCTTATGATTTCATAAATTTTTTATGAACATTCACTCATCATCATCATAATCATCATCAACTAATCCTCAATCCCAACTATATTGGGGTCGGCTAAATATACAGACAACAAGATTCGAAGTTGCAGAATTTGCACAACTAAAGTTGCAAAATACCATTTCAGCTAGACACTCTTTTTGTTATGGAGATTCACTGCCAACGCAGATTGGGATCTATAGGGTCACAAGCATAGGATAACCTTGGAAGAGGAGTTTATTCATGAGTGATGTTTAATTTGATTACTAAAGTATTTAGGTATTCAATTTAAACAACAATGGTTGAGAATTGGATGAGTGGATTGTGAACTGACTGGTTTAAGTGTTTAGCTGATCCATTCAAGTGTCAAGTCAACTGGAAACAACATTGGCTAAGCAATACTTGAACCAGGGGCATGAATAGACTGGTTTAAGTTCTGAGATGATTGGTTCAAGAGTTGAACAGCCTCGTTCAATGATCAATTCAATTGGATCAAGGATTGAAGTTGACGTCATGTTTTGCATTAATCACATATTGAATGCCAGTGTGATTCAAAATAGGAAAGCACATGAACCAACTGGTTTAAGACATGAACTGAGTTGTTACCTCTAAAGCGATATGTTCAACAGTGAACTAACCACTTCACTATTTGTACCTTCCAAAATATTCATAAACTTTTGTCTCTTCAACTCCCAGATCAACTGGAAACCCTGACCCTAGACCTCCTATAAATAGAGGGGTATTGGGGGCTTCCTAGATACAACAATAATCTCTGACAATTTTTGTCCTCTTTGGTTGTGGTAACCGAGAGAGATCAAGCAAGTTCTACCCATCAAAGGGAGGAATAACAAGGGAGATACAATTGGGAGAGTGAATCAACTCTAGTGGGTTGACGTTAGAAGGGAAAAATCCTTCATGTTGGCTATGGTAGTACAACATGAAGTTCTCGATGGTCTGGGAAGATTTCTCAAGAGGTGTGGAGTTTGTTTCCACCCACTAGGAGGATGTTGTCAACCATCGTCCATGGTGTTGCACCAAGAAGTCGTTGTTGATGACTGCTCGAGTGCTGCTTGGAGAAGAAGCACACTTCTACAAGGATAGGTCATTGGACTTTCTCAAGGACCCGGTTTATCTCATGCTACCCTCTTTCCTAGATACATTGTGGTTTACGTGATCTTGTTGGATTAGGGAATCTAGAATTAAAATTTTTGTTTCTATCACATTATATGATGCCCTAATTTCCCAACATGGTACACATAAATAGCTTTATGGAAAGTTATGACATGTTGAAGAAAGACAAGGCTCAATCCACGATGATTTATCTAAAGTTTTTGTTGTACTCTTTGTCAGATAAACTGAAAGTATGGTTCCTTAGTCTACTATTAGATCCCACAGAAATGAGGGACGAGATGATCGATGCCTTCTTTAAGTGATACTTTCCACTGTATAAGATCAATGAATTGGTTGGAAAGATCTAAAACTTCAAGTAGCATGCCAAAGAGTCATATTCAGAAGCATGAAAAAGATTTTAGGACATGCCTAGGAAAGGTCATCATCATGGTATTGATTTATATGGGCAGGAAAAGACATTCTATTGTGGTCTACACAAAGGTGAGAGGACTACTTGTGATAGTGTAGGGGTAGGATTCATTATAAAAAAACAAGGCTACAAGATGGTACAAGATCTTGAAGATTATGGCCAAGAACCATTCATGGGGAGAGGAGAAAGAATCACTAGCAACAATCAATATTGTTGTAAAAATCAAGAAAAATTACAGAACTTAGGGCTCAAATGGAGAGGCTTGCAAGGAAGCTTGAGCATAAATCTAGCACCTCATCTAGAGGTGAGGATGAGTGCATGAACCTACATCATCAATATCAACAAGATAGGGTTCCTAGCAAGATAGACAAGATTGAATACATACTAAGAAGACTAGTGAGTCAGAACAAGGCCTTACTGGAGTAGACAAAATGGGTGCAGCAAAATCAAGGACTCAGATCCATAGTATTGAAAATTGGATCTCTCAATTAGTAGCAGAGGTGGAATCCATAAAGAATCTCGTTCAATAGGGATTTCCTGGGAACACAACGATACCTCATCAACATCATCAAGTAAATTTCACTCTATCTTCAAGGAAATAGAGCATGTTACTAAGGAGTCACCAGATCAATACACTCTAGAGTATGATTTTATGTATATGCTAAAAGTTTTCTTTCCATGTAGCATGTATAGAAGACCGGGGGGATGTAGAATGATATGGAATTTATCTCACACATGAACCTCAGTGAATACAATGTCTACCAAAAGCAACAAGGACACCCCATCTACACTAGTTTTGTAAGATAAGGAACTTCAAGTTTCCACCATTACTATGTCCATCCCCTAGTTCTACAAAAGGTGCTCATGAAATAAGAATAGGTGGAGGTTCTACTTCATAGTGGAGTAGTCACAATCAATATGAAGCATCCACAATTGAGGAGCAGCCACAGATCATCCCATCTATAAGAGACGTGCCAGATTTGGTCCAAGGAGGTTCCATTAATGAAATCTTAGGAAAGGAGACCCCTAATGTCCCATACATTCCTCCTAAAAAGCATGTAGAGAAGCCACATGTTCCATTCCTAGATAGTCTAAAGCTGAGAAAGGAGGAAAAGCAATTTAAGAAATTTCTAGACATCTTTTGAAAGCTCCACATAAACATTCCACTCATGGAGGCAATAGGATAAATTCCTGCATATGGGAGATTCTTAAAGGATATCATCAACAAGAAAATAAGGATAAAATATACATATGTCTTGTGTTTTGATGAAGTGGTGAGTGCTATTATCCAGGAAAGGCTTCAAATAAAAAAAGGACCTGGGATGTTTCTACATCCCTTGTTCCATAGGCACCAAGCATTTCCAACAAGTACAATGTGACTCTAGTGCAAGCATAAATCGCATGCCTCTCTCTCTACCTTTTAGAAGGTGGGATTGAAGAAAACAACAAATCATCCATGACAATTCAATTGATGGACTAATCAATTGAGAGGCCTTATGGGATATGAGAGAATGTTTTAGTCAAAGTTGACAAATTCATGTATCCTATTGACTTTGTGATCATGAATATGCATGAGATGCAAGGATCTGAGATGTTGTTAGGAAGGTCATTCCAAACTATGATCAATGTGATCATTTCCATGGGTAGAGACTACTTGACACTGGTGATTAGAGAGGAGTTTAGACTTTCATATGAGTCTTTACAACCATCTCGTGAAAACCCAGGATGAAAAAACACCTTGCTGAGACTAGGACACTAAACAAGGGCACTTATGGGAGGCAACCCAATTTCATTTCGGTTATTTACTTTTTTATTAGGTCTTTTCATTAGTTACATTTTGTATTTTTCTTCTTCAGATTTTGATTGATGTACAAAAGGTACCTTGATGATTTTGTGTGGCTTATGGAAAGAGTAAATTTAGATACAGCCGACATCAGTATCAGTGTCACCAACCAACTAAAAAATTTTAGCATGTATTTAGAAAATTATTATTACCACTGAGTGGAGAGCCAGTGGCATCGAATCCCTGGCAGGTTGAGTCTGTAAAAAGTTTGTAACACTGAGAGTATTGTCGGTACCACTGACATTTTTCAACCAGAAACCAGTGCTTCAGAAAAATTGATTGTCAATACATTAAGAGAATTTTTGGTGATATCGACACATCTAGCTCAAAGGACAAAGGACATCATATTTTGGTACCAACGACATGCATGTCAGTGGAACCAACACAGATGGAGAAACATCAGTAGAACCTAGTCTGTAAATGCCACCATGAAACTTTCCAACCACCACCACCATACTAAGCATATGGTACCCCCATTCTACCTCTTAGTTTGAGTTTTAACTATGAGGACATAGTCAAGTTCAAGCATAGGGGGTGATGGAATGACTTTATCTTACTTTATTTTTTATCTTGTTTTAGTTTACTTATTTCTAAGTATAGGATCCACAATATATCTACTATAATCATGGAGCTTAGTTTATCGTAGTTGCATATTTCATAAAAAGAATGTGTTTCGTGCTCTTGCAATAAATCTAAAAAGCATTATGCCTTTGTAAGCTTATTTGTGAAGTCTAAGATAACACCAACTAGAAGAAATGTTTAGGTCAGTCAGTTTGAGGATATGTTATATGAATGAAAATATTAAGTTATCCAAGATATGTGTATGATGATGAGGTTTGAGCTCAAACCAACCAAAAAAATAACAAGATCTTAAATGGAATCTTTAGAAAGAAATTCTAAGGTCACCCTGTACACAGTTTGATAGGGGAGGATATATCATAGTTAAAAACAACATTGTCTCTTAGTCATGTTATTCCACCCACCATTCATGATATTTCACTCACCACCATGAGATGATCCAGTAATCCAAATTATTTTCTCTTGATTTTGTTGTATAGAATAGTATGTAGCATGATAGTTAGTTTCATTGTGAATGTATTAGAAGGAAAAAATAGAGATGTGCATATCATTGTATCAAGTAGAAAAATTCTAGTTGCATAACAAATCTCATGTAAATTGCATTTTCATGTCCATCAATTTTGCATTTTGTGTGTAACATGTATCTACGTAGCTTTCTCCATAAATAAAGAGTGAAAGGAACAACATTTATATCCCTTCCAATGAAAAAAAATCAAAAGAAATATATGATGAAGAAAGTATGAGTATTAATCATAAATAATGCTAAAATAAGAGGGCAGAAAAGAAAAAATGAAATTAAATAAAAAGAGAAAAAGGATGCCTTGAACTCAATCAGAATTTTCTTCACAGAGAAGGTGAAATTGTTTATATGTATGTATCCTTCATCCACACTCATCATTAGGATGATATTTTCAATACATTCACCATTTTACCATAATAGTAGGCATTAGGAGTCATGCATTTTCATTCCTTTCATTATGTAGGTTCATCATATTTTATTTATGCATAAATATTTTGGATGTTACTTGTGATTCTTGTTCATATCTACCCATTTCTCTATACAATAGGACATATGTACAATCGTTCCCTCATTCATTTCGATATGGGGAACATCTTTCAACATAGTTTTGTATGCAGATCAGAGCAACGTAGATATGGAATCACATGGTGCATCAAAAGTATGCCTGGTTAACTATGATATTAATAGTATTTCATTCATCTAAGGGTGGGAATATTTAATGAATGCTTTTTGTCACTTTAGAGTAGTTTTTTGTTTAGTGTGTGGTAAGAGCTGATTTCATATTGTCAGGTGGGGGTAATTGAGAAAGGAAACTTCATAAGACTTGTCCTCTTGCTAACTATTTCAAATAGATCCAAAGGCGGTGTTGTTGTAGGGATAAAGAAACATTCAATATTAGGATATTTTGTTTTTCAATCACATTTAATAGGTTGTTTTCCTTGAATTTATTGCATTTTTTTATTTAGAATATATTTATACATATTTATCATATTTAGCATGTGAGTCACTATTGCATCAATTATTGAGAATTTCTACTGAGTCGTTCTAAATTATCACTTATAATTCAAACTTATGTTATTTTTCCCTTGTTTTAGGCCTTTTGAGCACTTATATGATAGCTTGGTGCTATCGATATGTGTTAGAGGTACCGATAGGACATAAAATATCAACATTGAGATTCAAAAATCACAGTGCTATCGAGACTGCGCTCAGTGCTACCAAGCAAGCTCTTGATGCTACTGAAGCAAGGAGTTGGTGCTACCGACTCACCATCAAGAGAGTATCAACAACCCAAATTAACTTCCTTGGTACCACCGACACGCCAGTCGGTGGTACTAACTTTAACACTCAAATCACATCACAACTCACAGAAAGAAACTTGGTTCTATTGACACAATTTTTGGTAATACTAACACAATTCAAGGGAAATCATCTGGAAACTTGGTACCATGGACACCATGTCGATGGTACACTACATGATCACTATAGTTGAAAATTACACCAAATCCAACAGTTGTTATTTAATGATAGCCAAAAACCCATTCATGACCCAAGGGGAGTGCACACAAAAGAGAGTATCATATTCTATCTTGTTGCAAGAGATCATGAAGCCAATAGAGGAGGATATGAAGGAGATAGTCATGGACTGGAAGCTCTTGGCACTTTTGGAGGGAAAATTTACAGTTGGAATGTTCTAGATTAGGTGTCTGTCAGAAAGGATCACCCAGATGACTTCTCTAGGGGTTTACATTGGCTTTCAAATCTTTAGCCTATTTTCTCCGTCTTCCTCTCTTTGTATGATGATAGAACCCATGTGAGGCTAAATCCTAGATTCCTTAGGACTTGGGAGTAGCCCAATATTGCTTTGTATTCTAATTTTATGAATTAATAAAATATTTCCTTCATTCATGACGTGAATCTATGATCTTTTATCAAATTGGCTATGCTTGATCACCATAATCAATATAATAGACTGCTAATTGCTTTGGGAGAAGGATTAGGGGATCAAAAAATTATAGGTTCACACAACTCATATTGTGCCTTAGGGGTGGGCTTACGGCTATGAAAGAGAAACCTAGAGATATCAACAATGCACCTAGATAATTCCTAAACCACTACAGAAGTGGGGGTTTTTTAGTCTAGGTAGTGAATTGCATTGCGGGAATGGGTAATACTTGCTACATGTCTTTAGTCTAGAGTTAAGGGTGAATAATTATTAATGAAATGAAATTTTAATGCACTACATGTTGTAATAAAACCACATTCCTGAGGAATCAATCCATTCCTTGTCACAATCATTTATTTAGATTTAATCCTTGCTCTTAGTTATGAAACAACCAGTCAACCATTTTTTAGGCATATCTGATTAGGTTACAGCTAGAAGTACTCTTTGGTAAACGTTTCCATAAATTCACCACTTAGGCCTCATAGGCCTATATTACACAACGCGTACACTTGTGCTTTACATGCATGGTTTTAGCATGTCACTAACCAAAATAGGGGAAAATCCAACTTTACCCAAACCCAACATGACAAAATCAAAGGAGATCAAGGGCAAGTAAAACAAGCGGCATTCATCTTGTTCCATTGTTCTCTTGTGTGAGGAATGTATAGTAGTCCCAATGCACTAGAGGTGAACACCATATCATGAAAACAATTCAAGGTAGATCCAAAGGAGGTTCTTATTGAGTCCCCAACTTGATGGAGACTTGATAGATACAAGTACAAGGCTTCGAGGTAACAGAGAATTTGTAGAAACTCCCCGCCATGGTTGACTAGGTGATGGAGCTGAAAATTGAAAATGGGGCAAGTTTGAAACTAATTAAAGGCATGCAAAGGTTAGAGACATCCAATCAAAGGTACAGACATGAAAACCTAGAAGAAATTTTGATCGAATCTTGAAAAACCTTTTTGGATGCACAAAAAGTAGAAAGGGTAAAGGGGGAAATGGAGGATAACTTGTGTAGGGTGAAATTGGTCAAACTAGTAGCATGGAAAGATGTGTAGGTATGCCAAGAAGTTACCTAGTGCCTTAGGTTTGCTCAGAATCCTTTTGGATGTTGTGGAAAACCTCTGGTCACTAGTAGATAGAGGGATGTTTCAGGGTAGGCGTTGTTGGGACAGTTGAGGGGGTTTTAGAGATGTGAATGAGTTTCTAGGGGTTTGTAAATCGGTCTGAGGGCATATTTATATATCTCATGATCGTGGTTTGTGAGGGGGTAACTCTTGGGGATGGTGTTCCAGTGGGAAAAGGAATCCCAAATGGTCTAGGATTTTTGGCATTTGGAACCTAGATAAACTAGGGTTTCATATATTTGTACATCAGTGATAAGGTGTAGAAGAGGTTAGTTTGCAAAGAGGTATAGCTGAGAGGGAGAGAACAAATAACTAGGTACCAACGATGAGGGGACTCCTATTCCTCCTCATGTAGAGACTTTTACAAGTAAGAAACAATAGAGACACCCTTATATCCAGATCAAACGGCTTCAAGAGAGTCATTATACAGTAAAAAAATAAGATTTGCATGGCATATAGGTCAAATATTAAATGTGTTGGGTTCATCTTATGGTAAAGGGCATACATTATTGATTTATTTTCATATATAAATCATTAGATCAAGTTATTCACATTAAATGGTTAAATTTCACTTTAACCCCCCAAAAATGACCTATTGACTAATTAGGGTTACATACGGTGAACTCAGACTGCAATTGAGTCCAATAATGTGTAATTATCTCTAAATTTCATGGGGAAATGCTTTAAACATTATGATTAGGTTCTATAGTGATTTTAGGGTTTAATTTGAAGCATTAAATTATAAATTTTGAAAAATAGGGTATCTAATAGGGACTTCTTTATAAGGTTTAGTTTTTTAAGGTGTTATAATTTTGAGGGGAGGGGGTCTCTCTCTCTAGGGTTATGCTCCCGCCTCTCTCAAGTTTCCCTGGCAGCCACCGCTGGGGGGAGAGGCACCTTCCGGTGCTTTACTTCCCCTGGCCTCAAAAGCCTCGGCGGCGTCTTCTTGGATTCGTTAGTTGTGATCTCAAGGTGAAAGGATGGAACAATGTTGGGCTTCTCTATGGTAGCGGATGAGTAGAGGACGAGATGTGTCGTTGGAGTAATGTTTGGTCTGTGGTTCGGCATAATCAAACTAGTCGACTCCATCCCACCCAGGAGTGGCAGATGGAGAGGAGTGGTTCCCTCTCGGTCCTGAAGATCATGCGTAGCTGCTCTATCACTGTAGAGTATAGGGGTCCTCGCCTTCACCTCTGCACCTGCTCTTCCGTCTGCTATTTTGAGATCTGGCCTCCCAGGGCTACGCCGCCCCTTCGAATTTGACTGACCTACTTCGACTAGATGGGATGAGTCATGGCGTTGTGTGAATTCTCTCACCGAGCAGTCTTGACCCTAGTGTTCCTCGGCAATGGCGAGATTCTGATCCCTTTTCGGCGATTCCAGCAATGATGGCCTCTTCATTTGGGTGATAGGGTTCCCCCTGGTCCACTCAGAGATGTAGCCTCTTCTCTGCGGTGATGGTGGCACCCCTTTCTGGGGATCAATCCATTTCTTGGTCTCCAGATTCTCTTACGAGTCCCCTGGTTGGACTCGGAGGAAGAGGGTGTTCCATCTAGGCGATTGGGTTCTTCCCTGCTGTCCCCTGTTGCTGCGTGTGGGGATGCCCGCAGGGTGTTTGAATCTTTGTTTCTTTCAGTGTTGGTCTCAGCCACATGATGGAAGGTCAAAGGAAGAAGAACAAGAAGCCATGGAGAGTTTGAACAGATGAGATTCTATGGATCGACAATTCTGTCTAGACCCTCCTGGTACCTTGCCCCCTTCCTGCTCGACCTGAGATTTTCAGTGTTGCTTTGTTGCTGGTTGGTAGCATAGTTCCAAGAGGACATGTTCACTTCCAGTCCTTCAGGATGGTGCTCGTTGATGTTCCCCTCTGCTAAAATTTCTAGGTGTAGTTACTGTCATCTAGTTGGAGGTGGAGCAGCCGGCCAGTATCTTCCAAGAGGCTAGATGTTAATTTCTTTTTTCTTGCATATATTTGTTGGCCATTACTAGGGTCGTCAGTTCTCTTGTGACTGGCTTCATCTTTATTGGTGGAACCAGCTCTTCTGTTGATATCTATTTGAGTTTGGACCTGTGAAGACCTGGCGTTCTTATTCAGGATAGCTGCTGAGATGATGATCTGATTAGCTTTAGATTAGCATCTAAGAAGGCACATTTCTAGGTGGCCTTATTTTTAATGCTTTCTTTCTGCTGTATTTATAGCTTGATGGTGGTCATTTTGTCTCTGTTCCTTAGAGGACTTTTTGGTCCTTATTGGTCCTTGCTTCTGGGGTTAGTTGGTATGATGATTCCTTGTGTGGTTACGCTATCATATATAGGTTTGTTTTTAGGGGTTTGTTTTTTGTACACAAGCTCAAAGTTTTTGGTTTTAATACAACAACAAGATTTTTAGCCGACCAAAAAAAAAGGTGTTACAATTCTAGTCACCCTATAGGAATCTCATCCTCAAAATTTCAATATAATTACCCACCTTAGGGTATTCCTTATCCTTAACATGAAAAGTCTAACATCTTAGGATCATTATGAAACTTTGAAGTTCTACACATATTCATGTATAAGGAGACACTAATCACAATTATAGTTTTAAGGAGATTTCATAACTTGGACCATACCTTGCTAAATCTTATCATCTTCATCCTCTTATATCATGGCAAAGATTCTAGCCTATCTCTTCTCTCTAGGAGCTTGATTAATACTAGAACCCTTCTTTTGAAACATATGGTATTTAATTCTAAGTGGAATGTTTTGCCACATGCATAGCACACACTAGTCCCAAACACCCATTCTCCTATGTGGTGATTGGAAGACTTGGCACATTGAGTTTCATAGGTTGATTGGCAACAACCTTAGATGGGTCCTTCCCTCTTCTTATCATCATCATGATTGGAGTTTCTATTATAGTAGTGGTTATCCTTCTTCCATGTTCTTCTTGAGTGGTCATCTAATTCTAGTGTAGCATCTAGAGAACCTTGTAGGGTGTAACGTCCTCATCCAAACAATGCAAAGCTAAGATCCTACTTGATATCCCTAATGAACTTCCTTGCCTTACATCATTCATCATTACCATGGCCATACTTCTACAAGATTCTGAACTTCATAGCACATTGTGTGATTGTTGTGTATCTATTCTATTTGAGGTTTACAAACTCCTCTTATTTCTTCTCAACCATAGCCTTGGATATGTAATCATCTTAGAAGGCCTCTGAGAATTCTTCTCATGTGGGTGAAAGAACATTGGCTTCATGGGGTCCTAGAAGTTTCTCCCACCAAGTCCTAGATACACCTTTGAGCATGTGAGTTTCAAAATGAACCTTGGAGTGGTTAAGGTGATCTATATCACAAAAAGGATGCTCCCTATTTGGTATCCAAATTTCATGTTTGCCCACCCCATCCAACTCTTCATATAAGTTAGTTTTAATCTTTAAAAAGTTGACTAGGGATAGCTCGGGGTTGACCCTAGGGTTGACTAGATGATCCTCTCCTCTTCTAATGGTAGTGACAATGGCTCTAACCATGATGTAAAAGGGCAAATTGGTAGTTCATTGATGTGGAAATTCTTGATGGTTTTATATGTTGATAGAATCATCCTCTTCCTCACCAATGGGTACCTTATCATAGTCACCTCTCTTCTTAGGCACCATCTATTAAAGAGGACATTAACTAGGTGAGATTATAAGAAAAACCTGATGGTAAACTATAATTTTAGCTCTTATACCATTATGTTAACACCCACTTGCAAAACTATACACAACATAGAGCAGGAGAATAACTTACATTCACCTTGAGGGGGATGTCACAATCACGATAGTCATTGCATAAAAATAGAGTTCATATATAAACCATCATAGGATAAAAACAACCATTCTCATTCTCAAGTTCTCAACATCACTCACTAATAGACTAAACTAAACATGTATCACACTTAAACATGATATGCTTCTCATAAACAAAGAAAGAAACATAAACTAGGTATAGTTGGAACCCAACTAGGTCTTTTCTTCTGAAGATCCTTGAGTTATCCCATGCATGTTATATAGATCCACTCCCATTTTCTTGCTCCTTACCTATGGGCATCACTCCCCCAACCATGCATCAAAAGATCTGTCAGTGAAATTGAACATCATATATTTTAAAGAGAACATGTACGCTTAAATAAACTTCAACCATTAAGCATTGAAGAAAAGAAACAATTACTTTTAGATTATTTCTTTGATCTTGGCCTATATAAGAATCCTTGAGTTTTGCACAGAAGTTCCTCTTTCTCTTATGCACCAAAGTGCCTCTTAGGTTGCACCAAATTGCCAATTCTCTTACGCATCAAAGTGTCTCTTAGTTTTCTCTGAAGAGCCTCTTAGTGAGGACCTTATATAAGTTATCTTGTATCATTATATTTTTTTTTAAACTCTTAACTTCATCTTACATCTTATTATTAACTTCTCTTAATGTGCATGAAATATGTTATAATAACTATTGAAAAGAAACATACATTCAATTCAGTATAGACTCACTAACTCTAATCTTCATTAACAATTGAAATAGTATATAATATGTTCATATATTTCATGTATATTGTACATACATATATACATGTAAATGATATGTATGTTCAAAGTGCATGGACTACTTACCTTTCTTGGAGAAACTCCTAATCCTATCATGAGGTCAAAGAAACCTAATTGTCATGTTCAACAATATACTTCTCACTAATTTAATCTTAACAGGAAACTAAATCCTACATTTGGTTTTTTAAGAAAACATGGTCAGAGAAGATAGATTAAGGGTTTGAAAATAATTAAGTTAGGTTCTAAGCAAAATATCCTTCACCAATCATATTTCCACATATTTTTCTAACCATCACTTTGATTGATGCGAATTTTGAAAGTTTTAACCAATCAAAAGACATTATAATTCCACATAGGCATTATCTTGAGACATGAATGCTTAGCTTATCTCGGCCACCTATAAGTGGACATGTGTACTACAGGCCACATCCGTGGCTTAGCTTAATAGCTAACCAAAATATGGGGAAATCCGACTTTTCACATACCCAGCATCAAAAAATCAAAGGAGATCAAGATCAAAGGAGGTAAAGAGGTGGTGTTCCTCTTCTTTTGTTGTTCTTTGACGTGAGGAAGGTATAGAAGATCTAGTGCACTGGAGGTGAACACCAGATCATGAAAACACTATAAGGTGGACCCAAACGAGATTCTAATTAACTTTCCCACTCATTGACAATCTTGACGCACCCATGTATATGGTTTTGAGGTAACAAGGAATTCATAGAAATTCCCCACAAAGGTTAACTAGGTGATAGAGCCAAAAGATGAACATGGGGAAAGTTTGAAATAAACCAAAGGTGGATACATGAAAACCCAAAAGAAAGCTTGTTTAAATCTTGGAAAACCTCTATGGATGCACAAAACTTAGAAAAGGCATAAAAAGGGGAAATGGTGGAGCACATGTAAAAGGAAAAATTGGTCAAAACCAATAGCTTGTAAAGATGTGTAGGTATGCCAAGAAACTACCCAGTACCTCATGCTCATTTGTAAGTCTTCTGGAAGATGTGGAAAACCTTTAGTTGTTGGTACGAGGTGGGAGGTTTGAGGGTTGTCTTTTTCAGGATAACTTAGGGGGTTTTAGCAATGTGAATGTGTTTCTGGGGGTCTCTAGATTAATCCTAGGCTATATTTATTTATCTCATGATTTTGGTTTGTAGGGGGGGCTCTCGGGGTGGTGTTCTAGTGGGAAAAGGAATCCCACTCAGCCTAGGCATTTTGGTAGTTGAAACCCAACAAAACTAGTGTTCTACATATGCATACATTGGAGATGAAGGTTTAGGAGAGGTTAGGTTGAAAAGAGGTATAGCTGAGAAGGAGAGAACAGAAGATCATGTATCAGAGATGAGGGAACTCTTATTCCTTCTTGTGTAGAGACTTGGGCAAGGTAGGATGCAATAGTGTCACGCTTAGATCCAAATTGAAGGAATCCAAGAGATCCCTTGCTAACAAAAAGAAGAAAAGGGATTTAAGTTGCACGTAGATCAAATATAAAATGTGTTGGAACCAAAGTACACTTAAATTAGGATTATATTTATAGTAGGTTATACATAGTTAGGTTATTTCCTTCCTCAAAAATTTGATGTAACTAGATAATTTCAAGCTTAATGAAATTCTATTTTTACCTAACTGAACCACGATGAGTTCAAAAATATAATTAGTTACCTTATTTGAAAAACCCAATTATCTATATTTTCTTTTTAGCTAAACATGAATTAATTAAATAGGATTGATTAAAAATCTTGGGTCTCATCTTTTGGTAAAGGTCGTACATTATCGAGTTAGTTTACAAAAATCAAGTTATGCTCATTAAATTAGTCAATTTCATTATAACCCTTAAAAATAATTTATTGACTAATTAGGTCTACATTTGGTGAACTTAGATTACAATTGAGTCCAATAATATGCAATTATCACCAAATTTCATGGGAAAAGGCATTGAACAATATGATTTAATCTTATAGTCATTTTAGGCTTTAATTGAAGCATTAAACTCTAAATTTAAAAAAAATAGGGTATTAATTATGGATTTTGTCTAAAGTTTAATTTTGTCAGGGAATTCTAATTCTATCCATCCTACATGAATTTTTTCATTGAAATTTAATTAGATTACCCACCTTAGGGTTTTCCTTATCCTCAGCTTGAAAAGCCTAGAATCAAAGGATCGTTATGCAACTTTATAATTCTACACATGTTCATTCATAAGGTGAGACTAATCACAATTATAGTTTTAAAGAGATTTTGTGACTTATAGCATACCTTGCTCCATATTATCATCTTTATCCTCGTCTATCATAGCAAAGATTCTAGCTTGTCTCTTCTCTATAGGATCTTGATTAACATTGGGGTCCTTCTTTTAGAACTTAGGACAATTAGGTCTAATGTGTCCTATTTGACCACATCCATAGTACACTCCCGAACATGAATTCTCGTAGTTGGTACTTAGAGCACTTGGCACATTGAGTCTTCAAAATCTAGTGAACAAAAACCTCAGCTGGAGCCTTCCTCTTCTTATCATTATGATGATTGGAGTTGTTGGTGTGGGAGTGATTTTACTTCTTCCATATTCTTCCTGCGCGGTCTTCTAATTCTAGTGCAGCTTCTAGAGCACATTGTAGGATATTGTGTTCTCATCCAAACAGTGTGAAGATAAGATCTGACTTGAGACCCCTAATGAACTTCTATGGCTTGCATTTCTCATCATAACTATGACCATAATTCTACAATATTTTGAACTTCATGGAATATTGTGATTGTGGTGTCTCCACTCTATCTAAGGTAGAGGAAATCATATTCTTTCTTCTCAACCATAACCTTAGATATGTAATCGTCTCATAATTCCTTGAGAATTCCTTCCATTTAAGTGAAGGATCGTCAGCTTCATGGGATCCTAACAAGTTCTCCCACCAAGTCCTAGTTGCACCTTTGACCATGTGAGTCCAAAACAAAGGTTCAAGTGGTTAGGGGAATATAGTTCAGGGAAACAACGTTCAATTTTCTGTATCCAAATTTCATCTTTTCCCACCATGTCCAACTCTTCCTCTCCACCATACAAGTATGCTTAATCTTCAAAAAGTTGACTAGGGATAACTCAAGGTTGACCATAGGGTTGGCTAGTTGATCCTCTCCTCTTTCTATGGTAGTGGCAATGGCCCTGACTATGACATCAAAGGGAACCATGAGAGTTTCTTGATGCGGAGACTCTTGATGGTTTCCTATTGTGAGAGAATCATCCTCTTCCTCACCCATGGGTACCTTATTATTATCACCTATCTTCTTAGGAGACATCTTCCAAAGAGAACATAAAATAGGTGAAATTCTTAGAAAAGCCTGGTGGCCAACTACACTTTTAGCTCTGATACCAATATTGTAACACCCCACTTGTAAGAACATACAAAAATAGAGTGAAAGCATAAATTACATTCACCTCAAGGGCTTTGTCACAATCATGATGTTCATTACATAAAAATAGAGTTCATATTTACACCATGATAGGATAAAGATAACAATTCTCATTCTCAAGTCCTCGACATCATTCATATATACACAAAACTGAACATGTATCATACTTAAACGCGATAATGAGAAGAAATATAAACTAGGTATACCTAGCACCCCAACATGTTTTTTCTTTTGAATATCCATGAGCTAGTCCTAGCACGTAAGATTGCTCCACTCCTCTATGTTTGCTCCTAACTAGTAGGCATCGCACCCCCATCCATGCATCAAAGATTTTTTAAGTGGAGTTAAACATAGTATACCTTAAATAGAAGAAGAAAACTGAAAATAAACATTAAACATAGAAGAAAAGACACAATTACTTTTAGATCATTTCTTTTATATTGACCTATATAAGAATCCTCGAGTTTTTCATTTGAAGTGTCTTTTCTCTCATGCATTTAAGTGTTTCTTAGGTTTCACCAAAGTTCTCTTCTCGTATGAACTGAAGTACCTCTTTATTTTCTCCGAGGAGCCTCTTAGTAAGGATCTTATATAAGTTATATTTTATCATTATCTTTCTCTTGAAAACTCTTAAATTTTTCTTAGTTCTTATTCTTAACTTTTTTTAATGTACATACTATATACGAGATGATACAACAACTATAGAAAAGAGACATGACATACAATTCATTATAGATTCATTGACTCTTATCCTAATAAGTGATTTAAGCGGTATATAAATTATTTATATATTTCATGTACATTGTACATACATATATACAAGGAGCAAGTACTTATGTTCAAAGTGCATGGACCACTTACCTTTCTTAAACAAACTCCTAATACATCTCCTAAGGTCAAAGAAACCTAATCACCATGTTCAACAAAATACCTCTCATCATTTTCATCTTAATGGGCAACTAAACCCTAATTTTGGCCTTTTGAGAAAACATGGTCAGAGACAATGGATTCAAGGTTTATAAATAATTAGATCAAATTCTACTCAGAAGAATACTTTCCAAATCATATTGGCAAATATTTTTTGACCATCATTTTAATGAATGTGAATTTTCAATTTTTTTACCAATAAAAATACATTATAATTCCACATTGGCATTATTCAAAGACGCAACCACTTAGGTTAGATGGGTCAACTATAAGCAGACATGTGTTCCAGAGGCCATAGTCATGTGTTAACTTGATGTCTAACCAAAATAGGCTTTGCCCATACCCAATGTGACCAAAATCAAAGGAAATAGAGGGAAAAGGAGTGAAACAAATGTCATTCATCTTCTTATGTTGTTCTCTAACATGAGGAAAGTATAGCAGACCCAGTGCGTTGGAGGTGAACAAGAGATCATGAAAAACTACAATGTATACCCAAAGTAGGTTCTCGTTGATTTCCTCAGTCGTTGGTGGTCTTGACGGTCCCAAGCATTGGGTTTTAAGGTAAGGAGAAATCGTGGAAACTCGCTTCCATGGTTGATAAGGTGATGGATCTGAAAAATGAACATGGGGCAAATTTGAAATAAATCAATGGTTTGTATAAGTTTAAGAGATCCAACCAAAGGTAGAGACATAAAAACCCAAAAGAAAGCTTGATCGAAGCTCGGAAAACCTCTTTGATGCAGAAAAGAGTAGACAAGGCTTAAAAAGGGGAAATTGTGGTGCAGTTATATAGGGAGAAACTGGTCAAACTAGTAGCTTGAAAGGATGTGCGTATATTCTAGGAATCTACCTACTGCCTCAAGGTCTCTCATGAGGATTTTGGTTGTGGCATAAAACCTTTGGTCACTAGTAGACAGAGAAAGGTTTGAGGGTGGTCACTATCAGATAGGTAAGGGGGTTTTAGCATTGGAACGAGTTTTAGGGGTCGATAGATCAATATTAGGGCATATTTACATGTCTCGTGATTGTGGTTTGGGAGGGGAAACTCTTGGGATGATGTTCTGGTGGGAAAATGAAACCCAGTTGGTTTGGGTATCATAGAGGTTGAAACCCAACTAAACTAGGGTTCTACAAATTGGTACATCAGTGATGAAGGTGTAGGAGAGGTTATGTTGAAATGAGGTATAGCTTAGAGGGAGAAAACAAAAGGCCAGGTACCGGAGATGAGTGGACTCATGTTCCTCCTCACACAGAGACGTGCAAGGTAGGAGACAATATAGGCACCCTTAAATGTAGATCAAACAAGATCCAAGAGAGCTTGTGCTAATAGAATGAAGAAAAAGGATTTGCATGACACATAGGTCAAATAATAAATGTGTTGGGACCAAACTCCTCTTAAACGAAGATTAGATTATTTAGGATATTTTATATAGTTAGGTTATTTGCCACCTAAATCAAATTGAAGAATCTATCTAAGGTCAAACTTAAACAAATTTATGTGTTACCTATTGGAACTCAAGGAGTCCAAAAATATCATTAGTTTCCTTATTTGACAAACACGATCATCTATATTTCTCTTTTTAGGATAAACATAAATTAATTTTTAGGATTGTTCAAAAAGGATTTGGAGGTCATATTTTAGTAAAGGTAGTACATTGTCAAATTGATTTCATGCAAAAAAATATTAGGTCAAGTTATGCTCATTAAATGTGTCAATTTCACTCTAATCCCCAAAATCACTTATTGACTTGTAAGGGTTACATTTGGTGAATTGTATTGCAATTGAGTCCAATAATGTGTGACTATGTTTGATTTTTGTGGGGAAAATCTTAACATTATGATTAGGTCATATAGTTACTTTAGGGTTTAAGGTTTAAGGTTATCTTAGGTTTAAGTCCATCTCAGGTTTGCATTGGGAATAATGGTATCAAACCCTAATTCCATCACATCATGCTTTCCAAGGGTTTAAATCCTTGTTATGAAATTAGGTGAATCCTAACTCTCATATTTATCATATTAACAAGATAGTTAGTTTCAAAACATAATTATCTTATTTAAATTTAGAATCCCTAAAGATCACTATTACCATTTTAATCATATTTAATGCATTAGGAATTCATCATTATTCAACAACATCGCATTATATCACAAATAAGTGTATTTATCATGATTAACCATCTTTCCACCATAACTAAGACTCACATATAGTATTATCTTATACTCATGCATCAAGGTGACCTCATAACTTGGTGATATATTATGAGAGCCTCATATTACTAGGTAGGATGTATTTCATTAAAGCATATTACAGGGCAACCCTTTTTAATCAAGATTATAATTATTCACTAACTACAGTTGTTACAACCTCAATTTTTACATATGTTTTCATAACTGAAATGAATAATTTTGTGAATATGGACTTAATTAAAAAGGTGGTATGATTTGCTTCAAAGAATGGGTTTCTTTGCAGATATCCCTTTTGAGAGGAATTTCGTGGTTCCTATTAATATATTAATCCAATAATGGATATAAAAGAGAAGAAAAGAAGAAAAGTCCAACTAATGGAAAAAGTTGCATGATAATGGATATTAAGCAAAGTAATCATGAGAAATACTTGGAAGTATCTAGAAAGTGGCATTAATGGCCACAACTGAGTAAAATTCGTTTACATATGGTTTCTAATAAAAGGAATATGAAAACAGGAAAAGAAAATGAAAGATAAAGAGAAATCCTTGAAAAGAAATATCTTAATTAAGAAATAAGAAAGAAAGGGTAAAGGAATATCCCCTGATATTGGATTTCGTGCCTTTAGGGTTCCTTGAGGTCCAAGGAATCCAAGATGATAAGATAATGCCAAAAGAAAAAGGAAATATCAACTAAATAAGTCTTATTAAAGAATAATTTGTTTTTGAAGAAAAAGCCTATTTCCATGGGAATTTGGGACTCATTTTCGGCATGCTTGTATATAAAGGAAAAAGGAGATTTCCCTTAAAATTTGGTTTCAAAATGATGCACGGTTTCCAGGATATATAATTTAGAAGTTATCTGAAAGTAGAAAGGATATTTTTGTCATGATTTGATATTGGGAATTTAATCCCGATTTTTCCTGATGTTCAGATTAATTGTGACTGTCGGATCGACGATCCAATGACTGGGAGTGAATCCAAGTCATGTGGGGACATCTTGTGCAGAGCCCACCTATGAGGTCCTTGAGTGGAGGATTTCTTGAAGAGGAAAGGGTGTGTTGGAGCGAGAAGGACTCCATTAGCTTCGGGAGAAGTTTCCGGTGTGAACCAACCCAATATGTGGGTGGTTTTGTCACCAAGGTGGAAATTCCCCAACCTGCCGATTTGTATCTTTGTCCCTATATATAGAGGGGGCTCACGAGGGCACCAACGCATCAAATCGATACCCCAGAATCTTCAGAGAACGACGAAAAACATGATGGCGAGATCAATTCTAGGAATGACCCTAACCATCCCCTTCATCTTCCAGTCAACCTCGTTGGAGCTTCGGCGATCTAACAGAGGTGGAGGCACGATGCGAACGTGAAATTGAGGACCTAGTCGAGTTCGTATGGTGGCGGCAAACCTTCTGAGCCTCCTATCTTGCTCGTTGGTGGACGAGATCCCAGAGTCAACCTCGGAGTTGACCGCCAGCTCGTAGAGGGTTGCTCGCGTGAGGAAGACGAAGGCACCTGGGCAAATTACAGAACTGCCCTGTCGTTCCCTCTTTCCGGGTAAGGGCATAATGGCTTTTTTGTTTCTTTTCAATTGCAAGTCTGGCTCGAGATTGGGGATCGTTGGATCCCACATGGTCCAACAGACCACGCATCGAACGGCCCAATAAATTTAGTAAATAGCATTCTCTATCGAATATTCAAGAAAACTAATGAATCTTGCATAATTCACTAAAAATAGGCTCTTTGGCTGAAAATTACAAATAAGTAGTGATTTTTTATCAGAAAAATGCAAGGAATGCAATGAAAATTTAATTGACGCCTAATTCTTCTTACAATTCAAAAAGTATGTAAAAATGTTATCTTTAATGGTTTTACCAATGAAAAACGCCAGATTTTGATGTTAATGAGATTTAGTGAAGTTCAATGAACAAGTTAAGTTGATAATAACCTATTGTTGGTAAAAGAGAGATTAAAATCTAAAAATATGATATTTGTGGTTAATTGGCCTAATTTAGGGTTCCATGTGCATAAATGAGCTTTAATGGGCCTTGAAACCCTAATGTTAGTAATTGTAACTCTTAATGGCTTTAATTGTTCAAATTCATGAATAGAGCTGAGATATGATGGCTCTAAGATATTTTGAGTCTAAAAGTTCCTAATTGTAGATAAATACCCTTAATGTAGTAATTAGGGTTTTCTAATGAATAAAAGTGGAATTAGTGATAAAAAGAGTTCATGAAAGATGAATTGTTAATCCAGAAGGAACCAAAGATGATAATTAGGCCTAATGATCGTGTCATGAATTGAAAGGACAAAAATGATAGCTTTAATGTAAAAGAGGCTTAATGGACTTTTAATTGTGCCCTTAATCCGAATTAGGGTAATATGTTGTTAAAAGGTAACCTTAATATCTTTTGTGAAGATTAGATGAGATAATTAGGGTTTGTGAATAATTGTATAAAATTAGGGTTTAAAATAGTATAGATGAAGAGAGACCCTAATCATAATGGAAACCCTAAAAGTGGACTAGAAACCCTAAGAAGTGAGCTAGGTTTAATAGATCTTGATGGCATGATTAATGATAGAAAAATTGGATACCTATTTCAAGATCAACTTGTGTGTGCTTGCTTTGTTTCTTAATTGGTTGAATTAATTCTGCATTCAAGACAGCTTGAGAGGTATGTGGTTAATTATCAACATTCTCATGCATTCATGCAACTCTGTAACTCTTAAATATAGGTTAGTACTACTCTCTTGAGGCATCAACTATCAAACAACACAAGATGGTAGCTAATCATTCAAGTGAGGCATTAATAACAAGAGTATGGAGATCAATATTTCTAAGAGTATATATTCAATGTATATAAGTATTCACATGTTAGGAGAGACTTAATGGCTACTCCCAACCCAGTTTAATCGACTATCCACTCATGGTAGTGAATGACACAAAGGCATTACAACATAGTGAAGTCATGGAAGATGGATGGAATGGGAACAAGATTGAAAGGTAGAGGAAGGGAGAGTAGAAGGAGGAAGACTCAAATAAAGTAGCCCTACAAAGGGGTATTGAAACTTGAGGAAGACCTCCTTCTCAACTCTATGAGCAGTGATGGTGAGGTGGATGGTGGGTGTCAGGTCTGTTGTCCTTCTTCACTCAAAGAGGGTTTTGGGTATTGCTCGGGAATGATGAAGCTATGCTAGAACCTTGGACTTTCATCCTTCGTTGTGGTGAATCAGTAACTATGAGATAAGGTCGATGGTGAGTAGGAGTAATGGCAGCACTCCATCCTCAACTTCAGTGATGAGAAACCCCTTTGGAGGTCATCTATCTACAGATTATGTTGTAGAGTTTGAGGTCACTCATATATAGCTTTGTATGCACCCTAAGTCTTATGGGCATGTGCCTCGAGGCACATGCTTAACTAACATGGTAACTAGTGTGTGCAGCACCACCAAGGTAGGTGAAGGTTTTTGGTGAACCATCAATTGGTCACACCCTGCCCAATCTTCAATTGTCACTTGTAGACACGCCATCAAAAGAGGAGGGCATGTCGAGCCCTTGGTTGATGGTCATTGTTGGACCATCAGTAGATGGATGGTCAGTGGTCCTTGGAAGTGTGGTACCATGCTAAACCATCAGAAGGATGATGCTCAACCTAGTCATTAGTATTCTAGATAGGTTGGAATCCTTTAGTTGATGATTTCCAACTAAGTCATCTATAGAGGTGGGCAGATGCACCATTAGAAGAGAGAGCTTCACTAAGTCTTCGGTAGGTGGACACTTAGCTTGCCTTTAGGTTGCAGGTGTGTTCTCCCAATTGGAAATACATTCAAGTGTGACCTTCACATGTGCTAGCAGAGGGGTGGTCAGGTCGGTGGTCCTCCCAGTCACTGGAGTAATTGGTGCCACTAGGAGATGGATGAGGAGAGATCATTGGTTGTGATAACTGATCGCAAGCGTGTTATGAGTGACTTACTCAGTTAAGTCCATCGGTTGATGGTTTTCCTAGACAAAAGAAGTAGTTAATGCCTCATCAAGATTAAAATGGTAAACATGAAGGAAATGTTGAAAAATTAAAGCAAGTATGTACTACATAAGGAAATTAGGGGCAAAATTAGGCATGAAATATGCACAAAATTGGATGTTATCAGAATGTGTATTGGAGCATAACAAGAAGGTGATCACATATGCATCTTGACAACTCGAACCCAACAACTTAAATTATCTTAAATATGAACTGAAGATTTTCACGATTGTAGATTCCATAAATGTTTGGTGACATTATCTAGATGGAGTGGTGTTTAATATTAGTAGTTGATACACATCACTTAGCACACCAATTCACTAAGATTCTTATCCTAGAGTATAATCATTTTCTACTTTCCAGTTAAGCCTAGTATAGAAGGGTCGATCCCATAGAAAAATATTTTAAAGATTGCATTTTGTAAACCCAATTTGTGATTTAATTACACTATTAAAGAAATAAAAGTTGCAACAATTTAAAAGTTACACTAAGCAGAGTATGAGAATGTTATGCTAAGAATAAGGATACAAATTGAAGATTGTTAGCACAATGAAATAAATTATTTAAGGACAAAAAATTAAATTTCAAACAAGAGAAATTCGATTGAAAAGAGCGGTTTCAAAAGAAAGATTAATCAACGGGGAAAGAATCGAGGCTACAGGTTTTACCACCATAGCCATGTGAAAACAAGATCGAAGAATTATTCAAAAAGTAAAATAGAAGAAGGCATGTAAAAAATTTGTAAATGAATCATAAAAGAAGCATCGTTGTAAACCCATTGGTCATAGCATTCACGGATATTTTTTTTATGATTTGTGAGAGAACCTCCCCTGTCGAAGCGCCACAATTGTGACCCCCCCAGACAGCATAAACTCTCAAGACATGAGAGAGTTTGGTCTTGTTACCCCCCTCCCACTCCCAATCAAATTCATGTTACTTTTCACAGAGTGCCTTCGGCATGATTCAAACTCAGGTCCTTCATCTGGACTTATCGAGTCATAATCAGTCGGGCTACTCTGGCCGAACGCGTTCACAGATCTGAGTCCTATCATCCTCATAGTGACTTTTCTGAGGTATCATCTAAATCCCCATGTCATTTGATTGTTCGTTCTAAACTTTAGTTTCCGAAGTCACATTCTACAAAGTTAACATACGATAAAAATGAAAGATCACTTCCCTTCAACCAGCGAGTTCCAACTAAAAAACATATATCCAAGGAATCGTACAAACTTATGATCTAGAAACACATGGCTAAGGGGTTACTCTCCTTTGCCTCAATAATAAACTACTCACTCATGATTATTGAACAAGGAGAGATGGAGGAAGAAAGAATCTTAGCCATAGACTAGTCTTATAAATGGAACAAGCCTTATGATATCACAATTAAATGATTGTATTCTTTGTTCCTTGCTCCCAAGAATCCCAAAAAGGAGAAAGGAGAAGTTGGAATCCTAGATCTAGCATAGAAACAACTAAAAGAGAGGAAGAAGATTACAACTTCCAGAACCAATACTTTTTTTGTCAATCACTTGAGTACAATTGCAAATAAATAAAAGACAATTGTTCGATCAAAGTTTTCTCTCTACAAAAAATGATGCCTCATACAAGTGCAGACCCCCTCATTTTATAGGAGAATGAGGGGGGTAGAACCCCTAGAAGGGAGTGAGGGGAAGGAAATGAATTACGGCTGCTGCAAGACTTGGTCAAGTGAATATTTTCTTTCTTCAATAGGCAATAAAGAAAATTATCAAGCCTTCTTTTGACCATTTGAATTCAAACTCTCTTTTCTGCAAATTCTCATCACAGAATTTCAAGTAATTTTCTGCAGTCAAAAAGATTTTAAATGCATCTGAAAATATGATTTTTCTGTAGATAATTAAATTATCTTTCCATCACATACTTGTACATTAAATTTTGGCTTGGGATGTGAGAGTTATGCCTATTTTGGTACAAAGTATCTACTTAATTCAGGCACTACGGAAAAACGAATAAATGCTTTCATCAGTTGGTTGGACAGTCAAATGACTGTCAAAGTCATCGGAAAATATATTTTTACTATAGAAAGTAAAAATATATTTTTCAAAATATATATAAACTCCAAATTTATAATTTATATGTGAGAGTTATGACTGTTGGGTATGAAGTATATCAAACTCTATAGGAAATCTGAAAAGCCTCCTATCTTTTCTTAACTTTAGTCAAATGCTTCAATAATTCCTAAAAATTGAAAGAAAATTCATAAGAATTCAGAAAAGGAATATCCAGAGGATGAAAGTACAATTAATTTCTGAATTAAACTAAAATTATCAAGAAATTCTTAATTAATTATCCTAAATGATGCAAATATATATGATGATGAATATGCATTCATCAAAATACCCTGAACTTGAATCTTTGCTTGTCCTCAAGCAAATTAAATTAAAAATAAAGTCTAATGTATACTCCCAATATGTCATTCCTTGCTCTTGTGACATCACTATAATCCTTACCTCCAATTTTTGGCCAAGTGACTTAATCGCCAAGAACCACGTAGCATAAAGTTCTATATCCCCTATCAAAACAAATGTCAAATCTTGCTTCTAAAATGAGAATTTGTAGAAAATAGGCTTCCTCTTACTGTTGCTTTAACACTCTCATTTTTTGAATTTTTGTAAGTTATTCGCACAAGAACAGGAAGAAGGAGGGGTGTGAACAAATAAGAAAGTAATAAAAAAATTTGATCCCTCCTCTATTCAATTCAGGATTTGGATTTTGCAGAGTTGTGGCTACATTGGTCACAATTTTTTTCTTGTGCATTTTTGGCATCTTTTTTTTATGGTACACCCCTTTGTGGAGTATGGAGTTTATTTTGGGAAGCATGCCACCCCAGACTTGATTTTTTTTTGGTGGTGATTCTTTACTTATCTTTTTTAGAAGAAAAGTAGGGGGAGGAAAAGATGTTCTCGTGCTTTAATTTCAATTTTTTTCATTTTTTTCAGAGAGTGACATTGCTCAAGTTATAATATTCCTATAAATCACATCATACAAGTTTTATAACAAGATAATCCATGATTTGAGAATAGGGAAAAATTATGCTTGATTCTATTGATTCCATATGACTTGTCAACTATTCCAAGGAGTGATGTTATTTAGGGATCCTAGGTGACACAGTGGTTTCATACATGGAAATTTGTAATAGATTTTGACAAAAGTTTTACTGAATTTAATTTGGGGGTACAATGATATATATTTATTCAACTTTAACTGACTAGATAATGGTCTTTTTCACTAAGGAAAACTACAATAGAAGGGCAAAAAGCAATGAAAGAAGGGAAAAGATAAGGGGGTGGAATAGAGACATACCACCCACCTCCACACCAGACCTAGACTTTTACTCATCCTGAGCAAGATCAAAATCAGACATGGAGGGAAGAAGGTCACCCAAAGACAATCGCTTGTCTAGATCAGCAAAATGGTGGTTTTCTCAAGCAGAGGTGATTTCTGGGAGTTGGAAAGGGAAATGAAAACAACTAGAGATTAACAATTAAAAGAAAATCGAAGGTAAAATAAGCAAGAAAAAATATGCTAGGTTTCCTCCCAGCAACATCTAGTTTTACGTCAAAGGCCCAATGCAAGAGTATCATGGAGCCTGTTTAGGCTTAAGATTAGGAGGGGGCGAAGGGTCGTTCAAGTCTAGATCTTCTAGTAATGAGAGTTGATGTGCCTCAGAGGTCAAAAAATCTTCAACGGTAATGTATCATTTTAACATATGTCCATTGACGTTGAACTCCCCTAAAAACTTGTCCCAGACAAGAAAATGACCATGTGGATAGGCCTATTTAACAAGGTAAGGCACATACCATCTTGATTTGAGTTTCCCATGAAAAAGCCTTAATCGTGAATTGTAGTCAAGAACTTGGTCACCCTCCCCGATATCTTTTCTCCTAATATGACCATCATGCCATAGTTTATTTTTGTCTTTATATATTCTAGCATTCTCATAGGTTGTCATCCTGAGCTCATTTAACTCTTTCATATGAAGAAAATGATTTTCCCATGTTGTAGATAGTCAAAATTAATAGTTTTGATGGCCCAATTAGCCTTGTGTTCTAACTCTATAGGAAGATGGCAAGATTTTCCATAGATCAACTTGAAGGGAGTGGTGTCCATAGGGGTTTTTTAGGCATTCTGGTATGTCCACAAGGCATCATTAAGTTTGAAAGCCCAATCTATCCTAGTGTGATTGACTGTTTTCTCTAGGATGGACTGGATTTGCCTATTTGAAACCTCAACCTACCCATTAGTCTGAGGGTGGTAGGGAGAGGTGACCTTGTGGTGGACCCCATAACGTTTGATAAAAGATTCAAAACTCTTTTCTAAGAAGTGGGAACCTCCATTAGAAATGATAGTGTGAGGTACCCTCAACCTAGGAAAGATGATATCCTTGAAAAGCTTCTTTACCAGTTTGGAGTCACATGATTTGGTGGGGATGGCCTCAACCCATTTGGAAACATAATCAACGGCCACTAAAATGTTTTTCTACCCACAAGAAGAAGGAAAGGGGCCCATATAATCCACCCCCCAAACATCAAAAATCTCAATTTCTTACCTGGGGGTCATGGGCATTTGGTCTCTCTTGGATATGTTATTGATTCTTTGGCATTCATCACAGGTCAGAATGAACTCAAAGGAGTCCTTGAATAGGGTGGGCCAAAAGAATCTGGCTTGCAACACCTTCCTAGCAGTCTTCTGACAGCTCATGTGCCCTCCATAAGGGCTAGAGTAACATTGATTAAGAATGCCATGAGCTTCACTTTCTGTGACACACCTATGATAAAGTCCATCCGAACATAACTTAAAAAGATAAGGGTCATCCCAATAGAAGTTTTTAACATCATGCAAAAATTTATCTTTAGATTGTCCTTTATATTCAGGGGGCAAACACCTATAGCTAACAAATTGACATAATCGACAAACCAAGGAAATTGGGAGTCAACTTTAAGCAATTGGTCGTCAGATAAGGATTTGTTTATGGGTGTGTCGTCATCCTGACATAGTCTTAGTCAGCTGAGATGGACTGCAACAACATTTTCAGAACCCTTTTGGTCTAGGTTCTCTAAGTCAAACTCTTATAATAGGAGAATCCATCTAATGAGCCTAGGCTTAGCATCTTTCTTGGTCATGAGGTAGCGGATGACTGCATGATCAGTATAGAAAATGACCTTGGATCTTACTAGGTATGAGCAAAATTTGTCAAAAGCATAAACAATGGCTAACATTTCTTTTTTAGTGACAGTGTACTTTAGTTGGGCATCATCTAAAGTTTTGTATGCATAGTAAATCACATGGTGCTTCTTGTTAACACGTTGTCCAAGAATGGCCCCCACAATGAAATCACTAGCATCACACATGACTTCAAAGGGTAAAGACCGGTCGGGGCTTGGATGATAGGAGTGGATGTGAGAGCATCTTTTAAGCATAAAAAACTAGTCATACAATGTTTGTCACACACAAAGGGAACCTCCTTTTTAAGGAGGTTGGTGGGGGGCTTGGTGATTTTTGAGAAATTGTAAATGGATCATGAATAGAATCATGTGTGCCCAAGGAACGCACAAATGTCTTTGACAGAAGTGGGAGGGGGAAGTTTGGTGATAACCTCAATCTTGTCTTTGTCTACCTTAATACCATGATTACTTACATGATGTCCTAAGACAATCCCTTCTTTGACCATGAAGTCACACTTCTCTCAGTTAAGAACTATGTGTGACTCCTCACATCTTTCCAGGACAAGTGCTAGGTTTTTTAGGCATGAGTCAAAACCATTTCCATAAATAGAGAAGTCATCCATGAATATTTCCATAACAGTTTCAGTTAGCCCTACAAATATAGCAGACATGCATCATTGGAAAGTGAATGGGCATTACACAAACCTAATGGCATCCTCATGAAAGCATAGGGGCCAAAAGGGAAGACAAAAGTGATTTTTTCTTGGTCTTGATGGTGAATGGGTACCTGATAGAAACATGAATAGCCATCCAAATAATAAAAATATTGTTGATGGGATAGGCATTCTAGTACTTGATCTAAAAATGGAAGAGGAGAGTAATCTTTCCTAGTAGCCTCATTCGATTTTCTATAGTCAATGCACATCCTCCACCCTGTGACAGTGCGGGTCGGTAAGAGCTCATTTTTTTCATTCTTGACAACAGTGTTTCCCCCTTTTTCAGGGACCACATAAATAGGATTGACCCATGGTGAGTCAGAGATAGGATAGATGATTCCTGCAGTCAAAAGCTTAATTACCTCTAATCATACAACTTCCTTCATATTGGGGTTAAGTTTTCATTGGGAGTCTCTAAAAGGCTTGTACTCTTCTACCATGGGAATTTTGTGGATGCAAATGGATTGGTCAATCCCAGTCAAATCATCCATTTTGTAGCTGAGGGTATCTTTTCTCTTTCTAAGTTCATTCATGAGCTTGGCTTCTTGTTCATGTGTAAGATCGGAGTTAATGATAATAGGGCATAATTTATTCTCATCAAGGAAAACATGTTTTAGTCCCTCAGTAAGTGGTTTCATTTCTAGAGCTTTAGGTGGTTCAGGTTTTCTTTCTAAGAGAGAGGCCATCTTAAGGTCTTTGAATTCAACAGCATGCACCTCTTCATAATTGTTAAGGTGATCCCTATATTGATCTAATTGGTCATCATCAAGGCCACATTCAGATGAAGCCATGAGGTTTGTGTGTAAAAGGTCTTCAATTAAGTCCCACTCGTGTGTCAATTGAGACAAATTGTTAACACAATCAAGGAGATAGACATCTTCTTGAAAACTAGGACCCTTCATGCTCTCAAACACCCTAAACTCTAGGGTCTATTTTTCTAACCTCAGAAGGATGGTTCTAGACTCAACATCAATTACGACACAGGCGGTGGCTAGAAATGGGCGGCCAAAAATTAGTGGATAGCGTAAGTCCTCTTTGATGTCCATGATCACAAAGTCACATAGAGCATAAGCGTCCTTCCCAACTTTAACATGAACATCTTCGATGATTCCCATAGGCTTTTTCATGGATGAATCTGCCAATTGGACGGTCATAGCAGTAGGAAGCATATCGATAAACCCCAATCTTTTGCATAGGCTATAGAGCATAATTGAAATGCTAGCTCCTAAGTCGGCTCAGCTTTCCCTACATGCATTGTCACCTAGATAGCACCCGATTCCAAATGAACCATGATCCTTTTTTTTCTTAGGCATTTTGTCTTGGATGATGTCAAAGGTGGTTCTAGCCAATTTCATAGTTTCATACTCTTCCGTGGCATACTTCCTGATCAATAGAGTTTTCATGTATTTGTACCAGGCGGACATGTCAGCAGGGGCATTTAAGAAGGGAATGTCTACATGCAATTTTTTCATAGCTTCCCTAAATTTCACAAACCTTGTGTCAAGTCTAGTTTTTTTAAGGCAAGCTTGGTATGGTGGATGAGGTTTATAGATGGGAATTCCAAGTTCATCAACTTCTATAGGTGGGACCTTGGGGTGGGGATAGTGGATTTCGATTGTGATGGGGTTTCAACCACCACAGTGTCATCATCCTCAAAGTCTAAGGGCACAACTAGAGGTTTCTCTGGAGGAGGGGGAGTGGAATGTACCTTCCCAGAATGGGTAGAGATTACATTGAGTTGTTCAAGGTGTTTTGGATTGTTCTCGGGTTGCCCGGTAAAAGTGCCGGCAAGAGGCTTTTGTTGGGCAAAGAGGCGAGTTAATTGAGCGTCAATCGCCTTCAGATGGGCTTGTTGTGCAAGAATGATCTGTTCTAGTGCGGTAACCCTATCATCGGTCGAGGGAGGGGTAACATTTTGTTGATCTTGAGGTTTTGATATTGTTGCCCTTGGTAGGGCCCTCAGCTCTGGAAACTACCCCTATAATTTCCTTGGTTCCCATAGTTCCTTTCATAGTTTTATGGAAATCCTGGGGTTGGTTGGTAATTATTTTGAGGGAATGATGGTCTTTGGGGGGAGTTGACAGACATTTTTGGCACCTGAAGGATTCCCATATTGAAATCTAGGATGGTTTCTGGCTTGGTTGGGATTGTAGTAAGCCTGACCTAGAATACTATGGATTGAATTAAGATCTTCTACTTCTTGACTAACCTCTAGTTGCATAGGATTTTTATAGAGGTATTGACATTGAAGGGTAGCATGATCATACCATTGGCAAATCCCATAGAGGGGTTCAACAGCTCGAACATGTTGAGGTTGTCTCTCATAAGCATTGAAAGATGATTCAAGGCGGTCCTATTTCAAGGAGATCAGTTTAAGACTTTCGGCAATAAGTTGGATATCAGGATTTACCTCAACCTTAGCTACCTTGAGAACCCCACCTGATCCTTGTGTTTCTTGGGTTTTAGATGCGCATTTGATGACTCCCCAAGAACTTTCTAGATTTTGAAACATAAAATTTCCTATAGATGAGGAATCTAGAAATTTCTTAGTGTCAGCATCAACACCACAGTAGAAAATCTCAACAAGTTGAGATTGGGAGATGTCATGGTGAGGGCAATGTCGAAGGAGTTCGCTAAATCTTTCCTAGGCTTCTCGTAGAGTTTCTCTCGGGACCACTGAAAAAAGAATGATTTGTCCCCTGATTTCATAGGTGTGGGAAGTGGGGAAATTGTCTAAGAACTTGGATTGCAAGGCCTCCCAGGTGGTGACCCGTTCTTCACCCCCAGGGATCTTGTTATTCAAGTCCTCCATCCGTCTTTTTCCTGGGAAATTACAGACAAGATGGTCGGGACCGTTTTCTGTGGCAAAGATATACCCATCAGGAATGATGGAGCTCCGCGACAAGGATGACCCGACCAAGATCTTCAAGGTGAACGGGCACAGAGTGAAAAGATTTTATGAGGACGAAGCTTTTGTCAGGAAAGTAGAAATTGACTTACTGGATGTGGGTACCACCGAAGAGCCTACACCAGTCGAGCTGGCGACGGAAACTTCAGCGCTCCTCGGAAGGCAGCCCGAGTCATAGATTAGGATACATTTGTTTTCTTTATAAAAACAACCATTATGGACTGTAATAAGGCCCGAGTCAGTACATGCGCACGTGTTCTGACTCTTTTTGCTTTATGGGCCATCGCTGTGTTTTGTGGAGCATTGAGGAGTAATACCATCTGAGGTAAGAGATCCTTCTCTATACCAATGATGTTTTACCCTGCAATGGCCTTTTACTTCACACAGGTTTAGTTTTGGCCTTTTGACCGCCCGCTTTTCTAAAGTGTCGACCAGCCGGGCGCAGAACCACTTGTATCGGGCAGCCTCGCCCCGGGCGATGCAAGGGCGGCGGATGACCCTTGGACTGACCAATGGGACTTCGCGTCTCGGGAATAGCGTGACTAAAACGCCCGACGCGCGCCATGCTTTACACGTTTTACCCCCAGCTGGGTTCTTTATAAATAGCGTGGAGGTTTCTTCGTGAAGGGCTAACTATCTTTTTCTCCTTTTTGCCACCGGAAACGCATGCAGTGATCCCCCCTTTTGCTCGTGTGTCGGCCATCTTGCCTTCGCCCTAGTATCGGGCGATGCCTCCTGAGAGCAAAGGTACAGCCCGACACGCCTTTTGCCCGGCACGTTATCTCTCGCCCGGCACAGGTTTTTGTATCGTGTGGGGCGTATCGGCCGGCTTGTTGTTTTCTTACCAAACGACAGGGCTTGTCGCCCGATAGGCTCGTAGACCGACTCGTTTATCGGCCGATAACCCTGTCGCCCGACATGCTTTCGCGCGTAATGCCGGTCAATAGCGTTTTCTCGATGTTTCGTATCGGGCGTCTTGCTTCTCACGGCGATGTCATATTTTCGCTTCATGTGACCTCGAATCGCCCGACACACATGTGTCGGGCGTCGAGCCTTATCGCGCGACAACATCGTGTTGTCCGATCGCTTATCGCCTAGTTTTAATAAGTTTTCTTTCTTTTCATCTTTCTTGCCTAACGGATGAATAAATAAATTTTAAATAACAGGTATGGCTCATATGGAGCAAACCACCTACCGCTCCAACAAGCACAACGCGGGGATCAGCAACAACTGTCGGGCAGAAACGGCAACAACAATGGAAAGGAAGATTCTTCTTGATTTGGTAGCTCCAATAGTGAGTCACCTAGCTACGAGTGCGGCAACCAAGGCCTCCGAACAAGTTTGAGGCACCCTGGTTCCGTCCTCTTAATGGAGAGGGCCCACCCTGACTACACACTCCTAGGAACTAAACTAGGGACGGATAATCAGTCCCTTTGTTTATGCTCACAGCGGAGATGTGAAAAAAGGGGGGGCCAGAAGTGAATTTTGAGGGTTTCGCTCCAGCTCAACCGCTACATCGCCAAAGCGAACCCACTAGACAACCTCCCAATGGCATGCTGCAACTTCGTAGGAGCATTTTGCAGCACATCAGAAAGCTAACCCTCACTGGCTAAGCTTTACCTCACTTTTGTTTTCTTCTCTACTCTGGGACAGAGTAGAAGCTAAGTTTGGGGGGGGGGGGCAGTGAGGGAGGTATAAAATTTTTATCTCTTCAAGCTTTCTACGATATTCATTCTCTTTTACCGGATGTGCCCTTATAGCTCCCTGTATATCTGATGTACGCATGCATAAAAATTTTATCTCTTCAAGCTTTCTACGATATTCATTCTCTTTTACCTAATGTGCCCTTATAGCTCCCTGTATATCTGATGTACGCATGCATGCCATATAAAAATTTTCAAAAATCCTTCCTTTGAAAATTTCCTGTCCCTATGCATATGTACAAAGTTGCTATAATAATAAAAACCTGTTGTGACTTCTTGCAAAGTTTACTTTCTGTATATTTAACGAGTTACAAGTTCTGTCATATCTTTCTGATAATGTTGTCTCAAACAAACAAAAGATTGTGCCTTGCCATCCAAAAATTTTCGAAAAATAATAATCTCGCAAACAGCTAAGAGACGAGTATGGAGAAGGAAAAAGCTGCCCAAACAGCAGATATCTCTTTTGTTTTCCCTTACCCAGCAAAAATCCCAAAAAAGAGAAAGAAGCCTTATGAGCGTGAATAAAAGTATGAGAGTTGTGCCCAATAAAAGAAAAGAAAAAAATATATATACACCCTTGTTTTCCAAAAGTACCCATCTTTAGGCATAGTAGATCCGGGGCAGTGGTACGTAGGATGTGAAATCACTGCTCTAAAGCCAACTGGCTTGGACTGCAGGGACCACTTGCCCGTTAACGGACCCTTACCTGGATGGACTGATGGGAAACAAGAAGAAAAACCCAAAAAGCCTTAGCCTACCCTATACACAACTTTTTGCCCTTAAAATAAAGCTGTTTGGTGTGGAAGCTAACTTCGGAATCATACACCAAAGTCTCGCTGAAGCTGTGGTGAAGAAAAATTTTACTTAAATAATAAGGTAAGTATGGCAAGGTCTTTTGTTCGCTTTAAGACAGCATTACCTCCAAGACATCGCAAATCTTGTGCTACCTTTAAGCCTTAAAGTTTTGCTGTGCAAGAAGAAGCAACACAAAGTCTAGTTTAAATATTGATTGAGGACAATCAAAAAGCTAAGTTTGGGGGAGTTGATAACAACAAATTTTGTGACGTTTTTGCCCTTTATTCTGTTATCAAAACTACCCTTTTCTGCTATTTTCCTCTATTTTATTAGCATTTTTGCAATAATTGGCCAAGCAACGCTCTTATTCCAATTTTTCCTATCTTTTACAGGGTTTTCCTCATTTTTGTGCAATAAGGCCGATTCCGGCCCATAATAAGTCTAAGCCCGTCTCGACCTTCCTGACGCCGTATACAACCCAGCCTGACAGGGGCTGGGCGACACAAGAATGATCGGCGGAGAAGGGCGCCTTGCGAAAGGGACGTACCGGCCGACACACCTTCTACCCAACAGGGAGCCAAAGCCGCTCGACGACCCAGCTCGTCGAGCGACACGACCACCTACCGGTAGGCGTGCCGCCCATCACGTGACCAATAGCCAGCACCTCGCGCCGAGATATGCCTGTATCGGCCATCCACATCCATCGACCGGCGTATAAGGAAGCTACGTGGCGCCTCGAGCACCATGTTTTCTCACCAACCAGCTGACTATAAATAACAGCTACAGGAAGCCGAAAAGAGGGGTTGGAGAGGTCGGGACGGCTGGCCACTTCACAGTTCGGACAGTGGGGGACTTGAGCTATCTGCGAGAGAAGTGCGAGAGCAACCGTATCGTGCCCCAGTGCTCGCACCGGGCGACACTAGGTGAGCTCTTCCTCATCCCGAGAGGGAGGGGATCGGTTCACCTAGGACTGTACCGGACGACACTGAGGGCCGATATCGGCCGATGTAGATACGCGACACGAGTGCCTAACAGCAATGCCCGACAGTAGTATATGTAAATCCATGGCCGACACGATACCGAACCCGATATGCTCAGCCCGTCAGTCGTGCCGCCTGAGAGGGTGTGCCGCCCGACATGAGCGTATCGGCCAGGGTCTTCGAACGATACAGTCGTCCGTCAGGCGTGCCGTTCGTGAGTTCGTGCCGCCCGACGCGGCTGTATCGGGATAGGTCCCTGGACGGTATCGGGCTGGGAGTAGTAGTAGTCTGTCGCCCTTCTACATCAAGAAGGCGACATCTATCTTTAATTCTGTTGTTTAAATTCTTAGCTTACGCACTGTACTAAGACCCTTATTGCTGATGGAAATAGAAATGCTTAATTGCTATTTGTTTAATTCTTAGTGCCTTATGATTGGGTAACTGTTGTGTTGGATATCTGAACTCTAGCTTGCATGTTTTGGATCACGTTTCGCTTAGCTACCGAATCGTCTTTCCCGTCGCAACTACTTTGAGAGTTGGGTTGTGGCTCTTGTGTTCAGTCCGATTCTGGAGTACGAGAGTGCCCGGAACGGAGTTGTTTTAGTATCATTCCACTCTAACTTGAGTCCAGCAACCTCGAGAGGGGTGTTGAAGCTTGGTTAGAGGCACCCGCTCTGAGAGGAGGGGTGCAGGGTGTTACTGCTACCGCTTGTCTTTCTAAAGTCCTATCCCTTGCATCACGCCTTAAACTGCAATTTACATTTCTATTTTCTGTTGCATGAAAATTCCTAAAAACTGCTAAATGACAAAATCTTAATCTTTCTTGTAGCTCCAGTTGGAGATAGTTTTCTTTGATTTAATCGTGACATCTTGTTGTTCCCTTCGGGGAACTTTAATATCTCTTTATATCCACCGGAGTGTAGAGTGTCGATTCAGAGTCGTCAACACAACCCACCTTGTCCCTGTGTTCGACCCCGTATGACTACTTCGACCCCGTAAACAAAGTTGCGGGGGCCTAGAAGGATTCGGGTTATAAATGCGAAGGCTCGACTACCTCAAATACGCCTCCAATTTTAGGACGCGCGATTTAGGCAGGTCATATGGGCATGACTTACGGCTGCCAAAAGATCACAACCATTTGATCGTGATCGTTTTGAACAAATTCCTGATCCAACAACGTCGATACCATCGACAGGGTGTCGATAGTATTGACCCCCTAGGGTACCGATGCTTTCTTCAATTTTTGGAATCCTCCTATTGGCATCTCGATACTATCGACCAGTGGGTCGATGATATCGACCTGGATGCTTTCCCTCCGGCCTAGTCACAGTTGCCATGTCGATAGCATCGACAGATCCGTCGATGGTATCGACAGGTCCTGGAATGTAAAGTACCTAAAACCAAGAGAAAAACACAAATCAAATATGAGAAATTTGATAATTCATATGGCATAAGATAAAATAAGATAGATTTGATGCATACAATGATTATAGGCTAAAGGAAATGAATCATGCTATTATAGTCATAAAATGACACATAACTACACAAAACAAGTATGAAATTAGCCTATAAATGTGACTCAAAATCCCTACATCAAAATCCCCTAAGCTTGAGTCTTGCTCGCCCTCGAGCAACAAAACTTTAAAATCTGATTGAGAGGGTCAACTAAAGAACATAATCACAAAATTGATATCTCAATATGATTCCCGCCTGCAATTCACATACCGACCCTTACCAACCACGGAACGATAACTACCCTCCAGGTGACAATAATCATTCATAAGAAATGTCTACCCCAAGATAAACGAACACCATAAAATAAGGCAGTTAACATAATAGAATCTTCAGGTTCAGGCTTGGTTCATCTTGTGATCTCCTATCTACGTTGCTCATTTCCTAACTACCATCTAAATGGAAGCAGATCTCCTGATATACATGAATGAGGAGAAAATCATGGGTGTCCTACCACTTAGAGCAATGGGTGGATGGAATGGGTGGCTATGGAAGAAAAGGAAGCACAATATAGTTGATCATGCAAAAACAAAAATGAATGACCTATCATGATGCAAATGCAAATGAAAATTCCCTAATGCTACATTTTTTGGTGGAATGATGCATGCACTATCATTCCGTCTCAAAGTGAGATGGAATATCTAAGTAACTACATCATGTGCTTGTTCTTATTAATACACGAGTGAGAACATGTTCCTTTCTCCCTCTTATTCATACTTTTTTTTCTTTCATTTTTTCAAGCCCTCATTTTTATAAATGGTAATGGATTATTTGTTGGGCTTCCTTCTTTTTCTAACTGGCACACTTGATGCATTCTATTCAGAGGGTATGGAAAAAGTTCAACACCTTTAATTTTTTAGAAGAACATACAACACATGATGTGCAACTATATGCTCAAAAGATGTGAATGCACTTCATTATGACAATTATGCAACTAAATGACATGCACCTAAGGACAATGTGCATGTATAACTACTCTATATCTTTCTTTTTACATTTTTATGCAAAACATGCAAAAATAACTGTAATACATGACCTATCTATGTGAGATGCAATCAAAGAGTGAAAGACAATAATGTGCTCCCAGTTCTTATGGTGGAGAGTGAATGAAATTGCGGTGGATCAGATCACAGGACTAATTGACAGAACCTTCAGATAGAATTATATGTCCCTCCTTATTGACTTGTGTACCATTTAATCAAGGGGTCTCTCTCTCTCACTTCAAATTAAAGTCATGTTATCATTTGGTTGGTTTAGGCTCAACGTCCATATCAATCCTCTTAACATGAACCATACAGATACACAATCATGTTCAAATGTTTTTAAGTTGACCTACCCAATGGGTTTCACAAGCAATGTCCTCAAGTTCTCACAAGACAAACTTACAATTTCATAAGGATTTTTCATTAAAAATCATTTTCTCACAAAGCCCCACGTGAAAACAAGATGACATGCAATTAAATTAGACTCCACTGATTACACTAGATAGATAGTGGATCCTAGAAAATAGTAAATCTAGCAATTGAGAAAACTAAGATAAAGAAAGATAAAAATTGCAAAAACAAATAAAAGATCAAATAAAATAAAATAAAAACTAGATAGATGTTATTCCAGCACCCCCCAAGTTGGAACTCGACTATGGCCTCATCGGTGAAATCTGAACATAAGAGGTGGAACAGTGATACCCCTTTATTTCTCCGATGGTGGGTGTGGTGGGTACTGGTGGCCGCTAGGATCCCAAGAAGGATAATGCCCCTGGAATGACATATTAGATGGGGGCATCGGTGGTGGCTGTGGGTATCCTCCAAAAATTTTTTGGCTCCAATAGTTGTCGTAAAATGGTTGTTGCTGCATCTCCATCCTATGCAAGCTATTGTGGATGGTTTCTTGGTTGGCGAAGAGGAGGCGTTCATTCACGTAGATTGCTTGTTGGTTCTCAAACAGCCAGTTTGTTGTCTCTTGAATTCCCACAAAAGAGGTGGTATGTTGGTGTTGTGTCTGCTGAATATCATGCAGCATTGTATACATCCCCTACATTGAGTAGACATCCTCTCCACCTTAAGAGGGTTGTGGTGGCAGTTGTTGGTATGTATGCCCATAGAGCAAGTCATATGATGATTGTAATGGGATACTTTGTAAATGATTTGAATAATAATAAAGGCAATTTCCAATCTATATGTTTAAACTGTTTCTGAGATGATGGTGTAACATGATAGATGTCTAAAGATTGATTTACTCAATGACGTATGCTTTTGGGTTGAGGACCTAAACGATGAGATCATACGGATGCTAAGAGTATTCTTTCTTGTTTAGTCCCTATTCGGTTGTTATTGTGGAAATAACCATAGACATCAATAACACTAAAGACTAGATTGTGTGTTGGTTGATGACAGAATCTCATTAGTCATGATATGGTGATATCAAACCAATCACATAGGTACTTGTTAGAGAACAAGGTACCGGACAGACCCACCGTGAGAGTGACACATGGAACCATGACTTGGTAGTCACAGTCATCTCTCACAGTGATGGTGGTGAGTGTGATTCTTAGACCTAAAATCACTACACTCAACACATGTCATTGGGTACACTTTGACATCATCAAACGCAATCCTGAAACATGGGTTGTTATAAAGGTGATGTGTGGCTTTGACACATGGGGCTTTTGAGGGGTGAGTGATAGATATGGGATTTGTCCCTCCTGAGGGAGTTTGATATCCTTGGCCACTTGATGAGTAGGATTGAGAAAGGCATGCGCATGCACGTGTGAATCAATATGTGATATTGATGTCATACACATCTCACTCGGTCTACTCTGAGATCAAGGAAATGAATGAACATTGACAGGATGACTGTTCCATGCCTCGAGTTCATTCTGGATATCAGTGACAAAGGAATTATACATTCACTGTAACACCATTCACGGATTGTAGGATGAAAGTTGTTCTCCAACTTTCTACTTTCACTTGGGTAGCAATGATGTGTGACTAGGCACCACTCTTTGCTTGTGAAGTCATAAGTGTTATGGACTTTCACTGCCAACGTGAAATGGACCTGCAGGGTCACACACATAGGATTTAACCTGGAAGAGGAGTTTTGTCCACAAGCAATGTTTAGATTGATTACTAAAAGAGTTTAGTAGTTCAATTAAACACTCAATTAATCGATAGCTCAATATCATAATGTTCAAGGTGTTGGACGCATTGATTGGAGTATCGGATTGATTGAAATCGCATTTGACTGATTCTGCACAATCTGCATTCCCAACCGATCGGTTCATGTGATGAACCGGTCGGCTGAGGTTGCTGAACCGGTCGGCTCAATTGTTGAACCGATCGGCTCATGCACAGAGTGAAACGACCGGTTCAAATGTTGAACCGATCGGTTCAACTGGTGCAATCGAGCAACTTGGGAAAGTAGGATTGGTGAGAATTTTCCTTTCGTTTCAAATTGCCCAATTCGATTTGAATAATATTGGTATTCGATACCAATTGGGAAAGAAACAAGGAAAGTCAATCGGGAACCAACCTGGAACCCCAACCGACCGGTTCATGAGTGAACCGATCGGTTCAAGGGTCCCAAACGATCGGTTCAGGTTGTGAGATGGTTGCCTTTTGTGGAAAATCTCGAACCCTTCTACTCCTGCTTTAGTCCCGTATTGCCGGGCACAGAGAACCCTGTCCCATGACCCGCCTATATATATAGGGGTATTGGGGGCTTCTCAGAGAACAACTCAGTGCAAGTTGATTGCTCTGCAAAGTTGTCGTTTTCTCTGGTTTTGGTAACCGAGAGAGAGCCCGAGCAAGTGCTTCCCGCAAAGGGAGGTGCAACAAGGGAAGGACAACTGTAGTTGCAATTGACAGCAGGAGAGTGTGTTGGCGACTAGTACGTCAACAGGAGGGTGCGACTCCTTCCACTTCCTTGTGGGACAAGGAGAGTGGAGTTCCGGGTGGTCCGTGTGGACTACTTCAGAGGCGGGAGGACACTGCCGCTCAGGAGGACAACTGTCATCCGACAGTCAGGTAGGAGGAGGAGTCTTCAGTCCCGATGCGACCAGGAGCTGCACAGACACCGTCCATGACCGGAGGTGAAGACCGCGCAAGGCGCATGGTATTTTCGCTGAGCAAGCCTCGGGACAAGGTATGATTCACAAACCATCTTTCCTATTATATAGATGTTGACGTGATTCCTTTTGTTCCGGGTTTGGAGAGAAATTTTTTTGTTTCCGCTGCTTCTCTGCCTCCTCCAAAACCCAACAGTGGTATCAGAGCCACGTCAACCTCTCTATATTTTAGGATTATCGATATGATCGATTTTGGTTTGTCGCCTTTATTTATTGCATGTGATGCGAATAATATCGGCTTTATACATGTCCAATCCACAAATCCCTAATATACATATATGATATGTAATATTAATGCACTCGATACGCGTCGCCCTTAAGTGAGTTTTGTGGTGGATGTGTAGCATGATTATGGCCTATAAACCCCTATATCTGTGTGTGGTTGTTTGTGTGGTTGCTTGCATCTCGGTCTGCGCATCAATTCCCTTTCTCATATTCCTGATGTAACTCGAAATAATTCGAGAATTCTTTTCCTACCTTTGCTCCCCCCGAATGTAACTCGGGGTTTCACAATTCAATTGTAAATAGGATAGATTTTATTTCCTGTTATGTCAAAGAACGGCGGACAACCTGAAGACGATTGGTTGGTGATCCAGACGGCCGGTTCGAGGAACAAGATGAGTAGGTGGCGACCTGAGTAGATGCACGATGACCGGTGAACCGATTGGCTGGAGGCGCCAGTCGATCGGCTGGTGGCACCCGAACAACCTACCTGATGGCGAGCCGATCAGTCATGGAGATGAGCTGATCAAACCCAGAAAGGCAGGCACAGATTTCATCTTGTACAGGTTGCATGTGATGTAGACCTAGATGACCGTGATTCCTCTTGGCTCGAGGAATCACAAATAGGATGGCCATAATCATTGCTTTTTATTGTTTATGCATGTTTTCTGTGGGATATAGCATGTATATGATACGTACTATATATTGTGGTGATTGGATATGTATATGTATATATAAAACCAAATCCCTCATTAAATATTAAGTCTTATACGCATTCCATTAGCGAAACACATGGCAAACTTGATCGACCAAGCGTAGGTTACGCCAAAGCGTGGTGCGCCGTCTATCTTGTGGAAGTGTGAAGGGTCGACATGTAGGTTCTGCCAAAGCAGGGTGCATGTTTACCGTGTCGGCTTTTGGGTTAGACTTAACTGGTGATTCTTAGAGCGTCTAAGCCCAGAGGCATGGAATGTTCATGGCAAGGTGTTGTGCATGTTCATTCATCAAGAGTTGCATATGATGCAATTGGCAAGAGTTGCCTACCCGAAAGATCTGAGTTGTGGGTGACAGCCAAAGCTGGTCCATGGCTTAGAGGATTCCAGGATCTTGACCCACTAGAAGATTGTACGCTGCAATATTCTGAATTGATGGTGAGGGCTATCAATTTGAGTCAAAATAGTGGGAGCGGTAATTAATTAAAGGCCTAATTAACTATCGTCAAATTTTATTCAAATCAAATAAAAAAGGTTTTGACAAATGCAAATTTTCTCTTGTAGAATGGCAAAAGAATCATCTTTTAAAATGGGCGAATTAATTGAGAATAAATTCCATAACTGGTTGAGGACTGTGAGAAGTGTTCTGCACAATCCAGATATACCAGGAGCCTTAGAATCCACTCTATGTACGCTTAATGCGTTGGTGAAGGAGAAAGTAGGTAAGGGAGAGAAGTGTTCTCTCGCCAAACCAATTTCTTCTACATGGAGAGGATGGAAGGAACAATGGAAGAAGAAGTCAGAGATAGAGATCTCTACTTCTGGTGTATACGTGATAGAGATTAAATTTACTACTTCTTCGTCATGGGTACTTGATACCGGATGCGGATCTCACATTTGTTCAAATGTGAAGGACCTTAAGAGAAGTAGGCCTTTAGGGAAAGGCGAGGTTGAACTACATGTTGCTAATGGGGCAAGAGTTGCCGCCAGTGCAGTAGGAACCTATGAGTTAACTCTACCAAGTGGGCTAATAATAGAGTTGAAGAACTGCTATTATGTACCTGCCATAAATAGGAATATCATTTCTGTCTCTTGTTTGGAGAAAGATGGATTTGAATTTCTTATTAAGAATGGAAAGTGTTCCATTTCTAAAGATGGGATCTTTTATGGGAGTGCCCCTATGTCTTATGGTCTATACTTGATAGACTTGGAGACAAGTGTATACAACGTAAACACCAAAAAGAAAAAACTCAACGACTCAAACAAAACATATCTCTGGCATTGTCGTCTAGGGCACATAAATGAGAAGCGCATTTCTAGACTCCATAAAGATGGTTATCTAGACTCTTTTGATTATGAATCAATAGAGACATGTGAATCTTGTTTGTTGGGAAAGATGACCAAGACTCCCTTTTCAGGAAAAGGTGAGAGAGCTAGTGATCTATTAGGACTCATACATACTGATGTATGTGGGCCTTTTAGAACTAATGCCAGAGGAGGGTATCAGTACTTCATTACCTTTACTGATTACTTCAGTAGGTATGGCTATGTGTACCTGATGAAACATAAGTCAGAAACCCTTGAAAGGTTCAAGGATTTCATGAATGAAGTACAGAACCAGCTTGGTAAAAGTATTAAGGCACTTCGTTCCGATCGAGGTGGAGAATACTTGAGCCAGGAGTTTGAGGACCTTCTGTGAGCCCATGGTATTGTATCACAATGGACTCCGCCTGGAACACCACAGCATAATGGTGTGTCTGAAAGAAGGAATCGCACATTGTTAGATATGGTGAGATCTATGATGAGTTTTGCTGATCTTCCAATTTCTTTCTGGGGTTATGCTCTTGAAACCGCCGCGTTTACACTTAACCGTGTACCATCTAAATCAGTTCAAAAGACACCATATGAGATATGGACTGGGAAGCGTCCCAATTTGTCTTTTATGAAGATTTGGGGTTGTGGGGCTTACGTCAAGAAAATGTTTTCTGATAAGCTTGGACCCAAATCTGACAAATGTTACTTTGTTGGATATCCCAAGGAAACCAAGGGATACTATCTATACCACCCTACTGACAACAAAGTGTTTGTTGCCAGGGATGCTGTGTTCCTAGAGAAGGAATTTATTTCCAAAGGAAACAGTGGGAGGAATATAGAGCTTGAAGAGGTTCAAGCCCAACAAGAGAACATTGAACAAGTAAATGTACTAGAGGAAAATGTAGATTCACAAGGTATTGTGGAATCTCAGTCTCCTCAGGTAACACAAGGACCTCGTAGATCTAGTAGGACTCGCCTTGAACCTGAGAGGTTTGGATACCTTATAACTCAGGAGGGTGTAGAGTTGATCATAGATGATGATCCAACTACCTACGTAGAGGCTATGGAAGGACCAGATTATGAGAAATGGCTTGAAGCCATGAGATCCGAGATGGAATCCATGTACTCCAACAAAGTATGGACTTTGGTGGAACCACCCGAAGGGGTAAAACCCATAGGGTGCAAGTGGGTCTTTAAGAAAAAGACTGACATGGATGGCAATGTGCAAACTTATAAAGGCAGATTGGTTGTGAAGGGTTTTCGACAAATTCAAGGTGTTGACTATGACGAAACCTTTTCTCCAGTTGCCATGATTAAGTCCATCAGGATCATGCTTGCTATTGCAGCTTATTATGACTATGAGATTTGGCAGATGGATGTTAAAACCGCATTCCTTAATGGGAATATACATGAGGATGTGTACATGACACAACCTGAAGGTTTTGTAGATCTAAAGAATGCCAATAAAGTCTGTAAACTGCAAAGGTCAATCTATGGATTGAAGCAAGCGTCTTGGAGTTGGAATCTTCGATTTGATGAAGAAGTCAAAGTGTTTGGCTTTATTCAAAATGAAGATGAACCTTGTGTGTACAAGAAGGTTAGTGGGAGCTCGACCACATTCCTCATATTGTATGTGGATGACATACTTTTGATGGGGAATGATGTCTTAGCCTTAGAGAAGGTAAAGACTTGGCTTGGGAAAACTTTCTCAATGAAGGACTTAGGAGAAGCATCCTACATTCTAGGAATTAAGATCTATAGAGATAGATCTAGAAGGCTTCTCAGACTAAGTCAGAGCACGTACATTGACAAGGTGCTGAAGCGGTTCAGCATGGAGAACTCAAAGAGAGGCAACGTCCCTATGCTACATGGAGTTACCGTCTCTAGAGCTCAATGTCCCCAATCTTGTGAAGAGAGGGAGCATATGAATGGGATCCCATATGCATCAGCCATTGGATCCATCATGTACGCTATGTTGTGCACACGCCCAGATGTCTTGTATGCTCTAAGCATGACGAGCAGGTACCAGTCAGATCCCGGGGATGCTCACTGGACAGCCGTGAAGAACATCCTCAAGTACTTGCGAAGGACTAAGGATCAGTTTCTTGTGTACGGCGGCGAGGAAGAGCTGGTTGTAAAGGGTTACACTGATGCAAGCTTCCAAACCGATAAAGATGATTACAGATCGCAGTCAGGATTTGTGTTTTTCCTTAATAATGGAGCTGTGAGCTGGAAGAGTTCCAAGCAAGAAACAGTTGCCGATTCTACTACAGAGGCCGAGTATATTGCTGCTTCGCATGCAGCAAAGGAGGCTGTGTGGATCAGGAAGTTCATTTCTGAACTTAGTGTAGTTCCCAGTAGCTGTGATGCAATTGAGCTTTATTGTGACAATAATGGAACTATTGCACAAGCTAAGGAGCCCAGATCACATCAGCGGTCTAAGCACATACTGTGGCGCTTCCATCTCATACGAGAGATCGTACAGCGAGGAGATGTGAAGATTTGCAAAGTACCAACTGAAGACAACATAGCTGATCCACTGACTAAGGCCCTTTCTCAGCAGAAGCATGATGGTCATGCTAGGTCACAAGGACTGCGTTTCCTTGGTGACTGGCTCTAAGTGCAAGTGGGAGTCTATTGGTATGTATGCCCATAGAGCAAGTCATATGATGATTGTAATGGGATACTTTGTAAATGATTTGAATAATAATAAAGGCAATTTCCAATCTGTATGTTTAAACTGTTTCTGAGATGATGGTGTAACATGATAGATGTCTAAAGATTGATTTACTCAATGACGTATGCTTTTGGGTTGAGGACCTAAACGATGAGATCATACGGATGCTAAGAGTATTCTTTCTTGTTTAGTCCCTAGTCGGTTGTTATTGTGGAAATAACCATAGACATCAATAACACTAAAGACTAGATTGTGTGTTGGTTGATGACAGAATCTCATTAGTCATGATATGGTGATATCAAACCAAGCACATAGGTACTTGTTAGAGAACAAGGTACCGGACAGACCCACCGTGAGAGTGACACATGGAACCATGACTTGGTAGTCACAGTCAGCTCTCACAGTGATGGTGGTGAGTGTGATTCTTAGACCTGAAATCACTACACTCAACACATGTCGTTGGGTACACTTTGACATCATCAAACGCAGTCCTGAAACATGGGTTGTTATAAAGGTGATGATTGGGTGGCTTTGACACATGGGGCTTTTGAGGGGTGAGTGATAGATATGGGATTTATCCCTCCTGAGGGAGTTTGATATCCTTGGCCACTTGATGAGTAGGATTGAGAAAGGCATGCGCATGCACGTGTGAATCAATATGTGATATTGATGTCATACACATCTCACTCGGTCTACTCTGAGATCAAGGAAATGAATGAACATTGACAGGATGACTGTTCCATGCCTCGAGTTCATTCTGGATATCAGTGACAAAGGAATTATACATTCACTGTAACACCATTCATGGATTGTAGGATGAAAGTTGTTCTCCAACTTTCTACTTTCACTTGGGTAGCAATGATGTGTGACTAGGCACCGCTCTTTGCTTGTGAAGCCATAAGTGTTATGGACTTTCACTGCCAACGTGAAATGGACCTGCATGGTCACACACATAGGATTTTACCTGGAAGAGGAGTTTTGTCCACAAGCAATGTTTAGATTGATTACTAAAAGAGTTTAGTAGTTCAATTAAATACTCAATTAATCGATAGCTCCATATCATAATGTTCAAGGTGTTGGACGCATTGATTGGAGTATCAGATTGATTGAAATTGCATTTGACTGATTCTGCACAATCTGCATTCCTAACCGATCGGTTCATGTGATGAACCGGTCGGCTGAGGTTGCTGAACCGGTCGGCTCAATTGTTGAACCGATCGGCTCATGCACAGAGTGAAACGACCGGTTCAAATGTTGAACTGATCAGTTCAATTGGTGCAATCGAGCAACTTGGGAAAGTAGGATTGGTGAGAATTTTCCTTTCATTTCAAATTGCCCAATTCGATTTAAATAATATTGGTATTCGATACCAATTGGGAAAGAAACAAGGAAAGTCAATCGGGAACCAACCTGGAACCCCAACCGACCGGTTCATGAGTGAACCGATCGGTTCAAGGGTCCCAAACGATCGGTTCAGTGGTGAACCGATCAGTTCAGGTCCCCAACCGACCGGTTCACTTGTGAACTGATCGGTTCAGGTTGCGAGATGGTTGCCTTTTGTGGAAAATCCCGAACCCTTCTACTCCTGCTTTAGTCCCGTAATGCCGGGCATAGAGAACCCTGTCCCATGACCCGCCTATATATATAGGGGTATTGGGGGCTTCTCAGAGAACAACTCAGTGCAAGTTGATTGCTCTGCAAATTTGTCGTTCTCTCTGGTTTTGGTAACCGAGAGAGAGCCTGAGCAAGTACTTCCCGCAAAGGGAGGTGCAGCAAGGGAAGGACAACTGTAGTTGCAATTGACAGCAGGAGAGTGTGTTGGCGACTAGTACGTCAACAGGAGGGTGAGACTCCTTCCACTTCCTTGTGGGACAAGGAGAGTTGAGTTCCGGGTGGTCCGTGTAGACTACTTCAGAGGCGGGAGGACACTGCCGCTCAGGAGGACAACTGTCTTCCGACAGTCCGGTAGGAGGAGGAGTCTTCAGTCCCAGTGCGACCAGGAGCTGCACAGACACCGTCCAAGACCGGAGGTGAAGACCGCGCAAGGCGCGTGGTATCGTCGCCGAGCAAGCCTCGGGACAAGCTATGATTCACAAACCATCTTTCCTATTATATAGATGTTGACGCGATTCCTTTTGTTCCGGGTTTGGAGAGAAAATTTTTTGTTTCCGCTGCTTCTCTGCCTCCTCCAAAACCCAACAGCAGTGGCTGGGAAGAAGAGGAAGATCCATAGTGTCATAGAAGCTTTCGTAGAGCAACTCATTGTCAAAGAGGAATGGTGGCTTCCCCCTCCTCTTCTTCATCATCATCGCCAGCTAGAACTTCCACTTCTGCAGCTTGTTCTTCCTCATCCTCATCAACATCAATGATAGGCCACCTGTAGTTTTGGCCTGGCCTGATGTTGAAAGCAGGGTCGGGCAATGCATGCCACTGAAAAACCTTTGCCACATGGAAGGTGGCGTAGGCAATGCCATGGCGGACTTCAATGAGGCCAGAGTTGACAAAGTGGGTTAGGTTGAGCGTATTTTTACTCTCTATCTTTTGGGGCCCGGATAGATCTAGCCCTAGGTGCATAGCAATAGGAGTAATAAGGCCCCCAAAGTAGATTGGGGCCTTGTGAGAAATGTTCCTATTAACTGCCATCACGCGCATGAGGAAGAAGGCTCCAAAATTGATGGGTGTCCACTCCAGCAGACTATAGAGGAAGAAAAGGTATGTCTCCTGAAATTTTCTTTGTGATAGTTTGGATCTTACAAAGAATGATTTAGAAAGAATCTGGTGAAGAATCTAGACAAATGGATTCTCAAAGTTAGCTATAGTAGTGTGGTGCCAGCTGATAGAATATCCCTCAGGTATAGTGACCATCTTCGCATACATAGCTTCATAGTCAGCATTTTGTGGAGGCTGACGCAGATCACTATGGTTCCACCCATAAATTTCATTGAACGCATGAAGGGTCATGTTGTAGTCCCTATTATAGAGACAGAAATACATGCACCCCTCCTTCCATTCCATCCATGCCAGTATTAATTCATTGGGAATGACATAAATGTCCAGAGATGCCATGAACTCGATGACGATCTCCTTGTATGTGGGCCATCTGCTGAAGAATGGATAACCTTACGCATGGTCGCGGCATAGCATGGGGGACTCTTGTAGTTGTCCCTAAAGCACATAGGCCATATTGGCCTCAAATCCCAGATCTTTGATAAGCTCCTGGTCACCATATTGGGTGGGCTCAATCCGACACTTCCACAGTTCTTCATATACCTTCTTTACCTCCGCCAATAGGTGGACCAGCCTCGGGCGAGGAGCTAATCCTTGTTGTGGGGTGGGTAGAGCAGGTAGTGTGGCCCTGGATGACGAAGCTCCAGATCTCACCATTATTGCACAGGCAATGAGTGAGCGTAATCGCATTATTTTTCCCGAAGGTTTTCCGGATGGTTAATCGCATTGAATGCAACTTAACTGTTTAGATGTTCATAATTGCAAAATCATAAAGTCACTATGGTTATCAAAAATATAAATACATGTGTATTCTCACACCTACATGCCACCCTAATGGAAGATGCCATGAAGGTAAGGCCCAAGAGGGTAGACCAATGGGCACCATGAGAGGTGACCCCAAACACCAAGCTTGAGAATGAGAAGGTGGTCTATGTTGCATAACTATGGGGCACCAAGAAAGGTGACCCCCATGAACCAAGCACGGGATTGAGAAGGTGGCTTGAAGTCATTGGCAAAAGAGAAACCCTAGAGGGGTATTCCAGGGTTAGGGCAAAAGCAGTGGCGAATGACACATTGAAAATGTAAATTGGTTTGCTAATTACCCTGATTGTGATAATTAAATTGTTAGCCATATTTGTGAAATTTTGGTTGTTCCCCCATACCTGCATATTCCTATATGCTGACCGACATTTTGTTTGTCTGCGTTTTAGGTACAACAATTGAAAGAACAAATAGTAAAGTGACACATTGTGAAAATAAGAAATAAAGTGCAAGGAGGATTAGATAGAATGAATCCAGGTTGTGGATAGAGTAGTTTACCAAAGTTTTAAAAAGGTGTGCAAAGTTTTATTTTATACCAGATTTCAATTTAGTTGGTAAAATTTGATAATTGTTATTGATTATTTATCGAACCTTTGATCCTGTTAATTGGGATAATGGCTCTGATCTCTTGGTCTCCCTTAATTTGGGGTTACCAGGAGGCGGGGTCGTTACAATTGGTATTAAAACATAGGTTCCTCATTTAATCTGTAATAATTATTAAATTTTATAAACTCTGTAGAACCCAAGGGAGTTATTAGAGGAATTTCTGAAAGACAGAGGTGTCTAGAAAAGGATCACGTCAGGGGGCTGGCAAGATTTTCCTCCGCATCGGTAGTCAGAATACGAGGACTCCCAGATTAGTGTGACTGCCTGGCCAATGTCTCAGGATTTGACTCGAAATAAGATACATTTAGGACTCTCTCATCTTGTTCATCCCTTCTCAACTCAAATGATGTTAAGGACCTTAAGGATTAGGGTTTTCTCTCTTTTCCTCACCCTCTTGAGGTAGGGGTAAGGTTGATAAGGTTTAAGGAATCCTCCACCAAACAAATAAAAAGCATGTAAATAAGATGTCATGGACATAAACTTAATAGGTTAAGCGTAAAAGAATAGACACATGCTTAGGTCATATGACATAAGTTGTCATACCCTCAGGAGAGACCTGAGGCTAGGCCTTCTTGTCAGGAGGATAAGTGAAGAGAGTTATTCATGGAGGTAGAGATCTCCATTACAAGTAGAGACCTGGCACATCCTATGAGGATGAGGTTAACCCTAACCCTAAGTGAAGGTTAGAGAAAGAGATGACATGATGAGTTAGATGTCATGGTAGACCAGGTGTTTGGATGGATATGCTTTTGGATGCCCATATGATCCATGAGAGGTTGGATGTCCTAGTGCCTTGGCGACCCAATTCTGGAAAGGGCCGTGCATGGTAGAGAGAAGGATAGCTCCTTCATTGATGAGGTTAGAGAGGAACCTATGGGAAACCCCATGAGCTTATATGAGCATGGCATAGTATGCACCTAGAGTACGTTAGTAGTGTGAGTAGTAGGTTGAAACTCTGTCCAAGGGAGTATGTTGGATAGCTGATGAGATAAGCATAAAGGGCTAGGGATAACCTTGAGAAAACATAAGTTTGAACATAGGCTTCTTCATGTAGAGGTATGCTTGTGAGCTTGATCCATCTTCATGGAGAGAGGACCTTTAGTATAAGGCTGGTTGTGGAGTTAGCTCTAGAGAGAGAGAGCAGAACCCAAGTAAGAAAGTTGGAAGCCTAGACACCGAGATATGAGGAAAAGTGGGGAGTTGAGGATGATGCGACCTAAGTGGATAATACTGGTTGCCTCATGCTGACGATATCTTGGTTTCCATTAGAGGAACCAAACCCTAGAGAGAGGATGAGACTGTTGGTACCTCCATACCTAAGGTATAGATGAGAAGAAGAGTTCCTTTAACCATGAAGAGGTTTAGTAACAGGTGGTGAGGCCTTATACCTTGTTGGTTGTCCTTGAGGAGGACTCCACTTGAAAGTGTTGATCTAGCAGAAGGATCATGGGAAGTGCATGTCATACCCCATACATGCTTGGCTCGTGGTTAAAAGTTGAGAAGGCAGTTGGTCATCAAAAAAGTGAACCTAGGGTTCCTAGGCCTAAGAGGGGAAGTGGTGTACCTGATGCTCATGATGAGATTTGGGAATCAAGCATGGAACTCCTCATGTTTAGAGGAAAGGGAAACCCCCTATAGGTTAAGGTATGATTGATGAACCCCTAAGGTGGTGACATAAGAAGGGTTGTTCTTTGTCCAATGTTGAGGAATGAGGACAAGTGTGACCTGGCATGGTTTAGTAGGTTGTCTTCTTGTACCATAGTAGATTTATAGGTTTGAGCATACACATGTGGATGTAAACCCTAAACATAAGGACGTTTGTGACCTTTGTTATCAAGATGTAGTTTCCTCCCATCTTGGGAGAGGGACCCTTTTGTAGGTCATGTACTAGTTTCTGTGGTTTTAAGGTAACCTAAAAAGGTCTCATAGGGTCTTGAGAAGCTAAGTGAAAAATACATGGTATAAGAATGAACTTGTAGACCCATAGATAGCCATCTCTAAGTGGATGTGGGTGTGTTACCATGGAGGTAATCGATATGGGGCCTGACCAAGGCAGGCAGGTCGCCATGACCCAAATGAAAGGATGAAAATCAGCCATAAATGCAGAGACAGATGATGTTGGTGACCCAAGTAGGTTCGAAACCAGTTTCCATGGAAGTAGCCTTGATATTGAGACATAAGTTGCACGTTTCAACTTAGATTTGAAGGTGTATTGGCAAGGTGGGATGTACCATCTCTACTCTTGGAACAGGAAGAACTTTGTATTTGGACTACAGCCAAATGCTTATTTCCTCTTGTTATGGGAGTGAGAGATAGGACAGTACGCATACCATACACCAAGGATAAAGATGATGCGAGTTGGAACGTTGCTATGAGGTATGAGGACAGAGATGATAACATACCCTGGTGGAGTGAATGATATGTGGATAGAGCGATAAGGTAGTCATCTTATGAGGATGTTCTATCATGAACTATGGATTATACAAGGTTGAGTTCGAAAACTAAGAGGATGAGCTCAGCGTTTCTTGATGAAGATAGACTTAGAGTTGAGATGAGATAATAAGTGGAATGCATGGAGATGTATGTCTTCAACGTTACCTAACACCTAAGGATGTGAAGTGGTTTAGAACCAGCTACCTAGTTTAGCAAGAGGCTAGAAGAGGTTGTTAGGTTAACCCTCAGTTGGAAAAAGAGATAAGTTTGGCTAACAATCAGATGTAATAATATCATTTGATCAAGTTAATGGTTTTTTGGTTAGCCAGCCTAGTCCTTGATGCAATGAAAGGATGGTGGTAGAACCTCTGATGCACTTCTCTGGAAAGGAAGGTGATGAAACCCCGACTAGAGTGGTTTAGGGTTTCTAAGGAATCAATCTTGAGGAATCATGACGTACAGGAGATCATGATTTTAAGTTCATCATACACTGTGGTACTACTAAGATAGTAAGTTGCAGTGGTACATTGGATGCTTAAGATAAAGTTGCATGTGGTTTGGCACCATGCAAGCCAGGAGGTGGAGGACGAACACCAGTAACCCAAAGAGTTGATGTAGAGGATAAAGAGTCCCCGAGAGGGAATGGGAGTGATCACTATGGATGTTGTGGTAAGTCTCCCCTAGACCAAGGAAGTTCAAAATGTAATATGGGTTATGATCGATCGCCTTACCTAGATGACATGAGAAAGAAAGAATTTTTTCAAGGGATGGATCCGGTTGAACTACATGAGAGAGAGATGGTTCAACCTACACCATGATGCAAGTTCAAAAATTCTTGACTGTGACCTAAAAGGTTTACTCCCATGAGGTGGAAGTAGGTACAAGAAGAACTCGATGTTAGTATAGTTTATCACCCCTAACTAATGGTTAGTATGATCCAGACTAGAGGGTCTGATGAGAGAATGTGTGCTCACATAGGGTGATACATGGGTCAGTTCTTGACTTATAAAAGATGTGATGATTAAACACCATATCCAGTATCAGGATGAAAAGAAGCTATGCAAGGGAGATAGTGTCGGTCACCACTTCATTAAGATGATGTTGGTGAAGGGGCCTCATGAAGGTCAGAAAAGAACCACAGGGTGTGCAGATGAATTCGCTTTGATCATGCAATGGCTGAGAGAGAGCCCAGGGGTGACATGAGTCGTGAGCTGATGCAAAGCAGACTGACATGCGGTTCACTATGGGAGAGCATTGATGTGAAATCTGACCCCTCTGAGCTATAGCTCAGAAAGCTGAATCCCCGATATATGGGTCCATTTGAGATGGATTGGTGGAGATGGTTAGGTTTAGACTTACCCCTCGGGATAATGTGATGAATGATGTGTTCCACGAGTCTGATCTAGAGCACTATGTGAGGTACCCAAGCCATGTGCTGAGCCATGAACCTATTCAGCTTTGTGAGAGGCTGAAATGTCCTGAGTCACCCATAAGGGTATGAGATACCAAGGTGAGAGAGAACTCAGATGAAAGAATACAAGATGATGAAGGTTCTTGGGAAGCACCATGGAGAGGGTAGAGTCACATGGGAGCCATGATGGACATGGGGAAGTCTTATCCTGATTGTTTGTTTGCTTGATGGAATTTTGAGGGCAAAATTCTTATAAGAGGGGAAGGATGTTAGAACCTCAATTTTTACATATGTTTTCATAATTGAAATGAATAATTTTGTGAATATGGACTTAATTAAAAAGGTGGTATGCTTTGCTTCAAAGAATGGGTTTCTTTGCAAATATCCCTTTTGAGAGGAATTTCGTGGTTCCTATTAATATCTTAATCCAATAATGGATATAAAAGAGAAGAAAAGAAGAAAAGTCCAACTAATGGAAAAAGTTACATGATAATGGATATTAAGCAAAGTAATCATGAGAAATACTTGGAAGTATCTAGAAAGCGGCATTAATGGACACAATTGAGTAAAATTCGTTTACATATGGTTTCTAATAAAAGGAATATGAAAAGAGGAAAAGAAAATGAAAGATAAAGAGAAATCCTTGAAAAGAAATATCTTAATTAAGAATTAAGAAAGAAAGGGTAAAGGAATATCCCCTAAGATTGGATTGTGTGCCTTTAGGGTTCCTTGAGGTTCAAGGAATCCAAGATGATAAGATAATTCCAAAAGAAAAAGGAAATATCAATTAAAGAAGTCTTATTACAGAATAACTTGTTTTTGAAGAAAAAGCCCTTTTCCTTGGAAATTTGGGACTCATTTTCGGCATGCTTGTAGATAAAGGCAAAAGGAGATTTCCCTCAAAATTTGGAAGCAAAATGATGCAAGGTTTCCAAGATATACAATTTAGAAGTTATCCTAAAGTAGAAAGGATATTTGTGTCACGATTTGATATTGGGAATTTAATCCCGATTTTTCATGATGTTCAGATTAATTGTGACTGTCAGATCAGTGATCCAACAACTGGGAGTGAATTTCAGTCGCGTGGGGACATCTTGTGCAGAGCCCACCTATGAGGTCCTTGAGTGGATGATTTCTTGAAGAGGAAAGGGTGTCTTGGAGCGAGAAGGACTCCATTAGCTTTGGAAGAAGTTTCCGATGTGAACCAACCCAATATGTGGGTGGTTTTGTCGCCAAGGTGGAAAGTCCCCAACCTGCCGATCTGTATCTTTGACCCTATATATAGAGGGGGCTCACGAGGGCACCAACGCATCAAATTTCTACCCCAGAATCTTTGGAGAGAGACGACAAATGTGATGGTTAGATCAATTCTAGGAATGACCCTAACCTTCCCCTTCATCTTCCAGTTGACCTCGCCGGAGCTCCGGCAATCTGACGGAGGTGGAGGCACGACGTGAATGTGAAATTGAGGACCTAGTCGAGTTCGGATGGCAACGGCAAAGCTTCTGAGCCTCCTAGCTTGCTCGTTGGTGGACGAGATCCCAGAGTCAACCTCTGAGTTGACCGCCAGCTCGCGGAGGGTTGCTCGCATGAGGAAGACGAAGGCACCTGGGTGAATTACAGAACTGCCCTACCATTCCTTCTTTCTGGGTAAGGGCATAATGGCCTTGTTGTTTCTTTTCAATTGTGAGTCTGGAGGGAGATTGGGGATCGTTGGATCCCACATGGTCCAGCAGACCACGCATCAAACGGCCCAATAAATCTAGTAAATAGCCTTCTCTATCGAATATTCAAGAAAATTGATGAATCTTGCATAATTCATTAAAAATAGGTTCTTTGGCCGAAAATTACAAATAAGTAGTGCTTTTTTGTCAAAAAAATGCAAGGAATGTAATGAAAATGTAATTGACGCCTAATTCTACTTACAATTCAAAAAGTATGTAAAGATGCTATCTTTAATGGTTTTACTAATGAAAAACCCTAGATTTTGATGTTAATGAGATTTAGTGAAGTTCAATGAACAAGTTAAGTTGATAATAACCTGTTTTTGGTAAAAGAGAGATTAAAATCTAAAAATATGATCTTTGTGGTTAATTGGCCTAATTTAGGGTTCCATGTGCATAAATGAGCTTTAATGGGCCTTGAAACCCTAATGTTAGTAATTGTAACTCTTCATGGCTTTAATTGTTCAAATTCATGAATAGAGCTGAGATATGATGGTTCTAAGCTATTTCGAGTCAAAAAGTTCCTAATTGTGGATAAATACCCTTAATGTAGTAATTAGGGTTTTCTAATGAATAAAAGTGGAATTAGTGATAAAAAGAGTTCATGAAAGATGAGTTGTTCCTCTCTAGGGCTTTGATCCCCCTTCTCTCTAGTCACCCCCGGCAGCTTCCGCTGGGGGGAGGGGCACTTCTTCGACGTTTCCTCCCCCTAGCCTTCAACAAATGCGGTGAGGTCGTTGTTTTGGGAAGCTTAGGAGCATTTCTCTAGAGACGAGAGCTGGTCAGAGTTGCTGGCACCTACTCAAAAGATCTGGGGTGAAGGAGGTGTGACACGCCACGAGGAGTCGTGATCTGGGCCAGAGATGGCGATTCGACCATGTCAAACTCTGCTCCATTCAAGTGTGATGAGTGGAGAGAGGCTGCTCTCATCCAGAACCAGGATCGTGTGCTGCTCCACCGCGCTAGGGTCAGGATGGGGTTCCTCACTTCATCGTAGGCAGAGTAAGGGTGTCCCTCGATCTCCTTTTGTAAGAATGTCCCTTCTTATTGAGCTAGGTTTTGGCTTCATCCACTGCAACGGCAGTGCTGTGACTTCATCTTCGTTATGCTTCCAGTGGCACGTCCTTCTTGGCAGCGCTTGTAGCTGGCCTTGGGCTCCTGGATGGTTGAATGAGGATTTCTTCAGTTCTCGGCGGTTTAGATGGAGGCGATGGTCGGGTCCCCCAATTGCTTTCTCATCCTTTGCTCTAGCTCAGGGCGGAGGTGATCGGGCCCTTACTCTCACATCCGTTCTTTCTTGCTCTGCCGGCGGATGGCCTATGGCCACAGCGTGGAGGATCAACCTCATGACACAGCAAGCTGATGATGTGGTGGTGGATGCCTGCTAGGTGCTTGTTGATATGACCCAATGCAAACAGGGGCTTCAAGCCCTTGTGTGGGTGTGTCTCTTATAGGTTTAGTGTTATGACTATTGGTGGCAAGTTTTTGCTGCTCATCGGCGTCCACAACAGAGAAGTCCATGCCTACGGGAGGCTCTGCTAGTTCGCTGGCGTAGTGGTTCTCTATGGCCGGTTGATCCCGGGAGCTGTGCTCTTCAGGTGTGGCTGGTTTCTATTGCTGTGAGGGTGGCACCCTCAAGGTGTTCGACCAGATGCTACTCTGACTTTGCTCCTGATCAAGGCTATAACAAGGTGTTTTTGGGGTCGCTTCCTATGTCCCCCTTCTTTGTTGTGTGTAGGAACACCCATAGGGTGTTTGACGAACAACCTCTTCGTAAGAAGTTGGCTGTTGTTCCTATTGCAGGACATCGACAGATTGGTGCCTATTTCAGATGCTAGTTGAACCCCAAATTGTTGGCATAGGACCACACATTGTGGGTGCTTCCATTAGACAGTTGGCACCGTGCCAAGAATGAAAGGTTGTTTCGAACATCTTAGCCTTGCAGTTCTCTATTGATAGATTGGGATGGGTCTGGCAATCTGAGAAGATCTGAAGCTAGTGATTTTTTTCCAGGTAGGGATTCTTAGTGGATGCTATGTTGCAATATGTAGTTACTATTTGTGGGTGGGCTTATTGCATGTATCTTTAGGTTGTAATTAATCATTCTCCTGGTTGGAATGTCTGGTTTTAGTCTTGTTAGTTTGATGTTCTTCTCGGTTCTTATTATCTTTAGGTCTAGTGTAATAACCCTTGTGTGGGGTATATGATCCTTGGTCGAGCTCTTTAGCTCCTGTTCATGTAAGGGGGTACTCATTGCCCAAAGTTTTGGTTTATAGTAACACGCTTTTTGACTGACCAAAAAAAAGATGAGTTGTTAATCCAGAAGGAACCAAAGATGATAATTAGGCCTAATGATCGTGTCATGAATTGAAAGGACAAAAATGGTAGCTTTAATGTAAAAGAGGATTAATGGACTTTTAATTGTGCCCTTAATCCGAATTAGGGTAATATGTTGTTAAAAGGTAACCTTAATATCTTTCGTGAAGAATAGATGAGATAATTAGGGTTTTAGAATAATTGTATAAAATTAGGGTTTAAAATAATATAGATGAAGAGAGACCCTAATCACAATGGAAACCCTAAAAGTGGACTAGAACCCCTAAGAAGTGAGCTAGGTTTAATAGATCTTGATGGCATGATTAACGATAGAAAAATTGGATGCCTATTTCAGGATCAACTTGTGTGTGCTTGCTTGGTTTCTCAATTGGTTGAATTAATTCTGCATTCAAGACAGCTTGACAGGTATGTGGTTAATTATGATTAATCGCATTAGTTTTCCTGAAGGTTTTCCAGATGGTTAATCACATTGAATGCAACTTAACTATTTGGATGTTCATACTTGCAAAATCATAAAGTCACTATCGTTATCAAAAATATAAATACATGTGTATTCTCGGACCTACATGCCACCCTGATGGAAGATGCCATGAAGGTCAGGCCCAAGAGGGTAGACTAATGGGCACCATGAGAGGTGACCCCAGACACCAAGATCGGGAATGAGAAGGTGGTCTATGTTGCATGACTATGGGGCACCAAGAGAGGTGACCCCCAGGTACCAAGCTTGGGATTGAGAAGGTGGCCTTAAGTCATTAGCAAAAGAGAAATACTAGAGGGGTATTCCAGGGTTAGGGCAAAAGCGGTGGAGAATGACACATTGAAAATGTAAGTTGGTTTGCTAATTACCCTGATTGTGATAATTAAATTGCTAGCCATATTTATGAAATTTTGGTTGTTCCCACATACCAGCATATTCCTATATGTTTATCGACGTTTTGTTTGTCGGCGTTTTAGGTACAACAATTGAAAAAACAAATAGTAAAGTGACACATTGTGGAAATAAGAAATAAAGTGCAAGGAGGATTAGATAGAATGAATCCAGCTTGTGGATAGAGTAGTTTACCAAAGTTTTAAAAATGTATGCAAAGTTTTATTTTATATCAGATTTCAGTTTAGTTGGTAAAATTTGATAATTGTTATTGCTTATTTGTCAAACCTTTGATCCTGTTAATTGGGATAATGGCTCTGATCTCTTGGTCTCCCTTAATTGGGGGTTACCAAGAGGCGGGGTCGTTATAACAGTAATATTATCATAACCATAAGCATCAAAGGGAACTTATTGAATAAGAGGCACAATTACACAGAATTTATTTTATACATAATCCTCATTTTTTTATTAGTTTGAGCTATAATATAACCATATTCTAACATACCAATAATTAACTATAGTAATTGCAAGATAAACTTACTTGGACCAAAGGGACCCTGACACGTCAGTAGATAGATGCTTTATATCTATTTATTTATTGTGTAAGTTCAGGTCAAGAAAAAGACACGCATGTCCTTGGGCTTAACACATACAACCTAGGGACTTTTGGATCATTTGACCTTGAGTCATCCCCTTCCTTGCGAAGGGTTCAACTCATGCCTAGGCGGGTAAGCTAATGCACTGACTCCTCTACCACCAATCTTCAAAAAACCAGTGTAGGGTCTGGACATCTCTGTGCATCCTCACTAGACTGGGTAGGGCAAGTAGTCAAGCTAGAGGTGGTTGGGAAGGTGAACACAGATGTTAGGCTTTGAAGTGGTTTGTAGGTCCATGGAGGTCAGGATTTGAACTGGTTTGTAGTTCCAACATCCTCACCTTGCTTTTTAGAGAGAAAGGAGAAGCATCATGCAATGTTAGGAAGCTTGCTTGCCACCCAGATTGCTTTGTTGCTTCTCTCCATGTTTTGGGACCACTCAGAATCCTTCCAGCCTCTTCCATCATGCACAACAAAGAAGAGAGGAAGACCATGTGATGGGAGAATGATCTCGAGTGTTGCGTTGTTACAACTTTGTGTCTTGACAGAAAGCATTCTTATGAACCTTATATAGGAGATGGGGGTAGTGTTTTATGGCTCTGCAATCCCTCCAGGATGGTGCAAAGATAAACACCATATATCTTGTAAATCCATGATAATGATCTCTCTCTATATATCAATCTATCTATTGGGATTAGGAGAGTTAGACTCTAGGGTTTTTGGGCCTTTGGAGGTTGAGAGGGAGTGTGGTGAGGTGAGTGAGATTGTCTGTGCTAAGGATTCCCTATTAGTCTATATCAAGGAGATGATTTAGGGTCACCCATGTTACCTTATGTCCTTAAAACAAACCTTTTCATTAGATAAAACTCCATTTTCATATTTTATATCGATAAGACACATAAAATATCATATTTCTCCTAAACTCTGGGACAATCCTATTTAGATATTATCCAGGTTTAGGAAAAATAGTAGGTAAAGGGAATTTTTTTTTGAACCTCAAAACTTGACCTTTAAGCAGTAAATAGATATTTACCACATTAATTATCTAGGATGCTAATTATCTTAAAATCTCCTAAATTTCCTCTAATAATCTTGTACTTGATGAATCTTTCATCTAAATTATTCATAGTATTTGATATGATCATGAATTACTTAAATTCTTAAGTTACACTATAGGGACCTATGTGTAGGACCACAAGGGCCAAAATAGGCTTGATTAGATATTATAGGCCCTGGGTTCACCTATGACCATGTAATGATTCCAAAAGCCTCAAAACAATTTGAATTTCATGTTTAAGACTTGAATTACCAAAAATATCTTGATTGATGTCTGATTTTTATATATATTAGCCAAATAGACCCAATGTCATAGTTACTTGCATTATAATTACCATTACTCCAACCTAAGAATTTAATGATTTCAAGGACTCCATGTTATTCTAAATTTCTCATGTAACGCCTAGTTAGCATAACTATACCAAATTGAATTCTAATCTTAGTAAAATGCAAGAAATGCCAAAAATTGGTTAGTTGAGAAAAATAAGAACTTAGTCAAGTCTTAATCTCATAATCATTAACAAATTTCACAAAGCCACACCATTGATCTCATTATTACAAAGCCACTTTGATTGACTAAACTTGAATATTAATTCATTATTCTAAATTTTTGCTTTAAGGGAAATAGTATGAGCACTTTAGGGATGCCTTAATCTTACTTCTTCCTAAAATTCTAATTTGAGATGAGGAGGGAAGTGCATTTTAGGGTTTATTAAGCAAATATATTAGAAGGAGGAAAAAGTATTGATGAGAAGACTTAGGTAAATATTACTTCATGCAAACCGTAGGTTCCGTCCATGCAGGTATCACATTGGCTAAGGGAGTCCATGTTACCAACTTAATGGTGTGGAGAAAAATATTGCAAGCCCCCAAAGTCGTGATCCTTTTCGACACCATTACCCTTAAGTTATGCCCTAATAATTTTCTTTATATTTCTACGGAATATTTGAAATTATGAATTATTAAATACTATTTAATAAATTTGGGCACTGATACCAAATTTAATGACCCTCCCAATCAAGGTGAACCTTAAAGTTGAGATTCATTGCCTTATTTTTTCAACATCTATATTCAACAAATGATAAATAATAATAAATCATTTTCATTTCTTGAACTTTGACTTATTTTTAAGATATATATTGAGACTCCTCTTAGGAGTTGCATGAATTTTGAAGGGGACTAATGTATTCATATGAGAGTAAATAGTAACAGTATCTAGCTAATCCTCCTTTTATCTTATCTTTAATATCTTCAAATGATTGAAACTCCATGTCTTATATCTGGAAGTTATCTAAAACACCAAAAAATAAATATGTGGATCAATATATCTCTGTATTGTGTACATGGTGCAACCAAAATATGTGCAAGTATAGTAACAATATATAATGTTTACAACTAAAGACTTGTAGATATTAAACTCATATTCTAACCCATGCTTGGTATGCACTCTCATATGTAATCATTATCCATTATTTGACTTATGTGTGATGCCCCTTGATGGGTGTAACCCAGGGTTCATAAAATTCTAATTTACTTTATGTGATACTCATAGTTGTATTATAATGAACTAAACTAGATAAACTTTAATCCATACATCAAAATCATCTAAAAAACCATTATCACCATGTACCTTATTGAAGAACCATGCTAGTTATATCCATGAAATCCAATAATTAAGGTACATTCAAGCAATCCATAATCAATGAATTTTGTATGTATGTATGTATGTATGTATGTATGTATGTATGTATGTATGGATGTATGTATGTATGTATGTATGTATGTATCGGAATCAGGTAAATATATTTTGACTTCCCTCCTACAAATGTAAGAGGGTCAAGAGTTACATATAGCCCTATGCTCGCTATACAATGTGTACGTGAGCTCCTCACACATCTAGCTAATACGTAATCTCTTTTTTACATTTTTACATATTTTTGCAGCAATATTACTCACTCTACTATCTACTCCAGTATGCTTACGAGCATTCCTTTCATTCCATACATGGAAGCACAGGGAAGAAAATAGAAGAAGCTTCATCTCCTCATTGGCGCAGCGTTTGACCATCTTTTTTATGTCTTCATTCAGCTCTATTCGTAATCGGAACTCCCTGCAGATTTTCCCCCATAAGGTCTTCGTGAATCTACAACTACAAAATAGGTGGCTATGGGATTCCTCCTCTTCTTTGCATAAATAGCAGGTGGTAGAAATATTTCTATTCCACTCATGTACTTTATCTAGGGTTGCCAAAGCTCCATGTAAAATTTTGAATACACAAGTGGACCATTTGGGAACTTGCTTACCATCCCATATCTGAGCCATAGTCCCGTCTTTTTCAGCCCTTGTCCTTGTGATCTCCCACAAATCAGCTTTTGGATTCAACATGTGCCATTCTCCAATATGAGTCTGACAAAGAAGGTGCTTGACCTGCAGCCATAGACTCCTCATCATATGAATGGTGCGTGAAATGCCTTCTCTAGTACGAGGCGGGAAATCCAGTCCTTGTGGGTATATGTCTCTCATCCATCTCCCCCATATAGAGCCAGTGGTCTGGTACAAGATGATTCTCTTTAGTGTCCCCCATCTGGCGATGTCCCTTGGAGTTTTCAACTGCATACCCCCTTCATCTTTAGGCAAGGCCAGCCTAGAATAGCGCATGGGATGATACTCACTCGCCCAAATAAAGTTTGAGATTTTCAACTCCATCATATCAAGCACAGCACCCAAAATCTCACCTTGTTGTACCCAGAAGATAAGAAGTCCCTCTATAGCTGAGCTAATGAGGGTAGCTCGGCCCGCCATGGATGTCTTCTGTGTAGGCCATCTTGCTATCATCTCATCCAATCTATCAATACATTCAGCAAAATCTTTGACTTGTAGATTACCCCCGGCTAGTGGAAATCCCAGATATTTAGTCGGAAACTTGCCCAACTCCACTCCAATAGCTTCTTGCAATCTATCTTCCATGTGGTGGCAGTTTTTTGAGAGATAGAGTTGTGTCTTATTTGCATTAATCCACAGCCTCGTACGCTCTCCAAACTCTCTCAGAAAAATTTTCAGCTCCTTTAACATTTCAACTTTAGCCTCAAGGAAAAGTAGGACGTCGTCCGCAAAGATAAGGTGGCTCATTACCTTCTTACCATGGACAGTGTATGCTTTGATCAATTTTGAATCTTCCGCTTCTTTCAACTTCCTTGTAAAGTCCATGACAATGGTGAAGAGGAGAGGAGAAAGGGGATCGCCTTGCCGAAGACCATTGCTGCCTTTGAACAAACCTACAGATGTGCCATTCACCAGTACTGAGAAACTTGGTGTACCAACACATTGTTGCATCCATTGAATCCACGTTTCAGAAAAACCCATCTTTTGCATGATCCACCACAATCTATCCCATCTGACACTGTCATATGCCTTTGAGATATCAAGCTTTAAGCAGGCCTTTCTGCTCCCTCTCATCACATTGAAATCAACTAGAAATTCATCAGCAAGAAGGGCATAATCACTAATACTCCTACCAGTAATAAAGGCTCCTTGATTTTTACAAATAAGAAAAGGGAGGACCATCTTCAGTCTTGTAGCTAGAACTTTTGCTATAATCTTGTACTGAATAGAGCAGCATGCAATAGGTCTGAAGTCCGCAAGAGAAGCTGTAATTTTCTTCTTGGGAATGAGAACCAAGAAAGCATGATTGACTTGTCTAACCATATTACCGCCATCAAGAAACTATCTCACATACCTCAGGAGGTCTTCTTTAATAGTGTCCCAAGTCATCCTGTAGAAGAAAGCATTGAACCCGTCTGACCCGAGGGATTTGTTGTAGCCTATTCTCCATAATGCATCTTTAACTTCTTGCTCAGTGACCTCCCTAGTGAGAATGTTGTTATGGGTGCTAGAAAGTTTGAACTTCTAGTCTATGTCCTCCTCCTCTAAAGTATCTTCAAAGTTTTTATTATAAAGCTCATTCTAGAACAGTACTGCTTGGTCCTCAATGTCTTCTTGTTTATTAACCACCTGCCCATCTTTGTCAATTAGCTCACATATGATATTAGAAGCCTCCCTTCTTCTGACTGCCATGTGGTAGAGCTTGGTACTCCTATCCCCATCTTTCATCCATTTCTCCCTACTTCTTTGCCAGTAGAATTTCTCCTCGGCCTTTTTTAAATCAACAAGAATCATCCTTAACTCTCGGTCCTTCTCAATTAAGTCCCCATTGCTCGGGTCAACCTTCAAGCATTTTCTAATCTCGCTACATTATTTTTTGGTTGTTGCAATCAGATTAGGAATATTCACCTTCTCCTTAGCCCACTTTTTCAGTGTTGTTTTCAGCAGTGATAACTTTTTTGCAAAGACAAACATAGGATTCCCATGTATGTGTGTACCCCATACCTCCTTTAGAATATCGTCAAAGCCCTTCCACTCTGCCCAATAATTAAGAAACTTGAACGGTCTTCTCTTTTGTTTTTTCTCTATTATCTGCACAAGGAGAGGAGCATGGTCACTAAGCTCAGATCCACCAGCTTTCACCTGCACATTAGGGAACATCTTTAACCATTCTTCATTAACTAGGGCTCTATCCAGCTTGCTAGCTATTCTGTCCCCCAGGTCTTGTTCATTATTCCATGTGAAAAGGTCACCGCCTGTCATGGGAAGCTCAATCAAATCTGCTTTATCAATAGCCCTATTAAAAGCATCAATCACATCCCGTAGTGCAGGTCTACCCCCTATCTTCTCACCCTGTAGTCTGACATTGTTGAAGTCGCCAATCACCATCCACAGTGTCGTCACCTTTGTAGACAAAAGAGCCAGATCATGCCAGAGTTCCTTCCTACTCTTTGCATCATTATGAGCATAGACCGATGTCAAGCACATGTGTAAGCCAGCTGTGTTCCTGCATTCTAGTGTGATGTGTTGATCGGACATCATCATCACTGTCATCTGCCATGCATTGGGCTTCCACGCCACGCACACCCTAGCCAGTTCAGAATGTTGTAGGTTGGATACGTACTCCCACCCTTATGGAAACAAATAACCAATGCTAAGTTTATTTTCCTCCTTAATCTTAGTTTCAACCAGTGTTGCAATCGAACACCCACTAGCACCAATCCACTCTCAGATTTCTTTCTTCTTGTTCCTGTCGCACTCCCCTTTAATGTTCCACATGGTAATGGACATTTTAAAGGTTCTTGTTTGCCCGAGTACGCCTTGGTTGCTCCTTCTTCTTATTGTCTTCTTTTTTCTTCTTTGATTCAACCTGTTCAGGTTCCTCTACATCTGACTCACTGAGAGCATCGAATCTGTTGGTGGCCTCCAAGATGGACCCGACTCCTTGTGACTTTGGGATCCCATTTAGGCTTGTCCTTCTTGAAGTTGGGATAAATTCCCCCTCTTCCTTTTGATTTTAGTGTTCCTTTGTTCCTTTTCCTTCCTGGTCGTGCAATCAACAGTCCCAGGATGCGTTGAGTCTGTTGTCTGCCTTTTGCCTTCCTCTTCAGTTTCAGTAGACTGGGCCTGCCTATCCTCATCCTTAGTCGATATGGACCTAGCCGTAGAAGAAGCTGCCTTCTCTACAGCCTCACCTGCGCCAGTCACAGCTTCACTGTCAGTTTGTTTTGCGTTCAAGTATGCCCACCTTATCTTCTCAACCCACTGCCTAGAGCTCGCAGTGGTCATCTTCAGTTCACCTGCCTTGCCCTCGGTCAGTTGCTGCTTGATTGGTCTGCAAGCTCCATCCAGATGGCCAAAGGCCTTGCAAGTACTGCACTTGGGCGGATGGTAGTCGTAGGTAACCTTCACAGTAACGGCCTCCCGCCCTTTGACGTTCAGCCAAACCTACTCTGTCACCTCCTCGTCTTCCTACAATTCCACCAGCATGCGAGCTTCATCTGACTCCAACGATCTGTCGTCTATGAACAAGACTTTGCCAGCGCCCGTAGGGATGGTTCCAGTCGCCTTCCGCGTCCACGATCGCCCAATAGAGCCCAGTGTAATCCAGGCCGGAATTGAAGCGAACACGTCGCGTTTCAACTCGTCGCCAAATCGATAATCTTTGGCAACCACGAGCTTCCCGTCAAACCACCTTGGCCCTAAGTCTAGCATGGTCTTCTTGTCTGTCACGTTGGAGAAACGGGTCAAGAACACCCCGTTCTCCTTTGAGATCAGGTCGAAAGTTCCTGTAGGGCGCCAAGTTCTTTTGATCCAAGCTAGGAGATAAGGATAGTAAGGATGTTTCCCTAGCACGTACGCCATGATCCAGTATTCCCAAATGTTGTGCATCTTCTCAAACTCCTCCTCAAGGTCGACGTGAACCTGGCCATCGGAGTGTCATGGCGTCGGGAAGATCTCCTCCGCCATCTTGCTCGGTGGCGGCTCCCTAAGGACTTTGGTCCAGTCCTTCCTCACAGGTGTCATCGACGCTGGTGCATCCGTAGGTGAGGGAGTTGTCCCTTCCTCTCCAACATTCCCTGGTTCGTCGTTAGGGTTGGGAACTCCAGTCTTTCCTCCTCTCTCAGATCCTCTGTCAGGTTGTTGTTGTGCAGGGTGCGGTGGTATGATGGTGGTGGGGTTACGGGATGTGTGAGGGTGGACATCGGTGGTCGGGGTGGCCGTCGACGTGGGCGCCATCGCCCTAGGGTCACAGATCTCCTGGTCATCCAGCCGAGCCCTAGGAGACGGGGGGTTTTGTTATTGTATGTATGTATGTATGTATGTATGTATGTATGTATGTAGGTATGTATGTATGTATGTATGTATGTATGTATGTATGTATGTATGTATCGGAAGTTTTGGTAATTATATTCCGACCTCAAAAGAGGACAAAGATACAAGCTACACCATACGTGCAGCTACAAAGCATTACATAGAGATCAAAGCAAAAAGATAGTCACATAATGACTGCTTAAAACAGATTTAAATCCCAATTCCTAACAATGATGTGAGATAATTGGGTCAATTTATGATGATGAGTTTTGTAATGTAGCTTTAGCTCGTGCTCAATCTTTTTAAAGATGAGAAGCTCATCCTCCTTCTTGCCTCCATGTCTTCTTGAATTCCTTGCAGACCAGATGTAGTGAATGCAGATAGTGACTGCCCACAGAATGAAGGTACGGTCATCTTTACTTCTTGTCTCGATATCTGTTAGGCACTTTTCCAAAGAGGAAGAAGTGTCCAGGTCCAGCTTCAGTGCAGCTCGCCCCCAAATGTATTTCCACCATTTGCAGGTGGAGGAAAGATGAGTGGCGTCCTCTTCAACTGCGTGACAGAGTCCGCAGATGTTGGTGATGTTAGGGTTCCATTTCTGAATCTTATCCAAAGTGGGAAAAAGATTTTTAAGAGCTCTATAAGCAGTGAAGCTCCATCTTGGATTATGTATAGGATGCCAAAGGTTCTTGGCAGCAACATTGACATCCTGTCGAGATCTGCAGATATCCCAAAGCAGGTCATCTTCTTGATTCTGAAAATTATCCCACACATCGGTGAATCTACGCCAGCAAGTGGAGAAACCCCAACGATGTGCTGGTTTCTGAAAGTTGTTAATGTCATAACGCCGAGACATCCAGTTAGCCCAGATAGAATCACCATTGAGTAAGCATTTGAGACGCTTCATGGTGTGGAAGTCGGCTAGCTCCTCAAGATTCTTTAAGTTGAGTCCTCCTTCTTCATAGGGGTAAGCAATACGTTGCCAACTAGCAGGATGTATAGACGAACCCCATAGAAAATCTCCAAGAAGGATTTCCATTCTGCAGAGAGTGGACTTGGTAAGTTCACCCTATCCCAGCCAGTATTGTATGATGCCAAGGGCATTAGCTTTGATTAAGACCAATCTTCCAGAGAAGGATATTTTGTTTCCAGGCCATTTGGTTAACATGTCCTTGAGCTTGTCAAGGCAGTGGTTGAAGTCCACTCTACGTAGGTTACCTCCAGCTAGAGGAAAGCCTAAGTAGGTAGTGGGCAGGTCGCCCAGTTGAATCCCGAGCAGGTCCGCTTTCTCTTGTTGTTCAGGAACCGATTTTGAGAAGTAAATGCAAGATTTCAAAGCATTCATCTTCATGCCAGACTCGGACCCAAAATCATGCAGAAGAAGCTTTAGATTAGTGAGGCTCCTGGTGCGCGCTTCACAAAAGATTAAAACGTCGTCTGCAAATAGCAGATGCGACATGACAGGAGTATTCCTGATGGTGTAAGTCCGAATCTTCTTAACTGAGACTGCATGTTCAAGCTTCTTGCTAAGGCCTTCCATGACGATTGTGAAGAGTAAAGGCGATAGAGGATCGCCCTGTCAAAGTCCATTAGAGCTCGTGAAGAACCCTTCAGATGCACCGTTAAGGAGAATCGAAAAGGAAGGCGTGGATACGCATTGCTTAACAATGTTTATCCAATCATCTCTAAAGCCTAGTGATTTTAGACAGTTCCAGAGGTACGACCAATTGATTGAGTCGAAAGCTTTGGTTATGTCCAATTTAACACAGGCTGAAGGAGAGCTTCTTTCTAGGTTGTAATTTAATGTGAACTCAGCAGCTAATAAAGAGCAATGTTGTATGTTCCTGCCTTTGATAAATGCTCCCTGATTGGGAGAAATGATCTTGGGCATGAGAACAGCAAGACGGATAGTGATTATCTTTGTGATAATCTTGTAGAGCACGGAGCAGCATGCAATGGGCCTGAAGTCTGCTGGAGACGAAATGATATCCTTCTTCGGGATGAGAGCAAGAAAGACATGATTCAATTGTCTGACCATGTGACCGCCTTTGAAGAACCACTGGATTGCCTCAAGAAGGTCTGCTTTCAATAAATCCCAGTTCTCACGATAGAAGAATCCATTAAATCCATCAGGGCCTGGACTCTTAGAAGGACCAATGGACCAGATAGCTTTCTTTATTTCATCAAGCTCTGGAATACGACATAGCATGTCAGTATCCTCCTCAGTGATGAGTTGTGACCAACTGTTGTCAATAGGAGCAGCAGCTACATTATTTTGATTGTAGAGATGTTCAAAGAATGAGATTGTCTCCTTCGCAATAGCTTCTTCATCTTGAATGAAATTACCATCATCGTCGTATATTTCAGTAATGGTATTGAGGGCATCCCTCCTTTTAACAGCAGATTGGTAAAGCTGGGTGTTTCTGTCACCATTAGCAACCCAATCCATACGGCTGCGTTGCCAATAGTAAATTTCCTCGGCTTTATCAAGCAGCTTAATTCTGTCAAGCGTGACTTTCTCGGCTTGAATGAGCTGTTCATCGAGAGGGTTCTTGCGCAGAGCTTTCGATATATCATCCATCTCTATATGTTCTTGCTGCAATAAGTTCTTTAGATTGACTTGAGCTTTAGACCATTTCTTGAGCTTCCTCTTCACTGTTTTAAGTTTTTGGATAAACCTAAAAAGTGGATTGCCTTCGACTTCTTCATTCCAAGCTTCTTGGATGAGTTCCTTGAAACCAGGCCATTCTTGCCAGTAGTTCAAGAAACGGAAGGGTCTGGCTTTGCGTTGGACTTCTCTGAGATTAACATTGATGGTCGAGTGGTCAGAAAAATAAAAGGTAAGAAGTTTGGATTTTGTACCTGGAAATTTTGTTAACCAATCATCATTTACAAGGGCACGATCAAGCTTGCAGGCAATGCGTTTAGACTTAGCAAGTCTATTGCTCCAAGTAAATGTTTCGCCTCCAACTGTTGGAAGTTCAACTAAACCAGCATTGTCTATGGCCGAATTAAAGGAGCTGAGGACTTGGTTGAGAACATCACGCCCTCCAGCTTTTTCTTCTCGTTTGCGAATATTGTTGAAGTCACCAACCACGAGCCAAGGATCTTGAATAGTGGATGAGAGAGTGACCAATTTATTCCATAAATCAGTTCTTTGACACATGAGGTTCCTGGCATAGACGCCTGTAATCATGAGTCGAAGACCTCCTTTATTCATAGCACACATAGTGATCTGTTGGTCATCAGAATTAATGGCAGTTAGATCCCAAGAACGAGGATCCCAACCTATGCAGATTCTTCCGTTATCATCGGATAGATGATTAGATATGTGAGACCAACCATTAGGAAAGAGTTTCTTAATGGTTTCTTTACTACAAGTCTTGATTTTAGTTTCTACTAGAATCGCTATGGAGGCTTTAATGTTTCTTATAACTTCTCTAACCTCCTTCTTCTTCCGTGGTTTCCCTGAACCACGGACATTGGCCATGTAGACAGTCATTTATTGGATCTTCCAGACGATCGGGTCTTGCACGGCCCTTTCGCACTAGAATCTCCTATTCCAGCCTCCTTTTCCTTCATCTGGTTGCTTGGTTTGTTCCCAGACTCCTTCTCCTTCGTGTGACTATCTGAAGAGGTAGCTTCTTCAGAGCTGACCGTAGGGATCACATTAGGATTCTTTTGATTAGATACATCATTAGCAGCCTCCTTGTTGATTGCAGGCGTCTCAGTGGTGCCTGGCTCTTTGGTAGCAGATGTCTCAGCAGTGGACGTCGCTACTTCCTCAACGGTTGCTTCCTTGTCAGCACTTTTATCAGCTTCTAGAATAGGATCATCCTCCACAATTATGGTAGTGGCTTTCCCATCCACTATCTTTTTCCATTGTTGCTGCTTTTTGGGAGGAGCGTTGGTATCCTTGGGTGCAGGATTTAATGGACAATCCATGTCAGAGTGCCCAAAGACTTTGCACGTCTGACATCTATCAGGGACGTGTTCATATTTAATCTCGACCGCCATAGGCTCGCGCTTAGGCATGTTGACCCAAACTTCTTTAGGAAGCTCTCCTTCTGCTTCAACTTCGACTAGGGCTCGTGCTTCACCCAAGGACTCCTGAGAGAGGGAACGAAGGTCAATGCGGAGGAGTTTGCCGACGCCACTAGCGACGATCCCCACCGCCTTCTCCGACCAATTCCTACCTAAGGAAGGCATGTTAATCCAGACCGGAATAGAACTGAACAGGTCTTTCTTTAGATCATCACCGACTTTGAATTCCTTCACCACGACAAGTTGTCTATTGAACCATCGCGGACCCATGTTGATTGCGGCAAGTTTGTCTTCTTCATTATTGAAGCGAAGCAGAAAGAACTTGTTAGGTTTGGTGTAAAGATCAAAGCCTCCCTTCGGCTTCCAAACATGCTTGATCCAAGCAAGAAGGTGATAATAGTAAGGGCGTTTGCCCAGAACGTAGACCACCGCGGTATGCGACCAGTTCTTCTCCATCTTCTCGTAGGTATCTTCATCAATTGTGACAAATCTTTTCCCATCAATGATCTCAGCAGCAGCGTAGTTGTGTTCTTTGTAGGTATTGGCGCCGCCGAGAACTTATGCCCAAGCTTTTTTGGGTTGCTCCATGGTCGCTAATGGAGGGGGAAGACCCCCTCCGCCGTCAACCTTGGTGTCGGCGCTGATCGCCTTAGATCGCCAGAGCACATAACCCTAAGCTGTCGCAGTTTTCCTTTTCAATAGAAATCGCATCTGTATGTATGTATGTATGTATGTATGTATGGGATTAAGAGAGAAAGATTCCCCCCCTCTCCCATAACCCGTGGCGGAGGTCGGATGCCCGGGAGGGTGATAAATCAAGATATGCTTCTCCGTGTGGTTTCGAACCCGGGTCCCTTCATTAGGGACCAGTGGAATTCGCCAACCGGGCTATTCCCTTGCCGGTTGTATGTATGTATGTATGTATCATAATCTGGTAAATATATTTCAACGTTCCCCCTAACAAATATTAGGGGGTCAAGAGTACATGTAGGCACAATGCCATACACCCAATTCAGCATTACAACTCACGCACCTATTCAACGTTTAGTCTACGTCTAATGCATTTACAAATTTTTACAGCAATAACAGTAGCACTAGTAGACTTTCCGTGGTGTTTCCTCGTATTCCTTTCCTCCCAAACATGGTAGTAAAGGCCCACAAACAGCAATTTTTTCCTTGAGCTCGTTCCACATCTTGCTAGCATCCTCCGCGGATCCGCACAAAGATGAATTTGTAGGCTGAATTTGCTGCATATATTCTCCCAGATCTCCCTCGTAAACTTACATTCACCTGCTAAATGGCTGTGATTTTCCTCCTCTTCCCCGCACAGAAAGAATGCAGTAGATATGTCGTAGTTCCAACCTTTGATTATGTCCAACGTAGCAAGGATGTTGTGAAGAAATTTATAGACACAAATGCTCCATTTTGGTACATGTCTTTCAATCCAGAGTTGATCGCCCACTGGATCCTTTGTGCCCCTTATAAGGGACACCTCCCATATATTTATCTTCTTGTCTTTGAGATGCCATCTCCCATTGACATTAACCACAAACAAGTACTTGATTTGCGGCCACATCTCTCTCATGACGTTGATGGATCTCGAGTAGCCTTCTCTTGTTTTTGGGATGAAATCCAGCCCCCCTTGGATATCTGTCTCTCATCCATTTCCCCCATGTAGACGATCCTTCCTGATAAGCAACAATTCATCTCATGGATCCCCATCTCGCTATATATCTTTGGGTCTTCAAATCAAGCCCACCTTCATCACTGGGAAAGGCCAGTCTAGAATATTTCATAGGATGATGTACACTCCCCCATAAGAAATTAGCCATCTTAATCTCCATTCTGTTAAGAACTGATACAGGAATTTCTCCTTGTTGTACCCAGAAGATGAGAAGGCCCTCAAGAGCAGCTTTGATTAGAGTCCTGCGTCCCGCCATGGATGTTTTTTTGTGTGGGCCATGTATGTATGTATGTATGTATGTATGTATGTATGAAGCCTAAAGTGTCACCAACATATTATTCATATTCAACCTAATATAGGTCTTAATCTAGGTCTAGGTTTATCTCAGGTTTGGATTGGGAATAAGGGTATCAAAACCTAATTCAATCACATCATGTTTATAAGAGTTATAAACCCTGATAAGAGACTAGGTAAACCCTAAATCTTAGATTAATCATAATAATAAGATCTATTAGTTTCAAACCAAAATTAACTTGTTTATAACGTATATAACCCCTAACGATCATTATTACCATTCTAATCATATTTAATACTTTAGGATCTCATCATCATATAATAAGATTGTATTATATCATGAATAAGTGTATTATCGTGATTAGCCATCTATTCACCATAACTAGGATTTGCGTATAGTACTATTTTATACTCATTCATCAAGGTAACCTTTTAACTTGGTGATATATTATGAGAGAATCATATCGCTAAGAAGGATACATTCCATTAGAACATATCACAATACAACCCTTTTTAATCAAGATCATAAATGATTCACCAACTAGGGTCATAGTATCATAATCATAAGCATCACAAGGTACTTTTTGAACAAGAAACACAATTAGATTATGAATGTACTTCATTCATAATCATCATATTTTTCTTATCATTTTGACCTATAATATCACCATATTATGACTTATGAATAATTAACTACAGTAATTTCAAGATAAACTTGGACCAAAAGGAGCCTAACACATCACCAAATAGATGCTTTATATCTATTTATTTATTGGTCCATCTCGGGTTAGCACAAAGACATGCATGCCCTTGAGCTTAACACTTACACCAAGGGACTTTTGGGTCATTTGACTCTTATTCATCCCCTTCCTCACAAAGGGCGCGACTCTTGCTTGGGTGGGTCATTTACTACAATGACTCCTTTGTCTCTAGTCTTCGCATGGCCAACATAGGGTCATCCCATTTCTATGTATCCTTGTTGGACTCAGCAAGGCGTCAGGTCAAGTTTGACGTGGGTGGGACGGAGAGCATGGCGGTCATGCTTAAAGTAGTTTGTAGGTCTAGCAGCCCCACCTGGATTTCTTGAGAGAAAGGAGAAGCATAAGACACTCTTAGGAAGCTTATGTGCCTCCCAGGTTGCTTCGTTGATTCTCACCATGTCTAGAGATCACTCACACTCTAGTTAGCCTCTTTTTGCACACAGGGAAGAAGAGGGGAAGACCAGGTGATGGGAGAATGCTTGCAAGTGTTGGTATGTTATGCCTTTGTGTCCTCATGTGAACCGATCATTTATGCCTTATATAGGATATGGAGTTATTGTTTTATGGCTTTGCAATCCCTCCAGGTATGTGAGAAGATAAGCACCATTTTTTTTATTTACGAGAGAACCACCCCCTGTACGAGCGCCACTTTTGTGACCCCCGCAGGCGGCGTAAACTCTCGGGGCCCTTGACATTCCACAAGGAGCAGCCCAATACGATCGCATCGTTGGCCGGACGATGCGGTGGGAAAATCACTTCTGAGGTCATAGCTGGGAGTAGAACCCGTGCCCTCTCGTAGAGAGCTTGCGAGCCGCACCACCCGATCTATGCCTCACCGGCGAAGATAAGCACCATTATATGTTGTTAATCCATAATCATTCTCTATCTTTCTCGTAGTCTAGATATTAGGATGAGCGGAGTTGGACTATGGGCTTGTTGGACCTTGGGAGGTTAGGAGGAAGTGTGGTGAGGTTTAATGACCCACACCTTTGAGTGTCTAAAAGACCTTAAAGTCGCAGATTGTTAATCATAAATTCCAGGATCATATTCATAAAATAATACAAAATAGTAAACAATTTCCATTAATGATCAAATATTTACATGTTTACGTAAAAAACTCCTCTAAGGAGTTACATAACTTTTAAACAGAATTAACTTTTACATGTGTGAAGATAAACTATTAATACTAAACCTTCATGATTAAAATATATTGTCTTCAACATCTATTCATGTACCCTCATGTCCACGAGTCAAGTGTATCTAATACCTAAAACACCGACAAACAAATATGCGGTCAGTATATTGCTATACTGGTATGTGGGTTCAAACAATAATCACAAGTAACATATAAGCAAATTTATTTATCTTGCATATAAGAACATAAACTAGTTTTCATATTCTAACCCTTATCTGGTCTACTACCTCAGGTGTAATCATTGTCCCTCTGGGGCTCGTGTGCATTACCCTTAAGATCAGTCTAACCCATGGTTCAGAATGTAGTTATTTACTTTACATGATATTCATAGGAACTTTATAGTTTGCAAGAAGTAAATAAACAACCAAGCAGTTTATTTGTCGTTCAATCTCATCCAGAAACACCGGCAATCTTGGAGTTCGATGCATGTAATCATAAGTGTAACCGTGTACCTTATGCCATCATGGAAACCATGCAGAACATCATATACTTTAAGAATGTTTCCAAACATCCAAGCAACAAGGCATTTAATATGAAATATACATACTAAATATGTGTCACCGTGTATTCACATTACATTAATCACATCTAGATGTTATCCTAAACTAGGGTTTAGGGTTGACTCATGTTTGGACTAAGGATTAGGGTCACAAACCCTAATTCCATCATATCATGGTTCCTAAGATTACAAATTCAGCTATGCATATCAATTGAAACCCTAATCATCAAATTAAGAATATTAGATTATCCATGATACCAAGATCATATTACTAGCATTGGGATCATAGCAAGGTGTCCATATTGATTTCAAAACCCTAAATCAACATGAATAAGATTATTAATATAGAACGTCAATTATTTATTGTTATCAAGGATTTTCTCATTATACATGTCTAGATTAGGTATCAAATCAACATAACCTGATCTACTTAATTAGGCATCAGATTAAAGGAAATTCTAGGTTTTCCTTTACATTAAACACATCTATACATGTATTGCATATACTTTTGGAATAGGAAACCTATTTAGACTCTGGTTGTATTTTCTTTGGATTCCTCTCATTTTTCTGAGAAATTTTATATATAGTTTTGCTGTATTTGGACATTCCTTGCATTTTCTAAAAATTAATCAAGAATCAACATATTTACCTTATAATAAAGACCACGTATCAGTGAGTCATTGATCGGTGCTATCAAATAAAACACCCACCACATTGGATGAGTGGGGGCACATTTCAATTGTTGGGTTTTCTCTGATCCGGTCGGGCAAGCCAACCCAACCAAGGTGTGCCTTCATTCATGCGTTAGTTGCCCCTTCCGCTCAGACGCGGATGATGCCACGCCAGTGCCGGAGACCAGATCCACTTCCCATCATCGCCCCTTCTTCCTCACACGACGCCCCTACCGACCCATGTTGCACACGTCAAGACTGGCGACTCTGTTGTACGAACGTCGGCCTAAGCGTGGGTAGGAGATCCTCTGCCCACCTTCTGTGAGCACATGCCCGCAAGCCACAATGTCGGCCTCCACCAACTCTATCGTAGGTCAATGCACCCTAGTGTTGTTCACGATCTCTAGGTTGTAGGCAACACCACCCGATGCCATCGACGGCTGGAGGGTGTTCATCCCTGTGCGCTACCACCATCTCGATTCTACCTGTCCCTGCCACTGTTGTGATTCTACCACTGTTGTGATGACACATCATGATCTATCTTCTTCTCTATGAGCGTAGGTCGTGTTGCAGGCATCACGACTGCTACTATCACTCGACGAACCCAACTCCCAATGCCTCTCTCTCTCCTTTGCTCATCCCCTCACAGCCGTTGTAAGGGCCACAAAAGCTAGATTCTCCTCCGCTGGCTCTAAGGAACCATAGGACCATGCTGAGGTGGTTGGGATTGGGGTAGACCAAAGTAGGAATCAGGTCTTCCGACGAGAAGAAAGGCAGCACGGAGCTTCCCTCGGTCATGCATGCCAGGGATCTGCAACCTAGGGAGAAAGGGTAATGCAGTCCTCATACATGACCTAAGTGAAACCCTATGGTTAGGAAGAAGGAAGATGTTGAAGGAGGAAGGAGAGATGATAGGCGACATGAAGGATGGAGACCCGCCCATATATATTGGCTTCACGAAAGCTCCCCTTGGTACCCCTTTGGGGATGATCCTTATAACGACTTGCCAAGTTCTCCTTCCTCTTCTTTTGCTATTATGACTTTCTATATCCAAACAACTGCCTCCTTATAAGGAATTTTGTTTTATTTAATAACTCCATATCACTGGGAAGGTTTCCTTCTCCCAATCTTAGTCACTTTCTAATTCTTATTGTATCCCTTCCAAGTACATAGTTTTGTGGTAATTCTTTCAATATCTGTTTCCTTCTCATGATTGGGACCAAAACACATGGAAAGTACACACAATTTCAAAAAAGAAGACATTTTTAGATTCCCAAAGTGGTGTCTTGTATTTCCAAAAATTATTGCCAATTGTTCATAGATAAACGAATAAATACCCTTTTCCCTCTTATACTTTCTTTCCTTGGAAATTATGGGAATAAGTCTTATATACAAAATTATCTCTCTTATTCAATCATTCAACTTTGACTAGGAAAGATTATACTTCCTCTCCTAATCCTTTCTTTCTCTTGACTAGCATAAAGCACACATGGTTACACATATACATAATTGTTAAAAGGATTACACTGAATATCTTTCCATGTATGGATTCCTCTTATTTAACTTGTGCCGCAAGCACCCATGCCATAAAGGTGACTAAGTTTATTATTCCACCAATAATACCATTGAGGAAAATATAAATCAATCCATTTATATTCTTCATCTTTTTTTTTATCAAATTTGAGGATATAACATTCACCCCTCCTTAAAAAGAATATTGTCCCCAAAATTCAAGCCTAGTAAGCTTAAGGTGAAAGATAACTCGTCTTAATATCACAACCTAGGGTTAGCACCCCACATAGATTTCTTTAATATCTTTTATAAACAAGCCAACTCCTCACATTATTACTAGGATTGATACTTGAATTCAATTCAAGGTACACCCACATCCTTAGTATTTACATATTATCATCTCTTAAAGATTTCATTTTTCATTTGTGATTTCAAATTCCACTTGGTGATTACCTTTTCACCTAGGTTTTCAATCTATGATTCATTATTTCCACAGAAGGGTGAGGTGACACCTCTAACCCTAGTTCATGTCATTACACATTCATTGTAGGATATTCATCCTCTTTATCTCAATTTTAAGCATAGTGTGTGTCTATCCAATCTCCCTCCCTCATAATGAGATGAAATAAGCATTTGGCTACAGCCCAAATACAAAGTTCATCCCATTCCAAGAATGGAGATGGTACATCCACACATTACCTTTCAATTTTCACATATTAAGTTGAATCATACTAGATATGACTCTAAACTTATCAGTTCTTAATTTCATACTATTCATATATTCCATGATTAAAGTGTCCCTTTTCTTACTCTTAAGTTAGGGAACAACTTTTCTCAAGTTTTTATGACTCCCTTATATCTTTTATATTTACACCTCTTGTTTTATAAGTCTTCGCCAAATCCTTGAGGTCTCTAGGGGTATAGGTACCTTTAGAGTGATCTCATCCTTATGCATCGGAGAGTGACTTTCACATTCACCCATTAGGCTACATGATCCTCATGCACGTAGCTAATCTCCTGAGTCATGTACCTTGGGCAAACTTAGTTGTTACCTCCTGACCACATGGTCATGTGCATTCAGGGCATATCACCTCCCAACCCATCAGTTCTATGTACCTCTAATACACCCTACTTGACCCTAGGATTGCATTAGGACTCTACCCTCCCTAAGGGTTTATTTTGAGATGTCACATCTTTTAATCCATTATTCACTTATTTAATTCTTTAACCCGGATTGCCTTCATCTCTTTCTTTTGAGTACACATAATGTAGTGTTGTCCCATCATTGGGCTCGAGCCACTTTCCCTTCAGGGCTTGGTTCCATGTCAGTATTCCCTCCAGGGATTGACTATCTGTGATCTTCCCCTCCAGGGGATTGATCCTAAACAACTGCACTATGGACTTGGGCCACCTTCCCTCCTAGGCTTGGTGCCTTACCGGTCTTCCCTCCTGGGCTTGACCATTTCATGACCTTCTCTCCTGGGCTTGATCGTCCACTTAGGCCACCTTCCCTCCTGGGATTGGTGCCTTACTGGTCTTCCCTCCTGGGCTTGACCAGTTGTGTCACTCAGAGATGGCATCCTTGGATTCAGAGAATATAAGTGCTTTTATTTTTATATCTTTAACTCTTCATCCCTCTAGATAAGGACTAAGGTTATCTCAATACTTAAATATGTTTATTCACTTACCTTTTAAGGGGAAGTCCTAGCCTAGGGTGCCTTCTTGGCTCATAGGAGGGTGTTAGCTCGCTAGCCATAACTTGATCCCAAGATCTAAGGTTTTTCCTCCCTCCTAGGTCATCTTCCCACTCTTGGGTTGATCCACCCCAAGTTGGCAAAACTAACCCTAAAGGTTTCATTTATATATTTTTTCTTTCTTTCATCATTATGCATAAATTTTATCATTGTGCCTTATCAACCAGTGTTTGCTCAAATCCTAGAATACCCCCCTCATGGTTTCTATCCATACAGTGAACTTGGGTCACCTTCCCCTCCAGGGGCTTGGTGCTACATTGGCCTTCCCCTTAGGGGCTTGGCCACCCTCACCAAACTTCTAGATACAACATGAGGGGGTTTGAGCAAGTCATATTCAAACTTTCATTTTCATATATAACTATTGGGTTCATATATTTCTTAAGACCTCTTACATAAGTGTCATGCTCCTCATGCACACATGCATGGGAGAATGGGTCACCTAAACTCATCCCTTTATCTTTCTTGTTCCTGATTTTAAGTTTCACATGGGTGGTGTCACATACCACCACACCGTGTTCATTATTTAAGATTAAGGTCTTATTGTGAGGGTTAGGATTAGGGACTATACTCTACCTCTCAGAGTTCCATATCCCTAGACCTACTATACCCCAAACCAAGTCCTTCCTCTAAGAAAGGGCACACGCATACATGTATATTTCTAGTGTCTACCCTCTCTAGAGGGACCTACACAAAAGGTTACATCTTTTTACATTTTACTTCTCTAATTAATAATTCTTTTCAAGGCTTTTTAAGCAAAGAGATGAGAAGTAGACAAAATTTTGAGATGAGAAACCTAAAAGATACATTATGCCTTAATAATTTTTCTCTTCAATATCTAAGGATGATTTGAAATTATAAACTATTAAGTATTAGTTGATGAATCTATACTCTGATACCAAATATAACGACCTACACTTTTAAGTGTCTAAAAGACCTTAAAGTCACAGATCATTAATCATAAATTCGAGGATCAGATTCATAAAATAATACAAAATAGTAAACAATTTCCATTAATGATCAAATATTTACATGTTTACATAAAAAGCTCCTCTAAGGAGTTACATAACTTTTAAACAAAATTAACTTTTACATGTGTGAAGATAAACCATTAAGACTAAACCTTCATGATTAAACTGTAGTGTCTTCAACATCCGTATTTGTACCCTCATGTCCACAAATCAAGTATATCTGATACCTAAAATGCCGACAAACAAATACGCGGTCAGTATATTGCTATACTGGTACATGGGTTCAAACAATAATCACAAGTAACATATAAGAAAATATCTTTATCTTGCATATAAGAACATAAACTTGTTTTCATATTCTAACCCTTATCTGGTCTACTACCTCAGGCGTAATCACTGGCCCTCTGGGGCTTGTGTGCATTACCCTTAAGATCAGTCTAACACAGGGTTCGGAATGTATTTATTTACTTTACACGATATTCAAAGGAACTTTATAGTTTGCAAGAAGTAAATAAACAACCAAGCAGTTTATTTGTCATTCAATCTCATCGAGAAACATATATAATCTCGGAGTTCGATACATGTAATCATAAGCGTAACCACGTACCTTATGCCATCGCAGAAACCATGCAGAACATCATATACTTTAAGAATGTTTCCAAACATCCAAGCAACAAGGCATTCAATCTGAAATATACATACTACATATGTGTCACCATGAATTCACATTACCTTAATCAGATCTAGATGTGATCCTAAACTAGGGTTTAGGGTTGTCTCGTGTTTAGACTAAGGATTCGGGTTACAAACCCTAATCCCATCATATCATGGTTCTTAAGATTACAAATTCAGTTATGCATATCAGTTGAAACCCTAATCATCAAATTAAGCATATTAGATTATCCATGATACCGAGATTATATTACTAGCATTGGGATCATAGCAAGGTGTCCATATTGATTTCAAAACCCTAAAACAACATGAATAAGATTATTAATCTAGAACGTCAACTATTTATCGTTGTCAAGGATTTTCTCATTATACATGTCTAGATCAGGTATCAAATCAACATAACCTAATCTACTTAATTAAGCATCAGATTAAAGGAAATTCTAGGTTTTCCTTTACATTAAACACATCTAAACATGTATTGCATATACTTTTGGAACATGAGACTCTGATTATATTTTCTTTGGATTCCTCTCATTTTTCTGAGAAATTTGATATATAGTTTTGCTGTATTTGGACATTCCTTGCATTTTCTATGAATTAATCAAAATCAACATATTTACCTTATAATAAAGGCCATGTGTCAGTGAGTCATTGATTGGTGCTATCAAATAAAACACCTGCCACGTTGGATGAGTGGGGGCACGTTTCAAGTGATGGGTTTTATCTTAGCTGGCCGGGCAGGCCTACCCGACGAGGGTGCGCCTTCATTCACGCGTTGGTCGCCCCTTCCGCTCAGACGCGGACGACGCCACACCGGTGTCGGAGACTTCCCGTCATCGCCCCTTCTTCCTCGCACGACTCCCTTGCCGACCTATGTTGTGCACGTCAGGACTGGCGACTCCGTCGTACGGACGTCGGCCTAAGCGCGGGTAGGAGATCCTCCGCCCACCTTCCGTGAGCACATGCCCGCAAGCCGCAACGTCGTCCTCCACCAACTCTGTCGCAGGTCACTGCGCCCTAGCGATGTTCACGATCTCTAGGTTGTAGGCGACACCACCCGATGCCATCAACGGCTGGAGGGTGGTCATCGCTGCGCGCAACCACCATCTCGATTCTGCCTGTCCCTGCCACCGTTGTGATTCCACATCATGCTCTGTCTTCTTCTCTGCGAGCGCAGGTCGTGCTGTAGGCATCACGACTGCTACTGTCGCCCGATGAACCCGACTCCCAGTGCCTCTCTCTCTCTCCTCCGTTCATCCCCTCACAGCCGCTGCAAGGGCCACAAAAGCTAGATTCTCCTCCGCCGGCTCTGGGGAACCATAGGACCATGCTGAGGTGGCTGGGACCGGGGTAGACCAAAGCAGGAACTAGGTCTTCCGACGAGAAGAAAGGCAGCACGAAGCCTCCCTCGGTCACGCATGCCAAGGATCTGCAACCCAGGGAGAAAGGGTAATGCAATCCTCATACATAACCTAAGTGAAACCCTATGGTTAGGAAGAAGGAAGATGTTGAAGGAGGAAGGAGAGATGATAGGTGACATGAAGGATGGAGACCCGCCTATATATATATATTGGCTTCACAAAAGCTCCCCTTGGTACCCCTTCGGGGATGATCGTTATAACGATTTGTCAAGTTCTCCATCCTCTTCTTTTGCTATTATGACTTTCTATATCCAAACAACTGCCTCCTTATAAGAAATTTTCTTTTATTTAATAACTCTATATCATTGGGAAGGTTTCCTTCTCCCAATCTTAGTCACTTTCCAATTCTTTTTGTATCCCTTCTAAGTACACAGTTTCATGGTAATTCTTTCAATAATATTCGTCTCCTTCTCGTGATTGGGACCAAAACACATGGAAAGTACACACAATTTCAAAAAGGAAAACATTTAATAGATTCCCAAAGTGGTGTCTCGTATTTCCACAAATTATTGCCAATTGTTCGTAGATAAACCTAAATACCCTTTTCCCTCTTATACTTGCTTTCCTTGGAAATTATGGGAGTAAGTCTTGTATACAAAATTATCTCTCTTATTCAATCATTCAACTTTGACTAGGAAAGATTATACTTCCTCTCCTAATCCTTTCTTTCTCTTGACTAACATAAAGCACACATGGTTACACATATACATAATTGTTAAAAGGATTACACTGAATATCTTTACATGTATTCCTCTTATTTAACATGTGCCTCAAGCACTCATGCCATAAAGATGACTAAGTTTATTATTCCACCAATAATACCATTGAGGAAAATATAAATCAATCCATTTATATTCTTCATCTTTTTTTTATCAAATTTGAGGATATAACATGAGGCAAGTGAGATTGCATATGTTAGGACTTCCATGTGAGTTTGCTGAAGTGGATAAATTCATATATCTAAGGTCACCCTCTGTCCTCAAAACAAACCTTTTATTAGATATAATCATATTTTGCATTTTAATTCTATATGCCATATGCAATCTCATATTTATCCCAAATTTAGGATAATCCCTATTTAGATATTATCTAGGATTAGGCAAAATATTAGGTAAAGGAAAGTTTGTTTGACCCCAAAAACCTGACCTTCAAGAAGTAAATAGAAATTCACCAAATTAAACATCTAGGATGCCAATTATCTTAAAATCTCCTAAATTAACTCTAATAATCTTTTTTTGTTAGAAAAAGTCCATTTCCTTTTTTTTATTCTTTTGTAAAAGAGCATCACAACCTACTATAGGATATAATGTTTTGTGACTATACATGTATCAATCATTTTCTATAATTGGATCTATACAAGAAGAAAAGAAAAAGACTATGAAGTTCATCCTCATCAACCTATAAAAGAAACTGAGAGAACTATTGGTGGGTACCACGCCTTATAAAGAAAAGGATCCATAGAAGTATCATCAAGGATAAGAAGCTATAATCACATAATCAAAACTCAGAGTTCCATACACTCTAGGGACCTATTAGTAAACCCACAAGGGCCAAAATATGTTTGATTGGACATTATAGGCCCTACGTCCACCTAGGCTCATGTAGTGATTGTAAAAGTCTTCACGAAATTGTAATTCGCGTTTAAGACTTGAATTACAATAAATATCTTGACTGAGGTCTGATTTTATATATATTAGCCAAATAGGCCTAATATCACAATTACTTGCATTATAATTACCATGATTCTGAACTAGGTGTCTAGTGATTTCAAGGAATCCATGATATTCTTAATTTCACATGTAAGGTCCAATTAGCCTAATTGTATAAAATTGAAGCTTGATCTTAGTAAAATGCAAGATAAGCCAAACAATACTTAGTTGAGGAAAAATATCAACTCAATCAATTCATAATCTCATAATCATTAATAGAATTCACTCAAAGCCACACCATTGAGTTCATTTTCACAAAGACACTCTAATTGACTAAACTCAAATATCAATACATTATTCCAAATATGTAAAGTTTAAGGATTATATATATTTGATTAGTATGCATATGTTATGTTCTTTTCTTGATGCAACATTACATTCTAGATGATCTGCATATATTTCTTCTTCTAAATGTTCATTTGAGAATATTTTTTTAACATCCAAATGATGTGTAATTGATTTCTATATTGATGCCAAAGTAATAAAAATCATGATTCAAGATATTCTAGTAACATGAAAAAATTTATTCAAATAGTCAATATACTTTTGTTATTTATATCCCTTGAAAACTAATCGAGCATTGTATTTATTAACAAACCTATCATTTTTCAATTCTCTTTTAAATATCCATTTATATCCTATGGGTTTGATACTTGGTGTAGGATCCACTAACTCCTGTGTGTAATTGATTAATGTAGATTCAATCTCACTATTTATTGATTACTTTCTTATTAGATAAACTAATAGCATCACTATAAGAATGAGGGTCATTATTTACCATAAAGGAATATAATTCATCACCAAGATTCTTTTTCTTCATCACCCTATGGATCTTCTAGGTTATACATCATCATGAATATTAGATGTATTTCTTACATTCTATAAAGTTTCATTTGAAGGATTGTACAAAATTTCCACATGAGTTATCTTAGGAAAGATAAGCTAAAGAAATTCTAAATATATAGATCCAACAATATTATCAGGTTCCGCAACATTCTTGCTGCTTAAAAGAAGCATAAATCATATGTTTTTTTTTATTTTGAGCACAACCTATGAAAAACAACATTAAGGGTTCTAGGTCCTATTTTTTTTTATATGTTCAGTATATAAGACTTTATCTTAAGCATTTTGAGATGTTTCAAATTAGGAGAATATCTTTTCCATAATTCTTATGTAGTCTTATTTGACTTCCTACTAGAAATGCAATTTTGGATGAAGCATAATAAAAAATTCTCCCCATAAGTTATTGGGCACTCTATATTTATATAAAGTAGAATTCATCATATCCTTCAAAGTTATATGTTTACATTTCAACAATTACATTTGATTGAGGCAAATTTGGAGGGAAATATTCCTGGATAATACCATGTTTAATAAAATAACCAATAAAAAGGAACAATCATGTTTGTCACCCATACACGAATGAAGACTTTTTTATGATTGCATTTATTTTATACTTCTATTTTTATTAACAAATATCTTCAATTCTTCATCATTTGAATGTAGTGAGTACTAGCATAAGAAATTATCTATAAACATAATGAAAAAACTTTTCCCACCTCTTGATAAATTACCTTTTGAATCTCCAGGATCAAATCTACCAATTTGGAATCTCTATGCAATATTTGAGGACATGGTTCATTTGTTGATTTAGTTTTAGTACATAACATATATCATAAAGATCAACAAAAATGTGTATATCATTTATTAAACCAAGAGATTTCTATGTTGTACATATCCAAAATTCGTATGTCCAACTCTATTGTGTCGTACATCAAAAAGTCAACAATATAAGTAGAATAAAAATTATTATTAGAAGCAATGATTGATACATTCAGGATAAAACTACCATTGGAACAATATCCCATTCCCAAATACTCTCTGGACTTAGAAAAAGTGGCTTTGTTAGATTCAAAGACACCTTGTGTGATGACCCGACAACAAATCAGACCATCACTGTGTAATTAATTGTGGAATTAACCATAATCAACAGAATAACAAAAATCACTAAAAATTAAAACCTTTTTGCAAAGAGATCCCATTCCAGGAAAAACTCTTATAAAGAGAACCAAAGTACTGTATACATTATAGTTCACATTGTACATACCATGTATCATCTCTTCTCGAGGAAAATATTTACAACAGTTGCTTTACCAAAACTATACATAAGCAACAAAAAACCTCAAGGCATTCAAGCCAAAATCTCAGATCGATCATGAAAACACTAAGTACTGACTCCAACGACTTGAGAGTACAGAGACGACACATAGGACTCATATCTACAAGACACGACTGTCAGTATCTCCACCTGAGATATTACTATTGTCCTTGATGTTGTTGTCCTTCCCATTCTGTATGGTCTCTACCTGCTCGTCCGCGTCCACCTAAAAATGTTAGTGACCAACGGGGTGAGACCCATGTCCCAGCGAGAGATATAACTCTCCGCCAATAATATTATCTTTGTAGATAAACTATAATAAACTGAGCAGGGGATTCTTTATTATTAATAAGCAGGATAAAGCATTGTTTAAGCAGAATAGAACAATATCATCTTTTAAAGCATTACAGCTATATATGATGAAGCAGTAAATCATCTATTTAATAAGGAACATGAAGAACATGTATAACATTTATACATTTTAGGATACATTAAGCAATGTCACATCAACTAATGATTTCTATATTTCATCCTTAAGCAAATATGCTACACGGTTGATTACATTTTACAATCACACTCATGCCCTGAGGAGATGAGGTATACCGCTCATACTCCAACCGACCATGACGGTGTAAAGCATCGGTTCCATACCTAGGTCAATGGAAGAGCCGGACTCCATGACCTCATCCATCTCAGTCAGTGCGAGACCACATGCAGGACATCTAGTGTCACTGCTAAATAGCTTTCCATGGTATACTGGCAACTTTGCTATAGAGCTACAGTGGCGGCTACACTCTCTTCGCAATCAAGAGATTTCATGTTTATCTCACATCGATCTGGCATTAATCATCATCGGGAGATTTGTGATACGTCCATCTTGGCACATATAATGAAGGATTGAGAGATCTCGTGTTTATCTCACGTCAATCCCACATTAGGGTGTAAGGATATTTTCACCCATTACCCCCACATATTCAAAATTATGCTCTCTAGGAGATCCCATGGGAAAACCTATTTCACCATCACCAGCTACTGACGATGATGGATCTATGGCTAGGGCTCTACATGATAAGATTTCACTTGATTAATTAAGTTCATTACCATATTCTTTTAGCATCAACCAAGTTTTCATACATGTATTATTATTATAACAAATGCTACAAAGAAAAGTGTAATACATCTATCAAGTACTTTTTAAAACTTTATTAAACATTGGGATCTCAATCCCTTATCTCATTACCGGGAATTCTCATCCCTCAACAATATCATCATCATGTTTACTGGATCTGGGAATTCAAACCCTTAGTTCATCACTGAACATTATTATCACTTATCAGGTAACTATTACCTCCAGGTCATCTGACCAAGGTATACTTGATACTTGTTACACAAGCATCTCACATAGCTTACAAGGCACATTAAACATCTTGCCACCTCTCACTAGGCAACAAATAACATAATGGCTCACAAGGCCCATTAAGCATTTTTATCAAATAAACATCATAGCTCATACCTGACAATACTCATCATCTCATAATACCTGCATGGTTAGTATACTTGATAACAACCATATCAATTACATATCAACACCATGCAATACAAGGGTAACACCACTATTCCCTCATTAAGGTTAGGGTTTCCCATTCTTTATCAATTAGGGTTTCCCATACCATTACCCAAAATTAGGGTTAGGGTTTCCCATTCTTTATCAATTAGGGTTTCTCATACCATTACCCAAAATTAGGGTTAGGGTTTCCCATTCTTTATCAATTAGGGTTTCTCATACCATTACCCAAAATTAGGGTTAGGGTTTCCCATTCTTTATCAATTAGGGTTTCTCATACCATTACCCGAAATTTGGGTTAGGGATTTCCCATTCTTTATTAATTATGGTTTCTCATACCATTACCTGAAATTAGGGTTAGGCTTTTCCCGTTCTTTATCAATTAGGGTTTCATGATCACATTATTAAAGATCAAACCCTAATTCATACTCTACACTTATTAAAAGTATCAATGCATGCACATTACATGTTTATTACACAAGTATGAGTTTCTCTCTCATCCTCTCTAGGATGTTGATTACTCCATACTTTATTAAGTTGGCTCATCCTATACTTATCATAGTGTATTGAGATTATTACTTTCATAGGCATCAAATGACAATCACTCTAAGTGTACTATTCACCTAAGTACTTTAGAGGTACTTCCATTGTAATCAACCTTGAGATACTTTACAAACACGCATAGGGTTGTTTGACCTTACATGGTTTTGAGACTATTTGGTCTCTAAATGGTTTGAGATTATTTAATCATCAAACGATCTTGAAAACCCCTTTAACCTTCAAACGTTCTTGAGACCCCTTTGACCTTCAAATGGTCTTGAGACCCCTTTAACCTTCAAATGGTCTTGAGATCCTCTTTGACCTTCAAACGGACTCTAGATCCTCTTAAACGGTTTGGGACCGTTTGGGCTAAATTACGTTGAAACAGTTTGCACTCTAAACGGTTTGAAACCGTTTGGCCTATCCAAAGTTGAAATTGTTTGATCACTAAACGGTTTGAAACTGTTTGACCTAGATTAGATTGAAACCATTTGAACATGAAACGGTTTGAAATTGTTTGAACTAGATTAGATTGAAACTGTTTGAACATGAAACGGTTTGAAACCGTTCGAACTAGGTTAAGTTGAAACCCTTTGATCACTAAATATTTTGAAACTGTTTGATCACTAAACGATTTGAAACCGTTTGATCATCGAATGTTGAAACTGTTTGACCTCTAAACGGTTTGAAATTTTTTGGCCACACATAGTTGAAACTGTTTGATATTGTTGATCTAGACGTGTGTGCTAAGATGATGTCATCATCATCAAGCTTCAGACCTCCATTTCTACTGTCCATACAACTGATGGATTCATTAATTACTTCAAGAAAAAATCGAGAAGAAGGAAAGATCAACATATATTGCAAGATTGAAATCAAATAATAATATCAATGCGTTCAAGTTATATAACCCGCCTTCAAAGCAACTTCAAAGCTACAAGCTTTTCTTATTTAATGGTGAAGATAGCTCCTACAATTATCCAAGGCACATTCTCAACCCTTTTGATATAAAAGATTGCCAAAGTTGAGCATTGGATGGAAGAGATAAGAAAAGAAGAGTTATAACTTGATTTTAGCCTTCAACCCAAGGTTGAAGATGACCATGGATCCTACCTTAAGCTTGGGAAACGATCTCCTCCTTCTCCTTTGCTTCCTTGGTCGTCAGCCTAAGTGGGGAGTGAATGTGTATTGTGAAAATAGCCTTTCAAGTAGTGGATAATTGAGTGTACATAATTGAATTCTTATGAGAGAGAAAGTAGGAGGGAAGTCATCAACTTTCCTTGCCACATGCCCCCTCCACTTCCTTGTCTCTGAAGCTATCCTTGTTATCTTCAAATTCCTTTGAATTATCCTTGAATTATAATCAGCCATTAAGCTCCTTAATAAATATAATATTATTATCCATTAGCACATTTATTTTAGTGGACATTACTTTTCAATTAAAAAATGCAAGTAGGTATTTTCACCTACTTAGGAATATCGGTGCCTCTCAAGGTATTTTGGCTGCCATTTCATTATGGAATTTCACCCATAGCTTTTTAGTTGATGGGCACTTCATTTAATTTATATATTTTTTTCTACAAAATAATTTAGGGTTTCAATTATGCTTATTTCTTAATTATTTTATTGTCAAGAATATCATTTCTCAAATATGGTTCAAACAAGATGCCCCTTTCTTTTTCTTTTCTCTAAATGATACCAAGAGATAGTAGGGACACTCTTGAGGTGGTATTTTACATATTCAACCCTAGGTTTTGGGTAATTTGCAAATCACACCAAAACTAGTATTCAATGTACAAGTATTATTCAAACAAGCCCATTCTTGGAATTTAGGCTTCCACAAACCATCCCTTAGCTTCCTTCTCATTCTTATGATGCTAACGTACTTGAGGAACATTTATCATGTAACATTTTCCAAGGTAACCCCTTACATTGGGTAAATTGCACTATAGTCCAAAACAAGCAAATATTGCTTCAACATTATTCAAATAGGACCAAAATTGAAACATAAGCTCTCCTTTAGTCTTAATTACTTTTCAAAAGATAAAAACAAGAATATAAATGACTTACTTAAGAAAAACTCCTAGGGTTAAGGCGTAACCCAGGTCAGGGATGTTACAATTATCCACCCATAACAGGGATTTCGTCCCCAAAATCATCAAGAGAAAAGAGAAGGGTACTTCCTCCTCATCTCTTCCTCCAATTCCCACGTAGCCTCTTCAACACCACGATGATGCCAGAGAACTTTCACAAGAATTATGTCTTTCTTTTTCAACTTTTTGATTCTCCTGTCAAGAATCATCATTGTTCCTTCTTCATAGGACATATCTTCATTTAACTCTACCTCCATAGGTTGCAATACTAACTCCGTATCAGGTGACACTTTCTCAGCATGGATATATGGAATATTGGATGCAATCTATATAGTTCAGGTGGCACCTCCAACTTATAGGCTACCTTTCCAATCCGTTCAGTGATTGGATAAGGCCCCATAAATCTAGGAGCTAACTTACCCTTTTTCCCAAATCTAAGAACACCTTTACAAGGTGAGACTTTGAGATATATTCTGTCTCCAACTTAGAATTCTAAGGGTCTTTCCCATTTATCAGCGTATGACTTCTGTCTATCTTGTGCAGCCTTTAATTGTTGTTGTATTACTTTAATCTTCTCAGTTGTCTGTTGCACTAATTTAGGACCCAAAAGTTGGTATTCTCCTATTTCATACCAGCACAATGGAGATCTACAACGTCTACCATATAATTCTTCATATGGTGCCATATCAATATTGGGTTGATAACTATCGTTGTAAGCAAATTCTATTAAGCACAAGTGTAGATCTCAACTTCCTATAAACTGAAGGACACATGCCCTAAGCAAATCCTCCAAGGTTTGTATAGTCCTCTCAGATTGTCCATCCATCTGGGAGTGAAAGGTGGTACTAAACCTTAACTATGTACACAATGCTTTGTGTATTTGTTCCCAAAAATGGCTCGTGAACTGGGGACCTCTATCAAAAACAATTGTAGGTGGAACCCTGTGTAATCGCACTATCTCATCTATATAGATCTGTGCAAGTTTCTCAGTAGTATAGGTTGTTTTGACATAAAGAAAATATGCTAACTTAGTCAACCTATCAACTATCACCCAAATGAAATCACGAATTTTGGCTGTTCTGGGTAAACCAACCACAAAGTCCATGGTCACGTGATCCCATTTCCACTGTGGTATAGGTAAAGGTTGCATTGTTCCTGCGGGCTTTTGATGTTCATCTTTAACCTACTGACACACTGGACATCGAATAACAAACTTAGCTACATCTTTCTTCAATCTGGGCCACCAATACATATCTTTCAAATTATGATACATTTTGGTGCTCCCTGGATGCATTGCATACATGGATGAATGAGATTCATCCATGACTAACTTCCTTAAGTTATTGGCATCAGGTACTACCACCCTACCATGGTAACAGACTACCTCATCATTTGACTCATGAAAACCATCTCGTTTCTCATTACTGTACTCTGATCTTATCTACTGAATCATAGTATCAGCATGTTGTGCCTCTTTGATATGTTGTTACAGAGTAGGTTTCACTTGCATTTCAGATAACAGTCCAGCTAACAAGGATACTTTAAGTTGTACATTATTTTTCCTCAAAGAGACAAGTGTGTCTCATTTAAAGCACATTAAAGAGTTCAACTTTGCTTTGTCTATGGTTGACGATGATGATTTTCTACTTAGTGCATCAGCCACTACATTAGCCTTTCCCGGATGATAATCAATTGTACAATCATAGTCCTTGATTAACTCCATCCAGCGGCGTTGTCTCATGTTCAACTCATGTTGTGAAAAGATGTACTTTAAGTTCTTATGGTCTGTGAAAATCTGGAATGTCTCTCCATATAGATAATGTCTCGAGATCTTCAACGCATGAACTACTGCAGCTAATTCTAGATCATGTGTCAGATAATTTTCCTCATGTTTCTTAAGTTGTCGAGAAGCAAAAGAAATCACTTGTTTATCCTGCATCAACACACATCCTAGACCATTCTTAGAAGTGTCACAGAAAACAATATACCCCTTTCCTTGCTCAGGTAACACTAACACAGGTGCACTTGTTAACCTTTCTTTCAACAATTGGAAAGAATGTTGACACTTGTCATTCCAGACAAAAGGAACCTCCTTCCTGGTTAACCTAGTTAGGGGTAATGCTATAGAACTGAAGTTCTTAATGAACCTCCTATAGTAGCCTGCCAGTCCTAGAAAACTGTGTATCTCTGTTGGTGTCTTTGGTTGTTCCCACTCCAAGATAGATTCTACCTTTTTAGGATCAACACAGATACCTGGGGCAGATATTACGTGTCCTAGGAAAGATCTTCTGATAACTAGAATTCACACTTGCTAAACTTGGCATATAGCTTGTGCTCTCTTAGTAAAGTTAGGGCCTGATAAAGGTGTTGCTCATGTTGTTGAGCATCTCTACTGTAAATCAGGATGTCATCTATAAAGACTACTATGAATTGATCAAGGAATGTGATAACACCAATTTTTGTGATGTTTTTGGCCTTTATTCTGTTATCAAAACTGCCCTTTTATGTTGTTTTCCTCACTTTTATATGCATTTCCGTAATAATTGGCAAAGCAATATTTCCATCTTTTGCAGAGTTTCCTCCTATTTTGGCCCATTTAACACCAATAAGGCCGTTTCGACCCACAGATAAGTCCAAGACTGTCTCCCCCCCCCCCTGACGCCCGATACACACGCTGACCGGCAGGGTTGCACGATGGACGACACACCTCTTTACCCGACAGGGAGCCAAGCGCGCCGCAACTACTCCATGTGCCACACGATATCGGCCACCCACCGGCAGGTGCCTCTCGCCACGACGCCCGACAGCTGACCACCAACTGAACGGCAGAGAGGAGGACACGTGGCGCTTTGAGCACCATATCTTCTCACAACCAGCTGCCTATAAATAGCATCTATAGGGAGCCGAAAAGACATTTTAGAGAGTTCGGACAAGCTTGGTCACTTCAGGTTTCGGATAGTCGAGGGATCTTCGGAGGAAGCTGCGAGAGCAGGCGTATCGTGCTCCAGTGTTCGTACTGGGCGACACTAGGTGAGCTCTTCCTCATCCCGAGAGGGAGAGGATTGGTTCACCTAGGACTATACCGGGCGACACTAGGAGTCGATATCGGCCGATGTAGATACGCGAAACGAGTGCCCGACACCAGTGCCTGGCAGTAGGATACGCAGCTCCATGCCCGGCACGATACCGAACCTGATACGCTCCGCCCGTCAGGCGTGTCGCCCGAGAGGGTGTGCCGCCCGACTTGAGCGTATCGGCCAGGTCCTTGAGCGATGCAGTCGCCCATCGCGGTGTGCCGCTTGAGAGGGCATGCCGCCCGACGCGGCTGTATCGGGCTAGGCCCCTGTCCGATATCGGGCGGGATGGTTACTGTAGCTTGTCGTCCTTCTACATCAAGAAGGTGACACATATCTTTAATTCTTTACTCATGCATTGTAATTAAGACCTTTAATGCTTATAGAAATAGAAAAGCTTACTTACTTGGTGCTCTATGCTTGGTGCAATATGTTGGATGACTGCTATGCTTGGTATCTGAACTCTAGCTTGCATGTTTTGGATCACGTTTTGCTTAGCTATCGAATCGTGTTTTCCCGTCGCAACAACTTCGAGAGTTGTGGTGTGGCTCTAGTGTTTGGTCCGATTTTGGAGTATGAGAGTGCCCGGAACGGAGTTTCTTTAGTAACCTTTCCACTCTAATTTGAGTCTGGTGACCCCTAGAGTGGAACTGATGCCTTGTTAGAGGTGCCCGCTTTGAGAGGAGGGGTACAGGATTGGTCCTACCGCCGCTTGCTTTACCGCAGTTTTATCCTTCGTACATCGCCTTAGCTCCAAGTGTATCCTTCTGTTTCTGTTGCATGAAAACCCCTAAAAACTGCTAAATGCTTAAAACCTTAAATCTCTCTAGTAACTCCACTTGGAGATAGTTTTCTTGTTTTGTTCGTGACATCTTTATGCTTCCCTCCTAGGGAATTTATCATCTCTTTATACCTGCCGGAGTGTAGCGTGTCAATTTTGGGTTCTCAACACTACCCCCCTTGTCCCTGTGTTCGACCCCGTATATCTACTTCGACCCCGTAAACAAAGTTGCGGGGGCCTAGAAGGATTCGAGTTTATAAATGTAAAAGCTCGACTTCCTCAAATCCGCCTCCAATTTTAGGACGCGCGATTTAGGCCGGTCAGAATGGCCAGAAGATTTTGTTCATGAGTTCCATGAATGCAACTTGTGCATTAGTTAGTCCAAACGACATAACTATGAACTCATAGTGACCATACATTATTCTGAAGGCTGATTTAGGTATGTCATTCTCCTTGATGCGTAACTGATGGTATCCTGACCTCAGATCTATTTTAGAGAATATAGTTGCACCACGCAACTGGTCAAACAAGTCATCTATCCTTGGTAAAGGATATTTGTTCTTTATGGTTACTTTGTTTAGTTGTCTATAGTAGATGCATAATTGCATAGACATGTCCTTCTTTTTCACAAAAAGAACTGGAGCACCCCAAGGTGAAGTACTCGGTTGAATAAAACCCTTTTCAAGCAACTCTTGTAATTGTTTCTTGAGTTCTGCCATCTCAGTAGGTGCCATTCTATATGGTGTTTGAGCTATAGGTTGCATACCTAAGATTAGATTAATCTCAAAATAAATCTCTCAGGGTGGAGGAACACCTGGAAGTTCCTCAGAAAACACATCCTCAAACTCCCTAACAATCGGAACTTCAGAAAGATTAGGACTCTCTACTCTGGTATCTACCACATGTGCCAAGAATGCTTCACATCCTTGTCACAACAGTTTCTCAGCTATTCTCAGCTATCATTGCTGACACTAGACGGGTTGAAAGAATCTTTCTGACCCCCTGAAAGACCCATGTATCACTATTGTCTGAGAACATAGCCTGCTTGGAATTGCAATCCAAGACAACCTTATACTTTTCTAGGGTGTCCATCCCAAGGATTATGTCGAACCCATGCATCTCAAGTGGTATAAGATTCATCTGAATGCTATGTTCTGAAAAACAAAGAACACAGGTAGAGCATACCTCCCGCAACACTGTAGATCCAACTAACAGAGTTTCTAATATCAAGTTATCTACTCTATGACTGACAGTCATATTACAGCCATGAATCACTTCTCGAGTGATAAAGGAATGTGTAGCACCTGGATCAATCAAAATAGATACAAAGCAGGATGAAGACATATCAGAATGAAACAATTCTATCTGACCTGTCATGACTCGTGGGTTGACCACTGCTTCCGGCTGATTCATAGCATAGAATCTTGTCGTTGTTGGTTGTCGACCACTCACCCAGTTGTTTGATGAAGATGAACCAGCTTGGGACGCCTATCTACCTCCTCGGGTGCAACTGCTAAACTGTCACTTCTGAGATCATTGTTGACTCTGCCTTGGTGGTTGGGTTACACTCACATCTCTAGCTAGACAATCTTTCATCAGATATCCCATCTTCCCACATTTATAACAGCTTCTGTTCTCCCATTGTGGTCTAGATGGTCATGTTACTGACATTGATGCTGAGTTGTGGGCTCCCACTGGTGGTAAACTACGGCCTCTACCCTTGTTGTATGTCCATTGCGTTTGAGTATTGAACCTCGGTGGTGCTGTTGGTGCAGAAAACCTTGGTTTCTTAAAACTTTCAGACCTCTGTCCTTGGAACTGTGTGTACACTTTCTTACTTTTGGCTTGACGTTTCTCAGTCACGGACCTTTCTATCCGCCTAACTGACTCCATAAAGGTGGAAAACCTCTCTTTATTCTCTAGAGCATATGTGGGTGTGGTCAAATCAGAGTTCAAACCCTTCACAAAATGTCGAATCATCTCCTCATCTGTAGCAACCATGTGCGGACAAAACCATAGAAGCTTCATAAACTTAGCTTCATACTCACTAATGTTCATTGGTCCTTGCCTTATCCGCTCAAACTGAGAGATTTTCTCATCCAGGTAAGTCTTGGGAAAATATCTATGAATAAACTCTCGTCGGAACTCTCTCCATTCGACCTCAACACCTGGCCTTTTGCCCTCTTCTATAGCCCACCAATGACCAGCACTCCCTTTCAATAGGTACACTGCATGCCTAACCTTCTCAGCTTCTGGGATATTAAGAATTCTGAAGGCCTTCTCCAGCTCAGTCAACCACAAATCTGCGTATGTTGGGTCAGTTGTATCAGTGTAATCAGTGGCTCCTACCAGTCGAAGCCATTCAAAAGTCTTGCTAGCTCCATGTCCCTCATTTGGAGCTAGTGCCCTAGGTGCAGGTGGTGGCATCCTATCCGCCATATGTATCATTATCGCCATGAACTGCCCAAAGAGGGTATGGAAAGTTGGGTTTTCTATCGAAGCTTGGTCAAGCTGGGGATTCTTAGGTACTAATTTATCTCTAGACTGACCCCTTGCACCCCCTCCTGGTGCAACAACATTGCTTTCAGCAGCATGTTCCTTGTGTGATCCAGCCATCTTTAAGTTCTTCTCCTCCTCCTATAAGAGCAGAAGTCACTATAAGATAAATTGGAAGACACTGGAATAGACTCTACGACTTAATCCTATGTCTCTGTAGACTCAGCGAACCTTAGGCTCTGATACCAAAACATTGTGACGACCCGACAACAAATCAGACAGTCATTGTGTAATTAATTGTGGAATTAACCATAATCAATAGACTAACAAAAATCACTAAAAATTAAAACCTTTTTGCAAAGAGATCCAATTCCAAGAAAAACTCTTATAAAGAGAACCAAAGTATTGTATACATTATAGTTCACATTGTACATACCATGTACCATCTCTTCTCTAGGAAAATATTTACAATAGTTGCTTTACCAAAACTATACATAAGCAACATAAAACCTCGAGGCATTAAGCCAAAATCTCAGATCGATCATTAAAACACTGAGTACTGACTCCAAGGACCTGAGAGTACGGATATGACACATAGGACTCATATCTACAAGACATGATAGTCAGTATCTCCACCTGAGATATTACTGTTGTCCCTGATGTTGTTGTCCTTCCCTTTCTATATGGTCTCTACCTGCTCATTCGCGTCCAACTAAAAATGTTGGTGACCAACGGGGTGAGACCCATGTCCCAGCGAGAGATATAACTCTCCGCCAATAATATTATCTTTACAGATAAATAATAATAAACTGAGCAGGGGATTCTTTATTATTAATAAGCAGGATAAAGCACTGTTTAAGCAGAATAGAACAATATCATCTTTTAAAGCATTACAGCTATATATGATGAAGCAGTAAATCATTTATTTAATAAGGCACATGAAGAACATGTATAACATTTATACATTTTAGGATACATTAAGCAATGTAACATCAACCAATGATTTCTGTTTTTCATCCTTAAGCAAATACGCTACATGGCTGATTACATTTTACAATCACACTTATGTCCTGAGGAAATGAGGTATACCGCCCATACTCCAACCGACCACGGTGGCGTAAAGCATCGGTTCCATACCTAGGTGAATGGAAGAGTCAGACTCCATGACCTCAACCGTCTCGGTCAGTGCGAGACCACATGCAGGACATCTAGTGTCACTGCTAAATAGCTTTTCAGGGTATATTGGAAACTTCATTGTGACGCATGATTCAAAATAAACTTTATTATCTTAACGGAAGTGATCATTAAGCAGTGGATTATTGAAAATCACTAAAAATTAAAACCATTTTACAGAGAGGTCCACACATAGAAAAACTCTTTCACAAAAAAAAAACTAAAGTAATTTAATTACATATTGGTTCACAACTGTATCATCTCTTTCGGAGAATTACAAGCATCAACTTCCCTGTTAAACTAAACATAGGCAGTATAAAATCTCGAGGCACTGAGCCAAAATCTCAAAAGCATTAACTTCTACTTTGAGGACATGAGAGTACAGAGATGACTCATAGGACTCTATGTACATTTATATAAGACATTTCATCCAGTGTCTCTACCTGAGAATTCACTATTGTCCCTGTTGCTATTGTTGTTGTCCTTCACCTACTGAAGGATTCCTGCCTCTTCGTCCACGTCCACCTAAAAATGTGGTTCCCACGGGGGTGAGACAATTGTAAATTGCCCCAGCGAGAGATATAACTCTCCGCCAGAAACATTATTATTGCAGTTTAAGAAGATAAATCTGAACAGAGGAATCATAATTGCTTACCGGCATTTAATTCATTGTCTAACAGATTAGAACATTATTTTTATCTAAAGCATTCTAGTTATAACCTGATAGAGCAGCATGTCATTTATCCAATAATGAATATGGCGAACATGTATAACCTTTATCCGCTATGTTAAACAGGATAATATCAACCAATGTTTCTCGTATTTCAACTTTATGCAAATACACTACACGGCTGGTTATATTTTACTCTTCATGTGTCAAACTGCACTTAGCTTGCCATGGTATATTGACATCTTCACTATAGAGTTATAGCCACAACATATACTCTCTTCAGGCTTAGATCACATAGCTAATGACTGGCATTATTTTGTGGAGTCATGGCCTGTAGCCATACTCTTTTTAACAAAGTATTGGGATCTTAATCCCTCATCTCATCAAGTACCTTTCATTTCTTAACAAGTTTATCATCATGATTATAGAATATGGGTATTCAAACCCTTAGTTCATCATAGAATACTTGTTACCACATAACAGGTAACTTAATACCTTCAGGTCATTTTACCAAGGTAAGCATGATTCTTACTACATAAGCATTCCACATATCACACAAAGCTTAATTCACCTCTTGTTACCTCTTAATAGGCAACAAGGAATATTATGGCTTATGAAGCCCATAAATGATTTCAATAATTAAAACATCATATGGCACACAGGGCTCATTAATTTCAGATTGCCTCTCACTAAGCAACAAAGCATATGAAGGCTTATAAGGCCTATAAAACATTTTCAATATACAGAGCATCATAGCCCCTACTTGGCTATGCTCATCATCTCAACATACCTGTATAATTAATACTCATGATAACAATCATATATTAGTACCATGCAATACAAGGGTTTTCTTATTACATTCATAACTCATCAATCTGTATTTGAGCTTCACATAGGATTACTCTGTGTTAAGACTTCACATAGCATCACATTGTATTAGGGTTTCACATAGCATTACCATGTATTAGGGTTTCACATAGCATTACCCTATATTAGGGTTTATTATATCCTATTGCCCAATTTAGGGTTAGGATGCACTGTTCACATCAGATTAGGTTTCATCATGTCCTTTTACCCAATTTAGGGTTTACTGTAACATTACATAACATCACCCTGGATTAGGGTTTTGTATCACATTCATCATCCTATATTACGGATTTACACATCATTACCCTGGATTAGGGTTTTGTATCACATTCATCATCCTATATTAGGGATTTACACATCATTACCCTGGATTAGGGTTTTCCATAAATAACCATATAGGTTCTCAAGATCATATTATTAATGATCAAGCCCTATTTCATTGATTCACACAGCTAGGAATCAATATGAATAACATAAGTATTCAATCATACTTATTTATTCTCATTATTCATCATTAAATGAATTATCAACACAAGGTATGAGTTTCTCTCTCATCTTTACCAGAATATGATTGCATCATAGTTTATTGGTTTGGATTAACCTTTTCATAAGGCATGTTAGCCTACACTTATCAAAGTGCATTACATCTCAATGTAACAATTGACATGACACATTTCATGTGCCTCTTATCTAAATATATAGGATTTAAAACACATCAAAGTATATCAGTCTTGAGGTGTTGGATGTGATATCTATCATATCTTGATGTATCACTTCCATCATCACCTTTATCTTACTTGAGTTCATCCACTTATCTTGTATTAGGGTATTCCTCATCCTAATACTTTATGCACCAGTTCATTACATTTAGCATGTAATATATTGGTCATAAGTCACTTATTTAGAATATACAACCATTGCTAATGATATGGACTCATCCTTGAGTTAGGAACTATTTATATAAGGATATCAATTATCAACCTCTCTAGGTGTTACATTTGTCAATACACTAATCACTATTCCATTATTAGGAATAGGATTTTCCATATTTATAAATTGAGGTTCACATAGCATCTCCCATATCTATGGATTTCACCTAATATCACTCTTCATTAGAGTTTCACATAACATCCTTCTATATCAGGGTTTCACATAGTATTACCTGAAATTAGGATTTCACTTGACATCTCCCTCAATTAGGGTTTCACCTAGATTCTCCCTAATTTAGGGTTTCACATAGCTTTACCCTAAATTTGGGTCAAGTCTCATTAATCTTTTCAATGAGGGTTTCATGATCTCATTATTATGGATCAAATCTTGATTACATATTTATTCATAATGAGAGAATTAGGGATTAATTATGTAAGAATTCCTCTCTTTCTTTCTCTCTCTCTCTCTCATCCTCTCTAGGATGTTAAGTACTCCAAGATTGATTTAGATCAGCTCTTCATTTAAGTACACATAGTTATGGTTAACCATTATGATCACCTTTAATCTACATCATTATCAATCAAGTAGATAACTGACCTTTAATCATATTAGGTGTCCAAATGGTTTAACCATTTTGAACCTCGAAAAGTCTTGGTCACTTAGACCCCAAACGGTCTTGGTCAATTAAGTTCAAACGGTTTGAAACCATTTAGCAAGGTTGGTGCTTGAAACCGTTTAGTCAAAAAATATTGAAACCAAATGAACTTGGGTCTCTAAACGGTTTGAGACCGTTTGGTCCCAAATGATCTTGAGAACGTTTGGACTTAAACGGTCTTAAGATCGTTTGGTCCCCACTCTCTCAAAACCGAATGGACCAAAAGGGTCTTCCATCACTTAGTCAATTTAGGATTTCAATCATTGAACCATCTATCAATTGAACCACTGATTTATTCTTCAATTGAACCATTGAATCAACCTTCAATTGGACCTGCAATTAGGGTTTTGAACCCAATTGAACTAGGGTTTATTATCAAGAATCCATCACTTAGGGTTTTGAAATCAAGGAACCATCAATGGTTGACATGGTGGAACTAATTCGATTGCAATCATTGAATAACCACTTAGCTATGTCATGACCTGACCTCAAATGGTCTTGAGGTCGTTTGGATGACCTCCAAATAGTCTTAAGACCATTTGACTCAATCCACCATTGAAATCCATGACATTCAGTTAGGGTTTGCATCATTGACTCAATCATCAATTGAGCCATCGATTGTATTTCATTTTGAAGTCACTAGATCTTCAACCATCCAATCATACTCAACCATAGGCTTCCAAACGGTCTTATATGACCTCCAAATGGTCTTGAGACCATTTGGGTGACCTCCAAACGGTCTTGAGACCATTTGGGCTAGTCAACCCAAAAATTAAATCAATCAATTTAGGATTTCAGCACTCAACCCGATTAGGGTTTCAAATTGGAGGATTGTCTATATATAGAATCAATCAATTGGATCAATTGGATCATCATCCAACATATACTAGGGTCCTAACCTTAAACGGTGAACCCATCCAAACGGTCAACCCATCCAAACGGTTTGCAAACCGTTTGGGCCAAAGTTACAAAACCGTTTGCAAAAGATACTTGTGGAGGTGTGTGCTTATGATGATGTCATCATCATCAAGCTATAAACCCATGAAGCTTTCTATGATTTTCATGGTGATTGCATCAATCAATCAAATAAAATTTTAGGAATAAAGAAGGAATCAACAATTGATGAAGATATGGAATCAATAACAAAGTTCAAGGGTTCAAGTTATATAAACCCCCTTCAATTGAGATTCCAATATTCAAACTCCACGTCTTTAATGGTGAAATAAACACCTTTCACTATCCCAAGCTCGCCCTTAAGCTTTGAGTGAAAAGGAATGGCTAGAATTGAAGATGGAGTGGAATAGAGAAGAAATCATGCATTGTTTTGTGATTTCCACCATGAATTCAAGGTGAAAGAAGGTCAAGAAGCTTACCAACAGGTTGGGGTCGTCCTCCTGTTGCTCCAAGATCCCTTAGTCATTTTTGCAAGCAAGAAGTGAAAGTGGTTTAGAAATTACCCTTTCAACTCATGGATAAAGGAGCATATATATATATGAATTTTATTGAAAATTCATTTAAGAGAGAGAAAGTAGGGATTATCTCCTCCATTTCCTTTCCACTTGCTCCCTTCCCTTCCTTATATATGAGGCTATCCTCCTTGCCTCATATTCCTCTCAATTATCTACGATTTAAGGGAAAACAAACTAAGCACCTTAAATCATATTATAATAATATCCATAAGTGAGTGGATATTTCTTTTTCTTATAATAATGTGAGTGGGTTCTCCACTCACGTAGATATTTCCATTGCCTTTGCAAGGCACATGTTCGTCCAACCTTATCTAATTTTCAATCATTACCATTTTGGTTGAAGGCACTTCAATTAACACATTTATGTTTGCATTAAATTAAAGTAAAGTTCCAATTATGTTTGAATCTTGATTCTTTTAATATCAAGATTCTCTCTCTTCCAAAATGATTCAAATGAGGCGCCCCTCTCATTTTCTTTGCTCTAAATGATTCCAAGAATATTATGGACTATTTTGAAGTGTTAATTTGCATATTGAACCCTGGGTTTTGGGTAAATTGCTCCTTACACCAAAACTAGGTTTTAATGTACAAACATTGCTCAATAGGCTCTTTCTTGTTATTCAGGCTTGTAGATTCCATACAACTGCATCATACTCACTCCTATGATTCTTCAACATATTAGGAATATTTTTCCATACACAATTTGCAATTTAACCCCTCAACTTGGGTAATTTGCATTTAAGTCCAAGACAAGTAAAGCATTATTTCAGCATTATTCAAAAAGGACTAAAATTGAAATATAATTTCCTCTTGAGCCTAATTACTCTTCAAGAGATAAGAGAGAGCATATAATCAACTTTATTAAGCAAAACATCTTAGTTTAAGCATAACTCAGGTCAGGGATGTTACAAATTATAAACCCCTAATAAGGATTTCATCCCTAAAATCCCAAATATTAGAAAATAATTGTTACTCATGTCATCAAGTCTCTAACTATCATCTCAATGTCATGAAGATACCATAGATCTTTAATCCACACAAAGTTCTTCCACACAGGGTTATTTTAAGGAAATATTTTTAGCTTGATAAAATTTTCCACCATAATTACAATTGTTCCTTCCATTAGTTCAACCTTATCAATGTTTATATTTATGCAGAGCATAAACCCCTAACATATGATGTTCATATTATTTTGTGTAACTAGATTGATTTCTCAGTTGGCCAATATAGATAACCAACATAAATATCTTACTTTGGTATTCATCATAAGTATTGAGAACACGTCTCATCCTTATCATATTCTATTCTCTATTGTTACTACCAAGGGTACACATGCACAAGGTATTTCTTTTATTTTAGGACATCGCTTGTTCCGTATATCATTATCCTGGAACCAGAGTCCAAAGTAAACTGATATTTTTCTAAGTATCCATCAACAGATTATTTCTAATCCATGTACATCAAATGTCATAATACTTACTTGATTGTCATGTTAATGAAAGGAGAAACATAAAGTATCATACTCCTATCATTACCCAAGGTTGTTCATAAAAGGGGAAACACATATATTTAACAGAGGTAATCCACTCAGCCATCCTTTATTTGTTTGGGAAAGTTCACTTAGCACTTCCTATGTAATTGGGAAAGTTCACTTAACATTTCCTATATAATTGGGAAAGTTCACTTAGCACTTCCCTATGTAATTAGGAAAGTTCATTTAGCATTTCCTATATAATTCGGAAAAGTTCACTTAGCATTTCCTATATAATTGGGAAAGTTCACTTAACATTTCTTATATAATTGGGAAAGTTCACTTAGCACTTCCCTATGTAATTAGGAAAGTTCACTTAGCACTTCCTATATAATTGGGAAAGTTCACTTAGCATTTCCTATATAATTGGGAAAGTTCACTTAGCACTTCCCTATGTAATTAGGAAAGTTCACTTAGCATTTCCTATATAATTGGGAAAGTTCACTTAGCATTTCCTATATGATTGGGAAAGTTCACTTAGCATTTCCTATATAATTGGGAAAGTTCACTTAGCATTACCTATATGATTGGGAAAGTTCACTTAGCACTTCCCTATGTAATTAGGAAAGTTCACTTAGCATTTCATATATAATTGGGAAAGTTCACTTAGCACTTCCCTATGTAATTAGAAAAGTTCACTTAGCACTTCCTATATAATTGGGAAAGTTCACTTAGCATTTCCTATATAATTGGGAAAGTTCACTTAGCACTTCCCTATGTAATTAGGAAAGTTCACTTAGAATTTCCTATATAATTGGGAAAGTTCACTTAGCATTTCCTATATAATTGGGAAAGTTCACTTAGCACTTCCCTATGTAATTAGGAAAGTTCACTTAGCATTTCCTATATAATTGGGAAAGTTCACTTAGCATTTCCTATATAATTGGGAAAGTTCACTTAGCACTTCCCTATGTATTTAGGAAAGTTCACTTAGCACTTCCTATATAATTGAGAAAGTTCACTTAGCATTTCCTATATGATTGGGAAAGTTCACTTAGCATTTCCTATATAATTGGGAAATTTCACTTAGCATTCCCTATATGATTGGGAAAGTTCACTTATCATTTCCTATATAATTGGGAAAGTTCACTTAGCATTTCCTATATGATTGGGAAAGTTCACTTAGCACTTCCCTATGTAATTAGGAAATTTCACTTAGCATTTCCTATATAATTGGGAAAGTTCACTTAGCACTTCCCTATGTAATTAGGAAAGTTCACTTAGAACTTCCTATATAATTGGGAAAGTTCACTTAGCATTTTCTATATAATTGGGAAAGTTCACTTAGCACTTCCCTATGTAATTAGGAAAGTTCACTTAGCATTTCCTATATAATTGGGAAAGTTCACTTAGCACTTCCCTATGTAATTAGGAAAGTTCACTTAGAATTTCCTATATAATTTCATTATACTCACTAGATTGTTTCAGAATGACTACTTGATCAGAGTAATCAGAAAGATAACAATCTAAGAGTTCCATACTTACCCTATCTCCAATAATCATATACCTGGCCAGGGTATACAAGTATTGAGATTAGGTAGTATGCACTTTATTTACTATCATGTTCCTCACTTTTCATATCATTATACACACAGGATTTTTCATTCTTGGGTTTTCTTTAGGCATCACTTCTATATTTCATCTTTTAGAACACAGATAAGAGAGATTATAAAGCATTTTAAAGAATACTGAGTAATATGTAAGTTCTCATCTCCCTTGTGTCCTTATAGGACTAGTCAGAGGGAGTTCAAAAACAACTACTTTCTTATTTTTTAACACATAGAATCATGAAATGAAATATTAGAATGAATCCATTTCATCTAACCTTTCACAACCCGAGGGTTGGCTATTGCATCATATTGATTCATTGCATAGATCCTTGCAGTTGCTGGTTGTTGACCTTGTGCTTGATTGTTAGGTGTTGATGAACCAGCTCGGGATGCTTGTCCACGTCCTCTATTGTTATTAGAAAACTATCTCCTTTTTGAGCCTTGTTGACTCTGCCCCTGGGGTTGAGTCACCATTGTATTCCCATCTGGACAATCCTTTGCTAGATGTCCCGGATATCTACATTGGTAACAGACCCTAGTCGCAAAATAGGGTCTGTGAGATCCAGTCACTGATGTTGATGCTATTCTAGGGGCTCTACTTGGAGCAAAACTACAGTCCCTACCCCTACTTGACGTCCATTGCGTCTGGGTATTGAATCTCGATGGTGCTGCCGAGGAAGAAAATCTCGGCTTCTTAAAACTTTCGGATCTCTGTCCTTGAAACGGAGTGTGTACCTTCTTACCACTAATCTGTCGTTTCTCGATTTCAGACCTTTCTATCCTCCTTACCGACTCCACAAAAGTGGCAAACCTCTCCCTATTCTCTAAAGCAGACACATGAGTGGTCAGTTCAGCGTTCAATCCCTTCTTGAAACGCTGAATTCTTTCCTCATCATTAACCGTCATACAAAACCACAACAGCTCCATGAACTTAGCTTCATACTTGCTAATTTTCATTTGTCCTTGTTTGATCCTCTCAAATTGAGAGATTTTCTCATCTAGATATGTCTTAGGGAAGTATTTACTGACGAACTCTCGTCAGAATACCTCCCATCCAATTTCTTCACCTGGCCTCTTATCTTCTTCTATAATCCACCAGTGACCAACACTCCCTTTTAGGAGGTACACTACATGTCTAAGCTTCTCGGATTCAGGAATATCAAGGATCCTGAAGGCCTTCTCCAACTCTGCCATCCACAAATCAGTATATGCTGGATCAGCTATAACAACATAATCTATGGCTCCAACCCGGCGAAGTCTCTCAAAAGTCTTACCGGCTCCATATCCCTCATTGTGGGCTGGTGCCCTAGGTGCAGGTGGTGGCATCATGTCTTCCATGTGTGTCATGGTTGTCAGGAATTTCTCAAATAGAGCATGGAGGGCTGGGTTTTCTATCACAGCTAGGTCAATCTGGGGCTGTTCAGGTACAAGCCCTTCTCTATTCTGGTCTCTTGCACCTCCTCCTGGTGCAGCAACACTGCTATCAGCAGTGTGTTCTTCGTGTGCAGACATCTTCAAGTTTTTCTTCTCCTCCTATATGAGAAGAAGTCACTATCATATAACTAGAAGACACTAGAACAGACTCAACATCTTAGTCATATGTCTCTGTAGACTCAAAGAACCTAGCACTCTGATACCACTAAATTGTGACGCATCGTTCGAAATAAACGTTATTAACTTAACAGAAGCGATCATTAAGAAGTGGATTACCGAAAATCACTAAAAATTAAAACCATTTTACAGAGAGGCCCACACATAGAAAAACTCTTTCACAAAAAAATCTGAAGTAATTTAATTACATACTGGTTCACAAATGTATCATCTCTTTCTGAGAATTACAAGCATCAATTGCCTTGTTAAACTAAACATAGGTATAAAATCTCGAGGTACTGAGCCAAAATCTCAAAAGAATTAACTGCTACTCTGAGGACCTGAGAGTACAGAGACGACTCATAGGACTCTATGTACATTTATACAAGACATTTCAGTCAGTGTCTCCACCTGAGAATTCATTGTTGTCCCTACTTCTATTGTTGTTGTCATTCACCTACTGAAGGATTCTTGCCTCTTCGTCTGCGTCCACCTAAAAATGTGGTTCCCACGGGGGTGAGACAATTGTAAATTGCCCCAGCGAGAGATATAACTCTCTGCCAGAAACATTATTATTGCAGTTTAAGAAGATAAATCTGAACAAAGGAATCATAATTGCTTAACAACATTTAATTAATTGTCTAACATATTAGAACATTATTCTTAACTAAAGCATTTCAGCTCTAACCTAATAGAGCAGCATGTCATTTATCCAATAATGAATATGGCGAACATGTATAACCTTTATCCGCTATGTTAAACAGGATAATATCAACCAATGTTTCTCGTATTTCAACTTTATGCAAATACACTACACGGATGATTATATTTTACTCTTCATGTGTCAAACTGCACTTAGCTTGCCATGGTATATTGACATCTTCACTATAGAGTTATAGACACAACATATACTCTCTTCAGGCTTAGATCACATAGCTAATGCCTGGCATTATTTTGTGGAGTCATGGCCTGTAGCCATACTCTTTTTAACAAAGTATTGGGATCTTAATCCCTCATCTCATCAAGTACCTTTCATTTCTTAACAAGTTTATCATCATGATTATAGAATATGGGTATTCAAACCATTAGTTCATCATAGAATACTTGTTACCACATAATAGGTAACTTAATACCTTCAGGTCATTTGACCAAGGTAAGCATGATTCTTACTACATAAGAATTCCACATATCACACAAAGCTTAATTCACCTCTTTGTACCTCTTAATAGGCAACAAGGCACATTATGGTTTATGAAGCCCATAAATGATTTCAATAATTAAAACATCATATGGCACACAGGGCTCATTAATTTCAGATTGCCTCTCACTAATCAACAAAGCATATGAAGGCTTATAAGTCCTATAAAACATTTTCAATATACATAGCATCATAGCCCCTACCTGGCTATGCTCATCATCTCAACATACCTGCATAATTAATACTCATGATAACAATCATATATCAGTACCATGCAATATAAGGGTTTTCTTATTACATTCATTACTCATCAATCTATATTTGAGCTTCACATAGGATTACTCTGTGTTAAGACTTCACATAGCATCACCCTGTATTAGGGTTTCACATAGCATTGCCCTGTATTAGGGTTTCACATAGCATTACCATGTATTAGGGCTTATTATATCCTATTGCCCAATTTAGGGTTAGGATGCACTATTCACATCAGATTCGGGTTCATCATGTCCTTTTACCCGATTTAGGGTTTACTGTAACATTACATAACATCACCCGGGATTAGGGTTTTGTATCACATTCATCATCCTATATTAGGGATTTACACATCATTACCCTGGATTAGGGTTTTGTATCACATTCATCATCCTATATTAGGGATTTACACGTCATTACCCTAGATTAGGGTTTTCCATAAATAACCATATAGGTTCTCAAGATCATATTATTAATGATCAAGTCCTATTTCATTGCTTCACACAACTAGGAATCAATATGAATAACATAAGTATTCAATCATACTTATTTATTCTCATCATTCATCATTAAATGAATTATCAACACAAAGTATGAGTTTCTCTCTCATCTTTACCAGAATATGATTGCATCATAGTTTATTGGTTTGGATTAACCTTTTCATAAGGCATGTTAGCCTACACTTATCAAAGTGCATTACATCTCAATGTAACAATTGACATGACACACTTCATGTTCCACTTATCTAAATTTATAGGATTTAAAACACATCAAGGTATATCAGTCTTGAGGTGTTGGATGTGATATCTATCATATCTTGATGTATCACTTCCCTCATCACCTTTATCTTACTTGAGTTCATCCACTTAATTTGTATTAGGGTATTCCTCATCCTAATACTTTATGCACCAGTTCACTACATTTATCATGTAATGTATTGGTCATAAGTCACTTATTTAGAATATACAACCATTGCCAATGATATGGACTCATCCTTGAGTTAGGAACTATTGATATAAGGATATCCATTATCAACCTCTCTAGGTGTTACATTTTTCAATACACTAATCACTATTCCATTATTAGGAATAGGATTTTCCATATTTATAAATTGAGGTTCACATAGCATCTCCCATATCTATGGATTTCACCAAATATCACTCTTCATTAGAGTTTCACATAACATCCTTCTATATCAGGGTTTCACATAGTATTACCTAAAATTAGGATTTCACTTGACATCTCCCTCAATTAGGATTTCACCTAGATTTGCCCTAATTTAGGGTTTCACATAGCTTTGCCCTAAATTTGGGTCAAGGCTCATTAATCTTTTCAATGAGGGTTTCATGATCTCATTATTATGGATCAAATCCTAATTACATATTTATTCATAATGAGATAATTAGGGATTAATTATGTAAGCATTCCTCTCTCTCTTCCTCTATCTCTCTCATCCTCTCTAGGATGTTAAGTACTCTAAGATTGATCTAGGTCAGCTCTTCATTTAAGTACACACAGTTAGGGTTAACCATTATGATCACCTTTAATCTACATCATTATCAATCAAGAAGCTAACTGACCTTTAATCATATCAGGTGTCCAAATGGTTTAACCATTTTGAACCTCAAAAAGTCTTGGTAACTTAGTCCCCAAACGGTTTTGGTCAATTAAGTTCAAACGATTTGAAACTGTTTAGCAAGGTTGGTGCTTGAAACCGTTTAGACAAAAACATATTGAAACTGAATGAACTTGGGTTTCCAAACGGTTTGAGACTGTTTGGTCCCAAATGTTCTTGAGACCGTTTGATCCCAAATGGTCTTGAGAACGTTTGTACTCAAACAGTCTTAAGACTGTTTGGTCCCCACTCTCTCAAAACTGAATGGACCAAAAGGGTCTTCCATCACTTAGTCAATTTAGGATTTCAATCATTGAACCATCTATCAATTGAACCACTAATTTAATCTTCAATTGAACCATTGAATCACCCTTCAATTGGACCTTCAATTAGGGTTTTGAACTCAATTGAACTAGGGTTTATTATCAAGAATCCATCACTTAGGGTTTTGAAATCAAGGAACCATCAATGGTTGACATGGTGGAACTAATTCGATTGCAATCATTGAATAACCACTTAGCTATGTCATGACCTGAACTAAAATGGTCTTGAGGTCATTTGGATGACCTCCAAATGGTCTTGAGACCATTTGACTCAATCCACCATTGAAATCTATGACATTCAGTTAGGGTTTGCATCATTGATTCAATCATCAATTGAGACATCGATTGTATTTCAATTTGAAGTCACTAGATCTTCAACCATCCAATCATACTCAACCATAGGCTTCCAAATGGTCTTAGATGACCTCCAAACGGTCTTGAGACCTTTTGGGTGACCTCCAAATGGTCTTGAGACCGTTTGGGCTAGTAAACCCAAAAAGTAAATCAATCCATTTAGGATTTTAGCACTCAACCCGATTAGGGTTTCAAATTGGAGGATTGTCTATATATAGAATCAATCAATTGGATCAATTGGATCATCATCCAACATATACTAGGGTCCTGACCTCAAACATTCAACCCAACCAAATGGTCAACCCATCCAAACGGTTTGGGATCCAAACCTCCAAACGGTTTGCAAACCGTTTGGTCTCAAAACGGTTTGGTGAAACTATTTGTGCCAAAGTTACAAACCCGTTTGCAAAAGATACTTGTGGAGGTGTGTGCTTATGATGATGTCATCATCATAAAGCTATAAACCCATGAATCTTTTTGTTATTTTCATGGTGATTGCATCAATCAATCAAATAAAATTTCGAGAATAAAGAAGGAATCAACAATTGATGAAGATATGGAATTAATAACAAAGTTTAAGGGTTCAAGTTATATAACCCGCCTTCAATTGAGCTTCCAAGCTTCAACCTCCACGTCTTTAATGGTGAAAGCAACACCTTTCACTATCCCAAGCTCGTCCTTAAGCTTTGAGTGAAAAGGAATGGCTAGAATTGAAGATGGAGTGGAATACAGAAGAAATCATGCATTGTTTTGTGATTTCCACCATGAATTCAAGGTGAAAGAATGTCAAGAAGCTTACCAACAGGTTGGGGGTCGTCCTCCTGTTGCTCCAAGCTCCCTTAGTCATTTTTTCAAGCAATAAGTGAAAGTGGTTTCGAAATTACCCTTTCAACTCATGGATAAAGGAGCACATATATGAATTTTATTGAAAATTCATTTAAGAGAGAGAAAGTAGGGATTATCTCCTCCATTTCCTTGCCACTTGCTCCCTTCCTTTCCTTATATACGAGGATGTCCTACTTGCCTCATATTCCTCTCAATTATCCATGATTTAAGGGAAAACAAACTAAGCACCTTAAATCATATTATAATAATATCCATAAGTGAGTGGATATTTCTTTTTCTTATAATCATGTGAGTGAGTTCTCCAATCACATAGATATTTCCATTGTCTTTGCAAGGCACATGTTCGTCCAACCTTATCTAATTTTCAACCATTACCGTTTTGGTTGAAGGCACTTCAATTGACACATTTATTTTTGCATTAAATTAAAGTAAAGTTCCAATTATGTTTAAATCTTGATTATTTTAATATCAAGATTCTCTCTCTTCCAAAATGATTCAAATGAGGTGCCCCTCTCATTTTATTTTCTCTACATGATGCCAATAATATTAGGGACTATTTTGAAGTGGTAATTTGCATATTGAACCCTGGGTTTTGGGTGAATTGCTCCTTACACCAAAACTAGGTTTTAATGTACAAACATTGCTCAATAGGCTCTTTCTTATTATTCAGGCTTGTAGAAGACATACAACTGCATCATACTCACTCCTATGATGCTTCAACATATGAGGAACATTTTTCCATACACAATTTTCAATTTAACCCCTCAACTTGGGTAATTTGCATTTTAGTCCAAGACAAGTAAAACATTATTTCAACATTATTCAAAAAGGACTAAAATTGAAATATAAGTTCTTATTGAGCCTAATTACTATTCAAGAGATAAGAGAGAGCATATAATTAACTTTATTAAGAAAAACATCTAGGTTTAAGCATAACCCAGGTCAGGGATGTTACAATCGCTATAGAGCTACAACGGCGGCTGCACTCTCTTCGCAATCGAGAGATTTCATATTTATCTCACATCAATCTGACATTAATCATCATCGGGAGATTCATGATACATCCATCCTGACACATATAATGAAGGATTGAGATATCTCGTGTTTATCTCACGTCAATCCCACATTAGTGCGTAAGGATATTCACACCCACTACCCCCACATATTCAAAAATATGCTCTCCAGGAGATCCCGTGGGAAAACCTATTTCACCATCACCAGCTACTAACGATGATGGATCTATGGCCAGGGCTCTACATGATAAGATTTTACTTGATTAATTAAGTGAATTACCATACTATTTTAGCATCAGCCAAGTTTTCAAACATGTATTATTATTATGACAAATGCTACAAAGAAAAGAGTAATACATCTATCCAGTACTTTTTAAAACTTTATAAAACATTGGGATCTCAATCCCTTATCTCATTACCGGGAATTCTCATCCCTCAACAATATCATCATCATGTTTACTAGATCTGGGTATTCAAACCCTTAGTTCATCATTGAACATTGCTATCACTTATCAGGTAACTATTACCTCCAGGTCATCTGACCAAGGTATACTTGATACTTGTTACACAAGCATCTCACATAGCTTACAAGGCACATTAAACATATTATCACCTCTCACTAGGCAACAAATAACATAATGGCTCACAAGGTGGATGTCACAACCGATGGTGGCACTAGCTACCTCAACCGATGGTGACTCACATGTCCACAACCAATGGCTCTTTAAAGAATAAGAAACAATGGTGCCTTCTATGTCAACAACTAATGGATTGAATAGGACAAGTTGGATGGCTCATCTAGGTCACAACTTGATGGTTTTACTAGACACATGGTTCACAGTTTTACTTGTATTTCATCCAATGGTTTTTCTTATCCAACATCCGATGGTTTTGGGCAGATCATACATATCTCATGAATGACAAAGAAATAGTACCAAGTCAACCTCTTAGTTGACTGGAGCCTGGAGCAGGGGAATGCAAGCTCGAGAACATCAGGAGGGCGTGAGGTTGAAGAAGAAAAGGAAGGAATGACCTTCCTACCCCCAGGCACGTATGACTCTAGATCAAGAATTTAGGGGCAACGGTGTAATATCACCCTGATCGAGATAGCTGCGCACTGAGTGGACCACCTACGTGGTGATCTACTATTGGTCCAGAGGTAAATCATTTAGAAAAATCATAAAAAAAGATTGGTGACTCAGATTAAAACATATTATATATGAAAGTTGATCAGGAAAATACGAGGAATCAACTAAAAATAGATTTAGATCCTAATTCCTCTTGCAATTTGAAAAAAAGTTGAAGTTATCAACTTTAATGCATTAATGATTAAGAAACCCTAATCTATGATGATTAATGAATTAGGAAGGGTTATATGGATGTTTAAAGTTTATATTAACTATTGATTATAAAAAGGACACATTAGATCCAAAAAGATAATCTTTATGCATAGTTTGATTAATTTGGGGTTCCATGTACATAAATATGCTTTAATGGGCCTTGAAACCCTAATCTCGGTAATTATGAGTCTTAGTGGCTTTAATTGTTTGAATCCATGGATAGAACTGAGATTTGATGATTCTAAGCTATATTAAGTATACAAGTTCCTAATTGAGAATAAATACCCTTAATATGGTAATTATGGTTTACTACTGGATAAATGTGGAATTAGTGATAAATAGGGTTCATATATGAATTGAACTATGAGTTGTCAATTTGAAAGAAACCAAAAATTTTAATTGGCCTTAATAATCATGTCATAACTTAAAAGGATAAAGATGGTAGTTTTAGTGTAAAAGAGATGTATTAGACTTAATTGTCATTCAATTGTGCCTATGATGTTGAAATTAGGGTTTGTGAACTAAAAGGGCATTAAACGTTATAAAAGCTTAATGGAGGCTAAAACCCTACTAAAACTCTAAAGTTGGCCTAGAAATCCTAAGGTGGAATCCAAGTCGATCTTGAGAATGTTTTGGATAAAACAATGACACTTGGATGTTATGCCTTAATTTTAGGATATTGTTGATTTCTTGTTTGATTGTTCTTGAATATTATTTCTTGGACATCAAGTTGCTCTGGATCAGGTATGTGTTTACGCTTATGGTTAAATCGCTTTAGTTTCACGGTGATTCCCGGATGTTTAATCGGTTGCCTAAAAATAACTACTTGGATGACTTTTATTTCATGCAACTATAAAGTGACTAGGATTATCACATTAAATATGTATACCTAACTAGCTCAGATCCTAGTCCTCCTCTGTGGCTTTGATAATGATGAAAGGGGTAACCTAGTACATGGTCTACCTATTAGGTAGGACCATCAGGTTATCATGAATTAGGAATTAGGCTACCTATGTGTAGTGCCATGCGACTCTTTAGCATATCATGAGTTAGGAATTGGGCTACCTATGGGTAGTGCCATGCGACTCATCAACCCTAAGTATTGATCTACCTATTAGGTAGGATCATGGGGGTTAATTGGGATCTACCATATGAGAGGTAGTATCTAGGTCCACTGTAGGGACAGTGCAGAGGTTAGGATATGTATGGATTGAGTAGTTATTTTTAAGATGTAAAGTTTGCTTTCTAAATCATAATTGCTTGCAATATGTTGTTACTATTAGTTGTACGATTATTGTTTCCCCCACATACCGGCATATTCATTTATGCTGACCGACGTTTTGTTTGTCGGCATTTTAGGTACAAGTTGAAAAGGACAAACAGTAAAGTGGCATATTGTGAAAATAAGAATTAAAGTGCAAGGAGGATTAGTTAGAGTAGTTTCTAGTCATGGATAGAAGTTAGATATCCAAGTTTTTAAAAGGTATGCAAAGTTTATTTTATTTCAAATTTCATATAGTCATGGTAGAATTTAATAATTATTATTGATTATTTGTGGAACCATTGATCTGAAAAATTGGGATAACAACTCTGACCTCTTGGTCTCCCTTAATTGGGGGTTCCTGGGAGGCGGCGGCGTTACATAGCCGGTGTTCACATATAGGTGTCAGTTGAGTTTATACACCGACGTCATAGGTTATGGTCGTTGGTGTTTTGAGACAACTGACGACATAAAATGTGACGTTATACGTCATTTTTGTACTAGTGTATCTACCTATTCTAGAAAACAATAAATAAATGAAGAAAAAGTAATATGGTTGAAACAAAAGCAACTGAAACTTAGTTCTTAGACTGTGATGCGTAGACTGTTATGTAGTAGAATCATGATACTTGCAAGACCCTATGAAAGAAGACAAACCAAAATTAAACACTATAAGAAACAAATTAGAACCATGCATGTAAATTGGAGCATTAAACTAGCAGACCATCTCATCGCTTTTATTGAAACCTTTTAAGACTTGATCAACTCAATTGCATAAGACAAGCTTGGTACAGATATTGTATAGATATAAATGATCTTAGTAGATGTATTATGAGCTTTTAAGGCTTGATTAACTCAATTGGGTTTTCCAATCTTGTCATCACATGGTCGATACAAGCACAAAGTGAAACAATGTTGATATACATCCTTCCCCATCTGTTGTAGACGGTTCTTGTCCTTACTTACCTTGTTGTTCAACAAAGTAGACAATGATAGAAATTGCACTTGTGGAAGGTATGTCGAGAGATGATGAAATTTGAGAGGAAGATGTGTATATCACTCTGTTTGCAATAGATCACACATAAGAATCTGATTTTGAATAAGCCCATAATTGAAAGACCTAGTATTAAGAGGAGGAACAAATCAATATTAGGCAATGATAATGTACTTATCAACCAACACACCTCGAAGGTTGAGTAGTGATATTCATAGGGAGGACCAATTTGTTTATAATTTAGAACCTCAAACCATTTAGGCAGTAAAGGTTTGTTGGGTTTGGCACACATTTTCCATGGCAAGTTGTACAGAAAGTAATACTGATTGACATATGGAAAAGAACAGAATAAAAGAGGTGAGGAAAATCACGGTGGAGTCTTTCGTATCAAATATCATGAACTAAACATTGGAATTTATCATCCTCTAATTTAACCCAGAATGATGTTGGTAGGTCTTTCTACTCAGTGATGGATAGTAGGAGTTGATACAAGAAAACAGAGCACTTGTGTATTGTCATGATTATACACCCCAAAAAAGTGCATGGTCGCTAGACAAATATACAACATCAAGTAATAATAAATACTACAAATCATATCTCCCACAAATGGTCAAAATTGTGAGAAAGGTAGCAAATCTCCACTCGAAGGGCCATCCTTGATAAGAGTTGATGGTTGTAACCAAACCTGGTCTCCAACATAACAATGCAAGTGTAAGGAAAAACAACTGAGCTAACCTGCATGCCAGTAAAAGTGGTACATAAACACACAATTACTAGTTCAATACGATATCTCTTAGCATATGAAATATTAATAAGTCCCAAGAATAGAAGTGCCTATATAGCCCAAGAACCAGATGCCAACTCAAGAGTATGCAAAAATCAAGCCGGCATCAAAGACAGAAATATGAAAGATCCTAGCTCAACATATGAGATCTGAAGAACCAACACCTTTACATCATAACTAAAACAAATTTGAAGTCAACCACACATATAATAACAAACGGAAGCCCCTATGCCAAGTTTAAAAAAAGTGAGCCAACCTGCATACTAGGAATGATAGTACACATCCAAATACATTATCCACCGCAGTCTGATCTCCTATTGATGATATTAAAAGGCTTGTATCATCCAAATAGAGAAATTTGCTCATAGGAACAATGAAATTTAAAAGGATGAGAGCAGATCCCAAGGTATCATCCAAGATTATCTATAAATTCTCATAAGAATGAATGGAAAACTTTAGGAGATAATCTTAAAGGAATCAACCAATTATAGAGTCCCAGAGGAGCTTTTCCCATATTATACTAGAAATGTTGGTTGTACTATATTTACAAAATTCACATGATCTCGTGGCTGTATCCATGCCAATGTTCACTAAAACATGCTTCAAAAAGTGATCCAATCTTTCTACGATATTATAGTATTCAACACTATGCATGCATTTTCCTATATAACACATACCAAAAAAAGAAGTGAATGAAAGAGGGATGCATGTATGCTTGCGTTAGAAAGTGATGGAGGAGTTACTCATATAGATTTGTTCTAGCCTTTCTTCTCTATAATCACTGCTCCCATGGGACTGGACCTACACATATTTTGCTTCACAATCAATGTTGATCCCATGGGGACCTATACCAGTTCAACACCCTACTTGACATCCATCTGCCATGACTCAAAAGTTCAATAGGGAGTGACTGAACTATATCTTGTTCTCGCACCAACTACATTGAAATGGTTCTTTGAAAAGATGGATCCCTCTCTATCCTACATCTACCCTATAGGTTACCACACTTCACCATATTGAAGATCCCCATTTATCTCAGGATGAATAACTAAGAAGCCACAATAGTATGATAGAATTCCAGAGTATAGATAAAAGGAAACATCAGAAGTCAGAGATGATAATATATACATTCATTTCAAACTCTACTTGTCAAAATGTTGTCAAATCCAAAAGAGTTCATAATGAAATAGAAACTAAACTCTAAAAAAAAGGACTGTGATGTGCACATCTTGACTCTCAACACAACATTAGAAACTAAACAAAAGAAATATAATTGTCAACCCCCAAAAAATGGAACCAATGATGCTAACGAGTAGCTTCCGAAGAGAAGACTAGAATAAATTTTCAACAAGATTAGGGAGGAAAAGCAAAGATAATACCAAATAGGGACCAATTCATACTTGTTAACTTTGAAACCGTGTTACTACTTGTGCTCTGTATCAAAAAGACAAATTATTGATTTAATAGTAAAGAGATCCAAAAGAACATGTCCCAACATTTGGAACTAAACAACCAATAAGAAGACTACATATGCTTAGTCAGCTTTCTTCCATAATTATTAAAAATCCATTCGTTTAGAGAACCAATGGGATCCCAAAGCCTACAAATAATAGGTTCAATGGAGAAAAATAGTAATAAGTTCATTAAACAAATTGATATAATGGGTATTCACATCATCAAAGTTGGACAGGACAGAGAGTGGGCCATCTATCTTGGATGCTTGTAACGTGTAGAAAAAGAGGGGATTGATCACCTTCATGGAAGTTTCAAATCCTACCAACCTAAAGAAATTTTCAAGTACCATATATTTATGGTTGAAATGTGCCAGGTTATCAGGGACCATTGATTTCTATGTTATATTACATATAAAATATTGTGATTTTGAATCCTCCACAGTCTCTCTACAGATTTGGTAGCTCTTGAAATCAGTGCGTGTAGATAGAGAGATTAGTGTGCCATAATCAATCTTTGTATACTTAATCCTTGATTTTGAATAATGATTAGGTAACATGTATTAGATAAATACCTAATTTATAAATTCTATTTAAAACAAGAAAGAAAGTGTGAGCATGAAGAACAATAATAAAATGTTGAGAACATGAGCAAGATTCTTAAACCTAGTTACAAATAGCTTTTGGTGTGGTAGGGAGTTGCTTCCAAGCGGCTCCACTCACAAGGAACAAAACATTTAACGAAGGTACATGATGAATAATTTAGAAAATATCTAGGACAAACTTGAGCTGTTGAGAGCATTCACTAACACAAAATCCAGCCCAAGTCTCTTTCAAATCAACATCAAACTAAAATAATGCACATGATTTTGAACAGTTTAAGCAAGCTTCCTCTGCAAAAGAAGCAACAAAACTTCAACTACTCCAGTCTAAGGAGCATTAACATTTCAAAAGAAGAGAACTTGGTTTAATGAAACTCGCCTTCTCCACACTAGTATTATTTGTAGTAGCCTCAAGTTGACGTCCACATACTTAGTATAATTTACTTGGCATTCATTCTACCAAGGGAATGTTTGAGACAACGGTGAATCATCGTCTATTTGAGAATCTAAAAACAAAGGTGAGTTTATCACTGAAGTTAACAACCCCCTCCAAATAGTCTAGCTCATTTGTAACATTTACAAAGGTAAGTCAGGTATCGCAGTCTTGAATACTCAAGATTGACCCATACAAGCTTTATTAAAGTTGAGTCAAGTATGGCCATCCTCACAATTGATCCATACAACCTTTATTGTCCCATGGCCATGGAAGCCAAAGGAAAAGCTTCATCAACCCAAAAATGAAGAAAAAATTTACAATTTGTAGAAAACCTGTGGTAGAAAATTCAAAGAATCACATTAATAGAATAATGTCATGCACTTGTCTTTTCTCTATCTTGTTATAGCTAGGAAAAATATTACAGAATAATGTTTTTCACACTAACATAGAGATCAAACACAGTTCCATGAAAATGAGATCATCCTGCTACAGAATTGTCAAAATAGAGAAGACAACCAAATATTGATAAATGAGATGAGGAATCAAACATAACCATTATGAATAATGCTATAGGTGTCTTTGGGAATTGGCACTTTCCTGTTCAAACTGCTAGTCATTGTTTTAATTGCTGGGAGTAGTTGATGATGGTGAACATAATAGTAAGATGCCTCTGAATGAACTGTTATGAATCATCACCCTCATTTACAGGAGCATAGAAGACAACTAAATTCAGATGCACTATCTAGAATTTCACTTTATTAAAGCAATGAATATCCATGTTAGAGAAAGTGATCCACCTCCAACTCCTTTATATCAAATTTGATATCAAACTCCATATCTTATCATGCCAGTGTCCACATTAGATGTATGCTCACACAAACCATTATTTTTCACCGTAATATCAGACATCAATCAACCTCGAATGAGAATACCACAAGAAAATAGGATTTGGTAAACTCCAAGATTGAATGTAACCAATACAAACATACTGAGAATAAAGCAAGAAAATAAGATTCAAAGGTCTAGAACTTACAACTAAGACAATGAAATAATGAGTGGTACTACAATATGTGTGACATCCACATTAATTTAAAACCTACTAAATATAATAATGAATGACTGACTTCTACTTTTACTAAATCCTATCAATTCATATGATATGTGATTATCTATATTGATCAAATGAGTGTTACTCTTAGTTTCCACGTCTCCAAATGGTTCACCTACAATGATGAAGAAAAATTCAAGAAGTACACTTCTAGTATTGAGATTAATTTATAAATGTTACCTGACAATGAGTAATTTCTTTGGCCAAGCTATCACTGTCCCAATTACATCCTCAATGACTTGGTGTTGACTAAAAGGCCTAATCAACTGCTCTTGAGGTTGGATTGGTACAGTAACGGACACATCAGCAAATGTGGAACCCAACAATGCTCCTCCTATGACATAAGTTGGACTTGCAGAAGTAACATGTCCTTGTGCTACAATTGATTTCCCATCATCAAAAATTAACAAGGTAACGACCTTAAAATTTATAAAGAATGTGTCAAATATTGTTGTCAAATATTATTTATACATAAAATTTAGATTGAAAAAAATAATCAATAAATGTTTGGATATAATAACCTTTCCTTCGATAATGGGTGTTCCACTACTTGATTGATTTGATCTGGGTAATCTTTCATTGGTCTTGTGATATTCTACAAAATAACTTGATTACTATAAGAAAATCAATTTTTTGAAAATATCACAATATAAGAATTTGAAGAGTTACCTCGTTCCACCCAGGTTAGAATTTCTCAGCATCATAGCTTCAAGATTTTCAAAAAAATTTCTTCATTTCTAACAACTCCATTTGTTGAGTCTCATATATCTGGATTTGAGCATCAACAACTAGTTCTAAGTCTTTGCTTTTATTATCAAACCCCTCCACATACGAATTATGAGACACATGCATCACATGTTTCATAAGAATCTTCTTTGGGCCCAAAATATGATCAAATATATCGTCTTCATCAAGATTTTCATCATTACTTGCAAGTGCCACATTCAACTTGTCCTACACTACAATATTAATGGGAATATTTTCATTCAATGAAAAATAAATTTGTTTATTGATTACTTACAATCAATTATGTAGATTTTGTATCCACAACAGTACCATCCTTCTTCAAATGGGTGGCCTTAAACAAGTCTAATCTGCTAACATTGCCAAACTTTTTCTTTTCTTGTAACGATATTTAACAATAGCAGCATATATGAGCATAGTAGTATGAAAGTTTAATACACATTTCAACTAGAAGATAACTCACATTAGCCTTCACACAAGCATACAATGTGGATCCCGACGCATGTCTCGTCATTACAAACTTTATGCTCATAATGTTTTTAGCACTCCTTAACTACATACAATGAAGTATAATATAATTATATACAATATACACTATTGAATTCTACAAAATTAAAGAAGAAATTGTTTTACCTTTCCATCGTCAGAATCTGAAAAATTCACAACAAATTTCCATTGATCAAGATCAACACGGGAAGTGCAATCATTAATCAGTCAGATTTTTCTTTGTGTCATATATAGTGGTTTTTTTTATATATGCTTTAAAGTTTCTCCAACAATCCCTCACTATTCACAAAATGGAATTCTTCCCCTTTATGTCAATAACAAACTTGGTCTGTAATAAATAAATCAATTTTTTGGAAAAAAAATCACAACATTATATTATATCTTAAAGACTAGAACTACTTGCACATAATTTCATATAGCGGTTTTGTTTTCTATAGGTACTTATCGCCAATCAAGATAGTTTAATGGTGCAAGACCATAATTTCTAGCAACAGTTCCCAAAAAGAAGACATGTCATTCTGATGTGGTCCTATTGGATCTCCATTCTCATCCAAAGTAATAGGCAACTTTTTATCCCCAGTCTTACCCGATAATCAGATACACTTAGAATAGTCCTTATTTTTTTATTTGTAGCTCCCCCTAAAAAATCATGAATATGATGCAAGCATTTACAAGAATATACATATTATACACATATAAATAACTAATAGTTTGTGAAAAATGTAATCCATATTTATATCTAAATTTTCTTACCTTCACTCTGCCCAGGAACAATAGTAGGAGAATCAATAACAAAATGTTGATCTTTATCTAAATTTCTATCATTTAAATTATCAGTTTCAACCTCTTGATTATTACTGACATCATTTACCAACCGTTGCATACTTGCTCCTACAAGCATTCATTGATGACTTATTTTTTCTAAATGTCTTTTAGAATGACTTCCTTCTATTGTATTATTTGAGATTGCCACCACATGACTTTTACCGACGGTACCAACTCCATCATTTGACACAGATGGATTTTTTTTTCTTTTGCAAGGTTCATAGAAGAACTTTTGTTGCTATTTGCAGCTGATCCTACCACGGTTTTACTATTTCTAAGTCCTTCTTTTGCAATTGAACACCCTCAATCAACATTTATCGAACCAATATATCCTCCTTTTGGTCTTTTAGAAATACCTACAACTAAAATGATGAGATAAGCAGTTCTAAGAAAGATAGTAAATGATATAATTTGTGATTTTACCTATCATACTCCCATGAGTTACTCCTTCATTGCATACATCATCAGTAGGTGGAGACAGTAGCTGACTGCGTCTTTTCATTCTCCTAAAAAGACAATTGATATCAAAAATATTGAATTACAAATTGAAATCAGGACATACATTCTGTAATTGTGGTCCTCAAAACATATTAAAAATTTCAATAATATTTATATGTTGCTGATGAAGCCAACATCCAACAAGCAAGTAAATAAAATAGATTAACCCAAAAGAAAACTTTTATGCAACAAATGTATAATAATGTAAATGAATAAGTGACCATTTTTATAAATAAAATGATGACATGAGTGTTTCCACTATTTGACCCAACTAATAAAATAAAAAGAGTTACATAAGTTCAATGTTGGGGATCATGACCCCGTCATAAAAGGACACACCCTCCATGTCTTCTCTGACTTAATTAAAGTCATCACATACATCACTTAAGATATCTTTCAAATTGCTTGAAGATTTATCTTCAGATAAGTAGGTTCCATCCATGAAATTATCATAAAGCTTCTCCTCCATGTCATAAGTATGGCAAAGTATAGTGTGTACAACAAAGCTCCAATTTTTTGACTTATGTCTTTCACATAAAACATGTTTTTTGCTTGGGAGGTCAATGCAAATGGATCATCAGTTACAACAATACGTTTTAAATTGACCATTGTGAAGTCATTTTCATATTTTTTGATGCCTCTGTTTGCATTGACCCAGTCACATTTGAACAATACAACTTTAAGTTGCTAGTAATAACTGATCTCGAAAATGTCTCTTAACACTCCGTAGTAGGTTACTTGACCCGTTATAGGATTTTTGTCCTTGGAGCTGGCAAAACTTTTTGTCTGAGCATTCACCATGATTCCACTATTGTGTGTTTTTCTACCGTATTCTCGATCCTTGGTGCAAAATCTATAACCATTTGTTACATATTCCGCATATTGCATCATCATTTATTGCGACCCTCGAGCCAATACTTAAAGTTTTGGTGACACACTTGTCGACTTTTCCTTCTCCTCAATCTGAAAATATTATGAGTTTTATTATTTATATGTTTTTGTTATTATGCTAATGGAAATAACTTACAAGGAGATTTGAGAAAGGACAAGTTAAAGACAAATGCTTCTTGGCATCACTACCATATGTGGATGAGGTTCTGAGAGTTTTGAAACTGATGAAGCCTTTTAAGGCAGTTGGACCAGATGGTATTACAACATATTTCTTACAGCTTAACTAGAAAGCGGTGGGAAAATTAGTAGCTATGACGGTTCAAAACATGATTGTCGGGGAACCAATTGAGGAGAAGGTGTGTAACACAACAATCATCCTTATCCCGAAGATAGCTAGACCTGAGAAATGTGAGCAGCTACGCCCGATCTCTTTAAATAATGTAATTCTAAAGCTTGCATCGAAGATAGTGGTCAAGAGATTAAAACAACATATCCCCCAATGGATTTCCATTGAACAGAGCAGTTTTGTTCCTGGAAGAAGAATCACTGACAACATCGCTTTAGTCCAGGAAATTATTCATGGGATGAGAAGAAAGCATGGAGCCAAAACCATGGCCCTGAAAATAGACCTCACTTAATCTTATGATCAAATGTCTTGGGAGTTTGTGGAAGATACGCTACAACATGTGGGGCTTCCAGAAAATATAAGACGATTCATCATGAATTCCATTACAGGTGGGTATGCTACAATCATGTGGAATGGGACACTGTCAAGACCTTTTAAGACATCAAGAGGACTTTGGTAGGGAGATCCTCTATCACCGTATCTGTTCATACTATGTCTTGAGAGACTTTCTCAAATGATTCAAGAGAGAGTCCACCATAAAAGATGGACACCCATTAGGATGGGAAGAACTGGCTTTTCTGTTGCTCACGTCTGCTTCACTAACGATCTGATCCTTTTCACTCAAGCTAGTAAGCAGCAAATGCGGACTATTATGCAGGGCTTCCAGGAATTTGAGCGGGCATCAAGACAATCTATATCAAGCGATAAATCTAGAATTTTTTTCTCCAAGAGTGTGCAGAGATATGTTAGAAGAAGAGTACAAGTGATCAGCGGGTTCCAGGAGATGGAGGACTTGGATAGATACCTCGATGTACCCATTTTACACAACAAGGTATCAAAAGCAACTTACTCAGATGTAGTTGATAAAGTTGAAGGCAAAGTGAATACCTGGACAGCAATAACTCTCTCGTTGGCTGGGCGTATTTTCTTAGCTAAATCATTGCTTTCCTCCATTCCAACATACGTCATGCAAACAACATTATTTCCCCTGAGCCTATGTGATAGAATTGATGGAACTATCCGTCGATTCATATGGGGAGGCGGTTATAAAGCTAGGCCTGTTTCACTTGTTGCATGGGACAAGTTAACGTAATCCAAGGTACATGGTGGACTTGGTGTAAAGGTAATGAGAGACTGGAACAAAACTTTAATTCTCAAAATTTCATGGGAGTTGGCGATAGACAGGGAAACCATCTGGTGCAAAGCATTAAAGAACCAATTTGAAGAAGCAATAGCTGGGAGGTCCTTGTCAATTTCACGGCTTGGCAAAGCAGGAGTTGAAGGCAAACAATTCATTATTGAGAATTCTCTCATGATACCAGTTGGAGGAGCATCTGTAAAATTCTGGGATGATACGTGGGTAGGAGATGGTATTATACTACTGCACCATGCAAGAAGACAAGTACCGGAGGATCTAAAAGACCTACGGGTATGCAGCCTGATCCAAGAAGATGGAACTTGGGATGAGGCCTTCCTGCAAGACTGGTTTGAAGAAGATATGATCGTGCATGTTCTAAAAGAAAAAAATTCCATTGGGTGGTGATCAACCGAATTATAGATCTTAGTGTCACACCGCGGAGGGTAACTACTCCACGGGGTCTGCATATAGAGTGTTGAGAGCACACCAGGAAATCGTATGTCAAGGAGACTGGGTGAATCTGTGGAAAATGAAGGTTTCATGCAGAGTGAAAATGTTTGCTTGGCTGGAACAACACAATGCATTACTAACCAACGATAGGAGGAGAACTAGACATATGACTTATAATGCGATGTGTCAATGTTGCAGGAAAGAGGATGAAACCCTGCTCCATGCTTTGCGAGACTGTGATAAGGCCAAAGTAGTATGGAGTTCTCTTATAGCAACCGAACAACAACATTCATTTTTTGAGGCCAACACTAGGGAGATGTGGCTGGAAACTGCACGAAGGAATACCACACCGCCAAAGGGTTCATTCTGGATCACATGTCACAAACTGTGGCAAGATAGAAATACAGAAATTTTTGAAGGTGAATCCATATGAATGGAGCAATGGGTTGTAGGTATTAGACGTGAGATTAGTTTGAACATAATAACCCAGAGAAATGAGGACAATAACATGAAGCTTAGCATCAATCAAGGTTGGAAACTGCCAGAACCGAGCATAATAAAGCTAAACGTGGACACATCAGTTAAACAGTCTATAGAAGCCATTGCGGTGGTCGCTAGGAACTCAAATGGCGAGTGGAGAGGAGGATGGGCAAAGAAGACAAGCGTCTTGTCAATCGTTGAGGCAGAGATGGCTGGAGTTCTGTTAGCAGTGGATCTCATTAGGCAATTCAACTGGACTAAGATGATTATAGAAACAGATAGCCTTATGGCCACAAAGATCTTGAAGGATAGCCCGGAAAAGTACCCAAAGTTTGCTTAATGGATTACGAGGTGGAGAAAAGAGAGAGTGCTCAATTCTATCTTGTTGTATAATAGACAGAGTAGCAACAATATGGCAGACAAGTTGGCTAAAATGCAACTTAAAGATAGTCTAACTCATCTCAGCTATGTAAACCCTCCAACTGAAGTCCTAAGATATCTTCTCCAGGACACAAATGTAAAACATGGAGTGTTAAGCTCAAAAGGATGTAATATGCACAGGGTGCAAGATGAATAAAAAGTAGTTATCATTCTTTCAAAAAAAATAACTTATTTAAACTTACATGTTTCTTAAACCATTCAATAAAACTGTTCATATGAAGATTATTGATTTCCCATTATCGTGCACATAGATTGATTTTCTTCCAAGTATCAGATGTGCTCCCCGCTAAAAAACGCGTGTAACACACCTAGATGTAAATATGAAATTACATAATAAAAAGTAAACAATGATCTTACTTAACGTATGGTACAACTGAATCACAACTGGCTAAAATATATTGATGCACAACTTTGAGCATTGTGCTATCAAGCGTAATAGGAGTCTTCTTTTCTAAACGACGCCCTCTATGAAAGAATATCGACCACTCTTCATCATTATCAATATCTTCATCTTCCACATCATTTTTAGACAATTCAGTGAACCTTGTCTCAACTCCTAAGAGATATATCGAATAGATTGTTAAGCATTCGTCTGCCAAGTAACCTTCTACTATAGAAGCTTCTAGAGCAACTTTATCTCACACATATCTTTTTAAAGTTTGTAAGTGTCTACAATAAGAAGAAGAAAAGATTTTGTAAGAAAATCACATACGATCGGATGTAAAGTCTGAATAAATTTAATTATCAGAAAGATTACCTCTCCATGGGGTATATCCAATGATAGAATATCGGTCCGGCTATCTTCACTTCTATTGGAAGATGAATGACCACATGCTCCATCACATCAAAGAGTGATGGTGGGAGAATCTTCTCTAAGTTACAAAGAGTCACTGCTATTCTGAATTCTAACTTCTCAAAAGTATATGAATTTATGACTTTAGAGCATAAGTCTTTAAAAAACTTGGACAACTCAATTACAACAGATCTAACATTTTTGTTGGGCAATGCTACTTGTAAAGCTAATGGGAGAAACTACTGCATCAATACATGATAATCATGACTCTTCAATGCCATCAGATTTCTTTCTTTGACGTGTGTATTTCTAGATATATTATAAGAATACCCATCAGGAACTCGAACAGACTTCAACATCTTACAAAATAATTCTTTTTCCTCCTTCTTCAAAGTAAAACATGAAGGCAAGCTGATATTTTTATTTTTGTTCTTCATAATGTGAAGTCTATGCCTTATACCCATCTCTTTGAGGTCATATCGAGAATTTTCAGTGTCCTTTGACTTCTCCATTCCTAGTAGTGTGTGAATCAAACTCTCACATACATTCTTTTCTATGTGCATCACGTCAAGATTATGACGTATAAGGTTATGCTTCCAATATGGCAACTAAAAAAATATACTTCACTTTCTCTAGTTATACAGTAAATTAATTACATCTCTAGTTTGATCTAGAACTTGACTTCCAGACAACATCTTAGGAGAACTTCTAAATTCTTCTTTTCGGTCAAATGATGAAGTATCTTTAAATTTTTTTTGATCCATTGGGAGGAACCTCCTGTGACCCATGAAACATGCTTTCTTACTATTTGGTAGTCTCCATGAGCACATGTATTTGTTGTAGAAAGGACATGTAAGATACCCATTAGTTTTCCAACCAGATAGATAACCATATGCAGAAAAGTCACTTATCATCCACAGTAAGGCAACATGCAACTTGAATACCTCTTTACGACCAACATCATAAGTATCAGCACCAGCTACCCACAGTTCTTTTAACTCCTCAATCAACGGTTGTAGATAGACATCTATGTCCATTCCTGGTTGAGTTAGATAATTGACATGATAAAATTGGGAGACTTCATGCACAATCATGGTGGCAAGTTGTATGAAATCAATACGATGGGCCAAATTCTATATGATAGACTCATGAGGCCAAAAGGATTAAATCCATCAGAAGTTAATCCAAGGTGAACATTGTGAGAATCTAAAGCAAACTCAACATGCATATTATCAAACGTCTTCCATGTTGGAGAATCTGTTGGATGTCAAAGAATCCTGGCCTTGGTATGACTTTCATCATTCCACCACATTAGGGGTGACAGTTTCGAAGACATGAACAATCTCTTCAACCTAGGAATCAAGGGAAACTAGCGTAGAACTTTACAAGGAACTTCTTTCTTGTTCATACAAATATTTTCTATACCTGCTTCATCAATTTTGATTTCTTTATACCTAGATACACCACATTTCAGACATGAAGTCTTATCTACAAAATCCTTTCGCTACAAAATCCACTAATTTTTGCAAGCATCAATTTTATCATAGTCAAGTCTAAGGTCCCTGGTTATTTTCTTGAATTCAAAATAAGAGTCAGGCAACTTCTCACCCACTGGAAGCAATTCCTTCAAAAGCTCAAGCAGCTCAAAAATGACTTATTAATCCAATTATTGACACATTTTATGTGAGACAACCTCACAATAGTGTACAATTTAGAGTACTTCTTACTTCCAGGGTATAATTCCTGTGCAACAATCTCTAATAGTTTTTAAAATTGCTCAGTTTCTGTATCATCAACATATACAGATTGTTGGTCGTCATCTTCCATATTATCTCCATCATGTGATACCCATACGCATCATGCAACATGTCTCTCATATCATCTTTGAACATGTCATTTTGTGTTTGTGAATCCTCAGAGCTATCAAATGAACCCTCACCGTGAAAAATCCAATTTGTGTCGCTGGTCAAGAATCCATTCCATAAGAAATGTTCAATTGTGACTTGCCGATTCTTCCTATGCACATTTAAGCACTGCTTACAAGGACATTAGATAGTCCCATTTCTGCTAGATTTTGCAAATGCATGCTCTATAAATTTAACCACTCCAAGTAAATATGTCGTACTTGTTCTATGTTCCTCATGGATCCAACTTTTATATATCATGACTATCTATAACAATAAAGAAAAAAAATAATATAAAGTCTTTAAAAATCATTATATAACTTAATTTGCAATATAGAAAATTTAATAATACATAATATAATTTCAATGAAAAAATAAATTAAAAATAAAAATTAGTATGTCTCTTCGGAGACATCCGATAAAAATAAAAATTAGTCTCTAATGGAAGAGAACAATTGTTTAGAAAAAAACTATATTGTTCAAATTAAAAAAAAAGTATTTCCCTTCGTGCCAAATATTGGAGGAACCACTAGGAAATGCATCTTTCCTCTCTCTAACTATAACATCTCTAAGATCACATTACATTTGCATCTCTTACTGGAGTTTGGACCTTAGTGCATGGCCTAAGCCTCCTAATATCCTTTTTGTATGCTCAAAAACCACCATTCCTGTAGCTGTTGTTACTCCTCTCTAATAGGCCAACATGCCTGTTGTCCTATTCCTGCAGTGCCACAGTCACCCGATGGAACCAAATAGAAAAAATAATAGAGTCCTCAAATTAGGACTTGTAAGATCAGAGCTTCAATGTGCATCTTTTGGTCACATAGAATCCTTCTAGTGTTGTCTCTCTACTTCCTTCCCGCTTATTGAAAAGATTAGTTACATACTATATTTTTAAGGTGGTTCATTTACAATGTACCTCAATGGCTTTGATAATTAAGTGAGAAAAATGAAACATTCAAACCGTTCCTATGGGCCCATCGAAAATTCTCAACAACTGATTTGTTTATATAGGTTAGATAAGACAAGCCACAACTCAGAGGCAGATGCAAATATTCAAAATGGGTGATGACCAAATTATAACACTTCATCGTTGTTATGTTAGTTTTTTTATAAACTTAAACTCAATTCATATACAACTATTAATAGTGAAACATTTAAAGTAAAAAGAAGAATGGATGAAAAAAATATATTTATTCCTAAAATAAACAAATGATATGTCCATATATATAATGGGCGATGACATAGCTATTAAGATAAGATCAAATCACTAAAATAATAACATGTGCAACATTATTCATTAATATAGTTAACATATATGTCAAACTAACATGTTAGGGGCATGAAGAAAATAAATGATGATTAAATGATGTCGCCTAGATCAATAGAACTATATTGTATAGAATAAAAAACCAAGTTCAAATACATGACATTTTATGTGTAATCATGGTACATTATTTGGAGCAAGGATGGGCACGACACCAAAAAGAAAATACCTAAAAATAATGCGGCAACTAGGCAATCAGAGACACAGGCTAGCAGCGTCAAGTGATCTCCTCCTCTCAGTGTCTTGTCTAGAGACAAGGTCCGACAGATGATCTTGGTTGTAAGGAAGGAGTCAGAGAGTCATCCAACAGCTCGGTGGCTGGCGGGAGTCTGGCAAGGCAGTGTCCTATAGGGGTCTGGTGATTTTCTACTCTCGTTTCCTACCCGAAGATGGAAGAAGACAGAGATTTGGAGGGAGAAGGGGATGAGCTCTGGTTGGAGCAGCAACCAGTGGGAGGCGGCCGTCCGACAATGGCAGTCAGCCGCTGGGAGACGGGCGTGGAAGGGGGGCGCGATCGACATTGTCGTTAGGATGAGAGGCGTCACACGCGATCGGGTGAGAGGGAAATCACGTCACGTGATCATGAATGGGGGGAGGGGAATGGGTGGGGGGAACCGTTCACACATGGGATAACATGGAGAGAGTGCGGGAGTTTTTCCCTCTAGTCCTTCTCATAACATTTCTTCTGGATACAACTAAAAGGAGTGAAATTTTATAGATGCATCTTATTTATTGAGGTGGCTACAGTTATTTAAATTACACAAATATATTTTATAAGTAAAAATAGCTCTCGCTACATATTATTTAAATGTAACTGAAACAATTGTAGCTAAATCATCTTTTTTTTATAGTGAAGTTGTTATTCTGGAAGGATGATAGACTGCAATAACACATACGACTAGAGTGCACGTCAAATGATGACAGAATCTCATTAAGCCATGATATGTGATATCAAACCAAACACATAGATACTAATTGCTTGTGATGTTATAAGTCGGTTATCGACATTCACTGCCAATATAACTTGGAACCCATAGGGTCACACACATATGATACACTTGGAACAAAAGTTTATTCATGAATGTAGTTTAAACTTGATTACTTAAGTGTTAGGTATTTAGTTAAACAACAACTAAATGCTGAATAACTAGATTGTGAGCCGAATGGTTCAAGTGTTGAACTAATTCATTCATGTGTTAGGTTAATTTGAAATAACATTGGCAATTAAAACCTGAAATGACTAATTCAAAATGTGAGCTGATCGACTCAAGTGTGTGAACCAACCGGTTCATGTTGTTAACTGACCATTTGGTTGATCAATTCAATTGGATCAAGGGTTGGTGCTGATGTCATGTTGTGCATTAATAGAATATTATTTGCTAATACACTTGCGATCAAAAAACATAGTGAAATAACTGGTTCAAGAGTTGAACAGATTGACTCACATGTGAACCAATCGGTTTAGCTATGAACCGACCGGTTCAACATTTGCATGTTCTAGAAATTTATGAAATTATGTTTCTTCAACTCTCACTCAAACTAGAACTCCTGACTCTGACCCTCCAATAAATAGAGGGGTTATTGAGATTTTCTAGAGACAAAACAATTAGCTATGACAATTTTTGTCTTCTCACAGTTGTGGTAACGTGAGAACCCAAGAAAGTTCTACTCATAAAAGGGAGGAACAACAAGGGAGAGACAATTGGGATAGCAAGTTGACACTAACACATCAGCTAGAAGAGACCACTTCTTTTTGTCCGTTCTTCTAGAAAAGCAGGAGTTCCCGGTGGTTCGTGTGGACTATTATAGAGGCACGAAGGCTATTTCCACCAGCTAAGGAGGATGCAGACAACCACTACCCGTGGTAATTAACCAGGAAGCCATTGTTGGTGTCATCTTGGTGCAACTTGAAGAAAGTCATACACTACTGCAAGGGATTGTCGTCGTATTTTTTGTAGGACCAGGCATAAACCTTACAACCCTCCTTCCAATTACATATTTGTTGATGCGATCTACTATTTAGAGGAGAATATGATAGTTAAACTTTTGTTTTTTCTTCCCTATCTAATGTTGTATTTCCCAACATGTATGAGCTTTCATTATGTCTCTTAATGATATTACATTGTATATTCATACTTGATATATCAAAATGCTTATCAATGCTCTAACATGGAATTACTTTTTTTTTAATATGATAATGACATAGAATTGGATGATTATACTTAGTTATTGATCTAGAGATATATTTAGGGTTTATATGTAAGAGAAAACTAATTTAACCATAAGGAAGCAGTAAGGATTATCTACAAATTTATTAACTTAAAATGATGGGTTTTTATATGAGATTGGTTGCACATGGAAGCTTGTCATATTATAATGATCCCTCCTATAGGGAAATATATGCTTCCACTTCTCTTCCTTATCCGTATAATCTCAAGTGAACTAGATTATGGATGATGGTAAAAAATACCTTGGGATAAATCTTTGTTTGAGGTTGACGCCTTGAGTTTTACGGCTTGAGGTCGATGTCATGAGGTTAAGCCCTTGAGGTCAATGTTAAGGGTCGTCAATAAGGGCTTGTTGGCGAGGTTCAATTAAAGTCCTTGGTTTGTAACAAAAAATATGAGAAATTAAATGTTTCACAAGTTGGTGAAGGGAATCTAGTATGGTTATAGCAATCTAGTGGTTGGGACTATGTTTTCAAAGTCATAAACTTTTGAGTACATGCATATTACTAAGAATCCTTATCAGGAATGATTCCTTTAGTGCCTTGATCCTTTATGTTTGAGTGTGATCAATGTTGTAGCTTATGTTATTGATATTGCAATTCAACCAATGTTGATTGAAAAAGATGTGATATGATGTTATATGACATTACTTTCAATGTGATACGATAGGGTCAGACATGTGTACTCAGATGAAACTTGACATTTAAGTAGGTTCTCAGATGATGAGCCCCAAATATTATAACCGCATCAATTAGATCATGGAAAAATATTGGCGAGCCCCAAAAGGTTTAACTAAAGTTGATCAAAAAATGTGAATAATCAATCCCGAACCCGACTCGGCCCCAAACATTATAAAATTATTATGAACAAATATTGGTATTATAATAGAACAAATAATATTAAACCTCCAAAATATTAATATTGTAGTCAAATCATACCATTTTTTAACTATCCATGAATTGATTCCGTTGAAGCATCAAAATTATGGTCCTTCCGGATATCGTAAAACCCCACCTAGGTAATGGTCATAATGCACAGTTGGCCGATTGCACGACGCATATCATTTCCTCACACAAGGGATGGATCTGAGACCCCTAATTGGCGTTGTCCAAACCTGTCTACCTGACCTACTCCTCAGTGGTGTTATAATATTATTTAATAATATTATAATTTAATGTCTATACTATTATAAAAAGAGAGAGTTTGTTGCTTAAATTACATCTTATTTCATTTTCTTTAAAAAAAGGTTTCAACCAATCAGAAATAAGGATTCAAAATCTCTATGTTCTCTTTAACCCTCTCTCTTCTCATATTTTTCTCTACTTTCTCTCTCCTTTCAAAACCACCTTCAAGTCAAGACACATCCTCTAATAAGTTCATGTTCTACACTCCCATCTCTCTTCCTTCTCGACGAGCCCCTCTCCCTCCCCACTAAACTCACGATTCTTTTACCTCTCTCCACCACCACAATTTACTTCATTCTTTACTTAATCCTTTCCACTCCCCGAGAAAATTGAACTCTACACTTCTTCACTTTCTCACCACGTACTCCTCCCAAACCCCAAGTCACTACATCCACAATAAATGATTCTCTCTCCCTAATATACAAAAATCTTACGGTTGAAAGGTCTCATGAGAAAAATATGAAACGTTTTAATTGAGTATTGAGTCATGTTTAAAAAAGGTGTATTTAGCCGGCGAGCAGTAGCTCAGTTGGTCGTAGTTTGAGGCCCCTCATGAATTTTAATTGAGTATTGAGTCACGTTTTAAAAAAATGTATATTTAGCCGGCGAGCAGTAGCTCAGTTGGTCGTAGCTTGGGGCCTCTCACGAAGGGTCTCATGTTTGACTCTCGCTGGAAGCACTGCTTGGAAATGAATTTCCCACAGAGTCAGCCGACCTCTGATGCGACTTATTGAGATACCAGTGTGTGAGATACCAGTGTGCGGGCGCATGAGTCTCCTGGGTTTACCATCCCTACTATCTGGACCTCTGCCTAGGGGGTGGGTTTCCCCAGGCAATAAAAAAAAGTGTATTTATCAATCAAGTCATAATCTCATATCTAATGATCTAATTTAACTATTAATACAAGCTTACATTTAATACCTTTTACACTACTCATAAATAATTTATAGAAAAAATGAATTGCAATTTTACAACCGTTGTTTACTTTTTTGTAATATTTATATTTCTTGAAATTTTCAATTAACTTCAAAATACAACATACGTTTTCCACCCTCTTAGAAAATCAAACTCCACGCTTCCCTCACTCTCTCACAACGTACTCCTCCCAAACCCAAGTCAGTCCATCCACAAATAACGATTCTCTCTCCACAATACACAAAAACCTTACGGTTGAAAGGACTCATGAGAAAAACACAGAGCATTTTCATGGAATCATGTTTAATAAAAATGCATGTATTTATTAATAAAGTCATAATCTCATATTTAATGATCCAATTTACCTATTTAGAGAGACATAATTCTAATTTAATATTTACTGACAACTCCCTACCATTCCTCTCTCTCTCTCACGGACTGCATGCTTGCATTTGATACCTTTCACACTACTCATAAACATTTCTCTGCGGTAGGACCAATGCATCCCGCTTCGAGACACATTGCTCTGTCGTAGAGCATTCTGTCCCGCTCCGGGACTCATTGCCCTTTTGTGGGGCCAATGCTTCCTGAAGCGGGATAGTTTTTCATGTTGGTGAGAGACCTTAGTAGGTGAAATCTGATCCAAGTTTCCTTCCATATCTTTGTTTCTTACCGCTTGTTTAACTTTTTTCTCTTGTTTTTATTTTCTTTCTTTTATCTTTCTTTCTTTTGGCTAGAGCATCATCGTTCCCTAGGGAACACCCCTTTTAACCCACCTATTCATTTGTAGTGTAAGAGTGCAAGACTCTACGTACTTAAGACTTACCGAAATGCGTCTCAAAGCGGGACACATTGTCCCAAAATGTGCCATTTTGGGAATTAAGTTCAAGAACGTGCTATTCTGGAAATTAAAATTGGCAAACGTGCCATTTTGATTTTTTTGCCATTATTTTATTAAGCATTACATTGTAGTGTTCCGTGGTAAAATGATATCATAGTCTTAGGATGTGTTTGTTCAATGGTGAATCACGGGAAAGGCAATAGTCTGGAAATAAAAATAATAGATAGTGATATGGAAGGGGGATAATTCCATGGGAATGTATGAGAAATTTAGTATATCTTTATCTCCATGGAAAAGCACGTTGAATCATAGGAAAGAAAGTATTTTTCAAGACTCCACTATTTAGACACAAGATCAAGAAACTTTCAAATTAGTAGGATTCATATATGTATAGTGTGTTTTTTATAAACAAGTTTCATCAATGTAATAAATACCAGTGGTGGAGTCAGGATTCTAAGATGGGTGAGGCCCAAGAGTTGATGTCTAATGATGTAAAATTATGTAGTTCATACATTGATGTCCTTGCTGCTCATGGGTACTGCGTCTTGCGTCCTGCTACATGTATAAGGTTGCAGCAATTCAAGGGATTTTGAACCTCAATGTTAAAAATAATTATTATATACATATCTTATTGATTTTTTCCATTGCCCGGATTTATAGAGTTGTCCTTACATCACCAACTCCAGCGCCTTTAGGTTTGATCCAGAGCTCCAAGCTTCGTAGCTTTAATGGTGGCTTGATATCCAGCTGTTGTCCAAGGCTCCTTCTTCACTTTTTGGATGAAGAAGATGGCTAGAAAGGAGAATCGTGTGAAGAAAACCAATATCCAACCTTGTTTTAGGGTTTTCTCCCAAGAATCCAAGGTAGAAGATGACCAAAACTTACCTAACCAGCTTGGTCGTCCTTCCTCTGCTCCAGAGATTTCCTTTGGTCGGCCAAAGCAAGAGGATAAGGAAAAGAACTAAGGGAAATGATCCCTTGTGTTGTTGGAAAAAGGTTCCTTATATATTTATGGGTTTTTTCCAAGGCAAAAAAGAAAAAGATTATTATTTCTTTTAATTCCATCTTGTTTCCACCAAAACTTCATCCACTCTTTGGATACGTGGCCACCTTCTAAACTCATGCAAAACTCCTCCATTATCCAAGGTTTAAAAGAAAAGAAACCAAACATCTTAATAAGTTGTATATTAAAGAACCATTTGCTTAAATCCTGATTATTTAATATCAAGATTTTCTTTTCTTCTTGATCATTCAAATGAGGCACCCCTCTCATTTTCTTTGCTCAACTTTATGCCAAGAAACATGAGAGATCCTATAGAAGTATATTTTACATGTTGGACCCTAGGTTTTGGGTAAATTGCACTTTACACCAAAACTAGGTTTTAAAGCACAAGGATTGCTCTACAAGCTATATCTTGGTGCTCAAGCTTGTGGAAACCTTACCACTTCATCAAATTCATTCTTAAGATGTCTCAACATCATAGGAACATCTTTAACATGTGTAATTTGCAAATTAACCCCTCTACTTGGGTAATTTGCACATTAGTCCATTATTTAATAAAACAATGTTACAACATTATGCAAAAAGGACTAAAATCGATATATAAGTTCCTCAAAAGTCTTAATTACACTTAAAAGGATAAACACAAGCATCTAATCATGTATTTAAGCAAAACACCTAGGGTTATTACATAACCCAGGTCAGGGATGTTACAAATTATCCACCCCTTACAAGGATTTCGTCCCCGAAATCATTACAAAACATATTAAGAGAAAAGAGCAGGGTATTTCCTTCTCATTTCATCCTCTAGTTCCCACATAGCTTCTTCAACGCCACGGTGATTCCAGAGGACTTTTACAAGACTTATGTCTTTCTTTTTCAACTTTTTAGTTCTTCTGTCAAGGATTGACACATGTCCTTCAATATAAGATACATCATCATTCAACTCTACTTCCATAGGTTGCAGAACTGATTCTGTATCAGAGTGACATTTCCTAAGCATGGAAATGTGGAACACTGGATGTAACTTTTGTAACTCTGGTGGTAACTTTAGCTTATAAGCTACCTTTCCAATCCATTCAATGATTGGATAAGGCCCCATAAACCTAGGAGCTAACTTTCCTTTCCTTCCAAATCTAAGAAATCCTTTCCAAGGTGAGACCTTGAGGTACACTCTGTCTCCAACCTGGAATTCTAAAAGTCTACGACGCTTATCAGCGTAAGATTTCTGCCTATCTTGTGCAGTCTTTATCTGTTGTTGTATTATTTTAATCTTCTCGGTGGTCTGTTGCACAAGATCAGGACCTAAAAGTTGATATTCTCCGTTTCATACCAACATAGGGGTGATCTACAACGTCTACCATACAAAGCTTCATAAGGTGCCATGTTAATGCTATGTTGATAGCTATGGTTGTAGGCAAACTCTATCAAACTTAGGTGCAGATCCCAAGTTCCTGTAAACTGAAGAACACATGCTCTAAGCAAGTCCTCCAAGGTCTGTATAGTCCTTTCTGACTGTCCATCAGTCTGAGGATGAAAATTTGTACTAAACCTTAACTTTGTGCCTAAAGCTTTATGAAGTCGCTCCCAAAAATGACTCATAAACTGAGGACCTCTGTCAGAGACAACGGTAACTGGGACCCCATGTAGCCGCACTATCTCATCTGCATATAACTGTGCCAGCCTCTCAGCAGAATAGGTTGTTTTTACAGGTAAGAAATGTGTTGTCTTTGTCAACCTATCAACTATTACCCAGATGGAATCATGACCTTTGGCTGTCCTGGGTAAACCAACTACAAAATCCATGGTTACATGATCCCACTTCCATTGTGGTATGGGTAAAGGTTGCATTGTTCCTGCAGGCTTCTGGTGTTCAACTTTAACTTACTGACACACAGGATACCGCATAACAAACTCAGCAACGTCCTTCTTCAAACCAGGATGCCAATACATATCTTTCAAGTTTCGATACATCTTGGTGCTTCCTGGATGCATATCATACATTGAAGAATGAGCTTCTTCCAGGACTAACTTCCTCAAGTTATCCACATCAGGTACTATCATTCTACCATGGTAACAAGCTACTTGATCATCTGAATCATGGAAACCTTCTCGTTTCTCATTACCATACTCCAATCTAATATGTTGAACTACAACATCAACTTGTTGTGCCTCCTTAATCTATTGTCTTAGAGTAGGTTTTATATGCATCTCAGCTAACAACCCTGATAACAATGATACTTTTAACTGTACATTGTCTTGCCTTAAGGAGATAAGCATATCCCTCCTAGAGCACACTAAGGAATTCAGCTGTGCTCTACCTAAGGCTGGTGTTGCTGATTTCCTACTCAAAGCATCCACAACAACATTGGCTTTCCCTGGATGATAATTAATAGTACAGTCATAATCCTAAATTAATTCCATCCAGCGGCGTTGCCTAAGGTTAAGCTCATGCTGAGAAAAAATATACTTAAGATTCTTATGGTCTGTGAAAATCTGAAATGTCTCTCCATAAAGATAATGTCTCCAGATCTTCAAGGCATGGACTAAAACATCTAGTTCTAAATCGTGTGTCGGATAATTCTCCTCGTGTTTCTTAAGCTGTCGAGAAGCAAAAGAAATCACTTGTTTATCCTGCATCAACACACATCCTAGTCCATTCTTAGAGGCATCACAGAAAACTATATATCCTTTTCCTTGTTCAGGTAACACAAGCACAGGTGCACTTGTCAACCTCTCCTTCAACAACTGAAATGATTGCTGACACTTATCACTCCAGGTAAAAAGAACATCCTTCCTGGTTAACTTAGTCAAGGGTAAAGCTATAGAACTGAAGTTCTTAATGAACCTCCTATAATATCCTGCTAACCCTATGAAACTGTGAATCTCCGTCGGAGTCTTCGGTTGCTCCCATTGCAGGACAGATTCTACCTTTTTAGGGTCAACACGTATACCTGAAGCAGATATTACGTGTCCAAGAAAAGAAACTTCTGGTAACCAGAACTCACACTTGCTAAACTTAGAATATAACTTATGCTCTCTTAGTAGAGTTAGAGCCTGACGAAGATGTTGTTCATGCTGCTGAGCATCTCTACTATTGATCAGAATGTCATCTATAAAGACAACAACACACTGATCGAGAAAAGGTCAAAAGATTCTATTCATGAGTTCCATAAATGCAGCTGGTGCATTAGTTAGTCCAAACGACATAACTGTGAACTCATAGTGACCATACCTTGTCCTAAAGGCAGACTTAGGTATGTTACTATCCTTAATATGCAGCTGGTGATATCCCAACCTCAAATCTATTTTTGAGAAGACGGTTGCACCACGAAACTGGTCAAAGAGATCATCAATCCTCGACAAAGGATACTTATTCTTTATTGTTACTTTATTTAACTGTCTATAATCAATGCACAACCACATTGACCCATCTTTCTTTTTAACAAAGAGGACCGGAGCACCCCAAGGTGAAGTACTCAGTGGAATGAAACCCTTCTCAAGCAACTCTTGTAGCTATTTCTTGAGTTCTGCCATCTCAGTAGGCTCCATCCTATACAGTGTTTGTGCTATTGACTGCGTGTTTGGGATTAGATTGATTTCAAAATCAATCTCTTGAGGTGGTGGTACACCTGGAAGTTCTTCAAGAAATACATCTTCAAATTCCCTGACTACATGAACTTCAGCAGGATTAGGACTCTCCATGGTAGTATCTACCATATGGGCCAAGAATGCATAACATCCTTGTCTCATCAGCTTCTCAGCAACCATAGCTGACACCAAACAGGTTGAAAGAATCTTCCTATCTCCTTGAAAGATCCATGTGTCACTATCATCTATGAACACAACTTGCTTGGACTCACAATCCAAGACAACCTTATACCTTTCTAAGGTATCCATCCCAAGGATTACATCGAATCCATGCATCTCAAGTGGTATAAGATCCACTTGAATGCGATGATCAGAGAATAAGAGAATGCAGGGAGAACATATCTCCTGCAACACAACAGATCTCATCAACGGAGTTTCTAGCAACAAACTATCTATTCTATGACTTGTAGTCAGGTTACAGTCAAGAATCACTCTTCGACTGATAAAGGAGTGTGTAGCACCCAGATCAATTAAAACAGATACAACACAAGATGTAGACATATCGGAATAAAACAACTCCATCTGACCTGCTACAACCCGAGGGTTGATCACTGTCTCAGGTGGATTCATCGCATAAAACCTCACTGTTGCCTGTGGTTGATTTGGTGTTTGATGACTAGGTGTCGATGATCTAGCTTGGGACTCTTGTCCACGTCCTCTAGCTCCTCCTAGAAACTGTCTCCTTTGAGATCCTTGCTGACTCTGCCTTTGAGGTTGAGTTACACTCACCTCTCTGGCTCTGCAATCTTTCATCAGATGTCCCATCTTTCCACAAATGTAACAGCTTCTATTCAGTTGTTATGGTCTGGGTGGTCCTGTAACCAACTCAGATGCTGAAATATGAGATCCTTCTAACGGTAAGCTTCGTCCTCTACCCCTATTTGACATCCACTGCGTTTGGGTACTGAATCTAGGTGGCAGTGTAGGTACAAAAAACCTTGGTCTATTGAAACCTTTGGATGAAGATCCTTGGAACTGGGGGTACATCTTTTTGTTCTTGGTCTGTATCTTCTCTTCCACAGACCTCTCTACCCTTCTGATAGACTCCACAAAGGTAGCAAACCTTTCCCTGTTCTCTAGAGCAGACACAGGGGTGGTCAACTCAGCGTTTAACCCCTTCTCAAAACGTCTAATCCTTTCTTCATCTGTAACTGCCATATGCAGACAGAACCGCAACAGCTCCATGAACTTAGCCTTGTATTCGCTAATGTTCATCGGTCCTTGTCTTAACCTCTCAAACTGAGAGATTTTCTCATCCAAGAACGTCTTAGGGAAGTATATGTTGATAAATTCCCGTCGGAACGCTTCCCATTCAATCTCCACACCTGGCCTTTTCTATTCCTCCATGGTCCACCAGTGACCAGCACTCCCCTTGAGAAGGTATACAACATGTCTAACCTTCTCAGCATCTGGGATGTTCAGGATTCTAAAGGCCTTTTCTATTTCAGTTAGCCACAAGTCAGCATCCGCTGGGTCAGCTGTTCCCGCATACTCTGTGGCTCCAACCCGACGTAGTCGTTCAAACATCTTTCCAGATCCTTGTCCTTCTGGATGGGTAGGTGCCCTTGGTACAAGTATAGGCATCCTATCAGTCATATGTGTCATGACAGTCATAAACTTCCCAAACATGGCTTAGACGGCTGGGTTCCCCATGTCAGTTGGATTGAACTAGGGTGGTTCAGGCACATGTTCTTCTCTTTCTTAGTTTCTTGCACCTCTTCTGGGTGCAGCGACACTACTCTCTGCAACGTGTTCCTCGTGTGACCCATACATCTTTAGTTTTATCTTCTCCTCCTAAACGAGCAGAAGACACTATCAGATATACTGGAAGACACTAGAACAAACTCTACAACCCTAGTCCTATGTCTCTGTAGACTCACCGAACCTAGAGCTCTGATACCACTAAACTGTGACGTCTGTCTCGGAAAATGAGATCAACGAATTTAAACTAAAGAGGAAGCGATTAATTAGCAAAAGAATTACTGAAAATCACTAATAATTTAAAACTTTTCATAAAGAGATCCACAAACTGTAAAACTCTTTCATAAGGAAACATGATAAGTTATTTACAACGGATACATCAACACATCTCTGTAATTTCTCATCCCGAGAGTCACAACCTTATCTGCCCTGTTAAACTGTACAAGGCAATGTACCAAAAATCTCGAGGCATTACGCCAAAAATATCAGATCTATATTAAACTATTTACTGACTCCTAGGACTTGAGAGTACAGAGGCGACACATATGACTTTCTATATACAGGACTCGACAGACGGTGTCTCCACCTAAAGATCAATGTTGTCCTGGATGTTGCTGTTGCTGCTGCTGTTGCTCACCCACTGAAGGGTTCCTTCGTCCTCGACGTCTACCTAAAAAGTTGAATCCCACGGGGGTGAGACAATTGAACAATTTTCCCAGTGAGAGTTATAACTCTCCGCCAGAAGTATTGTTATTGCAATTATTAAAGTAGCAGAAAAACTATAATTATTCAACAGCAAGCAGTTCAGTGAATAAGTTACATAGAGTAGTATTCTCTAAGCAATTATTTCAATTATAATTTGATTGAATGACAAGACATATAACCAATAAGGAATATGAAGAACATGTATACTAGTTATTCAACTAGAACATTATAAACAATGTATCATTAATCATTGTTCCTCGTAGTTCATGTGGGCTCTGATCTCCAAACCATGATATAAACACGATTTAAACTTAGCGGAAGCGATTCGATTAGCAGCGGAATACCAAAAATCAGCAGAAATTAAAACTTTTTGAGATAAAGCATTGAAACCATAAAACTTTCTTCATAAAAGGAGATAAACTGTTTACATCTCAGATAATTACTTCTTGAGTAATTATATACAACATGATACAAAATCTCAAGAACTCATAACCAAAATCTCAGACCAAAAGACTCCAAGACCTGAGAGTACAGAGGACACATAGGACTGACTCTAACTACACCGCATGGCAGGCTAAATCTCCACCTGAGATTTTACTGCTGCCCCCGATGCTACTGCTGCTGGGACTGGTCACCTGTAGACCTGTTCCTCCATCCTCGACGTCCACCTAAAAAGTTGAAGTCTACGGGGTGAGACAATTTTACATAATTGTCCCAGCGAGAGTTATAACTCTCTGCCAGAAGCTTTATTATAGCACCTCAAAGAATAACTTAAGCAGTACAAGCTTCAAAGTATTCAACATCAGATATAATAGTAAGCATGAGTTCAACAGTTATGAAACATGAAGACATTTGCACTATATAGTGTAACATCAATCAATCAACTCATAGTTATCTCTAACAAGTATGCTACGATGTGGATTATGTTTTTCAAACATTACTTTTATGCCCTGTGGAGATGAGGTTTACCACTCATACTCCAACCAATCACTGCTAAGTGCCTCGGTATCATACTAGGTCATCGAAAGAGCCGGATTCTCATGACCTTCACCTTCCTCAGTCAGTAAGAGGATTACTTGTAGGACATCTCGTGCCTCTACTATAATAGCTTACCAGGGTAATCTGGCCGTTCGCTATTTTAGAGTTACAGTGGCGTTCTGTACTCTCTTCGTCATCAGGAGATTTCATGTTTATCTTCCACTGATACGGATATCTGTGCTTTCTTCGTCATCAGGAGGTTTCATGTTTACCATCCACTGATACGGTATGGGATTGTAGTGAAGGATTGACGGATTACACATCTACATCAAACACCTACACTAGGATGTAAGGTTCTACACATCCATATACCCCACATACTCAAAAGTATGTGATCCAGGAGTTCCCTTAGGAAAACCTAGTTCACCATCATTTGATCTCTGACAATGATGGATCTATGATCAGGGCTCTACATTATACTTGATTAGTTAGGTACATTCAATATTCTTTTAACATCATACATTGTTCTTCAAACAATAGCATTGGCATAACAGCTATGAAATGAGAATACTAAATGTAATAAGCCTAACTCTCATCAATCATCATTTCTCAATACATTCATCACAAGTCATCTCTAAAGCATGACCTTGATGGTATTTATGGCTCTCACAGCCCATTTAATTCATAGGTTGCCATTGACAAGGCATCAAAATATTTTACTATTCATAAAGCTAACAACATGCTTTCAATGAATATAGCATCATCATCCATACCTGGATATGATCATCTTCATATCAGAACCTGCAAGGTTAATTCAACTGATAAAAGCAATTCAAATCAAGAATTATACTTTCCACTCTTGCCATAAGAGCTAAGTTCCCTGATTCTCATCAATTAGGGTTTACTATTCACATTACATGCAATCACCCTAGAATTAGGGTTTATTATTCACATTATGGTAAAAATGAACTCATAACATCATCATGTATGAGGAACATCATCAATGATGCTCTCAGATAAGATTAAGATTCATCAATTATCATAAATAGGGTTTTCATGATCTCACATAGGTGGATCATACCCTAATCATGTACATTCATATATATTGAAGGTATTTTACTTGGATTTCAACCATAATTGGGATTTTCTCTCTCCTCTTGCTCATAGGTGATGATTACATCCCTCTAGATTGGGTTAGGTCTAGTCAACATTGATAAGCCTAGCCAAGTCATCACCATTGTAACCATTGGGGTTTGCATGATAAAAAAGGGTTACCTACTTGAATCCATAAAGGGTATTTTGGTAAAGTTCACCATTGATCATAACATGGGTTGATATACTAACCACTTGACCCTTAATGTCCCTAGGTATCATTAGGGTTTAGGTTGAACAACCATCAAACCATCTAAGCCTTCAAGGCATTAGGCAGACTTATCCTTAAAAGTTCCCAATAGGTTTCACACCTTCAACCTTCAAACGATTCTGAGATCGTTTAAGGTTGTAGAGCATTTATCTTTTGTTGACTTCAAGACCGCATGACACTCAAGACCGTTTACCCTTAAACGATCTTGAGGTCGTTTGCCCAAGATGGGGTGAAGACCGTTTAGTCATAGTTTGACTTCTGAAGTCATTTGAGCTCATTCGGACCCGAAGTCGTATGAACTCATTCGGTCCTGAAGTCGTATGAACTCATTCAGTCCTGAAGTCGTATGAACTCATTCAGTCCTGAAGTCGTATGAACTCATTCGGTCCTGAAGTCATATGAACTCATTCGGTCCTGAAGTCGTATGATCCTAAAAGCTCAAGATTGCATGGACCTCCAAGGTGATTCAAAGGGTAAACTCGATTAGGGTTTCCTATGTTGAAGCCTTCAATTGGTCTCAAGCTTGCTAACCACTTATCAATTGAGACAATTAGGGTTAGCCTTAACCAATTGGTCACTCAATTGATCCTCAATTGATATCCAAATAGGGTTGGAGTTGGTTCAATTAAGGTCTATAAACATTCAACCATCAACACTCAACAATGTGAATCAAATCGAAGTTGATCCCATCAATTGACCTCCAATCGGGCTCAAACTTGGCCCAAACGGTCTTGGGATCGTTTGGATAACCTCCAAACGGTCTTGCGACCGTTTGCCCAAGAATTCATCAAAATCTAAGTTGATTTGATAGGGGTTGAACCTTAATTAAGTCACAAATCAGCAATTTGATTATTTCAATAACCCACTGTAATTGGGCCCTCAATTGATCAAATTACCTTAACCCTAGACCTCCAAACGGTCTTGGGTTGACACCAAACGGTCTTGAGACCGTTGGGATGAGTTCCAAACGGTCGTGAGACCGTTTGCCCATCCATCCTTTGGACTCTAGTGAAAATTCATCAAGGTTTGATCTATTGAGTTGATCATCACATCAATACTTAATTGCAATATGATTTGGTACCTTTGGACCTTCAATTGGTCAACTATACTTGACCCCAGACCTTTAAACGGTCTTGGGTGATCCCCAAACGGTCTTGAGACCGTTTGGATGATTCTCCAAATGGTCTTGAGACCGTTTGGGCTAATCAACCCAAAATCACTAATTAACTCATTGGAATTTCAGCACTGATTTCAATTAGGATTTGCCCTATTAATCAACCTTCAACTCATAACTCGTTTGGAATTAATCCATCAAATTTGGTGAGTCATTAATCAACATCATTATGAACAGTAATCCCAAACGGTCAACACTTGGTCAACCATCTTAAACGGTCATGAGACCGTTTTCCCAAAAAGGGCAAATTAAACAGATTGAAAATCAGAACTTAATTCAATTGGATTTGCTAATTGATTTGCTTATATCTCACGATTCCTTTGGATTTAACCCCTCAAATTTTGTGGGTGATTAACCTACATAATTATAAACAAGATTCCCATACGGTCGTCGTTTGGTCAACGCGATCAAATGGTCTTGAAGGCCGTTTGCCTTCATACGACCCTGAAACCGTTTGCCCACCAAACGGTTGTGTAAACCGTATGGGCAATTGGTGGAGGTCGTTTGGTAAAGTGGAAATCCGTGGATAAGCAAAGGAATTAACGCCCTTATCTTCTACCTCAAGAACAGTAGCAGTTCTTCACGATTTTGCTTGCAAGGATGCAAGGGAAAATAGGGAAGAAGAAGAACTAGCAACTATATGCATAGAAAAAGATGTATAATCGAAGCATAAGGTTTAGAGTTATAAAACCCGCCTAAAGATTGTTCATTGAGCTCCAAGCTTCCAAGATTCAGGTCTTTAATGGCGTCTTTGAGCTCCACAGGTCGTCCAAGGTGTATTCTCCAAGGAAAGTTGAAAAGGAATGGCTAGAAAGATAAAGCTAGGTGAGCTAGCCATGAATTCAACCTTGAAAACGAGTTTCCTCCATGAATTCAAGCAAAAGGGATGATACAAACTTACCTAGGACCCTTGGTCGTCCTTCTCTGTTCCAGAGCTTAGCCTTCTTCGGTTTTGAGCAAGGGGAAAAGAAATGAAATAAAGAGGATCATTCCCTTGCTAAGTGGGGAAGGTAGTATATATACTTAGGTGAAATTTCAACATAAGAACATATGCTTTCCTCATTTCTCATCTAAGTCCTTCCTTTCTTATTTGCACGTCCCCAAATCTTATTTCTAAGGACAAACTCCTTCTAAGGTCATGAATTGAAGGCAAAGAGGATCAACCCATCACTAAAGCATACACATAAAAGGGCTATTATACATACACCTTGATTATTCAATCACAAAGGTGTTCTTTATTATATGATTATTCAAATAAAGTGACCTTTTCATCATTTCTCTTCTAAATGATTCCAAGAGTCATAAAAGATATTTTAGATGATGTATTTTACAATTTACACCCCTCAAATTGGGTAAATTGCACTTTACACCAATTTAGGGTTTTCAAGTACATGGGTTGCTTCCACAACTGCACCTTGGTGCTCAAGCTTGGGAAATCCCTCAAACTTCATCATAAACATACTCATGATGTCTCAACATCAGAGGAACATCTCAACATGTGCAATTTGCAAGTTAATCCCTTAACTGGGTAATTTGCACATAGATCCCTGTATTACAAAACAATGCTACAACTTTATATATAAAGGGGCAAAATTGAAATATATGTTTCTGAGGAACTTAATTACATGCCCAAAGTTAATCACAAGGATTTAATTACATATTTAGGCAAAACACCTAGGGTTAGTTCATAACCCAGGTCAGGGATGTTACAAATTATCCACCCCTTACAAGGATTTTGTCCCCGAAATCGATAAAACGTATTAAGAGAAAAGGGCAGGGTATTTCCTTCTCATCTCATCCTCTAATTCCCAAGTGGCTTCTTCAACACCACGGTGGTTCCAGAGGACTTTCACAAGGATTAAATCTTTCTTCTTTAACTTTTTAATTCTGTTATCAAGGATTGACACTGGTCCTTCCTCATAAGATATATCATCATTCAATTCTATCTCCATAGGTTGTAGAACTGACTCAGTGTCTGGGTGACATTTCTTTAGCATAGAAATGTGAAACACAGGATGTAACCTCTGTAACTCTGGTGGCAGCTCTAGTTTATAGGCTACTTTTCCAATCCGTTCAATGATTGGATAAGGCCCCATAAATCTAGGAGCTAACTTCCCTTTCTTTCCAAAACGAATGACTCCTTTCTAAGGCGAGACCTTGAGATACACTTTGTCTCCAACCTCAAACTCTAAGGGTCTACGACGCTTGTCAGCATAAGATTTCTGCCTATCTTTTGCAGTCTTAATCTGTTGTTGTATTACCTTAATCTTTTATGTAGTTTGCTGCACAAGATCAGGTCCTAACAACTGATGCTCACCAGTCTCATACCAACACAAGGGTGATCTACAACGTCTACCATACAAGGCTTCATAAGGTGCCATATCAATACTATGCTGATAGCTATTATTATAGGCAAACTCTATCAAGCTTAGGTGTAGATCCCAACTTCCGGTAAACTGGAGAACACATGTTCTCAACAGGTCTTCCAAGGTCTGTATGGTCCTTTCCGACTGTCCATCAATCTGTGGATGAAAGGTCGTACTAAACCTTAACTGGGTGCCTAAAGCATTATGAAGTTGTTCCCAAAAATGACTTGTAAACTGGGGACCTCTGTCAGAAACTATAGTGACAGGAACTCCGTGCAAACGCACTATCTCTTGAACATACAACTGTGATAACCTTTCAGCAGAATAGGTTGTTTTGACAGGTAAGAAATGTGCTGTCTTAGTCAACCTATCTACAACTACCCAAATGGAATCATGTCCTTCGCTTGTCCTGGGTAGGCCAACAACAAAGTCCATGGTCACATGGTCCCACTTCCATTGTGGTATGGGTAAAGGTTGCATTGTTCCTGCAGGCTTCTGGTGTTCACCTTTAACTTGCTGACACACAGAACACCTCAGAACAAATTCTGCAACATCCTTCTTCATTCCAGGCCACCAATACAGATCTTTTAAATTATGATACATCTTGGTGCTCCCTGGATGCATAGCATACATTGAAGAATGAGCTTCTTCCAGGACTAACTTCCTCAAGTTATCCACATCCGACACTATCATCCTCCCATGATAACATGCTACATGATCATCTGAATCATGGAAACTATCTCGCTTCTCATTTCCATACTCAAGGCATCTGCAACAACATTGGCCTTCCCTAGATGGTAATCAATTGTACAATCGTAGTCCTTGATTAACTCCATCCAGCGACGTTGCCTCATGTTAAGCTCATGCTGAGAGAAGATATACTTAAGGTTCTTGTGATCTGTGAAAATCTAGAATGTCTCTTCGTAGAGATAATGCCTCCAGATTTTCAATGCATGAACCACGGCAGCTAACTCTAGATCGTGTGTTGGATAATTCTCCTCGTGCTTCTTAAGCTGTCGGGAAGCAAAAGAAATCACTTGTTTATCCTGCGTCAACACACATCCAAGTCCATTCTTGGAGGCATCATAGAAGACTACATATCCTTTTCCTTGCTCAGGTAGCACAAGCACAGGTGCACTTGTCAACCTCTCCTTCAACAACTGAAAGGACTGTTGACACTTATCGCTCCAAGAAAAAGGAGCATCTTTCTGGGTTAACTTGGTCAAAGGTAAGGCTATAGAGCTAAAGTTTTTAATAAACCTTCGATAGTAACCAACTAACCCCAAGAAGCTTCGAATCTCCGTCGGTGTCTTCGGTTGTTCCCATTGTAGAACAGATTCTACCTTTGCAGGGTCAACACGAATTCCCGAGGCAGATATCACATGTCCAAGAAAAGATACCTCCAGCAGCCAGAACTCACACTTGCTAAACTTAGCATACAACTTATGTTCTCTTAGCAAGGTCAAAGCTTGGAAAAGATGTTGCTCATGCTGCTGAGCATCCTTACTATAGATCAGAATGTCATCTATGAAGACGACAACACACTGATTAAGGAAGGGTCAAAAAACTCTATTCATGAGTTCCATAAATGCAGCTGGTGCATTGGTTAGTCCAAACGACATAACAGTGAACTCATAGTGACCATATCTTGTCCTAAAAGCAGACTTGGATATGTCACTATCCTTAATGCGGAGTTGATGATATCCAGATCTCAAATCTATCTTTGAGAAGACCGTTGCACCACACAACTGGTCAAAAAGATCATCAATCCTCGGCAAAGGGTACTTGTTCTTTATTGTTACTTTATTAAGTTGTCTGTAGTCAACACACAACCACATTGACCCATCTTTATTTTTAACAAACAAGACTGGAGCACCCCAAGGTGAAGTTCTCGGTCGGATAAAACCCTTCTCAAGTAACTCTTGAAGCTGTTTCTTGAGTTATGCCATCTCGGCAGGTGCCATCCTATACGGTGTCTGGGCTATGGGTTTCGTATCTGGGACCAAATTGATCTCAAAATCAATCTCCCGAGGTGGTGGTATACCAGGAAGTTCTTCAGGAAACACATCCTCGAATTCCCTGACTATGGGAACTTCAGCAGGATTGGAACTTTCCTTGGTAACATCTACCACATGGGCCAAGAATGCACAACATCCTTGCCTCAACAGCTTATCAGCAACCATAGCTGATACAAGACAGGTGGGCAGAATCTTTCTTTCACCTTGAAAGATCCATGTGTTGCCTTCATCAGCAAACACAACCAACTTGGATTCACAATCCAAGACAACTCTATACCTTTCTAAGGTATCCATCCCGAGGATTATATCAAATCCTTGCATATCAAGTGGTATAAGGTCCACTTGAATGCGATGATCAGAAAAGAAGAGGATGCAGGGAGAACATACCTCCTGCAAAATGGCAGACCCACTCAACAGAGTCTCCAACAACAAACTATCTGCCCTATGACTAACCGTCATATTGCAGTTACGAATCACTCTCCGAGTGATAAAAGAGTGCGTAGCACCCGGGTCAATCAGAACAGATACAACACAGGATGTAGACATATCAGAATATAAAAGTTCCATCTGACCTGCCACTACCCGTGGATTGACCACTGCTTCAGGTGGGTTCATAGCATAAAACCTCATTGTCGCCTGGGGTTGAGGTGGTGCTGATGATCCAGCTTGAGACGCTTGCCTGCGTCCTCGAGCTGCTCCTTGAGGTTGTCTTCTCTGTGATCCCTGTTGACTCTGTCTCTGAGGTTGTGTCATACTGACAGGTCTAGATCGACAGTCCTTCATCAAGTGTCCCACCTTCCCACAGTTGTAGTAACTTCTTTCCAGTTGTTGTGGTCTTGGTGATCCAGTTACTGACATTGATGCAGAATTGTGAGTCTCTTGTTGAGGTAGGCTTCATCCCCTGCCTCTACTCGGTGACCACTGTGTCTGAGCACTCGTTCTGGGTGGTGGAGGTGTAGGTGCAGAGAATCTAGGCTTCTTAGAATCCCTAGATGAAGAACCCTGGAACTGTGGATATCTTTTCTGGGTTTGCCTCTTCTCAACCACAGATCTCTCTATCCTTCGGACTGACTCAACGAAGGTAGAGAATCTCTCTCGGTTTTCTAAGGTAGACACAGGGGTTGATATATCAGCATTCAAACCCTTCTCGAATCTCCTGATTCTTTCCTCTTTTGTGGCAGCCATGTGCGGACAGAACCGCAACAACTCCATGAACTTAGCTTCATACTCACTAATGTTCATCATGCCCTGCCTCAATCTCTCAAACTGAGAGATCTTCTCATCTAGGAAGGTCTTTGGAAAATATCTATTGATAAATTCCCCACGAAACTCTTCCCACGAGAACTCTATCCCAGGTCTCTTATGCTCTTCCATGTTCCACCAGTGACCAGCACTGCCTTTGAGAAGATAGACAGCATGTCTAACCTTCTCAGCCTCCGGGATATTAAGAATCCTGAAAGCCTTTTCCAACTCTGTTAACCACAGATCAACATCTGCGGGGTCGGCAGTCCCAAAGTACTCGATAGCTCTGACACGACGAAGTCGCTCAAACGTCTTACCGATACCTTGTCCTTCAGGCTGGGTAGGTGCCCTAGGTGCAGGCATGGGCATCTTGTGAGTTATGTGTGTCATGGCAGTCATAAATTGCCCAAACATCGTCTGAACTGCTGGGTTACCCATATCAGCTGGGTCAAACTGGGGTGGTTCAGGTGCAGGCTGTTCTATTTCTGGAACCCTTGCACCGCCTTGAGGTGCACTAGCACTACTCTCTGTCACGTACTCATCATGTGGCTCTGCCATCCTTATGTATCTTCTTCTCCTGAGGAGCAGAAGATTCTATTAGATAAGGAAGAGATACTAAGGATAGACTCGACATCCTAAGTCCTATGCCTCTGTAGACTCAGCGAACCTAGAGCTCTGATACCACTTAATTGTGGGCTTTGATCTCCAAACCACGATATAAACACGATTTAAACTTAGCGGAAGCGATTCGATTAGCAGCGGAATACCAAAAATCAGCGGAAATTAAAACTTTTTGAGATAAAGCATTGAAACCATAAAACTTCCTTCATAAAAGGAGATAAACTATTTACATCTCAGATAATTACTTCTTGAGTAATTATATACAACACGATACAAAATCTCAAGAACTCATAACCAAAATCTCAGACCAAAAGACTCCAAGACCTGAGAGTACAGAGGACACATAGGACTGACTCTAACTACACCACATGGCAGGCTAAATCTCCACCTGAGATTTTACTGCTGCCCCCGGTGTTGTTGCTGCTGGGACTGGTCACCTATAGACCTGTTCCTCCGTCCTCGACATCCACCTAAAAAGTTGAAGTCTACGGGGTGAGACAATTTTACATAATTGTCCCAGCGAGAGTTATAACTCTCCGCCAGAAGCTTTATTATAGCACCTCAAAGAATAACTTAAGCAGTAAAAGCTTCAAAGTATTCAACATCAGATATAATAGTAAGCATGAGTTCAAAAGTTATGAAACGTGAAGACATTTGCACTATACAGTGTAACATCAATCAATCAACTCGTAGTTATCTCTAACAGGCATGCTACACTGTGGATTATGTTTTTCAAACATTACTTTTATGCCCTGTGGAGATGAGGTTCACCACTCATACTCCAACCAATCACTGCTAAGTGCCTCGGTATCATACTAGGTCATCGAAAGAGCCGGATTCTCATGACCTTCACCTTCCTCAGTCAGTAAGAGGATTACTTGTAGGACATCTCGTGCCTCTACTATAATAGCTTACCAAGGTAATCTGGTCCTTCGCTATTTTAGAGTTACAGTGGCGTTCTGTACTCTCTTCGTCATCAGGAGATTTCATGTTTATCTTCCACTGATACGGATATCTGTGCTTTCTTCGTCATCAGGAGGTTTCATGTTTACCATCCACTGATACGGTATGGGATTGTAGTGAAGGATTGACGGATTACACATCTACATCAAACACCTACACTAGGATGTAAGGTTCTACACATCCATATACCCCACATACTCAAAAGTATGTGATCCAGGAGTTCCCTTAGGAAAACCTAGTTCACCATCATTTGATCTCTGACAATGATGGATCTATGATCAGGGCTCTACATTATACTTGATTAGTTAGGTACATTCAGTATTCTTTTAACATCATACATTGTTCTTCAAACAATAACATTGGCATAACAACTATGAAATGAGAATACTAAATGTAATAAGCCTAACTCTCATCAATCATCATTTCTTAATACATTCATCACAAGTCATCTCTAAAGCATGACCTTGATGGTATTTATGGCTCTCACAGCCCATTTAATTCAAAGGTTTCCATTGACAAGGCATAAAGATATTTTACTATTCATAAAGCTAACAACATGCTTTCAATGAATATAGCATCATCATCCATACCTGGATATGATCATCTTCATATCAGAACCTGCAAGGTTAATTCAACTGATAAAAGCAATTCAAATCAAGAATTATACTTTCCACTCTTGCCATAAGAGCTAAGTTCCCTGATTCTCATCAATTAGGGTTTACTATTCACATTACATGCCATCACCCTAGAATTTGGGTTTATTATTCACATTATGGTAAAAATGAACTCATAACATAATCATGTATGCGGAACATCATCAATGATGCTCTCAGATAAGATTAAGATTCATCAATTATCATAAATAGGGTTTTCATGATCTCACATAGGTGGATCATACCCTAATCATGTACATTCATATATATTGAAGGTATTTTACTTGGATTTCAACCATAATTGGGATTTTCTCTCTCCTCTTGCTCATAGGTGATGATTACATCCCTCTAGATTGGGTTAGGTCTAATCAACATTGATAAGCCTAGCCAAGTCATCACCGATGTAACCACTGGGGTTTGCATGATAAAAAAGGGTTACCTACTTGAATCCATAAAGGGTATTTTGGTAAAGTTCACCATTGATCATAACATGGGTTAATATACTAACCACTTGACCCTTAATGTCCCTAGGTATCATTAGGGTTTGGGTTGAACAACCATCAAACCATCTAAGCCTTCAAGGCATTAGGCAGACTTATCCTTAAAAGTTCCCAATAGGTTTCACACCTTCAACCTTCAAACGATCCTGAGATCGTTTAAGGTTGTAGAGCGTTTAGCTTTGGTTGACTTCAAGACCGCATGACACTCAAGACCGTTTACCCTTAAACGATCTTGAGGTCATTTGCCCAAGATGGGGTGAAGACCGTTTAGTCATAGTTTGACTTCTGAAGTCATTTGAGCTCATTCGGACCCGAAGTCGTATGAACTCATTCGGTCCTGAAGTCGTATGAACTCATTCGGTCCTGAAGTCACATGAACTCATTCGGTCCTGAAGTCATATGAACTCATTCGGTCCTGAAGTCATATGAACTCATTCGGTCCTGAAGTCGTATGATCCTAAAAGCTCAAGATTGCATGGACCTCCAAGGTGATTCAAAGGGTAAACTCGATTACGGTTTCCTATGTTGAAGCCTTCAATTGGTCTCAAGCTTGCTAACCACTTATCAATTGAGACAATTAGGGTTAGCCTTAACCAATTGGTCACTCAATTGATCCTCAATTGATATCCAAATAGGGTTGGAGTTGGTTCAATTAAGGTCTATAAACATTCAACCATCAACACTCAACAATGTGAATCAAATCGAAGTTTATCCCATCAATTGACCTACAATCGGGCTCAAACTTGGCCCAAACGTTCTTGGGATCGTTTGGATAACCTCCAAACGGTCTTGAGACCGTTTGCCCAAGAATTCATCAAAATATAAGTTGATTTGATAGGGGTTGAACCTTAATTAAGTCACAAATCAGCAATTTGATTATTTCAATAACCCACTGTAATTGGGCCCTCAATTGATCAAATTACCTTAACCCTAGACCTCCAAACGGTCTTGGGTTGACACCAAACGGTCTTGAGACCGTTTGGATGAGTTCCAAACGGTCTTGAGACCGTTTTCCCATCCATCCTTTGGACTCTAGTGAAAATTCATCAAGGTTTGATCTATTGAGTTGATCATCACATCAATACTTAATTGCAATATGATTTGGTACCTTTGGACCTTCAATTGGTCAACTATACTTGACCCCAGACCTTTAAACGGTCTTATGTGATCCCCAAATGGTGTTGAGACCGTTTGGATGATTCTCCAAACGGTCTTGAGACCGTTTGGGCTAATCAACACAAAATCACTAATTAACTCATTGGAATTTCAGCACTGATTTCAATTAGGATTTGCCCTATTAATCAACCTTCAACTCATAACTCGTTTGGAATTAATCCATCAAATCTGGTGAGTCATTAATAAACATCATTATGAACAGTAATCCCAAACGGTCAATACTTGGTCAACCATCTTAAACGGTCTTGAGACCGTTTTCCCAAAAAGGGCAAATTAAACAGATTAAAAATCAGAACTTAATTCAATTGGATTTGCTAATTGATTTGCTTATATCTCACGATTCCTTTGGAGTTCGCCCCTCATATTTTGTGGGTGATTAACCTACATAAATCTAAACAAGATTCCCATACGGTCGTCGTTTTGTCAACACGATCAAACGGTCTTGAAGGCCGTTTGCCTTCATACGACCCTGAAACCGTTTGCCTACCAAACGGTTGTGTAAACCGTATGGGCAATTGGTGGAGGTCGTTTGGTAAAGTGGAAATCCGTGGATAAGCATAGGAATTAATGCCCTTATCTTCTACCTCAAGAACAGTAGCAGTTCTTCACGATTTTGCTTGCAAGGATGCAAGGGAAAATAGGGAAGAAGAAGAACTAGCAACTATATGCATAGAAAAAGATGTATAATCGAAGCATAAGGTTTAGAGTTATAAAACCCGCCTAAAGATTGTTCCTTGAGCTCCAAGCTTCCAAGATTCAGGTATTTAATGGCGTCTTTGAGCTCCACAGGTCAGCCAAGGTGTATTCTCCAAGGAAAGTTGAAAAGGAATGGCTAGAAAGATAAATCTAGGTGAGCTAGCCATGAATTCAACCTTGAAAATGAGTTTCCTCCACGAATTCAAGAAAAAGGGATGATCCAAACTTACCTAGGACCCTTGGTCGTCCTTGTCTGTTCCAGAGCTTATCCTTCGTCAGTTTTGAGCAAGGGGAAAAGAAATGAAAAGAAGAGGATCGTTCCCTTGCTAAGTGGGGAAGGTAGTATATATACTTAGGTGAAATTTCAACATAAGAACATATGCTTTCCTCATTTCTTATTTGCACGTCCCCACATCTTATTTCTAAGGACAAACTCCTTCTAAGGTCAAGAATTGAAGGCAAAGAGGATCAACCCATCACTAAAGCATACACATAAAAGGGCTATTATACATACACCTTGATTATTCAATCACAAAGGTGTTCTTTATTATATGATTATTCAAATGAAGTGACCTTTTCATCATTTCTCTTCTAAATGATTCCAAGAGTCATAAAAGATATTTTAGATGATGTATTTTACAAGTTGCAACCCTCAAATTGGGTAAATTGCACTTTACACCAATTTAGGGTTTTCAAGTACAGGGGTTGCTTCCACAGCTGCACCTTGGTGCTCAAGCTTGGGAAATCCCTCAAACTTCATCATAAACATCCTCATGATGTCTCAACATCAGAGGAAAATCTCAACTTGTGTAATTTTCAAGTTAATCCCTTAACTGGGTAATTTGCACATAGATCCCTGTATTACAAAACAATGCTACAACTTTATATATAAAGGGGCAAAATTGAAATATATGTTTCTGAGGAACTTAATTACATGCCCAAAGTTAATCACAAGGATTTAATTACATATTTAGGCAAAACACCTAGGGTTAGTTCATAACCCAGGTCAGGGATGTTACAGTTCAACCTAAGCAATTATGCTATTCAGCTAATTACATTTTACAAACATATTTATGCACTGAGGAGATGAGTTACACCTCTCATACTCCAACCGACCATTATGAAATCGCAATCGGTACCATACATAGGTCATTAGAAGAGATGGATTCCTATGACCTCATCTTCCTCAGTCAGTGTGAGGTACAACATGCAGGACATCATGTGTCTCTTCTATAATAGCTTTCCAGGGTATTCTGGAAACTTCGCTATTAGAGTTATAGTGGCATGTTGTACTCTCTTCGCCATCGAGGGATTTCTTGTTTATCTCACATCGATGCAGCATTAACAACATCATCGGGAGATTAGTGATACATCATCCCGACATACACATATAATGAAGGATTGAGAGATTAAATGTACATCTCACATCAATTCCCTCATTAGGACGTAAGGATATTTGCGTCCATAACCCCCACATACTCAAAAGTATGCTCTCCAGGAGTTCCCTTAGGAAAACCTATTTCACCATCATTTAACTTCTGACAATGATGGATCTATGGTCAGGGCTCTACATGATATCATTATACTTGATTATTTAAGTTCATTATAGCATTCTTTTATCATCAGGCACGTTTTCAAACATAAACCAATAAGACAAATGCTATAAAGAAAGAGTACTAATTGTATCAAGTTCATATCACATCTTGTTAACATTGAGATATCAATCTCTAACCATCTCATCATTATGACTTAGGAATATGGGTGTTCAAACCCTTAGATCATTAAAACACTTGATACCAAGTAACATATTGCCATCAAGTCATTTACAGTATGAACATAATAGTAGCAATACCGATATTTCTCATGGCTCATACAACATATTAGTCTTATTTGTTACCTCTCACTAGGAAACATAGCATATCATTACTTTCAAAACTTGAAAATGATTTTAATGAATATGACATCTGTAACACCCCTGACCTGGGTTATGACCTAACCCTGGAAGTTTTGCCTAAATATGTAATTAATATACTTGTGAACACTCCCTGGCATGTAATTAAGTTCCTCAGGAACATTTACTTTCAATTTTGCTCCTTTTTGTATAAAGTTGTAGCATTGTGTTGTATGCAGGGACCTATGTGCAAATTACCCAGTTTAAGGGTTGAACTTGCAAAATTCACAAGATAAGATGTTCCTTTGATGTTGAAACATCATGAGAATGGTTATGGTAAAGTTTGAGGGATTTCCCAAGCTTGAGCACCAAGGTGCAGCTGTGGAAGCAATTCCCATGCTTAGAAACCCTAATTTGGGGTAAAGTGCAATTTACCCAAATTGAGGGGTCCAACTTGTAATTTTCACCATCTAGAACATCTTTTATGACTCTTGTCATCATTTAGAGTAGAAATGATGAAAGGGATACATCATTTAATAATCAGATGGGAAAAATGATCTTTGTGATAGAAATCACCTAAAATGGGCCTAAAACCCTTTCATGAGTGTACCCTAGTTGAAGGTTGGATTCCTTTACCCTTAGATCTTGAGAGTTCATGAGATTTGCATAAGGATAGGTAGGTTTGGTCGTGCCCTTGAGCAAGGAGGGACCTAGATGTGATTTCCAATCTTGAGAGGTCCTTAGGGTGTAAAAGAGGCTAAAGTATATAAGCCCTTTTCCCTTGTAATTAAGTGAACGAATTTTCTTTCCTTCACTTCTCTTCCTTTCTTTCTCAAACGACCAAGGACAGCTCTGGAGCTCAGGGGGGACGACCAACCTGTTCTAGGTAAGAGAACCCCACCTTCTAAGCTCGAATTCATGGAGGAATTCACTTTCTAAGGTTGGTTTTATGGTTAGCTTACTTAGTCTTCTTGTTCTAGCCGACCAAAGCAACGTTTCCTTGGAGAATTCACCTCTGACCAAGTTGTGGAAGCTCAAGGACGCCATTAAAGCTTGGAGCTTGAAGGCTTGGAGCTCGAAGATCAACCTTTAGGCGGGTTTTATAACTCTAAACTTCATGCTTGATTATACATCCTTTTCTATGCATATAGATGCTAGTTCTTCTTCTTCCCTATCTTTCCTTGCATCCTTGCAAGCAAAATCGTGAAGAACTGCTACTGTTCTCAAGGTAGAAGATAAGGGCGTTAATTTCTATGCTTATCCACGGTTTTTCACTTTATCAAACGACCTCCACCTATTGCTCAAAACGGTTTCAAACCGTTTGGTGGGCAAACGGTTTCAGGGTCGTTTGAGGGCAAACGGTCTTCAAGACCGTTTGGTCCCGTTGACCAAGCAAAGACCGTTTGGGAATCTTGTTCATAATTATGTAGGTTAATCACCCACAAAATTTGAGAGGTTAACTCCAAAAGAATCGTGATTTATGAGCAAATCAATTAGCAAAACCAATTGAATTATGTGCTGATTTTCAACCTGATTAACTTGACCTGGTTAAGCAAACGGTTTCAAGACCGTTTGAGATGGTTGACCAAGCGTTGACCGTTTGGTATTCCTGTTCACAATTATGTTTATTAATAACCCTCCGAATTTGAGGGATTAACTCCAAAGGAATCATGAGTTGAAGCCTAATCAATTAGGGAAACCTAATTGGATTAAGTGCTGATTTTCAATCTGATTTAATTGAACTTTTTGGGCAAACGGTCTCAAGACCGTTTGAGTGCGTTGACCAAGCGTTGACCGTTTGGGATTACTGTTCCTAATGATGTGATATAATGACTCACCGAATTTGAGGGATTAACTCCCAAGGAATCATGAGTTGAAGGCTATTCAATTAGGCAAACCCTAATTGAAAACAGTGCTGAAATTCCAATGAGTTAAGTTGAGATTTTGGGTTGATTAGCCCAAACGGTTTCAAGACCGTTTGGGGATCACCCAAACGGTCTCAAGACCGTTTGGGGGTCACCCCAAGACCGTTTGGAGGTCTGGGGTCAAGTATAGTGGATCAATTGAAGGTCCAAAGGCACCAAACCATATTGCAATTAAGTATTGATGTGATGATCAACTCTATAGATCAAACCTTGATGAATTTTCACTAGAGTCCAAAGGATGGATGGGCAAACGGTCTCAAGACCGTTTGGAACTCATCCAAACGGTCTCAAGACCGTTTGGGCACAACCCAAGACCGTTTGGAGGTCTAGGGTTGAGATAATCTAATGGTTTGAAGGTCCAATCGCAATAAGTTGATGAATTGATACAAATACTGATTTTAGACCTAATTGGAGTTCAACCCTAGTCCAAACGACTTGGTTTTTGGTCAAACTTTGGGCAAACGGTCTCAAGACCGTTTGGAGGATATCCAAACGACCTCAAGACCGTTTGGTCCAAGTTTGAGCCCAATTGGAGGTCAATTGATAGGTTCAACCTCGAATTGATTCACATTGTTGAATATTGATGACCATCCGATTTGAAACCCTAATTGAGAAGGATTCAACCCTAATTGGCTTTCAATTGAGGGTCAAATTGGTGTCCAAGTGATTAAGGTTCATCCTAATTAACTCAATTTATAAGTGGTTATCATGGATTTGGTTAATTGAGGGGTTCAACATACATATCCATGACCAATTGTAACTTTTGAACCACTTTGGAGGTCCAAACGGTTTGAGCCCATTTGGACCAAACGGTCTCAAGACCGTTTGAGGACAAACGGTCTCAAGACCGTTTGGGCTCAAACGATCTCAGGGTCGTTTGGTCCAATCGATCTCAAGTTGATTTGATCAAACGGTTTCAAACCGATTGAGTTCCAAACGGTTTGGAAGGTCATCTCTTCCAAACGGTCAACACATCCAAACGGTCTTAAGACCGTTTGGAGCAAACGGTCTCAAGACCGTTTGAGACCAAACGGTTTCAAGACCGTTTGGTGGTTGAAACCGTTTGAAGGTTGAAACCGTTTGAAGGTGTACATGGTGGTTTGTACTTAATCAATTGATGGTGTAATTAGTTCAATGGTGATCTAATCTAAACCCTAATGGTAACCTAGGTCATTAAGGGACTAAGTGATTAGTGAGTTGACCCATGATGGTGATCATGAGGCAAATTACCAAAATACCCTTGAGGGGTCTAAAGAGGTAAAACCTTGTTCTAATCAAACCCTAATCACATGATGATGATGTTTTGGCTTATGTAAGTCAATGAGGACTTAACCCAACCTAATCTAAAGTGGTGTCATCACCATCTACTAGTGAGAGGAGAGAGAAAGTATTCCAAGAGAGAGAAAGTATCCTAGAGAGAGAAAGTACCCTTTTTAAGGTGGAAACTCAAGTGAGATACTTCAAATACACATGAGTGTGCATGATTAGGGAATGACCCACCTATGTGAGGTCATGGAAACCCTAAATATGATATCTAATGGATCTTAATCTTAATCAAGAGTCTTAATGATGATGTTTCTCTTACATGATGATGTAATGAGTACCATTCACCATGGTGTGAATAGTAAACCCTAATTTTAGGGTGATGACTTGAAAGATGAATAGTAAACCCTAAATTGTTGAATTGTTTACTATTATCTGTTGAACTAACTATGCAGGTTATTATGAGATAATGGTCATACCCAGGTATGAAATACCATGTTATATTCATTGAAAGCATGTCTTAAGCTTTATGAATAGTGAATCATCTTGATGCACTGCTAAGTGACATCTTTTGTGATTTATGGGCTGTAAGAGCCATAAACACCATCAAGGTCATGCTTGACAGATGACTTGTGATGAGATAATTGAGAACTGGTAATTGAAATGAGTTAGGCCTGCTACATTTTAGTATTCTCATATATAGCTGTGATGCTAATGTTTTTGTATGATGATATGAATACTGAATGTACCTAACTAATCAAGTGAAATGTAGAGCCCTGATCATAGATCCATCATTGTCAGAGTCTAAATGATGGTGAAACAGGTTTTCCTCAGGGAACTCCTGGATCACATACTTTTGAGTATGTGGGGTACATGGATGTGTAGAACCTTACATCCTAGTGTAGGTATTTGATGTAGATTCTTGTAGTCCGTCATACCTTCACTATAAAAGAAAAGGTGAGAGGATGATGTAGATTCTAGTAGTCCATCAGACCTCACCATAAAGTCCTAAAGGTGAGATGTATATCTACACTCCCTTAAAGACACAAATACCGTATCGGTGAAAGATAAACAAGAAATCTTCCGATAGTGAAGAGAGTACAGAATGCCACTGTAACTCTAAAAATAGCGAAGGACCAGAGTACCCTGGTGAGCTATTATAAAGACATCCCGCCAGATGTCAAACAATCAATCCTCTAACTGACTGAGGAAGATGAGGTCATAAGAATCCGGCTCTCTTAATGACCTATGTATGATACTGATGTGACTTCTTAGCGATCAGTTGGAGTATGAGTGGTATGCCTCATCTCCACAGGGCATAATAATGTTTGAAAAACATAAACAACAGCGTAGTATATCTGTTAGAGTTAATTACGAGTTATTTGATTGATGTTACCTTGAATAGCATAGATGTTCTCATATTTTAATATTGATTGAACTCTTTCTTATCATCAGAACTGCCAGTGAATATCTTGAAGGCTCTTATTGCTTTAGTTATTCCTTGCTTTGCTTATAAAGCCTAGTGGAGAGTTATAACTCTCGCTGGGGCAATTATGTATAATTGTCTCACCCCGTAGACTTCTACTTTTTAGGTAGTCGTCGAAGACGAAGGAACAAGAACTCAGGTGAACAATCCCAGCAACAGCAGCATCAGGAGCAGTAAATATCTCAGGTGGAGATCTAGCCTGCTTCATGGTGTAGTTAGAGTCAAGTCCTATGTGTCCTCTGTACTCTCAGGTCCTGGAGTGTTTTGGAGTATGAATTCTTGAGAGTTTTGGTATCATGTTGTATATAATTACTCAAGAAGTAATTGTCAGTGATGTAAATAGTTAAATCCTTTTTCTATGGAAAAGGTTTGTGGTTTCAGGCTCTTGTCTCGAAAAGTTTTAATTTCCCGTGATTTTTGTCTTCCGCTGTTTACCGATTGCTTCCGCACATGATTAAATCGGGATTAATTCGTGGTTTGGAGATCGGAGCCCACAATTAAGTGGTATCAGAGCTCCAGGTTCATTCGAGTCTACAGAGGCATAGGACTTAGGAAGTCGAGTCTATCTTTAGTATTCCTTCCTTATCTAATAGAATCTTCTACTCCTCAGGAGAAGAAGATACTTAAGATGTCAGAGCCACATGATGAGAATGTGGAAGAAAGTAGTGCTAGTGCACCTCAAGGTGGTGCAGGAGTACCAGGATTGGAACAGCCTGTACCAGAACAACCTAGAGAGCCACCCCAGTTTGATCCAGATGACATGGGTAACCCAGCAGTCCAGACAATGTTTGGGCAGTTTATGACTGCCATGACACACATAACCGACAGGTTGCCTATGCCTGCACCTAGGGTACCTGCCCAGCCTGAGGGGCAAGGTATCGGGAAGACGTTCGAGCGACTACGTCGTGTCGGAGCTACCGAATACCATGGGACTGCTGACCCCGCAGATGCTGATCTGTGGTTGACAGAGCTGGAGAAGGCTTTCAGGATCCTCAACATCCCTGAAGCTGAGAAGGTTAGACATGCTGTCTATCTTCTCAAAGGAAGTGCTGGTCACTGGTGGAACATGGAAGAGCAGAAGAGACCTGGGGTAGAGTTCTCATGGGAAGAGTTTCGTCGGGAATTTATCAATAGATATTTTCCCAAGACCTTCCTAGACGAGAAGATCTCTCAGTTTGAGAGACTGAGACAGGGTATTATGAACATTAGCGAGTACGAAGCTAAGTTCATGGAGCTGTTGCGATTTTGTCCGCACATGGCTGCCACAGAAGAAGAAAGAATCAGAAGGTTTGAGAAGGGGTTGAATGCTGACATGTCTACCCCAGTGTCTGCCTTAGAGAACCGAGAGAGATTCTCTACCTTCGTTGAGTCAGTCCGAAGGATAGAGAGATCTGTAGTTGAGAAAAGACAAACCCATAAAAGATATCCACAGTTCCAGGGTTCTTCATCTAGGGATTCCAAGAAACCTAGATTCTCTGCACCTAACCCTCCGCCACCCAGATCGAGTTTTCAAACTCAATGGACACCAAGCAGAGGTAGAGGACGAAGTCAACCGCTTCAAGGGACGCACAGTTCTGCATCTGTGTCAGTTACTGGACCACCCAGACCACAGCAACAGGAAAAGAGTTGCTACAACTGTGGTAAGGTGGGACACTTGATGAAGGATTGTCGTTCTAGGGATGTCGGTGTGACACAACAAACCCCGAGACAGAATCGATAGGGATCTCAGAATAGACAACATCAAGGAGCAGCTCGAGGACGTGGACAAGCGTCTCAAGCTGGATCATCAGCACCACCTCAACAGCAGGCTACAGCAAGGTTCTATGCTATGAACCCACCAGAAGCAGTGGTCAATCCACAAGTGGTGACAGGTCAGATGGAACTTTTATATTCTGATATGTCTAAATCTTGTGTAGTATCTGTTCTGATTGACCCGGGTGCTACGCACTCTTTCATCACTCGAAGAGTGATTCGTAACTGCAATATGACAACTAGTCATAGGGCAGATAAGTTGTTGTTGGAGACTCCGTTGAGTGGGTCTGCTGTTCTGCAAGAAGTATGCTCTCCTTGCGTACTTTTCTTTTCTAAGCATCGCATTCAAGTGGATCTCATACCGCTTGATATGCAAGGATTTGATATAATCCTAGGGATGGATAACTTGGAAAAGTATCGAGTTGTCTTGGATTGTGAATCCAAGCTGGCAGTGTTTGCTGATGAAAGCAACACATGGATCTTTCAAGGTGAAAGAAAGATTCTGCCCACCTGTCTTGTATCAGCTATGGTTGCTGATAAGTTGATGAGGCAAGGATGCTACGCATTCTTAGCCCATGTGGTAGATGTTACCAAGGAGAGTTCCAACCCTGCTGAAGTTCCGATAGTCAGGGAATTCGAGGATGTGTTTCCCGAAGAACTTCCTGGTATACCACCACCCCGGGAAATTGATTTTGAGATCAATTTGGTCCCAGATACGAAACCCATAGCCCAGACTCTGTATAGGATGGCGCCTGCTGAGATGGCAGAACTCAAGAAACAGCTTCAAGAGTTACTTGAGAAGGGTTTCATCCGACCGAGTACCTCACCTTGGGGTGCTCCGGTTTTGTTTGTTAAAAAGAAAGATGGATCGATGCGGTTGTGCATTGATTATAGACAACTCAATAAAGTAACGATAAAGAATAAATATCCTTTGCCGAGGATTGATGATCTTTTCGACCAGTTGCGTGGTGCAACAGTCTTTTCTAAGATAGACTTAAGGTCTGGATATCATCAACTCCGCATTAAGGACAGTGACATATCTAAGTCTGCCTTTAGGACAAGATATGGTCACTATGAGTTCACGGTCATGTCGTTTGGACTAACCAATGCACCGGATGCATTCATGGAACTCATGAATAGAGTCTTTCAACCTTTCCTTAATCAGTGTGTTGTCGTCTTCATAGATGACATACTGATTTATAGTAAGGATGCTCAGCAGCATGAGCAACACCTTCGCCAGACTTTGACCTTGCTAAGAGAGAATAAGCTATACGCTAAGTTTAGCAAGTGTGAGTTTTGGTTATCTGAAGTATCCTTCCTTGGACATGTGGTATCTGCCTCGGGAATTCGTGTTGACCCTGCAAAGATAGAGTCTGTTCTGCAGTGGGAACAACTGAAGACACCGACGGAGATTAGAAGTTTCTTGGGGTTAGCTGGTTATTATCGAAGGTTTATTAAAAATTTCAGTTCTATAGCCTTACCTTTGACCAAGTTAACCCGGAAGGATGTTCCTTTTGCTTGGAGTGATAAGTGTCAACAATCTTTTCAGCTGTTGAAGGAGAGGTTGACAAGTGCACCTGTGCTTGTGTTACCTGAGCAAGGAAAGGAATATATAATCTTTTGTGATGCCTCCAAGAATGGACTTGGATGTGTGTTGATGCAGGATAACCAAGTGATTTCTTTTGCTTCCCGACAGCTTAAGAAACACGAAGAGAATTATCCGACACATGATCTGGAGTTAGCTGCTGTGGTCCATGCTTTGAAAATCTGGAGACATTATCTCTACGGAGAAACTTTCCAGATTTTCACAGACCACAAGAACCTTAAGTACATCTTCACTCAGCATGAGCTTAATATGAGGCAACGTCGCTGGATGGAGTTAATCAAGGACTACGATTGTACGATTGATTACCATCCGGGCAAGGCCAATGTGGTTGCAGATGCCTTGAGTAGGAAATCAGCAACATCAACCATGGATAGGGCACAACTAAGTTCCTTAGTATGCTCTAGAAGAGATATGCTTATCTCTTTAAGGCATGACAATGTGTAGTTGAAGGTATCATTGTTAGCTGGTCTGTTAGCTGAGATGCAGATTAAACCTACCTTAAGAGAGCAGATAAAGGAGGCACAACAAGTAGATGTTTCTGTACAGCAGATTAGATTTGAGTTTGGAAATGAGAAGCGAGAAGGTTTTCATGAGTCAGATGACCAGGTGGCATGCTATCATGGAAGGATGATAGTGCCAGATGTGGACGACCTGAGGAAGTTAGTCCTGGAAGAAGCTCATTCTTCGATGTATGCTATGCATCCAGGGAGCACCAAGATGTATCGAAACTTGAAAGATATGTATTGGTGGCCTGGGATGAAGAAGGATGTAGCTGAGTTTGTTCTGAGGTGTCCTGTGTGTCAGCAGGTCAAGGCTGAACACCAGAAACCTGCAGGGACAATGCAACCCTTACCCATACCACAGTGGAAGTGGGACCATGTAACCATGGACTTTGTTGTTGGCCTACCCAGGACAAACAAAGGACATGATTCCATTTGGGTAGTTGTTGATAGGTTGACAAAGACAACGCATTTCTTACCTGTCAAAACAACCTATACTGCTGAAAGGTTATCCCAGATATATGTCCAAGAGATAGTGCGTTTGCACGGAGTTCCTGTCACTATAGTTTCTGACAGAGGTCCCCAGTTTACAAGTCGCTTTTGGGAACAGTTACACAGAGCCCTAGGCACCAAGTTAAGGTTTAGTACAGCCTTTCATCCTCAAACTGATGGACAGTCAGAAAGGACTATACAGACCTTAGAAGATCTGTTGAGAGCATGTGTTCTCCAGTTTACCGGGAGTTGGGATCTACATCTAAGCTTGATAGAGTTTGCCTATAACAATAGCTATCAACATAGCATTGATATGGCACCATATGAAGCCTTATATGGCAGACGTTGTAGATCACCCTTGTGTTGGTATGAAACTGGTGAGCACCAGTTATTAGGCCCTGATCTTGTGCAGCAAACTACAGAAAAGATTAAAGTTATACAACAACAGCTTAAGACTGCACAAGATAGACAGAAATCATATGCCGATAAACGTCGTAGACCCCTAGAATTCCAGGATGGAGACAGAGTGTATCTCAAGGTCTCACCTTGGAAAGGAGTCCTTCGTTTTGGGAAGAAAGGAAAGTTAGCTCCTAGATTTTTGGGACCTTATCCAATTGTTGAAAAAGTTGGAAAGGTGGCCTATAGACTAGAGTTACCTCTAGAGTTGCAGAAGCTGCACCCTGTGTTTCACATTTCCATGCTGAGGAAATGTCATCCAGATACTGAGTCAGTTCTACAACCTATGGAGGTAGAATTGAATGAAGATATAACGTATGAGGAGGGACCAGTGTCAATCCTCGATAACAGAACTAAAAAGTTAAAGAAGAAGGATATAAGCCTTGTAAAAGTCCTCTGGAACCATCGTGGTGTTGAAGAAGCCACCTGGGAACTAGAAGGTGAAATGAGAAGAAAATATCCTGCTCTTTTCTTATAATATGCTTTATCGATTTCGGGGACGAAATCCTTTTGAAGGGGTAAAGAATTTGTAAAACCCCTGACCTGGGTTATGACCTAACCCTGGAAGTTTTGCCTAAATATGTAATTAATATACTTGTGAACACTCCCTGGCATGTAATTAAGTTCCTCAGGAACATTTACTTTCAATTTTGCTCCTTTTTGTATAAAGTTGTAGCATTGTGTTGTATGCAGGGACCTATGTGCAAATTACCCAGTTTAAGGGTTGAACTTGCAAAATTCACAAGATAAGATGTTCCTTTGATGTTGAAACATCATGAGAATGTTTATGGTAAAGTTTGAGGGATTTCCCAAGCTTGAGCACCAAGGTGCAGCTGTGGAAGCAATTCCCATGCTTAGAAACCCTAATTTGGGGTAAAGTGCAATTTACCCAAATTGAGGGGTCCAACTTGTAATTTTCACCATCTAGAACATCTTTTATGACTCTTTTCATCATTTAGAGTAGAAATGATGAAAGGGATACATCATTTAATAATCAGATGGGAAAAATGATCTTTGTGATAGAAATCACCTAAAATGGGCCTAAAACCCTTTCATGAGTGTACCCTAGTTGAAGGTTGGATTCCTTTACCCTTAGATCTTGAGAGTTCATGAGATTTGCATAAGGATAGGTAGGTTTGGTCGTGCCCTTGAGCAAGGAGGGACCTAGATGTGATTTCCAATCTTGAGAGGTCCTTAGGGTGTAAAAGAGGCTAAAGTATATAAGCCCTTTTCCCTTGTAATTAAGTGAACGAATTTTCTTTCCTTCACTTCTCTTCCTTTCTTTCTCAAACGACCAAGGACAGCTCTGGAGCTCAGGGGGGACGACCAACCTGTTCTAGGTAAGAGAACCCCACCTTCTAAGCTCGGATTCATGGAGGAATTCACTTTCTAAGGTTGGTTTTATGGTTAGCTTACTTAGTCTTCTTGTTCTAGCCGACCAAAGCAACGTTTCCTTGGAGAATTCACCTCTGACCAAGTTGTGGAAGCTCAAGGACGCCATTAAAGCTTGGAGCTTGAAGGCTTGGAGCTCTAAGATCAACCTTTAGGCGGGTTTTATAACTCTAAACTTCATGCTTGATTATACATCCTTTTCTATGCATATAGATGCTAGTTCTTCTTCTTCCCTATCTTTCCTTGCATCCTTGCAAGCAAAATCGTGAAAAACTGCTACTGTTCTCAAGGTAGAAGATAAGGGCGTTAATTTCTATGCTTATCCACGGTTTTTCACTTTATCAAACGACCTCCACCTATTGCTCAAAACGGTTTCAAACCGTTTGGTGGGCAAACGGTTTCAGGGTCGTTTGAGGGCAAACGGTCTTCAAGACCGTTTGGTCCCGTTGACCAAGCAAAGACCGTTTGGGAATCTTGTTCATAATTATGTAGGTTAATCACCCACAAAATTTGAGAGGTTAACTCCAAAAGAATCGTGAGTTATGAGCAAATCAATTAGCAAAACCAATTGAATTATGTGCTGATTTTCAACCTGATTAACTTGACCTGGTTAAGAAAACGGTTTCAAGACCGTTTGAGATGGTTGACCAAGCGTTGACCGTTTGGTATTCCTGTTCAAAATTATGTTTATTAATAACCCTCCGAATTTGAGGGATTAACTCCAAAGGAATCATGAGTTGAAGCCTAATCAATTAGGGAAACCTAATTGGATTAAGTGCTGATTTTCAATCTGATTTAATTGAACTTTTTGGGCAAACGGTCTCAAGACCGTTTGAGTGCGTTGACCAAGCGTTGACCGTTTGGGATTACTGTTCCTAATGATGTGATATAATGACTCACCGAATTTGAGGGATTAACTCCCAAGGAATCATGAGTTGAAGGCTATTCAATTAGGCAAACCCTAATTGAAAACAGTGCTGAAATTCCAATGAGTTAAGTTGAGATTTTGGGTTGATTATCCCAAACGGTTTCAAGACCGTTTGGGGATCACCCAAACGGTCTCAAGACCGTTTGGGGGTCACCCCAAGACCGTTTGTAGGTCTGGGGTCAAGTATAGTTGATCAATTGAAGGTCCAAAGGCACAAAACCATATTGCAATTAAGTATTGATGTGATGATCAACTCTATAGATCAAACCTTGATGAATTTTCACTAGAGTCCAAAGGATGGATGGGCAAACGGTCTCAAGACCGTTTGGAACTCAAGACCGTTTGGAACTCATCCAAACGGTCTCAAGACCGTTTGGGCACAACCCAAGACCGTTTGGAGGTCTAGGGTTGAGATAATCAAATGGTTTGAAGGTCCAATCGCAATAAGTTGATGAATTGATACAAATACTGATTTTAGACCTAATTGGAGTTCAACCCTAGTCCAAACGACTTGGTTTTTGGTCAAACTTTGGGCAAACGGTCTCAAGACCTTTTGGAGGATATCCAAACGACCTCAAGACCGTTTGGTCCAAGTTTGAGCCCAATTGGAGGTCAATTGATAGGTTCAACCTCGAATTGATTCACATTGTTGAATATTGATGACCATCCGATTTGAAACCCTAATTGAGAAGGATTCAACCCTAATTGGCTTTCAATTGAGGGTCAACTTGGTGTCCAAGTGATTAAGGTTCATCCTAATTAACTCAATTTATAAGTGGTTATCATGGATTTGGTTAATTGAGGGGTTCAACATACATATCCATGACCAATTGTAACTTTTGAACCACTTTGGAGGTCCAAACGGTTTGAGCCCATTTGGACCAAACGGTCTCAAGACCGTTTGGATCCAAACGGTCTCAAGACCGTTTGAGGCCAAACGGTCTCAAGACCGTTTGGGCTCAAACGATCTCAGGGTCGTTTGGTCCAATCGATCTCAAGTTGATTTGATCAAACGGTTTCAAACCGATTGAGCTCCAAACGGTTTGGAAGGTCAACTCTTCCAAACGGTCAACACATCCAAACGGTCTTAAGACCGTTTGGAGCAAACGGTCTCAAGACCGTTTGAGACCAAACGGTTTCAAGACCGTTTGGTGGTTGAAACCGTTTGAAGGTTGAAACCGTTTGAAGGTGTACATGGTGGTTTGTACTTAATCAATTGATGGTGTAATTAGTTCAATGGTGATCTAATCTAAACCCTAATGGTAACCTAGGTCATTAAGGGACTAAGTGATTAGTGAGTTGACCCATGATGGTGATCATGAGGCAAATTACCAAAATACCCTTGAGGGGTCTAAAGAGGTAAAACCTTGTTCTAATCAAACCCTAATCACATGATGATGATGTTTTGGCTTATGTAAGTCAATGAGGACTTAACCCAACCTAATCTAAAGTGGTGTCATCACCATCTACTAGTGAGAGGAGAGAGAAAGTATTCCAAGAGAGAGAAAGTATCCTAGAGAGAGAAAGTACCCTTTTTAAGGTGGAAACTCAAGTGAGATACTTCAAATACACATGAGTGTGCATGATTAGGGAATGACCCACCTATGTGAGGTCATGGAAACCCTAAATATGATATCTAATGGATCTTAATCTTAATCAAGAGTCTTAATGATGATGTTTCTCTTACATGATGATGTAATGAGTACCATTCACCATGGTGTGAATAGTAAACCCTAATTTTAGGGTGATGACTTGAAAGATGAATAGTAAACCCTAAATTGTTGAATTGTTTACTATTATCTGTTGAACTAACTATGCAGGTTATTATGAGATAATGGTCATACCCAGGTATGAAATACCATGTTATATTCATTGAAAGCATGTCTTAAGCTTTATGAATAGTGAATCATCTTGATGCACTGCTAAGTGACATCTTTTGTGATTTATGGGCTGTAAGAGCCATAAACACCATCAAGGTCATGCTTGACAGATGACTTGTGATGAGATAATTGAGAACTGGTAATTGAAATGAGTTAGGCCTGCTACATTTTAGTATTCTCATATATAGCTGTGATGCTAATGTTTTTGTATGATGATATGAATACGGAATGTACCTAACTAATCAAGTGAAATGTAGAGCCCTGATCATAGATCCATCATTGTCAGAGTCTAAATGATGGTGAAACAGGTTTTCCTCAGGGAACTCCTGGATCACATACTTTTGAGTATGTGGGGTACATGGATGTGTAGAACCTTACATCCTAGTGTAGGTATTTGATGTAGATTCTTGTAGTCCGTCATACCTTCACTATAAAAGAAAAGGTGAGAGGATGATGTAGATTCTAGTAGTCCATCAGACCTCACCATAAAGTCCTAAAGGTGAGATGTATATCTACACTCCCTTAAAGACACAAATACCGTATCGGTGAAAGATAAACAAGAAATCTTCCGATAGTGAAGAGAGTACAGAATGCCACTGTAACTCTAAAAATAGCGAAGGACCAGAGTACCCTGGTGAGCTATTATAAAGACATCCCGCCAGATGTCAAACAATCAATCCTCTAACTGACTGAGGAAGATGAGGTCATAAGAATCCGGCTCTCTTAATGACCTATGTATGATACTGATGTGACTTCTTAGCGATCAGTTGGAGTATGAGTGGTATGCCTCATCTCCACAGGGCATAATAATGTTTGAAAAACATAAACAACAGCGTAGTATATCTGTTAGAGTTAATTACGAGTTATTTGATTGATGTTACCTTGAATAGCATAGATGTTCTCATATTTTAATATTGATTGAACTCTTTCTTATCATCAGAACTGCCAGTGAATATCTTGAAGGCTCTTATTGCTTTAGTTATTCCTTGCTTTGCTTATAAAGCCTAGTGGAGAGTTATAACTCTCGCTGGGGCAATTCTGTATAATTGTCTCACCCCGTAGACTTCTACTTTTTAGGTAGTCGTCGAAGACGAAGGAACAAGAACTCAGGTGAACAATCCCAGCAACAGCAGCATCAGGAGCAGTAAATATCTCAGGTGGAGATCTAGCCTGCTTCATGGTGTAGTTAGAGTCAAGTCCTATGTGTCCTCTGTACTCTCAGGTCCTGGAGTGTTTTGGAGTATGAATTCTTGAGAGTTTTGGTATCATGTTGTATATAATTACTCAAGAAGTAATTGTCAGTGATGTAAACAGTTAAATCCTTTTTCTATGGAAAAGGTTTGTGGTTTCAGGCTCTTGTCTCGAAAAGTTTTAATTTCCCGTGATTTTTGTCTTCCGCTGTTTACCGATTGCTTCCGCACATGATTAAATCGGGATTAATTCGTGGTTTGGAGATCGGAGCCCACAACATCATAGCTCTTACCTGGCTATGCTCACCATTTTATAAAGACCTGCATAATTAATACATTTGATAACAGACACATTATCTCTATAACATCATAATGTGAAACAAAGATAATTTTACTATTCAAGGGTTGCATCACTAAACCCTTACTGGGGTTAGGGTTTCCCTTCTCAATTCAATTAGGGTTAACCAACCCCTTTAGCTTAATTAGGAATAGTGTTTCCTTAATTCATAATTCAATCATAGAGTTTCATGCTTAAAGGCATAACTCAAAATTAGGGTTTATTGTTCATATCATTACATTACCCTAGATTAGGGTTTACTATTCACATTACAATGAATTAAGATCATACCATCATCATGTATGAGGATTACTTCCATTAATGTCCTCAATTAGGTTTATGATTCATTGGCTGTCATAACTAGGGTTTCATGATCTCATTATCATGGACCATACCCTAATTAGGTATTCATTCAAATTGGAAGTCCATTTCTTGATTAACATTCATATAAGAAGTCTTCTCTTTCCTCTTTCTATAAGTTGATATTTGCATCACCCTTGATTAGACTAAGTCAATTCACCATTGACATCATGGGTTATGTCATTACTATTGTGATCATTAAAGCTTACTTATTCAAAGAGTACTAACCACTCTATCCCATCAAGGTATCCTTGTAATGATCACTACTGATTATAACATGCATTAATCAACTAATTACTGGGTCCCTTAATCACTTTAGATATATATGAGGTTTAGGTTAATCAACCACGAAACCATCTTACCACTAAGGCATCAAACGATCTTGACCTTCATAGACCTCAAACGGTCTTGTACATTAAACCTTCAAACAGTCTTGGACAGACCTTGAAACCATTTGGTGTTGAAGACCATTTGGTCTTGTTGACTTTTGAAACCATTTGGTAAAGTACAAACTCAAGACCGTTTGCCCAAGATGGGGCGAAGACCGTTTGGTCAAGTTTGACTTTGAAACCGCATGGACATAACCGACCTTGAAACCGCATGACACTAAATGGTTTGGGATTGTTTGGTTCCAAACGGTCTTGACACCGTTTGGACCCAAACAGTCTTGAGACCGTTTGGTCCAAACCACCTCAAAACCGCAAGGACCAAAAAGTGTTTCAACCACTTCAATTGAGTTAGGGTTTCCAATGTTGAACCCCTCAATCGATCATGCACTTGTTAGCCACTCATCAATTGAGTCAATTAGGTCAACCCTCAATTGATTTGACACTCAATTGACCCTCAATTGATCATCAATTAGAGCTTGGATCAATTGGATTAGGGTTTGGAATCGATTACCCTTCAACATGTTTCAAAGTGAGTCTAATTGATTTGAAATCATTGAACCATCATTCAATTTGGTCATGACCTGACCCCAAATGGTCTTGGGATCGTTTGGATGACCCCCAAACGGTCTTGAGACTGTTTTCTCAAGTCAATCACCAAAACCTAACTCAACCAATTAAGGTTTGTCTCATTGGATTGATCACTAGGTCAACAATCAATTGCACTTCTACTTAGAACCTTTGGACCTTCAACCACTTAACCATAGTCAACCCTAGACCTCCAAACGGTCTTGGGTGACCCCCAAACAGTCTTGGGATCATTTGGATATCCTCCAAACGGTCTTGAGACCGTTTTCCCATTATTTTATCAAAAACCAAGTCATTCATTTAGGGTTTGGATATTGGAATTGGTCACCAAAATCAGCAATCGATTACTCATCAACTTGATATCATTGGATCCTCAATAGGTCAACTATACTTAACCCTAGACCTCCAAATGGTCTTGGGTTATCACCAAACGGTCTTGAGACCATTTGGGTGATCCCCAAACGGTTTTGAAACCGTTTGGGTCACTCAACCCAAACTTCAACACAATTCAATTATTGAATTCAACAATTGACCCAATTAGGGTTTAGGTGGTTGATGGGCCTTCAATTGGTGAACCACTTGAAATTGATTGATGATTTCTTATAGACTTTTGATCTAAATGTTTTTCAACAGACCCCCAAATGGTCAACGCCTCCAAACGGTCTTGGACCGTTTGCTTCTATGCGGTTTGGTTGAAACCGTTTTCTCCCAAACGGTTTGGGAAACCGTTTGAGCAAGGGTTGGAGACCGTTTGCTAAAGTAGATTCTTGGATAAACATAGAAATTAATGTCACCTTCGTCTACCTCAAGAATAGGGGTTGTTCTTCATGGAATTGCTAGCAAGAACACAAAAGTAGCAAAGGAAGAAGAATAACTAACGATTTTTCATGGAGATGAAGATGCATTAACAAAGCTCAAGGTTTAGAGTTATAAAACCCACCTTTAGGTCTGATCCAGAGCTCCAAGCTTAGTATCTTTAATGATGTCTTGAGCTCCAGCAGTTTTCCAAGGCTCCTTCTTCACTTTTTGGATGAATAAGATGGCTAGAAAGGAGAATCGTGTGAAGAAAACCAATATCCAACCTTGTTTTAGGGTTTTCTCCCAAGAATCCAAGGTAGAAGATGACCAAAACTTACCTAACCAGCTTGGTCGTCCTTCCTCTGCTCCAAAGCTTTCCTTTGGTTGGCCAAAGCAAGAGGATAAGGAAAAGAACTAAGGGAAAGGATCCCTTGTGTTGTTGGAAAAAGGTTCCTTATATATTTATGGGTTTTTCCCAAGGCAAAAAAGAAAAGGATTATTATTTCTTTTAATTCCATCTTGTTTCCACCAAAACTTCCTCCACTCTTTGGATACGTGGCCACCTTCTAAATGCATGCAAAACTCCTCCACTATCCAAGGTTTAAAGGAAAAGAAACCAACATCTTAATAAGTTGTATATTAAAGAACCATTTGCTTAAATCCTGATTATTTAATATCAAGATTATCTTTTCTTCTTGATCATTCAAATGAGGCGCCCCTCTCATTTTATTTGCTCAACTTTATGCCAAGAAACATGAGAGATCCTCTATAAGTATATTATACATGTTGGACCCTAGATTTTGGGTAAATTGCACTTTACACCAAAACTAGGTTTTAAAGCACAAGGATTGCTCTACAAGCTATATCTTGGTGCTCAAGCTTGTGGAAACCTTAACACTTCATCAAATTCATTATTAATATGTCTCAACATCATAGGAACATCTTTAACATGTGTAATTTGCAAGTTAACCCCTCTACTTGGGTAATTTGCACATTAGTCCATTATTTAACAAAACAATGTTTCAACATTATGCAAAAAGGACTAAAATCGATATATAAGTTCCTCAAAAGTCTTAATTACATTTAAAAGGATAAACACAAGCATATAATCACTTATTTAAGCAAAACACATAGGGTTATTACATAACCCAAGTCAGGGATGTTACAGCCACAGTGAGGTGGGTGAGGCAGTTGAGATGTCTCCATAGAGGTAAAGCAGATTTTTTGGTGACTGGTCTCCATGGAGGATGATGTTTGTAATATTTTGTAAAGAAGTTCTTTGACCAGATAGTTGTTCTATTTTGGCAAATATGTCTAATAATTTTGAGAAGGAGGCAGGAGTTGTGTAGTTTGATATCAATGATACCCCATCCGCCTTGGTCAACAGGAGAGGTGATAGATTTCCAATTGGTGAGGTGGAGGTTGGATCCCTTGTTATGCCAAAGGAATGTTCTCTGAATCTTGTCGATGCGTTTAACCACAGTGGAGGGTAGAGGGATGCATGCCATGAAGTAGGTGACAGTAGGGGTGAGAGAGTTGTTTAACAGGGTGAGCCTTCCAGCAAGACTAAGGAAGTGTGATTTCCAGTCAAAGAGTTTTCTCTCGAGCCACTCTAGGACAGGGGTCCATTCGGATGTGGGGATAGGGTTGGGAGAGACAGGGAGTCCTAGGTAAGTGAAGGGGAAGTGCTCTCTGTTGCATCCAAGAAGGGATTGATATTTGAGCATGTTCTCATCATAGATGTGGATACCAATGATAGTGGACTTTTGTAGGTTTATCTTGAATCCGATGAGGAATGAGAAGACTCTGAGTAGACGGATGGTGTTTATAATATTATGGTCCGAGGGAGTAATGAGGATCATTATGTCATCGACATATTGAGTAATGTTGAAGTCACAGATAGGCGGTGTGCTGATTAAATTATTCTCAGAGGCTTTGGTCATCATATGTGTGAGTATGGATGTGTAGAGAATGAAGAGGTAGGGTGAGAGGGGGTCACCCTGTCTAAGTCCATTTTTGTTTCCAAAATAACCACATGGAGCACCATTTATGATGGTGGAAAATTTGCATGTTGAGATGCAAGCCTCAATCCAGTTAACCCATTTGTTAGGAAAATTGTTCATCCTGAGGCAATAGATAAGACTATCCCAGTTGACATAGTCGAAGGCCTTGGTGAAATATAGTTTAAGGGCAAGGATAGGGGTGTGGGTGCTATGACAGGTGTGTAGGGTTTCGCTAACCGCTATGTAGGTATCTTAGATGGTGCGGTTGAGAAGAAATGCACACTGGTTTTTGGGGATGATATTATGGAGTGCTGGTTTAAGGTGATTGCTGAGGGCTTTGGTGATGATTTTGTATGTAGAGTTGATAAGGCTGATGGGGCGGTATTGATTGATGGAGGTTGGGAGAATGGTTTTGGGGATGAGGGCGATGTTGGTTTGGTTGAGTGGGCGAATAACATCGGATGGGTCCTCCTTATTGCACATGTGTTCAAAGATGAGATGGACCTTCTGTTCCATGAGAGGCCATATGGCCCGAATGGCAGCCACACTGAACCCATCAGGGCCCGGGGCCTTATCGGCACCAAGAGCGAACGCATCCTGTTTGATCTCATCAGTGGAGAAAGGCGCAACCAGGTGATCAAAGTTCATGTGATGAGGAGGAAAGATGTTGTCCCATGTGAACATATTTGATTGGTGCGGTTGGTGGCCGAACTTCCTCACTTTCTCACCACATACTCCTCCCAAACCCCAAGTCACTACATCCACAATAAACGATTCTCTCTCCCTAATATACAAAAATCTTACGGCTGAAACTGAAAGGTCTCATGAGAAAAATACGAAACGTTTTAATTGAGTATTGAGTCATGTTTAATAAAAAAACGTGTATTTATCAATCAAGTCATAATCTCGTATCTAATGATCTAATTTACCTATTTATACAACTCCCTATTATTCCTCTCTCACTCAGATTGCATGCTTACATTTAATACCTTTTACACTACTGATAAATAATTTATAAAAAAAATGAATTGCAAATGTCACAACCGTCGTTTACTTTTTTGTAACACTTATATTTCTTGAAATTTTCAATTAACTTCAAAATACAGCGGACGTTTTCCACCCTCTTAGAAAATCAAACTCTACGCTTCCCTCACTCTCTCACAATGTACTCTTCCCAAACTCCAAGTCAGTCCATCCACAAATAACGATTCTCTCTCCACAATACACAAAAACCTTATGGTTCAAAGGTCTCATGAGAAAAATACGGAACGTTTTCATGGAATCATGTTTAATAAAAATGCATGTATTTATTTATAAAGTCATAATATCATATTTAATGATCCAATTTACCTATTTAGAGAGACATAATTCTAATTTAATATTTACTGACAACTCCCTACCATTCTTCTCTCTCTCACAGACTGCATGCTTGCATTTGATACCTTTCACACTACTCATCAATAATTCATAGAAAAATAATTTGCAATGTCGTTTACTTTTTTGTAACACTTATATATCTTGAAATTTCCAATTAACTTCAAAATAACATTACAAAATTTTATATGGGAAGTATTCACGCTTTAACATATTTATTATAATTTTTTACATTTAGTATGCCACGTGTATGTGCACGTGTGTGTTCGTTAGTATAAATTAAATTAAATTGACGGAAAAGAACACCGAAGAAAAAAAGACTCACAACATACTGTTAACGGAATTAGTGCTAAAAGGTTAGTGAAAGGAGTTATTTAGATTTTTCATAAATATAGGAAGTTAGTTAAATTTGTTTAAAGAGCGGAGTCTTCTAGATTTCAATAGACGTGAGGATGATTTTAGGAAGAAACTCTAAAATAAAAGGACAGTATGACAAATCGGTGAGGATGACGACAGTGGAAGACATGTGTAAAATAAAGCACCTGGGTTGGTTTGTGTTCTCATACTTAGGTAATTAGGTAAAAAATGAGACCTCAGCCTTACACGTATCTAAGCTTTCTTTTGGCCTTTGGGGGTTTGTCACGGGCACTTCTGCGGGTAATATCTATACTACTATAAAAAGAGCGAGTTTGATGCTGCGTTCTCCTTGATTCACTCCCTTCTCTCCCTTTTTCAAAGAATTTCACTCCTATAAATATTTATTCTCACACTCTCCTATTAACTTTTATTATCTTTAATTATGTATTTCTCTCTCCATCCCACGGAAACAGTTTCTTGATTCTCTCCTTTCAAACAACCAACACAAATATCTTTTACCATAGGGACCCTTTCACGGACGAGTCCCCTCCCCGCACATTTCCAACAAATTTTATATGTCGTGTGCGTTCACTAGTTTACATATCAAGGGAGAGTTTACCCAACTGCGAATCCCGTGCTCTATGGACTGTAATACTAATTGTGCCTATGGTAATAAGGAGTGTCAAAAAACCAAATTTGGGTGTTTTCATATGTGATCTGACTACAATATGATGATTACAAAGCACTTGAGTTGGAATTGGATTGACGCGATTCACGGCTCCAATTTCAGCCCATCCCAGAATTAGAAAGTTCGGTTAAATGCGATGCTCTGTTCTAACCGGAACCAGATTGATAACGATTCTATTACGAAACATCAATTTTCTTGGTCCGGGCTGTGGAACGTCAATCCAAACATCAATGGTCCTCTTAAAGATGATGTTTATGTTTCTCGGCCGTCAGGATTTCATCAACCACAGTTTTAAACTCAGATTTGGAAACTCCGTCAGGCTCTCAACAATAGGCTTGGCAGAAGAAACCGCGACCCATCATCCGAACTAGACCACCACTTCCCACACGGATAATTTGGTATAACCTATCAGTTCTTCGGGTAATGATTCGGATACATAAGAAATACCGCAAATAGAGTGGTTTTTACTTTTTAGCCTACCCGAACAGTATCCACGGCATCTACACCATCTTTTTTCTTTTCTTTTTTGCATCCATACCATCTCATTGGGTGTCAATGACAGATAACTGAACCGTTCCCATGAGTTGCGCTCTTGAACTTTTGACTGGCGAACCGGACCCAGGGGAATTGTTGAACCACAATACCGTAGACATCCACTCCTATCCCTATTCAAAATAGGAACTCAGGAGAGGATGGGTGCCGTATTGCAACGACCGCCGCCCATCATCCCTCCCCTGTCGCTCCCGGTTGGGAGAAGTTCGCCGTACTGCCGTTTGGACAAAGCGCAAGGAGGGCAGATGAGGCAGAAGCGCGAAAGGGGAAAACAGAGGACGACGCCGGATATACTATTTTTCTTGTTGCCGTACATCCACATCCAAGATGGAGGAGAGCAGAGCGGCTATGTTGGACATACATGTGCCTCTAGATGTTGTGTCTAAGATATTGTGTTTTCTTCCTGTACAAAACGCTACTACGGCTCTGATGCATCTCGAAAGAATGGTGCACGCTGATCGGGAGCCCCACTTTTGTGAAATCTCACGCACAGTGCCAACGGGATCTGTTGTTTCAAAACCAGCCGACCAGCCAATTCTTCCACAAAAGCTGCAAAACCCTCTTTTTCCAAACCTTGTTCTCCCACAAATCCTATTTTGCACCTCCACCTGGGGACCTGGAGGACCGTTTCCCTTCCCTCTACTTAGAAATATTCTGCGAAGAACGTATAGGAAAACCCTCTTTTTCTTTCAGGGTTAGCTTGGTTTGGTTTTGGTGCATTTTATGGAACAGGCTTGTATGGTCCTAGAATATGGAATATGGGTATCAGATCCTTATGGACTAACTGGAAAAGTTCTCTAGTGAAGAAGACACCATATTTGACGCCTCTGTTCCCATAAACTAGACGACTCGCTATCCGCTCTACTGGAAAGACGTTGGGTGCCACGTCTCGGATCCGTGCAGTTGGGTGCCACGACTCGCTATCCTGTGGAACCCTGCTACTGGAAAAACTAGGCATGTTCTTCTCCCTCCTATCAACAAGCCGAGCGACATATAGCATGCAACTTTCAACTATGGCTTCGGTTATGTCTACGACGCCAACGACTTTAAGATTGTCCGGACATATAGCATGCGACTTTCAACTATGGCTTCGGGTATGTCTACGACGCCGACGACTAAGATGTCCAGATTGTGAAGTCCGTGGGGACGATGATCCTCCCCTCTTTCTAAAGGTGTATGCAGATGTGCAAGTGTATGTGCAAGTCGATTTTAGGCGTTTGGATTCGTAACCGACGCTAAATAAAAAGTGATACCCGTGTCTGACCGGTCTTCACATATAAATGTCGGTTTGTGCTTTCAGCCGAAGTTGTAGGGTTTAGGCGTCGAGTTTTGAGATACAACTGACGCCTCTAAATGTGACGTTATAAGTCATTTCTGTAGTAGTGTTATGTGGCAAATTACATGTCCTTTCTTCACAACGCAAAGTACTGTATAGTTTTTACTGGTTGCCCTTTTATGGATCATCACATTTTTTTGAAGCTAAGCTGACAAATTTCATAAGGGAGGAGCCATACCACATCTACATGAGGAGGAAGATAAACTAAAACCACAAAAAAATCAAGGGCAAATACCAACCACCATGAAAACTCATTATGAAATCTGATAAGAACAATGATGTATCCCTCTTTTCCTTCACTGGCTAACACAACTTTATATGTGGAATGCTTTCAACGTGAGTATGTATTTGTGGTAGAGTAGTTGTACCAAATCAGTATTCTAAAATGATATCATTCATGCACTTGCTGCCATACAACTATATAAAAAAATGACCGAGAAAGAAAAATCTACTAAGAGAAGAGAGAGAAGCACCGATTAATTACGAGCCCGACAAAAACAAGAGAGCAACTTAGTCTAAATAGAAAAAAGTAAAAGAGAAAGGGGGTAAGAAGCTCTTCAAAGTCGGGCTCAACAATTGGGGGAAGTAGGCCGCTTCCTCGAGAGACACCACACACATGCCACCAAGCAAGTTTAGTCTACCTCTTCCAAGACGCCCAAGATCCAAACCCACGGGTCTAAATAGGCGCCTCCACCGTTGACCCAGAAAAAATAAAGGAGAAACGACCACACCTTCTGAAAAGGAGACCCGTCGATGACGGGCCAAAAGAGGTCGAGGGGGAGCGGGCGTAGAAAGGAACCCTAGGGGCACTAGGGTGAGAGAGAGAGAGAGAGGGGAACGGTTTAGATGCATTTTCACCACCATTATTAGGAACGCTGATTTTACTTTTAAGTTCTACTTACTAGTTTTCGACTGGGCCGACCTTCCTCGGTCGACATGCCTCGTGGCTGCTATAATTTTATTTAATTGCGTGGTTTAGGCAGGTTGAAATACATTATTTCATTACATATAAACAAAGAAAAAGCAGCCGGTAGCACTCTTTCTGAGAAGCTGTGATGATCGTTTTGATTAACATCAAAATGATAAGGCCGTCTTTTTTATAACCAAAACCAGATAATACCGGAGCTAAATCTAACGGGTTATGCGGTTCGCTTGCTGTTTTCAATAAAGGTTATTCGTTAGCACCAAGAGATTAAGTTCCTATTTGATTTGCTAGACATTCGCAGATCGGTTAGTTACAATTGGCTTGTTCTGTTGCATTACATCGAGTGCCTTCAGTGCACCCTTAACCGCGAATTGGTTAAAAACCGAATGACACGCCTACCCTCAGGTGAGGAACTCACACCGGATGAGCGTATATAAAGAGCATGGTTATATAAACAAGCTCTTACAAGAGGACTATCCCAGTAATACAGTATGGCAGTGAAATCTACCAACCGTACCATCTTCACATACCCCATCCAGTGGCGGATTTAGAAATTTACCACAGGGGGCTGAATTACTATGAGTAGTGATGAGGAGGAAAATAATACTTATTTAGAAAAAATGAAGAAAAATATACCTAATAAGTGTCTCATTGTCTCCAACATATAAAATGAGCTATTTGTAAAAAAAATCTAACATAAATGAAATGATAAATTCACTATTCAAAATAATGAATTTGTTTAAATGTCTAAGGTCATAACTAACACATTATTTGACATATCTTTTAGATTAAACAACTAGAAGATCAACAATATAATCATAATTCCTGATCACTTGATCTGTACAATGTGCATACAATTGGTAATGTGTAAGAAAAATAATAGTTATATTAAAAATGGGAATAAAATCATATTTTAAGTGGAGAACAAGCATTAAAATATAATATGACATCATTTAGTGGATGGTGTCATACTGGAAGTACTAAAAAATTATAACAGTCAAATCTTATACTATAAAAGATATAAGTATATAATGTACTTGGTATATTATAAGATCTTGAAACAATGATCAGTTGAAGGAAACTTTAGAGAAAAAAGAATGAAAATATTTAATGTGGTTGTATGAACAACATATGATGGAGAAGCACATTGGGAAATAAAAATTGAAGAGAATGAAGAGGAAAGATCTATACGTATTTTTTATTTAAAAGTTAAAGAAAAGAGGATATGAAAGAAATATTATATATTTTTATTGACTTTCATTTTACATGTCATCCTTATTTTTCTCTCTCCATTTGATTAAAATTATATATACTAGATGGATTTTCTCACATTTTCTTCTCCTTCTTACTCCACATTTTATATATTTTTCTCTACTTTTTTTTACCTTATGCCAATTCAATCGTCTTATTTTCTTTTATAGATAGAAATATTGTCATTATCTTCTCAAGTTCTTGTAAATTTGTAATAATTATTACTTGGCTTAAAACTTATAATATCTATATATTATATAACTAAAAAAGTTTGTAAAATACCATGTAATAGTAAATATTATTTGGATCTATTTCTATATAGTAATATATATCTTTTCTTATTTGAGAGTAATTGACTAATAAAAGTTTGAAAGAAAAATATACAAATAGAAGGCGATAGTTGTGCATGTATGGTTATCATTTTTTCCAATTGTGTATAATTATAATTGAGTGAACTTACTCAATTTATAGCTAATAATATATGTTAATTAATAAGTAAACTATATTACATCAAATTTCAGTTAATAGGTCAACATGATGCATGATATATTTTTATAAACTTCATTTTATATAATTATTTTCATCTTTTATGGGTACATACTCATAGTCTTATAGAGATTGATATTCAAATAGGGGAGACAATTTGTGTAACTCTTAACACAATTAATATGAAACTATTAAAAAAAATTAATAAGATAGAAATGAAATATATGATTTCTTAAGCTCATAATTGATGACATGCATATTAGGACGGTAAATTTTATAATTTGTGAGTATATAAGACATATAATCCACAAATATATTAAGTTTAACCATTAAGAAGTTCATATGATAGGATTGCCTGAAATCATAAGATTAAAAGTCGCATTTTGTACGATGTAATAATTTTTTTTACAAAATACAAATATGTACATGGTATCATAATAACAATAAAAATATTTTTTGGAGGGGAAGCTTCAGCCCCGACAGCCCCCCCTCTGGCTACGCCCTTGACCCCATCAGATATAAATCCATGGTTGGGGACGGGGACTCGTTCTCAGTGAACATCCCCATAGACATATATACCGTGCCACAAACTATCCGGGACATGGCGGAGGAGAGAGCTAAGAAGCGTTCTGAGTTGCTGTTTAAAGAAGCTGACAGATTGCGTGACGAGATGCTAAAGCGCGATTACTCCATGATAGACGGGCCCGTCCCCGACTACACTCTGGCTCGTCGCATGCGGGTCCGCCTTGCTGGGGTAGATGCCCCAGAACAGGACCAGCCCTTCAGAAGGGAGGCGATGGTGGCTCTCCGGCAGTTGATCATGCGTCAGCCACTACAACTGAAGACCTATCGCAAGGACTGCTACAAAATGACTGTGGCTGTCGTGTTCCTGCAAGATGGAGGCTTTATCCAAGAAAAAGAAAAAATCTACACATAACCGACCATCCACCCGGGCCCCTACCCAGACCTCGGGACTATCCACCCGCTGTGCCCCACTACCTGTTGCGCTAGCTGTCAGCAACAATTAAAGCAATAAAGGATGAGTGAAGTAGAAGAGAGAGAAAATGTTTTTGTCTATAACTTTCAATCCAGAGCGTATTTTTTGATAAAATAAATTGTATTAGAATCTTTGTAGAAAATACTTTCTAACGAGACTAGTGTTGACATATTTTGAAATAATGATAATACGCGAGAAACATAGTATCATATATTACGATACCATACACATGTTCTGGGTATAGACGTACAATACTCGTGAGTACTGTACTTTTGAAAGAAGGAGGATCAACAGTACTCGTGAGTACTGTGCTTATGGATCCATAAGTACTGTATCCACTTGTTAATACTCAAGCATTAGTACAATACCTACCAAATTACAAAACAAAGTATAATCATATAATTGATGTAGAAGTATAAGTACAATACCTACAGAATCGCATGACAACATTAGTCATCTGGACAATTTCTTTTACAAAATGCAGACATAAGTTAAGTATCCACTTGTTAATGACCTCAAAAGTACAATGTACATCAGATCAAGAATCACCTATAAAATGCAACCATAAGTATTGTACCCACTTGTTAATTTGAACTCAGTTACTGACGCATAAGTACAGTACCTAACAAATTATAAATCAAGCATAATTGTATAACTGGTCTAGAAGCATAAGTACAGTACCTACAAATTGCCATAGTAACATTAGTCATCTGGACAAATTTTTTTATACAAAATGCAGACTTAAGTTGAGTACCCACTTGTTAATGATCTCAAAAGTACAATGCACATCAGATCAAGAATCAGTTATAAAATGCAACCACAAGTACTGTACCCACTTGTTAATTTCAACTCATTTACTCAAGCATAAGTACAATACCTAACAAATTATAAAATCAAGCATAATTATATAACTAGTTTAGAAGTAATATATCTCAATATATACAATATTCTGTTTTGGGGTACAATACATGTGTCATGAGGTACGGTACGTCAACAAATAAACTTCCGTACAGTACTTTCAAAATGTAAATAGTACATATCAATATCTAAAAGTATCCCAAAATGTGAATAATATACGTAACAATATACATAATGTATCCTAAAATACAGAAATATTAGTATTTTGTTGTACGATATCCTTATTTTGAAATTTTGTACTTTTGATACTTCTCTCATCTATTTTTTATACTTCTCTCATAATAATTTTTCCTCCAAAGTATGTCAATATTAGTTTTGTTAGAAAATAATTTTTTGATGAATCTACTGCTTTTTATTTCGTTCAAAAATACATTGTAGATCAAAAGTCATGTATACAATCTGTTTTTCTCTTTTCGTTTCTGATTTTTCTGCTTTTCCTGCCACATCACCAATTAGCAATTCTCAAAAATTGGGAAACTAGTGAGGCAAAGTTGGGCTTGGGTTTATCGCCTCTACGAGGATCGAAAGGTCTTACTAGATGTCGAGTTGGCGGCTTGACAAGCCCGTTCGGAGCTTAGATAATCCAAAAAAGCCATGGGAGTGGAGGAAAACGCTGCAGATAGCAATTACAAAATGCAACTGGACGTCATCCGGCGGACGGCTGCTTGGGGGAGTTCTGCCCCTTTACTCCCTTCGACGTCGAGGAAGATACGCGGATGCCGGAATCAGGGTTGTTCGTCTGGCGGCTCAATTTCACCACCGTTCACTTCCCCCTGATATCAAAACTAGCTAATTTCATGTTCTTGCGCACCTTCCGCCTCCGCTCCAGTGAGTATTGCGTGGCATTTTTTCTAATTTCCCCCTTTTCCATTTAACCCCTTTCCTCATCGACGATCGTGGTGTATCCACAGCTGCCCGGAACCCTATCCGGAGGCCAGTATGGAGTTCCTCCGCTACAACGGTATCCAACTCGTCCAGTTGGGAATCGACGAGCACCACGGCGGCACCATGGTAGTTCAATCTCTGTTATGCTGTGCGTACATCTCGGTTCTTTGATCTTGCTTACGAACGCGTCTTTTCTATACAGCAATCCACAACTGGCGTCAAGGGGCCGCTCGATCCGAACCCGCTCAGGCCGCCACCAACTCGTCCTCCGTCTTCACAGTGACCTACACCGTCTACGCGGCGCCGTCACCGGCGAGGGAGCTCCAGGAGTCCTCCGACACCGACAGACACCCGAAACGCTCTGCCCGAGCCCGGTCACGCCAAGCATCGAGCGCCCAGCGGGTTCCAGGATGGGGAATGGCGCAAGGCTGCGACGCTCGCCGTCGGGCCTGACATGTGGACAACCCTACTGTCGAGGGTTTGACCAGGACGCCGTCGGGGGGTGGACCACCATTGAGAACGCTTGGAGCTGCAACAGCAGCAGCACGAAAAGAGCAACAGCGGGTACCACATTTTAGTTAGGCGGCCAAGCAAACACGTCGGGGAAAATGGGCGCGAGGTCGTTCCATGCCGTATATTACGCCGTCATCGGGCCTGATCACGGCGAGACTGGGGAGTCATTCCCTCAAAGATTTTTTTTTTTCGAAAACAATTTTTTTGGTAAATAGCCATTCATTTTCTCAATCACTCACTGTGCAAGATAAACAAAGTATGTTTCTGAACATTTTTTATTTCCACTTAAATTGCACGGTTTTTTTATCAGATTAGATTCGAAGGTGAATATAGGCTGCACAAAATATTAAGACTAGATAATGTTTCAACCTATGGCTATACATAATTGGCATGTGAAGATCTTTTTAATTTTTCTAAAAGGAATATAACAAAGAACACGTGTGCAAGATGTAAAAAGAAAGTTCGAACTAAACAATTGTAAGCAATTGATCATCTTAAGCGAAAATTAGAACAAAAACAAGGCAAAACAACAACTTACCGCACTACCACCCTAAAATCTAGAACAAAAGTAGATAGTTTCGACCTACAAGGAAAGTTAGAGAAAATCTACATCCGATACAATGTGAATGAGTGCCATGCCAAGAACTTACAAAATTTTTGGAAAATTAAGAAAAAAAATACATGTGTGAAGATTTAACTAGAAAGTTTGAACTAAACATGTTGTAACACTTAGTTAAGCAGTTGATCATCTCAAGCCAAATTGCAAAAAAAAAAAAAACAAAGCAAAACAACAACTCACTTCCCTACCACCTCAAAAATTTAGAACAACGGTGGATAGTTTCCACCTATAAGGGAAGTTGGCGAAAAATCTACATCCAATACAATGGGAATGAGTGGCATGTCAAGAAATTTTAAACTTTTTTGAAAAAATACTAAAAATCAAAGAAGAAGTGTGCAAGATCTAGAAACGAAGTTCGGAGTAAACAATTGTAGGACTTAGCTTAGAAGTCGATCATCTCAAACAAAATTTAGAACAAAAGAAACAAAGCAAAACAACGGCTTACTGTCCTGCCACCCTGAAAATTTAGAAAAAAGGTAGATAGTTTCCACCTATAAGTGAAGTTGGCAAAAAGCTACATCCAATACAATGTGAATGAGTGACATGTCAACAAATTATTAAGTTTTTTAAAAAAATTACAAAAAAAAATAACGAAGTGTGCAAGATATAAAAAAAGCTTTAACTAAACAACTATATGACTTAGTTAAGGAGTCGATCATCTCATGTAAAATTTAGAACAAAGGAACAACGTAAAATAATACCGTCCTACCACTCCAAAAATTTAGAACATAAGTGGATAGTTTCCATCTATAAGTTGGCAAAAACCTATATCCAATACAATATGAATGAGTGGCATGTTAAGAACTTTCAAAATTTTGTAATATTTGTGAAAATAATAAACATCAAGTGTGCAAGATGTAAAAAAATGTTTGAACCAAATAACTATAGGAGCACGACAGGGTAAAACGACGGAAAGAGAAGACGACGCAGCATAGCGAACGAGAGAGAATAGGCGAGAATCTTCGAAAATACTGTTCTTCTTGTTGCCGTACATTCACATCCAAGATGGCCAAGTTGGACATACATCTACCTCTAGATGTGGTGTCGAAGATACTGAGTTTTCTCCCCGTAAAGAAGCTACTACAGTTCCGATGCATCTCGAAGGAATGGTACTGGCTAATCGGGAGTCCTGGTTTCGTGAAATCTCACGCAGACTGCCAACGGGATCGCTTGTTACAAAACCAGCAGACCACCAGCAAACTCTCAGACAAAACCCTCTTCCCCCACAAATCCTATTTTGCACCTCCACCTGGGGACCCGGAAGACCGTTTCCCTTCCCTCTACTTGCTCTCTAGTGAAGAAGATACCATATTTGACGCCTTTGTTACCATAAACTGGACGACTCGCTATCCGCTCTACTGGAAAGACGTTGGGTGCCACGTCTGGATCCGTGCAGTGGGGTCGTCTGCTTATTCAATTACGAGGAGGATTTGGTGATCCTGTGGAACCCTGCTAGGCATGTTCTTCTCCCTCCTATCAAGATGCCGAGCGACATATAGCATGCGACTTTCAACTATGGCTTCGGGTATGTCTACGACGCCGGCGACTATAAGATCGTCCGGATAGTTAAGTTCGTGCCTTGTGGGGACGATGATCCTCCCCTCTTTCTAAAGGTGTATGCAGATGTGCAAGTCTATGTGCAAGTCTATTCCCTCAGAAAGGATTCGTGGATCGATGTTAACTTACCAGAGGAAGTTGAACAATGTTTTCGGTGCTATATGGAGCCCATGCAGTCGCAGCTACCTGCTTGTGTCGGCGGGGTATACTACTGGATTACATGGAGACCGGATTCCGATTGCCTCTTTGTCGTCCCATTTGATTTGGGAAAAAATACCTTTAAGAAATTACTTCCATTACCACTGTTAAAATCTAGCGATGTGAGTATGGACGATGTGAATATTACCACTCTTGCAGGGAACTCCATTGCTGTCGTGCTTGTGCGTGGCCTGTACCACGATGTGTGGGTGATGTTGCCACAAGAAGACGGACACGTCCAAAAGACAGGTTGCTGCTGGACAAAGAAATTTTCCATCCGACTTTTATCTAGTGGCTTCAATTTCCGTGGGTTTTCTGTAAGGTCTCACTGGTTTGGTGTAAATATAAATTTTCTGAAACTTATTTTCCTAAAGTGGAATTTGAGTTCCGCAAAAATGAGTTCTAGATGATTGGTTCCGTATATGAGTTTTCTGGAACACAGACTTCACATCTGGATAAAGAATTGCCCTCGATTATTTTGAAGCAGGTTCGGAACACCAAGTTCTAAACCTCCGTCAATCCACCAACCTGGAGATCTTTGAATTGCAAAACTCCGTTCAGATATCAACTTCCGAAGAATCTGAATATAAAACACAACAACAATCTGTTTCCTTCTTGCCATTCGATCTTCGATCACAATGTGAGCAGAACCGACTACATACTATTGCCGCAAGTATATAAATGAAATAAACGGCCGTCAACGCCAAAACGCCGAGGACTTGGAGTATTCCCGATCATGCGTCACGATTCAGGGCTCAACAAGAGGAATAGAGCGGAGGGTAAGAGGCGGCCCAAGCGGAACTTGTTTTCTGGTCGATTTCTTAGGGAAGTCCAAAGCGTGAAACTATATATACCGTCGGAAGTCCGTGGAAAACTAGGGAACTCAAATTCTGGATTTTCACCGAACCAATCGAGTAAAATTATAATGGGAACTCAATTTTCAATGTTTTCAGGACATTTTATGCCAAACCAGTCAGACCTAAGCGGAAGGCTAGCCATTTTCTGCGCTATAAGGGATCCACAATTTGGTGAAGGGTGGCCGTTCCTCGTGTTTTATGATATACCTACTGGGCAAGTTATATGGAACGATAACAACGAGATTCATACAAAGACGATATTCCCACAGGTTGTCTCCTGCATCGAGAGTCTTTTCAATTTGCAATCAAATCAAAGCAAGAGTCTGGAGATTTAGTGGAATGAATGAGTGGTTTTATAAAGGATTACACTATGGAGATACACTGGGAAATATTCTATGGGAATTGTATGAAGAATTTAGCATATTTTTAGCCCTATAGAAAAGCATGTCAAATCATATGGCAAAGAGTTTCTTTCAAAAGCTCTACTACTTAAGATAAATAAGCAAAACAAAATTTCAAATTAGATTCATATTCTGTAGCGTGTTCTATATAAAAATTCACACTAATGTTTTTTCCCATCCTTATCTATTTCTCTTGCACATGTTACAGAATAATATATTTGACAAATACTCCTTCCCCGTCTCTGTCAACTTCCCTATCACGTATTAATGCAACCTTAGCCCTTTGTTTTGACAAGTTACTTGATTATATGCGTTCTTTGGGTAGATCCTAAAGCATGGGTCTAGATTCTTAGTAGTAAAAAACTTCATTGTTCTTTTACAAGCTATGTATGCTATTTCTCTTCTTTCTACTATGAACTATTTTCCTTGTTAAAATTTATTCTAATACATTGATGCTTGATAGACCGGTTAACTAATATCTAATGTTAGCCTTGTTTATTTTCTTAATTTTTTTGCTTGCATTTCTTTTTGTCTTTTTGTAAAAAAAGATTTGATAAAATTTTATTGATGGCGTCCTTATCTACTGGAATATAGTAGAGATGAAACTTTATGGATCCATGATACTTCATATACTCATACTAAAACAACTAAGTTTCAGTTACATTCAATAACTGATGAGAAGCATTTAACTTTGTAGGCGATGTTACTTCACAATACTCATTGTAAATAAATAAATAAATAAATAAGTCAACGCACATTGTATTATAAAGATTGATACAATGCTGGTTGGATATGAGAACTATAATAACCTTCTTCATCAAATTTAAGATGTAACATCTTAATACAGAATAACTAAAATATAAAAGAATATATTCTAATATTAGGATCATCCAAGGTAGATGGAAGCCCACCAGGTTGACACTTGAAGGTCTTGTAATCATTGACTTGCTCTACTTTAGTCCTTATTTGCTCAAATATATGAGAGCAACATGACTCCATCCAACTAGGTATGTTCCTCTCCCGGCTATTGACAAGCTGAGTGACGACAATGCCTGGAAGACAACTTTCAACTACGTCTTCGGGTATGTCACCGACACCAGCAACTATAAGATCACCCGAATCATCAAATACATGCTTAATGGGGATGATGATGCCCTCATCCAAGGGACATATTACGACGTACAAGTCTATGCGCAAGTATATTCCCTCAAGAACTAATCATGGATCGTGGTTGACTTACCCGAGGAAGTTAAGCAGTGTTTTTTGTGCTATATGGAACCCTTAGCATCGCAGCTTCCAGCTTGTGTCGGTGGGGTGTACTACATAATTACCTCAAAACCGGAATCTGATTACCATTTTGCTACCTCATTCGACATGAGAAAAATGTATTCAAGGAATTACTTCCATCACCATCGTTAAAATCTAAATATGCAAATATAAAAGCTCTCGATGGGAACTCCATAGTTTTCGTACAACTGATATCGGTAGAGACCACGAGGTGTGGGTGATGATGCCACCAGAAGAAGACAGACAAACTTGTTGCCGAACAAAGAAATTATGCATCCCCCTTTCTTCTTATTCCTTCACATTCTGTGGGTTTTCTGCGAGAGGAAGGGTAGCCTTCTTCTCCCCAGCAAACAATGCAACATTGGATCAAGAGTTCCCATTCTTGACATTTTATGATATAACCCATGAGCAATTTATACTGAATGGTAAGAAATTTTGTACAATGGCGCTATATCATGTTGTTCCTCAAGCTTACCCATGCATGTTGTTACCCTTCTTTCTTCTATGAATTAATTATAAAAATCACTTTTTTAAAATATTGAGATTTATTCTAATACATTGAAGCGTGATCAATCGACTAATTAATATCTATTGTTAATCTTATTTATTTCCTAATTTTTTGTGCATACTTTTATTTGTATATTTTTTACAAAAAATTGAAAAAAAACACCATTGATAGAACCCTTATCTACTGCAATATAGTGTTAGATAGTTCTTACCCATCAAACAAATCTTCGTGAAGAACTATTTATATGGGTTTAATGCACAATGCATCAACGACACTCAAAAGGCTTGACCATGTTGACATTGTGACATCTTCCTTCACTATCTTTGTATGGTTAATAATGAGGGGTCTTGTCACACTTTACTTTTGATGTGAATAGTGTAATCATAACATAAATATGCTAGAGAGGTCCTAGTTCATGGCAATGTTATGGCCGAAGGAAAATGATATCAAGGTTTTATGTGACATGGGGAATGGTGGGGAGGGGTAGTGAGAAATTGTTAATGGTGTTGGTAAGCAAGTTGAGTAAGGAAGAGATGGAGAATTTATCGTGCAGAATATATGCAAAAACCTTAACTACACTTGACCCCACCAAATATAATTGAAGTTATTAAGAAAATAGCCTTTTCCAAAAAAAGGTCAGTTTCTCACTATTTTTTTGTAGTATGAAGTACAAATCTTATTGCAACATTCATTTTCTCAAGATTCCCTTTCCATGAAGTGTAGATTTTCAACAAAGATTATCTTTCTTAAATCTGTATAAGAAAAAACTACTTTGCCGATAATAAAATGTATCCATAAATACAACAATTCACATATATATATACGTTTTCCTCCAATTTAACAAACATTCAAGCTAAAAAAATCTATTTCTAGACACCCTGTCAAGAATTATTATTCATGAATATAGATTCTCTTAAGTAAAGAATTTACTCTAGATCAAATATTTCATTATGATATTATTTCACTTTGAATAAAATTTTCTACCAAAAATATAGTTCTTCCCAGATTTGTTTCCACGCAAGTATAAGATTCACCTCTAAAGTCCATCAAGTGAAGAACTTTCATCCATATAAATACTTTTTTAAATAAAATTTCCTTTATGAATTTGGATCAGACAATTAGAAGAATTCCTCCAAGTACAACTTCATCACCCACAAAATTCATTTGCTTCCACGTAAAAGTTCCATACCAGACAATTGATTTGTTTTTAGAAATAATTACTTAACAACTTTTATTTCAAATCAATAAGTAGTCTCCATTTTTTTTGATGTAGACAAACCAAACCTTATTTGTATAAGTTTGATCATCATAAAATGATGATATCTATTTTGTTTCCTAAATCATGAGCATCAGTAAATAGTTATTGATATGATTGAGAAATGTTTATTATATTGTTTCTGTTTGACAAGTAACTAATAATTGTATGACCAAACTTCCTTTGCTGATAATTCTTTCAAGTAAATTTGTCTTTAATATTTTATCAAGAAAGTGAACTTCTTACTTTATAGTACGTATATGTGTCATAAATTTTATTTGTATAATATGCTATGATGAGGGAGAGATAACTTTTTTATGCCTTGGATCTTGATGAATAAGGTTTAAAACAAGCTTATCTACGTCTTGATCAAACAAATATTGCATGTTACATGTTTCATGGGATGCATTAAAATATTATCTCCCCGTCCCTCTCCATACCCAAGTTACAAGAAATGCTAACTATTTCCCCTCTATCCATTTCACCATTAAAATATAAGGAAACTAAAAAGTTAAATAATATCACTTTCCCCTTACCCACTCCTTTCATTTTCCATCACATCCCTTTCTCCTAGCCCTGCTCATTATTTTACAATGTAGGTTGTGTTTGGTACATTATGGATGAATGGGGACGAAGAGTAAATGTGGAGAGGGGAAGGAATAAGAGGATGGGGCCCAAAAGTTTTACTATGTTTTGTAAGTAAGGATATGCAAAGCGAAGATGATTATCAAACAATATTCTAAAATAATTATGGTGTAGAAGATATTATACCTAACTTTTATATAAATTTTGGGATGTTTAAGATTTACCCTTGATATTTCTAGGCTCACCACTAAATTCCTATTTTAGTAACCAAAGACTCTTCATATTTAATTCTTCTCCTAAACTATAACAACCTCACTTTCATAATCTCCCAATTAAGGAAGAAACTTAAAGTTGAGAGTCATCACCTATATTCCAAGGATCTAGATTTAGCAAATAATAAATAACAACAAATAATTTCATTAATTTAATAAATATTGTTTACATAATATACAATATTATTCCTCTAAGGAATCACATACACTTTACATGAGAACTAATTATTATCCTATGAAGAAGTGTTCATCTATCTAATCCTCCTTGGTATAGCTTTAATACCTTCAATATCTTTCATCTTGTTCATCATTTCCTTTATCATGTGCATCATATACGTAAAATGCAAAAAAACAAAAAGCGGTGGGATCCGTGCAGTGGGGTCGTCTGCTTATTCGATTACAAGGAGGATTTGATGATCCTGTGGAACCCTGCTACTGGAAAAACTAGGCATGTTCTTCTCCCTTCTATCAACAAGCCGACCGACATATGGCATGCAACTTTCAACTATGGCTTCGGGTATGTCTATGATGCAGATGACAATAAGATCGTCCGGATTGTAAAATCCATGCTCCGTGGGGATAATGATCCCCTCTTTCGAAATGTGTATCAAGATGTGCAAGTCTATTCCCTTAGAAAGGATTCGTGGATCGATTTGCCTGAGGAAGTTGAGTAGTATTTTCAGTGTTATATCGAGCCCATGCAGTCTCAACTTCCAGCTTGTGTGGGCGGCGTGTACTACTGGATTACATGGAAACTGGATTCTGATTGCCTCTTTCTCGTCCCATTTGATTTGGGAAAAAATATTTTTAAGAAACTACTTCCATCACCAATGTTAAAATCTAACAATGTGAGTATTCACCACGTGAATATTACGACTCTTGCATGGAACTCCATTGCGGTCATGCATCATAATAGGGTGAGTGGTCTTTACCATGATGTGTGGGTGATGAAGCCACCAGAAGATAGACACACAAATTTTTGCTGCTGGACAAAGAAATTTTCCATCCCACTTTTATTTAGTGCTTTCAAATTCTGTGGGTTTTCTGCAAGCGGAAGGCGAGCTATTTTCTGCGCTATAAGGGATCCACAATTTGGTCAAGAGTGGCCAGTCCTAGTGTTTTACGATATAACTACTGGGCAAGTTATAATGAATGGTGATGACAAGATTCATACAAAGATGATATCCCCACAAGTTGTGTCCTGCATTGAGAGTCTTTTCGATTTGCAATTAAAGCAGGATTCTAGAGGTTCAGTGGAATGAATGATTGTATAAAGTGCAACATTTTGGAGATCCATGGGAATGAATTATTTTATTAAGCATTATTGTAGTGTTATGTGGTAAAATGATATCATAGTCTTAGGATGTGTTTGTTCAATGGTGAATCACGGGGAAGGCAATGGTCTAGAAATACAAAAAACAGTTAGTGATATGGAAGGGGGATAATTCCATGGGGAATGTATGAGAAATTTAGCATATCTTTATCTCTATGGAAAAACATGTTGAATCATAGGAAAGAAAACATTTTTCAAGACTCCACTATTTAGACACAAGATCAAAAAAACTTTCAAATGAGTAGGATTCATATATGTGTAGTGTGTTTTTTATAAATAAGTTTCATCAATGTAATTAATAGCAGTGGTGAAGTCAGGATTCTAAGTTGGGTGAGGTCCAAGAGTTGATGTCTAATGATGTAAAATTATGTAGTTCATACATTGATGTCCTTGCTGCTCATGGGTACTGTGTCTTGCGTCCTGCTACCTTTGTAGCAATTCAAGAAATTTTGAACCTCAATGTTAAAAATAATTATTATATACATATCTTATTGATTTTTTCCATTGACCAGATTTGTAAAATTGTTACCATGACGTCCACCACGTGATATCCATAAGTCTTTTTTTGTTAAAATTAAATTTGAAATGCTACGGGTTGCATCCTATTTATAAGAAAAGAAAAACACCAGAAAATATAAGTGGAAAGTATAAGAATAGACAATTAACAAATTGTCAGAAATAACTGATTAGCTTTCCACTAGTGGCGTTGGTAGCTTTCTCCCAGATTAAGTCATCATGAAGTCACTATATTTTAAAGTTCTATACGTCCATGTACACTTTGTTAGCCAGAATCTGGGAAAGAACAACATAAAGATATCTTAGATTTCTGTTAGTCGGTAGAAATACAAAAACAACATGCATGCAACCTTCACAAAAAAAAAATATAAATTGCTTAAGATGATTCCGCACAAGCTAAATGAAACAGACAGACATTGCTTATCATTAGCATAAAACATAAAACAATGAGAAGCAATGACCAATTGCCGTGTGTATTGGTGGTAGCAAAGTTAAAAGGAGTTATGAAAACTACCCCTCACCAAAACTAAAAGATAAACAAATGAGAATTGAAATATAAAGAATGAATAGTAGTACAACCGTCAACAGCAGCATCAGACAACTATTTACAGTCGTGAGTAATAGCTGGTACCTCCTTTCAGTCCAAATAGAGTCCCATCTTGGAGCTGTGAGCGTGGACTACATAACCAATACATTCCTTGGCAACCTGTGGATTGAATTTACGTGAAAGAATGTCAATCCATACTCTCCTCATTTTATAAAATGTGGGTGAGGCATGTGCCTCATGGTGCCCACAAGTGGCTCCGCCACTGACTAATAATGTTTTTTTCCAGGCACCTATCTCTTTTCCAAGCACATCTTGCAAAATAACATATTTTGACAACTTTTCCTTCCCCCAGTCTATCATATTCCGCTTCCTCGTCCCCATTGTTTTTCCCTTCCGACACCTATCCCTTTCCCATGCATACTGTAACATACTAGATCTCAGACCCTACCCTAGAAGTTGACATTTTGGACTTAGCCAAACAAGGTTGAAGGTTAGACCTAAATAGATGTTTCATATAATCCCAATGAGCTAATGCATTAATAGACCACCTTAATGTAACCTAATTCTCTAACATTAATCTTAGGTTTATAATGGGTACATAAAATATGCCACATAACTCATTTTAGTGGTAATATGAAGATAAGAAACTTAATTGGATGAACAATTTAGATAATGGGCCGTTAATGGGCCATATGACATATCTCATAAAAAGAAGTCTCAAAAGTGGAAACAAACTTCAAATTCAAAATCTACATATCAAAATTAGCCTACATGTCAAATTTCATCTAATTTGGACAACCTTGAAATATTAGGATAAGTTTAGGAGAGAGAAAATTAGTAAAAGGCATAAATAATGAATAATGTTATTATATAACTTCAAAATATGGAAATTTTGGCAAATTCATATTCAACACATCAAAGATAACTTGTGGATAAAGTTTGGTCCAATTTGGATGTTGTTTGTGCGAGTTATGTACATTCTGGAATTTTTTGCAATTTACCCAATTGGGAGGTTTTTATTTGAAAATTGCCACATGCATTATAATCCTTAGATATTTCCTTATCATTCTCGAATTTTTTGGGCTTTGGGGCTCCTAGTTATACTTGGTTTGGAAGTATTTCTCTTCAAGGACATTTTAGGGTTTTTCCTCTTTAAAAGATAAGGATAAGGATGAAGATAAGGATAAGGATAAAAATAAAAATAAGGAGAAATATAGAGATAAGGATAAAGATAAAGATAAGGATAAGGGTGAAGATAAGGATAAAGATAAAGATAAGGATATGGATAAAAGAGAGAAAGTGTGGGTAGTAACTAAGGGAGGTGTTGCATGTACATAAAATGTCTAGGATATTGACACATGTACACCTCATGCTTGAACCCTTTCCTATCCATGAAGCTATATATATCCCTACCTAGCTCCAAATTCGAAATCATTGCTCACTCCCTATTTCCTCTAGCTTAGAGCATCATTCCTACTATGTTTTGCCATAAAGGTGATGTCCCAAGGTAAAAGGAGGTACCTACCTAGGTGAAGAAAGCTCCTAGGGTTCCATATTTCTCTATTTAGGATTCGTTAAGCTCCTCCTTGGTGATTTTGACCAAAACTAGGTTTGCACCTCTAAAGTAGAGAAGGTGATCTTTTCCCAAGAAAGGAGTTTGGATTGGAGTAACCAGACATTTTAATCTCAGAATCCTTTCTGTTTCAACCTTCTTACCTTCCTAGAGGCCTTTGGGGACCTAGATTTGGATCCAGAAGTGCTTTGGACTTTGGGACTTTGATATTGAGGTATGTTGTATCCCCCATTCCTCGATAAGGAGCAATTCACCTATCTTTTCATTCTCTTGAATTTGACCTACACAATATTCTTATCTTTTGATATCATGGTTCGTGTGAACTATTTTGAATATTAAGGACTTGGATATTTTCTTGTGCCTTGGTACATGTTGGTCTCTTATATTGATATGTGCCACTTTGAAGTGGATGTTATATGTTTGTGTTGTCCATTGTGTGATGGCAACCTTTGTATCATCTTCTGACCAAACTTTTCTAATTGCCTCTACATTTTACATGCTATGTGATTCAATAGCACTAGAGTAGTGTAAATTACTTTGGTTTTGGGGCAGTAATCCCCTATTGTTTATTAAGGAGGGTGGCAGTAAACCACTTCTCTATACTCGAGTGTGGAAGTAATCCATACTCAACTTTATATATTGGGAGATTGACAGTATTCCTTTCTCTATCAGGTTTCAAGTTTGTACTTGGCCACCTTTGTGTTTATATTGTTCTAGGGCTATGCTTATCTCACATGCATGCAAGTTATTGATGTGGATTGTGGGGTGTGTTCCCTACTTTCTTTTGTGCCAGTATTGCACAATCTTTATTGTTTCGATCATGGCAAGTATCTTCTTTTATTATATGATGATTCTTTTCTTTTATGCCCGATTGGGTAGTCCTTATCTCTTGTATGGGAAGTATTTTACATTTGAAGTCCTTATTGCTTAAATTTCTCAAAGTTTCCTTTAGCATACACATACCAGCTTTTGCTGATGTATTTCTTTTCTTCTTCTCTTTTGTGGGGTATGCTTCCAACCCCAGGTTAGATCAAGTATAGGCTAACTTCGACATCAACCTTGTAGCTGAACTTCTGGGGAGACTTGAAGAGGTGGTTAGATGACCCTCAGCTTGATCTTTGGCTTATATGATTAGATTTCCTTTTTGACACCCATATGCGGTGAAGTGTTGTATCATGTTATCAAGCATTGTAAATTGTTAGATAATGATCTTTTCCGCTGCTACTCCTTGTATAATGATACATACATGTTGAAAGAATTGGTCTCCATCCCTTTGACGGAAAATTTGATGTGGTGTTTGATTTTAAGGGATGTGGTCTTTTCTTTTTAGTAGAGGAGTGGTTTCATTCCTTTACAACATGGTATCAGAGCCACTAGCAGTCGGTTATCTAACTATTTCAGACATGTCTCCCGTAGGATGTTTACCATTATATTAGACTGCTTACACCTAGTACCTTGCCTTGTGTAGGTAAAACCCTAATGGTAGGAGATAACTCTACTACTGACAACCAGTACAGTTACAAGACACCTCAACACACTAAGTTTGGCCAGGGGACCTCATCTTCTACTGGTTCGGGAGGAGCTATGACTCCAGAGAAAGAGTTGGCCATGTTTTGACAACTCTTTTCATCTTCCAAGGCGGGGAAGATGAAAGACATGTATGTACCTGAGAAGTCTAAGGAGTTCTCAATCATGGAGTTCATGAAGATGCAACCACCTTCTTTCAAGGGTGAAGGTGAAATAGAGATGGTTGACAAAGCTGATGATTGGGTGTTGGCCTTAGAGAGGACTTTTGACGGTATGGCATGTCCTCCACATAAGAAAGTTAGGTTTGCTTCCTACGTCTTGGATGGACCAGCAAGAGTTTGGTGGAATGGAATTGCAAAGACTAGAGATATCTCAACCATGACTTGGGCAGAGTTTTTGACTCTCTTCCGTGGAAAGTACATTTGTACTGCTGCTTTGAAGAAGAAACAAGTAGAGTTCTAAAGCTTGAAGCAAGGTTTCTTATCAGTTTCTGCTTACGTACAAAAGTTTCTACTGTTGGAACGTTATGCAGTTGGTTTGGGAGAGGAACGTAGGGTTGACCTATTTCTTCAGGGACTCAACTACATTGTGGGACGTGCTCATACCCCACAACTACCTTTGACCTTCCAGCAGATGGTTGATAAAGCTTTGGCTGTGGAGTCTTACCCAGGGTTTCAACCTAGGGAGTTTGACAAGAAAAGGAAATCCTCAGGTGATGAGAAGAAAAGAGACAGTTGTGCAAAGTGTAATAGACCCCATCCTCCAGGGAAGTGTCCTCATGTTAGAAATCAAGGCACACCAGTGGTATGTCACTATTGCAATGAACTTGGACACATCCGATCTGATTTCCCTAAACGTCGTAATGGTCAGGTTCCAGTACAACAACAACAAGTGCCTCCTCAGAATCATGGCAACAATAATGGTAACAATAATAGAGGAAGACCTGTGGAAAGAAGAGCTGGAAGAGTTTTTGCTTTGGATGGTGAAGAATTTAATGATGAAGATCAAGAGCAAGTTAACCCATAGTTCCTTAGAATAGTCTTTACAAGTTATGTTTCCTTTTTACATGTTGCATATGTAGTTGGATGTAAGAAGTATAGTTGAACTTTTTGTATCTGAAGTTAAGTTTGATATAATAAGATGAAACCTTTTAAGGGGTGGTGGATAAGTTTTCTTATGGATGTTTTGATTTTGAGGACGAAATCCTTTCAAGGGGTGGTGTGTTGTAACATACTAGATCTCAGACCCTACCCTGGAAGTTGACATTTTGGACTTAGCCAAACAAGGTTGAAGGTTAGACCTAAATAGATGTTTCGTATAATTCCAATGAGCTAATGCATTTATAGATCACCTTAATGTAACCTAATTATCTAACATTAATCTTAGGTTTATAATGGGTACATAAAATATGTCACATAACTCATTTTAGTGGTAATATGAAGATAATAAACTTAATTGGATGAACAATTTAGATAATGGGCCGTTAATGGGCCATATGACATATCTCATAAAAAGAAGTCTCAAAAGTAGAAACAAACTTCAAATTCAAAATCTACATATCAAAATTAGCCTACATGTCAAATTTCATCTAATTTGGACGACCTTGAAATATTATGATAAGTTTAGGAGAGAGAAAATTAGTAAAAGGCATAAGTATTGAATAATGTGATTATATAACTTCAAAATACATACATTTTGGCAAATTCATATTCAACACATCAAAGATAACTTGTGGATAAAGTTTGGTCCAATTTGGATGTTGTTTGTGCGAGTTATGTACATTCTGGACTTTTCTGCAATTTACCCAATTGGGAGGTTTTTCTTTGAAAATTGTCACATGCATTATAATCCTTAGATATTTCCTTATCATTCTCGAATTTTTTGGGCTTTGGGGCTCCTAGTTATACTTGGTTTGGAAGTATTTCTCTTCAAGGACATTTTAGGGTTTTTCCTCTTTAAAAGATAAGGATAAGGATGAAGATAAGGATAAGGATAAAGATAAAGATAAGGATAAAGATAGAGATAAGTATAAAGATAAAGATAAGGATAAGGGTGAAGATAAGGATAAAGATAAAGATAAGGATATGGATAAAAGAGAGAAAGTGTGGGTAGTAACTAAGGGAGGTGTTGCATGGACATAAAATGTCTAGGATATTGACACATGTACACATCATGCTTGAACCATTTCCTATCCATGAAGCTATATATATCCCTACCTAGCTCCAAATTCGAAATCATTGCTCACTCCCTATTTCCTCTATCTTAGAGAATCATTCCTACTATGTTTTTCCATAAAGGTGATGTCCCAAGGTAAAAGGAGGTACCTACCTAGGTGAAGAAAGATCCTAGGGTTCCATATTTCTCTATTTAGGATTCGTTAAGTTCCTCCTTGGTGATTTTGACCAAAACTAGGTTTGCACCTCTAAAGTAGAGAAGGTGATCTTTTCTCAAGAAAGGAGTTTGGATTGGAGTAACCAGGCATTCTAATCTCGAAATCCTTTCTGTTTGAACCTTCTTACCTTCATAGAGGCCTTTGGGGACCTAGATTTGGATCCAGAAGTGCTTTGGACTTTGGGACTTTGATATTGAGGTATGTTGTATCCCCTATTACTCGATAAGGAGCAATTCACCTATCTTTTCATTCTGTTGAATTTGACCTACACAATATGTCTTATCTTTTGATATCATGGTTCGTGTGAACTATTTTGAATATTATGGACTTGGATATTTTCTTGATATCTTTTCTTGTGCCTTGGTACATGTTGGTCTCTTATTGTGGGCTCTGATCTCCAAAGTCCGAGATGAACACATGAACTTCAAAGTAAACATAGTGGAAGCGATTCGTTTAGCAGCGGAATACCAAAAATCGATGGAAAATAAAACTTTTTGAGATAAGACATTGAAACCATAAAAACTCCTTTCATAGATTCAAGATAAACTGTTTACATCTCTGTTAATTACTTCTTGAGTAATTATACACAGCATGCTACAAAATCTCAAGAGACAAATCAAAACTCAGACCATGACTCCAAGGACCTGAGAGTACAGAGGACGCATAGGATTGACTATCTATCTATATAACTCAGCAGTCTGAATCTCCACCTGAGATTTACTACTGCTCTGGGTGCTGCTGCTGCTGATACTGGTCATCTGGAGATTGGTCCCTTCGTCCTTGGCGACCACCTAAAAAGTTGAAATCTACGGGGTGATACAATTTTAAATAATTGTCCCAGCGGGAGTTATAACCCTTCGCCAGAAACATGATTATTACAGAATAAGAGAATAACAGTACACAAAGAAGTCATATATATTTTAGGAGTAGTTAGAACAATGTTTCATAGATTGTAATCTATTCCTCCTACTAGAAGTAAAGCATCTCTAAGATAAACTCACATATCACTTACCTTTTAGAAATAAAAGGACATGTATAACATCTATTTATTATAAATCCATCATCACCACACTGGCTCTCTTCAGGCTTATATCATATATCCATCACCTGGCATTATAATAAGGGATATCATGGCCTGTAGCCATACCCTTTCCTACAAGGTGTTAGGATTCCAAAACTACAACATAACTGTATGATTAGTACACATGAAATCATACTTAACCATACTCAAGTGACACAAGGGTTATTTACATTCATCACCCATAAGTCTATAGTTAAGCCTTCATAGGATTATCTTGTAATAGAACTTCACATAGTAACACTCTATATCAGGATCACATTTCATAATTTAACATAGGGATATCAATCCCTAAACATCTTATCACTAAGAATCCGGAAAGTGAGAGTCCAAACCCCTGAACTAATTATAACATTTATTACCAACAACATATTATTTTATCTGGTCATCTAAATAATATGACCTTTGATGAACATCAGCGCATATTACTCATGACTCATTCAACCTATCAAACTCATAAGTTATCACTTATCAGATAACATACATGTTCTTGAATATTAAACATTAGCATAGCAGCTAAGAAAGAAGGATACTAAATATAATAAGTCTAACTTACATCAAATATCATTTCTCAATTCTCTCATCACAAGTCTTCTGTTAAGCATGACCTTGATGGTACTCATGGCTCTCACAGCCCATCAATCTCATAAGATGCCACTAACAAGGCACCAGGATATATCACTAATCATAAAGCTAACAACATGCTTTCAATGAATATAGCATCATCATCCATACCTGAATATGATCATCCTCATATAGGAACCTACATGGTCAATTCAACTGATAACAATAAATAACTCATTTAAAGAAGTTGTATCTCCCTACTCTTACAAGAGCTAGGTTTCACTGGTTTTCATCAAATAGTGTTTTAAGGCACTCATTACATGCCCTCACCCTAGAATCAGGGTTTACTATTCACATTACATGTCATCACCCTTGAATTAGGGTTTACTATTCACATTACATGTCATCACCCTTGAATTAGGGTTTACTATTCACATTACATGTCATCACCCTTAAAGTTAGGGTTTACTACTCACATTACATGAATTGAACTCATATCATCATCATGTATGAGAAAACATCACCTTTGGTGCTCTCAGGTTAGGTTAAGATTCATCAATTATCATAGTTAGGGTTTCCATGATTTCACATAGTGGATCATACCCTATTCATGAACATTCATGTATATTGAAGGTATTTTACTTGAGTTTCCACCATAATTTGTACCTTCTCTCTCCTCTAACTAGTAGATGGTGATTACACCACTCTAGATTAGGTTGGGTTAAATCCTCATTGACTAACACAAGTCAACACATCGCCATCATGTGATTAGGGTTTTATTAAAACAAGGTATCACTCAATTGAACCCATTTAAGTTGAAACGAGTGTGAACCCATTTGAATTGAAACGGGTGTGGACTCGTTTGAGTTGAAACGGGTGTGAACCCATTTGAATTGAAACGGGTGTGGACTCGTTTGAGTTGAAATGGGTGTGAACCCATTTGGATTGAAATGGGTGTGGACTCATTTGAGTTGAAACGGGTGTGAACCCATTTGAGCCTAAACGAGTGTGGACCCATTTGAGCCTAAACGAGTGTGGTCATGAAAGGTGACATAAAGGTTATGATAGAATAGGATATCCTTTGTTGAAGCCTTCAATTGGCCCAAGCCATGTTAACCACTTACAAATTGAGTCAATTAAGATGAGCCTCAAACAATTGGACACCAATTGACCTTCAATTGGAAGCCAATTAGAGTTAAGTCTAACTCAATTAAGGTTTCCAATCGGCTAATCATCAATTTTCAACAATGTGAATCAAATCAAGGTTGAACCTATCAATTGAACTCCAATTGGGCCCAAACTTGGCCCAAACGGTCTTGAGATCATTTGGATGAACTCCAAACGATCTTGAGACCGTTTGCCCAAAGTTTGACCAAAAACCAAGTCAGTTGGATTAGGGTTGAACTTGAATTAGGTCTAAAATCAACATTTTTATCGATTCAACAACTTATTACAATTGGACCCTCAACACATCAAATTACCTCAACTTTAGACCTTCAAACGGTCTTGAGTTGTGCCCAAACGGTCTTGAGACCGTTTGGGTCCTTCAACCCAAAACTCAACAAAATCTATATATGAAAACAGCAATTTCAGCCCGATTAGGGTTAGGATGTTGAAGTGCCTTCAACTCTCAATTGGTTAAGAATTTAACTTTGATTCTTTGCAGGAATGAAATTCAACATATTATGAATAGGAATCTCAAACGGTAAATGCTTGGTAAACTCACTCAAATGGGTTGAACCCGTTTCAAGTTAATCAGTTTGGAAAAATCAGCACTTAATTCAATTCGATTGCCTAATTGATTGGCCTTCAACCTACGATTCCTTTGGAGTTAACCTCTCAAATTTGGTGGGTCATTATCCTACATGATTATAAACAGGAATCCCAAACGGTCAATGCTTGGTCAAAGCCCTCAAACGGGTTGAACCCGTTTGCTCCAACCGACCATGTGAACCTGTTTGCCCTTCAAACGGTCTGGTCAGAGGGGGGGAAACAGGACCGTTTGATAAAGTAACTTTGGTAATCACGCCCACCTTCTTCAACCTTTGCCAAGGTCGGTTATTCCACCGTTTTACTTGCAAAGTGCAAGGAAGAAGGGGGGTAGAAGAAGAACTAAGTACTAGAATTGCAAGAACAAAACATGCATATAAAGTGTAGAGTTTAGAATTATAAAACCCGCCTTAAACGATGTTCGTGGAGCTCCAAGCTTCCAGGATTCAAGCCTCTAATGGCGTCTTGAACTCCACAACTTGGTCAAGTGTGATTACTCCAAAGGAAGGTAGAAATGGATGGCTAGAACAAGAAAACTAAGTGAGTTATCCACAAAACCAAGCTTGCATGATGAATTCACCCAAGAATCTGAGCTTGAAGATGGTTCTTCTCACCTTAGAACTACTTGGTCACCTCCCTGAGCTCCAGAGATTGCCTTAGACGTTTTGAGAAAGAAGAGAAGTGAAGATAAATGAAGGATCGTTCACTTGGTTTACAAGGAAAAAGGGCTTATATACTTTAGGCCATTTTACACCATAAGGACCTCTAAAGCATGGGATTTTCATCTAAATCCCTCCTTGCTTCTTAGGCACGTCCAAGCCATCTAAAATTAAACCAAGTTCATCATAGCTCAAGATTTAAGGGTAGAAAAGATCAACTTTCAACTAGGGTACACATATGAAGGTCTTCATACACATACAAGGTGAATTTTATGCACAAAGATTACTTTTCTTATCTGATTATTTATTGGTGCATATCTTTCATCATTTCTACTCTAAATGATGCCAAGAGTCATATAAGATGCTCTAGAAGGTGTACTTTACAAATTTCACCCATAATTTGGGTAAACTGCACTTTACTCCAAATTAGGGTTTTTAAGCACCAGGATCATTCCACAAGCTGCATCTGAATGCCCAAGCTTGAAAAATCCATCATGCCTCATCAGATTATTTCTTATGATGTTTCATCATCAAGGGTACATCTTAACTTGTGAACTCTGCAAGTTAAACCTCTTAACTGGATAATTGCACATAGGTCTCTGCATTACAAAACAATACTACAACATTGTTCCTAGGGGACAGGAATGGAAACATATGTTCCTTGGGAGCTTTTATTACCTGCTAAAAGCTAATTACAAGTGTTTAATTACATATTTAGGAAAAACTTCTAGGGTTAGGTTATAACTCAGGTCAGGGATGTTACACCTATATTGATATGTGCCACTTTGAAGTGGATGTTATATGTTTGTGTTGTCCATTGTGTGATGGCAACCTTTGTATCATCTTCTGACTAAACTTTTCTACTTGCCTCTACATTTTACATGCTATGTGATTCAGTAGCACTAGAGTAGTGTAAATTACTTTGGTTTTGGGGAAGTAATCCCCTATTGTTTATTAAGGAGGGTGGTAGTAAACCACTTCTCTATACTCGAGTGTGGCAGTAATCCATACTCAACTTTATATATTGGGAGATTGGCAGTATTCCTTTCTCTATCAGGTTTCAAGTTTGTACTTGGCCGCCTTTGTGTTTATATTTTTCTAGGGCTCTGCTTATCTCACATGCATGCAAGTTATTGATGTGGATTGTGGAGTGTGTGCCCTACTTTCTTTTGTGCCAGTATTGCACAATCTTTATTGTTTCGATCATGGCAAGTATCTTCTTTGATTATATGATGATTCTTTTCTTTTATGCCCGATTGGGTAGTCCTTATCTCTTGTATGGGAAGCATTTTACATTTGAAGTCCTTATTGCTTAAATTGATCAAAGTTTCCTTTAGCATACACATACCAGCTTTTGCTGATGTATTTCTTTTCTTCTTCTCTTTTGTGGGGTATGCTTCCAACCCCAGGTTAGATCAAGGAGAGGCGAACTTTGACATCAACCTTGTAGCTGAGCTTTTGGGGAGACTTGAAGACGTGGTTAGATGACCCCCAACTTGATCTTTTTCTTATATGATTAGATTTCCTTTTTGACACCCATATGAAGTGTTGTATCATGTTATCAAGCATTGTAAATTGTTAGATAATGATCTTTTCCGCTGCTACTCCTTGTATAATGATACATACATGTTGAAAGAATTGGTCTCCATCCCTTTGACGGAAAATTTGATGTGGTGTTTGATTTTAAGGGATGTGGTCTTTTCTTTTTAGTAGAGGAGTGGTTTCACTCCTTTACAGCATGGTATCAGAGCCACTAGCAGTCGGTTATCTAACTATTTCAAACACGTCTCCCTTTGGATGTTTACCATTATAATAGGTTGCTTACACCTAGTACCTTGCCTTGTGTAGGTAAAACCCTAATGGCAGGAGATAACTCTACTGATGACAACCAGTACAGTTACAAGACACCTCAACACACTAAGTTTGGCCAGGGGACCTCATCTTCTACTGGTTCGGGAGGAGCTATGACTCCAGAGCAAGAGTTGGCCATGTTTCGATAACTCTTTGCATCTTCCATGGCGGGGAAGATGAAAGACATGTCTGTACCTGAGAAGTCTAAGGAGTTCTCAATCATGGAGTTCATGAAGATGCAACCACCTTCTTTCAAGGGTGAAGGTGAAATAGAGATGGTTGACAAAGCTGATGATTTGGTGTTGGCCTTAGAGAGGACTTTTGACGGTATGGCATGTCCTCCACATAAGAAAGTTAGGTTTGCTTCCTACGTCTTGGATGGACCAGCAAGAGTTCGGTGGAATGGAATTGCAAAGACTAGAGATATCTCAACCATGACTTAGGTAGAGTTTTTGACTCTCTTCCGTGGAAAGTACATTTGTACTGCTGCTTTGAAGAAGAAAGAAGCATAGTTCTACAGCTTGAAGTAAGGTTTGTTATCAGTTTTTTCTTACGTACAAAAGTTTCTACTGTTGGAACGTTATGCAGTTGGTTTGGGAGAGGAACGTAGGGCTGACCTGTTTCTTCAGGGACTCAACTACATTGTGGGACGTGCTCGTACCCCACAACTACCTTTGACTTTCCAGCAGATGGTTGATAAAGATTTGGCTTGTGGAGTCTTACCCAGGGTTTCAACCTAGGGATTTTGACAAGAAAAGGAAATCCTCAGGTGATGAGAAGAAAAGAGACAGTTGTGCATAGTGTAATAGACCCCATCCTCCAGGGAAGTGTCCTCATGTTAGAAATCAAGGCGCACTAGTGGTATGTCACTATTGCAATGAACCTGGATACATCCGACCTGATTGCCCTAAACGTCGTAATGGTCAGGCTCCAATACAACAACAACAACAAGTGCCTCCTCAGAATTAGGGCAACAATAATGGTAACAATAATAGAGGAAGACATGTGGAAAGAAGAGCTGGAAGAGTTTTTGCTTTGGATGGTGAAGAATTTAATGATGAAGATCAAGAGCAAGTTAACCCATAGTTCCTTAGAATAGTCTTTACAAGTTATGTTTCCTTTTTACATGTTGCATATGTAGTTGGATGTAAGAAGTATAGTTGAACTTTTTGTATCTGAAGTTAAGTTTGATATAATAAGATGAACCCTTTTAAGGGGTGGTGGATAAGTTTTCTTATGGATGTTTTGATTTCGAGGATGAAATCCTTTCAAGGGGTGGTGTGCTGTAACATACTAGATCTCAGACCCTACCCTGGAAGTTGACATTTTGGACTTAGCCAAACAAGTTTGAAGGTTAGACCTAAATAGATGTTTCATATAATCCCAATGAGCTAATTCATTTATAGATCACCTTAATGTAACCTAATTCTCTAACATTAATCTTAGGTTTATAATGGGTACATAAAATATGCCACATAACTCATTTTAGTGGTAATATGAAGATACGAAACTTAATTGGATGAACAATTTAGATAATGGGCCGTTAATGGGACATATGACATATCTCATAAAAAGAAGTCTCAAAAGTGGAAACAAACTTCAAATTCAAAATCTACATATCAAAATTAGCCTACATGTCAAATTTCATCTAATTTGGACAACCTTGAAATATTAGGATAAGTTTAGGAGAGAGAAAATTAGTAAAAGGCATAAGTAATGAATAATATGATTATATAACTTCAAAATACAGAAATTTTGGCAAATTCATATTCAACACATCAAAGATAACTTGTGGATAAAGTTTGGTCCAATTTGGACGTTGTTTGTGCGAGTTATGTACATTCTGGACTTTTCTGCAATTTACCCAATTGGGAGGTTTTTCTTTGAAAATTGTCACATGCATTATAATCCTTAGATATTTCCTTATCATTCTAGAATTTTTTGGGCTTTGGGGCTCCTAGTTATACTTGGTTTGGAAGTATTTCTCTTCAAGGACATTTTAGGGTTTTTCCTATTTAAAGATAAGGATAAGGATGAAGATAAGGATAAGGATAAAGATAAAGACAAGGATAAAGATAGAGATAAGGATAAAGATAAAGATAAGGATAAGGGTGAAGATAAGGATAAAGATAAAGATAAGGATATGGATAAAAGAGAGAAAGTGTGGGTAGTAACTAAGGGAGGTGTTGCATGGACATAAAATGTCTAGGATATTGACACATGTACACCTCATGCTTGAACCCTATCCTATCCATGAAGCTATATATATCCCTACCTATCTCCAAATTCGAAATCATTTCTCACTCCCTATTTGCTCTAGATTAGAGCATCATTCCTACTATGTTTTGCCATAAAGGTGATGTCCCAAGGTAAAAGGAGGTACCTACCTAGGTGAAGAAAGCTCCTAGGGTTCCATATTTCTCTATTTAGGATTCATTAAGCTCCTCCTTGGTGATTTTGACCAAAACTAGGTTTGCACCTCTAAAGTAGAGAAGGTGATCTTTTCTCAAGAAAGGAGTTTGGATTGGAGTAACCAGGCATTCCAATCTCGGAATCCTTTCTGTTTGAACCTTCTTACCATCCTAGATGCCTTTGGGGACCTAGATTTGGATCCAGAAGTGCTTTGGACTTTGGGACTTTGATATTGAGGTATGTTGTATCCCCTATTCCTCGATAAGGAGAAATTCACCTATCTTTTCATTCTCTTGAATTTGACCTACACAATATGTCTTATCTTTTGATATCATGGTTCGTGTGAACTATTTTGAATATTATGGACTTGGATATTTTCTTGATATCTTTTCTTGTGCCTTGGTACATGTTGCTCTCTTATATTGATATGTGCCACTTTGAAGTGGATGTTATATGTTTGTGCTGTCCATTGTGTGATGGCAACCTTTGTATCATCTTCTGACTAAACTTTTCTACTTGCCTCTACATTTTACATGCTATGTGATTCAGTAGCACTAGAGTAGTGTAAATTACTTTGGTTTTGGGGGCAGTATTCCCCTATTGTTTATTAAGGAGGGTGGCAGTAAACCACTTCTCTATACTCGAGTGTGGAAGTAATCCATACTCAACTTTATATATTGGGAGATTGGCAGTATTTCTTTCTCTATCAAGTTTCAAGTTTGTACTTGGCCGCCTTTGTGTTTATATTGTTCTAGGGCTCTGCTTATCTCACATGCATGCAAGTTATTGATGTGGATTGTGGGGGTGTGTGCCCTACTTTCTTTTGTGCAAGTATTGCAAAATCTTTATTGTTTTGATCATGGCAAGTATCTTCTTTTATTATATGATGATTCTTTTCTTTTATGCCCGATTGGGTAGTCCTTATCTCTTGTATGGGAAGCATTTTACATTTGAAGTCCTTATTGCTTAAATTGCTCAAAGTTTCCTTTAGCATACACATACCAGCTTTTGCTGATGTATTTCTTTTCTTCATCTCTTTTGTGGGGTATGCTTCCAACCCCAGGTTAGATCAAGGAGAGGTGAACTTTGACATCAACCTTGTAGCTGATCTTTTGGGGAGACTTGAAGAGGTGGTTAGATGACCCTCAGCTTGATCTTTGGCTTATATGATTATATTTCATTTTTAACACCCATATGCGGTGAAGTGTTGTATCATGTTATCAAGCATTGTAAATTGTTTGATAATGATCTTTTCCGCTGCTACTCCTTGTATAATGATACATACATGTTGAAAGAATTGGTCTCCATCCCTTTGACGGAAAATTTAATGTGGTGTTTGATTTTAAGGGATGTGGTCTTTTCTTTTTAGTAGAGGAGTGGTTTCACTCCTTTACAACATGGTATCAGAGCCACTAGTAGTCGGTTATCTAACTATTTCAAACATGTCTCCCTTAGGATGTTTACCATTATATTAGGCTTCTTACTCCTAGTGCCTTGCCTTGTGTAGGTAAAACCCTAATGGCAGGAGATAACTCTAGTGCTGACGACCAGTACAGTTACAAGACACCTCAACACACTAAGTTTGGCCAGGGGACCTCATCTTCTACTGGTTCGGGAGGAGCTATGACTCCAGAGCAAGAGTTGTCCATGTTTCGACAACTCTTTGCATCTTCCATGGCGGGGAAGATGAAAGACATGTCTGTACCTGAGAAGTCTAAGGAGTTCTCAATCATGGAGTTCATGAAGATGCAACCACCTTCTTTCAAGGGTGAAGGTGAAATAGAGATGGTTGACAAAGCTGATGATTGGGTGTTGGCCTTAGAGAGGACTTTTGATTGTATGGCATTTCCTCCACATAAGAAAGTTAGGTTTGCTTCCTACGTCTTGGATGGACCAGCAAGAGTTTGGTGGAATGGAATTGCAAAGACTAGAGATATCTCAACCATGACTTGGGCAGAGTTTTTTACTCTCTTCCGTGGAAAGTACATTTGTACTGCTGCTTTGAAGAAGAAAGAAGCAGAGTTCTACAGCTTGAAGCAAGGTTTCTTATCAGTTTCTGCTTACGTACAAAAGTTTCTACTGTTGGAACGTTATGCAGTTGGTTTGGGAGAGGAACGTAGGGCTGACCTGTTTCTTCAGGGACTCAACTACATTGTGGGACGTGCTCATACCCCACAACTACCTTTGACCTTCCAGCAGATGGTTGATAAAGCTTTGGCTGTGGAGTCTTACCCAGGGTTTCAACCTAGGGAGTTTGACAAGAAAAGGAAATCCTCAGGTGATGAGAAGAAAAGAGACAGTTGTTCAAAGTGTAATAGACCCCATCCTCCAGGGAAGTGTCCTCATGTTAGAAATCAAGGCGCACCAGTGGTATGTCACTATTGCAATGAACTTGGACACATCCGACTTGATTTCCCTAAACGTCGTAATGGTCAGGCTCCAGTACAACAACAACAAGTGCCTCCTCAGAATCAGGGCAACAATAATGGTAACACAAATAAAGGAAGACTTGTGGAAAGAAGAGCTGGAAGAGTTTTTGCTTTGGATGGTGAAGAATTTAATGATAAAGATCAAGAGCAAGTTAACCCATAGTTCCTTAGAATAGTCTTTACAAGTTATGTTTCCTTTTTACATGTTGCATATGTAGTTGGATGTAAGAAGTATAGTTGAACTTTTTGTATCTGAAGTTAAGTTTGATATAATAAGATGAACCCTTCTAAGGGGTGGTGGATAAGTTTTCTTATGGATGTTTTGATTTCGAGGATGAAATCCTTTCAAGGGGTGGTGTGTTGTAACATACTAGATCTCAGACCCTACCCTGGAAGTTGACATTTTGGACTTAGTTAAACAAGGTTGAAGGTTAGACCTAAATAGATGTTTCATATAATCCCAATGAGCTAATGCATTTATAGATCACCTTAATGTAACCTAATTCTCTAACATTAATCTTAGGTTTATAATGGGTACATAAAATATGCCACATAACTCATTTTAGTGGTAATATGAAGATAAGAAACTTAATTGGATGAACAATTTAGATAATGGGCCGTTAATGGGCCATATGACATATCTCATAAAAAAAGTCTCAAAAGTGGAAACAAACTTCAAATTCAAAATCTACATATCAAAATTAGCCTACATGTCAAATTTCATCTAATTTGGACAACCTTGAAATATTAGGATAAGTTTAGGAGAGAGAATATTAGTAAAAGGCATAAGTAATGAATAATGTGATTATATAACTTCAAAATATGGAAATTTTGGCAAATTCATATTCAACACATCAAAGATAACTTGTGGATAAAGTTTGGTCCAATTTGGATGTTGTTTGTGCGAGTTATGTACATTCTGGACTTTTCTACAATTTACCCAATTGGGAGGTTTTTCTTTGAAAATTGTCACATACATTATAATCCTTAGATATTTCCTTATCATTATCGATTTTTTTGGGCTTTGGGGCTCCTAGTTATACTTGGTTTGGAAGTATTTCTCTTCAAGGACATTTTAGGGTTTTTCCTCTTTAAAAGATAAGGATAAGGATGAAGATAAGGATAAGGATAAAGATAAAGATAAGGATAAAGATAGAGATAAGGATAAAGATAAAGTTAAGGATAAGGGTGAAGATAAGGATAAAGATAAATATAAGGATATGGATAAAAGAGAGAAAGTGTGGGTAGTAACTAAGGGAGGTGTTGCATGGACATAAAATGTCTAGGATATTGACACATGTACACCTCATGCTTGAACCCTTTCCTATCCATGAAGCTATATATATCCCTACCTAGCTCCAAATTCGAAATCATTGCTCACTCCCTATTTCCTCTAGCTTAGAGCATCATTCCTACTATGTTTTGCCATAAAGGTGATGTCCCAAGGTAAAAGGAGGTACCTACCTAGGTGAAGAAAGCTCCTAGGGTTCCATATTTCTCTATTTAGGATTAGTTAAGCTCCTCCTTGGTGATTTTGACCAAAACTAGGTTTGCACCTCTAAAGTAGAGAAGGTGATCTTTGCTCAAGAAAGGAGTTTTGATTGGAGTAACCAGGCATTCTAATCTCAGAATCCTTTCTGTTTGAACCTTCTTACCTTCCTAGAGGCCTTTGGGGACCTAGATTTGGATCCAGAAGTGCATTGGACTTTGGGACTTTGATATTGAGGTATGTTGTATCCCCGATTCCTCAATAAGGAGCAATTATCTTTTCATTCTCTTGAATTTGACCTACACAATATGTCTTATCTTTTCATATCATGGTTCGTGTGAACTATTTTGAATATTATGGACTTGGATATTTTCTTGATATCTTTTCTTGTGCCTTGGTACATGTTGGTCTCTTATATTGATATGTGCCACTTTGAAGTGGATGTTATATGTTTGTGTTGTCCATTGTGTGATGGCAACCTTTTTATCATCTTCTGACTAAACTTTTCTACTTGCCTCTACATTTTACATGCTATGTGATTCAGTAGCACTAGAGTAGTGTAAATTACTTTGGTTTTGGGGAAGTAATCCCCTATTGTTTATTAAGGAGGGTGGCAGTAAACCACTTCTCTATACTCGAGTGTGGCAGTAATCCATACTCAACTTTATATATTGGGAGATTGGCAGTATTCCTTTCTCTATCATGTTTCAAGTTTGTACTTGGCCGCCTTTGTGTTTATATTGTTCTAGGGCTATGCTTATCTCACATGCATGCAAGTTATTGATGTGGATTGTGGGGTGTGTGCCCTACTTTCTTTTGTGCCAGTATTGCACAATCTTTATTGTTTCGATCATGGCAAGTATCTTCTTTTATTATATGATGATTCTTTTCTTTTATGCCCGATTGGGTAGTCCTTATCTCTTGTATGGGAAGCGTTTTACATTTGAAGTCCTTATTGCTTAAATTGCTCAAAGTTTCCTTTAGCATACACATACCAACTTTTGCTGATGTATTTCTTTTCTTCTTCTCTTTTGTGGGGTATGCTTCCAACCCCAGGTTAGATCAAGGAGAGGTGAACTTCGACATCAACCTTGTAGTTGAGCTTTTGGGGAGACTTGAAGAGGTGGTTAGATGACCCTCAACTTGATCTTTGGCTTATATGATTAGATTTCCTTTTTGACACCCATATGTGGTGAAGTGTTGTATCATGTTATCAAGCATTGTAAATTGTTAGATAATGATCTTTTCCGCTGCTACTCCTTGTATAAAGATACATACATGTTGAAAGAATTGGTCTCCATCCCTTTGACGGAAAATTTGATGTGGTGTTTGATTTTAAGGGATATGGTCTTTTCTTTTTAGTAGAGGAGTGGTTTCACTCCTTTACACATACATACCAAATGTAGAATTATTTCTCCATTTGACGCATCACTAGATTATATGCTTTCTTTGGGTGGATCCTAAGGCATAGATGAAGACTTTTAGTAGTAGCTTCATTTGTTGTCCTTGTTGTTTTTCAGACCATGCTTACTATTTTCCTTCTTCATCTTCTTCATAATATAGATATGATAGAGAGGGTATGCTTCATGGTAATGTATCTATATTCATGGAAGCAATTGTAATTCTTTACAAAGTTAAAAAAAATTCCTCATAAATTCTCCATATAAATTCCACACTTATCAACTTATTTACCAACAACATAAAAAATTTCTCACCACCCCTCCACATCATTCCTTATATACAACGCAAAATCTTAAATTTTTTCACGTTCGGCCATAACATATTTGCTTCCATGAATACAATATCAATGTGATTGCCTTGGCCGGGGCATCATTAAAATCGATGGAGCATGACTACTTTTTTTTCTATTGATATTTCAATGTAACATAGATCATCTATTGCTCTGATATCATAGGAACTTTTTGTTGTAATGAGTAATCCATCATTGAGAATGATGCATTATCAAAAAGTATATTTATTTCACTCAAATAAATATCTCTAGAAAAAATATAGTTTCTATCTAGACTCATTTCCATCCAAGCATACAATTTGCCTTAAAAATACTCCCAACATTTTCATGAAAATTTGAATTTCCTCTTAAGAATAGGGATCAATAAACTATATATAATTTTCCTCCAAGTACAAATTTGTAAGAAAAAAAACTTATTTCGTTCAACATAAAAGTATCATACGAAAAAATTGATATGTTTTAAATAACTACTTGATGAAATTAAATTCACATAAAAAAGAAGTCCCCATCAAATTTTCTAAAGTATCAAACCAGATCTTATTTATGTTGATTGAACCATTAAAAATATTATCCATTTTGTTTCCTAAAACATGAGAATCGTCAAATTATAATTGATGTGATTGAGAAACACTGATAAGATTGTGTCTGTTTCAAAAAATAATTACAAAGCAAATGAACAAACTTTTTGATTTGTTAATAATTCTTTTGGAAAAAATCTTTAAATTTTTTTATCAAGAACATGAACTTTTTACTTCGTAGTATGTATGTACATCATATATATTTTAAGTAATGATGAGAGAATGATAATTTATTAATTCCATGTATCTTGATGAATAAGGTTTTAGTCAAGTCTATCCAGAAAGATGATCGACATGTTCATGGGATGTACTAAAATATTGTTGACCAATTCTGCTGCTCTCTAATGAAGAGACTCGAGTTTGAACCAGACAAACAAGTATTTCTTGATTGCCTATATGGATTGTGGGAGGGGAGACATATTTCTCTCTTGATCCCATATAAAAATAATAATAAGTATTTCCCATCTATCTATTTCAATATAAAATTGTAACCAAACAACATTTATAATGATATCACTTTTCCCTTCCCCATCCATCCCACCTTCCCTTCTCCTACCCCTCCTATTATTTTTCCATGTAGGTTGTTTTTGGTATCTAGTGAATGAAATGGGAGGAAAGGGAAGGTTGGAGAGGGGAATGGATGGGAGGAGGGACCCCAAAGATTTTACTATCTTGTGTAAGTATGAGATGTGAAGGGAAGATCAATATTAAAAAAAAGCATGAAAACCATATCTTATAGAAGTTACTACCTATTTTTATATAATTTGTATGTTATTCCAGACCCTCTATATATCTAGGTTCACCTCAAAAATTCCTTTTTTTAGAATCCTACTTTTCTCTATATTTATTTTTTTGTCAATATTCTCTCTATTTTAGTTACAAATATATATATGTATTCTTTCAATTTCTATGTTTTTAAACAATATTCCTTAAAATTTAATTCTTTCCTATATGTTTTCTAACAAATATCTTTATAAATTACAACCAACATTCTATTCTCTTAGGCAAATGTTTTTTGCAGATTTTTATTCATCTTTTTTTTTATCTTTACAAGTATCTACATTTAATCCAAATTATATGTACAAGCGTCTTTATAAACTATCATGAAATGTGTTAAGAAAGTGTATCACATTTGAATCATCATAAAATGCGAAAAAATAAAATATATTAAAGATAAAGCAGTTGCTGCATACATCTTCTTATGTAATGGTTGAGGAATAGCTATAGCATATGTTTCTAGTCAATATGTGGATATGGTAGTTCTACATTGTTGCATACTTTGTATGCCTTTCTGGGTGTGAGTGTTTTTGTCTGAAATTTAATATATGTGTAAGTGATCCTCAATGTGATGTCTTGTGTTTGGAAAAATAATAGTACTATTTGAAGCTTATTAGTATAGTTAACGGAGATATCATTCGGTTCTTACACTCATAAACTTTTCCTGATTAATGTGTACCCTTTATCCTTTGAGTTTAGTACGTAGTGAACTCATTGTTTAAAAACATTCTACTCTTAATCATGCTCCTTGAACCCTGGTAATGATTTCAGTTATGATTTGATAAGTCTAGCACTGTCATGAAACTACATCGTCTAAAATGAATACGAGGATACTCATTTATTTTAAATTAAACACTACATTTTTTGTAAATATTTATGTTACAATACTTATGGTACATTTCTAAGACCAAAATGAATTTGTGTATATTGAGGATCATCCTTTAGTTTTGAATCCTAAAGAATTATTGGGATAAAATTTAGATAAATCCTATCTTAAACTAACACACATATAAAAATGAAATATAAAAGTGAATTGAAAACATGAGTAATGTGTTTCCAAATGAAACACACATCTCAAAGATATGATCCATAAGATACTATTAACATGAAAGATATATATATTTTTTCCACTAGCCGAACAAGGAATATATTATGCAGTCATGAAACTGAGACCCATAAGTCATATCTCAAACTTGCCAATATGTAAAACCACTAATGATACAATGGGTTACAACCCATCACTCATTAATAGGAAATTCTAGAAGAATTGAACACATACTTGTTAATCATAGTTAGTTTATATTGAGATTCATATATAAGAAGGTACAATATATGAAATTTAAAATAGTTTATATTTAAAATTATAGGAAAATACATATATAAATATATATATATCATATTTTATCAACTACCCACATAGAACACTAGGAAGAAGGAATACATGGACACGCTAGAGTTACCCTAAGTTATACTTTAGTAAGCCTTTCTCATTATTGCCATCATTTTCTTCTGTTATACCTGAAAGGACGTATAACTATTATGTGAGAATTATAAAGAAATTAAGAAAGAGGAATACACCCACTCGAGATACAAAAACATGTGTTGGTAACTAGAAATATCTCAAAATCTCTATTCAATATAAATTAGCAATTTGTAAGTTTACTCATAGAGAATATATCATGTCATAGGAACTGACACCTCATTATACTAGAGTAGTCAGTTCAATGTATCGATAATCTCATTTAAATAAATATGCAATTACATATAGTTCTCAAAATTCAACTTATAGGTATCCTACAATAGACCAATATTAGGGATGACCTTTATAACTGTTATAACTTGGTTTTTTTAGATGTGATTACAATGTAAATATTTGAATAATGAGGGTATACTAGAAATTTGATGTGATTTGTATTAAAGATATGGATTTAATTTGTAAATCCTTTTTTGTATTGGTTTTTGTGGATTTTACTATTTTCGATACTCAATAAAAGATATGGGGAGAAGAAAGAGAGAAAATCCCATGATAAATGAATTACCAAAAGTAATGGGTAATTAGTTTCCCACACGTAGAATTATGTGGAGTTTTCTAGAAAAGTAGTGTTGAAGGTAACTAATGGATTGGTTTCATTTCCACATCGTTTTGCATGAGAAAAGTAATCAAAATAAGAAGTATGGGCAAGTTAGAAAGAGAAAATAATTTATTTGATGCCTTAAATAAATAGAATAAAAGGGACACTTGGATATAAAGAAAAGTGTCTTTAAGTTTTGTATTTTGATCTTCCATCTCGCCCACACCTGTATATAAGTGCTAGAAACGTCCCTTTAAAATTTGGGATTAAAAGGATAAAAAAAGAGATATGAATATAACAAATATTACAAAAGTGAAAGAGAAATTAGAAATATATTAAATGTCATGATTATTAATCAAACTGGGAAATGAAACTGGCCCCTTATCTTGTCACACCATTACAGAAATAGGATCAAGATCTGAGGGTCAGAGGACCTTCCCTTACCTTCGGCTAACAAAGGAAACCAGGCATAGTGAAGTCGGTTCCTTTGTTCACACCTCTCTCACTTTATGATAAACAAAAACTCCTAAATATCATCTCGTTGAATTCAAAGAAAGTTTTGACCATCCTAGGTTGACCCCCTTTGACAAGCTATAAAGGATTTCCCCAATCCTCTAACCCCTTCACCAGCCAACCCACAAACCAAAGAGCTATATAAGGAGGGGGTAGCAACCCATGTGAGATTTCAGTTCACTCGTGAGAATCAGCTAGACTCCATGTCTCTATTTGTGGATCCAATTTCCTCTACTATCTCATTTTTCTCCCTCATTTCTGGCCCAAGCGGCAAAGTGAACCCTCTTCACCGTTCTCCTAATCTAGACCTTCCCCAAGCAATTAGTTGCCACCTTTGTGTCCAACAAAGTGCGGCAGAGGTAGTGTTGTGTCTTCGCTTGTCACTGGGAAGGCACAAGAATCAATGTCAACCTCCTGGATGACTGGATACTCATGGAGAAAGAGCCAAATTAAGGAAGAAGATGACCCTAGGTGAAAAGATGCCTTAGCCCCTAGCTCTCCTTCTTAACATGCCAAGGTTTTTCAGTCCTTTCTCCCTTTTCCACTCTATCCAGCGAACTTCACCACGCGGACGTGGGAGCCTAGTTGGCTTGAGCCCATTGGCTCGACCCAGACCCCTAGCACGACAGAATGCCCAACCAACTACTGAGGTGGCGGCCTGTGATTGGCTAAAAGTCATTAATCTGGTAAAAATCATAGTGATTCATATGGAGGTCAAATGAGAATAATTTATATATGAAAGTTGATCATAAAAATACAAAGATTCTAATAAAAATAGTTTTAAGACAGATCTACTTGAATTATAAAAGTGCCCAAAGTTTCTAACTTCAATATTTTTATTGCATGAAAACCCTACTTTCTTGATTATAATATTCATAATATGCTTATTGACTTTAATATATAACACCACAAGAGTTTTCCCTTTAAACGACACTATGAGCCGACATTTTTATTAGAAAATGCCACTTTAATCAATGACCCTGTTTAATTATCTAGATCCTAACGACAACTTATAGATAATTGTCGTAAAAAGGTAAAGAGGGGAAAAAACAATGCATTCTCCGCCCATATCCTGCTACTGCGAAGACCTACCCTCTCGAGATTGCCAAAAAGAGGGCAACCGATTCCTATTCACGCTATATTTTTTAGGCACGTGATACTTCTTTATCGCACTTGTGCCACACACACCCCTTTCTCTGGCTCTGAGATCTCCTTGTCGATCGCAAGCCTCCAGGATTTGACGGATGATGAGACTCCATTTGTAATGACCCTACTTCCCGATAACCCTCAATCAAGGGAGACCAAGAGATCAGAGGCGTTATCCCAAAATTCAAGATCAATGGTTTGATGATTTAATTAAAAATAATTATCAAATTCTACTAATACTAAACTGGAAATCTGGAAAAAAATAAAGGTTTTTCATACCTTGTAAAATTGGGATCTAAGACTTCTATCCGTAGACAAAATCTTCCTATCTAATCCTCCTTTGGATTACTTAACTGTATCTTCACATATTCTGTTTTACTGTTTGTCCTTTTTAGATAATACCTAAAATGCCGACAAATAAAATGTCAGTTAGTATATTGCTATACTGGTATGTGGGGACAAACATAACATCACAAATAGGTGCTAACAACCTAAATATAGCAAATAGTTGATTAACAATCCAAATTACATTTTTAATGTAACTTCTCAACTACTTTTACCCTAAACCCTGGATTACCCTCTCTTAGGGTTTTATCCTTGCAAGGGACATAAGGCCACCTTCTCCATCCTGAGCTTGGTGCCAGGGGTCACCACTCGGGCGCCCAATGGTCTTCCCTCTGGGGCTTGACCAACTCATACCTTCCCTCCAGGGCTTGGTCTTGCATCATACATCATGGTGGTATGTAGGTTTGAGAAGTACACTCATAATTATTGTTATACACATAGTGACTTTATGAAATTGCAGAATTGAACAATCAAACAGTTTAGGTTGCACATCAATCGAGAAACCTTGTGAAACGTCATGAATCATAAGGTGATTATTCATAAAGTAACCACATACCTATTCAGTCGTTTCAACAAGCTAATAGTAAATCCAAGCAAGAAATTGTCCTAGTAAGTAGTTCAATCCACACAAGCAAGAATCCTGAAAAAGTACATGCCTCTATTTACTATCCACTTTATTAGATTCTATCTATTCATTTGAACTTGCTTCCTAGGGTTTGCTATTTCCCTTTAGGGTTTCATTAGGGTTCATCTACAACTTTTCATCATTAAACTACTAAAACCCTAAAACAACAAAACTAGGTGTAAACCCTAGTTATCTCATTAACATCTTCCTAATAGGCTTATGATCAACTCACAATTACATTATTCTAAGGAATCCCGAATTAATCATATTAATCACCTTTTACCCTAAATTAGGGTTTATTATATGCATGATCATAGATTCATGTGTAAAAACCTTAAAGCAAGCAATTTATTATCTAAATCAGATTCAACTCTTACTTTTCTTCTCAATAGGTTACTAATACTCGAAATAACCTATTTAAGACCTTAGATCTGATTTCCAAACATAATTAGGGTTTTTAATCAAAGTTTAATGCATACCATGATAAACTTAAAAGCACTTTTGGATTTAAAAAGGTGGTCAGGCTTTAATGACATTTTTAACAGGTTCCTCATGATTTTTTGATCAATTTTCATATATAAAGTTTTCTCATACGATCATCTTATTATTTTCTACAATTTTTACCATTTAAAACCATTCTGGCCAATCTGGGAACACCACGTGTCCCTTTCGACTTTCATAAGTTGAGCCAGCGGGGCCGGGCGTGAGCCAATCGGCTCACGCCACATCAGCACTCAGGTCCAGTGAGGAGCCCGCCTCGTCAGTGAGGAAACTTAACCAAAAGACACAAAAACCCTTACCTGCAATGAAGAGCTGGAAGGGTAGAACGGTAATATCGTGGGGGTTCATCTTCAACCTCTGCGTGTTGCCTACAACGAGTAGAGAGTCAACTCTCGGGTTGACTTTGAGCCTCCGATCACCTGTGAGCAAACTAAGAACACTGGAAGCACCACCTTGCTTCCTCGAACATGACGAGCCCGCCAATTGGTCATCTTCTTCCTCCCACCACCACAACGGCAGAGCTATTCCTTTGACAAAGGTCCTTCTGAGCATAGGTTGAAGGTTGGGATGAATTTTCCAATTGAATGCACCAAACAACTCGCCAGCGTCTCTCGCACTCTCAAGGTTGGTTTTTGGGTTTGCTGGTGTTGTGGGATGCCCCTTCCTTATATAGGCAGGGTTGGCAAGAGATCCTCATTTGGGGAAAACTCCGTTCCACCTCAGGAGTCCCCCAAAGTTGGGTTTGTTTAGTTTGGGAATGTCTCTTGAATTCAATGGTCGCTTTTCCACATCCTCTCGCACATCCAGGTTCGAGAAAAGATCAAAGAAGGAAACTCTAGTGTCCTACTCAGACTGGAGTCATGACACCACTCCAGCACCGTCAAATCCTTAGATCCGTGATCTAGATCGTGAGATCTAGGGTTTAGATCGCCCGCGTTGCCAATAAATCAATATATTTGATTTATTCAAAGGATTAACCTTTCTCTTTTAGGAATTTTGTAAAATTCATAACTTCTTATTCCTTCATCCTTTTTCATCCACAATTTAAAGGAAACTTTGGATCAATATTATCTACTCGTGTACCAAATTTGAGTCTCAAATTCCAAAGGAAAAGGGCATTATATTCATGTGCAAGTTATCCTTTAATAAAGCTTGTTTAATTGGTATTTTCTCTTTCTTATCCTATTATCTTTGCAACTTGGACTCCTTGGAACCCAAGGACTCTCAAAGATATGAAATTCATCTTTGAAGGATAATCCTAGCCTTCTAAATGCTTCTACATCTTTCTTTCCTCATTATCTTAGTTATTCCTTTATTAATTGATTCCTTTTCCTTTTTATTTCCTTTTTCTTGTTATTGGGCCCAATAGCCAACAAGGCCCACGAAATCAAACACACAAGGATATTTATCAAAGGAATCCATTTAAGGCACATAAATCACACAAAATACATAATCATACATTTATTGGGGAAATTACATTTCCCACCAAAGGAACCCAAAAATTGGGGTTGTAACATCCTTCCCCTCTTATAGGAATTTTCCCCTCAAAATTCAACCAAACATATAAATAATTCAGGATAAAACTTTTCCATGTCCATCATTGGCTCCCATGTGGCTTCATCCTCTCCATGGTGCTTCCAAATAACCATTATCATCTTATATTATTACATCTAAATTCTCTCTCACCTTGGTATCTCGTACCCTCATAGGTGACTCAGGATATTTCAGCCTCCCTTGATGCCCAATAGGTTCATGGCTCATCACATGGTTTGGGTACATTACATAGTGCTCTAGATTGGACTCATGGAATACATCATACATCACATCATTTTGAGGGGTAAGGCTAATCGTAAGCATCTCCACCAATCCATCTCAAATGGACCCATGTATTGGTGACTTGGCTTTCTCAGCCATAACTCAGAGGGGTCGGGTTTTCATAAGATATGTTCTCCCACAGTGAACTACATGTCAGTTTGCTTCGCATCAACTCACGACTCTTGCTGCCCCTGGGCTTTCTCATCCATTGCACGATCAAAGCGGCTTCATCTGCAAACACTGTGGTCTCTCTGACCTTCACAACGTCCTTTCACCGACATCATCCTAATGGAGTGGTGACTGACTTATAAGGCCATGGTTGATCCTTGACATGGATGTCAAGAGTCTAAGTGAGGGAGATTGTAACATCTCAAGGTTTGAGGGGTCATATAAACTGATCTTAAAAAGGAATGATAGGACTACTCAAATAAACAAGGTGTGCCTCCTTTTTAAGGAGTCGAACACTAAGAACTCTGCGATTAAGCATGCTCCGCCTAGAGTACTACTAGGGTGAGTAACATATTGGGAACTTGATCTCAGGTTACGTGAGAATGAGGATAAAGTGTGCAGTCGAGGCTAGTTGTGGTTTGTGGGGCCATTCTTCATTCCTAAAACTATACTAGGAATATGGGTAGTGGTCTCGACTGTTAAATATCATGATCCACGATAAGGTTAGTTCTTCTTTCTCTAATAATATCTTAAAATTAGAATTGATGATGCTAAAACAAATGATGCTATTACTTTAAGGAGGAAAAATGATTTTGAGGAAGAATTTAAGATTCAGTGGTTGAAATCCAGTGTCATGAACACTGCCTATTTCTATACATCTCTCAAAATTAGAAGAATAAAGAACAAATTAGTTCACTGAATAATTAAGGTGATGTCATATGTAAACTGAAAATGATTAGTGAGTATATTATTTCTTAATATGATAATGTTTTTAATACTTAAGGATGCAATTTTTTCAATTGGAAATATGAGCGGTATATACCAAAAATATCACAAGAACAATTCAATATTCTAAGAAGGTGGGTGACAAAACATGAATTTGAGCATGCTTTAAACACTTGAATGAGGAAAAAGCAGTTGGCCAATATTATTTAAATTTTGTCTCCTTTAGAACATGTACAAAATCATTTGTAATGATGTTACAAAGTTTGTTCTTAGTTTCTTTAATAATGGGAAACTATTCAAAGACTGGAATATAAATTTTATTAAGCTTCAACCTAATTATCATGATCCTTCTAGTATAAGATATTTTAGACCAACATATCTCTTCTATACCAATGATAAAGTTACTAAAAAGAATAGCCAACGCAATATGTTTAGTTCTTCCAATATTTATTGAATATAAACAAGATGACTTTATCCAAGGGAGGACTTTTGAGAATTCTATTCTACTGGCTAATGAACTCTTGAGTTCTCTTCCTAGTTTTCAAAGTACAAAGAGTATGTCCATTAAAGTTGATTTCTATAAGGTGTATGGTTTCTTCAGAAGGGATCTTATTCTTTTTATGCTAGTGAGATGGTGTTTATTGAATTGGCATCACTATTTCTTTAGTATTATTTCTTGTAAAAAAATAATGGCATTCCATATTATCCTTGTTCTGATGAAATTGGATTGCGACAAGGTGATACTTTGGCCCCTTATTCGTTTATTATAGATATGCAAAAGTTTCTCATCTATGGTCAGATCCTATGTTATCAAGCGGTTGATTGATCCTATCAAGGCCTCTAAAAATTTGGGTGTAGTTCACATCATATTTTTTGGTGATCTACTCATTTTCACCAACGATGATGAAATTAATTCATAAAAGGCGCTCTAGTTTTAATCTTAGTAATACTAAGAAAAACTTTTATTTAGAAAGGGATCATATGTGAATTATGTTGCAATGTGGATATTCATATCTTATTAATACTAAGAGGAACTGTGGAGATTCAAGTTCCTCTGTTTCCTGTTAGATATCAATGTATTCCCTTTTTCATTGGTAGACTAGACAGAGTTATCTTCCTCCTAACTATTGATAAGGTCAATGCCAAGATCGGTTGCTGGTAGGGGAAACTTCTATCATATGGAGGTAGGGTGGATCTTGTAATTTCAATCTCATCATCCTATCATATCTATGGTCTTATGCATTTCTATCAGGTAAAGGAAGTAATTAAGGATCTTGAAAATTTCATAAGAAAATTCATTGCAACAATTTTAAAGGGAGGAGACATATTTATACAACTATGTGGGAATCCATGTATAAACCAAAAGATAAAGGGGGTCTACAAATTAGATTGATCGAATGGTGCAAAGAAGGCCTACAAAGGAACCTTTAAATATTGACAGTGGCATGAAGTCCTTACCATTGAACTAGCTTAATGAGAAGTATATTCATCATACTGAATCAATTCATAAAAGTAGGCCTAATTCATCTTGTATATGGAGGAATATTATAGAAATAAATACACTCAAAAAGACTATATATATTCTTAGCTAAAATTTCATTCTATATTAGTAATGGACACAAATATCTCCCGTGGAAGGACTTGTGGTTGCCTAAAGGGGGTACATTCCTTAACCTGATTGACGAACATATGGTTTTCAGGTTGGGTAAAGGAGAGAATTATAAGTATTGTCCCTAAATTGTTGATGGTTCTTAGATGATTCCTAATGTTAAAGGAAGTCATTTGTTTTGAACATTCTCAACAATATCTCTCCACCCTACATAGAAAATTCTTATATTTGGTGTTGATTATAAGACAACTTTTAGACTCAGGGATGGTTGTGATATGGTAAATATTCCTTTCTCCTTGGGGGAATGGATTTATACATAGGGAATACCCATACAATGCTCCTTCATCTGTAGAAAATGTTTTTTGAAAAAAGTACCCATTACTGACATCTTGAAGAAGTTTGGTTAGGATGTTATAACTTCGTACATTGAGTTTTTAATTAATAATGGATGATATTACTACCATCTATGTTCTTACCATACACGCTAGTGATAAGGGTGATGATGTTTTCTATTATGCTTCAAAAAGTCTCGGTTGTGTGTAGATAAAGGAACTTGGATATTTTCCTATAACTCTAGATAGTACAAGAAGCATGATGAGAACTGTCTGATACCTAATTTCTAGATTAAATTCATGGTTTGGACATGAAGGTATTGCAACACTAGTTTTATGGAACAATAGATCATAAATTATATTTTAACTTAGAATCAACTCAATCTAAAGATCCATGGACCATAAAATTTGGTAAAGGACTTGACACCATCATTGTTTTTATATTACCAAATCCATGGTGGTTGTTGACGTGCTAACAATGAAGTCTTATTCTTTGTCCTCTATAAATACTGAAAGTTTGGTTTCTTCAACATGTATTAGAGAGTACATGGGGATTTCCTTAAAGAGATGAATTTACAACTCAGCATCTCTCACTCTAGTGGTTTTCTTACCCAATTATAGATGAAATCCGTGATGGGATTAAAAATTAGGAAGTTGTACTGAAAAAATACTCAAAATTGAAAGATAAGGTTAGGGATAAATAACACTAAAACGAAGCTTTTTCACTTTTAATGATGGTCTCCAGTGCATTTGTCATAGTATTTGTGTGCATGAAGCATGATGAGATGAGTGACATTGTAGAAGAGGCACATTCATCTATTTATTTTATGCATCTTGGAAGCATGAAGACAAATGAACCTAAAAAAGATGTATTGGTATCATGGAATGAAGAGATGCATGCTTCCATTTGTGTTTATTGTAGCGTTTGTCAACTTATAAAAGTTGAACACCCAAAGTCTTGTAGTTTTGTTTTCACCCTTATAGATACTAAAATGCAGGTTGGATCATGTCAACTTAGACATCTGAGGTAGACTTTCATAAATGACGAGGAGATAGAATCCATATAGAAAGTAGTTTATACTTCACCTCCCTTTCAATTATAAACTAAAAATAAATCATTAGCATAATCCTTACTCTTAACCCATATCAATATAACAAAAACCATGATTAAAAATAGCATTAATAAAATTCAAATAGAAAGAAAAGTATTTTCATTTTATTCTTATTTTGAGAGAGAACCTTAAGACCAATACTTATAAAAAATTATAGATTCTTATGGAATTAATTAGTACCCACATTTAACAATGACACTTTTGACATCGTAGCAGCAAGGCCGGGAACAAATGTTTCAACTATTAAAGAAAATATATAGAACCCATGCCTTACAATTTTCACTAAGCAAAGACACCATCAAAAAAGTTAAAATACTAAAGGATGTTAATGATTTTTGATAACACATTCACAACATAAATTCCAATATTACCAACTCCATCCTATATGTAACGACAGTCGCCAAACCGATAGACAAATCATTACTAATTAAGCGGAATTTAAAACATTACCAACGGATTAACAAAAATCACTAAAAATTTAAAACCATTTTGCAAAGAGATCCATTTCTCGGAAAACTCTTAAAGGCATAACCAAAACTTTATATACATCATTGCTAACATTGTACATACAGTGTACCATCTCTCCTCGAGGATAACATAATACAGTTGCTTTGTCAAAACATATAATGAAGCAACATAAAACCTTGAGACTTACAAGCGAAATCTCAGATTAATCATGAAACCAGTACGAACCAACTCCAAGGACCTGAAAGTACAGAGACGACACATAGGACTTCTATCTACAAGACACGACAGACAATACACTCAACCTGAGCTGTCACTGCTGCCTCAGTTGTTGTTCCTCTTTTGTAAAAAGGTCTTCACCTCCTCGTGCATGTCCACCTAAAAATGTGGGATCCCATGGGGGTGAGACAATTGAAAATTGCCCCAGCGAGAGATATAACTCTCCGCCAAAAATGTTATTATCACAGTTAAATAATATTAAACTGAGAAAAGGATAAGCAGTTTAGAACATTCTCATCTTTTAAAGCATTGCAACTATCTATGATAGAGTAGTAAATCATCTATTCACTTTATAAGGAATATGAAGAACACATATATCATTTACTCATCATACTATCTCAAGCTTATCCTGTGATGCTCATTATCATGGTATGTCATCCATGAATCATTCTCATTTCTATTTGTTGGCCTCAGCCAATCTGCTAACCAGATATTGAATTCTACCAGTCATGTGGGTATACATCATCATATCCTGTCCAAGCATTGGACTATGCCAATCATATGCAACCATTCCAGGCATTGGACTATGCCAATCCTTTGCAAACATTCCAGACATTGGGATTTAACCAATCCTATATTATTATTCTAGGCATTGGGATTTAACCAATCCTGTGTTATTATAGGCTTCATGCCTATGCCAGGTATTGGACTTTAACCAATCCTAATTACACAGCCAGGCAGTGGACTCTAACCACTCCTGATTACAGGCTTCATGCCTCTGCCAGGTGTTGGTCCGTAACCAAACTTGATTACACCGCCGAGCAGTGGACTCTAACCACTCCTGATTATAGGTTTCATGCCTCTGCCAAGTATTGGTCCGTAACCAAACCTGATTACACCGCCAGGAAGTGGACTCTAACCACTCCTAATTACAGGCTTCACGCCTCTGCCAGGTATTGGTCCGTAACCAAACCTGATTACACCGCCAAGCAGTGGACTCTAACCACTCCTGATTACAGGCTTCACACCTCTGCCAGGTATTGGTCCGTAACCAAACCTCATTACACCGCTAGGCAGTGGACTCTAACCACTACTGATTACAAGCTTCACACCTCTGCTAGGTATTGGTCTGTAACCAAACCTGATTACACATTCGTTATGGGATATCAATCCCTTAAATTCATCATTGGTTATCACATCCTTTTACTAGGCGTTATACCCTGGGGCAAGCCATCATATCAATTAACATTCTTTAAGTACTATAAGTGTTCCTCTTATCTCCTTTAAGAATATTCAAAACACTATAGCCCTTATTTGTCTATAAACATAAAGCATGTATGATCAAGATTTCATTATTATTATAACCATTTATTATTATTATGAAGTTATTGGTTTCCATTTCCCTTAGTTTATTTTGCACATTACCATTCCTTACATGAGACTTTTATAAACATCTTGTCACCTCTCATTAGGCAACAATTATTCACATGGCTCACCAGGCCCATTAATCATCTTGTCACCTCTCACTAGGCAACAACTATCCACATGGCTCACAAGGCCATTAAACATCTTGTCACCTCTCACTAGGCAACAACTATCCACAGTGCTCACAAGGCCATTAAACATCTTGTCACCTCTCAATAGGCAACAACTATTAGGGTTAGGGTTTTCCTTTATAGCCGAATAGGGTTTCAAGTTCATATTATCAATCCAAACCCTAATTCATTGCTCCACACATCTAGGAGCATAAATTAATATCATAAGTATTCAATCATACTTATTTATTCTCATCATTTATCATTAAATGAATCATCAACACAAGGTATGAGTTCCTTTCTCATCCTTATCAGGGTATGATTTACATCATACTTTATTAACTTGGCTTAACCCTTTCTCAAGGTATGATAGCCTACACTTATCAAAGTGCATTCCATGTCAATGTAACAATTGACATGGAACCCATCATGTGTTACTCATCCAAGTATATTGGATTTAAGGTGCATCAAGGTGTAACAACCTTAAAGTGTTGGATGTGATATTTACCATGCCTTGGTGTATCACTTCCCTCATCACTTTTAACTTACTTAAGTTCATCAACTTATCTTGTATTAGGGTATTTCCCATACTAATACTTTATGCACTAGCCCATCACATTTATTCTGTAGTGTATTAATCATGAGTCATACATTTGAATTGTCCAACCATCATCAATTGATATGGACTCATCTCAGGTTGAGACATTGTTGATATAGGATTAACCATTGTCAACCACTTTAGGTGTTTCACCTATCAAGGTATCAGTCATACCATTACTTGGTGTTACACTCATTACTCCTAAGAGTGTCTTACTCTCACGTTTATAAGGTGTCTTGGGTTGGAGGTGTATGAACACTCACTATATCGGGTTAGGATTTGTACTTGTCTCCATATAGGGCATGATGTATCTTCTTGACCTCATATCGGGCACAAGGTGTATGTATGTGTCGCCCATGATACTTATGGGGTATCAAACCATCACCATGTCGGGCTAGAAGTACATTCAATCACCTTATCGGGCAAGTCACCATCTAGGGTTAGCCATGATGGGTTAGGGTTACCATATCATCTAGGGTTGTGTATCGTGCAACCCTATCGTGCAACCATGTCGTGCAACCATGTCGTGCAACTATGTAATGCAACCATGTCGTGCAACCATGTTGTGTAACCATGTCGTGCAACCATGTCGTGTAACCATGTCGTGCAATAGCACTTGTTATACTTCACTTATTTTGGGTTACCCAAATTAGGGTTTCATGTCAACTTTTAAGTATTCATTCAACCTTGTATCATGTATGGAGTCTATACTTGACTCCCTATCGTGCAAGAGGTGTATACTAAACCCCCATCTCGTGCAACAATGTATTCATTCATGTCCATATCATTCAAGTGAAGTGGGTGCATCATCATATCAGGTTAAAGGTGTTTTCTTGTGTGCTTGCACCCGATATCACTTTTATAAGGTGATACCATCATCTTAAAGCTCTAGACCTTTGTTCTAACTGTTATAGTTCATGGAAACAGGTCTAACCAATTACTAGAACTCATAATTTCATCAACTATTTCAGGAAATTTCGGAATTAAAAGTATTTCACTAATTATAACAATTTAGGTGAAGAATAATAACATGGTTGAGTTCAAGTTATAAAACCAAGCTCCAAAGATCCACGTTCCTAAGATTGAAGATGGACTTCACAACTCCTCTATATGCAAAGAATCACCATGGATAAGCAATTGGTGAAGAAGAAAAGAAAGGAAGATCAAAACCCTATATTCATGCTTCAATCCAAGGTTTAAGATGATCTTATCCTCACCTTAGGGTTACATATGAGCTCCTTCTTGCTCCTTAACACCTTTGCACGATACACTAGTGTCCTTGCACGATATGACACCCCTCTTTCATGATATGGCACTCACTTGCACGATATAACACTCACTTGGAGTCAAAACTTCACTCTATGGCCGATATCACCCTATATGGCCAATATCACCTACTTGGGAGATATGCTCTTGCCATGGGTGAGATACCAAGGCCTATGCACGATACCACAACATACCTTCACGATATGGGAGCTCTATGCACGATACATTAGGGTAGGAGGGTGGTAAGGGTCGCAAAATTGTACCAAGGGGTGAAACTAGGGGTATATATACTTGTTGTTCATGAAGGAAGGTAAAAATGAGGTGTCAACTTTTTGAGCTAGTATGTGCCACGTGTCATGCATGGGTGACACGTGTACATGCATGCATCAACATTTATTTTGTCTTGAAAAACGGTTGAGGATCATCTTGAGATGCAAATTCGTCCATTACTTATCCATTTGGATAAGTTATCTAGGTTTAATCACTATTTTAAGTCAAGCTGATACACTTTTTCTAAGGAAACTTGTTGGCCGTCACACCTCACCTCCTTGAGGTTCTTTGCACGATATGGACTTTTCCAAGAGTTAAAAAAATGATACGGGACACCTCCTTGGGCTCCATGGCTGATAGGCACTCATATAAAAGCTTTTCAACTTGATACAACTCAAGTTAAGCTTTCATATTCAACCCTTTTCTTGGTCATTTCATCACCAAGATTACCATCATTCATAATGGAATCAAACATGGCATATCATTCATTCTCTCTCCTCTAAATGATACATAGAGGAAGTAGGAATACTCTATAGGTGGTAATTTGCATATCAACCCCACATTTTGGGTAAATTACAATTTGTACCAAAATTGGTGCACAAGGTACCAACATTGTTCAAACAAGTTCAAACTTGGAATTTAGGCTTTCCACAAGCCACCACCTTGCATCATTCTCTCTCTTATGATGATAAAACATATAAGTCACGTTCAAAATGTGACATTTTGTAATATAACCCCTCAATTTTGGTAAATTACACTTTGGTCCAAAACAAAGGAAAATTGCTCAAACAACATTCAATCGGGAACAAAATTGAAACATAAGTGTGTCACATGATAAAAAAACACCTTAGAGGATTATATTAAAGTTCTAAGCAACTTTATTAGCCAAAAAAAAGGGTTACCTCATAACCCAGGTCAGGGTCATTACACTATATGTCATATACAATATCATTACAACAATTAACATGAAAAAGAAAGTGAACTATTTAAACTTTAACAACCACCAATGTATCATGAGAAACTGAGATTAAACATACACTCTACTCGATTACATTCTATATTATACTTTTACACGAATTTTTGATGTTCTTATAATGTTAAATACACTGACATGAGACTGAATTATTCCCAATGAGTGGACATAAACTCGTACAAGATAGATTACATGTATTTTAGCACCCACATTTAAGATTAACCTATTTAATCGAAAGGAAATGTAGAATAAGTAACTAACTTAAGTATCACCAATACATTTTGATAAACTTAGTAAAAGATCAATGTGGTTAGAGAAACTCGACATCATCATATGCACAAGTTTTGAACATCTCAAATAGGCTAAAGACAAACATATCACATCCTTATCAATAATATATATTGTTGATGCAAACTCATAAGAATTAGTTAACAAAAGTAGTTTCACATAGAACAAAATCATAACTAAAGTCTACAAAGGTGTCACATCAAGGAATGTATCATACCTATATTGAACAACTAAGTAGACTACTCTATGAACATGATATCCTATTACATCTTTCATAATGATTATACCATGTCCATTAGGCATGACAGCCATAAAAAGATATGCAAGAAGTACACATGAAATCAAGAAATGTGACATCAAACAATCATCCCAAAAGAGGATTGAGTGTGTATGGTTTTTGATTAACAACACAACCACACCAAATCTCTTAAACAACACCTCACCAAACACCACAGTTATTGTGCAACTATGATACCCTTGAAACATTGGCAACATACTTTGGGGGTTGTTTCTGCCTCACTGAGTGGGTACTTCCCATGTAGAAGACAAGCATAGAATATTATTTCATGTATTACTTATTAGTAACATATATATTAAAACAATATATCCTAACATGATAATAAATACACATCTAAACAACAACCACACAAATAACCTAAAATGCTTGTCTCTTATCATGATGTCATCATTTTGGCATCTTTCTCATATTCATTTATTCAAATGAAGCTCATATCACATAATTATCATTCAAACTTGTGCAATACCACCTATTCTATTTATAGGTTACAACTAAGGTGTGATACCCCAACCTTTCTGAGTAATTTTACAAGGTCCCAACTACTCAAGGGATATGACAAGGGCTTGACATTCCTAGTATATGAGCATGAAGTTAGGGCTCAAATTAATCATTCTATATATTCTCAACATGGAATTGCGGTCTTTCTCCCATCTATATCAAACTTCTTATTTTCCCTAGGAAATATCTCTATTCCATCACTATGGGTCCCTCTAACTAAAACACACAACCACAAGGCAACTCATGCACCATATGTCCGAAAGACCATATGATGGGTTATTCATTATCTTAGCGTAACTTCCATCAATTATCTCATATTCATCATATAGTTCACATGATTTTTAAAATATGTTTTTAATCGACATCTCATGAGCTAGTAAGCATGAACGTATAATGATGTATGCATTGATTATGTCATTCTTCTTACATATTAACATTGCATTACTTCCTTGCACTAATGCATTCCCATCATATCCTTCTTATGATAATTTTATTAGTTTATATTCATTCATTAAGTATTCATATAAATCATTGAGAAGCATAATTTTTACAATATTAAGGTTATATACAACTAACACATCATCCAAGCAACAAGAATAATAATATGAGTAAGAAATCCATACATTAATGAAGAAACCATAAGGGAATTTAAGATATGATTCATACAAGATGTGACGTTGGTTAAAGGGAAACATCACCAGGGTTCACTAAGAAAGATCCATTCCACATCATTAGGAATTTTATAGGAAAGAATGCACATGCTACATATATCATATAATCAAGAAATAAGCAATATTCAAATAGAATCCCTACACTATAGGTAAACCTTTAATAGATCTGATCTATTGACATAGATAGCAAATTCATCAAGCAAGGAATGATATAATCTATTAGGACTTCATATAAATAGTAGCATAAGTAGGGACATTATACCATCCTTTCACCTTATCCAAGCACTGATGCAATTTTTATCTAGAATCTATAAGCATTTAAGATGCAATAGAGGGGATATTTTATCCTTTTAACATAATACTTATTGTTGTCACTTTTGTAACATAGGAATAAAAAAAGAATATCCAAGAAAAAAATCTCAAGAATCTATCATGCAAGTATCAAGAATGATCATACATGCATCATACATGTATATCCCTTCTCTCCGATCATGTTGCTATAAATATCTAGTTAGGGATAAACATCCACTCCCCTACAAGAAGACAAACATAACCAAGATGAGGCATACACACCTTAAGGTTGAAACACACAAGCTTCCATTTGATCTTCAAGAAGTGCGCAACAAGAAGACCACCTCCATGTGGACATCCATGAGCGTACAATCACTAGTATATACAAGAACTTCATCTTTTACCTTGATCCTAACAAAAACATCAAGGAAATAGTGTCAAATGAAGGAGGGATCAAAATCCTAAATATTTATCATAGAGTAAGTGTCCATGGGTAAACAAAGAGGTGAAAATAATAGAAACAAATAGGAGAGGAGAACCAAACTCTACCAATATTGATACCATAATATCCTCTCAAGAACATCCTTCTTCGAGGCAAGGGTACATAAACATGCCCAGATCAGGCTACATAGCCAAGAAGGAGCTCAACTAGCCATGGACAAGCATAGTCGACACCGAACAAAGATGGAAGAACATCATTGTATAAGAAACCAAGAAACACAACAGAAGAAAGGGGAAGAAGAAGAGATTTAGACCACAGAGGAGAGGTGGATCTTGCTCCTTTGCCTCCGTATAGGCTGGATCTCGTCTTTTGGTCCTCCTCCTTGATCATATCTGAACTCCTTGGTCCTCTTTCTCTCTAGATTTCCCCCGAACAGTAGCTTGGTGGGTGAACGGAGGTGGAGGACAATGGAGGTCATGGGTCTTCTCACTCCTAAGATTTCGCCCTTGGAGCTCGAAGGCCAAGGGGTGATGGAGAGTGGTGGAGAATGGAAGCTCACTGAAGAGGAGGGCGTAGGGTGAGCTCTTTGGCCTTCTCCGACCTCTGGGCTCTCCCACAGAACTCTGGGAACCTTCAGATCTCGGAGCAGCAACCTCTCAGCATCCTTGATTGAGGTTTCTTCTCAAATGAGTGAGGGGACACCTATTTATATAGGTGGAATGTAGATCGCGGCCAGCAGGTCGCGGGGTCGGCCACAGTCATGGCCTATACCCCAAGCTTAAAACTTGCTTGTCCTCAAGCAAGACTGTGCTCAAAGAACAAAAAGATAACATCCAAATTAAGGTTGGTAATAAATGCTAAGGATAAGAAAAACAGTTTAAAGCATCTATTCTCCTGATCCCTGTCGTTTCAGAACAAACCCCCACCAATAATGTACAATCCTACCAAAGCAAGATCAAAGAGTGTCCAGGCAAGATTAAGCAAATTCACTACAGCCTGCCGAGACTCATGAGTGTTTGAATCATAATTATTAAACATGAAAGAATTGTCACATTGGTGATTACGTGGGTGATGAGCAATGAGCCATCACCATGAATCCATGCATACCAATTATGAATACCACGCCTCTCACTTATCCAAGTCCTTAAGAAACAAAGCAAAAAGACTCTAATGACTCGAAAAAGATGGGTTAATCAAAGTATTTATGCAGAAACACATCAAGTTGGACTAAATGATTTCTAATATGACAAATGATACTCAAATGAGGGATTGGATTGCAAATATTTCTCAAGCGAGGCTAATTGATGTATTTAGACACAAGGGAATCAATTGAAGACAATTCCTATCAAAAACCCTGACAATTTAATCAAATAAGTAAGTGGAGTTTGGAATGAAGGCAAACATTACAAAAAAATTTAACTTATGGGAAAATACCTCAACATAGATATGGTAGCCAAATTTTAGTATGTTACACTTTTACTTTCTATGGTTATAATTTTACATGCAAACTATTACAATGATAAATACTAGCCATGCATGCTTAAAGATGTAACATTTATGGATTGTTTGGTTTGAATAGTGGGGGTTCATGATTTCTTAACTCCCGTATACTTTAATGTTGAATCTAAGAAAAACTACTAAATTTCTTACTTCTATACTATTGAAATCTTGTTATACATTCTTTATCTGAAAATGACATTTCTTGGTTGTTTGACCTATAATTTAGGAGAATCTGAGACTTCTACTTTCTTGGTAGTTTCATGAGAAACTAAGATGTAAATTTTGAACCTTCCTTTCTATTATAACACTAACATTTTGTAAAGTTTTTGCTTCTATATCAAAAATGGCATTTCAATACCTTCTTCTACCTCTAGCTACATCTTCTTGTGTTACATATCTTATGGATGGGTTATGGCATAATGTTTATTTGTAAATAGTAAGATACACACATCCTTTGATTATACCAGGGAACCATAAATGCCTTGATCTTTGTGTAGTTATTTTGTGAAGAGAAAGACAGTCATGGTAGTGTCTTTTGATAAAAGCATAGTCATAACAATTTTACTCCAATCTCCAGTTTAATTTACATTTCAATTTTCCATTTTCCTTTAGCAATGGTTTCATTTATTTTTCCTTAGTTTCATGTTAATTCATTATGATTTTGATATAATCATTTACTTTCATGGTAGGGATGGAGCATTAGGTGGCATCATGTTTAGATGTAGTAGAAGATTCCATACATATGTCTATATAATAGGGGCACATTACAATTAATAAATAGCATATATCAATGTGCACAACAAGAAAATATTGTACATCAAAAAAGAAAAAAATGAAAATAAAAATTCAATCTCAAGTCAAATAAAGTACACATTTACATCTTCCTTCCACGCCCCTTCAATTCACTTTCCACCTAGAGATACAATGAATGTTCCATTTTGACATCCTTTTTACACACCGACTGTTGGATCATATACATACTTATTGTTATCTGAGTTTCTTTAAATTTGCATGAGACTATTATATATGGTTGACAGTGGGAAAGGTGGTGAAAAATTCTTGCTGGGAAGAGATTTTGGATACCTTAACATGGAAAAATGTGATATTTGATCTAACAAAATTGGACATTGGCCATATTGGGTGGTAGTGAAAACAACATGACTTGAATGTGAGGCAATCATGTGGGTTGAAAGTATTCATTTGGAAACCATTATGAGAAATATTTATGTTCAAGATTACGTGATGAATGCATATTCATCCTAAATTTAGTCCTATTTTTAGTTTACTTTTGCATTTTGATTTCTCAATTTATAAATAGCTTAATTTAATTTTTCTTAGCATAATGTTATTTTGATAGGAGTTTGATATATTTATTGATTTTCATGGAAAGGGTTTGAGTTTGATCTCAACACACCATCTGAGGATAGTGGTCTTGGTGATTGATCAGTTGTGCCAAAGAATTTTTTTTACCAAGATTTAGGTAGCCATTAACCGACACCTTTGATGGCCCCCATAGTTGCTCACCTTTGATGGCCCTCCCATCAACACAACTCCTACAACAGTAACTAATTCCCCTCAGATGCATCTAATTAGTGCATCAATGATCCCCATTGAGGTCTTCCTGCATTGACGTCCATGTCTTCGATGATATGCCCCATCAAAGATCCTACCTCGCCATCAACCCAAGCATCGATCTCCCCATCAAAGTATGCATAGTATATCCTGCTCAACAAATATTGACCCTAGCACCCATCTAGGCTCCTTTCCATTAAGGATATAGCACTCATTGACCCTGATCCTAGAAAGCCAACCATCAAGATCAACCTATTGAAACATAGCCACCGACACACACTCATTTAGGGGTAGCCATTTCCACACCCTTAGGACCCATGTATCAACGTACATCAATTGGTAGGCCTATGGCCACTAAATCCTGACATGTTAAGGCTTCCTACTACAGCCATCTATCGACGGTGTGCTCATGCTCCATAAAAGAAAACCTCAATGTTAATCCATTAGTTTGTCACAATGTTCACCCGTCATCCATCCCCATTAAAATCCCATCAACTATCCTACATGCAAATCTATCAACTACATCTACATGTCACTATGACATCAACTTGTTTCCCACACATGACATTTAGGCAGTGCTTTATCTTCATTTTAGCCACCATGCATACTTACAAATATATGTTGCTAGTCTCATGCTAGAGGAATCTCCTCCATGTTGAGAGGATGATCTACTCATATCAAGCATCAAACCACCTAGTGTTACCATCACTAGGATGGATCAAAACCAAAGAAAGAATATTGATGCCTACAAGGATGCCCTTATGAACATCTAGAATTGTCTTGATTCAACGTCATATAGGTCACATCACTAAGTTGAATACTATTATCGCACACAACTACAACACATTCTCCACGTAAATTAATTATGGATATTTAATTCCCTTCATTTCTTGATCTTGTTATTTCCACAATGAGCGAGTTGCCCTCGCATGTGGAGAATAGGCATGCTAGCCATTTTTTAATCTTAATTTTGCATCAAAGCTTGTATGATCCTATCGTATTGATTCAATCATTTGCTTCCTTTCTAATGTGCTAAGATGACATATTTGCATGTTTATCATATATTGAGTGTAGAGAACATCAAATCCAAGATCCAAGATGTCATTTTTTTCTTGTTAGAACCTTGATGAGAACTACAAATGTATGCTTTTTAAGGTTATGGTTACATGATGTCTAGGTAATGCGATGACAATCTTAGGTTGATATCTATCCTGTTATATTCCATAATTTCAAAGGACACTATTTTCTCAGCCTTAATGTTTGTATGTTCATGCTTTTTTGTAATGTGGTGAGAGAGTAGACGTAGGTAGTAGTGGTGAAACCTATTCATGCTAGTGTTTCTATACATTAACTATAAGACCCCTGACCTAGCTTTATGCTTGATCTTTCTTGCTTAACATAGTTAGATGCTTAGAATCTTAATATCATCTCTTAAGATGCTTTAATTACATGTGATTGCATGTGTTTTTAGTTGGGTCCGGTTTGAATAATGTTTGAACTAGTTATTCTATATGGGTGCTTCTTTTGGACCAAATCACAATTTACCCATGTTGAGGGTTTATCTTGCCATTTCTCACATGCTTGAAGTGCCTCACATGTTTTAACATCATGAGAGATAGAATAATGCTTAGGGGTACCTTGTTGTACCTTGGATGTTGAGGTGGCATCATGATTAGATGATTAGGGTTTGCTTTGGTGCCTTGTGTAGATGGTTGACCTTGCTTGAGTGTTGACCCTTTAGTTGGTTTTTAGCGACCCACCTTGTTTTGTCTTCAACCTTGATATCAGTAATCAATGAGTTTTGGATGTGCCTTGTGTTCTCTTTGACCGATGAGTTGTGGGCCTCTTCCTTGGTCGCTTAAGAGCTAGGGTTGGGATCCAAGCAGCCGATGGGTTTCTATTGTGATGATCACTTAGAATCTTCTTCGACCGATGGTCCTTAACACCAAGTCAGATATCTGATCTACTTTGGTTTTAACGACCCTTGTTGCATGTGAATGTTTAGTGATTGATTGGATGTTCTATGATGGACATGTGGCATGTTTGGTTGGACACATACCCTTCCTTACCTCTCTCCTACCCTTGGGTATATGTACCCCTCTTTTCTCATGCATACAGTCCTTTTGCACCCTCTCTTTCTTCTCTCATCCTTGGAGTTCATCCCTCTTGGTGCTTGGAAGAGAGAGCTCCACCTAGGAGCAAGGAGGCCAAACCTTGCATGTGTGGATCTAGAGTTGGAGATACTCTCTTTTGGTGATCCTCGGTGTTTCTTAACCTTGATAAGTGATCTACTATCCTTAGTTTCATTTACACTCATGCATATATATGTAAAAATGGGCCCAATTCATGATCAAGGTGACAATCAATTTGTTTTTTGAGTGATGATTGACCTGGCATATTTTGAGATAATTTTTTTCCTAGGTTGATTATGAAATAGGGTTGGATATGGTGTAGTTGTTTATGGGTTTCTACTTGCCAACCTAGACCGATTGCCTACATGAGGTATAGTTGTCCATTGTTGGCTATGTTTTAGGATGCTTTGAACCCCTTCCTGTAAATTGATGACCCAAACATTCCTATAGAACATCCCCCAGCCTATTTGTAGCTGAGGTGTTGTCCAAGAGAGAGGAGAGACTCCCAAGGATGGCTCCTAAGTTGAATCTTGTTGGTGGGTGCTTGGGGCTTGGATATCTAATCTAAGCTAGGACATTGTTACCCAAGCTAAATATACCCATTTTCATGTGTGGTCCCCATATTTCTCTCACCTATACTATGCTACTTTTCTCTCTTCTATATTCTTTGGCAGTTACTTTTGGAAAACCGTGGTGGAAACACCTTCACTTGCCTAAGATCTTTTTTTCCTACCTTCTTTGGATAGGAGGGTTGGTTGTGAACCGTTGGTGGGATTTTTGGGAGTGTTTGGATGATTAAATCATGTTTTCCTTGCTAGACTTCATTCTCACAATAGGAAAATGATATGATATTTTTTACTTAAATGGTTACAATCTTACATGCAAACTATTACAATGCTGAATACTAACCATGCATGCTTAAAGATGTGACATGTATGGAATGTTTGGGTTGCATAGTGGGGGTTCATGATTTCTAGACTCCCCTATACTTTAATGTTGAATCTAAGCAGAACCACTAAATTTCTTGCTTCTATAGTAATGAAATCTTGTTATACATTCTTTATCTGAAAATGACATTTCTTGGTTGTTTGATCTGTAATTTAGGAGAATATGAGATTTCTCCCTTCCTGGTAGTTTCATGAGAAACTAAGATGTAAATGTTGAACCTTTCTTTCTTTTATAACACTAACATTTTCTAAAGTGTTTGCATCTATATCAAACTTGACATTTATATACCTTATTCTACCTCTAGCTACATCTTCTCATGTTACATATCTTATGGATGAGTTATGGCATCATGTTTGTTAGTGAAATAGTAAGATACACACATCATTTCATTATATTCAGGAACCATTAATGCCTTGATCTTTTTTGGTTGTTTTATGAAGAGAAAGACATATATGGGACGATCTATTAATAAAAGCATATCCATAACAATTTTAGTCCAATCTCTAGTTTAGTTTTACATTTCAATTTTCCATTTTTATTTAGCAATGGATTCATTTAGTTTTCCTTAGTTTCATGTTAATTCATTAGGATTTTGATATAATCAATTACTTTCATGGTAGGGATGGAGCATTGTGTGTCACTATTGTTATATGTAGCAGCTTATTCCATACATATGTCTATATAATAGGGGAGTACCACAAACAATTAAAACACATATAAATTTGCACAACAAGAAAATATTGTACATCATAAAAGGAAAAAATAAAAATAAAAATAAAAATGAAATCTCAAGTTAAATAAAGTACACACTTACATCTTCCTTCCACACCCATTCTATTCACTTTCCACCCAGGGATACAATGAATGTCTCATTTTGACATCCTTTTTATGCACCCTACTATCGGATTATATGCATACTTATTATATTGTGAGTTTCTTTGAATTCTCATGAAACTATTATACATGTTTGATAGTGGGAAAGGAGGTGAAAAATTCTTACTGGGAAGATAAATTGGATACCTAAACATTACAAAATGTGATATTTGATCTCAAGAAATTGGACAACTTGGCCATATCAGGTGGTAGTGAAACCAACATGATGTGAATGGAGGCAATGATGTGGGTTGAAAGTATTCATTTGGAAACTATTTTAAAAAAATTTACTCGAGGATGAGAAATATTTATGTTCAGGATTATGTTATCAATGCATATTCATCCTAATTTTAGTCATGTTTTCATATTACGTTTGCATTTTAATTTCCCAAGCTTATAAATATCTTAATTTAATTTTTCTTAGTATTATGTTGTTTTGGTAGGAGTTTGATATATTTACTTACTTTAATGGCAAGGGTTTGATTTTGATCTCGATATACCATCTGAGTATAGTGGTCTTGGTGATTCATCAATTTCCCTAAAGAAACTTTTTACCAAGATTTAGGCAGCCATTGACTAACACCTTTGATGCCCCTCATAGTGGCTCACCTTTGATGGCCCTACCATCAACCCAACCCCTACACCAGTCAACAATTCCCCATAGATGCATCTATGATCTCCATTGAGGTCTTCCTCCATTTACGTCCATGTATTCGATGATATGCTCCATTAAATCTCCTGCCTTTTCATTGACCCAAGCATCCAATATCCCCATCAAAGTATGCACATTAAATCCTACTCAACAAATCATTTATCGACCCTAGCATCAATTGAGGATCCTTTTCATTGAGGATCTTACACTCATTCACCCTGAGCCTAGAAAGGCAACCATCAAGATAAACCTATTAAAGCATAGCCACCGACACACGTTCATTTAGGGTAGCCATTTCCACACCCTTAGGACCCTAGTATCAACGTACATCAATTGGTAGACCTATGGCCACTGAAGTAAAAGTCATTAAGGCTTACCACTATAGCCATACACATGATCCATCAAAGACTACCTCAATGTTAATCCATTGGATGGCTACAATGTTCACCCGTTGGCCATCCTTGTCAACATGCCATCAACTTTCCTACATGGAAATCCATCAACTACTTCCACATGTCACCATGACATTGACATGTTGCACACACACTGCATGTAGGAGGTGTGTTATCTTCATTATATCCACCATGCATGCTTACAAATCTATGTTGCTAGTCTCATGCTAGAGGAATCTCCTATACACTGAGAGGATGATCTACTCTAATATCAAGCATCATACCACCTACTATTCCCCTCACTAGGATAGATCAAAACCAAAGAAAGAAGATTGACGCCTTCAAGGATGCCCTTATGAAAATCTAGAATTGTCTTGATTTAGCATCATATAGGTCACATAACTGAGTTGAAGAATATTATCACATAGAATTATAACACATATCCACTTATATTGATGATGTATATTTATTCCCCTTTTTTCTTGATCTTGTTATTTCCATGATGAGCGAGTAGTGCCCTCTCTAGCATGTGGGAGTAGGTATGCTAGCCATTTTTTATCTTTATTTGCATAAAGCTTGTATGATCCTATCATTCTAATTAAATCATTTTCTTCCTTTCTTATGTGTTAAGATGACTATTTGCATGTTTATCGTATATTTAGTGTAGAGAAATTCAAACCCTAGATCCAAGATGTTGATTTTTTTGCTAAAACCTTCACAAGAACTACATATTTGTGATTTCTAACGTTATGGGTTCATGATCTCTAGGTAATGTGATGACAAGCTTAGGTTGATATCTATCCTGGTATATTTCTTAATTTCTAAGGACAAGATTTTCACAGGCTCAATGTTTGTATGTTCATGCTTGTTTGTAACGTAGTGAGAGAGTAGACGAAGGTAGTAGCGGTGAAACCTATTCATGCTAGTATTTCTATACATTAACAAATTCACAATTTCAATCAAACTTATTCTAATCTTAGCATAATCAACCACCAATCAACCTTCTATATAAAACACAAGTCCTTTCTTTGTTACTTTGATCATATTATTCATTATTTTTTTGTTCTTTGAGTTTGATCCTTTACTTTACTTTGACAAGTTCTATTTGCTTGTTGGTGTTTTTGTCATAGTATTAGTTTAGTTAAAAAACTAGGGATCCCAGCCCTAGTAAATTTTTAGTGCGATAAAAACCACACCATCATTCACAAACCCAGAATGGCCCCGCTGAATACAATTGGGTTCGTTAATGCATACCTTTTGGGTAATGTTCCAAGTTCCCTTCGATGTCAAACATGTTCCCCTCTTTTTCATCACTAAAGTTGAATGAGTCTTGAGGTTTATAATGATTGGTTAATATGTTATTATGTTGTTATGTTTTTTAAATGCTTGGTTTACATAAAAGATGAATAAAACGTTCAATTAACTAAGTGAAACCTAACTAATGTAGTGTACTGTGGCCATAGATATATCACAATGTTGATAAATCACATAGTTAAATTAATTACCTTGTAGCATTTTTGGATTATGTGAAGGTACTCAAAGTTTCATATTGTTTAGTTTACGTTGGTAACCAAGGGTCATATTATAAATGGTTCTACTTGGTACCTTAATGTGGGGTATGAATATGAGTGCAATGAAGGTTGTATTTCTTGTTCTATGTGAAAATGTGATTAGTAACAATGTAGCATTATAGTTTATGTGGGTCTTTATAACCATGAGATAGATATTGTGGCCTGAGTACACAAGATTGACTTGAGTTTTTAATGTAGATTTATGGGCAATGAACCCCTACCTATCATACTCAAATGGATTGAGGGGTGGTTGATTTTATGGAGGTTGGTTATCCTAAGATCCAATACAATTAGCTAGGGGACTTTCTAGTTACTATCTTGTAGTTTGAATGGTACACCTTAAACTATACATGGATTTAATAGTAAAATATGTGATCAAGCTATGTAGCCTTATCTACATTGTACTTTTGCAATTTACATTGTGATGATTTTTGGATACTTTATGTGCCTTTCCAAGTTTTATTATATTTATCTTCATACTCCACTATTGTTGGTTATACTATGTGGATTTTACTGTTCGTCGTTAAATCTGTCTCATTTATCTTATGAATGTAGTCTTGTATGGTAAAAATTCTTGATATATGTTAATCTCTTGATGGGACATGGGTCTCACTCTCATAGTTCTCCACATATTTTTAGGTGCTCAATCTCACAAGTAGAGTTTTACTAGTAAGGAGACATGTTCTAGAGATGAACAATAGATGAAGGTTGGCCTTTACCTTTTTTTAGATTTCTAGAGTCATCCATGTACACTCATGTTCGGGCAGGGTGTTTTATATTACAAGGAATTTTTCTTGTATGTGATGTACATATGCTCATATCAAAAACTATTCTAGAGAAAATTTTGTATAATTAGAGTAACGAAGGTGGACAGACATGCTAAACATGTAAAATTACTTGTTGAAAATAAACAAATAGACATTTTAAAAGGATATATGTGGACTTGCGGTTGGAATTTTATATTTTACTATTCTTACCATCTTGTCTATGATGTTAATTAGGATAAAATTAATGTTTTTTAGTTATGTCATCTCATGTGCGGCATACCAAAGTCGGGGTGTCAGCTACCTAACCCATACCTTAAGCCTTTGTAAATGTTACCTTTCACAAAGTCATAAATTATTCTTAAAATCTATATTAGGGTTTCTTTGGATTCGTATCACGAAAATTTATAAAATGTCTCAGATTGAAGTTATGAAACATTTAATAAAAGTTAGGGTCAATAAGTTTCATCTATAGTATTCCATTCAAAGTATTCGTTAATACCATTATGAACCAATAAATGATGTATGAATCATTTCTTTTAAACATCAGTCTGTATTTAAGTCCAAACCCAAATATAAGTCTACAAGCATGTAGTTGTTGTTCTCTTGATCAAATTAGTGTACTAGTGGTTCACTATTATTGACATCTTTTTTAAATTCCCGAAATTTGGTATCTTATCAAAAAATTACAGGTTGTTGATTAGTTGTTTGAAACCTTCGGATCATGCCACGTGGCACTAAGCATTGTTCATGCCAAAGGAGTCTTCGACCAACTACTCATGCCTGCTCTCACTAGCCTAAGTGGCTAGATGGGCTAGGATACATAAGGAGTGTCCCAACCCAAAATCCCTAATGTGACCGACCACTCACTACAAAAAAAAGATGATTTAACTACAATTATTCTAACTACATATATAATGTTTGTAGTTAAAGACAACCTTTCCCTATAAATTATAAATATGTAAATGAAGTAAACGTAGTTAATTATATTAGCTACAAAATTAGTTACATATCATAGTGACTACAAAATAATGCTCATTCCCAACTCATCTCCCCCTCACTCCCCGCCCCTCCAAGTAACCAAAATACTTGAAATATTCAAAATTTCCATGCATTACTCTCTGTTGGCGCGGTATCATGCAGAGCGCTAGCATCTCCATCGGTAGTTCCACCCCCACTTATCATGCATGTTCTTCCTCCCTCACTCTTCTCCCATGCTAAAGCTACCCATCTGATAGCCCTCTCCTCGTCTCTCCCTCTTCTCCCCACCAATACCCACCCACCTTGTCCTTACGCTAGGCCCGACTTCATGGACCGTCGAACAAGAGGCGATGATGAAGGATAATGAAAGGTGGAGAGGAGATGCACGAGATGGCAGAGAAAAACTGAGGTATACTCTGACTCCCCTAATTCCTATATTTATGTTTCTCATACCTGCTAAATCACATAGAGTATGAAAACCTAACCTTCTCTTCCCCTAATGGAACCTCCATTCCCCATTTTCGAGAATATGATGAAGATCACCACTAAGTGTGTGAGAAAGAATAGTGCATAATTGAACATTGCTTCATTCCCAGCCTACCCATCACTCCAAGCCTCCATTGTAATCTAAATCTCATGCTGGAATCTAGTTCGTGAACTGGAATTATTGCCTTTCTACTAAAGAAAGCCCTCAATAGGAACACTGACTGATCATATCTATGTTACTGATGTAACAAATCTTCCTGTATTCAGTTGACTTTTTATTAGGAAGTTTATTGATTATCACTAGAAATATACTACTAGAATGTAAAGAATTCGTTTGGTTTAGTATAACTATATACCTTACAAAACACACCAAAATCAATGTGAAAAGAAGGCCTTCATGAAAAGGTAGTATTCCTATTACATCGATCAATTAAAATTATTTATAGTGGTTATTTATTGTATGTTCGAGAAGTGAAAAACTTGTTCTGTTTTTCATATCAACTGAATTCACGGTTCAACTCATATGCCTAAACTATTACGAATGAGGATCTATAATGCCATGAAGTTGTGCTAGACAAATATCTCTATTGTCTCTACCTAGAGACCTTGCTTCATTCATTTCTATAGGAAGTTGGAATTTATAATGAAAGTAAAAGCATATTCATACATGTGTTACAAAAGTTTTAGGTCAAAGATCTTTTTGTCATATAGTAAGTGACATTTCTGACTTGAAAATTCAATGAAAATGAATTACATCATGCTGATTGAACATTGAAAACTAAAAGTGCAAATCTGTTAATTTTCCCAAGCAACATCTAACTAGTTGTCAACTAATATAAAGACAATCATTATCAATTATATTTGCTTCACTTGATTTGCAATATGCATCTAGTACCTAAATGCAAGTTAGGAGGTTGAAGTTGAACATCCAATTCATTTATACATGTTTTTATTACAGTTGCATGAATTTGCTCTTCAATTTTATCCTACATACATTGAAATCATGATTGGCCTTGTGATCAGATATTCTTGGTGCTTGTGGTGCATGTGAACTTCCTAGTTTAGATAGATCTGTCTTATTCCCAACAAGATCCAATCTTGGTGCTTTATCAACGAGACTCTCTCTGTTAGCTGCAGATCACATGATGATGAACATCTGTTCTTCCCAACAAGATCCCACATTCTCTTTGATTAGCGATGTACATCTGTTCTTCGCCAATTTTTTTGTTAGAAGATGGGTTTTCGATCTTATATGATGAACATATCTAAAGTATAGCTATTTTCATTAGTTTTGAGGATGAAGAGATTTGTATTATTTCATATGACCTGCAATCAATCTACCATTATCTATTTAAGCAAAGTATTCACATGTTCTTTAGGGAGAATCCTTCTCCTTTAATCTAACCCTACACTTCCCCACTTCACCTGATCCTCCACCCTTCCCTCTCCCCTTCCAACCTATCTCCCCCCTCATCATCTTCCTTGTCTGCAACTTATTTTGAAGCTATAGTTCCCCCTATTTTCTATAGGTGGTTTAGTAGTTAGTAATTTGTAATGTATTTTGAATATTTTAAAATGTTGCATTAGGGAAGAATTATAATTGTTTATATGATCACACAACCTTTTCTATAAGATCCAATGCTAACTAATTATGTACAAGTTCCACATCACTCCAGCCAATGTCTTCCCTAAGATATCTTTCTTGCTCGATTTAAACACATGCTTGATCAGAAAAAGCAGTAGCTATATACTTTGAGACTAAAAGGAAAAAAAATAAACCAATAAAATAAATATGTTGATGGGAATTATGATAAGACCAATTACACTAAAGCTTAAGGCCACTACATAGGAAAAAAAGTAAAAAAAGAGATACTAAAAGAAAAAGGCAATTAACCAGTACCTGCTGTTGTAGCAACTACTGTAGAGAATACTTATGGGGATAAAAAAAGGCTTCTACATAGCTTACTCTAGCAGATGAGAAAAAGTTTGCATTAGGCTTACTCCTAGAGAAGATAAAAAGGTTGTAGTGGGTGGCATACAACAATGCTAAGAATGTAGGTGAGACTGGTGATGTAAAGGAAGAGAAGCCTCTTAGTAAGAAGGCCAAGAGGAAGCGGGATAGAAAGAAAGACTAGAATTTGTAGCAAAAGAGAATGATTGACGTTGGTGCTGGGAAAAAGGATGCATAAGCTCTAGCTTTTAAAAAGGTGGTGAATCCTGCATGACTCATATTCATGTGTAATGCCAAGACAAAGGTTGATTGCTAAATATTGAGTGCTTCGGTTTCCTAGGAACAAGGATACTATAGAGAAGATCTACAAAGGGATGGCTATCTTTTCTGTATGAATTTGATTTTAAGTTGCTTTATAGAATCTATAAAGCAGATCTATGGAATCCATCTATTTGACAAAGGGATGGCTATCTATTCTCAGATGATCATGGAGGTAATGTTGGAGATGGCTTTCAATAGGAAATGCCTCATACAAAAACTTGTTATAGATTCTTTACTTGGATCATGGTAAAGGATGATACATTTTACAGAGTTATCAACAAGAGTCCTACTTGCATGCCCCATCATCTGCAGAAGATCTGTAATTGGGTAGTCAATTTGAGCATTTCCACGACCATCATAATATTGATTTCCCATTACAACAACCAAATGATCTATAAAGGTGTTCCCTAACATATTGAGTTGCTGGAAGAAAGGTCCTAAATTGATAACCAGTAGTGGTTTTTAGGTCAGGTCACCGTGATTAATATGGCAGCTTTTCTATGTGCTAAAACTCATAAGTAATATCTAGTCAAAGTTGTAGGGTAGGACAACTTTTTTTGTGGATGTTTTTTTCATTTTGAACTTTAATGATTACATTTTACATGTAGGCGTATGAAACACAAAGTTGGTTGGTGATATGAGTGTAATGTAATGTATCATGTTCTTGCTAGACAAATTTCATGTGAGTTAGTTTGGAGATAGTTCTCCAGCTATAAAGGTGACTTGAAAATAATATTAAAAATTTGATTCGGTTTTAGAAAGTAAACATGAGGATTTTAAAGGGACGACAAGTTTATTACTATGGTTTTTCTTATGCATTCTAACTCATTTCAACATATTTTGGTTGTCTTTAATGAATTTGTATACTCTTATGTGTGTTGTTGTTTTGCATATTGAAGCCGAGGTGGTGCGAAAATCATTCCAACTACTACGAGGGTGATGCATGCTCCAATTGATGACCAAGATATTCTGGAGTGCTTGTCAAGGAAGCTTGATTCTCTCCAAGATGTATAAATCTACAGTCGTTGTCACTGACATGTTTTTCATTCCAATCCTCATAAGTGGTACTAGTCTCATCATTTTTCTCCTCATCCAACATAATAGTGGATTCTTCCTAAAATTCTTTGACTGAATTGAACTTAAATACTTGTATTACAATTAGTGTATTCGTGAGCTCCATTGTGATTTAGACTATACAACTTATATTGATATGCTGCCTTTTGGAGTTGCCAATCGGAACTGCCAACATGCTAATGCTGATGAAGATGTTGAGGTTAGAACTAATATGAGAAAGAGATATCTAGGGATGGGTTAATACTTTACTGTATCTAACCCTTTGCGAACTTTTTCTTGAACACGAAACATATAGATTAAAGACTATAAGAGTTTTGTCTTGACCTTAACTTCAACCAGATTTAACTTGAACTTGACCATGCACAATAACTATACAAAAAATGGGAAAAGACCTTCTTGACTCCTTCATTCGCTAAGGAATGATGCTAGGAGGTTTGGAAATTATAAATAGGATTGTTTCACTCACTATGGCATGATGATGGAAGGGTTAAGAATAGATAACATTTTGATAGACCTTCGCTCCTAGTAGGATTTCACCCCGCTGAATCCTGAAAAAAGGAAAATTTATTCATATGGCATTTCTTCCTATATATCACATGTGACCTCCTTAATACCACGATGATGACACAAAACTGTCACTAGAATGATATCTTTCTTCTCAACTCCTGCACTTACTTTTTAAAGATCATAATAGGTCCTTCAGCATATGAGATATCTTCCTTAAGTTGGACTTCGAATGGATGCATCATGTGGTTGGTGCCAAGATGACACTTCCTTGGGATCAAAATGTGAAAAACATTGTCCAAATGGTTCAACTCTATTGATGTTCCAATGTGTGTGATAAGTGATAGAATAAGGCCCTATAAAACCTAGGAGTGAGATTAACCTTCTTGTTGTATCTCAAAACACCCTTCTAAGGTGAGACTTTCGATTAAATGAGATCCCCCACCTAGAATTCTAGTGGCCTTTTATGACAATGTCCATATGTATTCTATTTATCATGTTCTATCTTCAAGTATTACTTAATAGCCTTGATCTTCTTCGTGGTCTACTGTACTAACTCAGGACCCAAAAGATGATATTCACTTGTTTCGTACCGAAAAAGAGGAGATTGATAATGTCTAATGTAATTCATCTAGTATGGTGTCAAATCTATGCTCCTATGATAATGTTCTTTAGGTGAACTCTATCAAGACCACTGAATACCACAACTAACTAGAAGTTTAAGCATACATGCTCTCATAATATTTTGCAAAATGTTGATTGTCCTATTTGACTCCCCATTTGTATACGAGTGAAATATCATTCTAAAAATTATTAGGTCCATGGAAATGAATCCTAAACCTACTTGTGTATTGTGGTCATCTATCTAACACAATAGTGGCAAGTTATTCTTGTAGACAAATTATTTCATCCATGAGATCAACACAAACTTCTCAGTGGGGGTGAATGTAGTCTTGACTCATATGAAAAGCAGTGACTTTGTTATGAGGTTAACAAGTACTAAAATGTAATCATACCCATTCATTATCATAGGAATACCAACCATGAAGTTTGTGGTAACATGAATACATTTCCAATTATATATTCATAATGGTTACAACAACTTTGTAGTGTTATGATAGTCTCCTTGACCCAGTGACACACTAGATGCTTTCTTGTGAAGTCTTCCACATCCTTCTTCATACCTGGCCACCAACCCCCATCCTTTAGATTATGATACTTCTTGATACCACAACAATAGATAGCATACATTGAGAAATGTGCTTCTTCATGCATTATGTTTATTAAACTGCCTTGGTTCCCATCATCATGTTGTGAAAAGAAACTATCTTATCCTCCAACCCATGGAAGCTATCACACTTCTTAGCATTTGAACTTGAATCGGATATTTTGTATCACAATATCATCCCTCGTTGTTTCCTTAATCCACTAAACCAATTTTGACTCAATATGCAATAGATTCAACAAGCCTCCTAGTATAGAAACCTACATCTAGACATGCATTTCATGAAGATGCACCAACATGACGAGCCTTAAACGTGGGTCCATAAGATGGATACATGCCTAGGTTATCAGACTTTTATAATTTAGTACCCGAATGTTTAAGACACCTACAACTAGCATAGGGTCAAAGTAGTTAGGGGTCAAACACAGGGATAGGAAGAGTAGTGCTTCAGAACTTGGGTTTCACTTGTCTAAGCACTTCAAAGAAGGGGGGTGCAAGGAAGTCACATAAAAGAATCACAAAGAATCGAACAGAAAATCCTATCTCCAAAAGGGAGTTACAAGAAAGATTTAAGTTTTGGGTTAAGAGGTTTTTATAAAGGTTTTGTAAAACAGAATCTGGGGAGATAAAACTGTCGCTGAGGTAAAGCACGAAGGAAGAAGACTTAGGCATAACAAGTGGTAGCGGAAAACATCCTGTACTCTCTTCTCTCAAAGAGAGTACCTCCAGCGACGTGCCAATACCCTCTCTCAAGAGTAATGGCATGAGTTGGAGTGGAAAGAAAACTGGGGCGGCCCCGATCCTGGGCACTCTCGTGCTCCTGGATCGGATTGAACTCTAGAGTCACAACGTCCCTCTCTCGAAGGAGTTGAAACGGGAAACATGATTCGATAGCTAGTCAAAACATGATCCAAGTGTATAGGCTAGAGTTTAGATGCTATAAAGAAATCATCCAACAGGAAGGAACCATACACAGAACAACAAATATTAAACTCCACTGATTCCATAAGCATAGATGTGTAAAGGGTTTAGTTACAATGCGTAATAAACGAAAGTAAATTGTTGTAAAAAGGAAAGATAGGTATCAGCCCCCTTGATATAGGAGATTGATATACAACAGCAGACCCCTAAGGTATCGCTAACCCTATACTGGGTAGGAGCTCTGCTCGATATGCCTGTGTCGGGCGATGTGTCGTGACAGGCAGGCGTAACGGTCAAGGCTCCCTACCCTATATGGTTGTGTCGGGGTATCACCATCTCAGGCGACACACCATGACGGGTGGTCTGTATCGGATTCGATATCGTTCCAGGTTAGAGGTGGCTTAGGTTCTCGGGTTCCATGTATCGGGTGTAGGGGACGAGCCATCTCGGGCAGGAGCCCGTCTAGGAACCCGACACATCAGGTGGCCTTCTTGGTCATATCGGGCTGTTGCGGCTACCGGGACGGGTTCTAAGTGAACCACTCCCGCCCCTCTCAGGTTGGGAGTGTGCTCACCTAGTATCGCCCGACACGCCTTGGAAGTCAACACGCTAGCTCCAGATGCTTTCTGAAGTTAGCTTTCGTGAGGTTCCGACCCGTCCCATCGGAGTCCTGTAGCTGTTATTTATAGGCCGCGGTTTGGAAGGGGTTGCGGTTCTCGTGGAGCCATGTGTCCTCAATCGGCTTTGTTCACAGACTTCGGGGATGGTCCACACATGCGTATCGCTCGACATGGCTCGGCTATCATGTGTCGGGTTGTGAAGGTATCGGGTGGCTGTGGCGAGCAGCTGCTTCCGGTGAGTGGCTTGGAGCACGCGACACGCCCGTATCGGGCTGATTGGTCGTGGTGGGTAGAAGCTCTCTGTTGGGTAGGTAGTGTGCCGCTCGGCAGATGCCTCCTCGCGTGACACACCCGTGTCAGGTTGCTGCCATATCGGGTAGCGACCGCGACGGGTAAGTGGGCGTGTCGTGCGACCAGTGAAGGGGCCGATTCACTGTAAGTGGGCAGGGATGGGCCTTTTTGCTGATTTTGAGTGGAAAAGTGAGGGAAACTCTGTAAAAGATGGGAAAAGAGTTAGGAGCATAGTGTAATTTATTCTTATGCAATAAAATGATAAAGCGGCAAGGAAAACAGTTTAGAAGGCAGGTTTGACAATGGAATATGAGCCATAAATAGTCATAAAATGGGTGTTATCAACTCCCCCAAACTTAGCATTTGGATTATCCTCAATCAATCTGTACTTATTTCAAAACTTTGTTTTGCGATACTGCTTCTTAATCCGAAATAGTTTTCAGAAAAGGGGTTTGAGCGAGTATTGAGATGTCTTAAGGAGAATTATGTCTGATCACGAACAACGAACTTTATTTTTCCTGCCTTATTGAAGCAAAAATTTTCTTTTCAGCTTTGGTGAGACTTAGGTGCATGATTTCGAAGTTAGCTTTTCACACCAAACAGCTTTTGGGAGTAGAAAGTTGGGTTTTTGTGTAGGCTTAAGGCTTTTTGGTTTTTTTCTTGTTTCCTATCGGTCCATCCAGGTACGGGTCCATAAACGGGCAAGTGGTCCCTGCAGTCCAAGCCAGTTGGCTTTAGAGCAGTGATTTCACATCCTACGTACCACTGCCCCGAATCTACCATGCCTAAAGATGTGTACTTTTGGAAAGACAAGTGTATATATATATATATATATATATATATATATATATATATATATTTCATTTGGTACAACTCTCATTCTTTTATTCACTCTCATAAGGTTTTTCTCTCTTTTGGGATTTTGTTGGGTAAAGGAATCAAGAGAAAATTTACTGTTTGGGTAGCTTTTTCCTTCGCATACACATCTCTTAGCTGTTGCGAGATTATTTTTTGAAATTGGCATAGAAAAGTTATAGTCTTTGTTGTTTGAGACTGCATTTTTAGAAAGAACATAACAAAAACTTGCACCACCTTAGACACAGAGAAAACAAGCTGGGAGAAGTTGTATCAGGTTTTTACTATAGAATGTCTTTGTACAATTGTATAGAGGCAAGGAATTGTATATGCACTATTTTGTATCAGACTTGTATATGTATATGTACACATGGTATGTTTAAGAGAAAGAAGAAAGACAAAATGGGAGAAGTTTTAGTACCTCCCTCACTGATATATAGCACCCCCCAAACTTACCCCACACTCTGTCCCAGAGTTGTGAGATAAATAAGGTAGGATAGTGATAAATCAGTGAGGGTTTAGCTGGTGAGCACGCCTCCTTCAGATATAAGCTCCAACACATATTCAACGTTTGCTGTGGTAGTCGATGTGGTGGAGCTTGTCAGGCGTTTGTTGTAGCATCACCGAGCTAGAGATCCATTCCAGCACGTACATGCCGTAGTCGTTTGATTTTGGAGTTTTTTGTGGACTGTTGTGGCAGAATTGAAGCTCGTTCCATTCGTTCGTCGTGTTCTCCAGGAACGGGTGGATCAGCATTGCCACATCGATGTAGTATTTTCTTGCTAAGCACTCGACGGGTGTCAACGCGGTTGATGTACACTGCACCAGATGATCTTTGTTACTGTCCGAGATGTTGTAGAAGATTGCTGCTCGTGGGTGAGTGTACACCATCAGGAGCATCCAGTGATTGTAGTGTAGTATCAAAAAGAAGATGATATGCAGCATGCTACTTTGTATCTTTGCTAGAAATGATTGCTTCTCTCCTGACTCATCAGCTAGGCAGATATCGTTGAACATCATTGGTTGGGCGATGTATATGTGTTCAAACTTCCTATGTAGTATTTGGATGTAGGCTTCCGCCACTGACATTGCCAAACATCCTCCTGCCCTTATCACGTCTCGAAGATCATCAACTGGGACTATGACGTCTTCTGTCTCATATATGATGTCTGCGGGGGTAGAATCGGCCAGCTTCTGCAGAATTTTGTTGACCTATTCCTGTGTTAGTGAAGAACACGCGGAACAGTTAAAGTTGTTGATCTTTTCTTCTGAAGAATAAGGCAAAGAGGGGTCCTCAGTGGTAAGAATGTCACACCGAATATCCATCTGCTTGCCTACCCCGTAAACATCCGTGGCCAGCTCAGCTTCTCCTTCTGGAAGGCTGCTGGGTTGGGAGGATTCGTCTTCCTGATCGTTGTCCAACAGTTTCTCTGGGATGCCTGCGTCATGGAAGTAGCGCCCGTCCTTGATCAGCAACAGTGAATAAGTGCTTCTAAACTGATAGAAGTTTTGGCCCTTGAGCTACCTTAAGTATCCAAAGATGTGTAGCATCTCAATGGCGTGCAGGACTACGAAGGTGTTGTTTCTGCTTCCCTCTTCTTCTTGAATGGGGAAGTCTTCAAGTGTGAAGAAATTCCAAACGTCGTTGTGGCATTGGATTCCGTACTTGATCGTGCGGTGGAGACGTAGTGGAAGAAGCCTCATATATCTATCTTCGGGGCAAACGAAGGCGTTTTCTGAGCGTGGGACCTCCTTGTTGCAGCAGCTGAGGAGCTAAATGTCATGATTCTGAAGATATGCCACATAAAGGAACCAGTTTCTTCGATGCTTGTAGGGGGCCAGCACCAGGTTGGGGTTGTGCTCTTCAATGTATTCCAACATGCTGGCCACCTGTGTAGAGTTGTACAACCCCTTCATTAGTCTTCTCGCTAAGGTCAGGGTGGCATTTTAAATTAGCTACCGACCTATCCTGATGCCCATGTTCTCGATCACGACACCTTGTAGGACCCTGAAGAGTTTCTTTCTGACGAAGGCCGGTGAGCAGAACATGCTCCTCAGCGCTTCCCGTCGTATGGAGAATTAGACGTCACTCCAGATGACGTCTTCTTCATCTGCCTGTGATCTTAGGACCTAGTTCAACAACTGCTGGTCTCTGATTTTCAGGTATCCGATGGCTCTTCTGTCAAAATCCGCTATCTCAAAGGAAGGGATTTCTGATGGTGCAGAGAATGCATCTGCCATTGAACTCCTTCCTCTAAGGGGGTGTCTGTTATTAGCAGTGTATATGTCCCCCCCTTTCTCCCTCTGATTCTTCAGAAGAGTCCTCCCAGACGCTGATTGATTCATCATTGTCCTCAGCTTCGTCTAGGGAGGCTGAGGGAGCAGCTGCTTCGATGCCGCGGGAGCTCCCCTATCCTGCTGGAGCCCCGTCGGCTGTCTTGTGCATCGTTCCTTCCCCGGGCGTTCTGGAGGGCCCACTGGAGGAGGAAGGAGATGACGTTCTGGAGGAGGACGCCGATGAGGATGGCTGAGAGCTAGAGCCAGGAGGTTATGGAGACCTCCTCAGCTATCTCGATTGGGGGTGGCTGTCTCTCCGGGCCAACCTCTCTTCGATTGCATCGAGGCATTGGAGCGCCAACTGCATCACTTCGTTAAGTGCCTCTAGTTGGCCAGGAAGGCCAACTAGAGTCAGCAGCTGCCGCTCCTGGTCATTGAGCCTTTCTTGGAAAATAGTAAACTTGCAGGTAAGGGAAGTAAAAGTAACAGAGTGGTTGCCTGTTACCTCCCGCAAGTGGTCAAACTCTTAACCGAGAATCTGCCCTAGCGACGGAGGGGCTGTGGTTGATCTGCCTCTTGGCCTCCTAACATCCTTCGTGCGAGAGGTTAGGTCCGACGAATGTACGTCTTCACTCGGGTCCGAATCCATCTGGATTGTACGTGACGACATCACTTCAGGGCGGGGCATTGGCGCCTTCGTGGCTGCCTCTACCTCGCCTACTTGTAGTGGTGGGGAGGGGTGCAAGGAGGATGGGTGTTGTTCCACCATTTGGTTGTCGGCGACCTCCTCTGCATCTACCACTAGCGATGTTGGTGGCATCATCGGCTGCATAGCTCTGAGCTCCGCCTCGAGGAGCTCAGCGAACACACCGTTGTTGGCATCCGGCTGTATCACTTCTTCCGCCATTAAAGGCGCAGTAGAAGCTTCAGGATCTGCGGCCATCTCTTCCGCGGCAACTTCCCACGGGGCTTTTGTCGTTGTTTCAACCCCAATTGTCTTGACGACCTCCTCAATCACTGTTATTTCCTCAGCGATCGCGGCAGTTGTTGTAGTGGTGGTTGCGGCCAGCTCGGGAGCAGGGGAGACAACAATTTCCGCCTTGTCTTTTTGAGCATCGAGAGGGATTGGCCTTCTTGTCACGGCCGCCCTCTCTTATATCCTCGTGGTGGCGGCGTAAGAGTCTCCAACCAGCACAACTTCAATTTCCACTGTGGTGAAGACCAACTTCTCTACGTCGTAGTTGGCACAACGGGGGAGTGGCAGGAGGGTGTTCGTCCTTGCGAACTTATAGAAGTATCAGCGACCATCCTTCTTGATGATGCTAGCCCTCGTTAGGAATTTGAGGTCAATCTTGTCGTCTCCTCTTGTCCTCGACAGGCTATGCGACTCTTAGGGGTATCCTAACCCTGCCACAATCAAATTCACCAGTCCTCCCATGTTGTAGTCCTTGGTGGCGTCCTTTACAGGGTGTAGATAGTTGAGGAGGAATTGCCCCAAGTTGATCGTGTGTCCCTCCATCATGTGACACATGAGGTGGAGCTCTTCAGTGTAGAGGTTGCTTGACTAGTACTTGCTGAAGAGCAGGCACGCGACGATCTTGTGCACTATCCTCTAGAAACAGGAGTGCACTGCCACCACCTTGCTTCCCGGCTTGAACGTTGACTCGCCGGTCAGCTTCCTCTAGAGTGTGACCGGGTTAAACCTGTCTCCTTCGGTGATTCTGGCATCGTTGTTGAGTAGTTCTTTTTCTGCTTCAGTGGAGGAGAAGATCTCATTGAGAAGCTTTTCAGATATGTCGTGCTCAGTGTTATATAGCCGTCCTTGTAGTCTGTCCACCCCGCCGAATCTTTTGACTTCTTCTGGTCTATTCTGCACCCGGCGGAGGGACAACATGAACTCGTTTGTGAGTTTCATGTAAGAGGCAGAGTGGCTGAAGCATATCTTTCTCATCCCGGCAGCCGCTAAGACATTTTCCAGCCTGTCAAAAATGCCTATCTGGTAAAAGGGCGACTGGTGGCAGAAACGGCTTGGCCTGTAGACTTTAGCCGCCAACTCTATGTACCGCCGCCTGTGCTCGTCGTCTCTGGGCATGAACCGGCCAGGTGAGTGATCCAGAGGCTCCGGTTCGGCCTCCGTGGTTGAGACTATTGTTGGGGCTATTGCTTCTTCTATCCTGGGCCGCTTCTCGCCCTCGGACGGCCCCACTGCATCGGGGTTCAGGTGCTTTTGCCCGACTATGGTGGCTTTAGCTGTGGCCTTGGGGTTGATCCTCCGGCCGTGCTCATCTACTTGGACGACGGTTTGCTTGGTGCGGGCCATTTCTGTAAAGTTTACACAGTGATATGTAAGTAATGATTTTACCAAAATGGGTTGCCTAGCTTGTTATCGGGTGGTAGGTCAAAAAGGTCATGTTGTCTGATACCAGATAGGCGATACTAAGAAATCAATATCGGTTCAGAGCTTATATTAAAAGTGCTTGTTGCATGATACAAAATACCCAGTGTGAACAAGTCGGTATCGGGTGAACACGCTTGCCGCCTGACATAAAATCTGGCCGACAGGGTTACTTGATCAAAACGAACACCTCCCGATGCGAGGTTATGCACGACACATGTGTCGGTCGGTAAGGGTTGGAAACTAATGCGATCTCAAGGCCGATACAGAAATATGCCACAAACAGTGACCTCGCGCGGTACGGTTACCTTGTAAAGTCAAATTGGTCGATATGGGTCTTGCCCGACACATATGTCATTCGGACGCGCGTGCCATGCAATACGGTCAAAAGAATGCTAAAAACTCGGACGAGGTAAAACCTGGATTAAAGCAGAGGACCTTGCCCGACACAGGCATTGGGCAAAGTGTGTCGCGCGACACACGCTCGGGGCGATATACAAAACTAACACCTCGTGCCCGATATGGGATTCGTTTAAAAGAAAAAGTTGCACGATATCAGATGCCCGACACAGGCTGCGCAACACGATAGAAGGTATCGTGTTATACCTATATTGCTCGGGAGCGGGGGTGTGCGAAACGGGAGGTCAGCAAGGGTGGCCAGTACGGGAGAAAAGGTGAAAGCAAGATGCACGATACGAGTAGGTGAAAAGTAAATGCAAGTGCCTGATACGGTTAACTGAAGTTACTATATATAGCTGATGCAAGCGAGGGTAAATCAGGTAAAAGCAAGGGCACGTGTCGTGCTAGGAGGCAAATCGTTCCCATGACGCAATAAAATCAGTCTAATCGGTCACGTCAAGGGTCTATTTGGCTTCCTAAACACGACTCGATCTGGGTGGTAAGGTGCATCGCGCAAGCTATACATGTCGCGCGACACGGTTCAAATGTAACGTTCGCTGCCCGATATTGATGCCCGATAAGGGCTGGCGCGTGTCGCGCAGCGCGGGGTGCGTTGCCCGATACGAGTCTGGGCGATACGTTGCCTGACACAGGTGCAACATGTGAAGTTTTGTTGGGTGCACTTAAAGCGGGTAGCCGACACGACCAGAATACGGGGTACCGGGCAGCTCAACTATGCAGGCCCGATACATATTTAAAAGAGGGGAAACAAAGCAAGGTAAGGATAGAAAACTAAAGCTAAAGGAAGAAGAAACATTGATGGGTAAACCATCATTGGCCTAAAGGGGAGACTTCCAGCCTCAGATAGTATTACTCATCAAGGCTATAAAACTAAGTCAGTGGCCCATAAAACGAGAGAGTCTGTGCACGTGACACATGCACTGACCTGTGCCTTATTACAATGATAATGTTCGTGATGCAGGAAAGGAAATAACATCCTATACTAGGGAAAACTAAAGACTTGGGCTGCCTCCCAAGGAGCACTGTAGTTTGTGTCGTCGGCTCGACAGCTTCAAACTCTGCTACTCTGCTTCGTTGGTCATCGTTTCAGCATCATGCATGTTTATCTCCATTCTTCCCACAGATGCTTCGTCTTCATAGAACCTCTTCACTCTATGCCCGTTTACTGGGAAGACTTTTGATGGATCGTATTTATCATATAACTCCATCATCCCAGATGGGTAAATCTTTGCCAAAATGAAGGGTCCAGACCATCTGTTCTGCAATTTTCTTGGAAAAAGGCGGATAGAGGATTTAAATAATAAAACTTTATCACCTTCACTGACGTCCTTTTTCTTCAGATGGGCATCGTGCCAGATCTTGGTCCTTTGCTTGTAAATCCTGGCATTTTCATAAGCATGAAGTCTCAACTCTTCAAGTTCCTGGAGCTGAAGAAACCTTTTCTTTCCGGCCAGCGTCTGGTCCATATTGAGGCGTTTGATTGCCCAGAGTGCCTTATGCTCGAGTTCAAAGGGGAGATGGCAGGCTTTTTCATAAATCAGGTGGTAGGGTGTGGTACCCAACGGTGTCTTAAAAGCGGTTCGATACTCTCACAAATCTTCGTCCAACTTAGCTTACCAGTCCTTGCGGGACTTGCCGACTATCTTTTCTAAAATCTACGTCCTTGCGGGACTTGTCGACTATCTTTTCTAAAATCTGCTTTATCTGTCTATTGGAGACTTCAATTTGTCCTGATGTCTGGGGATGATATGGCATTGTAACCTTGTGACGGATGCCATACTTGTGTAGGAGTGATTCAAACTATTTTTCTCCAAAGTGAGAGACACCATCACTAATGACAGTCATCGGAACTCCAAACCTCAGAAAGATGATCTTGGTAAAAAGCTTGTTTACTGCCTTGACATCACAAGTCGTGGTAGGGACTACTTCCACCCACTTGGAGACATAGTCAACATCGACAAGAATATATTTGAATCTGAAAGAGGAGGGAAAAGGGCCAATGTAGTCAATGCCCCATACATCAAAAATCTCAACTTCAATCCAATCAGAGAGTGGCATCTCATTGCGGCAGGAGATATTCTCCATTCGTTGGCACTCATTGCAAGATCTTACAAAAGCATGAGCATCTTTAAACAAGGTTGGCCAGTAAAAGCCCGACTGGAGGACCTTAACAGCAGTCCTTTCGCCACCCAAGTGTCCTCCATAAGGGGAGGAGTGACACTCAAAGAGGATTTTGGGGGTTCTTCTTCTGGGATACATCTTCTGTACAATCCATCAGTGCAACACTTGAACAGTATAGGGTCATCCCAATAATAGTTCTTCAAATCAGAAAAGAATTTCTTCTTCTGATTGTAAGTCAAATCTGGGGGAAGCTGCTTGCAGGCTAGATAGTTGCAGAAGTATGCATACCATGGCCCTTTAGGGTCGGTTGATCGGGCTATGTAGATGGATTCGTCGGGATAGTTATCATTGACATGTAACGGGTGATCATCTTCCACCCTAATTCTAGAGAGATGGTCGGCGACCACATTCTCTGATCCTTTCTTGTCCTTTAGTTCATGGTCAAATTCTTGTAACAATAGTGCCCATCGTAACAGCCTGGGCTTTGCATCCTTTTTATGCCTCAGATATTTTATCACCCCATGGTCGGTGTGGACTATTACCTTGGAACCCACGAGGTAGGATTTGAACTTATCGAAAGCATATACGATGGCTAGAATCTCCTTTTCAGTCATCGTGTAATTCTACTGTGCCACGTCTAGGGTCTTACTCGCATAGAAGATGACTTGATGTTTCTTGTCCTTCTTTTGCCCCAAGACCGCCCTGATGGCGAAGTCGCTAGCATCGCACATCAGTTCAAAAGGATGATTCCAATCAGGGGATTGGAGAATAGGCACAGATACTAACACGTCTTTTAGGGTCGAGAAAGCCCTCTTGCATTCATTCATGAAGTCAAACTTCACATCTTTCATCAGAGGTTAGAAAGGGGCTTCACTATCTTAGAGAAGTCCTTTATGAACCGTCAGTAGTAACTGGCATGACCCAAAAAAAATTGTATATTGGTAACTGAAGTTGGCGGAGGGAGCTTAGCAATAGCCTCAATCTTGGAGGGGTCAACCTCGATTCCTTTGTTGGACACCTTGTGCCCCAGAACTATATCTTCTTGAACCATAAAATGACATTTTTCCCAGTTCAGGGTGAGACTCTGCTCCTTACAACGTATCATCACTAGAGACGAATTGCTCAGGCAATCGTCAAATGAGCTGTCGTATACACCGAAGTCATCCATGAAAACTTCTATCTTGTCCTCTAACAGGTCAGCGAAGATAGCATTCATGCATCTTTGGAAGGTGGCAGTTGCGTTACACAGCCCGAAGGGCATTCTTCTAAAAGCGAAGGTTCCGTAGATACATGTGAAAGTCATTTTCTCCTAGTCATCAGGGTGGATGGGAATCTGATAGAAACCTGAATACCCATCCAGTGAATAGAAATAAGAATGATGAGCCAGACGTTCCAGCATCTGGTTAATGAATGAGAGAGGGAAATGGTCCTTGCGGGTGGCGGTGTTAAGCTTCCTATAATCTATACACATCCGCCATCCGGTGACCATCTTAGTAGCCACCTCTACTCCATCATCTCCTCTGACTAAAATCATTCCTCCCTTCTTTGGGACAACTTGGATCAGGCTTACCCACCTACTGTCTCTAATAACATAGATAATTCTGGCATCCCAGAGCTTAACCACTTCCTTGCTCACAACTTCTCGAAGCTTCTCGTTCAACTTTCTCTGAGGCTGGGCGTACAGCTTTGAGTCCTCCTCCAGATGAATTTTGTGCATGCACACAAAGGGGCTTATCCCCTTCAAATCTCTGATTGAGTAACCTAAGGCTTTCCTCCTCAGCCTTTATTCTTCCAACAGCTGGTCCTTTTGGCGATCAGTTAAGCTTGAATTGATAATTACCGGGTATAACCCTTCTTGATCCAGAAAATGGTACTCAAGACCTTTCGGTAAGACCTTCAACTCTGGCGGGACTTCCTTCATCTGTTCTCTAGCCGGGTCTTCTCGGAGAGCAGCATACATGACTGTATCGACATGATCCTCCTCCTCGGCTGTTCCTTCAACATCTAAACAAGCTAGCAATTCCCTGACCTCAGGATCATCGATCTCTCGTGACTTGCCAGTTAAGGCGCACATGAGCGGGTCCACCATGGCTTTCTCTTTCTGCTCCTCATCGCACAACTGTTGATAGCTCTCGACAAAGTAGGAGGATTCAAAGAATGAGGGGGCCTTCATACAGTAACTAACGTTGAAATTGATGTGATCTCTTCCAACACAGATTGTAATCATTCCCGCCTCAACATCGATCAGAGCCCGGCCTATTTCAAGGAAAGGTCACCCGAAAATGATGGGTCAGCTAGGATCTTCAACTGTATCGATCAGGACAATATCACAAGGGATAAAGAATCACCCTACGTGGATGGGTACATCTTCAACAACCCCAACTGGCCTTGTAAAGGTATCTTCATGTTGGTGCTCACCATATCGGTGAGCCCAACCAGTTGTATCCTCATGTTGGTGCTCACCATATTGGTGAGCCCAATTCTTTTGGTGAGGGACAAAGGCATCATACTGATGCTGGCCCCTAGATCAGCTAGACCTCTCCGGGTGACATTATCCCCAACTTGGAAAGGAATCAAAAGCGCCCCTGGGTCCTTCTTCTTCGATGGCGTACTAGACATAACAAAATAACTGGACATCTTGGCAAGCTTCACAGTCTCTATATCTTCTCCTCTTTTCTTCCTAGTTATCAGATCTTTTAGGAACTTAGCATAGGTGGGCATTTCTTTGATGGCATCTAAGAACGGGACGTCCACATGCAACTTCTTAATTGCTGCCATAAACTTTGCATACCTCTTCTTTAGCTGGGCTTTCACTAGCTTATGAGGGAAGGGTATGCAGGGTGCATACCTATCCAGGCGCTCTTCAGATGAGACGTCTTTAGCTTCCTTCCTTAACTTCTATGGAACTTCTTTCTCAACGACTACGGTGCCAACTTCCTCGGTGGGTGCTGTTACTAACGTTGTTGTCTTCTCAACGGCTGGTGGTACAACTATCCCTGACCTCAAATTGGCCATCTTCACAGTCTCGTGGCCTCGTGGATTGGCTTCGGTACTTGAGGGAAAATGCCCTACCTGATGGTTGATAGTTTGGGCGAGACTCGCCAACTGCTGATCGATCTGTTTATTGTGTTGCTGGAGCTCCCCTATCTGGGTAGAGAAACCCCCCATCTGCTATTGCATTAACTTCAAAAGAGCGGTGCTATCCACAGAACTCTTGTGCAATTTCTCATTGAGGTCGTTCTTCTTCTTGGCAAAGGACATAAGCTCTGTCATCATAGATGGCCTTTGTTGCTGATTATGTTGATAAGTTCTTTGTTGCTAAAACTTCACCTACCGTTGCTGATTTGATGGTCCTCCCAAAGGATTCCCACCCACCAGCTGGTGAGAGTTTTCTACAACACTAGTGCTTCCATAAGAAAAACTGGGGTGATCGGGCCTTCAATATTGAACAAAACTCACATTATCAGTACTATTCTCGTCAAGATCCTCTTCGGGTGCAGTGTGAGGACAGAAATCTGACGTGTGGTCAAGTTCTCCACAGGTTACACAGCTTCTCACGGCCTCTTGCCAAACTTTACCCTTGTAGCCTTGCTCTTTAAGGGTCTGAACATCAGTCACAATCTTATCAAGCTTTGCCGCGAGAGCTTCCATTACTTTGGACTCTCCAGGATTGGTATGGCTCATTGTCTCGCGGTCATATTTGCCATCTTGTTGGTTTGTGGCCATGTTTTCAATGATCTCTTGGGCCCTCAGGGCACTCATTCCCAGGAAGTCGCTGCCAGCTGCAGCGTTCAAAGACTTCCTTTCAGCGGGACACACCCCGTTGTAGAACATGGTGATTAGCTTTGGTTCAGAAAAACCATGGTGCAGGCACTCACGCTGATAACTCAGAAATCTCTCCCAAGTCTTGTGAAGATTTTCTGAAGGCTTCTGAGAGTATCTCGTGATCTTGTTTTGGCACTTGATAGTTCTCTCGATGGGGAAAAACTTAGAGATAAAAGCATCAGCAAGATGGTCCCAGTCGGGAATGCTCCCGTCCTGTAGGCTGGTGTACCATTCTAGTGCCTTATCCCTCAAAGAGAACGGGAAGCACTGGATGTAGATGTGCGTCAATGGGACTCTGTTGATCTTAAAGGTGTTGCATGTCTGCTTGAACGTCGTTAGATGGTTGTACGGGTTCTCCTCATAGGAGTTTCCGCCGAACCTATTGTGTTGTAGGAGCTGGAGAAAAGAAGGCTTCAGCTCGAAGTTCGCGACGCTCAGGGGATGTGTCACCACTGGGTTTCTTTCTTCATTCGCCCGAACTTGGTGGAACGATCAAAGAGATGGAGTCGCAGGAGGTTGATTGGCCATGTCTTGCTAAGGTAAGAGTGGCCTGAAAGAGAGGGAAAAGTACCTGAAAAGAAAGAAGGATGAAAGAGGTATCAGCATGTTGTATAAGGTAAGTGCAGTGTATGCTATGTATAGTAAATAGTTGTAGTGTTATATACAAATTACAATTTTTTGGCAAAGTGCAAGCAAAACTCAAGTTTGTAGAATGGTTTTCATTGCCTATCCCCGGAAACGGCGCCAAAAAGTTGACGAGCCTTAAACGTGGGTCCATAAGATGGAGACATGCCTAGGTTATCAGAATTTTATAATTTAGTACCCGAATGTTTAACACACCTACAACTAGCACATGGTCAAAGTAGTTTGGGGTCGAACACAGGGATAGGAAGAACGCTGCTTCAGAACTTGAGTTTCACTTGTCTAAGCACTTCAAAGAAGGGGGGTGCAAGGAAAGGTTGTAAGCCACATAAAAGAATCACAAAGAATCGAACAGAAAATCATATCTCCAAAAGGGAGTTACAAGAAAGATTTAAGTTTTGGGTTAAGAGGTTTTTATAAAGGTTTTGTAAAATAGAATCTAGGGAGATAAAACTATCGTTGAGGTAAAGCATGAAGGAAGAAGACTTAGGCATAACAAGAGGTAGCGGAAAACTTCTTGTACTCTCTTCTCTCAAAGAGAGTACCTCCAGCTACATGCCAATACCCTCTCTCAAGAGTAATGGATATGAGTTGGACTGGAAAGAAAACCGGGGCGACCGTGATCCTGGGCACTCTCGTGCTCCCGGATTGGACTAAACTCTAGAGTCACAACGTCCCTCTCTCGAAGGAGTTGAAAGGGGAATCACGATTCGATAGCTAGTCAAAACATGATCCAAGCATACATGCTAGAGTTTAGATGCTATAAAGAAATCATCCAATAGGAAGGAACCATACACAGAACAACAGATATTGAACTTTACTGATTCCATAAGCATAGATGTGTAAAGGGTTTAGTTACAATGCGTAATAAATGAAAGTAAATTGCTGTAAAAATGAAAGATAGGTATCGACCCCCTTGATATAGGAGATCGATATACAACAGCAGACCCCTAAGGTATCGCTAACCCAATACCGAGTGGGATCTCTACCCGATATGCCTATTTCGGGTGGCTAGCCCTGTCAGACGACGTGTCGTGACGGGCAGGCGTAACGGTCAAGGCTCCCTACCCGATACGGTCATGTCGGTATATCACCCTCTCGGGCGACACACCGTGACGGGTGGTCCGTATCGGGTTCGATATCGTTCCGGGTTAGAGGTGGCGTAGGTTCTCGGGTTCAGTGTATCAGGTGTAGGGGCGAGCCATCTCGGGCAGGAGCCGGTCTAGGAACCCAGCACATCGGGTGGCCTTCTTGGTCATATCGGGCTGATGTGGCTACCGGGACGGGTTCTAAGTGAACCACTCCCGCCCCTCTCGGGTTGGGAGTGTGCTCACCTAGTATCGCCCAGCACGCCTTATAAGTCGACACGCTAGCTCCAAATGCTTTCCAAAGTTATCTTTCGTGAGGTTCCGATCCATCCCATCGGAGTCATGTAGCTGCTATTTATAGGCCGCAGTTTGGAAGGAGTTGCGGTTCTCGTGGAGCCATGTGTCCTCAATCGGCTTTGTTTACACGGCTTTGGGGATGGTCGACACCTACATATCGCTCGGCATGGCTCAACTATCGCGTGTCGTGTTGTGAAGGTATCGGGTGACTGTGGCGGGCGGCTACTTCCAGTGAGTGGCTTAGAGCACGCGACACGCCCGTATCGGGCTGATTGGTCGTGGCAGGTAGAAGCTCTCTGTCAGGTAGGTAGCGTGCCGCTCGGCAGATGCCTCCTCACGCGACACACCCGTGTCGGGTTGCTGCCATATCAGGTAGCGACCGCAATGGGTAAGTGGGCGTTTTGTGCGGCCAGTGAAGGGGCCGATTCACTCTAAGTGGGTCGGGACGGGCCTTTTTGCTGATTTTGAGTGGAAAAGTGAGGGAAACTCTGTAAAAGATGGGAAAAGAGTTAGGATCATAGTGTGGTTTATTCTTATGCAATAACATGATAAAACGGAAAGGAAAACAGTTTAGAAGGTAGGTTTGACAACGGAATATGAGCCATAAATAGCCATAAAATGGGTGTTATCAACCAACATATCTTTTTTTTGTGTACCACTGGATTACCACTACACTTTGTATGTTAAATAATATGAAGATAAATACCTTCTATAATCATCACACACAATATTATCCTATTAAGAATGATAATCTATCATACAATCACTATCCTTGATCAATTCTATCTATCTTATCTTCTTCATCTTTAAATCCATATGTGACAATATTTAAGATCTAAAATGATCTATCAAGATGGGGTTCTTCTCCCGTTCAAGGTAGTTCCTTCCAACCTTCACATCTAGAACCACTCTATACAACTCCAATGTATTGGGTAATTCTTCTCATGCTTTTTTCAGTTGTCACTAAACATAAAAGATTACATTCTTAGTTTGCATCAACACTCAACATAATTTTTTCTTTGAAGCACTACAGAAGATGACATAACCTTTCTTTGTCTCTATCAATACCAACACCAGTGCTTCCATTAACTTCTCCTTCAACTACTAAAAACAAAAATGACACTACTCATCCTAAACAAAAGGTACGCCCTTGTTACTTAGCCTAGTCAACACCAGAAAGATATAATTGAATATCCTAATGAAGCATCTATAATAACTAGCTAATCCAAGAAAACTTCAAACATCTATTTGCATCTTCCATTGCTCCCACTACAACAATAACTCTATCTTCTTGGTATCCTCATGAACCTCCATTTCGGGTATCACATGATTGAGAAAAAACACCTTAGTTTCAAAAAATCTCACTTATTAAACATTGTATACAAAATATGTTGCCCCAAAAATAGAAGCTCCATGTGAAGATGTTTCTCATGTAGATAATTTTCCTTAGGGTAGATCAACATGCCATCTATAAACACCACCAAAAATTGATCGTGTTACTACTTGAACAATCTGTTCGCCATATTTGCGAATGTTGCAATGTGCCTCCAAAAATATAACTACAAACTCATATTGACCATACCTAGTCCTAAAATCTATCATAGATATGTTACTTGCCTTGGTCCTCAATTTATGGTACCCTAAACTCATATTCATATTTAAGACTAGTCCTTCTCCCTTTATCAAATCAAACTTATCATTGATCCTCATAAACAAATAGTTGTTCTTGATTATCTCATTGTTCAACTATATGTAGTACATGCAAAACTGCATAGATCCATCCCTCTTATTCTGAAACAACATTGGATCACCTTATGGGAACCTACTTAGATGTATGAACTTGTACATGTAAATCCTTCATATCCCAAATGCAATCTTATTTGGTGCTTGTTCTATAGGTCGCAAATCGAGTACCAGACTAATCTCAAGATCAATCTCTATAGGTGTCAATACACTGGGAAAATCATTAGGAAATGCATCTTCAAACACCTACACCAACATAACATCCTTGATCTTTGGATTCTTTTCCTTGGTATCTACCACATGTTCCAAGAATCCACATCCCTTATTCATCGCCATATATGATGTATCAGCCAACAATGAACATTTTCCCTATCTCCTTGTAAAGACCAGAGACATTACCATCCCCAAACTCCACAACCTTGTACCCTTTACCCAGAACAAAATTATACTTCTCTACAATACATATTGAATCCATGCATGTCAAGTGGAATGAGATCCATGTAAATTTTGTGACTTGGAAATAGAGAACACAGGATGACACACCTCCATCAAGACAATAGAAACTTCCAAAGGAATTTCAAACCAAAGATCACCAAATCTCTACTGATAAGAAATCTAGAAAGAGAGAACACCTATCTAGCCATAAACAATGCATCACACATAAGTCAACCAAAATTAAAATATAAGACAGTTTTTAAGACATAATGAAAATTTTCTATTTGACATGTTACAACATGTGGGTTGCTACACCTTTAGGATGAATTACAACATATACTCTAGTTGTTTCTAAAGAATTATCATGACATTGGATTCCTCTAGCTGGTCTAAATAATCCAACCTATAAATTTTGGATTTCTACCAAATCCACCTCATTGATGTCAATGTTGTAAATTCTATATGTGTCACCTCTTGATACACATGCCCAAAATGACAAAGGAAAATCATTGTCGTCTCAAACATACATGTACCAAAAATGGTTGTTCTTACAAGTTCTATAGTTCATTTGTGTTGTGGACTTGATGGTCTTCTTAGTGACATAGATCTTGAACTCATCGCCCTAGAGGGTAGAAATCCAGAACCTTGTCCTTTATTAGGTGACCACTATGACTGAAATTGTGTCCTGGGCTCTAACATTGCCTACCTTTTTTGTACTACAACTCTTATGTTGTATCTATGGAGGTGTTGAATACTATAACCTTGTATAACTCCCAAAATGCCTATGATAAGGTGGAGTGGATCTCTTCCTTGACTCAGCCTCATGACAAACTGATGTTGTCCTCTCAATCATCCTGACTACTTTTTTGAAAGATAAGAAGTTCTCATGTATTTACATGGTTACATTGGATATGACAATTCTACACTCTAACCTCTCTTAAAGTGTGTCTTCCGTTCTTCATATGTGCTAGTTAGTTGAAGGAAAAAATTCAACAACTCCATGAATTGTGCTTCATATTCATCCATTGACATCCTCCTCTAACGTAGGTATCCAAACTAACTTGCCTTCTCTTCTATGTATGACTATGGTGAGTACATGACCTCAAACTCCTTATAGAACTTCACCGAGGTCATCACTTCTTCTCCTCCATGAACCAACAATGGATATAAGTACCCTTTATAAAGTAGATAGCAAGCTTGGTCTGGTCCTCTTTAGGGATATCCAATATTTGAAATAATTTTTCTAGATCTATAAACCATTAATATACATCATATGGACTAGATTTGTTGTGTACTCCATGCAAACAACTCTCTTCAACCTCTAAAAAGGTTTTTCCTAAACCTTGAGAATATTCAACATTTGGTGGTGATTTTAGCTGAAGGAATCGACAATCTATCAGCCATGTGTGCAATAATAGCCATCAGGTACCCAAACATAGCCTAGGATGGTGGGTCTACTAATGTCAAAGGGTTTAAGGGAAATAATGGAGGTTGTGGATGTCCCACCTCAGGAGCTCTTAGGTCATGTGCCCTATGTCATTGTCTATAGACATGTGGCACGAAGCTACTCTCCGCATGCTCTTCATGATGTTCTACCATGTCTAAATAACCATTCATGATGATTGCTTATGAAGAACATGAATAAATATACACATTACCCTATATTCCTTGAACTCTAGGAACCTTTTCTCTGATACCACTGAATGACATTCTAACATTGACATGCCACACAAGAGATGATATTATTCAATGCAAAAGAAAAATTAATCCTAAATAACATCATAACCAAGATGGTAAGAAAAGTATAATATAAAAATCAAACCACAAGTCCACATACATCCATATGAAAGGGAAACAATTTCATTTGAAATAGGTAATAGTATATTTTTGTCATGTATGATCACCATCACAACCTTTATTACACAATATATCTATCTAGCAAAATTTATAATATAAGAATATATACACAAGGCATATGAACCAAAAGTAGATTTTTACTTGCATTGCATTATAGAACACCCTGTCTGTGCCCAAGGATATAAAGATGAGTCTATATATCTCCAAGAAGATATAGGTCAATCTTCATCCATGTTGATATTTACAAGGTGTCTACTCACTACTTAAACTATAATGCTTGCCCATTTATCAACCATAAAATCATATGTGGAAGCATCCACACACATATAATATAAATTTCTAGGGAAAACATCACATATCTGGTATACAGGAACATGCAAGCTAACCATAGTAATTGAACAACACCAAAAAGAATGTCCATCATTATGAAATTATGAGTGTGGGAGTCACATCTTCCTACATGAACTAAAAGGAAAAGGTAAATAAAATCTTGATCTGGGAGGATCGCCTATGATAATGTCCCACCAGTGATAGATATCCCTCTTTCTTGAATATTCCTTCAAGGATCCCACAAACTACTCACTACTATCTACGGACGTCGCGCCCCCAGCCATGCACAATGAAAATAATTCTAGTTAGAGTAAGTGGCATTGAATTCTATAACATAAAGATATAACTGCATTATGAAAACTTGGCATCTAAAACTATAATAAGCATCTTTGTTCACATCTTTTATTACATCTTTTATCTTTTTATGGTTGCTATTATACAATAAGTCCTCTTCTGTGGCATTGTCTTCCTTCTATGGTGCAACACATCTTTTGTGGCAATAAATGCCTTTTAATGAAACCAAGGTGTCTTCTGTTCTGTAGCACCAAGTGCCTTCTTTGGTGTAGTGCACCTTCTTTGGCAATAAAAGCCTTCTGTTCTGTGTAGCGTAGTACTTCTGTTATGTGAGGACTTATAATATTATATAACTTATGTTCTGGTGTCATTTTCTATTCTTGTTATATTTTTTTTATTCTAATTCTATTATGATTCCGTATCTCAAATACTTGAGTTGAATTCTGAAGTATATCTGTTATGGTCTTCTAAGCAACAAATTCTATTCTGAATTCTAAAACTCAATTAGTGAAGAAATGTGATAAGTTTGAAATCTAAGTTCTGTATTGAAATATAATATTCTAAAAGAGATTCTAGATTCTAAATGGTTGTAAGGAATTAACATACTAAAATATACTCTAATCATATATTCTGAGTTCTAATAGTTCACATGATGATTTCTAACAATTATGCATGAATAATAACTTGAAAGTGATAATATATATGATTTAAGCACGAGCTATCTAAGGTAAAAATTCTATTGTACTGAAAATATTATACTCAAAAATAGTAATCTATGTATGAACATTATACCATGTGTCTAATGGATTATTCTGAGAAGGATAATTAGATAACATGAATTCAAAGGACATGGCCCACTTACCTTTTATAAGTCAAAATCCTCTTCATTGCTTTCTATGGGACTGGATCTACTTCTCTCGTGAAAACCCAAAGGTTCTATCAGAATTTAGGTATTTTATCAAGCCAAGGATCTATGGTTCATGATGCTCTCTACTAGGATTTTGGGGTACATGTTTCTAACTCTTGGGTGAATCTTAGGAGCATGCGCATGATCTTATGTTCTAAGGAATAGTCACCCTTTTGATTTTAGTGAGGAGTTGTTAGGGTTACAGTCTTGGTCAACCCTCATTTTTCCTCATCTTTCTTTAGCATTGATTTAGAGTTCATTTATACTAACCTTATATGTAACCATAAAGATATTCATATTCATTCTTGGGTTCTCTATGTGAATGAAAAGGGGTCATATGTATTTGTAATGCAAATCTTGGTCCATAAGTATGGTTGATAGTTTCAGTATATAATTTCCATAGACTTAGGGTCATACATATAGTAGTTTTGTCATGCCTTAATATTGTCATCACTACTTGATAATTTAGAGTTAGGATGCTCGAGGTTACAAGTGTGGTTACTAGGCCAGGTTGAAATCTTAGAAACCCCAAGATATAGTTAAGTACACATTACCCATTAATCGTAATCATAAATATGGAAGTACTGAGTTTCAATTATCTAATTATCATATACAAAACCGGGCGAAAAGGTTGTATTAGGTTCAAATTTTGGTTCTGAGGTTTATGTGAAACATTGGTGATTTTCTGATTAATGTTCATCCATTAAGATTTTCTAAAGTCTTTAGCATCATGGGCCAATTACATTGGAGCAAAAATGACAATAACTAAATAATATGACCAAGGTATAGAGAGGGGGAGGTGAGAGTCTTAGCCCCTCTTTGGTTCGAGATCGAGATTATAAAAAATATCCGGATTAGTACATATGGAGTGGATCCTATTTTTGTTTGGCAACACAATCTCATTGCAAGCACTCATTAAACTGAACTGACTTGTGTTTTTCAATCTGCCATATAAAACAAAATAACACAAAAGACAGAGTCAAATCCGGACTGAAATCCATGAATACTTTTCGGATTAGAAGATTACATAATCCAAAACGGACCCGAGTACAACTTTTGTCAAACAAAACAAGACTGGATTCGGGATTAAAGCTTACTTGGCACAAAAAGACAGCAGCTAGTCCCGTTTTCATCTCGAACCAAAGCACCTGAGAGACTCGCGTTAGCAAAACTGGGAAAAACACTCAGAGATATGCTTGTGGTATCAGAACATCTTGGGCATTCGATCGTGATGCGGGAAGCAAACCGGGCATCTGGGCTTAGCCGGCTGTTTTCATCACATGAGGCCGAGAGCAGAGTCTCCTCGTGCGGCGTCACACTGTGGTCAGAATGCGTAACACCAACGTGAGAAACCAAAGAAACAGGGTCCAAGTCAGGTTTAAGCAAGGAAGAAGAAGGGGCCTCGTTCCCTCAGAACAGTAGAAAACACACGCCAGGGTCTCGCAGAATGAGAAGTAGGTCTCACGGACCATAGCAAGAAGTAAAGCAACAACGTCGCCTCAGGCAAGGAAGAACAAGGTAGAGGCAGAGAAGATGGAACAGGTAATAGGAAAAAAAACTCATATAGCACACTTTGCTAAAAAAAAATTACCGAAATAGTACCTTTTCCAACTTATTTCCCAAACTAGTACACTTTTAGAGTAAAACGCCACACTAGTTGGCGTTTTACCGTCTCCGAAATAAGGGGCAAAAAAACACCACACTGTGGCGTTTACATGTGCCAATGCAAGTGCTTACCGGTACTGTTGGGAACCTCGTGCTGCTGGCGCCTCCAGAAGCTGGAGTTCTCCACCCATAGGTCACTGCCGCCGTTAGCAAGGAGAAGACGTTGGCCGTCAGCGTGACCACAGCAAGGACGATGGACCGGTCACTCTTTGTGCCTAGAGAAGGCAAGGCCAGATGCATAGTGATGCAGACGAGGTGGATGCTGCTGAGCTTGGACAGGTGGTCGAACACTCCCATGTTCGCCGCACTCACTGTTATGTCCAACCCAGTGGCTACGGCAAGGATCCCGAGACCGGCTTCTAACGGGAATGTCCTGGACACCAAGCACTGCCTTCGCGCCGTATAGCTGCGTAGGACTAGGAGGAATAGGAATGCCGTCGAAGCGAATGTCACAGGCAGAGTGGGGCTCCATAGTGGAGGGCTGCCGCTGCTGCTTGACATATCCGCTTCCTAGTTTCTGGGCGAGCTAATTCCAGTAGAAACAGTACCTGTAAGCACTTGCATTCGCAATAGAAGCAGTACCTGTAAACGCCACACTATGGGGCGTACCTGTAAACGCCACACTATGTGGCGTTTTTTGCCCCAGCAACCGGTAAAACGCCAAATAAGGTGGCGCTTCTATCTTTGCAAGCGAAAGTGTGCTAGTTTGGGAAATAAGTTGGAAAGGGTGCTATTTCGGTAATTTTTTTTTTGCAAGGTGTGCTATATGGGTAAAGATCCAACGGACTTTCAGACTCCTCCTGACCTCTTCCTACAAGCCGCGAGCGTCAAGAACTCCTTCGCGGAAACCACCAGTTGAGCTGCTGAGATGGGTTCTTGTGGACTGGTCACCTCGGTGAATCTTGGTCAAAACCAAGGGTTGTCGCGAGTTCCTGGGATATCAGGGATGGTGTATGCCCCCTTGATTGAGCAGAGGTGGCTGGGGGGTGGCGAACAGCGATCAGATGTCGCCGGCCGGAGATGGGGAAGGTGGAGATGGTCGGGGGCTTTACAATGGAATTGATGGTTGTTCAGGGTTTAGAAGATCATGGTAGTGCTCAACCCACGCTCGGGAGGGAAAAGAAGGTCTATGGTCTACTATGTAACTCCGGATTGAGGAAGGGGTTGACGGTGAAATAGGCGTTTCTTCAATAGATACCCCTAGGGTTTGAGCATGGGGTTACTGAATGCGTGTTGATCTCCCAAAGTGAACAGAGGGATTCCTTTTTTAAACGATCAAGGACCTCGCGAGATAATCGCGATTCACTGCTAGCAAGAGTACTGCTCCCGCACGGCTGGAGGTTGAAGAAAGCATGTACGGTCACTATTACTTCGTTAAGCTGGCGCTCAAATCCAACGGTTCAGACAAAATCAGGTTCAAGGAAAATCCAAGAAAATAGGGGGGAAAAGCATTTTCTTTGCATTTATCTAGAGAAAATCATTAGACCCCTCAAACCGATCCTAAACAAGCTGAAATTTTTACCACACGTCTTATTCCAATTATAGGATAATCTAGAAGTATTAGTTTTTCAATTAAGAATGTGTACATTAGTATAATTAAAACAAAATAAAACCTAAATAATACATAGAAAATATCTAAAAAGAAGTAAATCTTAAAATTTCAGTTTTTATCTTAACTACACGTCTCCTATTGGTGGAAAAATTTTATAGCGCATTATTATAGTAAAGATTATTTAAAATTGACCCCTTTTCTAAGAAGGGACCATAAAGGATATAATATCGTAAGCATCCAAATATGAGAATGTTACATAAACCGTGGACACAAGGCTGAGAACCTAAAAAGATGTGCAAAACTGAGACAGTGAGACCCATGTCTTGGCGACAGATAATAAATGTTAAGCATTTGAAGCACATATCTACATTTATAAGCTAAATGAGATAGATTTGGCACTAACCATTAAATTTCATAGAGTACATGAAAGGTAGATGTAACATTTATAAATAATATGAAACTTGTAACACATATAAAGAAGTAAAATGTCACAATGTGATTGGCATGAATACTATCAATATGCGACTACACCACTTGATTACATATTTTATTATTAAAGCCATGGGTATGACAAGTAGGGGCTCATTAGCCCCACCTTGGTTAGTGCGAGTATGACAAGTAGGGGCTCATAAAGAAGATATCTACAAAACAAACTCATGTTTTTTTGGGTACTCAAGCAGTGACACCTATGTCATGGTCATTAAAAACATGTATAAATCATAATGCCGCATGGTTCTCAATCAAATTAGCAAATATAATGAGAGATACAGTCTTGAACACACTCATATACACATTCCACATTAAGGTACCACGTGCAACCATATCTAAAATGGACCCCTTGGAAACCCGCATATACTCAACTATATTCGACTCTGAGTACCTTTTTTCAATTCAAGATTGCTACAAGATTGTCCATTTCACTACTAGAGATTCCAAAAACTAGCATAAATATATGATCATAGAGCACTACATGAGCTAGGTTTCACTTAATATGTTATCGTTTTATTCACATTTGATTACAACCTTAAATTTTTATTACACATAACAACATTAATATATATTAAATAAGCCTTATAAATCTAAAAGTTAATCTAAACATAGTGACCGTACATAGAGTAACTGCAGCATGCTAAAACTTGACCTAATGACCCTGGAAACCCTAATTTCATGGGTTGGATGCCTTTGGATTTAGTTAGAGATGCAACCCTAAAACATAGTGTAAGCTACACCCTAATAGACCTAAATAGTATGATAATAAGAGCAGTTGTATAATAAGTAATGTTAACAAATAAACATTAATTTCACCTTTTTCATATTAAACCCTAATTCACTTGATGTAAATATTTATTACACATAAAATAATTAGGTGTAGTCCATAAATTGATAGTACATGAATTAATATATTATGTGTCATAAACACACCAATCAGTATACATAAATCACATGTAAATAAATATAATACTATGACATTTCCCCAAATATATGTATGAGTAACGAGTTTAATAATAAAATGAAATGTCTTCATATCAACAATAATGTTGAGAAACACCATAATAGACACCTAAAGGATATATGTATTAGTGGATAACTACTATATTCTTAATTGAATGACAATATCATTGAATCACTTTACAAGAAGAAGTTAGCTAATGAGTAAGAACATCTATAAATAGGGATAGAACAAGTGTTTCGTGAGAAGATAACTATGGAAAAAATCACTTTTGAAAAATAATATAGAAAGATATTGATTAGAGTAATCATAGATATATTCAAATTCCACTAACCCCAACAATATTTCCAATTTAAAACGATTTTAGTAGTGTTTAAAATAAGTCGAACAATTTTGTATCAATTGAAATGGCGGAATACACAATAACAGGCATGAAAAGGGAAAGTATATATTAACATAATGTTATTTGGTTTAAATTGATTAAAATGACGGTAAGGAAACTTGAATAAATTCATTATGATGAATGGATATAAACTTCAATGAAAATTTTTCACAGTTATACATATCTTTAAAACAAACCAATTCCTAAATTTTCATAGAAAGGCATTAACTAAAAGATACATACATACATATATACATACACACACACACACACACACACACATATATATATATATATATATATATATATATATATATATATAGAGAGAGAGAGAGAGAGAGAGAGTGAGTCAGACTAGTGTATACTCGAGTGTACCGGAGGCACCGTACACCTCAGTAATTTTTAAAGATGCAATAACTTTTTGAAAAATCTAAACCATTGATCTTCTAAAATATCTTAAGAACATACCATATAATAAATTTTAGCTCATTTAGACACTTATAGGTCGTGCATCTAAAGGATGCAAAAATCAGACATTTCAAATTAGTTTTGTGTGTTGATTTTTTTGCCCTTGGATGAATGACTTACACTCATCCAAATGAGCTCAAATTTTGTATGTGGCCTATTATTATTGTAACCATTAAGATCCATGGATTAGATTTTAGGAAAACAAGGTCTAGATAGGCAAACACCATTGGGGTGTACAACGTAATCTGTACACTCGAGTGTATTCTAGCCTGACTCTCTCTCTCTCTCTCTATCTCTCTCTCTCTCTCTCTCTCTATATATATATATATATATATATATAAATAGATGTACACTCATCCAATATAGTGGCACCCGAGTGGTAAAGTTGATTTTGTGTGATTGAGAGGTCACAAGTTCAAAACTCCTAGGCAACATGATGAATGAATTGCCAATTTTTTTTTTAAATAATAGATTTACACTCAAAATTATTAACAATCAGATGGATAATCTCAAAAAAAAGAAAGGAACTAAAAAATTCACATTGTATGTATCAAAATTAGTGCAAGCATCCAATTTCATATTATTTGAAGTTCATTTGGACCCTCAAATAAATTATGAAAGAAATTGTACATATTAAGATCTAAAATATGAATCATATTTTATTAATTAACTCTACTATTGTATATTGACTTATTTGATTGTCACACAGACATTCCTTATTTGGGTTATCTTGGATCTTATGAGATCTCTCCATTTTTATCTGATAATTTAGACATTTGTATCTGATTCTGTGTCATAGCCACCCCAATGGGATAGTATGAATGTGCTCATCTCCCTGATTTGTCCCTCTTCTTTCCTAGTCTCCCATGATTTCTTCTCAATTGATTTCTTCTTCTATTTCCACATCTATATATACTTGACTCGAGCACCATATTCACTACAGAAAAAAGGTGAATTAGCTACAATCATACTAACTACATATATTGTATTTATAGCTAAAATTACTTATCTTTACAAATTATAAAAATATAAATAAAATGAATGTAGTTAATTGTAATAACTACAAACTTCCCTACATATCCTAATTGTTTACATAAAAATTCTCATATCAATACCTCGCGTCCCTCTCCCCCATACAAATAACAAAAATATCCAAAATTTCAATTTCCCTCGCGCTACTCCCTCCTTGCCCAATTGACACAGTTTCAAAGTGTGCTTGCGACTGTACTCCCTCAGTCCCTCTCCCGCATCACCTCCCTCGAAAATCCATGGCTCTCCCCGATAGCCACCCCCATCCATCGTGTGCTAGCTCTCCCTCTCTCTATCTTCCCCTCCGCCCTACAGTCCCCTATCCGATCACGTTCTCTCCCTGTCACCTCACTTTTCTCGTGCAACACCCCTGACGTCCTCCTCTTTGCTAGCACCTGATCTCACAGACCGCCATCGGAGGTGCTGGAAGGACGGAGTCCCCAAGGAAACAAAAGAGTGGGGGAGGGGGCAAGAATCTTGGCCGAAGCACAATTGCTCAAGTGCAGGGTATGGCCTCGTGGACTTCCTGAGGAGGCGCTGGAAGGATGGAACACCCAAGGAGAGAAAAATGGAGGGGTGAGGATTTTGGCTGAAACCTAACTCCCCCAGTACAGGGTCTGGGTTCCCTGATTTAGCGATTGTTCTTCTCCCAGTCACAGTGAGGTCACGATTTATGTTTCCTAATACTATTTTATGCCTCTTCTACCTCCTAGTGCATCCTTATGGATGGTATGTGCCATTAAATCCATTAACTCACCTAGTTTAATTCTATAGTTTCACATGTTTACATGTTTTCAGATTAATTGATTGCCTTGATGGTTTAAGGTGATCCTTATTGCTTCACATAAAAAATGTAGGAACCTATCAACCAACTTGTTTGAGTTAACTTCTATCCTCATGTCTGGTTCTCTAGTTATACAATAATTAGATTTTGTTACTAGAGTTTTTCTTAATTATATGTCATGTGGAACGTTCTCAAAGTCCATGACACTTAACTATCTTGGCCATTGTTTGGTAATGCACTTTCTTGTTTGCTTGCTGTTACAGGTTCTTCAAGCAACTGTTCCTCATCTATTTGGTCTAATAGATGGCTACCAGGCTCTTGTGGACAATTACTACAATATACAGGCCCATGGTCGTTGCTAGCATAGGAAGGGCTCCAATTGTCCTCATCTTCTTCATCTTAGGTGGATTCATCCTACAATATAATATTCCTTTTAGCATTAACCACTTTTTATGCAAGGAACTGAGTCTGCTACCTCATGCAATCTCCTATTGTCAAAGGAGCCATGTAATGTCTCTATTTTGCGGTAAGTGACCTCTTTTACTTCCATATCATGCTCACACTATCAAGATTCTTCAATGAAAGAAGTGGTCACAGTTCTGAATTTCTTGGCAGACTATCTAAATATTTCATAGATAATATTTTTACATATTGCCAAGTAGAATGAAGTAAAGCATGACAATTTTGATTTAAATTCATGTTCTATTGACATATTATATAACTCGATGTTGTTGGTTCCTTCTACATTAGTCATAGTACATGTGTGCTTGAGATCACCGAGCACTCAATCTGATGTATAGATGTGCAAAGGTTGAAATCACCGGACATTCTATTACAATGTTTATGCAAATTTCTTTTCTTGACTTCATGTAGATAGCCCATCACCATATGACGACATTTCCTCTAATCAGCTAGGAGCACTAATTACATCTCAAGATGCAATTTCTGTATTATGGCACAACACCCTCTGTCAGGTATGTTATCTTGTAATAATTGCCCGGTGCATATGGAATCTTTGTTTCATTGTATATATTAGTTCTACTGTAGAACCAAATTTTGCAAATTGTCTTCTGCATAACCTCTCATGAGATGATTGTTATTTGCTGTTACAATTAAAATATATGTGGCTTTGGTCTAATTGAGTCAGACTATACATTCGACACTTGGTTGTTTGACACTATCTTACACTAGACTAAGATCCATATGGACATACAAAGTCCATTGCTGTGTAAAATATTTCCTTCCTATTAGCAGTCGTTAATCTCAGCCTAGTTCACATTTATTATTAAAAACTCCCCTCGATGCTCTTTCTACGGATATTGTGAGTTTTCTCTTCATATAAATTGATCACCATTAATGTTTTGGCTTTATCATGTCACAAGAGATGCATGTCATTTTATACAATACAGTAATTTTAGGACCATCTCATATTTGAACATGACCCACTATTAAGATCTTGATTTTGGAAACTTCATTATTAATTTCTTTGCTTTTTTTATATATTCCTATTCTTTTAGCTTAATTCCTTCTATTAAAGTGTCTTACATAGAATCTCTGAATAATGAACCGTATGTAATCTACGCATATAATATTATGTGTACATATACTCTATCATGGTACTACCATTTATGGACATACATGTTTAGTCTATTTAAATTCAATTGATGGCTAGAACAAACTTTCTGTTTCATGTTTATTAATTAGCTTGCTGCTTGAACTACTAAAACTAGGATTAGGGTCTGTAGATGGGAAAGTTAGATGATCATCCTGGTGATAAATCATTTTGAAAATGTTCAGTACCACCTTAACATCCTCCTTTAAGGGGCATACACTATCATGCACATGCCTCAGTGAGATTTTTGGAAATACACACTATCAATCTCTAATGGACTCATTCTCCACTTACTTCATAGTAACTGTATCTATCCTTCCATTGTGACTACCATCATCAAATCTCTATAGATGAATTTTAAGGTAGAAACCAAGGCACATGACATCAACTTCATCTCAACTTTAAAATTTTGAGAAACACTGATGAAGTTATGGGTAAGTTTTGTATGCAAACTTTGATGAAATATCAGTGTCTTTTTTTAAGAATAAAATATGATATTTGGAAAATGCATGTTGTCAAGGTATTGCATAGATAATACCCACATTTTTGAGAAAATAAGAGGAGGTGCTTCTATTTAGCATCCCCTCCTTGTGCAGGAGAAAGAAACTTCCCCTTCTGGGGTTATTACAGGTACTTTTAGCATTCTCTTTGTCACATTCATAATATTGGATGAAGTCAGCATTCAATCTGGGTAATTGTTTTGGGGTCTGTTTGTGAGCCCATTTGGCGAAGCTGTCAACAAGCTCATTCCCTTCTCATCTAACACACACCAAGTTGGTGTCATGTGAAATATCAAAGTCCCTAAAATCATTTTATAAAGAGCACAATCGTTTGTAGGGTATTCGTTCATCTTCATAGATGTACTTGCAGACAAAAGAATATGTCTCAATGGAGCAGCTTGGCATGAAATTTATGTCTGAAAAGGTGATCCCTATCAAGATTGCAAGAAATGAACCTACTAGAGGATCGTTCCCAGCCTTCGAGGGTGTTTCACAACTAACCCTGCAATCCAGCTACCAGCTATGTTCTGGTGACCATGCACATAATTATTTGTTGTCATAATATTAACTAAATTCTATATTAATATGATGTATATGTAATTTATTACTTAGACTCACTTGTTGTATACATGGTTAAAGATGAAGCAATAAGTTTACTATATTATGATTATCTATTTTCTCAATGACATTTACTATATAATTGTTGATTTTATCTTTCGTTGATTCTTGTGACTAATAATTTATCATGTTTTTGCTAGAATAACAGCAAGAGGAGACCTCCATGTTGCCTCAGTGCCGCACAGACCCTAGGGTTTTATGCAAGGAGATAAATCAAGGATTCTAAAAAAAATCGAATCTTGGTCACTTAATAAGAAGCACTTCAGGTAAACTAGCATACCATCCCTTCCTCTTGTCATTTATCATTTTTAGTTGTAATTTTAGAGGCATGTTTCAATTTTATTACTTGAGTTAGTATTATAATTTCATTTACTTGTATTTCATATTTGTGATTTGTGAATATGCTCTTATAATTAATCAACTAATTGTATTACTTGAGAAAAAGTGTAGATGTACCCTGTTGTTAGTCCAAAAAACATGTCCCTCAACCATGTGAAGTGTTTCTTGTCAAAATTCGATATACATATTACAAATTAAACCCATGTAGTAGTAAAATGACCTATTGACTCTATTTATATAGTTCAAAATGTGCTTTGTTATAGCCTTAGGATAAAATTGGTATGTTTGCTGCTCTTGGTGCATTATTTTTAGAAGTGACACTGAAAATGTGAATCACTTATTATTTGATTGTGTATTTTTCAAAGAGTAGGGGGAGTATGTTATTTCAAATAGGGGGTGTTAATATATATGTGTTGTTATTACTGTTCTATTATTTTACATTATATTTGGATCTCTTTGTAATTGTTCCATTATTATAAATATAAGGGTATACACATTGTGTAACCCTAAGCTCTCCAATTCTTGTCTTATTTCTCATGGTACCAGAGCAGGCCTAGATCCAGCCATCGCTCTTCCCTCCCTCCCTTCTCTCTCCTCTCCACACCCCCGCGCAAACCCACCGCCGCACAGCCCCCCCGCCAGCTGCTGGCTCTTCCCGCAGCACTGTGCACCCCGTGCACCGCCACTAGGCTACCAGGCGGTAGCCGCAGCACACCCCAACGCGGGCTTCTGCCTATGCCTCCACGGCAGGCACACTGCCGGGTGGCCATGCCGCTTTCGGGCAACCCCGCCGCCGGGGCAGCTTGCCTCCGGGTCTGTTAGCCGCCTAGCCGGCCCATTCGGGGGTCCGTGGCTTGATTCTGGACTGAGGGACAACCTTGACACTTGATTCTGCATGCCCGTGTAGGCCGTTGAGCCACCAGGTTTCCTGTTGCACTCTGGCGTAGCCCATATGTGAGAGGTTCCTTCCTTCGGTAAATCTGTACGGCTGTGCCTGCTGCTGCCTACCTGACAACGTAGGCAGCCTACTATTGCCTGTTCGTGCCTGCCTTGCTGTGTAGATGTGCTTCCGGGACTCCATCTTGTACTACCTCATGGCGTCCTCCGGTGATGATTTGCGCCGTCAAGTTACGACTGTAAAACTTGATGGGCGCAACTACCAGTACTAGGTATGTTCCATGGTGATTTATGCAAAATCCCAAGGAAAATACTCACATCTGACACTTGATGCTCCAGTACAACCTACTGCGAATGCTGAATCCAAAGATGTGAAGGCCTACGATGACTGGGTCCGGGATGACTCGACGGTGATGACATGGATTCTCAACAACAGTGAGCCGAAAATTAGTGTCACCTTGCTCTATCTTCCTATGGTGAAGCAGATGTGGGATCAGCTCACCAGTACCTATTCGCATAGCCAGAACCCCAAGAAGGTGTTTGACATCACCAAGCAGCTTAGTCGTCTTCACTTCACGGGGTCGGATATTTCGGACTACATCTCTACCTTTACTGGACTATGGGGGGAGCTAGAGACCTGCCACCCACTGTCTACTGATCTGGCCACCATGCAGCGTCAGCATCAGGAGTTGCAGTTGGTCCAGTTCTTGTGTGGTTTACTAGAGTCCTACGCTGGTGTTTTTGACTAGATCCTTGCTAGTGACCCACTTCCATCGCTGCAGAGTGCCTTTCAGAGACTTCAACGCATGTCTTCTTCCTCATCTACACTGCCCACTGACTTTGGAGACTCCACTGTTCTTGATGCAGTGTCTGGTCGTGGCCGTGGCCAATTTTTCGAAAGCCTTCCCCCTCTTGGTGCAGGGCGGGGGTGAGCCTCTTCTGGACGTGGAACTCCTGCTGCTGCGTCTTCTACTGCTGTGCGTCCTCAGAGAGGATGGTGCTTTTACACTTTCTATGGTCGGTCGAACCATATAGAGGAAAAATACTGGGAAAAGTATGGTAAACCGGCATGGGCCAATGTGGCCACTGATACTACAAGTACTTCTAAGATAGCTACCCAGCCTGCTGAGTCTGATACCTCGGGTACTGCTACTGCTGACTACATTCACACTGAGGTGGAACGACTATTGCTTGAGCGTACTGGCTCCTCTTCTATTGCTACGACCAGTGGAGCCCATGCTGCGACTTACTTTGGTTGTGACACTGCCTTCCTCAGTACTTGACCGGCCTAAATCACGCGTCCTAAAATTGGAGGCGGATTTGAAGTAGTCGAACTTTTAAATTTATAACCCGAAACCTTCTAGGCCCCCGCAACTTTGTTTACGGGGTCGAAGTAGATATACAGGGTCGAACACAGGGACACGGGTGGTAGTGTTGAGAACACTGAATCGACATGTTACACTCCGATAAGGATAATAATGAGATGATAAAGTTCCTCAAGGGAACAATAGGCTAAGATCGATAAAACAAAAGATACTATCTCCAAATGGAGCTACGAGGGAAAATTAGGTTTTAAGCATTTATCAGTTTTTAGGGTTTTCATACAATGGAAACAAAGAGGATAAAACTACTACTTTAGCAAGGAACGAAGGAGAAAGCTTTGGTAAAACAAGCGGCAGTAGAAACATCCTGTACTTCTCCTCTCAAAGTGGGTACCTCTAACTAAGTATCAACACCTCTCTCGAGGCTGCTGACCTTTGGTTAGAGTGGAAAGGTCACTAAAGTAGCTCCGATCCTGGGAACGCTCGTACTCCCGTATCAGACCAAACACTAGAGCCACAACACCTCTCTCGAGGCTGTTGCAACGGGAAACACGATTCAATAGCTAATTGAAACATGATCCAAGCGTACAAGCTAGAGTTCAGATGTTAAACATAGCAATCATCCAACAAAGGTACCAAACATAAGCAGCAGATGATTAAAACTTTTCTAATTCCATTAGCATAAAAGGGTTTGATTACATTGCATAAATGAAGGAAGTAAATGACTGAAATAAGTGAGATAAGCGTCGCCTTCTTGATTTAGAAGGGCGACAGACAACATCAGACTTTCCAGCCCGATACCGGGCATGGGCCTTGCTCGATGCACACGTGTCGGGCGGCACACCCTCTTGGGCAACACACTCACGACAGGCGGATGTATCACGCGGGGCACCCTGGCTCGATACGATCATGTTGGGCGGTACCCTCTCGGGCGACACATCGCGACTAGCGATGTGTATCGGGGTTCGGTATCGTGCCGGGCTAGAGTGTTGCTTCCTGTATCGGGTACTTCTGTCAGGCATCATAGTTGGCCAATATCGGCCTGCAGTGGTACCCGGGACGACCCTAAGTGAACCATTCCCTCCCTCTCAGGATGGGGAAGTGCTCACCTAGAATCGCCCGACACAACCTCTGAGGCACGATACGATAGCTCCAAGCTCTTTACTCTGGTAGATCTCGTAGGGTTCCGACCCGTCCCATCGGAGTCCTGTAGCTGCTATTTATAGGCAGCGGTTGGAGGAATTTATGGTGCTCTGGACGCCACGTGTTCTTCATCAGCTCCTTTATTGTGGCTTTCAGGGGCGCCCGATACGCGTCTCGGGCGGCACAGAGATGTCGGGCTGTCGGTCATCTCGACGAGTGGCGCCTGCCGATGGGTGGCCTGTATCGCATGACACGCTACAACGGTCGTGGTGAGTCCGGCTCCCTGTCGGGTAGAAGGCGTGTCGCTCATCCGCTCCCTCTTGCGCGGCGCCCTTGTGTCACGCGGCAGGGTATCGGGCTTCCCTATCGGGCAGTGACCGTATCGGCCGACTGGTTGGTAAGGAGGCTGATGCAAGTGGAATGTGTTCGTGGGCCGGGACGGGCCTTTTTGCCGATAAATGTGTTAAAAATCGAGGAAAACTCTACAAAAGATGAAAAAATTGAGTTTAGAGCATAGCGAAGCCAGTTTATTCAAAAACACTAGAAAAAGGAGAGGAAAATAGTTTAAAAGGGTAGTTTTGATAGCAAAATAAGGGCCAAAACATCACAAAATTTGGTGTTATCAACTCCCCCAAACTTAGCATTTTGATTGTCCTCAATCACTCTTTATATTTTATTTTGTGATGCTTCTTCTTAACCGGTACAACTTTCAGACCATAGGTTTAGGCGAGCATTGAGATGTCTTTAAAGAGAATACTGCCTGACCACGAACAACAGACTTTGCCTTTCCTGCCTTATTTAAGAAAAAATTGTTCTCCACAGCTTTGGCGAGACTTGGGTGCATGTTTTCGAAGTTAGCTTTCACACCAAACAGATTTTTGGGGAGTAGAAAGTTGTGTGTTGGGTAGGCTGAGGATTTTTGGGTTTTTCTTCTTGTTTCCCATCAGTCCATCCAGGTACAGGTCCGTTAGCGGGCGAGTGATCCCTGCAGTCCAAGCCAGTTGGCTTTAGAGCAGTGATTTCACATCCTACGTACCACTGCCCCAGATGTACCATGCCTAAAGATGAGTACTTTTGGAAAACAAGTGTGTATATATTTTTTTTCTTTTCTTTTGGCACAACTCTGATGCTTTTATTCACTCTCATAAGGTTGCACTCTTTTTTTGGGATTTTGTTGGGTAAGGGATAACAAGAGGAATTTTTTTACTATTTGGGCAGCTTTTTCCTTTTGCATACACGTCTCTTAGCTGTTGCGAGATTATTTTTCGAAATTTTTGGCGTGGAAAGTCATGATCTTTTGTTGTTTGAGGTAGCATTATCATAAAGACAAAACAAAACTTGCATCTTCTTAGGCACATAGAAAACAAACAGGCAAGAAAAAGTATCCAGTTTTTTTTTCTCTATATATTGTCTTTGTACAAGAGTATGGAGACAAAATAAGCAAAATTTTTCAAAATTTTTATATTAGGCATGCATATGTATATGTACACATGATATAGAAAGAAGAACAAAAGAACAAAAAGGGTGGAGCAGGAAGAAAATTTTGAATTTTTTTACCTCGCTCACTGGTACATGGTACCCCCCGAAACTTACTCCACACTCTGTCCCAGAGTTGTAAAGTAGATAAGGTAGGGTAATTCATAACCCAGTGAGGGTTAGCGGGTGAGTGCGCCTGCGCTAGATAGAAGCTCCCACACATATTGTCTTTATTTGATATCCATTCGACGATGAAGATGTTGCAGTTGGTTGTACCAGAAGGCAAATTGAGGGCTCAGAATTGCAAGATTCAATGAGATCAATCATGCACTTTTGTTGAGGGAGAAAGTTCCAAGACTATTAGGCATTCCTTTAAACCAGATACTTTCATTGTGAACATGAACAAAAGGACTGATCATCAATCTCAGTTTCTTTAAAATTTCATCATCTATTGAACTAGTTAGAGAAGTCTCGTTATCTCCTCCAATACTTTTTCTTGATTTGGTAGCCCCCAAGAGAGGTCCATTTTCTTATCATAGTCCGTCTTCTGCGGTGGTTTAGGACCATTTCCAAAAGAGAAAATCAGTGGAAGTCTTTCTCCAGTGGCTTGCGTTTGCTCTGGCTGCATCCTTTGGGAAAGAAAATGGACTCTTTTCTTGAGAGCTTTGCACTTGTTCTGGCTGCATCCTCTGGGAAAGAAAATAGACTCATTACTTCTTCCATCCTTGCTCTCTTTTTGGCGGTTGATGGCCCAGTTGCTTTGGGATTCTGGCGTTTCTGTCTGACTGTTGTTGTTTCAGCTGCGGCTGCAGTGTCGATTCTTCTGCCGTGTTTGTCAACTTGACTGGAGGTTTTCTTTGTACTGGCCATACTTGTTATCAAGTTCATTGATCATTTAGATGTTAGGTATCGTCTCGTTGCAAAGTCCGGGTATCGTCCATCAAAAGAAAAAACTAGGCGATACAAAACTGGCCGATAAAGAGGAAAAGCTGCACATCACACCCGTTGCCCGACACGGGTGTGTCGGGTGACACAATAGTGTGAAACAAACTACTCGACAGGGACTTCCCTGAGAAAGAGAGAGAGAGACGTGTCGCCCGATAACAAGAACAAGAGACGCGACACAAGAATGGGCGACACGGTTTATCGCCTGATGCGGCATATCGTGCAAGCGTGTATGAAAAACGTATCACGCAACACACGTGTCGGGTGACTCAAGGAAAAACAACGAAAGTTGTCCACCCGGTACGATGCTCGGATAAGAAGCTTGTGTCGGTCAAGCTGGCTGCCTGGCTATACCTTTGCTATCTGAAGCAACACCGGCCGACATAAGAGCAAAGGGAGAAATTACTACATGACACGGGTGGATAGAAGATCAAAAAGTAATAGCCCGACACGGTAAAACCTCCGTACTATATATAGCAATCCCAACCGGGGGTAAAATGGGTAAAATCGGGGTGCGTGTCGGCCGTTTAGACATGCCATTCCCGAGAAGGGCGGTCCCATCCGTCTTATCAAGGGTCATTACACATCTTTCCCGATACGGGTGCTCTCCGCCCGAGCGTGTCATCCAACACGGCTTATGCGTCACCCGGTATACCGTCCCCCGATACGAGCTCCTTCCGCTCACCGGCTGAGTTGCTGCCCGATACGATCAGAAGAAGGAGATACCTATCCGATACGCGGTCTTCAGGACAAAATCTCAGTGAAAAACTAAAAATAGAGTGAAGGAAAAAGCGATTGATGGGTAAAACATCATTGGCCTAAGGTTAAGCTTCAGCCTCAGATAGAATTATTCATCAATGCTCATAAAATAGAATGGTGGCCCATAAAACAGAGGAGTCAGCACACGTGGCGCATGCGCTGACTCGAGCCTTATTACAATCCAAAAGTCTATAGTGTTTGTTTTGCAGGAAAGTAAATAACATCCTATTCTAGGAAAATAAAAGCTCGGGCTACCTCCCGAGGAGCACTGGAGTTTGAGTCGCCAGCTCGATCGGTTCAAGTTATTTACTTTTGGCTTTCAACAGTATCCATGTCCTGCAAGTTGATCTCTGCCCTCCTAACAAAAGCTTCGTCTTCATAGTATCTCTTCACTCTGTGCCCATTTACTTGAAAGACCTTGGTCAGATCATCTTTGTCGTATAGCTCCATCATTCCTGATGGGTATATCTTTGACACGGTGAATGGTCCTGACCATCTCATTTGTAAATTTCCAGGAAAAAGTCGAATGGAGGATTTAAATAATAAAACTTTATCCCCTTCACTTACATCCTTTCTGCTTAGGTGGGCATCATGCCACACCTTCGTCCTTTGTTTATAGATTTTCATGTTCTCATAAGCACGAATCCTTAATTCTTCAAGCTCTTTTAACTGCAAATATCTCTTTTCTCTTGCTTTCTCCAGATCCATATTCAAAAATTTGATTGCCCAGAGGGCCTTGTGTTCCAGTTCAAGCGGTAGATGATAGGATTTTCCATAGATCAACTTATAGGGGGTGGTTCCAATGGGCATTTTGTAGGCAGTCCTGTAGGCCCAAAGTGCGTCGTATGTTGGGTTTTAGGGGAGACAGAGAAGGCAGCGGAAAAAAAAAATTTCTCCCCCAACCCATACCAAGGAAACGCGTCAACGTCTATATAATAGGAAAGGATGGTTTGCGGAATCATACCTTGTCCCGAGGCTTGCTCGGCGACAATACCTCGCGCAATGCGCGGTCTTCAACTCCGGACTTCGACGGTGTCTGTGCAGCTCCTGGTCACACCGGGACTGACAACTCCTACTCGAACCGGATTATCAGATGACAGTTGTCCTCCTAAGCGGCAATGTCCTCCCGCCTCTGTAGTAGTCCACACAGACCACCTAGAACTCCACTCTCCTTGTCCCATAAGGAAGTGGAAGGAGTCGCACCCTCCTGTTGACGTACTAGTCGCCAACACGCTCTCCTGCCTCCTGTTGCAAGTGCAGTTGTCCTTCCCTTGCTGCACCTCCCTTTTGCGGGAAGCACTTGCTCGGGCTCTCTCACGGTTACCAAAACCAAAGAGAATGACAACTTGCAGAGCAACTGGTTGCACTGAGCTGTACTATGAGAAGCCCCCAATACCCCTATATATATAGGAGAGTCATGGGACAGGGTTCTCCATCCTGGGCAATGCGGGACTAAAGCAGGAGTAGAAGGGTTCAATAATTTTCCACCAAAAGCAACCATCTCGCAACCTGAACTGGTCGGTTCACTGCTGAACCGATCGGTTCGGCCATTGAGCCGATCGGTTGGACCTGAGCCGATCGTTTGGGGCACTCCAACCGATCGGTTGGTGCCCTGAACCGATCAGTTCATGGTCCTAATCCGGCTCAAAAAGACTTTCCTTGTTTCTTTCCCAATTGGTATCGAATACCAATATTATTCCCAATCGAATTGGGCAATTTGAAACAAAAGGAAAATCCTTGCCGACATGACTTTCCCAACTGATCTGTTGCACCAGTTGAGCCGATCGGTTCAACCCTTGAACCGGTCGTTTCAACCTGGGCATGAGCCGATCGGCCTGGACACTCCAGCCGACCGGTTCAGCACCTCAGCCGACCGGTTCATCACATGAGCCGATCGGTTGGGAGCACAGGTTGGGCAAAAATCAGTCAATTGCGATTTCAATCAATCCGATACTCCAATAAATGCGTCCAACACCTTGAACCATATGATATTGAGCTATCGACTGATTGAGTGTTTAATTGAACTACTAAACTCCTTTAGTAATCAATCTAAACATTGCTTTGTGGACAAAACTCCTCTTCCAGGTTAAATCCTATGTGTGTGACCCTGCAGGTCCATTTCACGTTGGCAGTGAAAGTCCATAACACTTATGACTTCACAAGCAAAGAGCGGTGCCTAGTCACACATCATTGCTACCCAAGTGAAAGTAGAAAGTTGGAGAACAACTTTCATCCTACAATCTGTGAATGGTGTTACAGTGAATGTATAATTCCTTTGTCACTGATATCCCGAATGAACTCGAGGCATGGAACAGTCATCCTGTCAACGTTCATTCACTTCCTTGATCTCAGAGTAGATTGGAAGAGATATGTATGACATCAATATCATATACTAATTCACACATGCGTGCACGCCTTTCTCAATCCTACTCATCAAGTGGCCATGGATATCAAACTCCCTCAGGAGGGACAAATCCCATATCTATCACTCACCCCTCAAAAACCCCATGTGTCAAAGCCACCCAATCATCACCTTTATAACAACCCATGTTTCAGGACTACGTTTGATGATGTCAAAGTGTGCCCAACGACATGTGTTGAGTGCATTGATTTCAGGTCTAAGAATCACACTCACCACCATCACTGTGAGTACTGACTGTGACTACCATCTCATGGTTCCATGTGTCAAACTCACGGTGGGTCTGTCCGGTACCTTGTTCTCTAACAAGTACCTATGTGTTTGGTTTGATATCTCTATATCATGACTAATGAGATTCTGTCATCAACCAACACCACAATCTAGTCTTGTGTGTCATTGCTGTCTATCTACCTTCCACAATGACATCCGACTAGGGACATAACAAGAATGTACAAACTCTTAGCATCCGTATGATCTCATCGTTCAGGTCCTTAACCTGAAAGCATACGTCATTGAGTACTGTCATTCTCTAGACAATCAATCTGTTCTATCACTACCTCATATGACTGAACCAGAAAGAATTGGAAGCTCGCCTTTCATGTTTATCAAATCAATCTTAATGTATCCCACCAATCATCCCATGATTGGCTCTCAGGGCATACATACCAACAGACTCCCACTTGCACTGCGAGCCAATCACCCATGAATCATATTCATAGTGATCTTCAAACATGTCCCACATGTTACTGTGCTGTAGTGCCAACATGGTGAGTAATGGCAACACCTTGCCAAAGTCTGTACGAATTGCATGTCTCACATCTCTTCGCTGTACGTTACACGTATGAGATGGAGTTGCCGTAATATGCGATCTAGTATTCCATTTGCTAACCTTTAGCCACATTGCATGATCAAGGATTCCAGACTTGTCATCAATGAGTGGAATATAAGTTCATCTAATGAACTTTTAGATCCATATAGTATCCACTGCTGTTCACTAACACATAGATACTCGGCTTTTCCCTTTTAAATGGCTTTATTGGAACACTTCCAATTATCAACAAACATTCTCTTTTATACATCTTATGTATATTTTGCGATTAATTTTTTGTCCTTTCGGAAGTTCGCATCAATGTAACTCTTTACATCGAACTCTTCCTTATCTCCATAGAACTAGTACTTCACAAGTACTTATCAAGTTCTCATGGTATTCCAGTAACCCTTACTGGAAGCAGACAGACATCCACTCGTCATGTCCCACATACGAGTTATCAGGATGAGCACATCATATTGCCATGTCCTACATACAAGATGATGAATGCATTTTATTCTTGCCATGTCATACATGCAAGATAATGGGATGATTACATACATGATAGATCCATATCTATTCTTAGTGTTCCCATTCTTCATAAGAATTGGACACTTGGCCTTGGGATACTAACTTCATGTAATATGGACAAGTTTTCTCCCACTGAATATGTGCATACTGAATACTTCAGTACAGATTGCCAATGTATGCTCTCTCTTTCCAGGTCAAGAGATTTTCAAGAACTATCTCTATAGATCTCTATTCCTATCACATAGGAAACATCTCTATCTTCCTTAAAGATAATTTCCACATTCGGATTTCCAATCTAGAACATTTCCATTTCACATCAATATGTGGAATGTGAATAGGCTCCCACTAAATCACAGATCCCTTCTTTATCTTTGACATATCAGTCAAACCCTTTGACTATATCATCAAAATAAAGATCCAATTTTGAGTTGCTTGTACTCAATCAATCACATTGATTAGTCCATTGTAACTTATAGACTTCATTTGCATTATTAGATTCATAAACCTTATAGGCTGTGTCACGTACACATCCTGGTTTTATTCCTCATAGGAATGCGGTTTTAGTATCCATATGCCAAATGTCTTAGCCATTAAGTTGCAATCAACAAGCATCATCCTTCTCAAAATGTTATCCATGTGTCTTAACACTTAAGACTCATCTGCACTTATGGATATGATCCAATGAGTGCTACCATCAAGGTCATACCTTATGGTTCACATGGAAGTCATTTAGGATGTAATGGTTTTAAACCATAACTCAAGATTTGGTTCCTCATATTCATCTTGATAGTTGACTCATCACATAGATAATTGAGGTGTATCCGTTCAAGATATAAGAACTCACAACCCTTGTGATTCTTAATTTCTTTTATTAGTGTGGGGTATTCTTTTATTAAGAAGAATTCAGTTATTTGATAATCATTCTCTAACTCCTTAGAGTATGATTCCTTCTTGATTCAGACATCACCATGCCTTAATCATGAGTTCACTATGATACACTATCATAATCACTCATAAGGATCTCAAACATTTGGTCCAAGTATTTCATTCCTTGATCTCATCAAGAATTAATACTTTACCAAATTTGTACTTCATTTATGATAATCTTGAACATTTCAAGATATTCATATTGGTATTTCTCTAAACACCATTTGAAGTATTAGCATTTATTCCAATAGGTATGTAAATACATCACATGTATTATACCTAATAGGATAATCACTCTCCCACTACATTAGTGAAGATTGATTAATCATGTCCAAGTTATTCATGTCTCTTACTGGTTCTATAACCAAAAAGAGTCTAGATTTATCCATCACATGGAAACTAGAAATGAATTTCTCATGATTAATGCTAATTAAATTATTTGAGTTATCTATAACTTTTAGGTATCATCTTATCTTATGCATATCAAATATCACAAGATAAATAAGGCATTGCCACAAAGAAACATCTCTTTATTAATTGCCATCATTGTCATACAATATGCAAAAATAAAGTGTTTCTATCTATTGGCAAGTATGAAATAACAGTTCACAACTGTATTACATGCCTTATTGGCTGAAAATAAACTAAAGTATTCCTATCTATAAAGGCAACACTTGCCCCAAGTAAGAATGCTTTACACTTTACATCTTGATATCATATATCTCAAAAAGTGTTATAAGTTTATTTACATGACACCTTCAAGTAGAGGCTTCAGTCGCCTCCTTCTTCTTTTGTTCTTCCAGGTAGAGAGGACAATTCCTTTTCCAATGTCTTGGCTTTTGACAATGGTGGCAATTTCCTTTCTTGGTCACGCCTCCCTTGGCCTTGAGAGCTGAAGATGGCTTGGACTCCTGGCTAGCTTCAGAACCTTTCTTAGCTTTACCCTTGCCCTTGCGCTTGGACTTGCCTTTCTTGCTCGTGATCACCATCACGGACATATGCTTGTCCTTCTTCATTTGTAACTCGGCTGTCCTCAACATGCCCAACAACTCTGACAGTGGCCTATCAAAGTTGTTCATGTTGTAGTTCATCACAAACTGACTGTAAGATTCTGGCAACGATTGCAGTATCACGTCAGTAGCCAACTCTTGGCTCAGTGGAAATCCCAGTCTCTGTAGGTTCTCCACATACCCAATCATCTTGAGTGTGTGAGGACCAACTGGATCTCCTTCTGTCATGACGCACTTGAACAGCGCCCTAGAAACATTGTACCTCTCTTGCCGTGCCTGATCTTCATACATGTTCCTGAGATGCTGAATCATCTCTATGACACCCATGTTCTCATGTTGCCTCTGCAACTCATGGTTCATTGAACATAGCATCAAGCACTTTGCATCAATGGCATCATCAGAATGCTTCTTGTAAGCATCCCTTTCTGTCCTTGGTGCATTAGGAGCAGGTTCCTCTGGAATTGGAGTATCCAGGACATAGAGCTTGCGCTCTTGAGTGAGAACAATTCTCAATGTCCGATACCAGTCGTGGAAGTTTGTCCCATTTAGCTTGTCCTTGTCAAGGACCGATCGCAAAGAAAAGTTGTTGTTGTTTGTTGCCATTTAAACTACAAAAAGGAAAATATGCAATTTTAGTCCAAAACTCATTTTTGACTTATTTGATTGATTTGAAAAATGACGATATAATTAGGCCTTTAATTAATTATCGCTCCCACTATTTTACTTCAAATTGATAGCCCTCACCATCAATTCGGAAGATTGCAGCGTACAACCTTCTAGTGGGCAAGATCCTGAAATCCTCTAAGTCATGAGTCAGCTTTGGCTGATCGCCCACAACTTAGATCTCTCAGGTAGGCAACTCTTGCCAATTGCATCATATGCAACTCTTGTTGAATGAACATGCACAACACCTTGCCATGAACATTCCTTGCCTCTGGGCCTAGACGCTCTAAGAATCACCACTTAAGTCTAACCCAAAAGCCGACACGGTAAACATGCACCCTGCTTTGGCAGAACCTACATGTCTACCCTTCACACTTCCACAAGATAGACGGCGCACCACGCTTTGGCGTAACCTACGCTTGGTCGATCAAGTTTGCCATGTGTGTCGCTAATGGAAGGCATATAAGACTTAATATTTTAATGAGGGATTTGGTTTTATATACATATACATATCCAATCACCACAATACATAGTACGTATCATATACATGCTATATCCCACTGAAAACATGCACAAACGATAAAAAAAAAACGATGATTATGGCCATCCTAATGTGATTCCTCGAGCCAAGAAGAATCACGGTCATCTAGGTCTACATCACATGCAACCTGTACAAGATGAACTTCTGTGCCTTGCCTTCCGAGTTGATCAACTCATCACATGAATGATCTGTACTTTCTAGCCAGTCGTCTGGGTGCCACCAGTCGATCGGTTGGCTCCTCCAACTGATCGGTTCGCCTGGTCGTCGTGTATCTCGTCATGTCCACCACCCGCTCGTCTCGCTCCTCGAACCGGTCATCAACCGATCGGTTCACTCCTTGAACCGACCGTCTGGAAGGTCAACCCATCGGTTCACTCCTTGAACCGATCGTCTGAGCAGTCGCCTTGATGTCCGCCGGTCTTTGACATAACAGGAAATAAAATCTATCCTATTTATTACATTGCTTTAAAAAGGAGAAACCCTGAGTTACATTCGGGGGGAGCAAAGGTAGGAAAGAATCTCGAATTATTTCGAGTTACATCAGGAATAAGAGAGGGAAGATCGGTGCGCAGACCGAGATACAAGCAACCACAAACAACCACACACAGATAGGGGTTTATAGGCCATAATCACGCTACACACATCCACCACAAAACTCATTTAAGGGCGACGCGTATCGAGTGCATTAATAATACATATCATATATGCAATTAGGGATTTGTGGATTTAGGATTGGACATGCATAAAGCCGATATTATTCGCATCGTATGCAATAAATAAAGGCGACAAACCAAAATCGATCATATCGATATTCCTAAAATATAGAACAACGGACTTGGCTCTGATACCACTGTTGGGTTTTAGGGGAGACAGAGAAGGCAGCGGAAAAAAAATTTCTCCCCCAACCCATACCGAGGAAACGCGTCAACGTCTATATAATAGGAAAGGATGGTTTGCGGAATCATACCTTGTCCCGAGGCTTGCTCGGCGACAATACCTCGCGCAATGCGCGGTCTTCAATTCCGGACTTCGACGGTGTCTGTGCAGCTCCTGGTCACACCGGGACTGACAACTCCTACTCGAACCGGATTGTCGGATGACAGTTGTCCACCTAAGCGGCAGTGTCCTCCCGCCTCTGTAGTAGTCCACACGGACCACCTGGAACTCCACTCTCCTTGTCCCACAAGGAAGTGGAAGGAGTCGCACCCTCCTGTTGACGTACTAGTCGTCAACACGCTCTCCTGCCTCCTGTTGCAACTGCAGTTGTCCTTCCCTTGCTGCACCTCCCTTTTGCGGGAAGTACTTGCTCGGGCTCTCTCACGGTTACCAAAACCAGAGAGAACGACAACTTGCAGAGCAACTGGTTGCACTGAGCTGTACTATGAGAAGCCCCCAATACCCCTATATATATAGGAGAGTCATGGGACAGGGTTCTCCATCCCGGGCAATGCGGGACTAAAGCAGGAGTAGAAGGGTTCGAGAATTTTCCACCAAAAGCAACCATCTCGCAACCTGAACTGGTCGGTTCACTGCTGAATCGATCGGTTCGGCCATTGAGCCGATCGGTTGGACCTGAGCCGATCGGTTGGACCTGAGCCGATCGTTTGGGGCACTCCAACCGATCGGTTGGTGCCCTGAACCGATCGGTTCATGGTCCTAATCCGGCTCAAAAAGTCTTTCCTTGTTTCTTTCCCAATTGGTATCGAATACCAATATTATTCCCAATCGAATTGGGCAATTTGAAATGAAAGGAAAATCCTTGCCGACATGACTTTCCCAACTGATCCGTTGCACCAGTTGAGCCAATCGGTTCAACCCTTGAACCGGTCGTTTCAACCTGGGCATGAGCCGATCGGCCTGGACACTCCAGCCGACCGGTTCAGCACCTCATCCGACCGGTTCATCACATGAGCCGATCAGTTGGGAGCACAGGTTGGGCAAAAATCAGTCAATTGCGATTTCAATCAATTCGATACTCCAATCAATGCGTCCAACACCTTGAACCATATGATATTGAGCTATCAACTGATTGAGTGTTTAATTGAACTACTAAACTCCTTTAGTAATCAATCTAAACATTGCTTTGTGGACAAAACTCCTCTTCCAGGTTAAATCCTATGTGTGTGACCCTGCAGGTCCATTTCACGTTGGCAGTGAAAGTCCATAACACTTATGACTTCACAAGCAAAGAGCGGTGCCTAGTCACACATCATTGCTACCCAAGTGAAAGTAGAAAGTTGGAGAACAAATTTCATCCTACAATCTGTGAATGGTGTTACAGTGAATGTATAATTCCTTTGTCACTGATATCCCGAATGAACTCGAGGCATGGAACAGTCATCCTGTCAACGTTCATTCACTTCCTTGATCTCAGAGTAGATTGGAAGAGATATGTATGACATCAGTATCATATACTGATTCACACATGCGTGCACGCCTTTCTCAATCCTACTCATCAAGTGGCCATGGATATCAAACTCCCTCAGGAGGGACAAATCCCATATCTATCACTCACCCCTAAAAAGCCCCATGTGTCAAAGCCACCCAATCATCACCTTTATAACAACCCATGTTTCAGGACTGCGTTTGATGATGTCAAAGTGTGCCCAACGACATGTGTTGAGTGCAGTGATTTCAGGTCTAAGAATCACACTCACCACCATCACTATGAGTACTGACTGTGACTACCATCTCATGGTTCCATGTGTCAAACTCACGGTGGGTCTGTCCGGTACCTTGTTCTCTAACAAGTACCTATGTGTTTGGTTTGATATCTCTATATCATGACTAATGAGATTCTGTCATCAACCAACACCACAATCTAGTCTTGTGTGTCATTGCTGTCTATCTACCTTCCACAATGACATCCGACTAGGGACATAACAAGAATGTACAAACTCTTAGCATTTGTATGATCTCATCGTTCAAGTCCTTAACCTGAAAGCATACGTCATTGAGTACTGTCATTCTCTAGACAATCAATATGTTCTATCACTATCTCATATGACTGAACCAGAAAGAATTGGAAGCTCGCCTTTCATGTTTATCAAATCAATCTTAATGTATCCCACCAATCATCCCATGATTGGCTCTCAGGGCATACATACCAACATCGTCAAGCTTTAACGACCAATCCTTCCTCGTCTGGCTGACAGTCTTTTCCAGAATCTGCTTGATTTGCCTATTTGAAACCTCTACCTGCACGGAAGTATGTGGGTGGTAGGGTGTAGCGATCTTGTGCTTAACTCCATACTTTTGTAGGAGTGCTTCAAATTGTCTTTCACCGAAATGCGACCTTTCGTCACTTATTACAGTGCGTGGTATACCGAACCAAGGAAAAATCATCTTCTCGAATAGCTTTATCACAAACTTAGCGTCGCACGTTTGGGTTGCCACAGCTTCTACCCATTTCGACACATACTGTACTGCCACTAGAATGTATTGAAACCCCCTTGATGGGGGAAACGACCCCATGTAATCAATCCCCCATGCATCGAAAATCTCTACTTCAATCCAATTTGCCATCGGCATCTCGTTCCTTCACCCTATATTGCCCGTCGACTGGCATTCTTTGCAGACCTTTACAAACTGTGTGACGACCTTGAATAAAAATGGCCAATAAAAACCTGATTGTAGCACTTTGGAAGCAGTCCTTTCACTGCCTAGATGTCCTCCGTAAGGGGAGGCGTGGCACTCTTTAAGATTGTTCGGGGTTTATTCTTCAGGAACGCATCTCCTGTACAGGTTAGCATCACACCTTCTGAAAAGGAGAGGATCGTCCCAATAGTAATTTTTCACATCCGCGAACATCTTCTTTTTCTGGTTATAGGTGATGTCGGGGGGCAATTCTCCACAGGAAAGATAGTTGCAGATTTCTACGAACCAGGGTAAGTCTTCTTCCTTGGTTTCGACCAGCATTAAAGCTTCGTCGGCATAGTTGTCATTGATGGGCGGTTCCCCATGTCCTTCGGCCACTATCCTTGATAAATGGTCAGCGACCACATTTTCTGCACCCTTCTTATCGATAATCTCATGGTCAAACTCCTGTAGCAATAAGGCCCACCTCAACAGTCTGGGCTTTGTGTCTTTCTTTTGCATTAGGTATCTTATGGCCCCATGATCTGTGTATACTTTGACCCTTGCTCCAATGTGGTATGACCTGAACTTATCAAAAGCGAAGACGATCGCAAGCATCTTTTTTTCTGTAGTTGTATAATTTACCTGAGCTTCGTCCAACGTGCGACTAGCGTAGCTGATCACATGGTGCTTTTTATCCTTTTTCTGCCCCAAGACCGCTCCTACAACATAGTCGCTGGTGCCGCACATAAGCTCGAATGGTAAATCCTAGTCAGGAGCTTGGAGGATGGGTGGTGAGACAAGAGCGTTCTTCAAAACCTGAAAAGCAGTTAGACAGTCATCAGAGAAAACAAATTCAGCATCTTTTACCAGCAGATTGGACAATGGTTTTGAAATCTTTGAGAAGTCCTTTATGAATCTTCGGTAATAGCCGGCATGCCCGAGGAAGCTCCTCACTCCTGTCACGGACTTCGGTGGAGGAAGCTTGGATATGGCTTCAACTTTTCTAGTGTCCACCTCGATGCCACGCCTTGAGATCTTATGTACCAGAACGATGCCTTCTCGTACCATAAAATGACACTTTTCCCAGTTCAAAACTAGACTGTTTTCCTCGCATCTTTGCAGAACCAAAGATAGGTTTTTCAGGCAGGTATCGAAGTCCTTTCCATAGACAGAAAAATCATCCATGAAAACTTCCACGATATCTTCCAGAAAATCTGAAAACATTGATATCATGCATCGTTGAAACGTAGCGGGAGCGTTGCAGAGGCCGAAGGGCATCCTTCTGAAGGCATAAGTGTCGTAGAGGCAGGTAAAGGTTGTCTTCTCCTGGTCGTCTGGGAGGATGGGGACCTGATAAAATCCTGAAAAACCATCCAAAAAATAGAAAAAGTCATGATGCGCTAATCTTTCAAGGACTTGATCAATAAAAGGTAGAGGAAAATGATCCTTTTTTGTAGCTTGGTTTAGCTTCCTGTAATCAATGCACATTCTCCATCCTGTGACGGTCCTAACCGCCACCTCATCACCCTTATACCTTTTACCACTGTCATACCGCCCTTTTTGGGTACTACGTGGATCGGGCTTACCCAGTTATTATCGCTGATTGGGTAAATGATCCCCGCATCCCTTAACTTGATTACCTCTTTCTTGACGACTTCTTTCAGCATCTGATTCAACTTTCTCTGGGGTTGAGCCAGAGGTTTGGTAGATTCCTCCAGATTGATGCAATGCATACATAAAGCGGGGCTAAGGCTTTTGATGACTTCCACTGAGTATCCTATAGCCCGCCAGTGGAGTCTTAACTCCTCAAGAAGTCTGTCCAGCTGGTTCTTTGAAAGATTGGCATTGACGATGACAGGGTTCCTTTCTTCTTGATCTAGGAATTCATATTTCAATCCTTTAGGTAACGACTTTAATTCAGGCTTGGCCCTGGATGTCTTTTCTGACAGCTCCCCCTCAAGAGAGGCATATTTGACAGATTCCACCACCTCGTCCTCGTTGCCCAAATCTTCATCAAACAGATTAAGAAGGCTGAGACACTCCGCAACTTCTGGACTCTCAAAGTAGGAATCCTGACTGCTTATCACCCTCGCAAGGGGGTCTACCAATCATACGTCTTCTTCTATCTCCTCGCAGAACTGGTCATAGCTGTTCGCAAGGCAAGCTGACTCTGACAGGGAAGGTCCTCTCATTGGATCCTTCACCTTGAAGTCCATGTGGTCGTTTCTGACCCTCAGGGTGATTACCCCCTCAGAAACATCGATCAACGCCCTTCCCGTAGCCAGGAAAGGGTGCCCAAAGATGACAGGATAGCGGGGGTCCTCCACGATATCTATGACAACTATATCACATGGAATGAAGAAATTACCAACCCGGATTGGCACATCTTCAACAACGCCGACAGGTCTTTTGCAGGTATGATCCGCTAGTTCAATTCTCATATTGGTTCTGACCATATCGGTTAAACCTAATCTTTGCGTGAAGCTTAGGGGCATCAGGCTGATGCTAGCCCCTAAGTCGGAAAGACCCCTCCATTCGACGTTGTCTCCGATGGCGAAAGGGATTGTGAAAGCCCCCAGATCTTTCTTTTTGTTGGGTAGATCCAGTTTTACGAAAGTAGAGGACACAACTGCTAGATGCACAGTTTCAATCCTTCCTCCTCTTCTCTTCTTCGTAATAAGATCTTTGAGAAACTTGGCATAAGTTGGCATCTCTTCCAAGGCGTCCAGAAAGGGAACTTCAAGATAAAGTTTCTTGATTGATTCCATAAACTTTTCATGGTGCTTCTTCAGGTTTGCCTTTATCAATTTGTATGGAAAAGGTAGCATGGGAGCGTAAGGGCTTCTCCCACCAGGTAGCTCCTCGAAGGATCTCTGTTCAGACTCTTTGGCATCAGCTTGTCGATTTTCATCTTCTGTGGGATTCACACCCACAGTCCTTGATTCAGGTTCTGGCCTGGCCTCCTCATTACACTCCACTGTCCTCCTGGATCTCAATACTGCCATTCTGGCAGATTCGGGATTGGAGAGCATTTGTCTTGATGGGTTTTTCATCAAATCGGCCATCTGGGCCAACTGTTGATCAAGTCGACATTGGCGTGTCTACATATTCACCATCTGGAACTGCATGGAGTTCAGAACTCCTGGATGGGGAAGTGTACACTGTGCCAGCTGGTTTATGATTGTATCTTGTCTCTTTATAAAAGCGAATAACTGTCCAACCAAGTTTGGTTGGTTTGAAACCTTGTCCTGGCCTTGACTGGTGCTCGAGAGAGGTTTGGCTCTCCCTTGGCATTCGCCTTCAGAAAGAGGTTGTTCAGCGCGAGGTTGCATGTTTGATTATGTCGATGCTCAAGTTAGAGGAAGGCCTTCCTTCTGAGTACCTGCATAGCATGTAAAAATCAAGTTAGAAATCTGTTATTAATAATAATAATCACTCATTTCAGGCAAAGAATAATAAATAATAACTAAAAGAAAAAAGAGAGTGCTGTCAAGCTCATTTCTAAGCTTGAGGCACTGGAGTGTAGTTAGTGGATTCGGGTTCATCAACAGTACCGTTTTGCCTTGTCCCCGACAACGACGCCAAAAAGTTGACTGGCCTAAATTACGCGTCCTAAAATTGGAGGCAGATTTGAAGTAGTCGAACTTTTAAATTTATAACCTGAAACCTTCTAGGTCCCCGCAACTTTGTTTACGTGGTCGAAGTAGATATACGGGGTAGAACAAAGGGACAAGGGTGGTAGTGTTGAGAACACTGAATCGACACGTTACACTCCGGTAAGGATAAGGAGATGATAAAGTTCCTCAAGGGAACAACAGGCTAAGATCGATAAAACAAAAGATACTATCTCCAAATGGAGCTATGAGGAAAAATTAGGTTTTAAGCATTTATCAGTTTTTAGGGTTTTCGTACAACGGAAATAGATAGGATAAAACTACTACTTTAGCAAGGAACAAAGGAGAACGCTTCGATAAAACAACCGACAGCAGAAACATCCTGTACCCCTCCTCTCGAAGCGGGTACCTCTAACTAAGTATCAACACCTCTCTCGAGGCTGCTGACCTTTGGTTAGAGTGGAAAGGTCACTAAAGCAGCTCCGATCCTGGGCACTCTCGTACTCCCGTATCGGACCAAACACTAGAGCCACAACACCTCTCTCGAGGCTGTTGCAACGGGAAACACGATTCGGTAGCTAATCGAAACATGATCCAAGCGTACAAGCTAGAGTTCAGATGTTAAACATAGCAATCATCCAACAAAGGTACCAAACATAAGCAACAGGTGATTAAAACTCTTCTAATTCCATTAGCATAAAAGGGTCTGATTACATTGCATAAATGATGGAAGTAAATGACTGAAATAAGTGAGATAAGCGTCGCCTTCTTGATTTAGAAGGGCGACAGACAGCAGCAGACTTTCCAGCCTGATACCGGGCAGGGGCCTTGCTCGATACACATGTTTCGGGCGGCACACCCTCTCGGGAGACACACTCACGACGGGAAGATGTATCGCGCGGGGCACCCTGGCTCGATACGATCATGTCGGGCGGTACCCTCTCGGGCGACACGCCGCGACTAGCGATGCGTATCGGGGTTCAGTATCGTGCCGGGCTAGAGTGTTGCTTCCAGTATTGGGTACTTCTATCGGGCGTCATAGTTGGCCGATATCGGCCTATAGTGGTACCCGGGACGGCCCTAAGTGAACCATTCCCTCCCTGTCGGGATGGGGAAGTGCTCACCTAGAATCGCCCGACACAACCTCTGAGGCACGATACGATAGCTCCAAGCTCTTTACTCTGGTAGATCTCGTGGGGTTCCGACCCATCCCATCGGAGTTCTGTAGCTGCTATTTATAGGTAGCGATTGGAGAAATTTATGTTGCTCTGGACGCCACATGTTCTTCATCAGCTCCTTTATTGCGGCTTTCAGGGGCACCCGATACGCGTCTCGGGCGGCACAGAGATGTCGGGCTGTCGGTCATCATGACGAGTGGCGCCTGCCGGTGGGTGGCCTGTATCGCGCGACACGCTACAGCGGTCGTGGTGAGTCCGACTCCCTGTCGGGTATAAGGTGTGTCGCTCATCCGCTCCCTCTTGCGCGGCGCCCTTGTGACGTGCGACAGGGTATCGGGCTGCCCTATCGGGTAGTGACCGTATCGGACGGCTGGTTGGTAAGGAGGCTGATGTAGGTGGAACGTGTTCATGGGCCGGAACGGGCCTTTTTGCCGATAAATGTGTTAAAAACCGAGGAAAACTATGCAAAAGATGACAAAATTGAATTTAGAGCATAGCGAAGCCAGTTTATTCAAAAACACTATAAAAAGGAGAGGAAAACAGTTTAAAAGGGCAGTTTTGATAGCAAAATAAGGGCCAAAAACATCACAAAATTTGGTGTTATCAGTACTCCATCCTCTAGTGGTGGTAATACAAAATGGGTTATAGATTCGGGCGCATCGTCTCATATTTCTGGGAATAGGTCTTTATAACATAACTGAACCAACAACAACAATTATTGTTAACATTATAACAAAATAGAAGAAAAAGACTTATTAGAAAAATTGGACATAGATTGATAGAGGGGCATGATTACAGTAAGAAAACAACGAAAAATTGGAGTGGAATTGAGGAGAAGGGGAGCAAATATCAGTGGGTTAGGGAACACGGACGAGTTTAGTCCTTTTTCCTAACATAATTGGACATGGATGTGGCTGGGATGGGTCAGCCGTGTCCAAGCCAAAAACTCTTCAAAAAAAAGTTGGACACTCCAAAGCTGTGTCCACCGCATGTCCAGCCGTGTCCACGACATGTCAGTGTCCGGCATGCGGCAGACTCGGCCATGGCACCTCCCGGGAAGTGTTCGTGCTTCCTAGTGCAAAGCTATTGCATTTATCTTTAAAGTGGTGGTTCTAGGCATGGGAACCTATTGTCTAGTTCAGTTGGATCCTACTTTTTCAATGAGGAAGGGTTGTTACAATTTCTTGCTCATATACAGTGCTGATGGCTACAAACAAGATGCTTGAGCAAAGGTGACTTCATTCTTGACCTCTATTTTCCTTCTTATATAAAGTTAAAGTAGCAGAAACAACTTCATTCCTGACCTCAGTTGTGATGTGATACACACCACCCAAGCTCTATAACCATTGAGTTTTTTTCTCTTTTTAAACTTGCATACTCTGACCTATTGATCAATGCTATGGTTTATTCAAGGCTCTTACCACTGTGAGCTTCACTTATAAAATACGATTTGCTTAATTTATTAGTGCCTATCATGCACTATGTTAGGTTAGAAAATCTCGATGGAGATCACTTTTATGAATCATGTGGCATTGTGGTTAGCATGCAGAATCTACTCAATGCATTGAGCACCATGAACTTCCTACATTTCTTACTTTTCAGCTAGAGAATTCTGTCTACCACCCAAAGGTAATTCTTACTTGAAAATTGCTATTCCTAAAACAAGTAAATCCACCAAAATGTTGAGAATTTTGGTTTTAGTCCTCATGGTGTGTGTGGGTACTCGTTTTTGGATCTTGTTTCACTTGACCCATCTTTTGGTTCTTTTTTGTGTTAACGACATATCTATATACAAATCAGTTCAAAATCTTGCAATATAAATCATTTTTTGTACTATATATGACATATCTTTCTTTTGGTCATCAATATGACATATCTTATTTATCTTTCATTGTTGCTATTTACTTTGATGAACAACAATTTTGTCATGATGGTTGCAATGTGTGTATGGGGAGGTGAACACATTGATGACCAATTTTATAAAATGTAGAGCAAGTTTGCTGGGTAGATACTAGCAAGCATGCCATTGCATGTTTGTATCTATTATCTTTCTCCACAATTACTTCCTCACCATAGGAACACCCTGCCTTTGTCCAAGTATACTCTCATAAATTCATTTTATCAAGTAATTCATGTCTCTCATACACACACATGATTAATGTGCTTTTACATAGTAGATGACTTTCTCTGTTTGTTTGATTTATATTTGTTCAATGCTTAGGTCTTGCTCAAAAGTGTTGAAGACCTAGAAGTATCACACAACTTATTGCCTAGCCCGATATATGCCTCAAGATACGAGAGAACACGATCTTGTCCACATCATCTTAAGGACAATTCTCTCAACACATTGGTGAGTAGATTTTTCTCATTGATAATTCATTGACCATATAGTTGAATTTCTTTAAAAATAAGTGGTTGGCATATGTAAGTGTTTGATCCAAATTTGTAGCTTTGAGTGTCAAGTGTGGCAAGCGATGCTCCTTTGATCCTCACCTTAGATTTTGAGGTTTAGGAAATCTTTCATTACACCATGCATCACCTACCGAATGAGCTAAAACAATACTTATGTCAAATTAGAATCACTGTAAAATGCCAAGCTAGTCATGATTACAGATACATATTGCTGAGCTTCTGTACAAACATCTTATCCTCCAAGAAATCTTGATTTCTGCAACAGTAGAGGAGCTATGCTCCAAGACTTAGGAAATAGTAGATGAGCTCTGACTCTTAAGATGGATTTGTTCTTGTCTAGTGTGTCTTGATGTCTGGGCAATAGCTTATGAATGGTCTAATCAGCCTGCCAGTTCTCAATTGAATTAAAGACTTTACAGTTCTGCATGCTTGATATGTTTTTTGGTACTATGTGATCTGTATTTCCTTGTTACACATCTGATGTTCCTTTTGTCTATGTATGTATATGCTTGCAACATCTGATATGAATGTCTAGAAGTGACAGCGAAAGTGACAGTACCAACAGCTTTGAAGACGAGGGATCACATGTACGTCGGACAAAGGATAGAAAGGATAAAAAAGCTTTGCCTGTATCAAGTATTTATTCAAAGTTTGGTTTGTGAATTATATTTGATATTTTTTTGATTCATTCCTTTGATTCATTCGTGATAGTGCATTAATGAAGATGCAATACCTATGGGTACATTAGTGGTTTTAGTGCTAGCTTCTTGTATGAGTGTATGTTTGTGTTCTTTGATTGTGGTGCAAAGCTTGAGAAAGATTTCATGGTCGCACGCTTATACCTTTTTTTTCTAAATCTTCCTAGAGACAAGTTATTCTAATGATTACTCAGGGTTTAATTTGTCAATAGAAATTGGATGTCTGGTATTCACTCTTGTTTATAGTGTAAGATGTTGTAAACAAGACTAGATAGATGATGGAACATTTTGAAATACATGTGAATGTCTACATTTCTGTTGAACCATCGCATATTTTATATATTGTCAGACTGCAAATCTACATGCCAGATTTTAACTAGACATGCCTTACCCATTTCGTCCACTAAAATTAGGATCTTCCTCTTTAGATGTCAGACTACATATCAGTTTGAAATACATATGAATTTCTATGTTTCTATTGAACCATCACACACATTTTATATATTGTCAGACTACAGATCTACATGCCAACTTTTAATTAGACTTGCCTTACCCATTTCATCCACTAAAATTAGGATCTTCCTCGGTATTTAAGTTGTGCATAAAGATGATGGTTCAGTCGTTGTTTATTGTCTAGGGAGTAACACGCCTTACAAAGACATTTTGAATCAAATGTGCAGCTCTAAAGCCTTTCAATAGGGCACACCAAGGGTTCAAGTAGAGATTCCTTGGGGGATTATTCAGAGCCAGCCTCACCAAGTAACAGTCTGATAGGAGAACTCTTATAATGGCACTTTATATTGCAGGTGCAGGGGTGCAAACCTCTATTCGATTCTTACCACCTTTTATGAAGCCTGGCCATCTTTTTCTTTTTACATTTGCCCCGTCACATTTATGTTGGTTTTGGTTTGGTTTATTTTATATCAACTGTATGTTGGATCCAAGTGGTTTTTCTCATTGTACCATGTAGCTAGACTACTATAGTAAAGAGTAAATGACAAAACAAATGTTTTTTATTTTATTTTTGCCACTAGTGGGTTTCGTTAGCTTTGGTCCTCCATCACAACATGCAATTGGAATATAGCTTCATGCTATTGTATCCTTCGTTTTGTGCATTTTAGCTTAACAATAATTTATTGAAGACAGTATATAAGCATCAATGTCTAATATGTTCATGATGTATGTTATTACAACCTATAGTATATAAACAAAATGTGTTCATGATGTATGTTACAAACTCTCTCTATTTTTATTACTTGTCCTCATGGCCATGAAGACTCACAGTGAAGCGGAAAGGAGGTGGAGAGAGAGAGGATCAATGGCCATCTGCAAAAACTACAAGGCCTCATTCCAACAGCCACTAAGGTTCGTAACTACTCTATTCTTCCTGAGTTATCACTAGAAACTATAGAACACACTTCTAAAGCCGGTTGTGAAGTTACATCCGAAACTTCCTTTGTATCGGAATCCCTTCTATTTCTCATCATGATGTGTTTAAAAACTGATATGTAGTCATTATTTAACAAATAATATGCATATTTCATGTAGCATTTTTTCTTCATTGTAGGGAATTTTAGTTCTCTTGATAGGCCTTATTTAGCTATCCCTACACAATGGATGACTGGGTAAGAGACGACATAGGTAGTTTGCAGAACTGCATGTTCTACATGATGATAGTGACCTAATGAAGAGCTCATAGATATAATCAAATCTATGGCTTCTATAGAATATGGAGTCTAAAGTATTGCCATAGGTTCTTCTCAAGAGTTTCAACCAACTACATATTATCTCTACAGATGGTAGGGGTATATTATTGTCTCAATGTCAGCATGGCCATAGCAGAAATGACCATCCAGTCATCTTGAACTTTCTTACAGGTATCATATATATCTAAAATTACCATTGCTATGTTCTTTATCACATTCATATCAACTTTGATTTCCTCAAACCAAGTAGTTGTTTCCTTATCTATAAGAATTGCAACAATGTATATACATGATGAGGCGATCATATAAGGAGGATGTATGGTTAAACTAATAGAGGGTTTTGCTAGAATATAAGTAGGATGTATGATTAACTAAAGATGCCTTGGAGTTAGGTTTGCCATGCTACTAACTGTGAGGTTGTTTAGATCAGTTAGGGTCATATTGGTGCTGACTATGAGGTCATTTATATCAGTTAGGGACTCATTTGTTACAAAAAGTATGAGCTAACTTGTGTAATGCAGACTTTACTCAGTTTATATGTGTTATACTAGTATATATAATAACTTTTGAAGTATTGATATACATTAATTTCAAACAAAAATTTGCAATCAAACTACTTGGCTATGGACTTTGGGTTCATGCATGAGGTGGAACGACTTAAACTTATTGGTGAGAAAAGAATAGAGTAGAAACTAGCTAAGTAGCTACTTTCTAGTAAGTATATATGTAAAGTTTGCTATTACAAGTAACTAATCAATTAGTTACCACTAACATTGGGTAGAGAATATGAAATCTCACTGTGGACGTATTTCCATTCTAATCGACAATTTACTAATAGATTTTTATACTCATATATAGTCTAACTGTTGTTCACTGAGTGGTTGCCCCACTTTCTTATCCTATGTTTTCTGCTGCTGATGAGAACTGGAGCTATGATAAAAAAAATGATTAGATCATTGGTCTATTTGCATATGATCTCTTTGTAGGTAACGAAACTCACACATCAGCATCCCTGTTGCCTAATGGGGGTGGCAAGGATATGCTTTTTCTCACAACACTATCCCGTAGGTACTTAGACAAGAACTCACCAGCTTCCCCTAACAAACGATGAATACAGTAGGTAACATCTAAGCTTTTGGTGTTATGCAAATAAGAATCTGAAAACATTAATCATTTACTTTCACAATGTGATTTTACTATCTCTATTTAAATTTTTTTTCTATTGATCATGGAGTTATAGTGGCTGACTATATGTTGGTACTTTTTGCATGTATTAGTGGAGAAAATGGGATTGCCTAATGGTGCTAATTCTTCAGTAAACTTAGACAGCAGATGCGCCGGAGGGTGCATAATGTGCTTCAGTTGCTACACCTTGGCAATTCCAACTAAGGAGTTTCATTGGCCTGAGTGTTATCAGGTCCTGCTACTTGTTTGGGGTATGCCTCCTAAACCATTTTAGATGTGTTTCCTCTGTTTAGCTTCTGAACTCTTGCTTTAGAGTTTGGTTCTGTTGGCCCTCTGTCGCCTAGTTTTTTCCTTTTCTTATCATCACAGTGGGCAAGTTCAGATATATTAGAGTTGTGTGTGCTGACTCCTGATTGTCTCCTCTTGAATTTTTTACTACCTTTGCTGACGTTCCCAGTGTCCTCTTTAGGTTTTCTGGCTGTGGCATTTTATCAGGCACCATATCTGTTGTTTCGTATTCTTTGGCTTCCTGTTGCTTTCCTCCTACTGGGGCCAGATTAGATGCCTTGTCTGGTTTGATTTGAAGAGCATTTACTACCCCCGTGAATATGGCTGGGATGGCGGGGATGACGGACCTATGGCATTTGTTTCTTTGTCCCGTAAGTAGTGCTCTTCTGCACCCTTGTCGGGAATCTTGCTTTTGCTGGTTTTCTCGTGAGTGGTATTGTTGCCTTTACTGCAGCTTCCCATCATGAGGCAGTCATCCTCTTCTTATGTTCTTCTCTCTGTTTGTCCCTTGCTTATGTTCTTGTTTTGGTCTTTCTTCCTTTCATCATTTTTCCTTCGTTGTCCTTTCCTTCTCGATTTTCTTGGTGTGTTTGTATTATGGAGCGATTCTTCTCTAGATCAAGGCAACTCTTTACTGTTTCATAGTTGGTTTGTTCTCGTTTTGATCTGGAAGGCTTCCTAGGTGACGCCCTCACCCATCCTCCCCACTACCCATCCCCTTCTGTATTCTTTTCATGGCACTCTCTCTGTGTATGTCCTAGCTTCCCACAAGCATAGCAGTAGTCTGGGAGCCATTCGTACCTGACATCCACCTCCATGATGTTTCCTTGAAGGTCCTTCATCTTCTGCTTTGTCTTTAGGGGCTTATCAACCTTGATGATGATTCTGGCTCGCCTGGCTCTATCCCATGTCGTCTCGCCGCTGTCAGTTTGTAGGAAAGTTCCTATTTTGTTCTCCACCACAATTACCACCTTGTCAGATCTATAACCCAGAGGTAGATTATATAGTCTGATCCACATAGGGATCTCATTGATTATCATATCAGAGGGTTGGACGGAGCTACTTGCTTCTTTGAAAAGGATTATGCTATTGTCAAAACTCCACAGTGCACCATCGAGGACTCTCTCTTTGTCCCTTTTTTCCTCAAACTTTATTATCATTATACCATGCTTGATCTGTTTGAAAGCTGGTGTAGTTTTCAAACCCCAGATCGCAGTCATTGTTCTTTGAAATGTGTTGAAGTTGTAAGATCTTTCAGATAATATCCTAGCTGCCAGGACCAACTCCATTTTCTCTTGCTCCATGACATCTTCCCCCAAAAACACTACAATGTCATCCTCTTGTAGGGTGAGTGCATCACATTGTCTGGCTATTTCGTCCTCCATCCCTTAACCAGGGAAGCACACTGTAAGGGCGAAGAGATACAACCCACTTCTACTGGATCAGCACCAGGACTCTCCTATCTCATCCTGAATGTCAAGATTTGAAACCTCGACCTCCTGAGTTGATGCCGCCGAGAGTGAGGGTGAGCCTAGGGTGCAGACTCATATTCATGTGTGATTACATATTTTTACACTTTATTGGTAATGGTCGACATTGTATGAGCATTAAATTTAGTTTGGAGAGGATGTGTTTTCCATAAACCAAGTAAAATTGTCTTCCTATTGTATTCTTCTAACCCTTTCTCAAGAGTTAGTCCTAGAGTAATAGCTGATGATTTGTTGTCCTCATCTTTGAAACTTTATTTTAATGATGTAAGATTTATGTGAGATCCATCAAGTCAGCACAAGTAAAACTTAGGTAGTTAGGACTTTTATACTTGTAATCTTTTTATATCATATCTGACACAACAACACTATGCACATTGTTCTAACAAAATCTGCTACCAGATTGTTCTTCTTTTCCACCCAAAAAATGAACTGTGTTGCACGAGATTGAATTGTTTGTGGTCTTTTATCCAAGTTCCACTACCATAAATGTGTTATGAGGTTTTAGTATTATATTTTGAATAGTAAACATGTTCAATGACTTCTAGTTTGTATATAACTACATTCAGCACATTGTTTTTTGGTCAATTTGATTCAACCATTTGACCCTATTTATATGCATCAACTTAACATCACTTTTATACACTACGATAGGTACACAAAATGGATGTGATTATAATCCATCCAAGCAAGAAAGATTTCAAACTAAAAAATTGGATGATATATATGAACTCAATGACTCTGGAGGTGTCAATGGTAATACAAAGTTGGTACAAAATCAACAGAAAAAACCTCGGTCCTCAGCTGAGGTGAGTACTAAGTATTTCCTAAATACTTTTCTAGATTTGTAATATTGGGTATTCTTCTCTTTTGTTGTTAACCTCATTTTACATTGAATGTAGGGTGGAAGAAAATGAAAGAATGCTCGAATAACGAAAGATCAAAAAGGCAAAAAGGATAGAGAATTTAATGAGTTGAACACTGTGCATGAGTGAATCTAGTTCTTTTTAAGTGGATTTGGAAGTGCAAAGCTCCAAAGATATATTTGTTGCATATGTCTAATCCTGTCATAACAAACTTCCACTTCATATTATTTGAGAAAAAGAGGTATACTACTTTCTTCTAATGGATTTATCAACATTAAGTAACAACAATTTAATATGACCCACTATGGCCTTATAGTGCACTAATTTTGAAGTTATATATCAGTTAATCCTTAAGTTGCAAAAAGATAACTTTGCTTTGCACGTGTCCTGGATTACTAACCCAAGATACCACTCCAAGGTCATTTCCGCTGTCATTTCTGCCATGTCTTACTATTTTTTACTATCCTTGCTCTCATCACCCTAATTGTTGCATATATTTAGTCTACAAATCATAATAGTTTCATAAAGATTATAATGGTATTTCCTGTACATTGGTATGTATGCTATATAATACTACTAGATTTTTTGTTGAAGGTGTTACCATACTTGATAATAGTTATAGTCTTTCATTGACTAGATGTTTGTGTTCTAGATTGAGGCAACATGCTCAAATCTTTGCTTGTCTGCCTAACTAAGGGATTCATTGAGATCTGTTCCATAATGAACTACTAAGGATACGCATACTGAAGGATTCATTGGCACACTTTTCCAGAGAACTTGATTATACAAAATTTGATCTTTCATGACTAAGTTCAGATATTACGATTCTTACTAAATGGAATAACTCAACGTTAGTTGTCCTTTCTCCCTAACCCCATGCATCCCATCCATTAGAACATAGATAAAGATGGAAGAACTAATATCTCGTCCTTGATATATTACCTAGGATCTTACCTTCTAAGGAAACAGTTTCCCTATGAGTTTAGTTTCATTAGTCTTGAAATACAACAAGTAAGCATTTTTTGGGATAAATCTGGAACCTATTAGGTAGGGTCACTATTAGAAGCACCCTGATAGGCCAACCCAGAGGAGCTCCATACCCACTATTGGCCATGGACAGTCTTTGAGGATGGTAAACAAATGTTTCTTTGGAAGTAATGATTCTGGTTTTGAGTAGGTACTAGTTGTAGTTAGATGGTTCCTTGACTACTATAATAGTAGTTTGGGTTGGAGTCCACAACCTAGAAAGTCTAAAACTGATTGAAACTTGTTCTTTAACAACATAAGTATTGATAGAAAATTGTTCTTTTAACTTATATAATTATTTGAAGAGAGAGCCCCCCCTCAAGCTCCCAATCGTCATCACTTAAGAAGTTGTTCATAGAGAAGGCATGAAAAATGACCTACTAATAATTTTATTTAATTGTGAGAATGTACCGCATAACTCAGGTTCCATTCATTATGATTATATATTCTTATATGAACGTGAAGCCCACTAAATTTGGATGTTGGAGATTTTTAGTTGGTCAAGACCTTCCAGAACGTGCAACATTTTCCAATGCAGTGAGCTTATGAATTCCTATATTACAACTGAATTCTGCAGATAAGACTGCCAATATTCTATTCCATGTGACAGAGAAGAAGTATGAGAGTGTATGGAATATAGGTATGCATGCCAAACATATAAAGTAAAGACTTAAATAAACAAAATCCAGTGTCTCGTATGAATTAAATGAAATGATTCAACCATACATTCAGTTGTCCGGGTTAGTTTAAGAGACTGATTCAATGTCTGCCAATTATTTGATGCACATGACTGAACAGAGACACTACATGTAAGGAAGAGTGACATGCGTGGAAGACTTGTCTTAAGTAATAAAGACTTTGCTAAACACTATCTGAGGTCCCTCATCTAGCATAAGTAATGTGTAAAGATATATTACTTGTCAGCTTGCATTCATTTATAAGATGAGGTATTTTAATGTCCTCAATGTATCCAATCATCCTTAATCTTTTTTAGGTTGTTCCTAAAGAATATAGCTGACATAACACTTCAGATTAGTAGCTCTCAAATGAGTTTTCTCCAGTTGCAACCTTAGACTGAGTGCAACAAGCTTTTATCTTCTTGTTCGCACCTTGGACAGATTGAGGACAAACCTGTATTCCCTCTCATACTCTCTGAGCTAGTAACAGTCACCAATTAGACTGCTGCAACTGCATTTGTTCTTATATACTCAGACTTCCTTTTTCTACTGACTTGTGTGTGTAAAAGCTCAAACATGAAAAAAGTCTTATCATTTATGAGGACCGATGGGTCTATTTTCACATGAGAAGAGAATAACACCCGATGTTTTCTGTATGAATTCTCTCTATTTTGCAAGGTCTAGTGTGCAACCTAGCTTGATATTTAATATAAGTTGGATAATTTATTCTTTTGACACCTTGAGCTACTAAGTCAATCATGAATTGCTAGATAAGTTCTTTAAGTTGTTGAGAAGATTATGAATTAGCATTTACTGATGCTCTGTAAGCTCAGTTAGTATGGTTGTTCTCTCTGTTTTAGTAGTGGATTGCATGCCCATGGTTTGTGGTGCTTCCTCGATTGAAATTGGTGATATGCTAATTGAAGCATGTTGATTTTTCCCTCCAGGGTGAGGCTACTTTATGATTCAGATTTATGCATATGCCTTCTTTTTGTGATGCAGCTGAGTCAAGTCTGACTATTTATGCAGCTGCTAGGAAGACCTTAGATGAAGCTAACTTGTTTCTTGGCCTTCTGGGTTTGTTGTGGGCAGGTTTGCTTTTTAGCACTTCTTTTTCTTTTCCATATCCTAGTTTCGAATTTTGAATGAAATAAAGTAAACATTAATGCAGTAGTAAAAAAAGTTTGTAAATTCTGGACTTTGTTATGAGAAAGAATATATAGTAAGCATCTGAGGAGTCTTATTAACCTGCATTGTTAGTATGACCTATTCTGGTGAATGTTTCTAGAAACCCCTTTAGTGATTTTCACCTCTAGTCAGACCCAACATGACTGTAGCATAGCTCCAATTTCATGGATAGCTTCTAACACTATAAAGAACTTGGATTGTCTTATTCTTGACTTCCACAGTCATTCATATTTTGAGCTAATAGTTTTCTATGTTGTCTCTCTTTTGGTGTTGTGGTTAATCCTTCCTTTTGCTTCCTTGTTGGTTGGATAAAGATTGAGCTAACTTTTAGCTAGTCTTTGTCAGGTTTTCTGAGTCTGTTTCATGCATGTTGACAAAGTTTCTATGTCTCTTTCCGCTAGCCTGATTAGAGTTAGGCTATCATTTTGTTTGCGCTCTGTCTTAAAGTTTTAACAACTCTAGCTTGATCCATAATCAATGAAAAGCGATAGAGTTTGATCTATGATGCTATGGTTTTTTCCCTTCTACGTGCTTATTACAAATTGTGGTTGGTTTCTTACTTACCAGTTTGCATGTTGGTTGTTTATGAAGCATGTCTAAACCCAAATCTCTTCTTTGTTTGGCTAGTGATTATTATCTTGGAGGCTAACCTGGTTCTGCTATGTGAGTTTGGCTAGAACTTGCTACCTTAATCTCTGTCTAACTACTCAAGAAAAAGAGAGCTGATTTAAAGTGGTAACCTTAAGTCTTTGCTACTTTAATCTTTATGTTATCTGGATGTAAAGGAATGACACTATGTTCAAAGGTAAAATTAGGGGATGCCCCATGTCATGGAACTAAATTCTCAGATCTAATAAAGACTATAGTTCATAATTATGTTCTTTGCACTTATGCTTGATTTATGATACCTTCTGAGATAGTCTCTGAGATAATTGTCTAGTGAAGATTTTGGTTATTCTATGATGACCTGTGATTTTTGGTAATGCTTAATAGTAGCAAACTAAACATGGATTAAAGTTGTTCTTGTCCTATGGTTTTCTTGCAAATGGATGAGTCCTGCTTTTGAAGATTGATCTTGTTTTAAGTTGAGTGTTGACCTAAAGTTTGCTAGAGCTATTTTAATTATTTTGTATCATATGCTACAAGTTTTTGAATGCATTTCCAGGTTAGATATATGAGATATATTTCGTGTTCAAAGTTAACACCTCCTAGTTTACCTTCTGTGTATATCGTGAGTCATCTCTTCTAAACAATACTTCACATTCTTATTTTCTCTAGAGTTAATATGAAACATAGGTCTTGAGCTATAAGTTTTATAGTGTATTATATGTGTGCAGATGCTAGATGAGAGCTTGTATCCTCTAGTGGATTAGATTGAACATGACATGGTTTCTATCTACATAACTTTGGGTGAACTCAAAAATCATGCTAGTTGTCCATGCTTGTGTCATGTATATCGCCAAGCCGACAGTCTGATTAATAAAGTGACTATCAGTGAATTGCTAACTGCATTATTCTTCTATCTGTGAATTAATAACTGCATTATTCTTCTATCAGTGAATTGCTAGATAGGAAAGAAGCAAAAGCATGAGGATGATCAACAACTCTAATAAGAAATGATGGTTCCAAAACTAACCAAGGTATATGTAGATTTTAGCATCTCGTCCTAATGTTGAGTTGAGGTTTATGTTTTGTCAAATATCATGTAAATATGATCTCATTTATCAACTAGATTGGTCATAGCTGCACTCTAATTTGTTTTAGTATTTTATTACCAGATTTTATCAACCATAACACTGATGAATTTCTCTTACTTGGATTCAGTTAGCTGTTTGACATTTCATGTCTTGTGGTGCCTTCAAGCACGCAATCCAGGTTCAATCAAGAAGTTTTTGTACTCCTTTTTTTCCTTCAAATTCTAGGCCACCAAGTTAACCAAACAGAGTGCACACTTTCAATAGAAGTCTACAATAACATGCTTACTTTGTCATTTATTCTAACCCAGTGATCGAGAATAAAGTGCTCAATCTGGATTTCACATACTCTAGAAAATAGTCAAATACCAATAAATGAGAATACCAAAATATACATTTATAGAATGTAAAACTTCATCCATTTATGCGCTGAGTATGTAATGAGATTATTTGATAGGACTGCAACTTTTATTTTTGTCTCCCATACAATACTTGGGCTGCAAAAAAACATGGATGAGCTGCCTAGATACTTCTTGTCTCTTCAAGGTACTAATTATGTCATCTTATTCTCATAGCAACCTTCATTTATGCCATGTATGAATGCTTATATATCTTTATTAAACTATTTGGATGATCTTTACCTTATTTTTAATGCCTCCCCATTTGTAAAACCTTATTTTCAGGATTAAGTGAAGTACAAGCTTCGCCATTGTAGCAACTTCCATTACCTGAATTAGAGATTGAGCTTAACAACGTTAAGAATTCAGATACAGAGTATAAGAAGTATCTAAGATAGCCCCATCACAACATGTGATCTCCTGTGAAGCATGATGATGCATCTCCATTTGAAGCCCAGGCCCACCCAGTTATAGCTGCAGCAACATCCACAGACGCAACAATGTATCATGATATGTTGCCATTTGATATGGCTCTTTGCTTCTATGAGAAGGCTGCATTTCATAGACCTATGTATATATTTGAACAACCACTGTTAGCTAGCGACCAACTTCATAGGGACAATATTCCTTCTATCTCTGCTTAGAAGGTTCTTTTCAGATTCTTATCTCGGGTGCTTTTGGATGATGCTGGCCAAACAACAAGAGCTCGAACAAAAGAAGAAGACAATAATGATGTTAAAACTGGCCGAGAAAGACACAAATCTTTCACAAAGATGTTAGTAGCCCATTGAATCTTTGATATATGTATATACTTTTCTTTGTACACATTGTGTAATAGGGGCAAGGTATACGTCCTCCCCATGTACATTCGACGTTTCATTATAAATGAAATTAAGATTGTTGGCATAATGAGCATAACTTGCTCTAAATACTACAATTTTGTTACTAAAAGAGCTTGTGTACTAAAAAATTACAATATATATATATATATATATATATATATATATGAATATATAGTCGAGCTAAGCATATATGTATGTGTACTAAATGGCACTACATATGTAGCTAGATGCATAATCAACTACATATATATGTATATAGTAATTTCTGCCTTTCCCTACACACTATATACATAAAAAATGTATTAACTTCATGTTTTTGCTACATACTGACTATATATGCAATTGTAGTCATACATTTAGCTATAATTATACTTAAATTTAAATATGTAAGGACAATATCTAGCTACGCTTCCGGATACATATGAATTTGTAGCGAATAGATTATCTAACTACATATTTGAAAAATATAGCTAAAGGCTTTAGCTATACGAGCATATACTACAACTTGTATGTGTAAAGAAATATGTAGTTAAAGCCTTTAGCTACAAAATATGGGGTTTTCGCTACAAATTTTTTTATAGTTAAAGACCCTTTTTTGTAGTGATTCCATTAATAAGGATATCCCTTTTTTTAAGGAAGCCAGGGGGTACTCTATTCATCCCACCCCCTTCTTGTGGGAAAAATCAATTAGATAATGATACATATCCTTACTCATATGGCAGGTATATCACCCTTGAAAACAAAAACCCAAGACAGACGATACTTCCCCCACCAATGCCCGCAAGGGAAACTAGTGGGCCTTGGCCCAGCTGAAAAAGATGTATGGAGTTCCTCTCCTCTCTAGGATGTTCATACCTCTAATCTTCATGGGAAGGGTGGCGGGTTCCGTTGTGATGAACTCAACCTCAGAGTTATTGCCCCACTTGCCGAGCTCTCTAGGGATAGAGTTAACTACTTTGGGAACCAGATATCCCGAGATGGCTTCGTCACGCAAGACAGTCCTGACCTCTCTGCAAATTGTGGTGTCTATCCACGGGCCTGAATGGTTATCCCACAAGATTTGATAGGTATACTGGTCATCAACTTCAATAGCAGACACGGTAAGATTCTTCTCGTCGACAATCTTCAGCCCGACAAGGATGCCAAAGATGTAAGCAGATGTGTAGTCCCTCACATTCAACCAGAATCGAAAGGCTAAACTGATGTAGTTGTGTTTATTACAGATAAGAAATGCAATCCATCATCTGCTATTACCGTTTGGATCAATCGCTCTACCTGAGGTGATATTGAGCTTGAGATTGTTGATGTCAGGAGGGATACATCTCACTGTATTGATCATTCTGATCTTCATATTAAGCCGTGTGATGCCTCCTCTGTGAAGGTGCTCGTAGAAGATAGCGTCCTATGATCTCTTGAAATGTCTCTTGTGTATATTCGAGTTAATATGAGAAACGATGCTAGTCCATAACCTAATAAGGCTGGGGAGGTGGTTGTCGAACCTCTGTGCGCATCTCGCTCTCCAGGTAGACCATCATACTAGAGATATCAGCTCTGTGGTGAGCCATCCACGAATGGTTCCTCTCTGTTGTATGCTACCAGTCTCAAAGATGTCGGCGATGGTGGTCGGTGTGAAGTCAGGTGTATCCATGAGAGTCGCAGCGTATCACCATAAAGCAACCGTAGTCTCACTATGAAAGAAGAGATTTTCCAGTGTTTCAGCCGAGTTCAGGCTGCAGCATGAGCAACGGGAAATAGTGGAAATCATGCAACTAGCTATGTTGTCGTCAGTAGGCAAGGCTTTGCACCCGAGCTTCCAAATAATAGCACTGGCTTGAGGCGTGGAGGTGTCCCAGATCCACCCCCATCTAGATGAGGCTACTGGCTCACTGTCCTGATTGATCATAGACTTGACAGATTTGATAGTGAAGAGGCCACGGCTATCAGGCGTCCATATCAGCTTGTTAGGGTAGTGAGAGATGGTGGTTCACGATCTACGAATAAGTTGCATACCACCCTCATCTACAATCTGCTCGATGGATGGCCAGTCCCAACCATCATGATCTCGCCAGAAATCTCTGATTAAGAAGTTTCTGTTTCTATCACTGTAGTGAATAACATGGTCTCTGAGAGGTCTCTCGCACCACCTGCTGTCCCAAAAAGATCTATTGCCTTGCCCTACAATCCATCTGCATCTCAGCATGAAATTGGGGAAGTTCTTCCAGATTCTCTTCCAAAAGGGAGACGAGTTGCTTCCAATCTTAAGATACGGGGAAAAGTTGCCATGATGATTGGGGAATTGAGAGGCGCATTTAGCTCTACAGAACTTGGCCCAGAGAGATGATTCAGTGGATATCTCCCAGCAGGCTTTGTGCAAGTATGCACCTTCAATGGTCTTCAGAGAAGTGAGGCCCAGTCCCCCTTGCTGGGTGGAACATGTGAGACGGTTCCAGGCGACCCAAGCCTTCTGTCGCTATTTGGAGCGGTTTGCCCAAAGGAATTTAGACATCATCGCTTCTATGCGTTTTGATATGCCAGTAGGAATGCCGATCGAGGCAACCGAGTAGATCGCCGTCGAGGTCAACGCGTGATCTATCAACGTTCTTCTTTCGGTGAAAGAGAGCAGCTTCGCCTTCCAAGACGTCATCTTCCTCATCATTTTCTCAAGGAGACAGTTGTAGTCAGTCAACCTCACGGAGCCAGAGCAAATAGGAACTCCCAGGTATTGTATAACACAGTCTGTGGCTTGAACACCCAGAACATTAGATATTGAATGTGATGTCCAACTTACAAAACTCAAGATTAACTAAGCGGAAGCGATTCATTATGCAGCGGATTACTAAAAATCACTAAAAACTAAAACTTTTTGCAAAGAAATCCAATCATAGGAAATATTTTCAACAAGAACCATAGAATAAAATTTACATCCTATTTCAAAGTACATGTCTTATATTATCTCTTCTTGAGAAATACAACATCTGCTGTCTTATAACATTATATACAGACATCATAAAACCTCGAGGCATCAAGCCAAAATCTCAGATCGATTCATTAAAACACTAACTATAAACTCCGAGGACCTGAGAGTACAGAGACGACACATAGGACTTCTAACTATATGACTTGACAGTCAGTGCCTCCACCTGAGATCTCACTACTGTCCAAGCTATTGCTTTCCTTTTCCTGCAAAAGAGTATCTTCCTCTTTGTCCGCGTCCACCTAAAAATGTTGGATCCCACGGGGGTGAGACAATTGTGAATTGTCCTAGCGGGAGATATAACTCTCCACCAAACATTGTTATTGCAGTTTAATGATATAAAACTAGGTAAAGTATAAGCAGTTTAAAGCATTCTCATATTAAAGCATTGTAATTATCTATGATAGAACAATAGATCAAATTTTCTCTTAATAAGGAATAGGATGAACATGTATATCATTTATCCTCCATATTATACCATCATGTCAAACTTCTATTGTGACACTCATTATCTTGATATGTCACCCATGAGACATTCTTGTTTCAACTTATTGGCCTTAGCCAATCTGCTAAACAAATTTTGGTTATAATGAACATGAGAGTGTACATCATCATGTCTTATTCAGGCATTGGTCTATACCAATCCTATATAAATATTCCAGGCATTGGATTACACCAATCCTATGCAACTAGTACAAGCATTAGACTTATATTATTCCTGTGTATCCATTCCAAGTATTGAACTTTTTCAATCATGTGTAACCATTCCAGGTATTGATCTATGTCAATCCTGTGCAACTATTCCAGGTATTGATCTATGTCAATCCTGTGCAACTATTCCAAGTATTGATCTATGTCAATCCTGTGCAACTATTCCAGGTATTGATCTATGTCAATCCTGTGCAACTATTCCAGGTATTGGGTTATTACCAATCCTGTGTTATTATTCCAGGTATTGGGAGTTAGCCAATCCTCTGCATTCCAGGTATTGGGAGTTAGCCAATCCTGTGTTATTATTCCAGGTATTGAGATTTAACCAATCCTGTGTTATTATTCCAGGTATTGGGATTTAACCAATCATGTGTTATTATTCCAGGTATTGGGATTTAACCAATCCTGTGTTATTATTCCAGGTATTGGGATTTAACCAATCATGTGTTATTATTCCAGGTATTGGGATTTAACCAATCCTGTGTTATTATTCCAGGTATTGGGATTTAACCAATCCTGTGCAGTTTTTATTCCAGGTATTAGACTATGCTAATCCTGTGCATCTATTCCAGGTATTGAACTATATCAATCTTGTGATATTATTTCAGGTATTGAACTATGTCAATCCTGTGTAACCTTTAAAACATTATGTTACCTCTCACTAGGCAACATCCATCCTCATCGCTCATAAGGCCCATAAAACACCTTGTCACTTCTTACTAGGCAACATATAACCATATGGCTCATAAGGCCATTACACATCTTTAGGATTCAGTCATGTTCATTACTCTTAATATTTATCATTAAATGATTCTCAGTACAAGGTATGCGTTCATTCCTCATCCTTATCATAGTATGATTACATCATACTCATTAGTTTGTCTTAACCTTATTCTCAAGGTATATTAGCTTATGCTTATCAAGGTATATCAAACTCATTACATTTTATTGTAACAATTTACATAACACACTTCATGTGCTTCTTGTCCAAATATATTGGATTTGAGGTGCATCAAGGTATATCAATCCTGGGATGCTAAAAGTGATATCTATCACATCTTGGTGTATCACTTTCCTTATTACTTTCAACTTTCTTAAGTTATCAGCTTATCTTGGATTAAGGTATTTCCCATCTTAATCCTTTCATCCATTAACCTATCACTCATGCCATGAAGTGCATAGGTCACACATAAGAATGTTCCAACTATCTTTAATGATATGGACTCATTTCAAGTTAATACATTGCTTGTTATAAGGTTATCTACAATCAATCACCTTAAGTATATCCCTTATCAATGTATTAGTCACCATTCCATTATTAGGATTAGGGTCTCCCATACCATCACCCTTTATTAGGGTTAGGATTTCACATCTCATTGCCCTTAATTAGGGTTCTCATGGAATCAACCTCAATTAGGGATTCACATGGAATCACCCTCAATTAGGGTTAGAGTTCATTAACCTTCTGAATTAGGGTTTCATGATCTCTTTATTAAGGATCATAACCTAATCATCACATGATCAATACTCATATATGAATTCCTTTCTATCATCCTCCCAACTTGATTAGGTCACATAAACCCTTCAATCAAATACATACAACTATGGTTAACATAGTGTACTAAGACATTGTTCTTATAAGCAATTAGGGTTCCTCCCTTAATTGGCACTAATCACTTCGGTACTATTAGGGTTTCAACCTTTGTACCTTCATTGATTATCATTACTATTCATCATTGGATCAATGGATCATTCATCATCTTAATTCTCAAGAGATTCAATCACATTGGACCTCCATTACATAAGGTATCCAATTTATTTGACCAATTGAATCTTCAATTACAATAGGTGTCCAAGTGGATTAACCAATTGAATCCTCAATCAACTTTGACTACTTGAGCCCCAAACGGTCTTAGTCTTTCAAAGTTCAAACGGTTTGAAAATGTTTGGTAAGGGTGGTGCTTGAGACCGTTCGCTAAAGCAAGTACTTGAAACCATTTGGTAAAGTACCTTTTTGAAAACACATGGAATCAAACGGTTTGGGATCGTTTGCTCCCTAATGGTCTTGAAACTGTTTGGTCCAAACCTCCTCAAAACTGCATGGACCAAATATGGTCTCAACCAATCAAATTGGATTAGGGATTCCAATGTTGATTCCTTCAATCATTGAATTCATGGAACCAATCATCAATTGGACCTATCCTCATACTTCAATTGAGTTAAATAGGTCAACCTACAACTGATTTAGCCCTCAATTGACCCTCAATTAGTCATCAACTAGGGTTTGAATCAATTGAATTAGGGTTTGGAATCAATGATCCTTCAACACTAATCAATGCAAGATTCTTTACTTTGAAATCTTTGAACCATCATCCAAATTGAACATGACCTGACCCCAAACGGTCTTGAGGTCGTTTGGATGACCTCCAAATGGTCTTGAGACCGTTTTCCCATCATATCTTCAAAATCCAAGTCAACCAATTAAGGTTTGGATCATTGGATTGATCACCAAAGCAGCAATTGATTACACTTTAACTTAGTAACATTGGATCATCAATTGCTTAACCATACTCACCCCTAAACCTCCAAACGGTCTTGAGACCGTTTGGCTCATCCAACCCTTGGATTCTAGTGAAATTTCATCAAGGTTTGGTCTATTGAGTCGATCAACAAATCAACAATTGATTGCTTTGTAACTTGGTAACTTTGGACCTTCAAATAGGCAATCATACTTAACCCTAGACCTCCAAACGGTCTTGGGTGATCCCCAAATGGTCTTGAGACCGTTTGGGTAATCCCCAAACGGTTTTGAAACCGTTTGGGCTAATCAACCCAAAAAGTCAATCCGATCAAGTTGAAAATCAGCACTTAAATCAATTAGGGTTTGGCTAATTGATTAGCCTTCAACTCATGATTACTTTGGAATTAATTAACCAAATTTGGTGGGTCATCAAACAAAATAATTAGGAACATGATTCTCAAACGGTCAACCCTTGTTCAACTCCCCCAAATGGTTTTGAAACCGTTTGGTGAAACTGTTTGCTTCTAAATGGTTTGAAACTGTTTGCTCCCAAACGGTTTGGGAAACCATTTGAGCAACTCAATGAAACCGTTTGGCTTTGATATTTGGTGAGGTGATTGATTATGATGATGTAATCATCATCAAGATCTAAACCCATGAAACCTGCTATGATTTCCATGGAGATTGCATCAATCAACCAAATCAATTATTGTAAATGTAGAAATGATCATTATTTGATATGGAATTGAATGCAATAGCAAAGTTAGGGTTTCAAGTTATAAAACCCGCCTCCAATTGAGCTCCAAAGCTCCAAGCTCATGCCAAAAATGGTGGATGAAGCTTTTGCAACTCCCCCTAGGCTCGTCCTCAAGCTTTTGGATGAAAAAGTTGGCTAGGGTTGAAGAGGAGATTGAAATAAGAAGAAATCCATAATTTATTTTCGATTTCCACCATGGAATCAAGGTGAAATGGATCAAGAACCTTACCAACAGGTTGGGGGTCGTCCTCCTGGTCCTCCCTAGCTCCCTTGGTCAGTTTCCAAGAAAGGAGAAGAAGTGGAAATGGAAAAGCCTTTCATTTGGCTTGGAAAGGGACTTTTTATAAGAAATTCAATGAGAGAAAATATGCTTTATAAAAATTCATTTAATCCCAAAAATAGGGCCGCCTATTCCCCCTAAAATTCCTTGGATCAGAGGATATCTTGGTTGCCTCATATTACTCTCAATTATCCATGATGTAAAGAAAAGCAAATTAAGCACCTTAAATCATATTATACTATTATCCATATGTGAGTGGAAATTCTTTTTCTTATAAAATTGTGAGTGAGTTATCCACTCCCTTGGATATTTTCGTGGTCCTTGCATAGCTCAAGGATGTACACACATATCTGAATCCAACCATTTTAATTTTGGTTGAAGGCCCTTTAATTAATACATTTATTTTTTCCCTAAATTGAATTAGGGTTTCAATTAGGATTAAATCTTGATTATTTTAATATCAAGATTCTCTCTCCTCCAACCTAATTCAAATGAGGCGCGCCTCTCATTTTCTTTGCTCTAAATGATGCCAAGAATTATTGGGGAACTTATTAAAGTGGTAATTTGCATATTGAACCTAGGTTTTGGGTAAATTGCACTTTACACCAAAAACTAGGTTATAATGCACAAACATTGCTTTATCAACTTTTCCTTGGTACTCAGGCTACCACAAGCCATACCTCTACATCATCTTCATTCTCATGATGCTTCAACATATGTGGAACATCTTATCATGCAACATTTGCAATTTAACCCTTCAACTTGGGTAATTTGCACTTTAGTCCAAAATAAGCAAACATTGCTTCAACATTGTTCAAACATGACCAAAATTGAAACATAAGTTTCTCATGAGCCCTAATTACTTTTCACAAGATAAGATTAAGCATATAATCATCTTTATTAAGAAAAACACCTAGGGTTAAGTATAACCCAGGTCAAGGATGTTACATTGAAGCTGCTGTAATAGGGTCTGTTTTGCCAATAAGGCAATATGATTTGGCGGTGTTGACAAGCTGGCCAATAGATCTAGTGTAGAGCTACATAGCCTCAGTTAAGGCTTGAGAGGAGCTGGGTGAAGCGTTGATGAACAGAATGAGGTCATCGGCATACATGAGAATAGGCGGGGTTATGCCACCGCCTCTAGTGATGAAACGAGCGATCGCGCCATTGTCTGTAATGTGCTTGATATGTCTGCATAGAGGCTCCTAGAACAAAATAAATAGGAGCGGAGAAATAGGATTGCCTTGTTTCAGACCACACTTGATGGAGAAGAAGCATGCGGTGAGATCGTCGACGGTTACACTAGCCCAAGTGTCACAGAAAAAGCGAAGACACAGGTGAATGACAGCCTGGGACATGCCAAACGAGGTCAGGATCAATCTGAGGATGGACCATTCCACTCTATCGTAAGCGCGAGACATATCGTATTTGACGATGACATTGGGGAACTCTTCTCCTTTATTCAGATCGTGGACAAGTTCTTTAGCCATCCTGATATGGTGTGTAATGTCTCTTCCCCTCATGTAGGCACCTTGTTCTTCAGAGATGATCTTGGTCATGATAAAGGAAAGCCTGTTGCTGATGATTCTAGCCATGATCCTCAGGGAGACGTTCTCAATAGTGATAATACAAAAGTCGGTGTGTATATCATGAGGGTTACTGGATTTAGTAATAAGGACGATTCTACAAGCGGTGAAACTTCTGTGACATTTCTGGCCTTGGAAGAACATGCGCACGACTTCCATGAAGTCAGGGCTGATGATGTCCCATGCTGCGTAGAAGAATATTCTAAGGATCAGGTCGTCAGGGCCTGGCACAACACTCACGTACATATCTTTCATCGTCCAGAAGACTTCTTCTTCAGTGGGAGTGGCAGCGATGGTGATGTTGTCATCCATCGAGATCATCTGAGTGATGTGGGCGAGGAGGGAGCTGTCAAGATGCTCATATGAGGTGGAGGTGTAGAAGTCTTTGAAGTGTTTCACCATAGCCTCCGTGATCTATTCCGGGTCAGAAATGATGGTCCCGTCTAGGAGCATGATATGATGGATTGTCCTCTTTCTTCTCTTCGTTTTAACAATCGCATGATAGAACACTATGTTCCTGTCCCCTCCGGCGAGCCAATCGACCCTTGATTTCTCTTTCCATACAACCTCTTCTTGTGCATGGTTCTCATCCAGCTCCTCGTCTGCTAGCCTGAGGGTATTTTCATTGAAAGGTGAGTGATTCTCGTCGTGGGCAATCTGGGTGGTGTGGATCACGTCTTCAAGATCGAGAATCTTTTGCTTCGTGTTGCCGAACACTTCTATGCTACAGGTTTTAAGATGACAACACAGGTTCTTGGCCTTAGTGAAGAACGTGAAAGATGGATCCACGTGTGAATCCATGGCCCAGGCGGTCTGAATCTGATCGATGCAGTCGGGGTGGAGTAGCCATGCACTATTGAAGGAGAAAGGTAGGTTGCCCTTATGTCTTGTAGGAGTACTAGAAGATACAGTGAGTACCGGGCAGTGATCAGAGACACGAAATCTCATCAGGTGCTTAGTCGAATTGGAGGGGAAAGCGGCTGTCCAGGTGAAGTTTATCGCGCTCTATCCAACTGTTCGCAGGTAGTATGAGACCACCTTTGCTTGTCTACCCATGTGAAGCGACTGCCTTCATAGGGTATCTCTCTAAGCTACACATCGATGATAAAGTTGTTGGAATCGGTCATTGATTGGAAGTCTGGCGGGTCACCGCCTCTCTTTTCCTCAGCCTTGTGGATGGCATTGAAGTCGCCCGCGATATGCCATGGGTTGTCTCCCACAATAAGGATATCCTGAACTGGCCACCACTTTCCTTATTCCACTAGGACTAGCAGGTTGTTCTACCTAACATTTATACTAACCATGAAATTACATGACCATCTTTGGACTTCTAGAAAGACTCATTTCCTTTAAATTTATCCCAAAAAGTCCCCTACAATTGTGCCAAACTCCATCTTCTCCAGGTTGTATTGAAGACATGCTTCAAATATGTATGCCATGAAAATAAAATTGGTTTTTGTCACACCTTTATCTGGATACAAAGAATCTTTTCCATTAACCCCTTTGTCATGAATTTCTCCTAAAGACTATACCCAACATCAAGTAGTGATGCTCATTGGAGTGTATACATTTGGTGCTCTAGGCATCCTTGTGAACTAGAGAAGGCTTCCTTGCACACAATAACTTGTAGATGATATTATGGAATCAATAGTTTGTGCCAATTATCTATAATAGTCAAAGTTCATTTTTTCCCCTCCTCCTTGTAGCATGAACTTAATAATGCTTCTTAGTAATGGAAATTTTTTCCACTAGTTTAAGTTATTTTGGTCTTTATAGGATGAATTTGAAATTGTTGATGTTCTTGTATTTCTTCAGTCACCTCTATTGTTAGTTTTTCAAGTCTCACTTAGGGAGCAGTCACAATGACCTTGGGTCCCAAGGTATCTGACCATCTTGAGGCTCCTTGTATTCATCTCTAATGCCAGATTATGAGGATATTATGGAGAGGTTTCTCCCTCATTATATTCCCTAATTCTCATGTTTTTATTATCCTCCCTCGTGAGCTCAGTAAACTTTACTCATCCTTGTAGCGGGAAGAACAAACCCATGCCGTATTTTACTTGTATGCCACTCATTGACGCATTGGAATGTCATCAAGATGTGGGGTTGTTTTAATTTTTACCATTGTTTTAATACTCAAACCATGCATGGCTTTGTTGTTTTAATTAAATGCCTAGGTACATGGCCATGGTGATAGTGTTTGATACACGGATATTTCATGTTTTCACACGTATCCAATCTAGGAAATCAAGATAAATACATTAACTTAAACAATACATAACAAAATTATTAGTGCTAGAAAAATGGAATATAATTTGTTTGGGAATCATTATAATTTTCTCTACATTATGGTATGGATTTCATATCCTACTATCAATATGTTAAAGACGTGCCTTTTAGATTTTTCCTAGTTGACTAGAACTTTAGAATACATATCTAATTGTGTGTAATTCAGAAATTAACAAATAAATATGTTCAAGAACATGAAAGTTATATGCTACATAAATATGTAAGTTTCATAACCTATTTTAGTACACATAAAAAGATGATTTTAGGCTTTACATGTTTAATGAGATTTTAATCCTAAATCTATACAAATGTTTAATAGGTGGATCAAAACTTGCTACGCAACTTGGTTTTAACCATGGATGCTTTTAGGATGATGTAATAGGTATGTTGCATTCTTGGATTCATATTTGGGAAATCACCTAATTTTGTGTCTCTTGATCAATTTGTTGACTTGAAACCCTAAATTCTATACTTGGTTCACATTTGAGTATCTTTTGGATAATCTAATTGGGAGATCCCTTTTCTTATTTGTTTCATTCTCATTAATCATTGTAATTCTTGGAGCTTTATTTATGGGTCTTTTGACCGCACAGGTTATTCCATGGGTGTTCACATGCATTTTGGGTACATGAATATGACTACATATATGATATTTACTTATTTATTATGCACATGTTATCTTGACTAATTATATCTAATAATAGATATGCAACATTTGTAAGCACTAGGTTTTATTCCCTTCAACATGTGATATATATATATATATATATATATATATAGGGATAGATTTTTATTCCCTTGTAGGTTCTTTTTATTTCAGAAGTCAGAGGGATTTTTATTCATCTCGCCTCTCTCCCGCAAGATAAATCAATAGGAGCATTACAATCATCATTAGAACTAACAGAAGTAAATTGGTAGTACTACTACCATTACAAGACTCTAGTTTTATAATATCAACTAGATTACTAGGTGTTCTTCTATAGACATAGCCTCCACCTTGGGTTTTTTTTATGAGTTTTAGCTAACAAATCCATAGCTGTGTTTCCCTCTCTCAGGATACTAGTGCAATGTCAATTGTTTTTCCATCTTATTTTGACATTAGTTAACCACAATGCTAGATTGGTATATTTAATGGCATTGCCCTCTACATCCTCCTTAGCTCGTTTAGAATCTGTTTCAATGGTCAAGTGCTTGCATTTTAGGGAGAGTCTGACTTCAATAGCGAGGTTAATAGAATAAAGTTTAGCTTCAAGGGCACTTCCTGCCATGACCTTCATGTCCCAACCACCTATCTAGTTCCCATTGCTATCTCTACAAACAACAACAATCATTGAGGAAGAGACATTGTTCTTGAAGGTAGCATCAATATTTAACTTCAACGAGCCTGGTTTGGGTTTCTCCCATTTTGTTTTCTCTTTCAAACTCTTATCTCTTGCATTGTCCTCCTTGGCCCACACAATGCTAGTGATAGTACACTCCTTGATAATAAGATAGGCCATGTAGCTACTGGTATGTTTGGTTTTTTTGAAGACCTCCAAGTTTCTACTTTTCCGTCACTTCCAGTAACCTATCATGAATTTCAGATTGTCTGCATTGTTCATATCCATGTTCGTAGTTAGCTACTTCTACACATCTATCTCAACAAAGAATTTGTCCCATGTTTGTCTGTTAATAAGTTCCTTCCATACTTCAGTAGCCTTCGAGCAATCTCTTAGAACATGTAAGACTGTCTCATCCTCCTTTCCACATATAGGACATAATGTATCTGTGGTCATTTTGACGAGCTACTCTCCTACATTTGGTGAGGATATCATTGTGGCCTACCAACCATAGAAAGTATTTGACCTTCATCGCCACTCTAGCCTTCCAGATATTATCTTACTTACTAGGAATCCTAATATCCTTCAATTTTCTCAATATATTATAGGCTCTCCTAGTCGTAAAACTACCAGTGTTAGTATGTATCCAAGCCAAGGTATCCACATCATCCTTTCTGATGGGAACCTCAGTTTTGATGTCTTTCTGCACAAAATCATTAGGAAGACAATTATTCAAGAACCCAACGTCCCAGTCATTTGATAGATTGATGAGGCTAGCTACCTTCAGATCTTGAAGCTCATCAAATATTGGTTTGGTGATATATTCTTCCAAAGTTCCCTATTTGCACCACCACTTATCCTTCCATGCGTTGATGTGTTGTTCGCTTACTGGCATGAACATTGAGTTCTCAGTAATGAAGGCCTTTCATTGAATCACTGATCTTCCTTGTTTTGGTACATTCGGTGTGTTCCCCCCTATGTATTTACCATACTTGAATAAAATTCTCATACACCACATGGATTTTCTGCCCATGTTAACCTCCCAAGCATGTTTAGCTATAAGGGCCATATTAAGCTCTCGCATAGTTCTTAATCCCAAACCACCATTTTCCTTACTATGGGTGATCTTATTCCACACCACAAGAGACAGAGGGTGGATTTTATGGTTACCTCCCCAAACAAAGGCACAAATACATCTGTCAAAGTGATCACAAACTTTCAAAGATATGACTGCGGTTTGCATAACATAGCTCGGTATAACTGTTAATGTGGCTTTAGTGAGACAAACTCTTCCAGTCATGCTCAGACTTCTTGCTGACACATTAATTGAAGTAGTCACTCTATCAATAATACTTTTTTATGTGTCTGCCTTCACTTTGCCGTGGATGAGTGGGACACCCAAGTATCTACCTAGATTTTTGGAAGATGTAAAACCACTCACTCTGTTAATCCTTCTGGTACATTTTTAGAGAAGTAGATAGAAGATTTGCTACAGAAATAGATTGCCCAGAGACCTGACCAAACCTCTTGAAGTAGTTGATGATGGTCTTTTCCTCTATAACATTAGCTTTACCAAAAAGTAGCATGTCGTCTGCAAAACACAGATGAGATATACAAGAACCTTTACTATAGAGTTTGAAGGGCATCCATTACTTCTCTGTCACTAGACATTCAATAGATTGGCACAACCATTCCAGACAAAGAATAAAGAGGTAGGGGGAGAGCGGGTCTCTTTGCCGCAGTCCTCTTGTTTCTTTAAACAAACCCACCTCCCTGCCATTCCAAAGGATTGAAACATCGCCACTAGATATAGATTTAAGAATATAATTGCAGATAGTAGTAGGGATACCAAGTTTCTCAAGGGTGTCAAAGATGAACTGCCATGTCATCTTGTCGTACACCTTAGATAGATATATCTTGATAGCCATCACACTCTTCGATGACTTCATTCTCATGATATGTAGAATTTCATGGGCAACTATAATGTTGTCAGATATACTACAACCAGGAATGAAAGCACTTTGAGTTGGAGAGACCCATTGGGACAGGTAACTCTTCAACCTTTCAACAATAACTTTAGATGTAATCTTCAAGCTAATGTTGTTGAGAGAGATGGGATGAAAGTGTTTGCATTGTTTAGGCTTAGCCTTTTTGGGAATCATCACAATACTAGCATCACAGAGATTATTGTCCAATGATACACCTTAAAGGGAAGTACAAATAGTCTTTTGAGTGTTTAACAGAATGCCAGCTTTTTTAAAAGAAATGAACCATCCACCCCGCCCGGACCTGGTCCTTTATGATGATTGGTTTTCAATAAGATTTGTGAACTTCTTCAAGCGTAGGGGTGGTCAAAAGCACTTGACTTTCATTCCAAGACATAGGCAAAAGCTTCCCATGAATGCCTTGACTTCATTGGGATAAACCTGCATTGGTTCAGTGAACAAATTCTTGAAGTGCTGAAACACTAAGTTTTGGATGGCATCATCGTTTGTGATCCAATTACCATCAATATCCTTGAGCATGGTTATAGTGTTGTATCTGTGACACTACTTCACATAAGCATTATAAAATTTTGTGTTACTGTCACCATCAGTAAGCCAGTTGATATGGCTCTTCTGTTTGAGATGGTCTTCCTCACATTTAGGATCTCGTTGTACTGACCTTCCATGTCGACTATCATTCTGATGGTAGTGTTTTCATAAGAATCTACCAAAATATGTTGTAACATATCAAGATTGATAAGGATACACTTCTTATCTTTCATTGTCTGTTTGTAGCACTTGATTGCCCACTTTGTGATGTCATTTCTAGTGTGAATAAGAGCATCATGGAAATTCAAATCTAGTTGCCAGCTATCTCATCATCTTCTGAAAATTGTACTCTTTAGACCAAGATTCCTTAATAAAGAACTGGGGGGGCTTGAAAGCGGGAAGTAGAGCATATGAGGATTGGGCAATGGTCCGAGAAAGCTCTAGGCATATGTTCAACTACATAGTGAGAATTAGAATTGATAAAGGTTGTATTAATCATTACCCGATCTAGGCGTTCCTATAATTTACCATGGATGTAAGTGAACCTCGTACCACAAAAATCAAGTTCAGAGAGTCCTGCTTCCATCAAAGTGTTGCTAAAGGTAGTAGATTCATTGAAGTTGTAGTGCTTGCTACCTATCTTTTCCTTAGGTAGTAAAGTAATATTAAAACCATCGACTACTACCCAAGGTAGGTTGAAGGTTTTACTCATAGAAACCAGGTGCTTCCATAAAAGCTTCTGAACAAAAATGTGGGGAGTAGCATAGATAAAGGTGATTAACACAACATTATTAGTTTTACAAGTAATGAATTGCCGATGACAGTTGATAATATGTATGTCACACTCACCTTCCTTCCAACAAATCCAAATTCCTCTGGAGAATCCTCGTGCTTCACAACGAAAGGATTTATTGAAACCCAACTCATGTATAGTCTTTGTTATTGCTCCACTGATGTGGGGTTGAAGCACACCCACCAGTTGTGATTTCTTTTGAGAGATTATATCTCTGAGGACACAACATGTTTCAAGGTTTCCAATTCCTATGGTATTCCAATAGAGTGTATCTAACATCAAACACAACATGACAGAGAAGGGATGGTGAGTACCATTATGCATAGGGAGAACTTTGGGTGGGCACAACATTCTAATTCTCTTCATTATTATCTCTAGAATTGCTTCCTCTTGCCTCCTGGTTTAGTCGTGGGCTCTTGTGGTGTTGTTCATATGGAGGTTTTGGTCTAGTTGTCTTTATCTTGGTACCTGAACTCTTCAATTTCCTCTAAGGTGACAAACTTTTTGGGACAACATTTGGGTTAGTTTCAATGATCGGGTCTGATACCTCCATCTTTGCCTCTTTCATGTTTTCTAGATTCTCTTCAAGCTCATTATTTGCTATTTTTTAGCTTGTTTCTGCACTATCCTCCATGTTCACCTCCTTAGTATTCTTCTTGGAACTGTCTGAGGCCTCACCGTCAATGCTATTCTTTTCAGTATCTTCTAGATCAATGACCTCATCTACATCCAAATTGATTGTAGTATCATCTCCTTCTTTTCTCTACTCACTGCCCTTAACATTGTTTATCTCTTTCAGGACCTCCCTCTTGTCATCCGTGGTGCCTATTTTTGTCTTCTTCCAAACCTTCATCATTTTGTGGGTAGTTGTTGTTGTATTATAAGTATCCATCATCTCTGTCTATTTAGTGTTCCTCTCATAAGCTTCTTTCCCTTCTCCTTTCTCAAGATCAGCAAGGTTTGTAAATTTATTTTGGACATTGGAGTCATCACTATTGCCATATTTTTAGTGTTTAGATCTATTTCTGTGTACAGTAGTCTTCCTCTGTTGTGATGGGTTGATCCTCTTTGCCTTCAATTCTTGACCTTAGAGGGAGTTTGTCCTTAGAAATAAGATGTGGGGACGTGCAAGGAAGAAAGGGAGTACTTAGATGAGAAATGAGGAAAACATATGTTCTTATGTTGAAAATTCACCTAAGTATATATACAACGTTTCTCTCTTAGCAAGGGAACGACCCTCTCCCTTTCATTTCTTTTCCCCTTGCTCAAACCGACTAAGGAGAGCTCTGGAGCTCAGGAGGACGACCAAGGGAGTGCAAGGTAGGTTTGGATCCTTCCTTTTTGCTTAATTCTTGGATGAAACTCGGATTCAAGGTCAATTCATGGCTAGCTCACTTAGCTCCATCTTTCTAGCCATCTCTTCTCAACCTTCCTTGGAGGATTCACCTTGGCCAACCTATGGAGCTTCTAGGACGCCATTAAAGGCTTGGAGCTCAAGGAGCAAGCTTTAGGCGGGTTTTATAACTCTAAACTTTATGCTTGATTATACATCCTTTTCTATGCATATAGTTGCTAGTTCTTCTTCTTCCCTATCTTTCCTTGCATCCTTGCAAGCAAAATCGTGAAGAACTGCTACTGTTCTCAAGGTAGAAGATAAGGGCGTTAATTCCTATGCTTATCCACGGTTTTTCACTTTATCAAACGACCTCCACCTATTGCTCAAAACGGTTTCAAACCGTTTGGTGGGCAAACGGTTTCAGGGTCGTTTGAGGGAAAACGGTCTTCAAGACCGTTTGGTCCCGTTGACCAAGCGAAGACCGTTTAGGGATCACCCAAATGGTCTCAAGACCGTTTGGGGGTCACCCCAAGACCGTTTGGAGGTCTGGGGTCAAGTATAGTTGATCAATTGAAGGTCCAAAGGCACCAAACCATATTGCAATTAAGTATTGATGTGATGATCAACTCAATAGATCAAACCTTGATGAATTTTCACTAGAGTCCAAAGGATGGATGGGCAAACGGTCTCAAGACCGTTTGGAACTCATCCAAACGGTCTCAAGACCGTTTGGTGTCAACCCAAGACCGTTTGGAGGTCTAGGTTTAAGGTAATTGACCAATTGAGGGCCCAATTACAGTGGGTTAGTGAAACAATCAAATTGCTGTTTTCTAAGTATAGATCTTGTTGAGTTTTGGGTTGAAGGACCCAAACGGTCTCAAGACCGTTTGGGGGCTCCTCCAAACGGTATCAAGACCGTTTGGGAACAACCCAAGACCATTTGGAGGTCTAGGTTTGAGATAATCTAATGGTTTGAAGGACCAATTGCAATAAGTTGATGATTTGATACAAATGCTGATTTTAGACCTAATTGGAGTTCAACCCTAGTCCAAACGACTTGGTTCTTGGTCAAACTTTGGGCAAACGGTCTCAAGACCGTTTGGAGGATATCCAAACGACCTCAAGACCGTTTGGTCCAAGTTTGAGCCCAATTGGAGGTCAATTGATAGGTTCAACCTTGAATTGATTCACATTGTTGAATATTGATGACCATCCGATTTGAAACCCTAATTGAGGAGGATTCAACCCTAATTGGCTTTCAATTGAGGGTCAACTTGGTGTCCAAGTGATTGAGGTTCATCCTGATTAACTCAATTTATAAGTGGTTATCATGTATTTGGTTAATTGAGGGGTTCAAAATACATATCCATGACCAATTGTAACTTTTGAACCACTTTGGAGGTCCAAACGGTTTGAGCCCATTTGGACCAAACGGTCTCAAGACCGTTTGGGCTCAAACGATCTCAGGGTCGTTTGGTCCAATCGATCTCAAGTTGATTTGATCAAACAGTTTCAAACCGATTGAGCTCCAAACGGTTTGGAAGGTCAACCCTTCCAAACGGTCAACACATCCAAACGGTCTCAAGACCGTTTGGATCAAACGGTCTCAAGACCGTTTGAGACCAAACGGTCTCAAGACCATTTGGTGGTTGAAACCGTTTGAAGGTTGAAACCGTTTGAAGGTGTACATGGTGGTTTGTACTTAATCAATTGATGGTGTAATTAGTTCAATGGTGATCTAATCTAAACCCTAATGGTAACCTAGGTCATTAAGGGACTAATTGATTAGTGAGTTGACCCATGATGGTGATCATGAGGCAAATTACCAAAATACCCTTGAGGGGTCTAAAGAGGTAAAACCTTGTTCTAATCAAACCCTAATCACATGATGATGATGTTTTGGCTTATGTAAGTCAATGAGGACTTAACCCAACCTGATCTAGAGTGGTGTCATCACCATCTACTAGTGAGAGGAGAGAGAAAGTATTCCAAGAGAGAGAAAGTATCCTAGAGAGAGAAAGTACCCTTTTTAAGGTGGAAACTCAAGTGAGATACTTCAAATACACATGAGTGTGCATGATTAGGGTATGATTCACTTATGTGAGATCATGGAAACCCTAATTATGATATCCAATGAATCTTAATCTTAATTAAGAGCCTTAATGATGATGTTTCTCTTACATGATGATGTAATGAGCACAATTCACTATAGAGTGAATAGTAAACCCTAATTTTAGGGTAATGACATGAAAGATGAATAGTAAACCCTAATTGTTGAATTGTTTACTATTATCAGTTGATTTAACCATGCAGGTTGTCATGAGATGATGGTCATATCCAGGTATGGAATACCATGTTATATTCATTGAAAGCATGCCTTAAGCTTTATGAATAAGTGAATTATATTGATGCACTGTTAGTGACATATTTTGTGATTTATGGGCTGTGAAAGCCATAAACACCATCAAGGTCATGCTTGACAGATGACTTGTGATGAGATGACTGAGAACTGATGATTGAAAAGAGTTAGGCCTGCTACATTTATGTATTCTCATTATAGCTGTTGTGCTAATGTTATTGTTTGAAGAACAATGTTTAAAGAATACTGAATGTACCTAACTAATCAAGTGAAATGTAGAGCCCTGATCATAGATCCATCATTGTCAGAGTCTAAATGATGGTGAAACAGGTTTTCCCCAGGGAACTCCTGGATCACATACTTTTGAGTATGTGGGGTACATGGATGTGTAGAACCTTACATCCTAGTGTAGGTATTTGATGTAGATTCTAGTAGTCCGTCATACCTTCACTAAAAGAGAAAAGGTGAGAGGATTTGATGTAGATTCATGTAGTCCATCACTCCCCCACCACAAAGTCCAAAAGGTGAGATGTATTACTACACTCCCTTAAAGATACAAACACCACATCGATGAAAGATAAACAAGAAATCTTCCGATGACGAAGAGAGTACAGAATGCCACTGTAACTCTAAAAATAGCGAAGGACCAGTTTACCCTGGTAATCTATTACAAAGACATCCCGCCAGATGTCTAACAATCAATCCTCTAACTAACTGAGGAAGATGAGGTGTTAAGAATCCGGCTCTTTTAATGACCTATGTATGATACTGATGTGACTTCTTAGCGATCAGTTGGAGTATGAGTGGTATGCCTCATCTCCACAGGGCATAATAATGTTTGTAAAACATAATCAACCGCGTAGTGTATCTGCTTAGGTTTAACTACGAGGAACAATGTTTGGTGTTACATTGTTTACATTAATGATCTGTTTAGATATTTTGTATACATGTCCTTTATATGCTTTAAAGACATGACTGCTTAAGTAGAAGTTGCTTCACTTGTTATTAAACCTGCTGTTATATGATTTATGTTATAATAAAGCTTCTAGTGGAGAGTTATAACTCTCGCTGGGACAATTTGTATATTGTCTCACTCCGTAGATTTTAACTCTTTTTAGGTGGTCATCGAAGATGAAGGAGACCGCTTAAGGATGAGCAACAACGACAGCAACAGTACCAGGGGCAGTAGTGAATCTCAGGTGGAGATACTGGCTGCTGAGTTTGTAGTTAGATAGTCCTATGCGTCTCTGTACTCTCAGGTTCTAGGAATCAGTGGTTTGAGTTTTTGGTGTCGCTCCTGATGATTTTGAATCATGTTGTACATAACTACTCAAGAAGCGGTTTAACAGAGATGTAAACTATTTACTTGGTTTCTTATAAAAAGGAATTTTATAACTTCCAGATCTTGTCTCAAAAATTTTAATTTTCTGTATTTTTCATGTTCCGCAACTAATCGAATGCTTCCGCTAAGTTTATATCGTGGTTTTGGAGATCGGAGCCCACAATTAAGTGGTATCAGAGCTCTAGGTTCTCCGAGTCTACAGAGACATAGGACTTAGGATGTCGAGTCTGTCTTTAGTGTTTCTTCCTCATCTAATAGAATCTTCTGCTCCTCAGGAGAAGAAGATATATAAGGACGAGGAGTTTGTTGCAGAAAGCAACAATGCTACACCTAGAAGAAGTGGAGAGGAGCAAGCAGTAGAGGAACACTTACCTGAGGTTCCCCTAGTTAATCCAACCATGATAAGGAATCCTTCCTTAGGAATCACTGTTGGAGAATTTAGGGCAACCATGATGTACGTAGTGGATCAAACACTAGCAGTACAACCCAGTTTACCAGCTCCTAATGATGATGTTTTGGATATCCATAGGATATGTAACCCTCAGCAGCAGGTTGAAGTAGAAGTAAATGATAAAGCTTTGAACTCAGAGCAAGCCTATGCTCAGCCTCAGCCTGATGAATCAGTCCACAGTAATGTAGGGATTAGAATACAGTCAGAGACCAGGACCTGTTATAACTGTGGGAAGCCTGGACATATATTATCTAATTGTCTAGAAAGGATATATAGGGGAAGGATTGAGAAAAGGCCTATTCAAATCCAGAAACAAAGGCCTGAAATTCCCAAAAGGAAGAAGTTTCTGATGTCCCCAACACAACCAGGACCTAGTACATCAAGGCAGTGGTTATTCAGAAAGGATAAGGAACCCTTTAAACCACTACAACTGGAGAGACGCTGCTACAACTGTGGGAAGGTGGGGCATTTGATGAAGGATTATCGATCTAAGCCTGTCAATGTGACACAGCCTCCGAGACAAGGGCAACAGGGATCACAGAGAAGGCAATTTCAAGGAGCAGCTCAAGGACGTGGACAAGCATCCCAAGCTGTATCATCTGCACCAAATCAACCACAGGCGATAGTGAGGTTCTATGCTATGAACCCACCTGATGCAGTGGTCGATCCACGGGTTGTGACAGGTCAGATGAACTTTTATATTCTGATATGTCTAATTCATGTGTAGTATCTGTTCTGTTTAACCCGGGTGCTACGCACTCTTTTATCACTCGAAGAGTGATCCGTAACTGCAATATGACATTCAGTCATAGGACAGGAAGTTGTTGTTGGAGACTCTGTTGAGTGAGTCTGCTGTTATGCAGGAGGTATGATCTCCTTGCATCCTTTTCTTTTCTAATCATCGCATTTGAGTGGATCCAATACCTTGATATGCAAGGATTTGATAGAATCCTCGAGCCATGATTGATTAGACAAGATAAATGGTATTTCTTATAAATCTCTTTATGATCTTTTGGAACAAGTTGAAATAGTAGTTGATTGAACTATTCTTTGATTGGTCTCATAAAAGCTTTCTATGATGCATTATATATAATCGTTTTATAATACATGTTTACTTCTATAAGAAGAAAATGTATTAAAGAAATGATATGAATGCAGGATTAAATAAAAGTTAATAAGTATGTATGAAAGGATGGAAAAAGAGAAGGAACATAGTAATATACAAGTACATATTTTCTTACCTCAGTAATCATATACCCTGGCCAGGTATACAATTACTGATGATGAAGTAAAAATTAAAACCTTGAAGTTGTTATCTTTTGATTACTCTGATCAAGTAGTCAATCTAAAACAACTTAAAGGGCATCATAAGATAAGAAAAATGAGAATATAGAAGGTCAACCATGATTAGTAATGGTTGAAAGAATTTATGTAATGAGCAATGTACCATGATAAAAGGAAGAAAGAGATATAAAGTTTTGATAATACAAGTGATTAATACCAAATTAAGAATGTTAAGAACATCCCTTGTTAGGGGTTTATGTTCTTAAATAAAGATAGAATTTTAAGAACATCCCTTGTTAGGGGTTTATGTTCTTAAAATAAACATATATTCTCTAGAATGTCTGATAAGATAGTTAATGCATATAATAAAGGAAATTAGTATGCTGATTATCAGATAAGATGATAAGACTCAGGGTGAGAGGGCCCTTATATGGTCTTGAATAAATATCAGGGCTTGAATTTGATCCTAAAGAATGTTGATCAAAATTCTATAACATCTCCCAAAAAAATGGTATGTTACCTAAAAATGTAACTATGTGTATGCTGAAACAATATCTGCTCTCCCCTTTTCTTCCTGAGATTTCGGGGACGAAATCCTTGTTAGGGGTTTATGATTTGTAACACCCCTGACCTGGGTTATAAGCTAACCCTAGGTGTTTTGCCTAAATATGAAATTAAAAGTTTGTAATTATCCTTTGGCATATAACTAAAGCTTTTATGGAAAATAAGTTTCCCTTTCTGTCCCTTATAAACGAATGATGAAGTATTGCTTGCAATACATGGACCTATGTGCAATTTGCCCAATCAGAGGGGTTAAACTGCAATCTCACATGTTTATATGTTCTTTTAATGTTGAGACAACATAAGAATGAATATGATGAGGTTTAAGGGATTTCCCAAGCTTGAGCACCAAGGTGCAGCTGTGGAAGCAACCCCTGTACTTGAAAACCCTAAATTGGTGTAAAATGCAATTTACCCAATTTGAGGGGTGCAACTTGTAAAATACATCATCTAAAACATCTTTTATGGCTCTTGGCATCATTTAGAAGAGGAATGATGAAAAGATTACTTTATGTGAATAATCATATAGTAAAGAACACCCTTGTGATTGAATAATCAAGGTGTATGTATAATAGCCCTTTTATGTATATGCTTTAGTGATGGGTTGATCCTCTTTGGCTTCAATTCTTGACCTTAGAGGGAGTTTGTCCTTAGAAATAAGATGTGGGGACGTGCAAGGAAGAAAGGGAGTACTTAGATGAGAAATGAGGAAAACATATGTTCTTATGTTGAAAATTCACCTAAGTATATATACAACTTTTCTCTCTTAGCAAGGGAACGACCCTCTCCCTTTTATTTTTTTTCCCCTTGCTCAAACCGACTAAGGAGAGCTCTGGAGCTCAGGAGGACGACCAAGGGAGTGCAAGGTAGGTTTGGATCCTTCCTTTTTGCTTAATTCTTGGATGAAACTCGGATTCAAGGTCAATTCATGGCTAGCTCACTTAGCTCCATCTTTCTAGCCATCTCTTCTCAACCTTCCTTGGAGGATTCACCTTGGCCGACCTGTGGAGCTTCTAGGACGCCATTAAAGGCTTGGAGCTCGAAAGCTTGGAGCTCAAGGAGCAAGCTTTAGGCGGGTTTTATAACTCTAAACTTTATGCTTGATTATACATCCTTTTCTATGCATATAGTTGCTAGTTCTTCTTCTTCCCTATCTTTCCTTGCATCCTTGCAAGCAAAATCGTGAAGAACTGCTACTGTTCTCAAGGTAGAAGATAAGGGCGTTAATTCCTATGCTTATCCACGGTTTTTCACTTTATCAAACGACCTCCACCTATTGCTCAAAACGGTTTCAAACCGTTTGGTGGGCAAACGGTTTCAGGGTCGTTTGAGGGAAAACGGTCTTCAAGACCGTTTGGTCCTGTTGACCAAGCGAAGACCGTTTGGAGGTCTGGGGTCAAGTATAGTTGATCAATTGAAGGTCCAAAGGCACCAAACCATATTGCAATTAAGTATTGATGTGATGATCAACTCAATAGATCAAACCTTGATGAATTTTCACTAGAGTCCAAAGGATGGATGGGCAAACGGTCTCAAGACCGTTTGGAACTCATCCAAACGGTCTCAAGACCGTTTGGTGTCAACCCAAGACCGTTTGGAGGTCTAGGGTTAAGGTAATTGACCAATTGAGGGCCCAATTACAGTGGGTTAGTGAAACAATCATATTGCTGTTTTCTAAGTATAGATCTTGTTGAGTTTTGGGTTGAAGGACCCAAACGGTCTCAAGACCGTTTGGGAACAACCCAAGACCGTTTGGAGGTCTAGGTTTGAGATAATCTAATGGTTTGAAGGACCAATTGCAATAAGTTGATGATTTGATACAAATGCTGATTTTAGACCTAATTCAACCCTAGTCCAAACGACTTGGTTCTTGGTAAAACTTTGGGCAAACGGTCTCAAGACCGTTTGGAGGATATCCAAACGACCTCAAGACCGTTTGATCCAAGTTTGAGCCCAATTGGAGGTCAATTGATAGATTCAACCTTGAATTGATTCACATTGTTGAATATTGATGACCATCCAATTTGAAACCCTAATTGAGGAGGATTCAACCCTAATTGGCTTTCAATTGAGGGTCAACTTGGTGTCCAAGTGATTGAGGTTCATCCTAATTAACTCAATTTATAAGTGGTTATCATGGATTTGGTTAATTGAGGGGTTCAACATACATATCCATGACCAATTGTAACTTTTGAACCACTTTGGAGGTCCAAACGGTTTGAGCCCATTTGGACCAAACGGTCTCAAGACCGTTTGCGGCCAAACGGTCTCAAGACCGTTTGGGCTCAAACGATCTCAGGGTCGTTTGGTCCAATCGATCTCAAGTTGATTTGATCAAACGGTTTCAAACCGATTGAGCTCCAAACGGTTTGGAAGGTCAACCCTTCCAAACGGTCAACACATCCAAACGGTCTCAAAACCGTTTGGATCAAACGGTCTCAAGACCGTTTGGTGGTTGAAACCGTTTGAAGGTTGAAACCGTTTGAAGGTGTACATGGTGGTTTGTACTTAATCAATTGATGGTGTAATTAGTTCAATGGTGATCTAATCTAAACCCTAATGGTAACCTAGGTCATTAAGGGACTAATTGATTAGTGAGTTGACCCATGATGGTGATCATGAGGCAAATTACCAAAATACCCTTGAGGGGTCTAAAGAGGTAAAACCTTGTTCTAATCAAACCCTAATCACATGATGATGATGTTTTGGCTTATGTAAGTCAATGAGGACTTAACCCAACCTGATCTAGAGTGGTGTCATCACCATCTACTAGTGAGAGGAGAGAGAAAGTATTCCAAGAGAGAGAAAGTATCCTAGAGAGAGAAAGTACCCTTTTTAAGGTGGAAACTCAAGTGAGATACTTCAAATACACATGAGTGTGCATGATTAGGGTATGATTCACTTATGTGAGATCATGGAAACCCTAATTATGATATCCAATGAATCTTAATCTTAATTAAGAGCCTTAATGATGATGTTTCTCTTACATGATGATGTAATGAGCACAATTCACTATAGAGTGAATAGTAAACCCTAATTTTAGGGTAATGACATGAAAGATGAATAGTAAACCCTAATTGTTGAATTGTTTACTATTATCAGTTGATTTAACCATGCAAGTTGTCATGAGATGATGGTCATATCCAGGTATGGAATACCATGTTATATTCATTGAAAGCATGCCTTAAGCTTTATGAATAAGTGAATTATATTGATGCACTGTTAGTGACATATTTTGTGATTTATGGGCTGTGAAAGCCATAAACACCATCAAGGTCATGCTTGACAAATGACTTGTGATGAGATGACTGAGAACTGATGATTGAAAAGAGTTAGGCCTGCTACATTTATGTATTCTCATTATAGCTTTTGTGCTAATGTTATTGTTTGAAGAACAATGTTTAAAGAATACTGAATGTACCTAACTAATCAAGTGAAATGTAGAGCCCTGATCATAGATCCATCATTGTCAGAGTCTAAATGATGGTGAAACAGGTTTTCCCCAGGGAACTCCTGGATCACATACTTTTGAGTATGTGGGGTACATGGATGTGTAGAACCTTACATCCTAGTGTAGGTATTTGATGTAGATTCTAGTAGTCCACCATACCTTCACTAAAAGAGAAAAGGTGAGAGGATTTGATGTAGATTCATGTAGTCCATCACTCCCCCACCACAAAGTCCAAAAGGTGAGATGTATTACTACACTCCCTTAAAGACACAAACACCGCATCGATGAAAGATAAACAAGAAATCTTCCGATGACGAAGAGAGTACAGAACGCCACTGTAACTCTAAAAATAGCGAAGGACCAGTTTACCCTGGTAAGCTATTACAAAGACATCCCGCCAGATGTCTAACAATCAATCCTCTAACTGACTGAGGAAGATGAGGTCTTAAGAATCCGGCTCTTTTAATGACCTATGTATGATACTGATGTGACTTCTTAGCGATCAGTTGGAGTATGAGTGGTATGCCTCATCTCCACAGGGCATAATAATGTTTGTGAAACATAATCAACCGCGTAGTATATCTGCTTAGGTTTAACTACGAGGAAAAATGTTTGGTGTTACATTGTTTACATTAATGATCTGTTCAGATATTTTGTATACATGTCCTTTATATGCTTTAAAGACATGACTGCTTAAGTAGAAGTTGCTTCACTTGTTATTAAACCTGCTGTTATATGATTTATGTTATAATAAAGCTTCTAGTGGAGAGTTATAAGTCTCGCTGGGACAATTTGTATATTGTCTCACTCCGTAGATTTTAACTCTTTTTAGGTGGTCGTCGAAGACGAAGGAGACCGCTTAAGGATGAGCAGCAACGACAGCAACAGTACCAGGGGCAGCAGTGAATCTCAGGTGGAGATACTGGCTGCTGAGTTTGTAGTTAGATAGTCCTATGCGTCTCTGTACTCTCAGGTTCTAGGAATCAGTGGTTTGAGTTTTTGGTGTGGCTCCTGAGGATTTTGAATCATGTTGTACATAACTACTCAAGAAGTGGTTTAACAGAGATGTAAACTGTTTACTTGGTTTCTTATAAAAAGGAATTTTATAACTTCCAGATCTTGTCTCAAAAATTTTAATTTTCAGTATTTTTCATGTTCCGCAACTAATCGAATGCTTCCGCTAAGTTTATATCGTGGTTTTGGAGATCGGAGCCCACAATTAAGTGGTATCAGAGCTCTAGGTTCGCCGAGTCTACAGAGACATAGGACTTAGGATGTCGAGTCTGTCTTTAGTGTTTCTTCCTCATCTAATAGAATCTTCTGCTCCTCAGGAGAAGAAGATATATAAGGACGAGGAGTTTGTTGCAGAAGCAACAATGCTACACCTAGAAGAAGTGGAGAGGAGCAAGCAGTAGAGGAACACTTACCTGAGGTTCCCCTAGTTAATCCAACCATGATAAGGAATCCTTCCTTAGGAATCACTGTTGGAGAATTTAGGGCAACCATGATGTACCTAGTGGATCAAACACTAGCAGTACAACCCAGTTTACCAGCTCCTAATGATGATGTTTTGGATATCCATAGGATATGTAACCCTCAGCAGCAGGTTGAAGCAGAAGTAAATGATAAAGCTTTGAACTCAGAGCAAGCCTATGCTCAGCCTCAGCCTGATGAATCAGTCCACAATAATGTAGGGATTAGAATACAGTCAGAGACCAGGACCTGTTATAACTGTGGGAAGCCTGGACATATCAGATCTAATTGTCTAGAAAGGATATATAGGGGAAGGATTGAGAAAAGGCCTATTCAAATCCAGAAACAAAGGCCTGAAATTCCTAAAAGGAAGAAGTTTCTGATGTCCCCAACACAACTAGGACCTAGTACATCAAGGCAGTGGTTATTCAGAAAAGATAAGGAACCCTTTAAACCACTACAACTGGAGAGACGCTGCTACAATTGTGGGAAGGTGGGGCATTTGATGAAGGATTGTCGATCTAAGCCTGTCAATGTGACACAGCCTCCAAGACAAGGGCAACAGGGATCACAGAGAAGGCAATTTCAAGGAGCAGCTCAAGGACATGGACAAGCGTCCCAAGCTGGATCATCTGCACCAAATCAACCACAGGCGATAGTGAGGTTCTATGCTATGAACCTACCTGATGCAGTGGTCGATCCACGGGTTGTGACAGGTCAGATGAACTTTTATATTCTGATATGTCTAATTCCTGTGTAGTATCTGTTCTGTTTAACCCGGGTGCTACGCACTCTTTTATCACTCGAAGAGTGATCCGTAACTGCAATATGACATTCAGTCATAGGACAGGAAGTTGTTGTTGGAGACTCTGTTGAGTGAGTCTGCTGTTATGCAGGAGGTATGATCTCCCTGCATCCTTTTCTTTTCTAATCATCGCATTTGAGTGGATCCAATACCTTGATATGCAAGGATTTGATAGAATCCTCGAGCCATGATTGATTAGACAAGATAAATGGTATTTCTTATAAATCTCTTTATGATCTTTTGGAACAAGTTGAAATAGTAGTTGATTGAACTATTCTTTGATTGTTCTCATAAAAGCTTTCTATGATGCATTATATATAATCGTTTTATAATACATGTTTACTTCTATAAGAAGAAAATGTATTAAAGAAATGATCTGAATGCAGGATTAAATAAAAGTTAATAAGTATGTATGAAAGGATGGAAAAAGAGAAGGAACATAGTAATATACAAGTACATATTTTCTTACCTCAGTAATCATATACCCTGGCCAGGTATACAATTACTGATGATGAAGTAAAAATTAAAACCTTGAAGTTGTTATCTTTTGATTACTCTGATCAAGTAGTCAATCTAAAACAACTTAAAGGGCATCATAAGATAAGAAAAATGAGAATATAGAAGGTCAACCATGATTAGTAATGGTTGAAAGAATTTATGTAATGAGCAATGTACCATGATAAAAGGAAGAAAGAGATATAAAGTTTTGATAATACAAGTGATTAATACCAAATTAAGAATGTTAAGAACATCCCTTGTTAGGGGTTTATGTTCTTAAATAAAGATAGAATTTTAAGAACATCCCTTGTTAGGGGTTTATGTTCTTAAAATAAACATATCTTCTCTAGAATGTCTGATAAGATAGTTAATGCATATAATAAAGGAAATTAGTATGCTGATTATCAGATAAGATGATAAGACTCAGGGTGAGAGGGCCCTTATATGGTCTTGAATAAATATCAGGGCTTGAATTTGATCCTAAAGAATGTTGATCAAATTTCTATAACATCTCCCAAAAAAATGGTATGTTACCTAAAAATGTAACTATGTGTATGCTGAAACAATATCTGCTCTCCCCTTTTCTTCCTGAGATTTCAGGGACGAAATCCTTGTTAGGGGTTTATGATTTGTAACACCCCTGACCTGGGTTATAAGCTAACCCTAGGTGTTTTGCCTAAATATGAAATTAAAAGTTTGTAATTATCCTTTGGAATATAACTAAAGCTTTTATGGAAAATAAGTTTCCCTTTCTGTCCCTTATAAACCAATGATGAAGTATTGGTTGCAATACATGGACCTATGTGCAATTTGCCCAATCAGAGGGGTTAAACTGCAATCTCACATGTTTATATGTTCTTTTAATGTTGAGACAACATAAGAATGAATATGATGAGGTTTAAGGGATTTCCCAAGCTTGAGCACCAAGGTGCAGCTGTGGAAGCAATCCCTGTACTTGAAAACCCTAAATTGGTGTAAAATGCAATTTACCCAATTTGAGGGGTGCAACTTGTAAAATACATCATCTAAAACATATTTTATGGCTCTTGGCATCATTTAGAAGAGGAATGATGAAAAGATTACTTTATGTGAATAATCATATAGTAAAGAACACCCTTGTGATTGAATAATCAAGGTGTATGTATAATAGCCCTTTTATGTATATGCTTTAGTGATGGGTTGATCCTCTTTGCCTTCAATTCTTGACCTTAGAGGGAGTTTGTCCTTAGAAATAAGATGTGGGGACGTGCAAGGAAGAAAGGGAGTACTTAGATGAGAAATGAGGAAAACATATGTTCTTATGTTGAAAATTCACCTAAGTATATATACAACTTTTCTCTCTTAGCAAGGGAACGACCCTCTCCCTTTCATTTCTTTTCCCCTTACTCAAACCGACTAAGGAGAGCTCTGGAGCTCAGGAGGACGACCAAGGGAGTGCAAGGTAGGTTTGGATCCTTCCTTTTTGCTTAATTCTTGGATGAAACTCGGATTCAAGGTCAATTCATGGCTAGCTCACTTAGCTCCATCTTTCTAGCCATCTCTTCTCAACCTTCCTTGGAGGATTCACCTTGGCCGACCTGTGGAGCTTCTAGGATGCCATTAAAGGCTTGGAGCTCGAAAGCTTGGAGCTCAAGGAGCAAGCTTTAGGCGGGTTTTACAACTCTAAACTTTATGCTTGATTATACATCCTTTTCTATGCATATAGTTGCTAGTTCTTCTTCTTCCCTATCTTTCCTTGCATCCTTGCAAGCAAAATCGTGAAGAACTGCTACTGTTCTCAAGGTAGAAGATAAGGGCGTTAATTCCTATGCTTATCCACGGTTTTTCACTTTATCAAACGACCTCCACCTATTGCTCAAAACGGTTTCAAACCGTTTGGTGGGCAAACGGTTTCAGGGTCGTTTGAGGGAAAACGGTCTTCAAGACCGTTTGGTCCCGTTGACCAAGCGAAGACCGTTTGGGGATCACCCAAATGGTCTCAAGATCGTTTGGGGGTCACCCCAAGACCGTTTGGAGGTCTGGGGTCAAGTATAGTTGATCAATTGAAGGTCCAAAGGCACCAAACCATATTGCAATTAAGTATTGATGTGATGATCAACTCAATAGATCAAACCTTGATGAATTTTCACTAGAGTCCAAAGGATGGATGGGAAAACGGTCTCAAGACCGTTTGGAACTCATCCAAACGGTCTCAAGACCGTTTGGTGTCAACCCAAGACCATTTGGAGGTCTAGGGTTAAGGTAATTGACCAATTGAGGGCCCAATTACAGTGGGTTAGTGAAACAATCAAATTGCTGTTTTCTAAGTATAGATCTTGTTGAGTTTTGGGTTGAAGGACCCAAACGGTCTCAAGACCGTTTGGGGGTTCCTCCAAACGGTCTCAAGACCGTTTGGGAACAACCCAAGACCGTGTGGAGGTCTAGGTTTGAGATAATCTAATGGTTTGAAGGACCAATTGCAATAAGTTGATGATTTGATACAAATGCTGATTTTAGACCTAATTGGAGTTCAACCCTAGTCCAAACGACTTGGTTCTTGGTCAAACTTTGGCCAAACGGTCTCAAGACCGTTTGGAGCATATCCAAACAACCTCAAGACCATTTGGTCCATGTTTCAGCCCAATTGGAGGTCAATTGATAGGTTCAACCTTGAATTGATTCACATTGTTGAATATTGATGACCATCCGATTTGAAACCCTAATTGAGGAGGATTCAACCCTAATTGGCTTTCAATTGAGGGTCAACTTGGTGTCCAAGTGATTGAGGTTCATCCTAATTAACTCAATTTATAAGTGGTTATCATGGATTTGGTTAATTGAGGGGTTCAACATACATATCCATGACCAATTGTAACTTTTGAACCACTTTGGAGGTCCAAACGGTTTGAGCCCATTTGGACCAAACGGTCTCAAGACCGTTTGGGACCAAACGGTCTCAAGACCGTTTGGGCTCAAACGATCTCAGGGTCGTTTGGTCCAATCGATCTCAAGTTGATTTGATCAAACGGTTTCAAACCGATTGAGCTCCAAACGGTTTGGAAGGTCAACCCTTCCAAACGGTGTCAAGACCGTTTGGTGGTTGAAACCGTTTGAAGGTTGAAACCGTTTGAAGGTGTACATGGTGGTTTGTACTTAATCAATTGATGGTGTAATTAGTTCAATGGTGATCTAATCTAAACCCTAATGGTAACCTAGGTCATTAAGGGACTAAGTGATTAGTGAGTTGACCCATGATGGTGATCATGAGGCAAATTACCAAAATACCCTTGAGGGGTCTAAAGAGGTAAAACCTTGTTCTAATCAAACCCTAATCACATGATGATGATGTTTTGGCTTATGTAAGTCAATGAGGACTTAACCCAACCTGATCTAGAGTGGTGTCATCACCATATACTAGTGAGAGGAGAGAGAAAGTATTCCAAGAGAGAGAGAGTATCCTAGAGAGAGAAAGTACCCTTTTTAAGGTGGAAACTCAAGTGAGATACTTCAAATACACATGAGTGTGCATGATTAGGGTATGATTCACTTATGTGAGATCATGGAAACCCTAATTATGATATCCAATGAATCTTAATCTTAATTAAGAGCCTTAATGATGATGTTTCTCTTACATGATGATGTAATGAGCACAATTCACTATAGAGTGAATAGTAAACCCTAATTTTAGGGTAATGACATGAAAGATGAATAGTAAACCCTAATTGTTGAATTGTTTACTATTATCAGTTGATTTAACCATGCAGGTTGTCATGAGATGATGGTCATATCCAGGTATGGAATACCATGTTATATTCATTGAAAGCATGCCTTAAGCTTTATGAATAAGTGAATTATATTGATGCACTGTTAGTGACATAATTTGTGATTTATGGGCTGTGAAAGCCATAAACACCATCAAGGTCATGCTTGACAGATGACTTGTGATGAGATGACTGAGAACTGATGATTGAAAAGAGTTAGGCCTGCTACATTTATGTATTCTCATTATAGCTGTTGTGCTAATGTTATTGTTTGAAGAACAATGTTTAAAGAATACTGAATGTACCTAACTAATCAAGTGAAATGTAGAGCCCTGATCATAGATCCATCATTGTCAGAGTCTAAATGATGGTGAAACAAGTTTTCCCCAGGGAACTCCTGGATCACATACTTTTGAGTATGTGGGGTACATGGATGTGTAGAACCTTACATCCTAGTGTAGGTATTTGATGTAGATTCTAGTAGTCCGTCATACCTTCACTAAAAGAGAAAAGGTGAGAGGATTTGATGTAGATTCATGTAGTCCATCACTCCCCCACCACAAAGTCAAAAAGGTGAGATGTATTACTACACTCCCTTAAAGACACAAACACCGCATCGATGAAAGATAAACAAGAAATCTTCCGATGACGAAGAGAGTACAGAACGCCACTGTAACTCTAAAAATAGCGAAGGACCAGTTTACCCTGGTAAGCTATTACAAAGACATCCCGCCAGATGTCTAACAATCAATCCTCTAACTGACTGAGGAAGCTGAGGTCTTAAGAATCCGGCTCTTTTAATGACCTATGTATGATACTGATGTGACTTCTTAGCGATCAGTTGGAGTATGAGTGGTATGCCTCATCTCCACAGGGCATAATAATGTTTTTAAAACATAATCAACCGCGTAGTATATCTGCTTAGGTTTAACTACGAGGAACAATGTTTGGTGTTACATTGTTTACATTAATGATCTGTTCAGATATTTTGTATACATGTCCTTTATATGCTTTAAAGACATGACTGCTTAAGTAGAAGTTGCTTCACTTGTTATTAAACCTGCTGTTATATGATTTATGTTATAATAAAGCTTCTAGTGGAGAGTTATAACTCTCGCTGGGACAATTTGTATATTGTCTCACTCCGTAGATTTTAACTCTTTTTAGGTGGTCGTCGAAGATGAAGGAGACCGCTTAAGGATGAGCAGCAACGACAACAATAGTACCAGGGGCAGCAGTGAATCTCAGGTGGAGATACTGGCTGCTGAGTTTGTAGTTAGATAGTCCTATGCGTCTCTGTACTCTCAGGTTCTAGGAATCAGTGGTTTGAGTTTTTGGTGTGGCTCCTGAGGATTTTGAATCATGTTGTACATAACTACTCAAGAAGTGGTTTAACAGAGATGTAAACTGTTTACTTGGTTTCTTATAAAAAGGAATTTTATAACTTCCAGATCTTGTCTCAAAAATTTTAATTTTCAGTATTTTTCATGTTCCGCAACTAATCGAATGCTTCCGCTAAGTTTATATCGTGGTTTTGGAGATCGGAGCCCACAATTAAGTGGTATCAGAGCTCTAGGTTCGCCGAGTGTACAGAGACATAGGACTTAGGATGTCGAGTCTGTCTTTAGTGTTTCTTCCTCATCTAATAGAATCTTCTGCTCCTCAGGAGAAGAAGATATATAAGGACGAGGAGTTTGTTGCAGAAAGCAACAATGCTACACCTAGAAGAAGTGGAGAGGAGCAAGCAGTAGAGGAACACTTACCTGAGGTTCCCCTAGTTAATCCAACCATGATAAGGAATCCTTCCTTAGGAATCACTGTTGGAGAATTTAGGGCAACCATGATGTACCTAGTGGATCAAACACTAGCAGTACAACCCAGTTTACCAGCTCCTAATGATGATGTTTTGGATATCCATAGGATATGTAACCCTCAGCAGCAGGTTGAAGCAGAAGTAAATGATAAAGCTTTGAACTCAGAGCAAGCCTATGCTCAGCCTCAGCCTGATGAATCAATCCACAGTAATGTAGGGATTAGAATACAGTCAGAGACCAGGACCTGTTATAACTGTGGGAAGCCTGGACATATCAGATCTAATTGTCTAGAAAGGATATATAGGGGAAGGATTGAGAAAAGGCCTATTCAAATCCAGAAACAAAGGCCTAAAATTCCCAAAAGGAAGAAGTTTCTGATGTCCCCAACACAACCAGGACCTAGTACATCAAGGCAGTGGTTATTCAGAAAGGATAAGGAACCCTTTAAACCACTACAACTGGAGAGACGCTGCTACAACTGTGGGAAGGTGGGGCATTTGATGAAGGATTGTCGATCTAAGCCTGTCAATGTGACACAGCCTTCGAGACAAGGGCAACAGGGATCACAGAGAAGGCAATTTCAAGGAGCAGCTCAAGGACGTGGACAAGCGTCCCAAGCTGGATCATCTGCACCAAATCAACCACAGGAGATAGTGAGGTTCTATGCTATGAACCCACCTGATGCAGTGGTCGATCCACGGGTTGTAACAGGTCAGATGAACTTTTATATTCTGATATGTCTAATTCCTGTGTAGTATCTGTTCTGTTTAACCCGGGTGCTACGCACTCTTTTGTCACTCGAAGAGTGATCCGTAACTGCAATATGACATTCAGTCATAGGACAGGAAGTTGTTGTTGGAGACTCTGTTGAGTGAGTCTACTGTTATGCAGGAGGTATGATCTCCCTGCATCCTTTTCTTTTCTAATCATCGCATTTGAGTGGATCCAATACCTTGATATGCAAGGATTTGATAGAATCCTCGAGCCATGATTGATTAGACAAGATAAATGGTATTTCTTATAAATCTCTTTATGATCTTTTGGAACATGTTGAAATAGTAGTTGATTGAACTATTCTTTGATTGGTCTCATAAAAGCTTTCTATGATGCATTATATATAATCGTTTTATAATACATGTTTACTTCTATAAGAAGAAAATGTATTAAAGAAATGATCTGAATGCAGGATTAAATAAAAGTTAATAAGTATGTATGAAAGGATGGAAAAAGAGAAGGAACATAGTAATATACAAGTACATATTTTCTTACCTCAGTAATCATATACCCTGGCCAGGTATACAATTACTGATGATGAAGTAAAAATTAAAACCTTGAAGTTGTTATCTTTTGATTACTCTGATCAAGTAGTCAATCTAAAACAACTTAAAGGGCATCATAAGATAAGAAAAATGAGAATATAGAAGGTCAACCATGATTAGTAATGGTTGAAAGAATTTATGTAATGAGCAATGTACCATGATAAAAGGAAGAAAGAGATATAAAGTTTTGATAATACAAGTGATTAATACCAAATTAAGAATGTTAAGAACATCCCTTGTTAGGGGTTTATGTTCTTAAATAAAGATAGAATTTTAAGAACATCCCTTGTTAGGGGTTTATGTTCTTAAAATAAACATATCTTCTCTAGAATGTCTGATAAGATAGTTAATGCATATAATAAAGGAAATTAGTATGCTGATTATCAGATAAGATGATAAGACTCAGGGTGAGAGGGCCCTTATATGGTCTTGAATAAATATCAGGGCTTGAATTTGATCCTAAAGAATGTTGATCAAAATTCTATAACATCTCCCAAAAAAATGGTATGTTACCTAAAAATGTAACTATGTGTATGCTGAAACAATATCTGCTCTCCCCTTTTCTTCCTGAGATTTCGGGGACGAAATCCTTGTTAGGGGTTTATGATTTGTAACACCCCTGACCTGGGTTATAAGCTAGCCCTAGGTGTTTTGCCTAAATATGAAATTAAAAGTTTGTAATTATCCTTTGGCATATAACTAAAGCTTTTATGGAAAATAAGTTTCCCTTTCTGTCCCTTATAAACCAATGATGAAGTATTGGTTGCAATACATGGACCTATGTGCAATTTGCCCAATCAGAGGGGTTAAACTGCAATCTCACATGTTTATATGTTCTTTTAATGTTGAGACAACATAACAATGAATATGATGAGGTTTAAGGGATTTCCCAAGCTTGAGCACCAAGGTGCAGCTGTGGAAGCAACCCCTGTACTTGAAAACCCTAAATTGGTGTAAAATGCAATTTACCCAATTTGAGGGGTGCAACTTGTAAAATACATCATCTAAAACATCTTTTATGTCTCTTGGCATCATTTAGAAGAGGAATGATGAAAAGATTACTTTATGTGAATAATCATATAGTAAAGAACACCCTTGTGATTGAATAATCAAGGTGTATGTATAATAGCCCTTTTATGTATATGCTTTAGTGATGGGTTGATCCTCTTTGCCTTCAATTCTTGACCTTAGAGGGAGTTTGTCCTTAGAAATAAGATGTGGGGACGTGCAAGGAAGAAAGGGAGTACTTAGATGAGAAATGAGGAAAACATATGTTCTTATGTTGAAAATTCACCTAAGTATATATACAACTTTTCTCTCTTAGCAAGGGAACGACCCTCTCCCTTTCATTTCTTTTCCCCTTGCTCAAACCGACTAAGGAGAGCTCTGGAGCTCAGGAGGACGACCAAGGGAGTGCAAGGTAGGTTTGGATCCTTCCTTTTTGCTTAATTCTTGGATGAAACTCGGATTCAAGGTCAATTCATGGCTAGCTCACTTAGCTCCATCTTTCTAGCCATCTCTTCTCAACCTTCCTTGGAGGATTCACCTTGGCCGACCTGTGGAGCTTCTAGGACGCCATTAAAGGTTTGGAGCTCGAAAGCTTGGAGCTCAAGGAGCAAGCTTTAGGCGGGTTTTACAACTCTAAACTTTATGCTTGATTATACATCCTTTTCTATGCATATAGTTGCTAGTTCTTCTTCTTCCCTATCTTTCCTTGCATCCTTGCAAGCAAAATCGTGAAGAACTGCTACTGTTCTCAAGGTAGAAGATAAGGGCGTTGATTCCTATGCTTATCCACGGTTTTTCACTTTATCAAACGACCTCCACCTATTGCTCAAAACGGTTTCAAACAGTTTGGTGGGCAAACGGTTTCAGGGTCGTTTGAGGGAAAACGGTCTTCAAGACCGTTTGGTCCCGTTGACCAAGCGAAGACCATTTGGGGATCACCCAAACGGTCTCAAGACCATTTGGGGGTCACCCCAAGACCGTTTGGAGGTCTGGGGTCAAGTATAGTTGATCAATTGAAGGTCCAAAGGCACCAAACCATATTGCAATTAAGTATTGATGTGATGATCAACTCAATAGATCAAACCTTGATGAATTTTCACTAGAGTCCAAAGGATGGATGGGCAAACGGTCTCAAGACCGTTTGGAACTCATCCAAACGGTCTCAAGACCGTTTGGTGTCAACCCAAGACCGTTTGGAGGTCTAGGGTTAAGGTAATTGACCAATTGAGGGCCCAATTACAGTGGGTTAGTGAAACAATCAAATTGCTATTTTCTAAGTATAGATCTTGTTGAGTTTTGGGTTGAAGGACTCAAACGGTCTCAAGACCATTTGGGGGTTCCTCCAAACGGTCTCAAGACCGTTTGGGAACAACCCAAGACCGTGTGGAGGTCTAGGTTTGAGATAATCTAATGGTTTGAAGGACCAATTGCAATAAGTTGATGATTTGATACAAATGCTGATTTTAGACCTAATTGGAGTTCAACCCTAGTCCAAACGACTTGGTTCTTGGTCAAACTTTGGGAAAACGGTCTCAAGACCGTTTGGAGGATATCCAAACAACCTCAAGACCGTTTGGTCCAAGTTTGAGCCGAATTGGAGGTCAATTGATAGGTTCAACCTTGAATTGATTCACATTGTTGAATATTGATGACCATCCGATTTGAAACCCTAATTGAGGAGGATTCAACCCTAATTGGCTTTCAATTGAGGGTCAACTTGGTGTCCAAGTGATTGAGGTTCATCCTAATTAACTCAATTTATAAGTGGTTATCATGTATTTGGTTAATTGAGGGGTTCAACATACATATCCATGACCAATTGTAACTTTTGAACCACTTTGGAGGTCCAAACGGTTTGAGCCCATTTGGACCAAACGGTCTCAAGACCATTTGGATCCAAACGGTCTCAAGACCGTTTGAGGCCAAACGGTCTCAAGACCGTTTGGGACCAAACGGTCTCAAGACCGTTTGGGCTCAAACGATCTCAGGGTCGTTTGGTCCAATCGATCTCAAGTTGATTTGATCAAACGGTTTCAAACCGATTGAGCTCCAAACGGTTTGGAAGGTCAACCCTTCCAAACGGTCAACACATCCAAATGGTCTCAAGACCATTTGGATCAAACGGTCTCAAGACCGTTTGGTGGTTGAAACCGTTTGAAGGTTGAAACCGTTTGAAGGTGTACATGGTGGTTTGTACTTAATCAATTGATGGTGTAATTAGTTCAATGGTGATCTAATCTAAACCCTAATGGTAACCTAGGTCATTAAGGGACTAAGTGATTAGTGAGTTGACCCATGATGGTGATCATGAGGCAAATTACCAAAATACCCTTGAGGGGTCTAAAGAGGTAAAACATTGTTCTAATCAAACCCTAATCACATGATGATGATGTTTTGGCTTATGTAAGTCAATGAGGACTTAACCCAACCTGATCTAGAGTGGTGTCATCACCATCTACTAGTGAGAGGAGAGAGAAAGTATTCCAAGAGAGAGAAAGTATCCTAGAGAGAGAAAGTACCCTTTTTAAGGTGGAAACTCAAGTGAGATACTTCAAATACACATGAGTGTGCATGATTAGGGTATGATTCACTTATGTGAGATCATGGAAACCCTAATTATGATATCCAATGAATCTTAATCTTAATTAAGAGCCTTAATGATGATGTTTCTCTTACATGATGATGTAATGAGCACAATTCACTATAGAGTGAATAGTAAACCCTAATTTTAGGGTAATGACATGAAAGATGAATAGTAAACCCTAATTGTTGAATTGTTTACTATTATCAGTTGATTTAACCATGCAGGTTGTCATGAGATGATGGTCATATCCAGGTATGGAATACCATGTTATATTCATTGAAAGCATGCCTTAAGCTTTATGAATAAGTGAATTATATTGATGCACTGTTAGTGACATCTTTTGTGATTTATGGGCTGTGAAAGCCATAAACACCATCAAGGTCATGCTTGACAGATGACTTGTGATGAGATGACTGAGAACTGATGATTGAAAAGAGTTAGGCCTACTACATTTATGTATTCTCATTATAGCTGTTGTGCTAATGTTATTGTTTGAAGAACAATGTTTAAAGAATACTGAATGTACCTAACTAATCAAGTGAAATGTAGAGCCCTGATCATAGATCCATCATTGTCAGAGTCTAAATGATGGTGAAACAGGTTTTCCCCAGGGAACTCCTGGATCACATACTTTTGAGTATGTGGGGTACATGGATGTGTAGAACCTTACATCCTAGTGTAGGTATTTGATGTAGATTCTAGTAGTCCGTCATACCTTCACTAAAAGAGAAAAGGTGAGAGGATTTGATGTAGATTCATGTAGTCCATCACTCCCCCACCACAAAGTCCAAAAGGTGAGATGTATTACTACACTCCCTTAAAGACACAAACACCGCATTGATGAAAGATAAACAAGAAATCTTCCGATGACGAAGAGAGTACAAAACGCCACTGTAACTCTAAAAATAGCGAAGGACCAGTTTACCCTAGTAAGCTATTACAAAGACATCCCGCCAGATGTCTAACAATCAATCCTCTAACTGACTGAGGAAGATGAGGTCTTAAGAATCCGGCTCTTTTAATGACCTATGTATGATACTGATGTGACTTCTTAGCGATCAGTTGGAGTATGAGTGGTATGCCTCATCTCCACAGGGCATAATAATGTTTGTAAAACATAATCAACCGCGTAGTATATCTGCTTAGGTTTAACTACGAGGAACAATGTTTGGTGTTACATTGTTTACATTAATGATCTGTTCAGATATTTTGTATACATGTCCTTTATATGCTTTAAAGACATGACTGCTTAAGTAGAAGTTGCTTCACTTGTTATTAAACCTGCTGTTATATGATTTATGTTATAATAAAGCTTCTAGTGGAGAGTTATAACTCTCGCTGGGACAATTTGTATATTGTCTCACTCCGTAGATTTTAACTCTTTTTAGGTGGTCGTCGAAGACGAAGGAGACCGCTTAAGGATGAGCAACAACGACAGCAACAGTACCAGGGGCAGCAGTGAATCTCAGGTGGAGATACTGGCTACTGAGTTTGTAGTTAGATAGTCCTATGCGTCTCTGTACTCTCAGGTTCTAGGAATCAGTGGTTTGAGTTTTTGGTGTGGCTCCTGAGGATTTTGAATCATGTTGTACATAACTACTCAAGAAGTGGTTTAACAGAGATGTAAACTGTTTACTTGGTTTCTTATAAAAAGGAATTTTATAACTTCCAGATCTTGTCTCAAAAATTTTAATTTTCAGTATTTTTCATGTTCCACAACTAATCGAATGCTTCCGCTAAGTTTATATTGTGGTTTTGGAGATCGGAGCCCACAATAAAGATGAAGAGGTAGATCTAGAATCCAGACCCATGTGACTAAGAACCTTGAAAATTTGGTAGAGGGGTGAAAGGTTGGGACCCATTGCCATACTGCCAAACATTTGCCAAAAAGTTTCCACGGGTCCCATGTTAAGGCTATGTCAAAATCCCTTATGTAAGAAAATTGCACTACGTAGTGGCCAAGGTCAACTTCAAACATGTTAAACCTATCTATATGATTCCACATAGTCTTCAAGCGATCCCTCATGGTCATATATCGTACATATGAGCCAATGAGTCTAGCCACCATTCTATACTTCCAAGGCCTTGCCAGGTCCTCCTTAGTGTCAGGACTAATTTCTAGTGTTGGTTGTCCACCTACAACTTTCAGAGTGACATCTGCAAGGGCCAGTCTTCTCTCATACAGACTTTCTAAGAAACATTCAGATCCATCTGAGTATTCTGGGTTATTGATTGAAGCTTCCAGGGGTTGATCATTGTAGCCTTCATTACAGAGTCCTTTCCCCTTGTCCCTGCATGCTTGCGTTGTCTTCTATTTCCCCCAGTATGAGGGGATATTGACGATATTGTTGTTGTTATTCAGTGGGGGAAAGGGGTCTACATAGTCTCTCCTTGGGTTATCCTCATCAACCATATTGCTTTGACCATGTTGTCGATTGTTACCTCACATCCCAGTGAACTGGAACTCAAATCCAACGCCTGGAATAGAGACCTTGACACATTCACATGAATACCCCCCATGTTCCACCAATTTGTTAGGATCTTTCCTCACATGTCCATCCATGTAAGGCGTGTATTCAGACGTATATTCCTTGCTTCCAGATGCCCCTTTACCCCCTCTGGAACCCCCCATCCAGGTTGCCTCCACCGTCTCCCCCTCGCCCCTCGCAATACCCAGAGCCCCTGGATACCCGAGCCGCCATCGTTTGTCATGGTATTTCCCTTGTAGGTTCTATTCCATGTATCGATATTGTATTCCTCCTACAATGTTATATTTTATTTGGCATTGGGGTTTTAGTCCTCCTATCCTTGGTTTGGAATGCATGGCCTCATGTCCTAATTTTTGTATTTTGATAGGATTTGTTATAATCAACACATCATATGTTTTATTTGTCTGATTGTGGAATTGTTTAAAAAGAAATAATACTTATTATACATTATCTTCTTTCATTAAAATTACCTTTGGTCAATATTATACTTTTGATGTCCATTTGGATAATTTCATACCTCTCTTTGGTTGGGAGACTTATGAATTAATTATTGTCACCTTCTTATTTATTCCCCAATTTCCTATATTGTACCCCATCTTTAGCTAACATTTTCCAATTTCCTTCTTTTGTGGGGTTTTCTTCCAACCATTTAGGTTAAAAGGACCTTCAAATGATGACTAAGTTGACCATGACTTTTACATGTGTAGTTGATGTTCATCAGAATATGGAGTTGAAGTAGTCATATGACCTTCTACATCCAAGGTTAGTGTTACAGAATATGTTTCATGTACACATAAATGGGTGTAAATCTTATAATAGTATGCAATATTACAGTTATAAAAAATTCATTATGCTACTATATATTGGCATTTTGGCTTAATTTGAATACATTGGATAGTATTCCCATGCGAATAATTTCTCATTGTGTGTGGTTTTGGGGTTATTCCTTTTGTTTGATCACGTAAGAAGTGGATCATTTGAGTGTTACTCCTTACAAGTATCTATTAGAGATAATGTATCGATTATATTTTACAATTTGATTTTATCTCTCTTAAGTTATTTATAGAACAATTACCCTATGTGAAAACTCTAGATGAAATGTTAACCATGGAATTTACCCAAGTTTCCCATACGAGGATGGAAGAATTATATTGATTCATATGAAGCACAAATAAGAATTTTTGTTATTTAACCACAGTACGATGCAACCCTATGTTCCTATAAATAAGGATCTAGGATTCAAAATCCATGTATCATTTTATTGTAACTATATAGGGCTTTAGGGTTGATTAAATTGATGAATATGATAGATTAGTGTATTATATTGATGTTAATAAGGAACTTGTGATTTGGTTCTTTCATTTATTGTGGTACTATCTTATGTTTCACATCACCCAATATCTTAATTCCAAGATTATTTTTCATTATACTACTATATGTACAAAGAAAGCATATTTTGGATTTCATTTTTCTAGAACTAAGTCACTGTGAACAAATGAGGAATGTTTTAGCTTTTTCAAGGAAACCTTAGAACTAATTAGTATATAAATATCAAACATATCAAACCGTAGAATGTACAATGAAGTGATGACTAGAGACATGTAGATCGTATTAAATGTTTAGTGAACATGCCCCATCTTTTATCCATTAGGTTGTGGAGAGTTGTACCCAAAGACTAACTAAATTCTAATGATAACTCTAAGGTTGTTATGAGACATGATGATTGAACGCTAGTTTACTGAGATCCTCTAGTTGGAGGCTTTAACATATGTGCATTATAAAGACACTAACCAATAAGATTAAAGATTAATATGTAACCCTAATACCTTAAGAGTTGTTTTGTTTGAGTATTAGTTTTAATATATTAAGGATGTGAATACCTTAAGAGTTGTTTTGTTTGAGTATTAGTTTTAATATATTAAGGATGGGAGAGTAGATGGTTGTAACACCCCACTTTTCATCACATGTATAAATCACTGAGCGGAAGAACTTTACTCAAGGGGGTGTCACAAGATGCTACTCTTTGCAATTTAAAGTAAATGAAACACTTTGCATTGGATAAAATCCGATTCATACATAGTTTTTGGCAAAAGGAACTACACCAATTCATCTAATATACTTTGATAACAAGATTATACATCATGTAAAAGATATCTAAACTTTGGATCAACTTGGTAAAAGGAACCCCACTAGGTCTTTTCTTCTTGAAGATTCCTTGAGCTATTCCTTGCATGTCAAAAAGCTTCTTCCTCCTAAGCTTGCTCCTTACCTATATGCATCACACCCCAACCATATAGAGAACTGATGGTAAGTGGAATTAAAAATATTATAGAAATAAAATAATATTATACTTTAAAAAGAAAACATTTAAACATCATGAAAATGAACTTTGCATTTTATCATTGTCTTTTATCTGACTTATATAAGAAGCCTCAAGTTTTGCATCAAAGTGCCTCTTCTCTTTGCACCGAAGTGCCTCTTGAATTGAACCATAGTGCTCTGTATGCTAGTAAAGACCATGATTTGCACTGAGGTGCTCTATATGCTATGAAAGCCCATGCCGAGGATCTTATATAAGGTTCATTCATTATCTTTACTCTTTACTCTTGAATACTCTTTACTCTTGCTATTAAACATGAATATAATGTGATATGATGATTATTTAAAATAAACAATAAAATAGATTTCATTTATCCATTAACTTTTAACTTGAATCAATAAAACTATAACATGCATATTACATTCACATTATAACATGTACATTGTACATACTAACATATAAACATCCAATAATAATGTTCAAAGTGCATGGACTACTTATAGAGATTGTAGCAACTCCTAATTTGTATCTTGACATTGAGGAAACCCCAATCATGTCGTTGGGGTTCAAAACCCTAAATACCATGTTCATAACATTCAACATATCAATCTATATTTCATTCATCACCTAAATCCCTAACTGTTTATATAAAATATGGATTATTGATCTTGAATTTGATCCAAGATGATGTTTTTATCCAAATAGGTTAGACTTTGACTATTAGGATCATTTAAACATATCATGATTATTGAAACTTAGGAATTAGGGTTTTTATACACTTAGCACATTAAAGTTGGTAACTTTAGGTACTTTTAAAACTAGAGACAAAACTAGGATTTGGTTATATTTTTATTGCATTCCTTTCATTTTTCTGAGTAAAATTCATATTTAACAAGTTGTCATCGGACCATTCTATTAATTACTACTTTTTAGCAAATTTAATTTGTTTGTGAACAATCACGGGCTGCCACCTAGGCAGTGAGCCCGGTCCCACCTTGATAGCTAGGCTGGGCGAAGCCAATGGGATCATGCCAGCAAAAGAGAAAAGGACAAAAGAGTCCTTACCTATAATGAAGAAGAGATGAGGGTGCTTCAGTCTTTTCACCAGGGCCCATCTTCAACACTGGTTGCTCCTCCGCATCGTGCACCAGGTTCTTCAGCCAGTCAACTCGGCCGTTGACTATGGGAGTTTAAGCATCAGAGAGTCGGCCACCAGTGCACTGTCCTTCACCAGACCCCAATGAACATGTTGGTTCTCCTTGATTGTTTGGATGTGGTCGAGGTAGCAAAACCGGCGAGGGAGTTTCCTTGGACTTCCTGGAGTAGAAATGGGAGAGAGGGGACAAAGTTGGTAGTGGAATTGAGGGTAGGTTAAGGATTCTAGAGCCAATCGAAGTCCCTCAAACAAAACCATGGTCGCGAAGGGGGTTATTACCCTTTATATAATACTGGTCTAAGGAGGGTGTCCTGGGAGGGGGATGTAAATTGGGAAAAACCCTATTATCTTACCATAGTAGGTAAAACTAGGGACGCCTGGACTCAGAATCCTCTCGAGAACTCATTGTGAAAATTTTTATATGTCCACACGAGATGGAGAGAGAGGGAATTGAAAACAAAACTGTCGGTACTGTGTTTCTATTTCCCTTTTCCAATCATGGTAGATGATGACTCAGGTGTCATCATATTCCCATCTAACGGTTCAAGGCACCCAAAAATATCAAAGGGGGTGGATATAGTTTCTATTCCTATTAATACTCATGACATTTAATATATTTCTAATCTCTTCTTCACTTTAAGAAACCTTATTTAATTCATACCTTTTTCTCCTTAATTCCGATTGCTCCCAAATTTTTTAAAGAAAGCTTTTAATATTTACATATATGTTTGGGCAAGAATGGGGCCAAAATACGAAACTTAGGTATCCTCTTCTTGCCCCTTAAGAAAAAGACGTATTTGATTTATTTAATACAATAAGTTACTTCTTTTTCCATCCAAAATCAGAAAGATATCCTATTTAAGTGTAAATTTCTCTTGGGTGCAAGTTCGGGTAGAATTATGCCCTTTAATTACTCTCATCCTACCTTTTCTAAAAATTTCCACACGATTCCTTATTAGTAATTTAAATTTAATGTAATGCAATAATACATTAGATAATTCAGGAATTACTTGTCCTTGTGATCCATTGAATCAAAAATTCGATATAATAACTTATTGTCCACTCAAAAGTTATTTCATTTTCATTTTGTGTCCTTTTGAGTAACTCCTTTGGAGGAGAGAGAAAAGAAATCAACATTCATATCTACAAGTTAATTATAACACATAATGTACATATGAAAGAGAACAAGTGTTTTGAGTCCTATTTTACTCTTACTTCATTATCTCCTAAGAAATTTTGTTTCATGGTCTTTTTGCATTTTGACCCTCAACTAATTCTATTTAAGAAAAACCATATTCTAAGGTTAAATTCTTGAAATTTTGGTATGTTACAATGGTTGTTAGTTTGTGGATGGTTAGATTTGGAGGAAAAAATCCTCTTTAAGGGTTTAGTGTTGTAAGATAATGAAATCTAGCCTCATAACATTGGAAATCCTAATTCCATAAATTGGATGCCTTTGGGTTTAGTTCAAGAAAAACCTCCAAATATGGTGTAAACTATACCCGGATAGACCTTAATAGGATGATAATAAGAGTGGTTATTAGATCATCAATGTTAATGGATAAGTAATAATTAGATAATTTGCATATTAAAACCTATTTAATTGATGTAAATACATGTTTCACCAATAAAATAATAAAATGTAATCTATAAATAGTTAATACATAATTTAGTTGATGATGTTCTATAGACCCACCAATTTTTATAATAGCCATCACATGTCAATAAATATAATAATATGTTACTATCCCCAATAATGTATTTAATCTAAATAATGAGTTTAATGACAAGATGGAATGCCTAAATATCAATCAAAATGATTAGAAACGCCCTAATATGTATATAAAGGATATACAGGTTAGAGGAAATTTAGTTTTTTTTCTTAATTGAGTGATAATATCATTAAATGAATCATCAAATGAATTAAAAGAAGAACTTAAGTAATTAATGAGAACAATTGTAAATATGGATACAAGAAAGTGTGTCATGAGAAGATGGTGATGAAATTAATCACTTTCGAAACTATTCTAGAAATATTTCGATTAGTGTATTATGTAGAGATATTCCAACGTCACTACCTTCAATAACATATCAAATTCAAATAATTGGTTTGATAGTGCTTAAATTAAGTGAAACATTTCCATATCAATACAAATGATGGAAGATATAATAATATAGATGAAAATGGGAAAATATTGTTGGGTTTATTTGCTTAAAATGACAATATTTTACCTAAAATGGAAACTGGAATTAAATTATTGAGATAAACAATTATAGGCTTTATGCAGAGTGTTTCACAGAAATATAGGTTTAAAAAAAACCTATTCCCAAATTACTAAATGAAGGCATCAATAACAATAGTACATATATCAATAGTAACTTTACACTAAGAAAATATATAACAATATGGATTATATCAAAACAAGAAACTAACTACATATAGGATTCTACATATCAAATCAATCTAGGTGTCAAATTTAATCTTAATTGAAATTTTTTGACCACTCAAATAAATTAGGAAAGAACTCATATAGTTCTAGATCTGAAAGATAAATCATTTTTTAGTATAATTATTTGTGCTATTGGTTCTCAGCTTATTTGATTGTCCATTGACATTGTTTGGGTTATCTAGGCCCTTATGTGATCTATCTTTTCTTATCTAAAGGTCCAAACATTAGCATCTCACCTTCAATTAGAACCACCCAGATGAAACAATGTGGTTGTGTGTCTCTCTTAAATTTCTCACTCATCTTTCCATGTTTATCCATTATTTTTTAACTATTGAGTTTCTCTTCTATTTTTGCTTCATTTGATACCTAATTCAATACCATCATCCCATTGATATGGAAATCTAAAATATCTTTCTTTTTTCCAAAAGGACTAGCTTGTTCTTCCTACCTAGCATTTATATGAAACTTGATACTCCCTCACCGTCTTCAAACTTCTAGAAACACTTGTTTCCTTTCAATTTATCCCAGAACCTCCCCTTCTATCATAGAAAACTCCATCTTTTTTAGGTTTTATAGGAGAAGAGTTTTGCATGTATATGCCACAAATACTAAATTGGTATCCCTCACACCTTCATTTGGTCATAAGGAACCTTTTCCATTCCCCCTTTGTCCTAACTTTCTACAAGAGGCTCTACCCAACCTCAAGTTGAATTTCTCACTGGAGATACTATAATATGTTGATCTACGTACCCTCATGGACCAAAAAAGTGTTGCTCTACACTTGGGAACTTGTAGCCGAGATTTTGGAATCAACAATTTGTGCCACTTTAGGGTACTTACCCAAGATCATTTTCTTCCTCCTCCTTCCTTGTCGTTTGAACTTGATGATGTCAATTGTTGTTGGAAAGTTTTTCCGTAGTTTTGATTCTTTGGTCTATGTGGGATGAATCAAAATCTAATGGTGGTCTTGGTTTTCTACTATCACCTCTAGCATTGGTTTTGATGTCTCCTTTAGGGAGTAGACACAACAACCTCGAGTCCCATGGTGTCCCACAATCTCTAGAATCCTTCTCTTCATCCCTAATATTGGACAATTGAGGAGAATATGGAGAGGTTTCTCCCAGATTCTATTTCCTTAGTTTTCATGGGTTATATTCTACCCCCTCACAAGATGGAGGAGATTGACTCATCCTATTAGAGGGAAGAATAGACCCATGACTTGTTTGACTGGTTTGCCTCTCTCTAGGACTATCAGTTGTCATCGAGATGAGGGGTGGTTTTGACTTTTTCCATTGCTCAAATCATTGAACCATGAGAGATTTACTTTGAAGTCTTACTAAAATGCCATGTAGCACAACTATGCAGATAGTGTGTGATACGTATGCATGCCTATCTTTTTGTATGTATTTTATCTATAAAATTAAATAAATACATCAAACATACAAATCCATATCTAATTATTGGAAGGTCAAAATTTTGGAAAATAATGCCTTTTGGAATCGTTATAGTTTTAGCTACATGATTGTATGGGAATCATCACCTAATTTTAGTATATCAAACATGTGATGTTTAACTTTTTCCTAATTAATTAAAACTTGTAAAATCCATATCTAATTATCTTTCAAAAATTAACAAATAAATATGTTATCAAATCAAAATTTATACATTACATATATATGTAAGATTCATGACCTAATATAGTAAACATAAAAATGATGATTGAGCTAACATGTTTAATGATCATTTAAGCCTATATATATATATATATATATATATATATATATATATATATATATATATATATAACTAAAGGTTAATTAAGTCCCTATTGTGGAATTAGGGTGTGACCATGGATTCTTTTAGGATGATGTATCAAGTAGGAAATCTCTAGCTCCCTCTATATTAATCTATTTGTTGACTTGAAACCCTAGATTTTGTACTTGATTCCCATTCATATATCTTTTTATGATAATCTTATTGGAAGATACCTTTTGTTTTTTGTTCTCATTCATCAAGCACTGAAATTGGTGGATCTTTATTGTTGGGTTTTTGACACCTCTCGTCATGCCATGCATGTTCTTGTACCTATTTGGTATATGAATTATATTTGGTTATGAATGAACTTGTGATATTTCCTTCTCTATTATGCATGAGTGATTTTGACTGGTTATATCTAGAAGTAGATACATCACATTTTTAGGAATTGGGTTTTATTACACTTCTAGACATTGGGTTTTGTTCCCCTACCACATGCGATATATTTAGGAATTGGGTTTTATTAGCATTCAGTTTTTATTCCACCTTCCATGTTTTGAAGTTTTATTCTTCATGCATGCTATACTTTTGTTGGTTCTAATATTTTAATCCTCCTACCCTTAGTTTGGAATATATTGTTCCTTTCCTACTGTTTAGTTTATCCTAACCTTTGTCATATTCAACATGCTACATTTTTATTATTTCATTATTGTGGAATTGTTTAAAAGGTGATAATCCCTCTTATTGATTATCTTATTTGATTAAATTACCTTTTGTAAATATTATACTTTTGAGATACATTTGGATGATATCATATCACTCTTTGATGAAGAGCCTTGATAAGTTAAATATTGTTATTTTCTTATTTACTGCCTAATTTCCTATTATGTGTACATGCCAGCTTTAACTGACTTTTTTTGTTTCTTATTTTATGGGGTTTGCTTTGACCCCTTCAGTTAAGAGGACCTTGGAATGATGACTAAGTTGACTAGGAATTGCACATGTCTATTTGATGTTCTTTAGGAGATATAAATGATGTAGTTGGATTATTCTCTGCATCTAGGATTAGTGTTAAAGTATTTGTTTCATGTTCTCACCCATATGGGTGTCAACATTTTAATGTTATAAATTTATGTAGTCTGAAATATTTTTTTTGTTGCTTACTTTTTTTCATTTTGATTACAGTAGTTGAATACATTGGGTCATATTCCCATGCAAACAAATTAAGTTGGTGCTTAGCATTGGGATTATTCCTTTTGTTTGATCATTTAAGGAATGGATCCCCTCTTGGGTCTCACTCCTTGTAGGAACCCATTGGGTAAAAGGTAAACTACCACGGGCTAAATAACCCCCAAAATCATGCATTACTAAACCCGATAGTGTTTACCAAGGACAACCCAATTTTGTGACTCATATGTCCATGTTTGTCTTTCAATTCACAAAATATCCACTGAAAGACAAGGCCTCAAAGGTTACAATTTATCATAAAAAGTTGTTTGTGTATGATTTTTCAGTAGAAAAGATAATTCCATAACTAATACATAAGATATATAATGTGAGAAGATATAGATAGAGGTCAAAGAAGGTATAAAAATGAATTGTTTATAACAAGAGATGAAATAACATATTTATTATTGAAATAAAGGTTCAAATTTAAGATCTTAGATTCTCCTAAAACCAAGAGGGAGGTAGAATTCTCATATTTTTATAACATATAGGTCAAAAAACATAAAAAATTCATTTTTAGATCAAGAGAACATGTATAATGAAGATTTCAAAATGATATCTATAAGAAAAGTTAGTACTTCTACTTAGATCCAACATGCAAGAGTAGATGAGATCATGTTATGTCACATTTTTCAACCCAAATTGTGCATATAAGTTACATCTTTAAGCATGAATGGCTTGTCTTTAACATTATAACAGTTTGTGTGTAAGATTTGCAAGGAAAGAAACAAAAACAAGTGTCATATGACTAGTTTTCTGATATGATAAAGAGCTCCATAAAGAAAAAGTGCTATCTAAGCTCTAAACACCTCCAAAAATACTAATGGAGGCTCACTTATCCTTGATAGCAAGATTTATCTCAATGTATCACAAAGAGTGTAGGAATAAGATCTTAGGTTAGAGAAATATTTTACCATAATTTCTCAAACACATGACCAAATTATGTATACGAGATTAGAACTAAAGTAAAGGTGATAAAAGATGATAGTATTACTTTCAAATGGGTAAATATATCTAGGAAAAGAAGCTCATAGCTTATACCTTCAAGATCCAAGCCCAAATGCCCACCAACAAGCTCTGGCGTAGAACCTACATTTTAGGAGGCTCTCCTATCTCTTCAACATCACCTTAGTGAAAAACAAAGTGAAAACATGCTATAGTAACATTAGGGTCTTTGATTAATAGGAAGGGGCTCAAGTCATACTAATAAAGAGCCAAACAACCCATACATTGATCTTTTCCTAATGAGGCCCTGATGTAGGAAACCTCACAGGACTAGGAACCAAGCGTGAGTTGACAAGAACCAACCCGAAATCAACTTCACTTAATCTACCTAGGATTCATCTAAACTTGATGGGGTTCACAACCAAACCTAGAGAAACTTCTCACTCAACATACCAACCCACTACTCATGTGAAAAACAAACCCGTGATCACCTAAATCATGAACCTAGATGGATTCCCGCACATCTATACCTTTCTTTTCTCTAGTTCCCCACTCATGAACCTCTCCCCAGCTCACATGAACCTATCCAAATCCAATCTCATCTAACAAAATGTTCTACAACTCCACCTGAAAAACTAGGGTAGGAACTAAGAATTTGTACTAGGTTGGGGTTCACATTAACCTAGCAGGGTTCAATCACAACAACATAGATCATGTTTTGAGTGAATTTGGCCTAGTTCAAGGATCATTGAAACCCCATCAGAAAACCAATATTCAAAACCTTGATTCAATGAGAAATAAAGATAAAGAGGATCATATACATGCACATATGATTATCAAACATTGTGTGACATATATATTAAAGGATAAAGCAAACATTTCAATCATGTCATCATATAACTAGGTCTTCCCTTAAGCCATCAATTGGATTAAGTTATAATTTATCAAGAAATTAAGATAAATTAAATGAGATTAGGATTAATAAGATATTTGGGTATATTAACATAACCCTCAAATTATCATAAATAGTAACGAGGTCATACTAATTATTTTGGATATTGAATCTTATATGGCTTTGTGACCTATGCATTTTAAGTAGAATTGACTGAGTTGTGTATCTACAATATTGAGAGGGATTGAATCAAGTTACACAACATTGTACTATTTGATGATTGTCTAGTCCAATGGCACTAGAAGAATAATATGTATCCTTCTTGATGTGTATGATACTATATTATATTGCTTGGATATTGCATAAAATACATGTTCCCAAAAAAATACGAGAATAGCTTCCATTATAGAGATTATGATTACCCTTCTTTGACTAGAAGTGTCCTTACATATATGTCACTTGTTATTTCCTTTCTTGGATTAGAAGTCTTAATGTCTTATGGAACTTGTGATTTCCTTCATATTATTAAAAGTATCCATGGCTTTTATGTAAATTGTGATTGTTCTTTTGTCTTCATAACTAACTACGCCCTATGACACATGTGATATCCCTTATTTCATTAGAAGTGGACATGTGCTTGGAATAGTTAAATATAATGGAATAATATATGTTAATAAGATAAGTTCTGAATAAAACCCTTTTTGAATTGTTAAAGTTTTTCTTCTTTATTATAATCTTATCAAGATATGAATTGATACTGCATTTTTATGCATCTTTTTTTTGTAGATATGCCCTTTATGGGCATCACGTACTCAACATATTTGTGCTAATTTTCCCCCTATTTTATGATTTTAGGATCAGATATAGCATGGAAGAAGGGATGAACTCGTGAGTGTTATGAGCAGATGTTAGGTGGAAGTTTTTATAAATCTTGTAGAATGTTGTACATGTTCATTTATAAGTTTACCATTAAATTTTAATTAAGTTACAAAATATCATGTAAATCTTCTATAAATGTGTATTATATATTGCTTAGTGGTTTTTTATTTTTCATGTTCAGTTATGCATATTTTTTTATAATGTATGATGATACATTTACCACATTTTATGACTTTAGGTTTAGATATATCATGGAATGAGGAATGTAGTCATGAGTTTTATGAGAAAGTGTTAGGTGTAAGTTGTTGTAGATCTTGTATAATATTGTACATGTTCATTTATAATTTACCATTCATATGTAATTATGAATTGAAATGAACTCATCAAAATATTACATAAGTATGCATTGTATATTGTTTGGTGGTTTTTGAATTTCGGTGTTCAATTATGCATTATTTTTAACAATGTAAAATGATACTTTGATATCAATGTGACAATGTTTTGGGTTGAAAAGCTTGTGATTTTGAAGTTGGTATCATAGAATGAACAACACGTATACACCTTTCCATTTCTTATGACTGCAAACTAAAAACACATATAAAACTTTGACTTCAAGAAACCTTAAGTCTCTTATGTGTATCTAACTTGGCCTTTTACGTTAGAAACATGGGCAATTATAATAAGGTGTAGAATTATGTAATTCTTGAAGTACTTCTCTTCTTTGTCTAGTGTGCTACAATATGGGATGGAAATTTAGCAATGTGAGGGAGTGGAGGTACTATAGAGAGTTCACATGCTCAATGTAGATACACAACTAAAAACATTTTTTTGTAGTTTCTTTAAATAACATGGTACTAGACTACATGATGTGCGTACTCATCAATTTTTTTTTTGCTTCATCTGAATAGATTATGATTATTTTACCATCACATTTTAAAACATTAGAGACAGTCGATTCTATGTATGAATGATTTACCCTTTACAGAAGGACAACAGGTGTGCATGTGACTTAAGGGAAAGAGATGTAACATCAGTATACATGAGCGTTCTTGATTATATATATAGTCATGTAGGTCCATGAAAAATGTTAGGATAGATAGATAGCCAATAAGATCTAAGTTTGGTAATAATAATATGATATTTACATATGATTATCTGTGTGAATTTTAAGTTTTAAGCTATGTTTTGTTTTTAAGGTGAGTTTGATCATGCAACCCTAGCTAGTCTAACACCATATACGATGTTTATGGCTTGTTTGTTTGTTCTATATGTAGCTATTGGGATTGCATTAATGCATACATGTGGGTTTTCTTAAGTAGATATATGATAAGTGAAATGTGATTTTTAACCAACATGGGCCTCAATTTATTCACAAAAGAGGACCTCTAGTATAATACACGTGCAAGGGTAAACTTCTGAGAGGGTGAAGCCAAGTGTAAGAAAGTTGAATGGACCTAACCTTAAAAATGTATGTGAATTGTGAAATGTGTGATAATGAGTCCCAACCTAGATGACTTCTGAGTACTAGAGTTAAGTTACCTAGTGTGTGGTTCCTTTGATAGATTTGGACCCTAGACTTTTCATGAATGGACCCAACACTAAAGAGAAGAGGTATATGAACATATGTAAAAACTCCATTTGGGTGAGGAAGAGTCCCAAAACCCTAGAGGAAGTATATAATTTGTGGTTTCCATGATGAACCTCTTACTTCGATTGATGACTCCATGTAAAGTAATCTAGTAGTTGCATCCATAATTGAGATTTTGGTATAAGTATACGATATAGCTAGAATCATGTGATTAGAAAGTCATGGTTGACCTATATTGGTATTACCTTGAGCTCCATGAGCTTTTGAGGCTCATATTTAGCTATAAGTGAGACAATTATGAAACACTGATATCAATAAATTATGTTATCCTTAAGTTATGGTCATTGAATAAATAATCTCAATAGTGATTAGAATATTATGTGCTAAATGCATTCAAACAAGAATGATTTGATATATGTGTTCCCCATACCATCCATGTAAGATTTGATGAGGATACATGAGTTTTAATTTGAGAATACGTTTAGACCATAGATTACTTGGTCACATATATACATGATTTATCTCAAATATAATGAAAAGTAATGACTATAATAACAATTTGTGATTACTCATATAATTGTGGTTGTATATATACAATTCGGTAGTTTGTGAACCATGAATATAATTTAATGTCATTAGAAGGATTAGTTATATTTTACACATGGCTCCTTAGAAAGGTGGCCTAATTGAAGTGGATATGATGTCCTTACAATTTCTCTAAGTTGGTTTGGCTCGAATTTCAAGGGTGGAATTCCTTTTTCAGTGGTACTGAATGTAGTATGTGTGATTTTGGGGTAAGTTCCCCAAAATGACCATGGCTTGGTAAATAATGAAGTTTTGGGAATGTAAGTCTCTAAATTATATTTTGGATCCCTAATAACTGATGACTTAGAAGCTAACAAGAAATTGTGTCTTATGAAATACTTGGAAACTCCTTAAGGAAAGAATTATGTTGCATGGATTACATTCAAGATTAGCTATGTTATTAGTGCTATGTTGACTAGTTCTTCATTTGTTTTAGCAATGAAATAAATTCAGATGTTATTAAATATATGGTATTAATCATGTGCTTAGTTGACGTTATTTGGTAGAGTAATAGTAATTACATTTTAGGAAAATACATTTTAAGTAAGATTTGATTGATGGTTCATTTGTATAGTCAGACAATATTTTCCTTTCACACTTTATTCAGTGGGCCGCTTCCTAATAAGAAAACATCGTTCAAAATTTCATGGCTTTTGGATTTTTGGACTGGGAGTGATAGATTTCTGAAAAAGGAAACTGGTTTGACTAATGTTGGTAATTTAAGATCTAGGGCAATTGATGTTAATCAATTAGTGTGACAATTTCTAGGTTAATGGACCCAATTTAACTATAAGGGCATGACTAAATATTTTAAGGATTACAATGATGCCTTTGGATCTCAATGAGGTTCCTTCCCTTCAATGTCCACATTTGGAAATCACATAGCACACAAATGCAAAAGGAACCAACATTGTACCCATCCAATCCTTGAATGAATCACAATCAAAATACACATGTGACTGAAGGAGATGATATATAATATATGAAACTCTTTCTATACTTGTTAATCAAAGTGAGAGACTGACACGATTTTACCGTGCGTATAACGCAAGTGCACGCGTCAGAGTAATATAGGCCTTTGTGAGGCCCGAGTCAAACACAAGGACATGAAATTGTCAGTAGACTACTTACTAACTACTCACGATCATCTAGACCAATTAAAAAGGTTTGAGAGTTGATTGAAAAAGAAAAAGAAATAAAAATAAAAGAAAACAGCACAATCAATTAAATGCTTAGTTTAATCAATTCGAATGGGAATCTTTAGGATTACAGTTTCACCACAGGTTCTCGTTGTATTAATTTCTACATATTTAACCTAATTCGTCTCTCATTCCGGGCAGTGGCCTCTATTCAGAATTGCTCACTTTCGTGATGCAATTCACTACCTAAATATAGGTCGGTTCCACGTTAGTAGTAACCTATACCCTAAACTAGGTGCATGAAGACTATACTCTGGGTTTCCACCATTAACCGTACATCACCTTGTTCAAAGGATTTATTAGTTAATGTGAATTTTGTCTCTTTTCAACTGTTAATTCTTCTTTCAAAGTAATTAAAGGCATTAGATTATCATTAGGGTGATCAATCATAATGATATAATGGAGAAAACGAACTCATACCACAGATTTAAGAGACAAATTATGAAATACTATGGTAAAAATGTCATACAACCATTACCCGGGCTACTCCCGATCCTAAAGATAAAGGGGATTAGCCCCGCATGTTCATCTCAATGAAAGACATGACAAGAGAAAGAGAAAATATGGAGGAAACGTGAATGAAAGTGATCTAAACCCATGAACGGAGGAGATCCGGGCATTCCTTGACGTAGAATGCACGATCTACAGCCTTCTGGCGGTGGAAAATGTCTTCTGCGGCTGTCGAAACGATCGGGGCATGATTCTGGGCTCCGTTCTTCTCTCTTCCTCTCCTTGAGACTTGTGCAATGACTAATGAAGTGATAGATCGCTTAGGGCCGCCTTAATTAGGTATATGCACCACTTTAGGTCGCTAAAAGATCACCACCATCCGATTAGAATCGATCTGAAACAAAACTTGATCTGACGACGTCGATACCATCGACGCAGGTCGATGGTATCAACCTGTCAGAATATCGACAAGTCTTCTTTTTCTGACGTTCCACCTGATGCAGACTCGATACCATCGACTTTAGTATCGATGGTATCGTCACCTTTAGGTGTTGCTTTTATCACCAATCTGACGCTGAAGCTGGGCAAGGTCGATACTATTGACAGACGTCGATAGTATCGACCAGTTGACTGCTGGCTCGCTGTAGGTATCTTGCTACCATCAACTTCAGTGTCGATGGTATCGACGCATCCTGGTTCCTTGCGGCTGTCTCACTGTGACCGTGTTGATACTATCGACATGGGTCGATGGTATCAACAACTGCATATATTTGTTTTTCCTGAAATTTCAAGATAATTTCAAATCAGCCTTGCTACAACACATCAATATTATCATTTATAGCCAAAAAGATGAAATACAGCAGATTTGATGCAAACTGAGATTAAAGACTAAAGTGAGTGAATCATGCGATATTAACCACAAATGTGACTAATAAACACATAAAACACATGTAAAACCAGTCTATAAAAGTGACTCAAAATCCTCGCATCAAACTCCCCTAAGCTTAAACCTTGCTTGTCCTCGAGCAAAAAAACTATAGAATAAAATTGCGAGGGTCAACTAAAGAACATACTATCACAATAGACATCTCACTATGATTCCCACCCGTCATCCGCACACCGACCCTCATTAACCACAGAACGGTAACTACCCTTAAGGCGACAATGATCATCCAAAAGAGATGCCCACCCCAAGATCACGAACACTATCAAATAAGACAGTTAGTATAATAAATTCCTCCGGTTCAGGCTTGGTGCATCTTGTGATCTTCTATCTATGTTGATCAATTCCTAACTAGCATCTACATGGAAGCAGATCTCCTGATATACAATCATGAGGAGATAATCATGGTGGCCTACCATTTTTCGAGCAACAAGTGGATGGAATGGGCGGCAGTGGAAGAAATGGAAGCACAATACAGTTTTAACATGCACAAATAACAAGAATGACCTAAATGATGCATATGCATATGAAAATGACATAATGCCTACATTTTGGGTGGAATGATGCATGTTCCTGCTATTCCATCTCCATGCGAGATAGAATGTCTACAAACTACATTATGTGCTTATTCTTCCTATTATACATGTGAGACAAGCTCTTTTCTCCCTCTAGTATCATTTTTTTTTCAAGCCCTTCTTTCTCTCAATTTGGCTACTGCGAAATGTATGATATTTTTTTTTGAGAATTTTCTTCGGGCTTATTTTCACATAACTGCTATCATTGAAGCATTACAACTTAATTTCCAGAGAGTATAGAACGAGTTACCCGCTTTTCTTATTTTTCAGAAGAAATAAGGCACATACTGTCCTATATGCTCAAAAATATGTAAAGTGCAACTACATGAAAGTAATTATGCAACTATAATGACGTGCACTCAAGAATGTGTGCATGCATGATTCATCTAAACAATTTCTTTTCATTTTCCATTTTTTTTCATCTATGCAAAATCTAGCTATAATGCAATCCTATCTAAATGATATGCAATCAAAAGATGAAAACCATAATGTGCTCCCAGTTCTTATGGTGGAGTATGAATACAATGGGTGGATAAATCACAAGATTAATTGACATAACCATTGGAAAATATCATATGTCCCTCCTTACAGACCTGTGTGTCAATTAATCAAAGGGATTCTCTCTCTCTCACTTCTGATTAATGTCCCATTACTGTTTGGTCAAATTAGGCTCAACATCCATTTTCGTCCACATTTCTTGAATCATAAGGATGTATAGTTATGATTGCATAAGTAGGTGCTCAAGTTCAAACAACTCAAATTTCCAATTCTGAACAAATTTTTAATTATGCCAAATTTCAGATGATTGCACACATAAAACATTGAGATGACACACTACATTAGACATTCACAGATTACACTAGATAGCATGTGGATCCTAAAAAAAACTGTAAATAACAAAATTACTCAAAACTAAACTGAGAGAAAAATACTAAAACAACAGAAAGGAAAATTAAACTGAGATAGAAACTGTTCCATCTCCCCCTAAGCTTGAATTCGACTATGGCCTCATAGTCAAACACAATCTCAGAAGGTGGAACAGTGATACCCATTATTGTTCTGGCGGTGGAAATGGTGGGTGCTAATGGGTGTTGGGGTTCCGTTCAGGGTACTGCCCCTGAAAAGTAGGATCATATGGGGGCATGGGCGGAGGTTGCGGATATGCCCCGAAGTAATTTTGGCTCCAGTAGTGATCATAGAATGATTGTTGTTGCATTTCCATCCTATGCAACCTATCGTGAATATTTTCTTGGTTGGCGAGGAGGAGGCGCCCGTTCTCATAAATTGCCTGCTGATTTAAAAATAGCCGGTTCGTAGTATCCTGAATACCGACGAAGGAGGTAGTGTGCTACTGTTGGGTCTGCTGGATATCCTGCAGCATAGAGTACATACCCTGCATGGAATAGACATCCTCTCCTTGTTGAGAGGGCTGTGGTGGTGGAGGCTGCAATGAGGATGAAGCTCCCGGGTAGAAGCGTGGATGCTTCCTCGGCGGTACTCGTGATCGAAGAGGAATGAAAGCCTCCTCTTCCTCCTCATGCTTGTCGCCTTTGTCATCTTTGTTGTCATCCCCATCTTCTTCACTCTTAGAATCATTAATAGCAATGATGGGCCACCTGAAATGCTGGCCCGCCTGACTGTTGAAGACGGGGCCAGGGAGTGCACATTCCTGATACTCCTTGTTTACATGGCAATGCGCATAAACTATGCCATCTCGGAGCGTCAATAAATTTGAGCGATGCAGATGAAGAAGATTGATGGAGCTCTTGTTCACCAACGAGGTCAGAGAAGAAAGATCTAGCCCAAGATAGATGGCTAGAGGTGTAATAAGTCCCCCAAAATGAATTGGGGCTTTCCAGGTGCTCCTCTTCACATCCAGAACATGTGTTACGAAAAACACACCCCAGTTGAGCTCTTCTTTTTTCAGCAGTTTGTGAAGGAAGAACAGGTCCGCCTCTTGAAACTTGCTCAGTGCCAAATCGCTACGAGCGAAGAACGTGACACATAACATTCGGTGTAGAATCCGAACAAACGGATGCTCGAAATAGGCCATGGCGACATTGTGGAAGCTTATTGACTTTCCCGCCGGAGTAGTCACCAGATCAACAAATATCGCATCATAGTCCGCCCGACTGTCTGGCCTCCGATGCTGGACGGGATCATGATACCAGTTATAAATAGAATTGAACTGGTTGAGGGTGATGGTGTAGCTGTTGTTGTAGAGCGAGAAAGACACTCGCCCTTTTATCCACTCCCTATCAGTGGCGATAAGGTCGTTGGGCACGACACAGATATCAAGCGAAGACATAAATTCCGCCACTAACTCCTTATAAGTCAGCCATTCGCCGAAAAAGGGGTGGCCCTCGGCGTGGTACTGGACCTCGTCAAACATCCTGTATGTATGCTTCGCTTGCCCCAGAAGGACATAAATGTGGTTGGCCTCAAACCTGAGGTCACGGATCATGGCCCGATCAACATATCGGGTCAGTTCAAATTTTCACTTTAGCAGCTCCTCATAGATCTTCTTTACGTTCGCCGAGGGATGAATGATCCTCGGACGAGTGATGGAGCCGAGTGGTGGAGGAATGAATGTCTCAATCTCCATCGGGGCTGCCCGTGAAGAAGAAGAAGCACCTGCCGTCCTCACCATCGTGAATAGAAAGAAAGGGAGAAGAAGAAATAGAGCTCGATGAAGGTCGAAGAAGAAGATCTCCGTTCGGTGCAAAGCTCGGGGAAGATATCTCGATCCCTTGACACTCGATGAAGGCCTCTGGTTGCTCAGTAATGCTCGATGCACAAGTTGAGGGGAGATGCTCTGAAGGTGTGAAGAGAAAATGAAATCAACTTCTCCTTTTATAGATGAATCCGCCACCACTGTTGACCCATCGATACCATCGATGGGGTATCGATGGTATCGACACCTGTAGCACAATATGGATCTTCGCCACTATCGATGGTCGTCGATGGCTGGATGTGGGGGCCCAAATCGATGACACGTTGATACCATCAATGAGGTGTCGATGGTATCAACCCATCCCACAGATCGTCTTCCTTGATTTGGCAGCCTCCGTTTATATCTTCTCGTGAATCAGTGATGTGTTGCGTCTATACTATCGATTGAGTGTCGATGGTATCGACTCTTAGGCCCGGGCGCCATTTCCCTACTGTTGCCGTGTTGATACCATCGACAGGGTTGTCGATGGTATCGACATCACTGAGACAAACTCTTCTGAAAATCTCCAGAGATCTCACGAGTATCGACACTTGAATCAATACTATCGACCTCCTTCAGCCTTTTTTTGTCATCCAACCTGATGGTGAGTCGATACTATCGACGAGACCGTTGATAGTATCGATGGAGAAAATTTTCTATAGATACCGCTCTGTACCATCGTCCCTACCATCAACACGAGGGTAGATGGTATCGACACCCAATCAGTACTACACACTTAACACACGCATCAGGGCATCATTTTTACAAACTTAACTACAAAATTAAAGAGCAATACTAAAATTAACTAAATAGAAATGAAATACCAATGGTTGGGTTGCCTCCCAACAAGCGCCCTACTTTAACATCTTAGGCTAGACAAAATTAGCTCTTTTATTCTTCCTCGAGCACCGTGAATTTAACCTTATGTACCTTCTTTGTGAAATCTTCTCCATAATAGAGCTTTAATCGTTGCCCATTCACCAAGAATGTTTGCGCTCTATCTCCCACCATAATAGCACCATGGGGACGTACATCTTCCACCACAAACGGGCCACTACACTGGGATTTCAATTTCCCGGGATGCAATTTCTATCTCGAGTTAAATATTAACACGCGATCACCCTTTTTGAAAACACGCAGTTGAATGTGACGATCATGGATTTGTTTTGTTCTTTCTTTGTAGATCCTCAAGTTCTCATAAGCGTTCATTCTCAGCTCATCTAGCTCATTGAGCTCTAACATTCTCTTCTTCCCTACATCATCATAACTCATATTAAGCTTCCTAAGCGCCCAGTGCTCTTTGTGTTCTAATTCCACCAGCAAATGACAGGCCCGCCCATAAACCAACCTAAAAGGCATGGTGCCTATAGGTGTTTTAAATGCAGTCATGTACGCCCATAATGCATCCGGTAGGAGTGCACTCCAATTCTACCTTGTTGAGGCCACTGTGCGTTACAAAATCTTCTTAATTTCTCTATTCGACACTTCGACCTGCCCTTGTGTTTGCAGGTGGTACGGGGTACCCACATTGTGCTTCACCCCATACTTTCTCAATAACGCAACAAATTTCTGATTTGTGAAATGGGTGCCTCCATCGCTAATGATCATCCATGGCACACCAAACCTGCAGAAAATATGATCTTTCACAAACCTGCACACTACATTCGCGTCGTTAGTCCTTGTGGGTATTGCCTCTACCCACTTCAATACATAATCAACAGCAAGCCAAATGTATAAATTTGAATTCGAGGACACAAAGGGTCCCATGGAATCGATGCCCCACAGATCCAATACCTCAACTTCTTGAAACACGTTGAGGGGCATCTCTTACCGTTTTGAGATGTTACCTACCCTTTGACAATAATCACATCTTCTCACATAGTCATAAGCATCCTGGAAGAGTGTTGGCCAATAAAGACCACTCTCTAACACCTTGGCTGTCGTTCTTGAGCTCGCATGATGACCACCGATGGGAAGTGTATGACAGTGACTAAGCACACTATTATATTCAACCTCCAGTACACACCTACGCAAAATGTAGTCTCTGCATTGTCTCAACAAAATATGATCATCCCAGAAATAATATCTTAACGAATGGAAACATTTCTTTTTCTCTTGATAACTCCAATCATCTGGGATTATTTTACATGCAAGATAATTAACAATGTATGAAAACCACAGATCCTTGGATTTTAAAGAAAGGATTTGCTCATCAGGAAATGTCTCGGTAATCGCTATATTGATATCCCTCTCCTCTATCTGCTCTAACCGAGAAAAGTGGTCCGCAACCACATTCTCTACGCCCACCTTATCCTTAATTTCAATGTCAAATTCTTGCAGAAATAAGATCCACCTAATCAATCTAGGTTTGGCATATTTCTTTTCCATTAAGTATTTTATGGCAGCGTGGTCCGTCCATACTAGAACTTTTGACCCTATTAAGTATTGCCGAAATTTTTTGAATGCAAAAACCACAGCGAGAAGTTCTTTTTCAGTTGTGTGCATGCATGATTCATCTAAACAATTTCTTTTCATTTTCCATTTTTTTTTCATCTATGCAAAATCTAGCTATAATGCAATCCTATCTAAATGATATGCAATCAAAAGATGAAAACCGTAATGTGCTCCCAGTTCTTATGGTGGAGTATGATTACAATGGGTGGATACATCATAAGATTAATTGACAGAACCATTGGAAAATATCATATGTCCCTCCAACTGGCATGTGTAACAATTAATCAAAGGGCTTCTCTCTCTCACTTCTGATTAAAGTCCCGTTACTATTTGGTCAAATTAGGCTCAACATCCATGTCCATCCACATTTCTTGAATCATAAGGATGTACATTTATGATTGCATAAGTAGGTGCTCAAGTTCAAACAACTCAAATTTCCAATTCCGAACAAAATTTTAATTATGCCCAATTTCAGATGATTGCACACATAAAACATTGAGATGACACACTACATTAGACATTCACGGATTACACTAGATAGCATGTGGATCCTAAAAAAAAACTATAAATAAAAAAATTACTCAAAACTAAACTGAGAGAAAAATACTAAAACAACAGAAAGGAAAATTAAACTGATATAGAAACTGTTCCATCTCTCCCTAAGCTTGAATTCGACTATGGCCTCATAGTCAAACACAATCTCAGAAGGTGGAACAGTGATACCCATTATTGTTTTGGAAGTGGAAATGGTGGGTGTTGCTGGGTGTTGGGGTTCCATTCAGGGTACTGCCCCTGAAAAGTAGGATCATATGGGGGAATGGGCGGAGGTTGTGGATATCCCCCGAAGTAATTTTGGCTCCAGTAGTGATCATAGAATGGTTTTTGTTGCATTTCCATCCTATGCAACCTGTCATGAATATTTTCTTGGTTGGCGAGGAGGAGGTGCTCATTCTCATAAATTGCCTGCTAATTTAAAAATAGTCAGTTCGTAGTATCCTGAATACCAGTGAAGGAGGCAGTGTGCTGCTGCTGGGTCTGCTGGATATCCTGCAACATAGAGTACATACCCTGCATGGAATAGACATCCTCTCCTTGTTGAGAGGGCTATGGTGGCGGAGGCTGCGATGAGGATGAAGCTCCCGGGTAGAAGCGTGGACGCTTCCTCGGCGCTACTCGTGATCGAAGAGGAATGAAAGCCTCCTCTTCCTCCTCATGCTTTTTGCCTTTGTCATTGTTGTTGTCATCCCCATATTATTCACTCTCAGAACCATTTATAGCAATGATGGGTCACCTAAAATGATGGCCCACCTGAATGTTGAAGACGGGGTCAGGGAGTGCACATTCCTGATACTCCTTGTTTACATGGAAATGCGCATAAACTATGCCATTTCAGAGCGTCAATAAATTTGAGCGATGCAGATGAAGAAGATTGACGGAGCTCTTGTTCACCAACGGGGTCAGAGAAGAAAGATCTAGCCCAAGATAGATGGCTAGAGGTGTAATAAGTCCCCCAAAATGAATTGGGGCTTTCCAGATGCTCCTCTTCACATCCAGAATACACGTTAGGAAAAATGTGCCCCAGTTGAGCTCTTCTTTTTTCAGCAGTTTGTGAAGGAAGAATAGGTCCGCCTCTTGAAACTTGCTCAGTGCCAAATCACTGCGAGCGAAGAACGTGACACATAACATTCGGTGTAGAATCTGAACAAACGGATGCTCGAAATCGGCCATGGCGGCATTGTGGAAACTTATTGACTTTCCCGCCGGAGTAGTCACCAGATTAGCAAATATCACATCATAGTCCGCCTGACTGTCTGGCCTCTGGTGCTGGACGGGATCATGATACCAGTTATAAATAGAATTGAACTGGTTGAGGGTGATGGTGTAGTTGTTGTTGTAGAGCCAAAAAGACACTCGCCCTTTTATCCACTCCCTATCGGTGGCGATAAGGTCGTTGGGCACGACACAGATATCAAGTGAAGACATACATTCCGCCACTAACTCCTTATATGTCGGCCATTCGCCGAAAAAGGGGTGGCCCTCGGCGTGGTACTGGACCTCGTCAAACATCCTGTATGTATGCTTCGCTTGCCCCTGAAGGACATAAATGAGGTTGGCCACATACCCGAGGTCACGGATCATGGCCCGATCAACATATTGGGTCGGTTCAATTTTTCACTTTAGCAGCTCCTCATAGATCTTCTTTCCGTTCTCCGAGGGATGAACGATCCTCGGACGAGTGATGGAGCCGGGTGGTGGAGGAACAAATGTCTCAATCTCCATCGGGGCTCCCCGCGAAGAAGAAGAAGCCCCTGCCGTCCTCACCATCGTGAACAGAAAGAAAGGGAGAAGAAGAAATAGAGCTCGATGAAGGTCGGAGAAGAAGATCTCCACTCAGTGCAAAGCTCAGGGAAGATATCTCGATCCCTTGACACTTGATGATGGCCTCCGGTTGCTCAGTAATGCTCGATGCACAAGTTGAGGGGAGAAGCTCTAAAGGTGTGAAGAGAAAATGAAATCAACTTCTCCTTTTATAGATGAGCCCGCCGCTACTGTTGACCCATCGATACCATCGATGGGGTGTCAATGGTATCGACACCTGTAGCACAATCCAGATCTTCGCCACTATCGACGGTCGTCGATGGCTGGATGTGGGGGCACAAATCGATGACATGTTGATACCATCGACGAGGTGTCGATGGTATCGACCCATCCCACAGATCTTCTTCCTTGATTTGGCAGCCTCTGTTGATATCTTCCCGTGAATCGGTGACGTGTCGCGTCGATACTATCGATTGAGTGTTGATGGTATCGACTCTTAGGCCCGGGCGTCACTTCCCTACTGTTTCCGTGTCGATACCATCGACAAGGTTGTTGATGGTATCGACATCACTGAGACAAACTCTTCTGAAAATCTCCAGAGATCTCGTGAGTATCGACACTTGAATCGATACTATCGACCTCCTTCAGCCTTTTTTGTCATCCAACCTGATGGTGATTCGATACTATCGACGAGACCGTCAATAGTATCGACGGAGCAAATTTTCTGTAGATACCGTCATCGCTACCATCGACACAAGGGTCGATGGTATCGACACCCAATCAGTACTGCCACTTAACACACGCATCAGGGCATCGTTTTTACAAGCTTAACTATAAAATTAAAGAATAATACTAAAATTAACTAAATAGAAATGAAATACCAATGGTTGGGTTGCCTCCCAACAAGCACCCTACTTTAACATCTTAGGCTAGATGAAATTAGCTCTTTTATTCTCCCTCGAGCGCCATGAATTCAACCTTATGTACCTTCTTTGTGAAATCTTCTCCATAATAGAGCTTTAATCATTTCCCATTCACCAAGAATGTTTGTGCTCCATCTCCCACCATAATAGCACCGTGGGGACGTACATCTTCCACCACAAATGGGCCACTCCACCAGGATTTCAATTTCCCGGGATGCAATTTCAATCTCGAGTTAAATATTAACATGTGATCACCCTTTTTGAAAACACGCAGTTGAATGTGACGATCGTGGATTTGTTTTGTTCTTTCTTTGTAGATCCTCGAGTTCTCATAAGCGTTCATTCTCATCTCATCTATCTCATTGAGGTCTAACATTCTCTTCTTCCCTACATCATCATAACTCATATTAAGCTTCCTAAGCGCCCAGTGCACTTTGTGTTCTAATTCCACCGGCAAATGATAGGCCCGCCCATAAACCAACCTAAAAGGCGTGGTGCCTATAGGTGTTTTAAATGCAGTCCTATACGCCCATAATACATCTGGTAGGAGTGCACTCCAATTCTTCCTTGTCGAGGCCATTGTGTGTTCCAAAATCTTCTTAATTTCTCTATTCGACACTTGGACCTGCCCTTGTGTTTGCGGGTGGTACGGGGTACCCACATTGTGCTTCACCCCATACTTGCTCAATAACGCAGCAAATTTCCAATTTGTGAAATGGGTGCCTCCATCGCTAATGATCATCCATGGCACACCAAACCAGTAGAAAATATGATCTTTGACAAACATGCACACTACAGCCGCGTTGTTAGTCCTTGTGGGTATTGCCTCAGCCCACTTTGATACATAATCAATAGCAACCAAAATGTATAAATTTGAATTCGAGGACACAAAGGGTCCCATGAAATCGATGCCCCACACATCAAATACCTCAACTTCTTGAAACACGTTGATGGGGCATCTCTTGCCGTTTTGAGATGTTACCTGCCCTTTGACAAGAATCACATCTTCTCACATAGTCATAAGCATCCCAGAAGAGTTTTGGCCAATAAAGACCACTCTCTAACACCTTAGCCACCATTCTTGAGCTCACATGATGACCATCGGTGGGAAGTGTATGACAGTGACTAAGCACACTATTATATTCAACCTCCGGTATACACCTGCGCAAAATGTCGTCTCTGCATTGTCTCAACAAAATAGGATCATCCCAGAAATAATATCTTAACGAATGGAAACATTTCTTTTTCTCTTGATAAGTCCAATCATCTGGGATTATTTTACATGCAAGATAATTAACAATGTATGAAAACCACAGATCCTTGGATTTTAAAGAAAGGATTTGCTCATCAAGAAATGTCTCGGTAATCGGTATATTGATATCTCTCTCCTCTATCCGCTCTAACCAGGAGAAGTGGTCCACAACCACATTCTCTACGCCCACCTTATCCTTAATTTCAATGTCAAATTCTTGCAACAATAAGATCCACCTAATCAATCTAGGTTTGGCATCTTTCTTTTCCATTAAGTATTTTATGGCGGAATGGTCCGTCCATACTAGAACTTTTGACCCTATTAAGTATTGTCGCAATTTTTCGAATGCAAAAACCACAGTGAGAAGTTCTTTTTCAGTTGTTCTGTAATTGAGTTGTGCCTCATTTAAGGTCTTTGATGCATACAAAATCACCGCGGGTTTGTTCTCAAAATGCTGCCCAAGAACAACCCCTACTGCAAAATCCGAAGCATTGCACATGAGCTCGAAAGGCTTTGTCCAGTCCGTCGTTTGAACAACCGGTGTAGAAATCAATTTTTCCTTAACTACATTGAAAGCATCCAAACATTTTTCATTAAAATCAAACACCACATCTTTCTCAAGAAATTCAGACAACGGTTTAGTGATTTTTGAGAAATATTTAATGAAACGGAGATAGAACCCTGCATGACCATAACCGAGAAAACTCCTTACCCCTTTCACCGAATTAGGTGGAGGTAGTTTTGAAATAACCTCAATCTTGACTGGGTTCACCTCCAACCCATTGCTAGACACCTTGTGTCCCAGAACAACTCCTTCACTAACCATCATATGACACTTTTCCCAATTGATAACTAGATGCGTGTCCTTACATCTTTGCAAAACTTTATCTAAGTTGTACATACACTCATCAAACGATACACCATAGACGGAAAAATCGTCCATGAAAACCTCTAAACAACGCTCGACCATGTCAGAAAAAATGGCAAGCATGCAGTGCTGAAAAGTGGCTGGTGCGTTGCACAGACCAAAAGGCATGCAGTGGTATGCGAAGGTTCCATAAGGACAAGTGAAGGTAGACCTCTCTTGGTCCTTAGGATCAATGGAGATCTGATTGTAGCCAGAGTAGCCATCTAAAAAACAAAAATGAGAGCGGCCAGCCAGCCACTCCAAAATTTGATCGATGAATGGGAGGGTAAAATGATCCTTTAAAGTAATAGAATTTAAACGTCGATAATCAATGCAAACACGCCACCCGGTTACCAATCGGGTAGTGACAGTCTCATTTAACAGGTTATGAGTAACAGTGATTCCCCCCTTTTTAGGGACTACTTGTGTTGGGCTTACCCATGACGAATCAAAAATGGCATAGATGATTCCCGCAGAAAGGAGCTTAATCACCTCCTTCTTGACAACCTCCATCATGCTCGGGTTAAGTCGACGTTGTGGTTGAATTACCAGCTTGGCTCCTTCCTCGAGCCGGATCTTATGCTGGAAAAGAATAGGGGAAATCCCTTTAATATGAGAAACTGACCACCCAAATGCAACACAGTGGTTTTTCAGCACGATCATTAATTGTTCTTCCTCATCAGCACTCAGATATGCCGATATAATCACCGGAAGCTTCTCATCATTCGCCAAGAAGACATACTTTAAGTGGGGGGGGGGGTAGCGGCTTAAGTTCCAACTCAGGTGGACAGATCAATGAAGACTAAAGCGGTGGTGGCAGCGGTCCAAGATCCTCACAGTGCTTAGCATAATAACAAGGGAGCACCTGAAGCATTTTCACACATTCTTGTAAGGACGTGCTTCTTATCCAATCATCCATGATGTTGAATAAGCATGCTTCGAGGGGCAATTTCAGATATGAATCTATCATAGAAACCGCTATAGCATCATCCTCAGTAGAAAGAGGAATTTCCTCCTCTTCATCATTTGGGTAACCCACAGCTTTACAAAGAGACACTACTTTGGTTTGTTCCATAATGTCCACGGCCATCGTTCCCTTGTCTACCTTGGTCATAACATGAGCCATATCCAGAAATGGCTTTCCTAAATAGAGGGAAATGTTCTGATCATAGTGCTTCACCTTACAACATTGTTCCTTTTCTTGTGATTGTTTTATGTTTGGTGGCATGACCATCTCAAATCTGTCATCAGCTATTCCCAATGTCAAATGACCTCTTCCCATTTCCAGTATCATATCAGCAGTAGCCTGGAAGGGTCTTCCTAAGAGAAACTCATTCCCTTGCTCATCTTGCATCTCCATAACCACAAAATTGGCTGGAAATACAAATCTGTCAACTTTAACCAGTACATCCTCACAAATACCATACGGCTTAACCACAGAATTATCCGCTAGCTGAATCGTCATGTTGCTTTGTCTCTATTCCTTAAGACCTAGCTTCTTGAATGTCGAAAGGGGCATCAAGTTTATACTTGCCCCAGAATCGCACAACGCTTCACCGAATTTCACCTTACCAATGTAGCATGAAATGTTGAAGCAGCCCGGATCTTGTCGTTTTGGTGGTAGTGTTCCCAAAATGAAGGCACTAACCTGCTCTTTAAGAACCACCACCTCAACATTAGGAATCTTCTTCTTCTTGGTGATTATATCTTTTAAAAATTTACCATACGAAGGTATCTCCTCAATCGCCTCTAGTAACAGAATATTAACAGAGAGCTTTCGAAAATTGTCTAGAAATTTCTTGAACTGAGCATCAACTTTCTTAGATTTAAGACTGTTGGGATTAAGGGACAGGAACAACTTGTGCCCTCTGATGGGGTGGCACATAAGGCGTCATGGTATCCTTATCCTTCTGCACAATAGGCTCTTCAGTGGGCTTCTCTGCAACATCATCCACTATTTTTGACACTGTGACTTCCTCAGCGGCCTCACTCGTTGCTTCCGGCTGTGTTGTGCTTGGTTCATCGGTCTTAGAGTTTAAAACCTTTTTTCCACTTCTCAACAATATTACCTTAGCTTGCTGATTCCCTCATGGAATGTTGGTATTTCCCGGAAAACCTTGTTGTGTTGGCTTCTTCAGATTTGCTATCTCAGCTGCCATCTGTTCTAAAGATGTCTCCAGAGTCCTCATCTGAGTCCCATGACTCTGTAAAGTTTGCCCAAATTGATTTATAAATTCTCCTTGCTTCTTAATCTGTTGGCCAAATGTGCTCATCAGCTCTTGATTCTACTTTATCACCTGATTAAGCAGCTCATTGTTCTTTTCCTCTGTCGACAGTTGTGGTTTGGCATCGAGGTCCTACAGGAAATTGTTTGGGTCCTTCCATGAATTTTTTTTATCTTTCCTCCAAGAATAGTCATTGTTTCTGTACCCCTGTTGCTGGCGCATAAATTTCACTTGTGCCTCATCATCAGATTTTCCATCTTCCTTCACTAGCAATTTCTTGGCTAATAAGTCCATCTTCTCATTTAGCTCCTTGATGGCCTTTGACTCACCTACAACTCAAACCTATTCTGGTGTGTCTCTGTCGCCCCATGATTGCTTTCTGGCCATATTTTTCAGGATTTCCTAACACCTAGTGCCAGTGTTGTTCAAGAAGAAACTGGAACCTGCTGAGTCTAGATTGCTCCTGTCGTGCTCATTTAAAGCAAAGTAGAAGATCTTCACTTGTTTTTTTTATCTAGCCCATGATGTGGACACTTCCGCGGCATTATCTGAAAGTGCTCCCACGTCTCAGAATATGTCTCCCCAACCCTTTGATAGAAATTATGGATCTTCTGTGCAAGGTTATGCAGCCATTCCCAAGTCTCGACGGAAGGTTATGCAGCCATTCCCAATCTCATCATCAAGGTTATGCAGCCATTCCCATGCATTACCTGCAAGAGAGCTGGGAAACAACTTCAAATACAGTGCCTCCTGTGGAAACCTATCTATCTTGATCATATTGCAATTTTCCACGAAAGTGCTGATGTGGGCCACAGGGTCTTCATTCTTCAGCCCGTAAAATGCTTGAGACTTGACCAAGTTTATCAGTGCCGGATCAATCTTATATGTTGGAATGTTAATTGCTTGCCTTTTGATCGGCCCCTTTGATGCTGATGAGGAAGAAGCCTTTATCTTCTCCCATATTGTATGTTCCTCAGCCATGGCTTCTGGTTCAGAGTCTGAATCTATATCCTCAGGTTGATCTTGAATGTTGTTCTCTTCGTCTTCTGGTCCCAATGGTGGAACCTCTGGTGTTGATAGTGTGTAGTCTGTGCTACGCATCTTCACCATACACTGGTACCTGCAAGGTAATAAATTTGATTAAGTACAGTGCTAGGCGATTACTAAATATGAAAGATAAACGATGAATTGTAGGAATAATAATAAAATGAAATGTGGCCTAGAGTGGCCTCTTGCAGCACTCATAGTGCCGACAGTTTCTGTGTCCCCGACAACGACGCCAAAAACTTGACACGATTTTACCGTGCGTATAATGCAAGTGCACGCGTCAGAGTAATATATGCCTTTGTGAGGCCCGAGTCGAACATAGGGACACTGAATTGTCAGTAGACTACTTACTAACTACTCGCGATCATCTAGACCAATTAAAAAGGTTTGAGAGTTGATTGAAAAAGAAATAAAAATAAAAATAAAAGAAAACAGCACAATCAATTAAATGTTTAGTTTAATCAATTTGAATGGGAATCTTTAGGATTACGGTTTCACCACATGTTCTCGTTGTATTAATTTCTACATATTTAACCTAATTTGTCTCTCATTCTGGGCAGTGGCCTGTATTCATAATTGCTCACTTTCGTGATGCAATTCACTACCTAAATATAGGTCGGTTCCACGTTAGTAGTAACCTATACCCTAAACTAGGTGCATGAAGACTATACTCTGGGTTTCCACCATTAACCGTACATCACCTTGTTCAAAGGATTTATTAGTTAATGTGAATTTCGTCTCTTTTCAACTGTTAATTCTTCTTTCAAAGTAATTAATGGCATTAGATTATCATTAGGGTGATCAATCATAATGATATAATGGAGAAAACAAACTCATACCACAGATTTAAGAGACAAATTATGAAATACTATGGTAAAAATGTCATACAACCATCACCTGGGCTACTCTCGGCCCTAAAGATAAAGAGGATTAGCCCCACATGTTCATCTCAATGAAATACATGATAAGAGAAAGAGAAAACATGGAGGAAACGTGAATGAAAGTGATGAAAACCCCTGAACGGAGGAGATCCGGGCATTCCTTGACGTAGAATGTGCGATCTACAGCCTTTCGGCGGTGGAAAACGTCTTCTGCGGCTCTCGAAATGATCAGGGCGTGATTCTGTGCTCCGTTCTCCTCTCCTCCTCTCCTTGAGACTTGTGCAATGACTAATGATGTGATAGATCGCTTAGGGCCGCCTTAATTAGGTATATGCACCACTTTAGGTCACCAAAAGATCACCACCGTCCGATTAGAATCAATCTGAAACAAAACCTGATCTAACGACGTCGATACCATCGATGCGGGTTGATGGTATCGACCCGTCAGAATATCTACAAGTCTTCTTTTTCTGATGTTCTGCCTGATGCAGACTCGATACCATCGACTTTAGTGTTGATGGTATCGACACCTTTAGGCGTCGCTTTTATCACCAATCTGACGCTGAAGCTGGGAAAGGTCGATACAATCGACAAACATTGATAATATCGACTAGTTGAATGCTGGCTCACTGTAGGTATCTCGCTACCATCGACTTCGGTGTCAATGGTATCGACACATCCTGTTTCCTTGCGGCTATCTCACTGTGACTGTTTCGATACTATCGACATGGGTCGATGGTATCGACAACTGCATATATTCATTTTCCCTAAAATTTCAAGATAATTTCGAATCAGCCTTGCTACAACACATTAATATTATCATTTATAACCAAAAAGATGAAATACAGTAGATTTGATGCAAACTGAGATTAAATACTAAAGCAAGTGAATCATGCGATATTAACAAAAAATGTGACTAATAAACACATAAAACACATGTAAAACCAGTCTATAAAAGCGACTCGAAATCCTCGCATCAGAGACTCATTATAGCAAGATATCTTGTCTTTCCCCTTGTGCTATTATCTATTCCGTTCACCATAAAACCAAAAAACCTGAGGATTAGAATCAGAGAGAAATAGTGAGGAATGAGAACATCAATATTGGAAGTTGGATCACTTCTCATCGATATCAAATGAAAGGTCTGCAACATTACTCATAGTTTTTAAACCTAGAGGTTGAGGTCTACATCTGCATTCCTGGGAGGTGGAGTCTGGGAGGGTGTACCTAGATAATAAGGGCCACCTCCAATTGAAGATTCCAGTTCAAAGTGTCCCCATGTTGATCCTTAGTGGGTTGTCTTTCCTAGAGGCATTTCTCCCTCTCCATGGCCATCTCTATTGAATCTCCTAGGAGTGTAAATAATTGGATCCCTTAGCCCCTCTGCACACAGGGAAGTAGATTATGACCTCCTATCAACCATGTGAAGGAGATGGGGGTACTTGCTTGACAAGTGGGAGAGAGGATTGCAATGAGCCACCTCATCAAAAATTTCAAACCAAAATTATCATGTTCCCTCATAGGAGCAGAGAGCCAGATAGTATGGCTTGCATTTATTGAGAAGAAGGGGTAACATATTGGGCTTATCAAGCTAGGAAATCTATGTTGGGCCACTCCTTGGCCAACACAATCCAATTAGCCACTTAGTCCATCAAGAGCTATTCCAGACCCAATTGAGGCGTTAGCGGCTAGACAAAGGCTTCTTTTGATAAAAAATCCCAAGTCCCATATATCATCAACAATCCCCAGTGCCACATGTCATAATATCATGGTCCCATATAGTTTGATCTATTGTCAATATTTTTAGATAAGGTAAAATCTCCAAGAATTCCTAAAATTAGTAGTTATACTAAATCACAGTGAACCTAAATATAGATTTAATTAAGAAAACGATACATACATATTTGTGGTCTTATGTTTGGGTTTTGACTTATATATAGACTGATTTTTATATATAAATGATGCTTAAGTTGTTTAGTAATGCATAATAATATTATATGAATGTTTTGGATCTAATATTTAGAGAAGAAACTTGTTTATCTAGAATTTTATTATCAAATGTATTATGACTTTGATCATAGTGTGTTGTAAATTGACATGGTACATATCTAAATAAACCTAATATAGATGTTAACCCTAATCGATGATATTGTCATAAGTAATGTTAATAATGAGTTATGGGATTTTTTAGGATGAGTCTCAAATGATTATATTATAACTAGGTCAATATAACCTTTTGAATGATGAATCTAATATGGTTTTATGGCTTATGCTTTTTGATCAAGACGACTAATTTGGCTAACTCTAGAATTGATAGGGATCTAAACCAAGGTAAATAGTAACATCCACCTTAATAATTTCTTAATCCAGTAGAACTAGAATCATAACGTGTCTCCCTCTAGTAATGTTTGATATTGTGTTATAGTGCTTGTCTTATCCTATTGCTTTGAATACATGTTCCCCATTAATAAGCTTGAAGTTTATATATTTATTTTGTTGAATTGTTACGCAAGTGAGAACAACCATCATTGTAGAACTTGTGGTAGCCTTTTTTTCACTAGAAGTAGTCATGCCTTTATGACACTTGTGATTTTGTTCTCATATTATAAGTGAAACTGCCTTATGGATGTTTGATTCTGCTTCTTCAATTAGAATTTTCCATGCCCTTATAGCACTTGCGATTTCCCTATTTGATTAGAAGTGGCCTTGCCTTGTGCAGTATGTGATTTCCATTCTTGTATTTGAAGTGTTCATTCCCTTGTTTCAATTGATAATATGGAAGAAGATATGTTTAAAGTATAACTTTTTTAGTAAGAACCTTTTTGAGATGCTAAATTATATATTTTTTGCACTATTGTGCTTCTTTTTCCGTAGATATGTCCTTTATGGGCACCACGTACTTAGCAAATTTGCATGTACCTACTTCCCTAAGTATGATTGTAGGTTCAGATATAGCATGGAAGTAGGGATGAATTCATGACTTTTATGACCAAGAGTCAGGAACACATTGTTGTTGATATTGTTCAATTTTGTGCATGTTCATTTACAAATTTACCATTAGTCTGTAATGAAATAGATTCGTGCAAAACTTTGAAATATGTGAATTGTGTAGTATTCAGTGTCTTGAGAATGTTCATGTTCAATTATGCATAGTATTCTATTGAGTGTGATGATAATTTGTTATTGTAATTACATCATGGGATGAAAAGCCCAAGATGTTATAATAATAATAACAATAATTAATATGTCAAAAGGCTAGAATATCCCTCCCCTTTAACACTAAATGTTCTAGAGAGTCTTTATCTTCTTCTAGAATGTTGGAATACGAGCTTCTTCACTAATGTCTATGCTAATGCTTTAATAAGATGAAATGATAACCTTACTCCCCTGGTTATTCTACTACTAATAATGCAATCATGATCATCAATATTGGTCCTTGCTTTATGTATTCCTTGAGTCTATAATTAGATAAGATTCCTAAATGATGAATTGAACTCTATGTTTTAGTTTGACTAATTCTTAATATCTTACTTATATGAGACATGTATAATGATGATTGTTTCCTATGAAAACCTAATGGTGCTTAGTGGAACTTGCTCAGTGATGCCCAAGTGACAATACTATGTATCCAGTAGCATATCTTTCTTACATACTGTGTTATCTTCATTGGTAGATTGCTTTGTTATTCATATTATTATGCATGCTCCTTAGATGATGTGTAAAATGTTGACAACTCTAATTCTACGAGAATTATGTTCCTCAATTATGAATGAATACTTTGAGAGTTAAGACAACCAAATATGATCAGTATGAGAATGATGATGACAATATTTTTTCTCATGGCATGGAAGTGATGCTTTCTTATTAAGAAGATGAATTACATGATGATACATTATATGTTCATGAATAATTACTCATCATATGTGAATTCTTAAATTGTATATTATTGATAATTTAAACTATAACATAGATACGATGGAGGTAATGCATTAGGCAGCCTTTTTTTTTGTAATAAGCACATGTCTCTTAATTTAAAATAGCCCAACTATGGGTGCAAACATAGATGTACCCTCAATCTACAAGATCTAGAACAACAAGGACCAACAAGGAACCCAACACCTAGAGGTCCATTCCTAATACTAATTTCACATAGGGAACATGAACAAAACAAACTTTAGGAACTACTCTACACAAGGAGGAAACCTATACGACAAACCCAACATAAAAATAGAAACCCTGACTAGTAATAATGAAACTAGATAACCTCTTCACAAGAGAAACGAGGAACATAGAATGACATGCCAGAAAATCAAAAACCAAAACTCGTATCCAGACTTATTAAAGACACCTCCTAGATAGAGAAATCTAGTTTTGAAACACCCCCTGAGTTGCCATTTTTCAGCCTTATTTTCTTCTTCTTAGAGCTAGAACCCACAAACCTTTTGAATATATCCAACTCCGATTCAAAATCAATTGAATTTTATCCCTTGTTAGCATCATGAGGATTTTCCCTTAGATTGTAGTCTAGTGAGAAACCGCAACATTGAAGACTCTAACTTGCATCGCAAGCTTCCTTTGGAGTTACCTTGTGTATAGGAAGCACACCTAGCTCCCTCTCCAAGTTTAACCCAACAACTCATACCTCTGGCAAGTAATAGGCCATTTTCAGCTCCTCCACTGGGAGGACAATAGTAGAAATAGCTTGAGAGTTAGAGGCATAAACCTCCTTCTCAACCTGGATGCTAATTTGAGCATTATCATATTCATTCTAAGAATTCAAGGCATCAATCCCCCTCTCAACCCTACTACTAATATGAGAATTAGTATTCTCATAGAAACATGTTCAGACCTAGATGTTTGAGCTTCCACATCTTTCTCACTTGCATAAGTAGTAGAAAAATAGGCCCTTGTCTCTTTGTAATTCACTATAAACCTATTGTCGCTAAAGTCTTTCCCGCCCCAATTGGCAAATCATTTTCAATAGAATTCATCCTAATGACCCCGAGTCAAGATGAAAGTCTATGGCTAAAGCATTTTCCCTATAAGAAGACCACATACTTGTCTATGAACTTAGTCTTCAGAAGATATGATTCACCATCTACTTCTACCATGATGACCTTGAGGAAAATGAATGTGGAATTGAGATCAACACACACCTTTTCTTCTTCAAGATATCTTACAGTAAGGGAATCATCTTCATAATCCAGTAGCTTTCTAATAATTATAGAAACTCCAACTAGTCGATCCAACGTCCACAACACCGTGGGATTTTCAAACTTCATCAAAACAGGCACCATGAAAGATAGAGGTGCAAGAGCAGAAGTCGGCTCCCATGCTTGGGCAAATACAAGTGCACTTCCCATCATCCATAAAGCTTCGTTTAAAGCCCTTTCTCTTTCCTCAAATTTAGGCATCCTGATTATAAAACCTTCCATCACTTCAGTAACTACCTCAAACTTTCGGCTCTTCCTCCATTGCTTTCGGATCCACCCAGAGAGCTGTCTTTGATACAACTTCCTCCTTGTGAATATTATGAATAGAATTTCCATCCAACTTGGAGTATCACCTTCTTAACTTGAGATGGATGTTCACTTGACTCCATTCCTTATCAGAGGGTTAACATATTGGATGGATGATAGATCAATGGTTTCTTGACCACCTTCAGCCAATCTTCTAGTAGGGGAGTCACAGATGCGCCCAATGTATCCTTAGGAGAAGGTGATGAGAGAGATAGAGGAGGAAGTGGAGTCGAACTAGAATCAGGCGGTCTTTGTTCCTATGGTATGTGAGTTGCCTTGAAACAATATGCTTGGGTTAGATTTGGACTCACATTGATGAGATATAGACCTCAAGCCTAGGGATTGAGAGAAGTCATAGATGTGGGAGCAAAACACCAATCCTCTGCTGAGAGTGTTGAAGGAGTCAGTCGATCCCTAACTACACACTCCTCTCCTTTTAGGATGTTGGACCCTTATCATATTGCTTGATTACTTAAGCCCTAGTGCCATAAATATGAAAGGTTGCCATTATAGACTTTAGTTGTATTTTACAAGGATATTAGGTGATACCAAACAAGATTGAAAGTGATTGATGTGATGTGAGCTTAATATAAGTAACATTTATATATGAAAGTTACCTAAAAAATGACATGATTATAAGAGGAAATGTTGTTAGGTCATTTGGGTGGTCGTTCCTTAGATGTTTATTTATTATTCTTTAAGATACACTTGTAGTGATATATGTTATTGCTTTGTAGTGCATGTAATAATAATAAACATCCCCTAGATATGCATGTCTTCTGGGTGGGAAGTACCCACTAACTAAGGCATTAACAACTCATAGAATATGTTGCCAATGTTTTACAGGTATCAAAGTTATGTTATGGATGTGTGGTGTTTTAGAAGGAGATTTTTTGGCAATTTTGTGAGCTTTTGTTTTTAGTTAGAGTCCCTTCATGCTCTATCCCAGTTTGGTATGGTTGGTAGATGTTGCATTGCCTAATTGTCACATGTTTACATCTTGTATATCATGTTATAATTTCCTTCCTAGTGTACATGTAATATTCATATATGGAAGATGTAGTATGATATCATGTACTTCGAGAAGAAATCCATGTTATTATATATAAGACATGTCTTGATGTGATACCATTTTATCTATGAGTTATAGTCTTGTGATATGATAACCCTTCTTGTGTTAAAAATTTCTTAGGAGTTGGGATTAACCTTATGTCTTGTTGATTAGGATCCATTATCTTGAGCATATATTAGACATTCAGTCTTTGTGTGTGGGATTTTATTGAGTTTTGGTGATATCATCAAGATATCACTGTGTTTATTGGGCTTTAACATTAAATTTTAGATTACTTACATTTTTATCCTTGACTTTCATATTAAGTTGGTTGATGATGGAGGTAGGTCTACAATTTGAAATCAGAGCATAGGTTTAGTGAGTTTGCTAGGAAACTAAGAGTTGGAGTCATCTTGAGGATGGAGATGTGGAATATCAGTGGTTGAGGCTGGTGGATCCATCTAGTTGGTGTTGTTACTTACTTTTATCACTTTGAGTTGTCATATTTTATAGCCATATGATGTCAATTTTCTCTTATCTTAGAGATAAGTTGATAGAAGAGAAACTCAGAGGGAGGGGACACAAGAGGGTTATT